>CM039093.1:57570297-58856833 GCA_022113865.1 Chimonanthus praecox
GCTTGGAAGATGGTTTCTACTGAAAGTTGGAGCACAATTTTTTTTAATTTCTGATAGATAGCAACAAAAACAAGCAAGAAAGAACTCCAATGTAAGCTAGAACTCTACTGTTTTTATTTTAACCAGAGGAAAAAAATAAACTTTCTTTTCAAATAATAGCCTTACCTGGCTTTTGGGTTGATTTTGATATATGATCAAAAGGAGATGATGACGATGATGATGATGATGACGATGATTGGTTTATAGGGACAAAGCTACTGATATGAATAAGTTTGAAGAATGCTGAAGAGATTCTTGGAAAAGAAAAGCCGGGAAATGAGAATAGAACAGATGGCAGAGTAATGGAGTGAGGAATGAGAATTTAAAGAAAATCTTGAACAGGGTTTTCCTACAAATTCCAAGAAACTTCCTCCTCAGTGGTATCTGACTTCCATCTGCATACCCAATAAAAAGGATTTTCTTCTTGCAATGCTCATCTGCTGAATGGCCCTGATCTCTTCTTATATAGACCATCAAAAAGCAAAAAGTCGAATAATCAGACTTTTCCATCAAAACTTGCTTTTAAGATTGAACTTTAAATGGGTCTGTAAAGGAGACAAATGAGCAGAGGTATACAAAATTTCACTCCAATATGGTCATTTTACCCCTCCATTTTAATTTTTTTTAAATTTAATGATTTATATGCATCAAATCTTCAAACATCAAGATGATAATAGTTAAGAACTCATTTGGTGATTGAAACTTTAACACTAAATATCCATTTAGTCATTGATAAAATGTACTCAATATGTAGAGTTCATAATTCATTTGATCAAAAATTTCATTAGAGTCTCCATACAAAAAGTGTCACTAATCGAACTCATCAAGAAAAGAATGCTTATTTTATAAAAGTGGTGTACATTTTTTAAAATTTTGAGAAGTTGGGTCTTGACCTTTTTCACCAAACTCAACTTTCTATACACCCTATGTTCACTTGATAATTTAAGAAAGTCTTTTGAATTGATCTTCATCATTGAATAAGTATATTGATTATCAGACAATTAAAGTTTTAAATCTCTAATTCAAGAATTAATATGATCATATAATTCTCAATCTTTATTTTCAAAAAGTTTAAATGATCTATTGATCCTCTTTCATCGTTAAAAAAGTGTAGCAATGGTTAGTAAAAGACACAGAAAAGGCTCTTCGAAAGGAGGAAATGGGAACAAAATAAAGTGCTTTTTGTCAGCAAAAAGTTTACAAGGAAAGGTGGTGGAAAAAACCCAAAAGGAGGAAGCCATGTTAGATGAATATTTTCACAATATAACTTTGATCTTTGATAATATATGGGGTCCCTTCTTTGCAATGCATGACAAAAGAAAGCTATATGAAAATATGTGAAATATTAGAATTTTGTATTTTACAAAAATTCAAAAAATACTATAGGTTAACAATGTCTAAGATTTTTAATTTTTTAAGTCTAAAATCATATGACTATTATAATCAAATAGGCTCAAAATATTTACATAACTAATGTCTTTATCATTCTTTATACATTTCATCAGACAATATACAACCGACCTTAAAATTTAAAAAGTAAGCTCCCTAGATTTGGGTGTGTGGCCTGATTTCAGTAACAAGTCATTAAGTGTATACTTTAATTTCAATGACAAGTCACTATCTTCTCCACTCTTTTAAACACCATGCAGCCTTAGAAATTAGAATGGATTACGTGTTGTCTAACTACGGGAAATTCAACGTAAAATCTCCACGGCCCTTATGGCACAGAAGATGAGGTCATGGGGACTCGAATCTGACACTTCTCACTTTCTAAGGTGAGAGATTACTAGTTGAACTACACTCATGTAGGCCAACTAATAAATATTTTTATAATCTTATATAAAATGAGAAAAATATTTTAATATATATAAAACTAATAAATATAATTAAAATGATATGCTTTGTAAGATTTACAAAACTACAAATGCAAATATATTGAAAAACTATCTCAATCACACCAAAATACAAGCTGCCTAACCCAACTTCCTAACCCTAATTATCTCAATCTCACTTTCCACATTCCTAATTTCGTCCACAATGAAAGGGTTGTGAAGCTTCTTGCCTTACATTTTGCATCTCTGAATAGGGAATGGCCCCTTTACCCAAAAGCAACCTTGCAGTAAAAAGGAAAAATACTGGAGCAAGTCCTTTTCCATAGAGAGGATACTTTTCAAGGAATGGGGTAGTGCTGGGCCCCGCCCACTCACACCAATCATGCTTAAAGTCTTAAACCCATTCATGTATTGTAATAGAAGAAGTTTATAAAGTTTGGAGGAATTGCTCACTTATGCGGAAAAACCATGAAGCAATGAGAATACACCAAGATTCACACACCACTAAAAAATAAAACAAGATTTTCATAGTTTAATAGTATGTAGGAGTGATGGTCAGGAACCGTCTCAGGAAGCGGGGAGTCCTAAGTTCGATTCTTACACCACTCCAAAAGATCACTCTTCCAATGTGTGTGGATAGAGAAACTTGCACATGTCTTAGGGATTAATCGGGTAACTTGCAAATGCCTTAAGGATTAACCGGGTACTCTAAGAGGCCTGAACATTTTATCATAAAGAAAAAATAATTACGTATATCTATATTCGCTGTAAAAGAAGAGTAATTTCTTAGGTTAAAGTCTCACTTTCAATATATAAGAGTCACTCTCCTTAGTTTTATCTGATGTGCGTGAATGGAGAAGTTTGCACACACCCCAATAACTTAGTAATGTACTCTAAGAGCCCTGAATACCTTGAACTTAAAAAAAAAAAAAGTAATTTATGTATCTTTAATATTATTATAATGAAATTTTTGAAGGTTTTTTTCTTATCCTCAATTCTCTTAATGTACAATAAGTTGTAACCAAAGAAATCCCTCAATAAATATATTATAGAGTTGATGACTCATTCAAATTACAATAGTACTCCTATAATTTAAATACAATTAAAGACAAGACATCTTCACAGCAACAAACTAAAATGGACTGTATTAATCATAAGCATACGTGATTAATTAACAAGATAAAGATTTGAGACAGGTGCAAAGCAACGTTTAGCAATGCTGTGTATTTATCATTTTTAAACGAGTAACTAATGCATAATAAAAAACAAAAGATTGGCCCGGTTATGACCGATGGGTAGCTCAAACCCACCTCAGCCCACAGCCCAAACCTAGACATGTGATTAAGACCGATGGGTTGAACTCAATGTCATTTTTTAGCCCGGTTAATAAACAGATAGAGTTGGAGTTTTTATATAAATCTTGTGAAAGCCCCTCGGGCATTTTAGCCTATTTAGCAACTGTACTTTTACATGTAAAATTAAAAATTAAATACATCATTGTCATTATATAATTATATTAAAACTAAACACATTATTGCCATTATACTATTATTACATTAGATTCCGACAGCTATACGAAGATCGAGCATCTATTTTCTTCAACGCTTGAATTTTTACTTTTTCTTTTTTGATGATGGAGGGAGAAGCTCGAGCACAGCCAATTAAACCCTCTTCGGGTGACGACTCACCCCCCTATAAGATAGCCACCGAGTTACACCAAGGGAACTCGAACTCGCACCATTCTGCTTCCTGAGGTGAAATGTTACCAGTTGAGCTACCCCTGTGTGGAGTAGGAATGCTTGAATTTTAAGAATACAAGCCAAGACCATGTGCAGCCAGTGACTAGCCAGCCGAGAAAATATTTACAAAAAATATAATTTCTTCATTAATTAATTATCACAAAAGACCCAAGAGATAGATAGCTATGATCTCATAAATTAGTAACCAAAAAATAGATAATTGTGTAAGCCTCACTTCTCCAGTGTTTCTGTTGTAATTGTTCGCCACTCGCATCCAACTAAAAAGGATTATGTACAAGCAGGTTCTTAACGACCAAAATACGAAAAACTATGGGAGACAAAATAAACAAATGAATTAATCATATAGAGAAAGTGTGAAACAAACAAACAACAACTCATACAGATATTTAATTGTATATATGGAATCGCTTAGTATCAGCCTCTTTCAATCCAATGATATTAAAAAACATTGGATAAATGAAGCCAGCTGCAGATATTGGATTTACATGGGTATATATTGATATGCCATTTAACTATTTTGTATCCTTAGATGACCAAAAGCGTGATAGATAGTAGCACCTGCCACAGCAACCAAAATCTCCAGGATGGAAAACCAGGCAAGGTCGCAGCGTGATTTGGGTGTGTCCTCCCAGCAATCGCCGGTGCAACTGCACGACCACCTGAGGAACTCTGCTGCTGCAAAGGATTTTCAGACCCATTGTGAGGGGGGGAAGTCAACGGTACTCTGGTAGTTTCATTCGTATCTCGACCTACCCATGCATGGTGTAAACAAATTATTAGTACCTTGAAAAACCCCAGGGTAAGAGAGAAGAACTGGAATAGTCCTAAATAAATCCAACGAGTGTACCAAATAGTTCGTGTGTGGGGTGGGTTGACGGCGGGGGTGGGGGGGGTGGGGGGTGGGTGTGTGTGGGGGGGTGAAGGGAGTGGAAGGGGAAGGGAATCGAACCCCATCAAGGACTCATGGCTAGGGCTGCTAGTTGTTTTAGGTTTATGCTAAGTTGCTGACCCACCCCAAACCAAGATTTTTAAATCTGAAACCAACCAAACCCATCATACAAGGTATCCAAACCAAGAAAATGCCCAATACGCTAGAAGCGTAAGCAAAAACCTGACAATTTTAATAGATTGCTGAAAACCCCCAACCATGGAGACCAAAAAAAATTCTCATAGATCTAAAAAATGGAAATAATAAAATAAGAAGGCGTACAAAAAACTCAAATTTGATCAAATAAAATTGAAAATGAAGCGATCCAAAATGGAAGAAATAAATTATCTTCATAAAATTACATGACAGAGACAGCTAGAACTATAAAATGCCTTCATAAAATTATATAAATTTCATATTAAAACATTCAGGTCAAGTCTCAGTTCTCAAGTTTTTTTCCCTTAACCGACCTAACACCATCATTCTTAAGCCTTGTAAAGATCTTTACCAGTAAAATCTGTGTCAGAAGGCAAATAGACATTGAGAACCATAAAAAAATGGTCCACATAATGGATTGACATCCATGCCACATGTCCAATGCAATTGCAGCACATCTGACTTGAGTAGGGCCCTCAGATCAGGTTCTCACCATTTCGACTACCAAATTTTCTAGCCCATGAAAGCATATGCTGGAAAGCTCAAGGACAACTCAGCAGAGTAAGCAAAACAAAAGGCAGTTGGACAGTGAAGTCATGGTGTTCTCACCATCATTTCGACTACCAAATTTTCTAGCCCATGAAAACATATGCTGGAAAGCTTAAGGAGAACTTAGCAGAGTAAGCAAAACAGAAAGCAGTTGGACAGTGAAGTCATGGAACTCACAATTGGAACGTGACCATCCCAGCTTCAGATTCTCCCGATCAAAAACAATGCGATACCCCGTCATAAAATTTTCTGCATTAGAGAATCAAATTTTATTCAAAGAGATTTAAAGAATAAGTATCAAACAGATTTATCAAAAGAAAGAAACATACGGCCAATGGTGCCAACATCATCTCCTGTGGACTGCAGTGCCAAACAAAATCCAACCAACTCGCCCTGCACCATAAAAGGGTAGAATTACTGTTTATGTGATCACTCATACAACCAAATTCCATACTCAGTCAGGAGTAGGAATTTCACATTTCAAACTTAGGCAACGACATCAAGGGTTAGGGAGAGTGATCTGATTTATGGTTTTCCCTACCCACATCATACTAGACACATCCCTTGTGGGCCTGACATACTGGCACCTTATAATTGCACTTTACAACTATTCTCAACTGTGTGATGTCCCAGACAAAGCTTCCATGAGAGCCTCCAGGACCAACCTAAGCCTCTAGAAACAAGCAATGCAAAAAAAGGCCTTTTTTTAATCCAACAGGTGACCTCCAATTCAAGTTGTATACTCAATTCCCTTAGCAAAATATGACATCCACAATTCCATCAGCCTCCTTTATTTGTTGTGCAACATGGGAAGCAACAGGGGCTGAGGCCCAAGGACTCAATCACACTAGGCTTCTCAGTCAATGCTTTCAGGTGAAAAGACACTTCCCCAGGCAATCCAGCTGCCAACCAGAAGTACTTCAAACCAACACACCCAAACCAACCTATCCAAAACCTAAAAGATCCAACACCCAACTGTAGGTCCAAAACTTGGTTCCTTTTATGCATAGCATATCAGGAAACCGATTTCCGTTGGTCAAGATGAGCCTGTTCACCAAGTCAAAAATTAAGATTCTTTTTAATTGAGGATGCCTCTTTTTCAGCCAATGAATAATTTTAATGGCATCAGACTGTATTGACTGTAGCCGACGATGTGCCATCACATCAGCTAATTTTTAGACCTACGCACCCAACACGATGAACACACAACCAATCAGGTGAGTTGACCTAAGTTGTCTTATAGGACTATGGCCTCAAACTCCTATTCATTACAGAGATAATCAGTCCTATGCAATTCTGCATTATTTGATTGAAACCCTCCTCTCTTTGGTCAAATGGACGATGCACTGTGATATATCTCTCCTCTGTTATGTTTCCTTTAAGGTTTGCAGCCTTCCAATACTTAATGCCACTATGTGAACCTGATGCACCTAATTAATGAACCTGATCAGTGGGTCCAATTGTAGGATAGGTTCCATGTTATGAACATGAGTGGTCATTTAGTACAGAGATGGGGCATCCTGAAATTGGGTTCAAATTTTGGGTAATACAAACTCTGGTTAACTGTGATTTAGCAGTTTAAAAAAGGTAACTGAGCAGTTCAGGGTTTTTCTTTAAATTTTTTAAATAAGCAGTTCACAAGTGTAAAATGTGGGACCCATGACGACAAAATGGAGACATCTGTCAGCATGGAACAATTACCACTACATATATGAAAACTATACATTTTTTTCCTTTTGGTGAATGAACTTGTATAGTGTTCTCTTCTCCACCACTATTCAAATTTGCCAGCATTTTACTTTTCCACTCCCTCATCCACTTTTCATTCTGGCAACCAAGTTCCAAACTGAAATGAAATGCTGCTTACCCCATCCAAGGTTGAATGAAATTAAATCAATGGTGTGAATGGGATCCAAAGTTATGCATGGCCACATCAGAAAAGTCAGGATTTGGGAAGGTATCTAATGCATAATGATGGAATAATTCCTCTCTTGTTTGCTAGATATTATTAAACTAATGTTCAAGAAGATGACGATGACAACAATGATAAATAATAGCAATAACAAAGATAATCACAATAAATACCTCTTTCCCAATGTATGAAAAAATGGGATTCTGAACAAAGTAACTGTTATTGCCCGCAAACATAAGTGTAACAGCAGGAATTTCAGGCAAATCCAGAGAACTGCTCTTACAACAAGTGGCCATCAGTTTGAAGCGACGAAACCAAGTTTGCAAACAAAACTGTGCAAGCTCAACTCAATCGATTCTTCCAAATTTACCTGGCCTTGTAACAATACTCCCAAGGAGATCCATCAGAGCTGAACCTTGGAGTGTTCATTTGTCTGTCAAACTATCATTCAAAGCAGACTTCAGAGTTCAACGATGGAGAGAAAAAGAGAATATGTTCTACTATCAAAAGACAAAAAGTACCTCCATGGCAACTATTTCGTACACATCAGCTGGAAGGAAAGTAAAAGATGATCCACTATCAACCAATGCCCTGAAGCCAGTTTGTTTGGGACATGCACTTCCAATACACAAGCCATCCACCCCAACAATATAAGCGACACTGCACATCAAATTGCAAACTGTCTCAAGGGAAACAAATGGAACAAGTGCATCAATAATGTATGTATTTGCGAGTCTATACGCATTATGGAAGTACATTAAAAAAATCTGATTTTGCAATAAATTCTACAAAGGCCTGGAAAAAATAATAATAATAGTCAAATCTGTTGGGCTTCTATGCTTTGTGGATACCCAGCCTGAAAATAACATCTCCATCCTCATTATCATCCAACGGACTATGATTTTCCCGATAGAGAAGAAGCTCCCGCTTGATCAATTACAGCTTTCTAATGGTGAAATCATTGCACAGGTATCTTCTCCATTAATTGGTAAGTGGAATCATAGGACTCATGTAAACTGTCATCAATGGGCTATTGTCAAGATAAATTCAGACGAAGTTCCCGTATCAATGCAAAGAAGGGCCACCTTGAGAAGTTATATCATTGGGTTTCTGTGAACATGTCATGCAGTATGTCTTCCAGCAGGCTCTGGTGTCTTTGAAACCTTTTTTGTAATTATTCAGCTTATAGATAGTGTATAGTGTTTTTTGGCTTGGCCTGGGCTGTAGGCCTTTCAATGCTTATTTCTGTTATGCTTGGCCCCAGCAGTGGCCTATTTCTCTTTCTTGCTTTGATCTGTCTAGGCACCAGTCTTTGCTCAGCCTAGTGTCGCATAGCCCTGTATTTACTTTGGGATGTTTCCCTCATTTTTAAATGATACTTAATCCTAATCATTAAAAAAAAAATTAATAATAATAACCATTTCAAAAACTACTCAGTAGTATGGAATAGGTAAAGATCCTCCTTTTTGGAAAGATAAGATCCCATATGCTACTATGAGACTGAATGAATAAATCCAATGCCACATACTACATAGAAAGACTGGGAAAATAGACAATTACAATCACAACCACAATTTTTTAATGGGTAAAAATGTATTTTGTACCAAAATATATCACATAGAATCCGAAACCTAGCATATTCAACTACTTCTCAGTTGCAACTTATACCATCAACTTCTGATACTAAAAAAACCAGGCAAAAAAAAAAATCATGCATGAAGAGGAACAGGCAGGTCACTTCTATCCTTCTGCACATCATCTCAAACGGCCATCTAAGAAAACAAAGCTAATCATTATAAATCAACTGGGATTTTTCCAAGTAGATGGTTTTTTTTTTTTTATCAAAACCAGGGTTGAAGCAGAATCAAGCATTTAAAAGTAGACCAAGCCCAAACATCTGTTCAACAAGGGTATCGTCTCATCCAACAATCCGCTGAGGAGATCGAATCAGCAAACTTACACAGTTGCTCATCAATGAAGGATTTCAATCCTCACCCAATAGCACTTTCTGCATTCCACAATCTACACATTCCCACAAAGTACAAACCAAAATCAGTTCCTAAATGCTTGGGGATAAGGAATTTGGCCTAAAAGCCCCATGGCCTGAGAATCCGGCCAAAAAAATTGCACGTGAGCATCAATCTTCAACCTGACTACCAAAAGGGTAGAGGTTCAAATACAACAGTGGAGCTCAATTAGTAATCAGTCTGGATGTGGGCTTATATACGCTCCAGCCCAACCAAAGACGCAGACAAATAACTCAAGCCTAGCACCATTTACTCCAGTTTTACCTTTGGTTAAAAACCTAGGTTAAAAGATTGCAGCTTTTCATCGGGCTATAATACATGGCAAGAGTTTCCTTTTGTTTTTTTTTCGTAAAAAAAAAAAAAAATCAAACCCCCAAAGACCTTAAAAGTCCCCCAGAAAAACTGACTCATTTTCAGGCCCAAACATATCATAAATAAATATGAGAACCACAGTTACAAAAACAGGTATGTCTAGATGATACTGTATCAAGTATCAACTTATTCATCATCCATAAAAAAAACAAGAAATGAAAAAGGAAAAATTAATACACACATACATACAAAGATGTTTTCTTTTTACATTTCTCTGTTGAATATATTGCTTTTCACTTCCATTTGTCCCCATTAACATTAATATATATTTCTTTTCACTTCCATTCATCCCCAATAACATGCGTTGTGGAGTGTCCAGCAAGGGACTGGAGCAGGTGAGCCCTGAATCCTCACAAAAACTATAGAGAGAAAATGCTCTAAAACAAGAACACCCAAATAAACAAAACACAATTCTCAAAAACAAGTATTCATTTCCCATTATTCATTCCATCCAAGAATATTGAAGGGAAATGATATCCTTTTCAAAAAGGATATGAAGATAAAGATGAATTTTCAGAAAATAAAATTACTAAAGTCGTATATGTTGGTAATGATATTTCAAGAATTCGTATATCAATAAGCCAGTACAGCATCAAACCAGAGCCTATTCTTGTATAGGTTTTAGATGGCTTACTATTTTTTTCCCCAAGTCAAGAAGGGAGTTGATTGCTGAGTAGATAATCCTTGGTCCCCAATGAAAATTCTCCCAGAATCATTTTCATCAAAGCACATTGAGAAAGAGTCCCGAACCAATCCTGCTTTTGCAAGGAAGCTTGGAACTGAAATGTTCCCAAATCCCAAACCAAGTAGACCATCAGGAGCAATGCCATCCAAATACCCACCACTCTGCTTCCTACCACAGCTACATCAATGAAAACAAGAAGTCAAAATTTGAAGCAAAACACTAGAAATGCTCCACCCAAACCCAAAGGGGTTGGAGTGATGGGAAGCCGCCTCATGAAGCGGGAGTCCTGAGTTTGATTCCCACGGCCCATAGAATTACCCGGTGTGTGTGGGTAGGGAGGCTTGCACATACCCCAAGGATTAGCCACGTGGTCTAAGAGGAATGGACACCTTGGTCATCAAAAAAAAACTCCACCCAAATATATATATATGATGATGATGTAATTAGAAATCAACATCATAAATAAAACAAAAAAGGCATACCCTATAATTACTCGAGCCTGCACAGCACTTAGAGATGTACGTGAATTGCTTGACGCCAAATATAATATATCCTCAACCAACATTCCAGAACTTGATGTATTTTCCGAATAGTAGTTAGCAATGTAAGGGCAAGGCTGCTTTGGGGATTTGCAATTTCGTCCCAACTCACATAGCTCATGGCTGCAAGAGACGGACTTGCTGGTTCTTGATTCAGCAGGGCTATACACATTAAGATCTCTATCCTGCATAATAGATGCCCCATGTACCAAGGAGCACCTGCCAATCAATCATTGGAAATAAGTGCTAAACCTGTTACCAAGTCTTAGCAGTACATATCAGAACACAACTCCATTGAGAAAAATACAATGAGGATAAATTCGATCTTATCGTGTGCAGTGCATGCTCACGAGTGCACGTGAGCACACACACACTGAGAACTCAACAACTCCATTAGAGAAAAATACAATCAAGGTAAATTCAATCTTATTGTGTGCAATGTTCTCATGCACATGGCAGCACAAACAGGTGCAGACGCACACACCCCATATGAATAAATGGTTTTACAGCCAGTTGGATTAAAATAAGATTCAAAAAGGATGTAATATTGAAACTCCAGTGAGAAAAGATAATAAATAACAATTAGTTGAATTGTATCCCCAAGTTCACTTGTTTAAAAGATCAGTATTTAATATGATAAGCCATCCTGAACAGACACTTTACCTTTGCTTTTAGCATGTCCTAAAATTGTAATCCCTCAAAATTGAATAACACTAGGAGAGTTTTGAGTCAGAAACAGTTGGATTGAAATAAGTTTCAGAGAGGATTTCATTTAGAAATTACTAAAGAACCATCAAGATTCTCCCATCCAAAATGCCCTACAATAGAATATATCTTTTCAGAGACACATACAGGGAGAGGAGAGAGCCAACAAGAGAAACATGGTATCAAGATAGTTTACTCCCCACAATCAGCTCACAAAGTTCTTAAGAGTCAGTAGATTATTGAGGAACTCATCCTTAAGCACAGCCATTTAGCTCCACCATAAGAGGTACCATAAAATTCAGACACTCAATAAATGAGCGAGACTAAAAGAATGTTTGTTTACAATCAGTGATGCAAGAACTCGGGAAGAGAAGATATGTTAAGTATCAAACACTATATTGAACCTTGTGTATTCTTTCCTAGATGCATCATCAACTGCAAAAAAGCAAGAATGCATCTCTTGACACTAGGAGCACTGCCATTCCCATGTAACATGGTCATGGGCATCTCGCCCCTCTACAGTGGGTCAACGGTAACAAAGCCTTCACCCTCCCTGTGGATACAGAGATTGTCTCCTTTAATAAGCGGGCAACACCCAATAGCAACAATAAGAGACAAAAGTACTTGGCCTAGACCACTCCACCACCATAGAATTTCCCTTCCAATCACTTCTACTAACTAAAGCAAGGACAGTCACATAGGCTCAATTCCATTTAAATCAGCTCAAACAGATATCTTTAGAAAAAATTGATCACAAGTTGAAGTCTGTTTAAAGAAATTTAATGAAGAAAGATCTCAGAATCAAGGAACAAGCTAAAGAGATCACAATCAAGAAAACAGATCACATGATTAACATATCATTACACGACAGCCAAACATTAAAACAACAAAGAATATAATACAAAAATGAGATCAGTTTGGGTAAGTTGTACATAGAGAAATATGATAGAAACTAAAATAATAACAGAATGAATCAAGAATTTATCCTACCAGACTATAAAAACGGGCTGATAATGGAGCACATGTTATGCAATCACAGGGCAGCCAAAATAGATCACTTCCAGTATCTAATGCAACAAGAAATGAAACATTTGGTGCCCCTATGTCAATCCACGTATAGTGCAACCTGTACATAAAATAAAGAAGCATATCAGTTACAGCTACGTGACTGTGTACGTTCGAATAAATAATAAATGGAAAATCACATATTAAATATACAGAATTAGCACATATGCTCAGTGAATTTAATTACAAAGATCTTCAGAAAGGAGTAAAGAAACATGTTACCATTTTTTAAATGATGACACAATAAGATTAACCGTAAACTCATGATATGCTTGATTTTATATTTTAAACAAAAAGTTTAGGCCGCATAAACTGCAGAGAGACTGGGACAAGACAAAACAGTAAAATAATAATTAGCAATGAACACATAAAACCTATTGGAATTCAGCAGTAAAGTTGTCAAGAGCTCAATGCTACAGCCATAGACTGTGGACTCAAGTCATGTTGCCGTTTTATTTAAAAAATAAAGGAAAAGATCACAGCACCAATGATATCAACCGTTGCACCCATTTATCATCAAAATCATCAATAACATACATGGTGACAGATTTACTTGCAGAAATGACCAATTAAAAATTCAGCATCTTTTTGTAGTGGGAATGGAATTAGTAGTCCTAACAACAGTAACTCTGAACATGAAAAGGAAGGCATTCATCATATCCACTAATCCCGTAAATTTTTCATGATAGTAGCTACAAATCCAATCCATCTTTGTTCGGTTAAAAACTGTGAATTTGGTATTACCATCCGAAATCGTTGCCGAGCGAGAAAGTTTTACTCCCTTCAGATGGAAAGAGAGACGGGTACTTAGCACTGAGCTTCATCTTCTGCCGCTTCAGATCAATGCTGGCGAGCATCTGGTAGTAATCCAAGCTCCGGCGCCTCGGCCACGTTTCCAATCTCTCTTCTCCACTTCTTAAAACCCCAAAAATCGCCTTTGCCTCATCAGAAAAGCGGTGAATTAGCCTCGACGAGAAGGTTAGAGAACCAGAAGCATTTCCAACGAGGAAAGACGCCAGCAGCAGAGAGACAAATACGCTAGTCACCATGGCGAGCGACATGGTGACGAATCTAGGGTTTTGGTGGTCCCAAAAATGAGCAGATGGAGAGAAAATTTGGGTTTTGGAGGGGTAGGTACGACGAGATGAAGATGAAATCAAGGTCTTCTGGTGAGATTCTGGGATGCGATAAGGAATTGGAGAAAATGAAAAGATAAATGGATTTTTCAAGCAATTTTCTTTCTATGAAATGAAAGCAGAGCAGAAAATGTGAGTAGTGCAGATTAAAAAGAAAGATATCTGAAAAGCTAACATAGCTCAGTGGCTGGCTCCTCAATTTTCAGGAGAAATTGTACATGGAAAAATATTAAAAGTACCTTAATCGATTTTTTCTATTAAATAAAAATAATTTCATAATTTAAAAATAAATCAAATATATTTTTAAATGTTTATTTATTTTTATATTAATATTTGAATGTCATTTATTGTCCCACACAATTTTATTGCGCCCCACACCTCTCCACTTTACGACTTGAGCCAGAGACCTCTCGCTTCAGGATTCAATAATTAAATGGGTCTAAAATGGGTCTATTAAGACTTATCTAGGATCCTAATTAATACCCAACACTTAAAGGGGCCCAAAAGGGCCTATTACAACTTTATCTAAGACCCTAATCCTTGTGTATCATTATTTATCACATGGGCCAACCTTTGGCCCACTAATACTCAAATAAGTCCAAAATATCCATCATCAGTCAAATGGGCCACATTCTGGTCCACCAACACTTAAGCAGGTCCCAATTTAGACCTTGAAAAGACATTTGGTTGGTTCATTTGAATCTGATGAACCATTTAATTGAGTTAAATTAGTTTCAAATGAATCACGCAGCAGGTCCATTTGGTTGGACCATTTAACAATCCATTTAGTTTTGGATAGGCCATTGGTTGAAGTCCATTTGGATTTAAGATCGATTCACCAATCCATTTCAGGTTAGTGTTGTGTTTTGTGGGTTCAGTCCATTTGAATTCGGGTTGACCACTTTTAGTCCATTTTGTGCTTCCTACTGAGCCTGTGATGAAGAGTTGTGTTTGGGAGATCCATGCAGTGATCCAGTCCGGGCAAAGATACTGATTCATTTGGCATAAATTAGGGTGGCAATTTTCTAATCATACCTGCTAATCCAACCCAAACTCAATTTATTAAAGTAGGACATGAGTTGAGCATCTTGACTCATTTAATAAATGGTTTAAATCAACTTTAACTCGCACACTAAATGATGGGTTTGATCCAAATTTATTTTAACTCACTTAGCCACCTAGCTGAAGTGGAAGTTGAATTCAAAGAAAAATTATTTAAGATGAATATCTTTATTTTTTTGAAATGGATAATTGACTCCAGAGTAATAATTTTGACCGATAATTAATGATTTTTGTAAAAAAAAGAAAAGAAAAGAAAAATTTACTGAATTTTGTATCCGTATTTGACTCGATCACGCTCTACTAAAAAACATAGAAGGATTGGATTTGAAAGTCTCAAATCTATCAATTAATCACTTAAATTTGCATAGATTATGATAATCAATATTTTGTTACGTGTAGATCAATTGATAATCTCCTATTCTAAAAATCGAAAGGTGTCAGAGTTGATACCTCACCTAATATATTTTAAAGGCAGTGGGTATGAAGATTTTACTCTAGATTTCATACGGTTCTCACAAGTAAAAATATATATATATATATAAAAAAAAAATTAAATAGTGCTAAATGCCAACCTCTTTAAAAAATCAAACCTTTTAAGTGATATGAGTCGTTGATTTTAGGTGGGTCCCACCTATTCAAGTGCAAACGCCAGTTCTTGGTTGATTTACATGCCACCTCGTTTGCAGGGCCTCCTATTAAGCAGTACATTTCCACGATACGATTCCGGGAAACCCTAGGAAGGACGCGCCTATTTTCCTTTCTTCTATCGATTTCCTGGAAAACCCGTTCCCTCTCTCTCTCTCTCTCTCGCTCTCTCTCATCATCTTCTTCTTGTTTTATTTTTATTTTTATTTGAAATTTAAGTGAGGGAAGCGAAGACAAAAAGGATCTATGGCGTTTGGGTATTTTTTGAATTAGTCTTTTTTATTGTTCTAATGCGTGTTTTTCTGTTCTGGAATTAGGGTGTCGCGTCTGCGCTGCAACCGGCGAACAGGACAATAGGCCTGGTTAGTTCCCCGTCTCATTAAAAATTGTACCTCTTCGCTTGTATGCATGAAAAAGGGCAGTACTTTCTTTAGAAAATAATCATTTTTGGACAAAGAATGGTTGAACCCATTTGCATTTTAGTTAAAAATGGTTTCTTTCCAAAGAAAGGGGGTTCCTTCCATGCATCCAAACGGAGGTAAAATTTTATCTCTTCTCTTTTAGGTTTTTTTTAAATGGAATATTGTTTAATTATATGGCATTTGGAGAAAAAGTGATCCATTTTTCTTTTTCTTTTCTTTTTTTGTTGAAATGGTTATCATATTAATAAAAGAAGGCACCAGAAGTGGGTTTTTTTTTTTTTCCTTAAAGGTCCTTTTGATGAATGATGGTTGCAACTGAAACTTATGATTCTATTTGGGTGGTGCAAACGAAATTAATTTATTGGAAAATAACCATTTTTAAGTAAAAAATTGATTTTTAGTACTTCCTTTCCGTGCATTGCTAGGGAGACCCATTCTCTGCTTGGATGGAGGAAGTGTTTTACTGGTGAACAGGCAATTTTAACTGAGGCTATGATCAAATGCATGAAGATGGAAGTACTTTCTTGAAAGTTTAACAAAAATTTAACTAAAAATTTGAATTCATTAAGCCATTTTTGGTTAAAATGATTAATTCTACAAAGAACTTCTCTTTTCATACAACCAAATATTTCTAAGGGAGGTTTCTGCTCAATGTTGCTTCGCTTTGAGTTGGCAATGCAGTTAGACATAATGTCACCTGCATTTTCTTTGATTTCTTCTTTCCCCTGTTTGCTGGTTCTCCTTCTTTCAGTTGAAGAATGGTGAGTTTTAGTGTCCACGTGTTGAAAGCATCTATTTTCAGCTTGTCCTTTTCCAATTTACCCCTATCAGAAAGTATTTATGTGGAAAGGAAAAGCTTTTCAGCAAACACTGATCAGAAACAGGGAAACAACCTCTAAAGATGGTTAAAGAATCTAATTTGCAGTGAAGTGCTTTCTTTTCCTTGTACCATAACAACGCTCTTTGGTTTCCGGAATGCTCTTTGGTTCCCAAATATTCATGGTTCGTATTTTGGAGCCCCCAAATTTGGGGGTGCTGAAGTACCTCTTTTTCTGGAAATGGTAACTTTATTAAGAAACGCACAAGAAGGGCCATGAAAGTACACCAAAAATACAACAGCAGGAACAAGCACAGGACTTCGCCACCAAACTAGCTAAGACATATACGCTCTTTCCCTGCTCTTGAGAGATAAGAAAAGGAAAACCCTTGGAACTCCAAGGGTAGTACCCAGGCAATACATTTCGCCTTCACTCTATGGCTGACTTCAGAAGGAATTTCAGCATTATATTGAAACACCCGATTATTTTGCTTCCACCAATTGCTCCTAACCATAGGAAAAGGGCTAACTGCTGAAGTATTCAAGTATGGGGAAATGGTGAACAATGTTTTCGCTTAAAAAAGAAAAAAAAAATGTTGAGCATTAGTTAGTTCTAGGATAACCATTAGTCAGATTTTCT
Source organism: Chimonanthus praecox (assembly GCA_022113865.1). NCBI lineage: Eukaryota > Viridiplantae > Streptophyta > Magnoliopsida > Laurales > Calycanthaceae > Chimonanthus > Chimonanthus praecox. The sequence continues at coordinate 57,587,589 of CM039093.1, forward strand.
TTTTCTCTACTTATGCTGTTAATCTGTTTGTGGAATTTGGGTTCTTTCCAGACATTATATCCAGATCTTATAGTTGGTTCTTTTTGTTCCTTGTTTCCATAGTAGTCAGGGCGCAAGGCACAATAAATGGGCCAAGGGGTCCTAGAGTCTAAGGTGAATATCTAGGCCACATATTTAGATACTTCAAAATGTGTAGATTCATGGATGTGTCCTTGTTGCATCAATGTTAACCAAATGCGGTACTATTCATTCATCATTATCATCTAAAACATTCATCTCTCAATCTGGAAATGAGGTACTACTTGTTAAAGCAGCAAAGTATATTAGCAACTAAGCCTCAAAGTGTATTAGTATTTTATTTAATAATTACGGTTTCAAATCAAATATTACTAGCAATTACTTAATGTTAAATATATTGCTATTAAGAAAAACTTAAAAGGTAGGCTGATTATAAAAATGTTTCTGAAAAAAAACTATGCTTAAGTAAGGTGAGCCCGCTTTAAAGATAAACGAGGTACAAAATGGGTTACAAGTCTAGGCACAACCGATGCATGCCTTTGACCATTATCCTTGTTTCTTGTGTCTATTGATGCATAGATTAATGTGTCTGCAAGAATCAAAATTTCTTTTGTTTCATTGATTTTCTATGAAAATTCTACAATTGATTATGTGAATTTCACTGATGAAGAGTTCATAATTTTTGTTCTTTGATGTTATATTAATTCTTCTGTACATCATATTCTTTTTTAGTTTTACGGGTTTCCATCTTTTGTTGATATCCAGTATTTTAGATTGGCTTGGTTTTAATTTGTGGTGTGAACTTGCTTATCCAATTCCTGTTTGTTTTCAACATTGCCATCTTTTGAGTAAACTCTCTATTGGCTTTGCATGAATACTTTTCCACTAGAGCTGACATAATTCTGGTCATTGTTCGTAGATTGAATTTTCTGCCTGGGTTCAGTAAATATTGTTCTTTTGTTTAAAGCTAGTGAGTTTATCCATTGTTTATTTATTTATTTTTGGGTTTTATGTTTTTCCTTCTAATGTGCCAAAAATAACTTATTGTTGTTATGCGGATTTCAATTATTTTGTTTTCTAGGGTCAAAGGGTGAAAACTGATATTGGTTTTGAGAACTAGAAATGTCATCTGAGTATCCTGTTCTGGACAACCGACCCATCGATCAATGGAGGGTAGTAGAGTTGAAGGAGGAGCTTCGGAGACGGAAACTTACAACGAAGGGATTAAAGGATGATTTGGTGAAGCGATTGCTTGAAGCAGTTCTCAATGAGAGGGAAGCTGTTAATGAAAGATTGAGCAATGGTTTCAATTCCGAATCTGATGCTCAGGTGGAGTGTGAAGGTTCAGAGCCAAAGCAGATTGAAAGTCAAACAATAGAGCATGTGATGGATCCTGTTGTGAATAAAAGTGAAAAGATAGATAAAGTGGATGATGATGCTCCCATGATTGACATAAGTGGTAACACTTCCAGTATTAAGCCTGTTGAGAAGGATGACGCTGAAGATGGGAAATTGATGGATGGCGTGGAAACATGTAATATGAAAGAAACTGCCATTCTATCGATCTCCATGGAAAGCAGCATGATGGACAGCCAGACTGTGCAAAACCAATTAGAATCCAGCGCCCAAGAGGCAGAGTCCTATGAAACTCAAGTAGATAACAAGGATTCAAAGTCTTCCTCTCTTGAAGATGTCAAGTCCGGAGTATCCAACTCAAGCCAGAGTTTGCAATTCCAATTAGAATCCTGCGTCCAAGAGACAAAGTCCAATGAAATTCAAGTAGATGTCAAGGATTCGAAGCCTCCCTCTCTTGAAGATGTCAAGTCCAGTGTATCCAACTCAAGCCAGAGTTTACAAATCCAATTAGAATCCTGCGTCCAAGAGACGAAGTCCAATGAAATTCAAGTAGATGTCAAGGATTTGAAGTCTCCCTCTCTTGAAGATGTCAAGTCCGCTGTATCCAACTCAAGCCAGAGATCGCAAATCCAATCTGAGCCCTGCGCCCAAGAGACGAAGTCCAATGAAATTCAAGTTGATCACGAGGATTCAAAGCCTCCCTCTCTTGAAGATGTCAAGTCCAATGTATTCAACTCAAATAACCAGGTACCTGAGGTCAGCTCCGTTTTAGGGTTTCAAGTAAAATGTGAGTCTATTTCTACTGATTCTGTGTCAATTAATGAAAAGAATGAATTAAAGGATAATTTGAATGCCCATAATTTGCATTTAGAACTGGATGTTGTTAAACCAGAGATGGTGGAACCATCATCCGGTGATGTTCCTACAACTGATGTTGGTGGCGATTTACATTCACTGGGTGATGAAAAGCCAGGTGGGGACCAGGGCTCTGTTGAAAAGGTAGATGACACCAGTGCTGCAACCGTGGACCTTAGCAAGGAAAAGGATAATGCAGATGCTGGGTCCCCTGAAAAATTAAATTTAGACCGAAGTTCAGGTGATGATTCTATGGAGGAGGATGTTTTGGACAGTAAGCAAATTGATTCCAATCACATTTCTGATGAAGTTGCTGATAGGAGTGAGCCCATCAAATTGGATGTTGTAAAAGAAGGCCATATTGAAGCTAAGGCAGTTGAACTTTCTCTGGGCAAGAAGGATGTTCATTCTGAAAAGAACCATAATATAGAGGTTTCCTCTGAGAAAAGAAAGCTTGAAGGTAACTTTTTGGACCTTTTTTTTTCAATTCTTCCATGATTAAAAATGGTACACAGTTACTGTTGTCACACCACTAGCCTGCTCTCATGGATCAAGTACCTTTTGATTTCTTGTGAATTTTCTATTCATTTGGAAATTTTTTGCATTTGTTTTACTGGATGAAATATATTTGCTTCTTTGCAGGGATTTATTTTGAATGTTTGCCAGAATCTTCTACTATCTACTTTTCCAATATTTATGGATGAATCTTCAGGGCTAAAACCTCCTTGGATTCATTATATTCAGGTTGTTTTTTCCGTGGCTGTTTGTGTGAACCTTCCATCAAATAACAATATAAGGCAACAATGGTGACTTGCAATAGCTTTGCTTTTGGGATTTTTTACTCATTTTTGTCTCGTTTTTTGAGAATTACAACTCCTGTTGCTACTCTACTATATTGACATATAATGATGCATTTGGTTTACTGGATGAGTGATGGGACATTGGTTATTTTTCACTTTTTTCTTTCTTTCCCCTATTTAAATAATCAAACTAGAAGAGAAACCCTTATTGAGGCATTGAGAAAAATGTATCCAATTACATCTCCCACACTAGAATGAATATAAGGCGAGTCTTGTGGCATTTGGCATGAGCCATCTCTACTGTTCCAAGTTTGGGTAAGTGGATATAGCAAGACTTGAACATCATCTGATCAGTATCATATCCTGACGTATGGACTCAAACTTGGTTTCAATCACTAATTGTATCTGCATGCAAATTCATGATCTGTGCCTGGTTTCTTTTCTAGTAGAATCTTCACATAATTCTTGATCCTTTAACCATCCATATTGTATACTGTTACCCACCTCCTTGTTCTCAATTTTCCTTCCAGCGATGATAGAATCCTTTTTCTTTGAGCCTCAATCAATCACAAGTATTCTGGAGACACCCACTTTGAAACACGTTGTTCCACAATTGCCAAAAATTGTACCCATCATTCTCTATCCAAATCCTGTTATGTAATTCTATGGAATTCTTTATTTTACAGTTCCCAATGAAACATCACTCTCATGATTCTTGCCCCCACTAAACCAATGGAGTGATGGAAAAAGGTATTTAATTATTTCCTTAAGGATATTGCCAAGGGGAACTTTTCTTTAATGCCGCGCCTCTCTTGGAGGAAAGGCCTTCATTCCATTCTTCCATTAGGTTCCAGTAAGACTAAGTCAAAGTATATGCAAACTTAGAAAGGGTGAGGCTGAGGCACAATGCAAAATAACCTGTCAGCCAAAACCTGTCTTGCCAAAAACAAGAGGCGCAATGTTGCTTTTTAAGTAATGTTGAGTATTATTTGTTTTTGTGGAGCAATAAAAGGCTTTTAACTCTAGGAGGTGCTAAAGATCCTACACCATTATAGGTGGGAAAAGCAGACCAGGGTGGATGCTGAGGATATTCAAAGGCCGGGTGCATATGAGGGTCAAGGCAGAAGATTTAAAACAACTTCACTAGAATGCATTGAAAACAATTTGGGCACAGAGTTTGAGGTTTACAAGTTCAAGGAACAAGGGATCTTTGAAACCAAAGGTTCAAGGAACAAGAAGGGAAGTTGTTTTCTTGAAAAGGCCATCAAAGCGTAGTGTTCTCTCATGTGCTAGGCTACTAGTGCCTTTTATCACTTATCACTTTGCATCTTGAATCAGTATGTACACTGTCCAATTCTGCATGGCTTACCTACTGTAAAAGAAGAAAAGCACCCATTACCCATCAAAATAAGAGGAAAAGAAGAGCCTCTCCAACTAAGCTAAGTCTTCGCCTGTTCCTACCGATATACCATATACTGACCTCTTAGGGGATGGCACCATAGCCTTCCATATATTCTGATTCCTCCATAAAAGAAGTCCAGCCAAACATGGCATTGTCTTAGCCTCCATAAAAAGTAACAGTATCGTGCTCCCTAGGCCAAGGTGTTGGTGTTCTCACCATCTTAGGTGACTGAGTGAAATGAGGTGACAGCATGAGAGTAGGAAAGGTGGGGTTTGGGAGAAAAGGGGAAGGTTCCCTTTGTTCTCTATGTTTTAAATGCCAGGTTTTCATTTGGGGTGGGGGTTACGTATTTATATGTAATTTACTGTCATATTGATTTAGGAGTTGGGAATGTCTGTGCCCTGATTTAATCAGGGAGTGCCTAACTTGACCCAAATTTGACATTTGGGGTAAAATAAACCCTTTCAACTAAACATGTTAAATCTAGGTGGTGCCTGAAACTCAGCTCATTTGTCTCAGAACATGTGTCGCATTTTATTTTTTCTTGAATGTATCTTACAATATTATCACCAGAGCCGTGTGGTTCCTCTTTTATCATCGCTGCTGTTGTTTTAAATCTGATGCCATGAAACTTACAAGGCATGCCGAGGTTCAAAAACTTGCTCTTGTAGTTCTTTGCATTTAAATGGTCTTCACTAAACTTGCAGAGCATGGATTCAACTGAAGTTTGGAATCTTGCTCTTATAGTTCTTTGTATTTAAATTGCCTTGACAGATCAAGAACCAATTAGGAACAATGAGCCTTCAAAAAGGCAGCGCCGGTGGTTCTTAGAAACCAACATTCCTGAACCGCAAACCACTAATCTAATCCCTTTGAGTACACCCAAGGATGCATTTCAATCTACTCCCAGACGTGCATTCACCAGGTCTGACTCGACAGTTAGTGTAGATTCTCCAAAAGAGCGTGTTGGTAAGTCCTTGTGGTTTTGAGGTTCTTATCATTAAAATATTCATGAAGATTGTTTAGCTTATTACTGCTTGTTTTTACATTGCCAGTTCCACCATCACAGAAGAATCCAACAACATCCCTGAGAATTGATCGCTTTCTGCGTCCATTCACTCTGAAGGCTGTTCAGGAACTTCTTGCCAAAACAGGAACTGTTAGTGAATTCTGGATGGACCATATTAAGACCCACTGCTATGTAATGGTATCTTTTCTTCTCCTTGCAACACTCTTTGATGGATGTGGTATTTTGGAGTGTTAAAAGTAATGTAGATGACATTGAGGTTTTGCATCTTATTAGAAAGAATAACACTGCCTCAAATTGTTGCTGATAAGGTGGCATGAGTGGCAGTTGGAAAAGTTATTCCTTGATCTATGAAACAGGTGTGGAAGTTTTGCGTAGCTTGCATGCATTAAAGAACAGGCATATGTGCCACCTACTCTCCAAGTTTCTTAGATCATGTGGTCAACTGATCTTTTAGACTCACTATGGATGTTACGTGTCTGCTTGCATCATGTGTCTGCTTCTACTGTGCAAGTATTCTTCTTTATGATGTCTGGACCTTCTGATTATGTGAAACTACTGGAAGCCTCTAGAAGGATAACACTGAAGTTGTCTTCCTACTAGAGGGTCCTTTTTTCAGCTGTATTGCTTTTGCTTTATGTCTTCCTACCAGAGGGTCCTTTTGCTTTTGCTTTAATGTAGATGCTAAACCGTAAACCCTTCTATGTTGGGTTGTCTCTGGTTTTTATTTAGTCTATTTTTTTATGGGAAAGTTGATTGATTTTCTTTCTGGATCAATAGTAGTTCAATATTGATGCCAAATAAGTTAGTAGACAGGACGGGAATTCTAGAAGTTATGTGTGTATTGGGGGTTGGATTGGGATTAGGAGTGGTCGTGTAACCGAAGAAGGTTTTTGGTACGATCTTATGAATGGTACTCAACTGCATACTGTATAGTTCTCTTTGTACGTTTTCTGATGAGATTGTTTCTTTGGATGCTTTTTGATTGTCAGTCCTGTTTTTCATTGGGATGATGTGGTTTATTCTCTTGGTTCTTTGGTCTATTTCCTTGTGCTTTTCCATTTTAGGAGTTTTTTGGATATACAGTATAAATGATACGTGGGTGTCAGTCCATGAAAATAATTTGTCAAATTAAAATATAAGAGCCAACTCCAGATTGATAAGATAAATGGCTTAGATTATGATGACAATGATGATAGTATAAATGATACAAAGCATACCATAAGTTCTCTTCATATATTTTATTTTATAATATATAAAGTTTGATACACAGTATCTCTTATCTGAACTCATACATTACTTGCAAGGTATTAAATCATCATAAAATATTCAATATGATACACGCTGCATCATAGATTAGATTCATGGAAATGTTTGTTAATGCACCTGCTTGGTACTATCATATCGGGCATCACAAATATTGAATCTCCACAGGTCAAACTTCTTTTTAGGTTTATTGTTCGCATTTCAGTAGATTATCTTCTTCTATTTCTTTTAATTTTTTTGAAGTGTTCAGTAGATTTAGTTGAAAGTGGGTTTCAAACTAATCATTATTTTATTATAAGATGGGATCTGATGAATTAATATTTTGGTTTATATGTAGTATTCGTCGGTGGAAGAAGCCATAGCAACAAGGAATGCCTTGTACAATCTGCAGTGGCCTCCGAATGGTGGACGTCTTTTGATTGCCGAGTTTGTTGAACCCCATGAAGTAAAGATGCGCGTCGAAGCCCCTCCACAGTCTCCAGTACCAGTCAGCCCCAGCCCAACTACACCACCTGCTCCTGCCCCTTCCTCTCAACCCCAATCCACCTCACGCCAACATGGCCTTGGGCAGCAGCTGCCACCACCACCTCCCCTCCCACCGCCACCAACGTTGTCTGATCCACCCCAAGCAAGGGAGCGGCTTCCCCTTCCCCCGCCACCACCAAAGAGGCCTGAACTGCAGCCAAAGAAGCCTGAACCGCCTATTGTCACACTTGATGATCTCTTCAAGAAAACCAAAGCTACTCCTAGGATCTACTACTTACCACTATCTGAAGAACAAGTCGCAATAAAACTTCCAGGACAGGGCAGAAACACCAATAGAGATTGAGCCATGTATGTCTATCCTTTTTGTGTTGTCTAGTAAAGCTTGCATGTAAGATACTTATGACCATGTCTATGCAGGTTTTTAGCTGTTATTATTACTGGACATGTTAGAAATGAGCTTGGTGAGTTTGTCCATAACATGAATGGCCCTGTATCAATCAATTTGTGTTTTCTGTGAAGCAGTTCAGGAAGTCCTTAGGTTTTCACTGGAAAAGCAGGACTTTCTTGTTTTAATGAACTTTGACGACATTTAGAGTAAATGGATGATCTTCTCACTAAATCAGAGCTTGACCACTATTTTGCTTTGGGCTACATAGAATTGAAAATGGTTATCTGTGTTCTTTGCATGGATGATTCTTCTCTCTCTCGCTCTCTCTCATGGATGGGGGCCACCCATCTCTTGAAAATTGGCGCAGAAACCATCTTATGGGTCCATTTGGTAGCTTGAAATTCGTTGGTAGAATTGACATTCTGTAGGATCTTGTGAATTTTTGCAACTGTATATGGCCTGAAATTCCACATGACAAAAAGGAGAAATCTTAAATGTCTTTTATTATTATTATTAGGTGGGGTAAAAAAAGGAAAAAGAAAAGAGAGAATACTTATCAGCCTTGGACCCAAAAAATGGTCCAATAATATGGTTTGATTTCATCTATTGGACCAACAAAATGGGAAAATGGGTCAACGTTTAAAAAAAAAAGAAGGGAAAATGGGTCTATATGGGCCTCGAAGAAACTGATGTGAAAAAAAAAAAAAACATTATTTTTGGTGATCTTATAAAACTAACAAAGCGCATTTTCTTCGTCTGCCTATTCTAACTTGACGTGTCATGGTTTTCAAAAACTCAGATGTGGTTTGGTGTTTGACTTGGCTTCAATGGACTTGGCCTTGTAAGGGATATTTTTGAGCCTGCTAATTCTATAAACTGTAAGTCTTGCTTGATTCAAACCGTTACCCTTTTAGTCACTGAGTCCAAGTTGACTCGGCCGAATATGACTTGGTACTCTTTTGTGACTCATGGAGTACTACACTAAGCCATTTTCCTCAAATTACTATTGATTTTCAGCTGATTTCTATCCACTCTGTTAATACAATTTGGACTCGATCTATACTGAGTCAGAGACCCAGTCTAATATTTAAGACCTTAAATTCTATCAAATTCTCCTGGTTACACTACTATATGACAATCGAAGGTCAAAGCTTACAGTACTACAAGGTGGATTTTTTCCCTAAGTGTGTCAAATCATCAATGACGTACTGCAAGCGACTTTCAATTATCAAAATTATGCTCCAAGTGCTTGTAGTTGCTGCAATAAAATTTATGAGTTTCCCACATGTAAATTTAAAAAAAAAAAATTATGAGTTTGAATCATGTAAGTGTGAGAATGCATCTCTCCTGAAAAAATCATAAAATTTAATAAATGTCAAACAATAAAGCCCTATTTTTTAATTGAATAATGTTGTAACTCTCCCTATTAGGTTTGTCCATAAATTGGTTGAACCAGGGGTTTTAATATGAGAAATTTTTTATATCGGCCAATCATTCTTTCTTCATTGATTTTTAAAAAAAAAAATTGGAAATTAAAAAATTAAAACATCGGTCAATATCATGGCTGACATTGCCCCGATATGGCAAAATATCAGTCGAGATATTGGCCCGTGCCACGGCCGATATCAAACTTTCTTTTAGAAACAATTTTTATAAAATATCAGCCAATATTATAACTGTATGACCAATATATATCAGCCTTTAAAAATGATACACACTAGATGAGGGAGGCGACCCCTCATATAAGCACTCAAGTCTTGCACCTCGTAGGCAATGTGAGACTTTTTCACTCATTTCCTATTGTGGCATAAATGGCCCTTCTTGTGGGGTTGTGACAGTCATTCCACTATGCCAGTTAGTCCCTACGGACTTAAGGGTAACACAGACGAAGTCCCCCCTACACTAGCGCTAGATTGTTGGCCCCACAACCCAACACATAATTCCAACAATTGCCATTCCACTCGAAAAATAATCATAAGAATCTTCTGATGGACAGGGATTTTGAGGAAATGCCATAATCAATTCACCATGAACATCCCTGGGCAACATAAACGCACTCAATTTATACAAAGCCCAGTCACATCATTCAACCATTGTAAATTTCGTTTCCTTTCTTCTTGAGATGGGATTTGAATTTCAAAACAAGTGATTCATGGGTCACCAATTCCAATTTTAACCAGTAATACAGGCATACAGCATGGAAAAATATTCTGCAACAGTGTAGAGGAGTAAAACAGAATTCTGCTTATTCTTATTATACAATTACTGTTCTGAAAACACCACAATTGATAATGCAGTTATAGGATACTGCTCAAAAAAAGATAATGCAGTTATAGGACACTATTCCATCCTCATTCCGAATCAGAATCTTGAGCTGCAGATGATCTCACGCTCAAAAAAAGATAATGCAGTTATAGGACACTATTCCATCCTCATTCCGAATCAGAATCTTGAGTTGCAGATGATCTCACTGACCTGCCTCTGCTGTTAACTTCGTTATCATCATCTTCTTCGTTTTCTTTACTTTCCTTGATTACACCTGAAATATTCAATTCAGGATGACACGAACAACAATCATATATTGTACAAAATAACAAAATCAGATAAAATAATACCTTTCTTGATGAGCAGATTCTCCAGAGTCTTTGTACTGAAATCATCTTTGCCTCCTAGATCTTGAAACCCAATCAGCCGGTCAAAACCTATGCCTTTCCTAGAAGATTCACACATAGTAACACATATTATCAGTAATGTTGAATTTATCCAAAACCAATATGTACAGCACATATAGGTCTCGAATAACTACGTGTTGGTGTCGTGGCTCTGTGATCCAAACCATTCATCTGATGGGCCCCATAGCTGCCTCCAAAATATTCCAGATTGATCTAAAAGATTGATGACCTGCTTTGGATCGATTACATAGAAGAAAAAAGGGTGCATCGCAATGCCCACATTCAACAGGAAAGAAGGGAATATTTTGTAAAACTAGGCTGTTCCAATCTGGATAAATCCCAAACGCTATTTATGTTAGGTCTCATCAGATCAATGATCCTTTTTTATGTCTTGACCGGTAATGATTAGATCGATTAGATTCCCAGTGAGATCACAGTTCCTTAAGTGGAAGTGAGAACGCAAAAGGGGGTTCATTATACACCTGAACAGTATAACACAAGGCAGAGTCTTGATTGCCAGTTTAGCAACAAAGAAGGGAGCATTCTGCATTTCACATGTAAAACATAAAGTCCTTAATTGCACAATAACAATAACACAACAACAACATCAACACAACAACAACATCAACACAACAATAATACTACACTCGAACTAACCTCAGCATCCAGTTTGATGAACTTGGTCTCAAAATGCCTTAGGGCCAGAGACTTCAGATGCTTATCAAATATCCTATGGAAACCCAAAAAGGCAGCCTCATTAGCAGCAATATTGGAACACCAATACTCATTTACCTTTTGGTTAGTATAACAAATGTGAAATAAATCTTACTTGCACCGATAGAACTCGCGGTGGTAGAAATGGCAAACTACATGCTCACTTCCAGTAACTTCACCCAAGAACTCCCCTTCTGTTATCACCCGGTATTCTCCATGGCCTTGTATTTTTAAAGCTTGTCGCTTCTCTGCTTCTTTCTGTCAGAAGTATCAATTGGAATTTTTGTCAATTAGAATTTTTTTTTTACACCAATCTCTTATGATGCAAAATATGTTCAATATGGATCTTCCAAGTATGAGTTTCAGTCATCCAGAAAAGTTTACCTTAAGAGCAGCGATCCTATCTGCATGCAGTTTTTCTAGCTCCGGGTCCTAAAATAGGATTGATTGTTAATGCAAGTATCCACGGGAATTAGATCAATTGATAATTAGATATATGGATCACTTGGCAAATAGAAGAAACGTAAGTAGGTGGTTTGCGGTACCACTTGTTGATTGTATGATTCAAAAGAAAGATGGTTATTCATTTTAATTAGTTTAGCAGGACAAAACTACTAAACACATGTTGAGATTGCGCCTTTCCTCTATTTTCCACCCCAAATCATGATATTGATTTGGAATGTAGTGGTTGGAAAAGGTGTGGGTTTCAATTCCATCTCCCCAACTGCATTTTAGAAATAAAACCAATCGCTGACTTGCACATATTCGAACTACTTGTGAATTGAGTCACATATCAAAAGGCACTCCAGGGATTTCAACTTACGTCCATCAATTCATCAAGATCAACTTCTTGATTTTCTGCAGTGGATGACTGTGACTTCTGTTGGCCTAGCAGTTCCTGTAAGATCAGTGGATGACCCTATTATATCAAATTCATGCAGTAGAGCAAATGGATGTGAAAAGCAAACAGGGTGGTACTTTCTAGAATACATTTATGAAAAATTAGCTAAAGCAACAGATGTGATAGAATATACTCAAGATCAACGAACCCATTTAACAAGCATATGGTTTCCATATAATTTGGATCTATGATGCGACTGTATACATAAGATTTACTCTAATGACCCTTGAGCTAGGCAAATCAGATTATCAATTAACATATCACCATCTGCAAACATTGTGCTGGAATATGCATTGTCTATGGAACCTCAAACCTTTTAACATAAGCTTGGCTACCATATATGGACAGTATCCAGCACTGATGGACAGGCTGACATTGGAGATCCAAGAGCACTTGCCAAAGATGGGCCCTATAATTTGTCAACCCTCAGAACCAACGATTTGGATGGTCTGCTAGCTCAAAGAACTCATTAATAATACCTATCAACCGTTCTCTCTTTATTTATTTATTTGTGAACAGAAACAGTGACTGAATTTCATTAAGAGAAAAAGATCAAATATAAAAAAGGACGCTATCATTTGTATAAAAGGGTAGAAACCATAACAAAAGAAGGAAGTCATGCATATGCCCCTTATAAAACAAAATACAGATATACAACAATGCCCCTATCCCAATACATTCTCATCATCACCCAATGTGCTAGAGACACAAAAATTCCATCCTCGGCGCCATCTTTTGTACTCTAACCTTTGCCAAAAAATCGGCCATGCTATTAGCTGTCTGCTTTATATGTCTGAAGTGGAGCACTCTATTTCTTATCAAATTCCTGATCTCCCTCACAATGTTAACCATTCTCTATGGGAGTTTCTTTCTACCAGCAGCCCAAGCGATAGCATTGATAGAATTACCTTCAATGATAAGGTTACCATTCCCAAACGTAACCCAAAGGGTCTCTCTCCTAATTGCTAGTAACTGCGCTTCATTAGATTTCATTACTCCTATGAATTTGGAAAATGTTAATATCATTCTCCCCCTGATTCGAGTCTTGACCAACTTACTTTTATCATCTCTTTTTCTCTCACCTCAAGCACCCTTCCCACGAGAGATAAAAATCTTCTAAAGAACATCCAGAAAATTCCTTGTACAATGATAACCACCCCAAAAGGCCCCACTTGGACTTCTCATAAACTTACCTAGTATCTCGTGTTTGTCTTGCCTTCAAATATTATATTGTTCATTTCTTCTCACACTGACAAAAAAATTGCCGCAGGTATCAACCCCACGCAACCCTTCTTTTACCTGAAAATGGAGCTCCCCACCACACAGAAATTAAGTTCCTCACATCCTTATTAAACACCCATTCGCACTTCATCAAACTCAAATACATAGTCCAAATGTGCCTAAAAAATTGACACATGCACATTAGATGGTCGATAGTTTCCTCTTCTAATCCGCATAGGGCACAACCCTTTGAAGTACCCTTTGGTAAGCCCGTCCATTAAGTTTCTCTTCACCGAAATCTTTCCTTCGATTGTTGCCCAAGTGAACATTTGGACCCTAGGAGGAATTTTATTGTTCCAAGCCAGATTGCATGGTAGGACTTGGTTTTAATTAATATATACTACTTTCAATAAGGCCTTGACTGCGAAATCCCCCGAAGAGTCTAAAGTCCAAATCCATCGATCCCCCTCCTCTAAACAAACCTGAGTATCCCAAAAGTCATTGTAGTAGCATATATTGTTCCTCCTCAAAAAAGCCCCTAACCCCCTCCTAAAGCTCACCTCCCATTGAAGTTGACCATCCGCTTCTCTATATTATTCTTTTACAAAAGCATCCTTGTTCCTAGCTTCCCTACACAACCTCAAGTAAGCTTCCCTCAAAGACCTTCGTCCCAACCATTTATCAATCTGGAAAGAAACCCTATCTTCTTTACCAACCACCAGCCTAATCCCTTCCCTGAAAGCTATCCCGATTGTACCCTCCCTATTGCCTAGTTTGACAAAAAAAAAAAAATGCCACCGGAGAGCCTGCCTTGGCCGCCTTAGCACCAAATCTCTAGCCTCACACATCCTTTACACCGCACCTAGAGATCAACACACGTCTCCAACGGACTACTTTCTCCAGGCCACATCTCTAGGATCATTTGCATAATAGAGCATGATTATCCTGGTTATTGAAGATTCCTAGGCTCCCTCTCTCTTTAAGGTTCAAGATTTCATCCCATTTAACTAGGCGGATCTTCCTCTCTCTCCTGTTTCTTCCCACTAGAAGTCCCTTTGTAGCTTTTCTAACCTCTTAGCCAGTCCTTTTGAGATCTCAAACAAAGATAAGTAGTATGTCCGAAGGTTAGCAAGGACTGATTTAATTAAAGTCAGGATCCCTCCAGCCCCAGATAGGAAAAAGAATTTTGCCTACTCCACAACCTATTTCTTCTGCGAAGGATTTCGTCAAAAGGGAGTTTGAGATGCAAAAATTTGTGCATTCTTTTTGTTTCTTTCGAACATCCCTCCATAATAGGAAGGAAAGGAATAGGATGCATAAAATTACTCACTTGAACATCCATTTCATTCTAATTGTTAGCATAAATAAGATTTTTTTCTTGATGCTGTAACAAAGAAAATTTCATTAAAAAGAAAAACATACATGAATCAGTACATGAGACTTATACAGAGAAAAAAGCAAACATGTCTAAATGAGGACTGATTTTGTTGTTGAATATACTTCCCCATTAGTGTCATATCCATCATCACCATTAAAGGTTCCTTGGGTGATCACCAATATCGTTGTCGGGTCAGTTCCTTCTCCTTGGGTCACATTCTTGGTTGGAGGGGAGGGGGTGGGGTGGGGGAATGCACAGGCTGACACTCTTCAACTTCATAAGTCCTTGGGCCCACCCTAGTTTGCTCTCCTTGGCTGGTAAGGTGTTCCTTTATTTGGCCCTTGGGCTTTTTGTGTTCCTCTAAGCCTGTTTGTTTCTCTCTTCTTGGCCTCATTTAGGCCTCGGATCTATGTCGCGGCTGCGTTGTGGTCTACACTTGGCCTCTTTGTACTTCTTTTCTCCTCTCTTTTCTTTTAGTAAATAGTTACTACAATTCCGGAAACAAAAACTCATCTCATCTACCTAGGGTCAGCTTTCTAAGTTCCATATTAGCATTCTACCCTACAAAAAACCACGTTGTCCACAGTCTAGTGCATCCTTCCCCTTTTTTTCCTTTTGAAATGAGGGAGGGGGGGAACTATATCGTCCACAATCTAGATGTCCTACCTTACTACTTTGGAAGTCTTTCTTGCCCTTTCTTCTCCTAGTTCCTTGTACTCAAAACCCTTCATTTCTTCATACTAGGATTGTTTCTCGCCTTCAGTATCATTGTCAATGGCATTCATTGTCACCTCTTCAGTTGAAGTAACCTTATGCTTTCCTCTCATGTAGTTACTCCTTGTTTGTTTGCCCTTTTTTTTGCTCTACACGTCAATCTTAACAGATGCATCTCCGTCGCATATACCATGTTCAACTGCCGGTTTAACAAAATGTCCCTTTGGTCATGGGGAACTCAAAGGTCCACACTAGCTTTTTTTTTTTTTGAAACGTACACTCCACAAACTTGTCTATGCACGCTTATCCGTGGACAGTGAAGAAACTGAGATTTAGACAGATATACTTTTTTCGGCAAGTAGGCGGGGTATAAACAGTAGAGATAAGATGCCTGTTTCTATAAACAAATCTCCACGTTGATTGGGTCAATGATCACCAAACCAAGTGTTTTAATGCTTTTTGTCGATGCATGGACCAATGGTCCACTGAATTAAAAAACTCAATTACCATTGGCCCTTGGCGAACAAATGACTGAGGTCATGATTTAACAGAAGATAGCTAAAGTGATAACCCATTACCAGTTAATGATAAAAAGAATATTCATTAAAATGTTTTGTTTGGAGAAACGTGTCAGCCACTTCTCACTTGTCATAAAAGCATTATAGCCTGATTTGGCCCTTCATTTCATCATCATCATTCATTCGATTGTAATTATTCAGCACTTTGCAGAACCCATAAGATACCGAAACAGGTGCTAGTAGCAAATATCCACTAACAACCATTTTGCAATTGTAACATACAAAACTACTAGAGACATGAAGCACCCTCGTAATCCAAGCTGAAATTATTGTATGGTAATCTACAAAATCGTTTCAGAGATTTAGATATTCTCTCTCAAAAAATTATTTAGATATCACTCCAATACCTCCTTTTTTGGGTACACAACCCTTTCAGAGAAAACCCTTTACACCCCAAACTATGTATGCATAACAATTAAAAGCTTAAAATCACCTTGTCAAAATGTAGACCCTCCACTACCTAGACCATGTATGATTCTAATCCTAACCCCTAACTTTAAGGATTAGTCCATGAAGTCTGCATTCTTGCTGTTCTTACACATTAAACTCCATAGACTACTAAGTCCTATATCACACCCCCTTTCTCTATTGAAATCTGTAGGCTCATGGAAGGGAAAGAAATTTTTTGAAGCTAACAATTCCTAATATAAATGGGCTTGATCATTTTTTGTTAAAAATATTTATTTTCCAGGCATCCAAATGGAGCATAGTTCCTATTAAACATCCCTAGCTTAACCACAATCCACCTAGAACAAGAGGAAAAGGTACTGAATTGACACAGAGCAACTTCCAAGGCGCTACTAATTCATAAGGATAGTACTGTATTGCTGCGCTGTCAACCATCAATTCCTTGTAAAACCATGACCACATGTTGCTAGCAAAAGCATCCACCTCACTAAGTGATCATAATGTTTTACATAGCCTCCAGTTTTGCCACTCCAATTTTCTCAACAAGTGATACATGGTTTTGCAGCTATCATAAAATACAACTTAATTCTGCAGAATTTTGATTTGAACCCAAAACCAATGGATTGTGTACAGCACCAGGAAACTTGTTACCCGCTCTCAAATGCTCAGTTTCTTGTTTTTTGTTTCTCAATTCTCTTTACACATCCACATAAATGGTTCAAAATTTTACAAATGGAGCATTTCACATATAAGATTCTTGCTACGCTTCTCTCATCCAGCTTTCATCCTTGCAACCATGGATTGGGCTATGCCCGGAAAACTAGTTCATCTTCATTTATCGGTCCATTAGGAAAGAATTTTAAACAAAAAACTTTTAAACCAATTCCTATTTTCAGATAAAAAGATTATTTTTTAAGAAAGAACATTCCTCTCTGTTTGGATGCATAGAAAGGAAAGTACTTCCTTGGGAATCAAGCAAAGATGGTAAAGGGTAATTTGTGTAAAAGAATGGTTTTCTCCCCAAGAAAGCTCCTTCCTTTCCATGCATCCAAAATGGAGCATGGAGATTTCAATAGAAAGATGAAAACCCAGATGGGGGCTCAGGCAAATTCAAGACCTTCAAAATAAAATGATTAAAATATTGGAATGGCATAGATCTGGGAAGTAACCTAAAATTCAGTAGCTTTAAAAATGAGGTCTTTGATTCATGCTTGACATAATAGATCAAGATAACTAGTAATCAGGTGCTGAAAAAAGAAAGAAAATTTTCATCCCTATCCAAAAAATAGAATAAAAACGAGAAAGGAAAATGAAAAAATCGAACCTTTTGGTAATCACGAGCGGCTGCGGCCATTACATTTCCAAATGCCAATCCAGAAAACGTCGAACGAAATGAATCTGGATCCATCTCTCTCTCTGTGAAGGTTTCGGAATCTCAAAATCTCTCTCTGAAATGTAGAAGGATCCAACTACAGTCACAGTTCACAAATCAGGAGAAGTGACTACCGCTTGTAACCTTCAGAAATGGAAGACGAAATAAATAACAAATTGTCGTTTGAAAAGAAAAACATTTTTTATTTAAAAATAAAAAGTAATTTAACAATTGAATATAAAATAAAAATAATTAGGTGCTGCTGTTGGCACTAATGACAGTGATTTGATTGTGTGGATCTCAAAGATAAATTCCCATATTTTTTAGCTTCATGTAATATTTATTAATAGAGAGAGCTAATTAAATGAATCTTTTCTAAATTAAATTATTAAAAATATATATTAATTTAAAAAAAATTGGATCTACAAAAAAATCTGTGTCAATTCTTTGTATATATTAATAGGTAAATGGTGTATCAGAAATAGAGTTTCTCCACTTACTAAATAAATTATAAAATTCAAAATAAAAAACACCACCTTGTACTTTCATTCTCCTTTATTGTTTTAAAGGTAGATGAATAACTTTTTTATAATAATTATGTTGTTAGATAGTTATAAGTGAAAAAGTATGAACAGAAAGTCCAAGAGAAGAGAAGGTTTCTACTCTCATTATATGGGACCAAAATTCCACCTAAGTAAAAAAAAAAATTAACTAAGACCCACTTTTCTAGTATTTAAGAAATTATTAAATAGTTAAAATATGTAAATAGAATCTTTTCTATTCATTTCACTCTATCCAAATGCTCTAAGGGTATGTTTGGATGAGAAAGATGTTTTTAGAAAGTTCTATTGGATAGGAGATCCTTATAAATAGAATTTTCTCTTTATGGGTGTTCTTCTATTTTTTATATTTATAATCATGAACATAAAATTAAAAGAAAAGAAAAAGTTCATTAATAAAAATACGACCGACCATTACATTCTGACATGTGCGGTACTAAAAGGGTAGTGATGGATTGTTGAAAATATATTTTCTTAAATGTATAATTTATAAAAAAATTATCTTATTGAATAAATCAGATAATATTTTTTAAGCTCTAAAAAATATCCAATTTAAATTATTTTTATAAATTTTAAGTTTTTTATCTTTGAAAAATATAACTTAATTACTTTTACTAAGATAATTTTTTGTGAGCTCTTTATTTAATAAGCTTTATATTAAAGTACATGAGATAATACTAGTATGGAAGTGATCATCTTTTAAAAATAATTCTTATTCAGCAAAAAAATGAGAGAAAACTTAATCTAATTGAGGGGAATGAATGGAGAGGTGTAAACTCAACCTCTCCCACCTTTTGAAGAGAAAAGTTGCTCTTTTCTTGAAGGAGAAAATAATGTTAGTAGGTCAATAATTTTACTACTCTCATTTGAATTCTCTTCCACCATATTAAGGAAATTAAATTAATCTTTTAAAAAAACATAAGAATTTTTTAAAGAATTGATTGTCTTAGATGTTGAACTTTTAACGTTCAATGAATATAAAATTATTAGTTTATCAATTTTTTAAATAAATTTAAATTCTAATTTTAGAGATTTATAGGCTTTATTGTGGATTTACACTCTTAAAATTTTAGAATTTTTAACGATCCAATGTGATTGTAAGATATTCTTCCAAGCTTGTTTTGAGATTTGTTTATTAAATTGGTGTTTAGATATTAGTCTTACGAATTTGAATGAGTATAGACGTGTTTTATAATAAGAGATATTCAATTTTTTTATTTTTTATTATCATTTAAATAAAAGTAAATGTACATGAAAGTCTAAACAAGCAGAAATTTAAAAATAGAGTAAAATCTCTTTAATGTAATATGGTTGAGATCAAGATGCATACATTACATTAGAGAGATTATTCAATTAGAGAGTCTACACATAACATACAATATTTCTTTTCAAAAAAATTATTTAAACTCTTACTCATTGTAAATGAGTCTTTTCAGCTGAAATCATTTTATCTTCCTCCTCTTTCTGCCCCATTGGCCATTGTTGTCCGAAAGTCAAATTGCAGCCATTGAACCATCTTTGTCTGCAACCCTCACTTGCCCATGTCTGCTACTCAGATTTACACCATTGATGTGTGACTCCTGAAAATCAGACTAGCGCCCATCGTTGTCATTGGATCCTCTCAATTAATTTTTCAGAGTTTAAATGATGCAATTTGTGAGATCTTCACTTTTATATTAATTTTGTATTCTGAATTAATAAAATATTACTTTACAAATTAGTTACGCGTATATATATTTTATTCTAAATGTATTAATTATTAAGTTAAAGAGATTTATTATACTTTGTATACTTGTAATTCATTCTAGAGGTTTTACTGTGCTTCCAACAATTTACGATTTTTTCATAATATTCTTTTAAATAATTTTATTGTATATATGGACCCAGTTAGTACGGCAGCACTTGTTCTTGCCGCTATTTCCAAAAATGTTACCTACAAGACCGGCAAAGTCCGAGACAGAAGCTCCGGAATCTCGATTGGTTCGCGGTCTCGTACGAGTACGGCAACAGTTTCTGTACCGCCGCGTGTCCACCTTCTCTTTAATTCAATATAATAATATGACCGAGCGAAACCAGTAGAGAAGGACGTGTAATCGATCGAAGAGGAGAAAAGTGAAAAAAAAGTGAAAAAAGAGAAAAACCTAATTAGGTTTTCTCCAGGTGATTCCTTAGGTGATTTTCGATCTCTTGTTTCCCCAGGTGAATTTTATTTTCCCTTGTCAATCTTCTTCTTTCTCCGTAAGGGTTTCATCGAATGCAGAGATTCTTCGATGCCGGTGCCTTTTATTTATTTTTAATCGCGTTTGCATTTCTTGGAATTTCATTTTTGCAATTTCGTTCTCCATTTACAGTGATGGAAAGGAAATTGCTTTCTTGGAAAATTGCCATTTTTATTGGAAATAAAATGGATTTGACCTTTTCTTTATAGAAAAATGGTCATTTTCTAGGAAAGTATTCTACTTACCATGCATCAAAACGAGCCTTTTGGGAACTGATTTGGATTTTGCAGTTAGGTTGTTTATTTGCATTGATTGTTCCAAATTACGGATTGATCTTCCTTTGTCATGCTTGGTATTGGGATTTGATTTTAGTGTTAACTCTTTAGCATTCATTCCCTCCTTTTGTGATGGGTAATCCTTAGTTATTAAGGTCCAATTGGATCGTCCTTTTTTTTGGTTTTGTTGGAGGTATGAATTAATAAATAGGGATTTTAGAAGGAACTGTCATGCTCGAGATTTTCTGAATTTTTTGGATATAAATGTTGCTTTGAGCTCTTTCATTTTTTTAGATCTACCATGATGGAGATCTGCGTTTTCCTTTTTTTTTTTAATTTCCAATCTGTTTTCGTTCTAGGAATTGGGTTATGCATGAATCTTTTTTATGGTTTTACTCGGTGTTCAAAATTCTGTTTGTGCGTTATCTTATTAGAATTTTGTTGTGCAATAAAGTCATCAAACAATATGCTCTATCTTCATAGGCAATATGCTATATATTCCTTTTGGTTGCATGGAAAGGAAGATATTTTCTTACAGAAGTAACTATTTTTGGCTTTTAGCTTAAAACGGAAATGAGTTGAAACTTTTTTTTTTTTTTATTTAAAGATGGTTATTTTCCAGTTGAAATGTTCTAAATTTGTATGAGAATGCTTCGATAATTAATCATGTGTTTCCATTGTATTTTGGGACATTTCAAAGTGTAGATTTTTGTTTTGGCTTTGTCTTTGTGTGAAAATGATCCAATGATACCATCAATACTATTTTGAAGAAAATAACAAGACTTGAGTAGTCCAACCTTTAAGAAGTCATTTTTTTTTTCATTTGTCTCATTTCAGTAATGCATTGTGATAAATATTGCTAATACCAAATGAGCAATGCATTAATATGATATTTTAGACACCTTTAACTTTTTCCTTCTGATTTATGACAAACATTGGACACCAAATTTCATAATTTCTTGCTCATGTCTTCGTTTTCTTTTCTACTTGACAATTGCTGATGGTTTTTTTAACCAATTTAATTTTGAATTGCTTTAAAAACTTTGAAAGTTAGTCAAAGTTCATCATAATTGAAGAACCCTTCGATAGGACAAATCGTGAGTTCTCTGTGAAATTTCAAGTGCTTTCTCAAGTCTTAAAACAGAGCATGATGTTTTATGGCATCCATGTGGCATTGTTATTTTCTTTGTTATTTTTTGAAGATATTTGAATTAAGGATGTATCTTTGGAGCTCTGAATTATGCCATCAGACTTTTCTGCTCTCTTTTTTTTAAAAAAAAAAAAATTTGGGATTCAAGTGAGGTGTTCAATGCTTAATACACCTTTTTTATTCATTTGATTGAAGGGAAATTGTGAATAGATTGCAGCTGAGTATGCTCTGAGTCCAAGCATGGATTAGCTTGGTGCATGGAAGTTCATTGTGTGGGACTGGTCAAGTTGCGACCTTAGGCTTAATGAAAATTATTTTCAAGACCCTGTGTTTTAAAGACTCGGTAGTTCCATGTTATCTCATTTCTTGTGAAGAGCCTTGAGTTTGCCACTAATCCTTTTTTCCCCCTTTCTCTCTCTCTTATTTTTTTGCCCTCCTTTTGCAGTTGGTATGGCCGGATTCATCACTTATTAAGAGATAAGAAATGCATAAAGAGATCAGTTAGATTGGATTGACCTGAAACATACCATAATCTATTATCACAAGGACTTTGATGGGGCAATTTTGGAGCTTGGCTGGGAATAAGCCTAGGACAAGTGAGTGCAGAGATATGCCACAATTTGATACTTGCAAGAGGCAGAGGGTGTCATTGACCTTTAGTGACAGCCCAAGATTGATCCCCAGCCTCCCAGATGAGATATCACTTCAGATTCTTGCTAGGTTGCCCAGAATTTGCTATTTGAATGTGAAGTTGGTTTCAAGGAGCTGGAAAACTTCCGTTACAAGTCTTGAAGTCTATCAATTGAGAAAAGAGCTTGGGACGACTGAAGAATGGCTATATGTGCTGACAAAGATTGAAGAAGATAAGCTCATATGGTATGCTTTGGACCCCTCATCCCAAACATGGCAAAGGTTGCCACCAATGCCCAATGTTGTCTATGAAGAAGAATCTAGAAGGGGCTTATCTGGGCTTCGGATGTGGAATGTGGTGGGCTCGAGTATTAAGATTGCAGATGTCATAAGGGGCTGGCTTGGGCGGAAGGATACATTGGATCGTATGCCTTTCTGTGGTTGTGCTACCGGAGCTGTTGATGGCTGCCTCTATGTAGTTGGTGGATTTTCTAGAGCTTCGGCCATGAGATCTGTTTGGAGATATGATCCGTGTGAAAATGCATGGAATGAAGTAGCGCCCATGACTGTTGGTAGGGCATATTGCAAGACAGGTATATTAAATGACAAACTGTACGTTGTTGGAGGGGTGAGTAGGGGCAGAGGTGGATTGACTCCTCTGCAATCTGCTGAAGTGTTTGAACCCCGTACAGGGATATGGACTGAGGTACCAAGTATGCCATTCTCAAGAGCTCAAGTCTTACCGACTGCATTTCTAGCTGACATGCTAAAACCCATTGCAACTGGAATGACTTCATATAAGGGAAGATTGTGTGTCCCACAAAGTTTGTATTCTTGGCCGTTCTTTGTTGATGTTGGTGGGGAGATTTATGACCCTGAGACGAACATTTGGGTAGAAATGCCCACTGGCATGGGAGAGGGTTGGCCTGCAAGGCAGGCAGGGACGAAGTTGAGTGTTGTAGTCGATGGGGAGTTATATGCGTTGGATCCTTCGAGTTCTTTAGATAGTGGTAAGATAAAGATTTATGACTCCCAAGAGGATGCTTGGAAAGTTATCATAGGGAAGGTCCCAATCCGAGATTTCACTGAATCAGAGTCCCCATATTTACTTGCCGGCTTTCATGGGAAGCTTCATGTTATCACCAAAGATTCCAACCACGTAATTTCTGTGTTGCAGGCTGAATTGAAGAAGCATCCAGCTTCTTTCCCTTCAACTTCATCATCATCTCCTGCCAGCTTCTCATGCAGAAACACTGACAAGTTGGCAGTGGAAGAAGCCGATATGTGGAAAGTCCTTGCAGTGAAGAATTTTGGGTCAGCTGAACTGGTAACCTGTCAGGTTCTCGACGTCTGATGATAAATATTCACGGCTATGGGGTGGTGCTCATGTATTTAAGTTTCTTCGGAAGCTATTGGATATTTCAAGGGTTGGTAATTATCATTATTGTTAAAATTGTTGTTTCTCTTCATAAACTTTTTCTGGCACATTGGTTTATATGGCTGGTCCATGTGTTCGAAAGGGTTATGTCGTCAGTCATATGGTGATGGTTACTGACAGGTGCCTGAGTCTTTCTTTGGATGTATAGCCTTTCTCCGTGAGTCTAAGATCATCTAGAAGTGGACTTTTATACAACACTCTTTCTCATTGGTTTTTTAATTAAAAAATTATGTAAAGTGCTTTTATTGTATCAGACACTCGAATAATTTTTTATTGAAGAGACCAATAAGAGAAGGTGTTTAATGGTCCGCTATAGAAGTTCACTTCTAGAGGAGATCCATACTTCTTCCCTATGACCTAAAAAGAAAATTCATATAGATTGGAGCTCATGTATCTTGTTCATGTCTTGATCAAGCTGGCAAAATCATGCAATGCATGTTTTCATTATGTATGCAGTAAATCTTTTTAGATGTATTATTATCTTTGGTACAACATTTTCTGTCAGGTTTGTGACATTTTCTGTCTAATGTTCATCTACCCTCTAATTCTTTTTCCTGATTCCAGTTATCTGGTTCTTCTGGTCTTCTGTTCGTATGGTGTTTCACATTTCTCAATGGGCACCAGAGTTTTAAGAATTCATTATCAACTGCATTGGAATTTCCAAAATGTCTTGCTGTGGGAGTTCTATGAGTTCTGAATTAGTCTTCAGATAATTAGATTTAATGAGGGCAGTTTATGTCCTGCAACAGTCATGAGCTTCTTCTTGTTTTGGTTTAGGAAGCATCTAAAGTGTTTCTTCTGTTGTTTTGACATGGAGATGATAGTGTTTTGGTTTTTTGGGGTTTTCTTCCTCGTTCTGTACTATTTTGACGTGCTGTTTAATGAAGTTTTACTGTTTTTTGGAAATAAAAAATCAATGTTTTGGTTAGGAAAACCAATGAACTATTTTAAAAGATAAGAAAGAGATTTATTATCATATAATTTTATTTTAGATCATCACCACTACCAAACCCGTCTATCTTTTTATTCGGGTTAGCCAATCACAATCTATCTTTTGTATAGATTTAAGATTGTGATAATATACACTTACTAATTATATTATAGATTCTTGTCAATTTAATATTATAGTGTAAAAAATTAAGAAGCTGTCCTCATGAAGAGAGATCTTGAGTTTGATTTACGTTAAAGCTCTTTTGGGGCATTTCTATGGGGTTACTCTTCATCGACTTATTTAGTGTGTGTGGATTGGAAGGTTTATGCGTGTTTGTGGGATTTGTCTTGTCTCTAATATGGGGTAGAGATATTCATATTAAAAAAACATTTTTTTAGTTACATTGTCTAAGTAACTTTCTTCTCTTCGTTGTCTCTATTGACCTAAGTTGATGAATATTTATCGTTGGATAGATTGGATCGAAGGATTTTCAAATCTACTCATCTATATGGGTGTAGGTGGGCCCATTGGCGTTTTGATGAAAGTTCGTGACAATTGCTTTTAGGGAATTCTTATTGCTTTTGATGATATTTTTGTGAGCCTTTTATGCAACCTTTGATTTATTTATAGGGCATGCAGTAGGCCTGATGGATCAAATTTCACCCACACATCTATTTCCCATGAATTACATTAATTTAACATTAATTTGACTTTTAAAGTCATTTATTTGATTCAATGAATTTTCACAGGTAGATAACTGTTAAATTTTGAGGGTCCTAAAAAATATGATTTTTTTAATTAAATCATAATAAAATTTTATAGGCATTATATACGAGTCAAGACTTTTCGAATCTACCCTTTTTTTTTTTTCATGAAGTACTGGTTAGAAGTTTATAACATATTTTGCCTTAATTTTCTTGTCAGATTACTGCAATTGCATAATGAGGCAAGAAATCGCCTTAAGAAATGGGAGTCCAAAATTCAATTTCTACTCTACTTCAAAGGACCAATCTTCGTAGAATTATGTGGTGTGTGTGGATAAAGAGTCTTACACAGTTCAAATATTAATCGGGTGCTTCAAGAGATCTAGACACCTTGATCAGAGAGAGAGAGAGGGGCTAGAAGAATTAATCTGCAACTTGATTAAGATTTTGATTATAGGAAGTGAAATGCTAAGGTGATATGGGTTTTGGCCAGTGCCATTCAAGACAATTCTGAAAAGGACTGCCACCGGATTTTACTAAAATCAGAGTTATTTGACATTAAATACTATTAATTTCTAATGGGAATGACTTTTCATGTTCAATGCATAAATTAGTATTATTTTTTTCTCTCTTTTTAAGTGGAATATGTGGTCCTTGTTACCTGATTATTCAGAAGGGAAAAATAAAAGTTTGATATATGCTTTTGTTGTTTCTGCCTATAATAGGGTAGTGATTTTTGTATCATCATTTTCTCTTATAGTGCATTTTTTAAAAGGAAATTTTAATTTTGCCTTTATTTCTCTCTTCACATCTATTTTTTTCTTTCTAAAAAATAAAGATAAAATTAAAATTTTCTTTTAAAAGAGTGCACCATAAAAGAAACGGTAGTACAAACATTACTACCCCTATAATATATTAGGTTAATAACCATTGATCCACCGATGCATGTGGCCTCTGTCACCATAAGATTTAAAACTAAGATATTAGGAGTGGGGAATGGAATAATGCCATTTTTAAATATATTTCAAGTTTCCACATGCATGACATGGCCACATTGGATTGGAGGACAGTGGAGTAGCATATCTTCTTTCTATAATGCATAGAATTAAAAACACTGGAGGACAATTTTAGTTTTAAAGCATGGAATTGACATCTTTTTCATAGTCTTGGTCGTCCTCAAATCGTATGGCACTAATAATTTTTCTAAAATTTTAATACTTGTCTTTTAAAGAAATTTATAAATCATATAATTTTAATCAAATTTATTTATTTGTAAAATCTATAATTGAATTTATAATATATCTTTGATGATCAGACTCTAAAGAATCTAACACGAACATGACCGAGCCATTCTAAGTTAACCTTTTCACTTAAAAGTCATATGCACACTCAGGAATATAAATATTGGTAAATCAATATTTTTTTTGAGTTAAAAACAGGTTTTTAAAAAAAAATTCTGAAAAAAAATACAAATATATCGGCTGATATTACGGTCGATATGTATTTAATATCGGTTGGGCCCATACTCGAAAAGGATTTTTTTTTAAAGCCATATATATTGTATCGATCGATGTATAACAGATTAAAAAAAAAAATACATATCAGCTGATAGGTATCCGTGGATATTTATTTTGAAGAATTGAAGGAAAAGGGAGTTACTTGTAGAGGAGGAATGACCTATGGTCCTCCACATCAAGTCTAAGTCT
Source organism: Chimonanthus praecox (assembly GCA_022113865.1). Taxonomy (NCBI): domain Eukaryota; kingdom Viridiplantae; phylum Streptophyta; class Magnoliopsida; order Laurales; family Calycanthaceae; genus Chimonanthus; species Chimonanthus praecox. The sequence goes on from CM039093.1 coordinate 57,614,758, forward strand.
TGCAAAGTGACTTAAAAGTCAGTGGTAGCTCGTCTCATGGTTTGGTCGGATGATGACATTACGTAATAGATGATTAATCTTTTAAATGCTAACTCGTTCATCAACAACTTCAGATTGAAATTTTGTTTAGATTTTTTTTTTTTTTAAACATTGACGACTTAGATTTCATATAATAAGAAAATATTACAAAAGGTCTGAGTATAGGAGAGTTATATTCAAAACAAAAAGAAAGAAGAAGTGAATAAGAGAAAATAAAGAAAAGATACAACATACACCCAAAATCACCCAGACCAAAATACGAAGTTGGTCCAACCCCCTAGCTTTGTTGATCGAGGTGTATAGGTGAACGTGATGCCACCCATTCTGCACAATCTCTAAATGTCCCTTGCCACACACACCAGCCTCCACGGGGGATTAGTTGAGTCGCTTTCGACAATGAGATTACCTCTGAAATTTTGTTTAGATTAACGCGTGAAAAACTCAGACACAGTTCTATTAAAACTCCTATGGATGAGTCCATTACCCTTAAGGCATAACAAGGTTAGACCATCTCGAACCCACAACCTCCTGCTTCCTGAAGCGAGAGGTAACTAGTTGAGCTACACCTATGTGAATTGTCACAGCAAACTAAATCTATAAAATATTTTGGTGTTTGTTTCATTGTACTTGACTAATTTAGTAAACTCAAACAGTTAAAAAGATTAATTTTAATTTAATGTTAAATAATGTTTATTTGATTCATTTTCACTGTCAACTTGAGTATAATATGTAAAAACTGTTTATTGGTGATTTTGTTTTGATCTTAAAAAAAATTAAAGGCTATAATAATTTAATGGGCTCTACTTGGATTAATTTGATAATCTCTATAGATATTTATCTTATTTTTTTTTTATAATAATTAGTTTATAATTGACGAACATTCATCGATGGTCAAGTTTCCTTTTTTCTTGGAAAATAGAAAGAGTTTCTTTAGAGAAACGTGTCATCTGATTAAATAGATTCTAAGCTCTTTTGACTTCAGACAAGAGAACTTAGTCTTTTCCTTAACCTCAAGTTATTCTATCATTTTTTCCACTTCTAATCTTAGCAGAATCTACTTTGTTTATTTTAAAATTTTATATTATCTTTTCATTCTTCACTTTCACCTTTCTTGTAGAACTCTCAAGACCCAAGTATTTCTTTCATGAAATCCTAAGTTCCTACTCGTGGAACTTAGAATATGTAACTATTTGTACTCGATCCAGTATAATATTTTCCGTTTTAAACCTACGTAGTAGGCTCTCATGATTTTGTATTAGATTTAAACTCAATTTAGAACTCAAAATGCGTGGTGAAAGGTTTAGGGTGAATTCCCTCACATAAATCCTCTACGAAGTCAGTTGACCAGCTACCTTCCGTTGATCGTACCGACACATGTCTTTTTGGGCCTGGGCCTCACAGGATAAATTTATGATATCTACGAATCTAAAGGGAGATTGTGAGACTCAAGTGAGCCTTATATAGAGTTTTAAAATTATAATGTCCACACGACAATTATTTTAACACAGACAGAAATGGAATGCCTACTAATTATTGATTTCAATAAAAAAATGATATTATAAAAGAATTGACCTATTTAGCTAGTTCTTTATTTCCCCACTTGTCTAATTAAAGAAATGTAAATAGAAGCAGGTGGGCCACACATAAAGATAATGCCGGCAGTTGACTTCTCTTTCAACCGTTCATTTGTTATCACATAAATCTAAAACATTGTTGAAAATAATCTGCAACTTTAAACTTAGAATTTGTAATCAGTAACCTGAATTTAATTTTTTGAGCCAATCACCTTTCATATCAATTTGGACTACAAAGGGTGACTTTCATGTTGTCAAATCTACTGATAAATTTGGGCCTGCACAAAATTTGTTAGGAAATATAAATGGAGTAAAATTCTTATTTTACCTCTAGCGGTGTACCGATATAAAGAATATATACATGCAGAATGGCGTGTTACCGATATAATGATACTTGATGAGCGGTAAATCGATAGGGATAAAATGAGAATTTCATTCAATCTCGTGTCTTCTAACAAATTTTGTATGTGTTAAGATGGCTGGCATAAATTTGTGACATTCTTCATCATGAAATGAATCATACTAATGGAATATAAATTGAGACTACAGAGTCTCATTTAGTTTTAGTCTATTTTGAGTTCGAATTTATTATGAATTTTCTTAAATGACTTAATTTGTTTTGAATCTATTTTAAGTTCAGATAAAATTGGATTTAGATTGAGGTTACTCATTTATTCACTTAAAGAGACTTTTATTAGTAAGATATGTACTAATATTATCTTTTAAATGAGTGTCCTTTTATTCGCCATGGAGTATTTCATGCCGTTCGCTCGGACTCTTAGAAGGCGAAGGTGACGATGGCAACGATATATCTCTCGGGGGATGCAAATGGACCTCATATAATTGCATCTATGTTGTATATAGACACGGCAACAATCATACATTTATTTAGAACTTTCTATCAATTATTGGTTTTATCCTATTTCTATATATATGTATATATATAATCAAATCGTGTTTTCTACTCTAAAGCCACGTAATCTATGTAAAAACATATTCTCAACAACATAAGTAAAAATGCATTGTTTATGATGTTCTTTATCAAAAACAAGTTTTAAACTCTATACCTGAATCAATAATAAAAACATAATTTAAGAAATCTCTAATATTTTGTTTAGTTCAATACAATATTTACTGAAGGAAATACAATAATTTTTCTGATAATTTTCAATAAAAACACTTCATATGTCAATCTACTTTAAAATATGCAGATAATTGCTCATTATGATAAATTTAAAATAGAATTTGATTAAAATAACATGATCAAATAAAAAAGAGCGATGCGTTCAGTACGTTTGAATACTGGCCAGAGACCAGTAAATTTTTTTTTTTTTTTGCGATTTATTGAGTATAAGGCCTTTAATACGAGTTTGGTAGAAAAGTGAAAGGTGAAAAGTGAAAACCAAGTCATGGATTTCAGTCAGTAGTTGGAAACCTCGATCACAAGATTCTGCCATCTTAGGTAATTTCCTATATAATACACAGCACTGGATTGGATCTTGAGTAGTTATGTCTTTTGATTGAAAACATCTTCCTTTCTGAATTGGTCCAAATCTATGATCATTTCTTTGTGTGGATATCTTGTCTGGTAGTCGCCTCTTGTTGCCATCTTTGTGGACTTCTTCTCGTATCTTGAAATTTCTTGGACACCGATTAAGAGATTTGATCTTCATTTTTGTTGGGTTCTGGATTTGCTTTCTGGTAGGATCAAAGCCCATTAAGAAATATTTCTGGTTTTGAGAATTTGAGCCTGTAATTTTGTCGGTGGTGTTTGTATTGAAACATGGGTTTCTTCTTTAAAGAAATTCTCAACGAAATTCGAGCTGGTTTGGCCATTTAAAGGTTGAGATTTAATCTGACGTCGTGAGATTATTTTTCTGGGTTTTGTTTGTAAGGTGAGATTTGTACAAAAGTAAGTTGAATTTGATGAAAATCTTGTAATAAGAAAGAGAAGTAATCAATTGTTTGGGAGGAGGAAGTATTATGAGAATTTGAGGCTGGTTTTTCTGTAGAAGGCTTTAATGGCTAGTGATGAATTGATTGAGGTAAAGTTTAGGCTCTTCGACGGTACCGACATCGGTCCGAACAAGTACCATCCTTCTACCACAGTAGGATCTCTCAAAGAAATCATTTTAACTAGGTGGCCTCAAGGTTGGTTGGTATTCTCTCCTTTTCTTTTTGCAGATCAGACATCTTAGTATTTCTATTTATTTCATATGATTTGTCGTGTGGAAATTTATATTCTCTCTTTCCTTTTCCCCCCTTTCTTGGTGTTTATGGTTGATTGGTTCAGATTTTGGGTTCAATCAATTTCAATTTCAGGAATCAACTTTTTTGTGTGTTTTTGTTATCATGAAAAAAGGAAAAAGAAAACCCTTGTTCAGAGGTGATTAGATTGCTTGGAATGAGGTTCTGTTCTTGCATTTCGAAGACCGTTGCTCGTATTTTGTGGTCACTTATGATTCTAGTTTGGGTCAAATAACTTGTGCACATACTTGATGCTTGATCATGTCCCAAAATTTGTTTCCTTTTCACTTTTATGATCTGTTCTCTCAATTCTTGTCGTTTTTGTTGTTGTAGTTCGAGAATTATAAATCAGTTCCATTCAAATGAAACAAAGAAAATGTATTAACAGTATAGTCTGAAAATGGATCTGAACATCAAGTACTCTGATGGATTAAATGTAAAACACTTCAGCAAGTCTCAATTCAAACTTGGCCAGATACCTTGATAGGGTGTCAAGTCAAGAAGGCCTGTTGGATCTCTACTCAATTGGATTCCAATTCTATAATTCGTGTGCAACAAGCATAGTATCCCTGTTAAGTCCTGCTCATTCAAGCATACCCATCCAGCTCTCAGTTCTCTCTCAGAGAATGATAAAAAGTCACCTCCATTCAAATATTTAATGGGTTACTCTGTTTGTGTAGTATCTGTACTTAGAAGTCTTCTGCACATAACAAATTCATCGCATTGTTATCCATTTCGGAAAACTCTGTAACATTCTGCCCATTCAGGCATACCCATCCAGCTCTCAGTTCTCAGTGTGATAAAAAGTCACCTCCATTCAAATATGTTATGTGTTACTCTGTGTAGTATGTGTACTTAGAAGTCTTCTACACATAACAAATTCATCGGATTGTTATTCGATTTCGGAAAACTTTGTAACATTCTGCTCATTCAGGCATACCCAGCCAGCTCTCAGTTCTCAGTGTGATAAAAAGTCACCTCCATTCAAATATTTTGTGTTACTCTGTGTAGTATGTGTACTTAGAAGTCTTCTGCACATGACAAATTCCGCGGATTGATATTCGATTTTGGAACTTTGTAACATTCTGCAAGATATGTTGACCCATTTAACAATATGGGTAGACTTGCATGTTCTAAAAGTAGGTTTTAAGCAAATCCCAGGAGATATTGACCCATTTGTTCATGAAGCTCACTACACTCTCTTGTAGCTTAAGAGTCAGGACTGCCTGAGTGTATTCATCAAACTCATCCTTTTTTAAAAAAGCCCATCAAACTCGTGAAGCTGCCAGCACCGAAGCTTGCCTAGAAGCCAAAGCTTCGCTAGATTTTAATACAGGACTATAACATAGGATTAATGGCTTAATGATTTGATAGTTGTGACGACATAAGGAGGATCGATGCAGCTTTCCCAGTTAGTTGAATCATTGCTAGACATTTGGCAAATCAAGTCTATGACTTATTTGATGTCATGAATTGGTCCCTCCAATAGCAATGCACTGTTGAATTGCATTTGTAGGGAGCAAGATGCTTGAATTAGGAACTAATCCAGTAATACAGAATTATATTGTTTGTGAATCATCATCGTTGTAGACCCACTAATGCCATCTATTTGGGGATGGCGCGTGATGAGTTCTACTTCTGCACTCAAATTAACATTCTTTGGGAACTTCGACTTAAAGTTGGACCTCTAATCTGTTAATCAAGTATATAATTCTCACTTTCACCCCTATTGCTTTAGCTGATGCAGTACTTAATTCAATGTAATGTTTTTACCCAATATCAGTCACTTAGCATGATCTTTATCAGAATCTAACTTTTTTTGTTTCTCTTTTTCTAATTCTTTTTCACTTAGTAAATTTCACCAAAAAACATATAGTCAAATTGGGTAACTGAAAACGATTATAAAATTTGGTTCAGGGATTGGACCAAAGGATTGGGGTGGAAGAGAACACACACAAACATGTATTTATGCATGCGTGCTTGTGTTATATTGATCAGCAAGAAGTAAAACTTCTACAACATTTATGTATGTTTGTATGTGTGAGAGAGAGATGAAACATCTATATCCATGTAAAAGTCTCCTATTCCAGCTCATGATTGGCATGCATCTACATAGAACTCACAAGGTGTGAGAATTATTAACATAACATCTGTCACACCTCTCTAGATTATGCATGTTATGTTTGGGTATATGAAAATCAAGGGAAAAGAAGATTCCATCCTATGTTTTTGAATTGGTTTTCTGTTGTGTGAAGAACTTAGACTTCATCTTATTGTGGCACTCCAATTTATTGTGATTCAAATGTTAATTGAAACACTTTTAACACCAAAAAAGATACATGTTTTTGACAGGCAAAGAAATTACTCCAAAAACAATAAATGATGTGAAGCTCATCAATGCGGGCAAAATATTGGAGAACAACAGGACACTTGCTGAATCAAGAGTGCCAGTTGGGGAGTTTCAAGGGGGAGTGATTACCATGCATGTTGTTGTACGGCCACCCTTATTGAACAAAAACAATGGTATTTTCATGAAGCACGATTATTTCATGGTTGTGTTCATCTTTCTACATAGGATTAAAAAATATGGCTGCTGTTTTTAATTTCATTACTTTAGATCTCTTCAGCTGAACTGTATATAAAGTTTCTCATTTTGTCAAGTGCATTACTTTGCATTCATAGACTGCTAGTCTCGAAATTCACATGAGGGTGAGCAATGTTTCTCCAAATTTTCTGCCCGAAGTAAATATCAGTAAAGAGTAGATGATTATTGAGCAAAAATGTTGAGATATGATTTGGGTTATAATTGATTAATTTAAATTGTGATTGATTGGGGGAGATATTATAGATATCTCTCAGCTAGAGAAGTGATATTTTGATGTACTCTATATATTTGGATCTTATTCAGTGGAATAAAGAAAGAGAGAAAAATAGAGAATTAATACAGTTATTTTATAGTCTCTATCATTTTCTAACATGGTAACAGCTGAGTTTAATTAGTGATCAAGAGCGTCGCTACTGATCGGACTTTGAGTTATGACGATCTGGTTCTCTCCCTTCTCTTCTGCCTTGCTTTCTCTATTTGTAACCTTGCCCAGATCTATTGCCACCGCCTTCACATTTGCAGTCCCTTTGCTCTGCCTTAATTTTTCCCCTACTCTGAAAGCCTCCTTGTAGAACTCTACGGCATTTGCAGCTTTGGGAGTTTCCACCAACACATAGGGTTTCACCGACTCAAGTCACCGCTTCACCCAGTTGGTGATTGCAACCTGCACCCGTCGGTTCTTTCTTCTTTGCCACTTCTACCACTGATTTGATTCAAGCCACTCTCTTTCTCGGCAATGGAATTGGTCCCGAAATTGCAGAGTCCGTTAAACAGATCCGACCCAGAATTGGAGCCAATCCCCACCAGATTGCCCCTCCAATTCTCAGATCGAACGGTGAACGGTTTCCACTAATCCTCTAGATTGGTGAGGATGAAGGTGCCAGCACCGATGCCGAACTAGATGAGATCCCACCATGAGGGGTTCCTTTTCATCTCGTGATTGCTTTTGGCTCGCACCTTGTTGAGCTCGGTGTCATCGAGGGATGGAATTGTCCTTACTACACACACACCTTCGCCTAATCTGCCCTCTGCCATGGCTCTTCTGTTCATCTTCTTCTCTGTCATTTTCCACCATCTTATCCCAAACCCACTCGCATCAGCTGACCACCGTTGGGTTATGATTTATTTTTTTTCCTTTTTGAGATGCTGAGTTTCCTAGTAGTTGGTTACTTAAAAAAAAAGTATTGTTTTAAGCTATGTGATTAGTTCTACCTACACCATTGGGTTGGATATTTGCCGTTGATGTCACCTTTCCTTTCCATTGATAATGCTACTGTATATCTGTTTGTGGGCCAGTTTGGGTCGTCTATCTAATGGATTTGATCGTTGTGACAATTAGTTCCTTTTTGCTGTGGATTTATCTTCTTTTGTCTCCATATTTTGTCTACATATGGATTTGTCTACTCCTGTTATCCAGATTTATGTGTTCCGGGTTTGTTTGCTTCTGTCTTCTATCGTGATTCGAGCCATAGAGATCATCCAGATTTGTCGATCTCATGCGTCAGAATGTCTATGCCATGCGTCAGAATGTCGATCTCATGCGTCAGAATGTCTATGCCATGCGTCAGAATGTCGATCTCTATCTGATTTTTGCTAATCTGCAGTTTGCTCTACACATGTGACACGCTTGTTTTGTTTTTGGCTTCATTGGCACATTTCAACCGTTGATTTACTTCTGCTCCATCTAATAGCATCATCCGACGTTGGATATTTAGATCTTATTCACTGAATAAAAAAAAAGAGAAAAATAGAGAGTTATTATTATGATTTTATTGTCCCTCTCATTTTCTTAACAAAAAACAACCAAATAAATCGCCTCTCATGAAATATGTTTTCCACTGCAGTGCCCCAGATGCCAAGTGGAATCACTAGCCATTGATTAGATTTCAAACTGCTGAAGTGTTTAAAACTTCATGCAATGCAAAAACATACTTAAGCAATAACCACCACTTGAAACTTTAAATTTGTATCGATCTAGGTATGCTGATGTACAACATGAAAATTACATTGTCCTTAGCATTGGTAACATTATCCCAAAGATCTCTTGTATGTCTGTGATGGAGCATGCTTCTGCCACACTTTGATAGTCCTCATGGAAGTTTCGTTTTCAAGATGGTCATGGTAGAGATGAATATTTTGTGCAAATTTAATGCATTTTTAACTGAAAATTTGATCATCTCTATAGGAAAGTGTACTACGAGGATTTTAATTCAAAAGTTTTAACATGAATCCTGTTTTTCTGGCAGTAAATTTCCCATTTTCTTGTGGGTTGAACTTTTGTGTAACAACAAAAATCAAAAGTGGTATCTTTATACAAAATTCCATGTTTGGGGGCTTCCTACAGGATGGTGGTAGGGGAGAGTTAACCTCATTTGTTAATTTGGGAGAAAGTCAAGTTACCTATGACCAATGCTGGCTTGGGGATTGGAAGCATAGTGGAAAGAAATTCATCCCTTTTAACTAAGATTTGGCAGAGTTTCGAGAGGAGTGGAGACAATTGCTTAATTTTTTTGTTAAAGACTTCATTAATAAAAGGAATTGTACAAACTGAAAAGAAATTAAAAAAAGTGCAGGTAAAGAATATCCGTCAGCCACAATTAAAAATAATACAATCTCTAAAACCCCCAACAAGTTAAAAAGACTTACCCACATGGGTGTAGCTCAACTGGTTGCCTCCCTCCTCAGGAAGCGGGAGGTTGCTGGTTCGAGTTCCCATGATCTAACCTTGGTGTGCCTTAGAGTAGTGGGCTCATCCGTGGGGGTTTTAGTAGGACTTTGTCTGAGTTTCCCACATGTTAATCCAAAAAAAAAAAGTTGAAAGGACTTATGAACAAATTCCAAAGGTAAAAAAAATCTTCGAGGGGGTGGTTTCTAGGGAGAGTGGAGAGGGGGGATTGGTCTTTTATTTGGAAAGATATCTCTGAACTCAGTCTTTGTGACCAGTTTTGTGGGGGGTAAAATTAGAGAGGGGTTTAAACTTTAAGTGTGCAATGGATCTAGGATCTGATTTAGGGAGAATCCTTGGGTGGGTGCGAGGCCTATTAAAGATTCCTTTAACAGATTGTACTCCATCTTGAAACAAAAATAAATAAATTCATCAAGGACTGTAGAGAAATAGTAGGGTTGGATAGTGTGGGCTTCTGTTTGCACTAATGTAATACTTGTATTCTTGCTTTATGCTGTCTCAAAAACTAGTAAAAAAAAAGTGGTCGTCCCATGTACTTGGTGTTAGCTATTTGAGTCTACTTCTCGATCCAACCCCACTGCAAGTATCAAATTTGAAATCAAGAAGTCCCAGTTGAATTGCCCAATAAAGAACATGTCATATAAGTATCGGTTGTTCTGCCAATTCTGATGCTAATGATTTTGCACGCCATGGGTTGTCTTTACCTTTGGAATTTGTTAGTCTTCTTTGCTGGGTGGTGGGTTTTCTTTACCCGCCATTTTTGGCTTCTCTTATGTTTATTCTTTTCTTTTGATTAATGAAGTTACCTTTCAAAAAAAATGCATTTTCCGATTCCCTTAAAGCACACAACAGGCAATTGCAAATGCAACTCTGCCCAACTTTCTTTTAATCTCTTTATGATACTAACAATGCGATCCTCTTTCTTGCAGAGAAAATGCTTACAGAATCCCCAAAGCAGAACAGATGTGTGTGTACAATCCTTTGAGATGAGGGGATGGATTGATGGATCTTCCAATCACTTATTTCCTTTTAGTAGTGCATTTCAATGATTTGTTGCTGAACATAATCCCAATTTGAGAAGTTAGCCTTTCATTAACATTCTTCTCCAATGCATTGATTCGGAAGTGATGACAAAATAGGATTGGATAGCATTATGCATACAGATAGAAAGAGAAGTTGCAGCTTGTGTTGTTTCTACAAGTGTATAATTTGGGTGTAGTTTGTTGATTGGTAAACATTATATCTATTTTTTTTATGAATAATGTTCACTTATTTTGCAAATTTACAATTTATGTTGATGTTTCTTTATGCTGTTATCAAAGAATTATGTTGTCTGTTTCTAATGAAGGTTTCATAACATGATTTTTTTTTTTTTTTGTCATGGGCAGGTTTTTTTTTTGGTTTTTCTATCGAAAGAAGGCTTTTTTTTTTGGAAATAAGCAGGTTTCTTCAATACTAAGCCTATTTTTAAGAGTTATTATATTAACCCTTTATTAGGAAGCAGGCCTTAAGGCTGTGTAAACCTGCATTAGTTTGGTCTTTTTGTCAGTGTTGAAGCTCTTATTATTTTTTTTTTTAAGACCGAGGGGAAACTCTTTGGCAAGAGCCACTCCAAAACCCCTCAGAAGGATGCCCCACACCCACACAGGAAGCCCTCAGTTAACGCCGCTGGTAGTGTTGAAGCTCTTATTTTGAGTGCAGGTTTTACAAAATGCTAGTGATAAGGACACAAGGGCCCTTGAAACATCACCCAACTATGTTTGGACCATTTTTATTTTTTTATGATCAAATTATCCAGATATCTCATCCATCTCAATAAGCTACTATTGGACTATTGGGCTAAGAAAACCTTGGGCATCTTGGTAAGTATTTCATATTGTTTTGTGATAAAACTATAAAACTACTCAAATAGATGGATGACAACATAAAATTTATGATACAAAAATGTTGAACTAGACACGTGTAATGATATCTAATGAGATGAATATCGAGAACAAAAATATAATAAAAATCTATAAAAGTTTATAATTGAAGATGAACAATTGAAGAACTATAATCTTCCAAAAGTAGAATATATAAACCAATAAAAAGTTCAAATATTAGTGAATGTTAAATAGGTAATAGTTCAGATACTTTTCTTCTTTTTTTTAAAGAAAAAAGACATTCCATTTTGTTCCCTTTATCTTTATTTCTGTTTAAAGCGTTTTAAATAGTGAAAATGTATTTTCCCTTAAAGCACAGAAATGGGTAGTCATTTATACACCCCACTTTCCTTTTAAGAAATACTTCATTTCAAAATTTTATGTGAAATTACCATTTTGCCTCTCAATTTTATGTAGAGGAATCCTCTCTTTAAAAAAATTGAGGGGTAAAATAGTAATTTTTATACAAAATTTTAAAATAGGGTGTCTCTTAAAAGAGAAGTGGGGTGTCTAAATGACCACCTCACACAAATAACCAATATCAAATGCAAATCTACCCTACTTTCTTTTAATCTTAATGACACTAACAATGATATCCTCTTTCTTGCTGAGGAAATGCTAAGAGAATCCCCAAAGAAGAACAGATGTGTGTCTGTACAATCCTTTGAGTATTTGAGTGATTTGTCCTTAGTAGAATTCAATGCTGACTGAGAATTAAGGCAAAGTTTCATTTATAGGAGCAAACTTTCAAATCTAAAACTTAAAATTGGAGTTCACCCAGCTGTAAGTCTGCAACAACAATCAAATTTTGGGTCAACCAAATCCAAATTTGAGTAGGATGGATCACCTTTCTATCATCACCAACAAAATCTCAAACACAAACAGTAAAAAGAAAAAGAAAAAAGAAAAGAAAGAAAGAAAGAAAAACCATAGAATTCATGTTCATCACAGCACACCTTCCTAAGGCTTGCCAATTGAATTTGAGCGAGTCACGCAAGATTGCTCACCATCTGACCCAGGATCTCCAATCTTAGCCCTTGATCCACCCATTGAATGCGCTTTCGCATGAATATGAGTAGATGCAAGCACAGCTCTCAGAATCAATGCCAACCCAAATTTGTTAAAATTCCAATACTTAACGCCACTCGACAATTTATAGTTGCCGCATGGCGCGTCCATAATGCTCCGGCCTCTCGTCTCTACGGCTTCCATGATATCGGCGAAGGTCTGCATGGTTGCAAAAGCTTGGATTTCACCATCTTCGGAACCCTTGAGATTGACATGGAAATTGACATGAATGACTCCCTTGACAATCAACCTGGCTACCAATTTGACCGTTGCTGACATTCTTAAGGCCCTTTGGGATTTGCTGTGCATGTCATTGGATTTTTCCAGTGAGAATTTTGACTTGGGTTCGATGACAATCTGCGCAAGCATTTGTCTGCTCAGAAACTCCATCTTTGACAATGCCGATGGCCAGAAATCGGTTTTTGTTTCCATCGTATCAAAATTGGAATCTGTCACTGAAATGATATGGAAAGGGAATTTAAATTAGCTAAAACATAAAAAAAGTAAATAATGGCATTCAGGTTTAATGAAGAAAGAGATGGAACATACCTTCTTCAGTCTCTGAATGATTTTCATAAGCACAAAATCTCATCAAAATCCCTTGTACTCTTTTGAGTTCTTCCTCAGAGCAGCTCTCAGGGAATGCCAGACCATAAAGAAAGCCTGGCAATGCAAAGGAGAAACTCCTCAGCCCCACTCTCAGGACAGGACAGTCCTTGGCCACTGGCCATTGATGGTCACCCACCATGCAAATGGCCACAGAAAGAGGGCTGAGTGGCTGTGTCACTACCAGGACTACAAACTCTCCGGTCCGCATAACAACGCTTCGATCGCCACCCATCACAGAAAGCTCCGCTGCGAAGATTCTGACCAGCTCAGTTTCGGTCTCCGACCCATTTTCGACAGTCGACGCGCTTGACATTACATCCTCCATTCCTTCAATCCTACCAAATTATCCCAAAGAAGAGATTCAATGAAGAAGCAGAGGAAGGCATATAAGCTAAGTTATAAATTTCTCCTGGAATCAGTTTGTCAGGCCGTTAATGGGCCAACAGAATTTCGGCCCTTCTAGCCCATTTCAGTTAAATTTTAGGCCCGTCAGTTTTGGACTCATTTTAAACATTTAGTCCAACTTTCACTTCAACTTCCGAGAAAGAACAGAAGAATAGAACATATTATGAGATAAATAATGCATTAACGAAATATATGTCATAATATCTTATAATCATTACATTTCAATGGCATTATTCCATATCATCTCTTATAAAAAAAGAAAAAAATCTAAAAATATGATAATATATTTTTTATTTAAAACATTTTTCTCGGCATTCAAGATGGTGGATGACAGAGAGAGGAGAATAACATTACATCCAAAATGTTGTATGGAAGAGAATCAAAGAAAAAGGAAGATTTGGGTCTGTTTGTGCCTCATAGATGGAAGCAGAAAGAAGAGAAAGGAAAAGGATCCGATTGCAGTTTAAAGCCACAGAGTTCTACATGCTTCTATGAAGGTAAAATGGAGAAAATAAGAAATAGGTAAGAAGAATATAAAAAATAAGATAAATAAAACCCACAACATTTTTTGGGAAAAAAATGAACTATGCTAATATACAAACTATTTTAAAGACTATTTTAGATTGAACAGGTTTAACCTTTCAGTTTTTAAAATAATATAATATAAATATGAAGAGGAAGGATATAATATTATAGAAAACAAGATAAACAAAAACTATGTTGTGTGTTGCAGATAAAAATGAATGAAACAGCAGAAGAAGCATAAAGAAGAACATTGAATGTAATGTACTATAGAGAAAGATGATTGAAACAGAAGAACAAGCAAAAGAAGAATGAGAAAACTGTTGTGCGAAATCCCAATCGCGATTCAAACACAAATAAAAAAATCATCCACAATAGAGAAGACAGATTTATGTAGTTCGACCGAAACTACATCCACGGACAACATAGGGAAAAGATTCACTAATATCAAAGGTGAGATACACATTTAGAAATGTTTCGAAACCGATTTTCTCACATTCCACTCTCTCAAACAAAATTAAACTCTCTGTTGCCTGAGAGAAGCTATAATGCCAAGCCAAGCCAATCAGCATCTCACCTTCTCTCACTATATATAAGTTGGGCCGGGCCAGATAGAGCCAAATCGGGTCGGGTCATATAGAGCCAATATTCTAACAAAAACAAGGAAACACAGAAACATACTAAGAGAGAGAGAGACAGATAGAGGCAAGAAGGATAGATTCAATGCAGCTTAAAGCCACATAGTTCTGTATTAAATATATATACATATAAAGGGAAAAATAGAGAAAATGAGAAATGGGTACAGGGGATTTAAAAGAACAATAATGTAAAATAGTATTTGAACCACTTTGAAGACCGGTTTAGATTGAAAAAGATTGAAATGATGTAATGTGGTGGGGATTAATGAAAGATGAAAGGGAAAACAAGTAAACATGGAAACATACCAGAGAGAGAGAGGGATTGATTGATAGTGAGGGAAGAAGGAAGGAGAAGGGAGGATTATGTAGAGGGAGGAAGGCAGGAAGGGAAGGGAAAGTGCGTGTCATAGGGTGACTAATGGCGTGGTTAGCATGCGTTGGAAGAGGGTTCTGACCGTTGACACATGGCCGTCGAAGATGAAAGACATGGAGTCGATTTCGGCAATGGAGCGTTCTTCCTCGTAGAACACTGCCAGGCATGCAACCTCAGTTTAAACTTTAAAGGGCAGAGAGAGAGAGAGAGGGGTTCAGAGGGAAGGGTTAGGGCCAAGGTGTTAAGTGCATGAGGCTGTTCTACATATGGCAAACAAGTCTGACTGGTTAGGCATGCTGGTGGCAATTTTTGACCTGGATTTGATTCTAAAAATAATTCAAATTAACTCAATTTGACACGATTCAAATTAAAATAATTATTTTTACTCGTCAATTTTAGTTTATATCCTTATAATTGAAGTTCAAAAAAAATTGTCTATTGTCCTATTTTCTATGATGAGTAATCAGTATTTTAAATTAATCCGTGCAGACTGACTTAGTACTTAAAAATTTACTTGATATGTCGGAGGTCTTATGTTCAAATTACTCTTAACATAAAATATCACTCTCTGTAGTGTTATTCGGTGTACGTGGATAGGGAGGTTTGCAAATTCTCCAAGCATTAGTAAAGTGCGTTAAGAGGGTTGGACACCTTGGTCTTAAAAAAAAAAATTGTTAACAAATTTAGTCTATTGTCTCTATTTTGTATGATCCAATGACTTTGTATGAAAGGTTAGTATTATTTTATTTTTTATAGAAGTTCGAGTTTGATTGGATCAAGGCAGTTGAGTTAAGTGAGTTTAAAAAATGAAATTTGGATCAAGTCAATCGACAACAAAAGAAAAGAAAACTTGGGTCATGTAAAAGAGACAATCGGTTTTATGTATTGCCAACTTGACCTGACCCATTAGGATCCGTGGGTAGCAATCCGTTGGTTTGAGTTTAGATCATTAATCGATTTTTACTTTTCTACCTATGATCACCACAAAGTAGAGTCGGCGAGCTTCCACTTGTTAAAGAAATAAATTTCCAACTGCATCCTTTATTAGGCTCACGTCTTAAACTTTTTTCCTCTGACATCAGTTATAAAAAAAACAAATCGAAAAGGTGGTTTGAACAATGATTGATCTTATAAAAAGACAACTCGTAATCTTCATGTCAATCTATTATATGCCTCTACACCTGGCATTGGTAGATCATTTTTTTTTTCGAGAAATAATAATTATCGCTCAGGTGTATGAGTTCCATGTGGAGTCTATTCAATAATAATTTTTTTCCTTTTATATCAAGAGGGTCAGCCCTGGCTATAGGTGGAGTAGACCGCCGCCTAAAGCCCCCACCAATGTGATCAATGACTTTACTCACAATCTCAGGACCTGCACTACGCCTAGAGCCCCTGAGATTTCAAGGCATCTCAGGGCTGGCACTTATATCAATATCTAAATGCTCTCGCAATGAACTCTCAATATTAATATTAGATTGAACATCATAGATAAAAATATTTATCTAATAAATTTATTTTAAATTGTAAAAAATAAAATCTAGATTTAATAAATGTCTCTATAATGAATTATGAACCATAATGCGTTAGGGCACACGGGCTTTTCAGCCTATGCATCTAATTGATTTGCATGTACCACATACATTTCCTTATTATGTGTCTATTAACCTACATTTAATGCATAATTTCATCATTCAATGGTAGATTATATCAATTATTTAGCAAATAAATCAAAATTTAAGTGTATTAATTTATCTATAAAATATCAAATTAGATTACTTAGCCAAAGTTGAATCACACGTGTATTCTAAAATCTAAACTCTCAATTTAAGAAAACTCATTTTCTAAATAAATTCGTGTCAATTTGTTTATTACATAGGTCAATCAATATATTCAATAGAGATATTATTTTCAAAATTAGATTTACGTTGGGTTAATTGACAAACCGATTCAGAACTTGCCATCCACATTAGAGATTCTCTCCAAAAGCCCGATAGGATTTCAATGCAAACGCTCGAGCCCTTCATGGGCCGAGCCCATATGTGCCAGAGCCCATATAAATTTAACTTTTATTGTAAAATATTATATACATGCAGCTCATCAAGTGAGATTTTAATCTTACTAAAAATAAAAATAGAAAAGTTGAAGGACAACTCATAATTTTATAATTAGTTTCACTTAAATAATTAAGTTTTATATGTAATGAGACTCAACCAATTTTTTTTTTTAAATGGTTTATATATTAATAAATAAAACGTACCAGAGGTGCAAATACAGAAGAAAGTGATTGAGAGTTACGATTACAGCTAACGGAAAAAAGAAAATCCAAATAACATGCCAAAAATCGAAATGAGTTCAAATGAGGTCATCGACTTCTTTCTATGCTACGTCTTATATAAAATATTCTGGAAATCACGTAAAGAGACAACCAAGATGACTCAATAAGTGAAAAAAGTTTGAATAAATTTTTTTCTAGAGAATCTTAATATTTCCCATTTTCTTACTTGAAGAGAATCTTTTAATTTTAGTTCTTCTCATTCAAATAGAACCATTATTTTTTACAAATTTTTCGTTTTAAATATAACTGCAACTTACTTAATAAATGAATTTAATTTATATTATTTTTGGTCAACGCTTTAATGGGCTGAGCATAACCCAGGTGTAAGCCCATAATTATTATTATTTTTTTTTTAAAAAAAAGAAGAGGGCATTTTTAAATAGAAAGAAGATAAAAATGCTAGGCTTAATGGATATCACGTGTCCTAGCAGTTACACATGTGCCAGGAAGTGTCCTTCAAACCGAAAATAGAGCGTTGTGTTGGCCGCATGCATGCATTTTCAGTTACTCTGATTCTTTCTTTTCCCATTCAAATACGGCCTTTTGCTTACACATTTTAAAATATGATATTTTTAAAATTCTAAAATTAAAGTAGTCTCTTCCAACTTTTATAATTTATAATTTTTAAAGTTCAGTAAATAGTGAATTACTCAATTTGAATTTTTCAGTAACTTATGTCTGGCATAACTTAACACCCAAATATCAGCCGATATTCTCACCGATATCGATCGATATCGGTTGAGATATTGCTCTGGCCCATACCATTTTTCAACTTTTTTCTTGTAACGACCCGAATACAGGGTTTATGGCTTGACTCAGCGAGAAATTGTCCGCTCTGGGCCTCGCACATAAGCGAGTCCGCACGATTTTGCTTTTGGGCCCAGGCCCACATAGCCCGGCCCAAAATGCGTCCTGCTTGAGTACAAGTGGGTAGCCTCATATATACCCCATCCTCGCTCCCTTCATTACCGATGTGGGACTCTCCCACATCGGTTCAGGGTGCCACAATCACTCCCCCTAAAGCCTCGAGCCGCCTCCGGCTCGACAACATCAGGGAAGGAGGAAGGCCCATATAGTCCGAGTGTAGAACCTCGGCTTTGATACCAAATTTGTAACGACCCGACCCGAATACAGGGTTTAGGACTTGACTCAGCAAGAAATTGTCCGCTTTGAGCTTCGCACACAAATGAGCCCGTACGGTTTTGATTTTGGGCCCGGGCCTATATAGCCCGGCCCAAAACGCGTCTTGCTTGAGTACAAGTGGGTAGCCTCATATATACCCCATCCTCTCTCCCTTCATTACCGATGTGGGACTCTCCCACATCGGTTCAGGGTGCCACATTTCTAAATCTCCGATATTAATATATATCGACGACCGATATATCAGTCAATATGTATATTGTACGGTCGATACGTATCGTATTGACTGATATTATTATCCATAAACTCAACATAATTAATGTTACAACTCATATTGTGTGTATATGATTAACTTGTACCAACCCTCGGTGCAACATCTACACATCTCATCAGGTCAAAACTATAACTGTCACACATACATTTTCCTCTCAGCATGCACTACTATTAATGAATGCTTATCATTTTGAGATTTATTTAGGGTAGTGACACGTAGATCATTAAAATTAGTCCACGTACACTAAATGAAATATATTTTTTTAAATTTTATTTTGCCCACAGTTTCATTATGGAAAGGTCTGAGAAAATGTGGAGGAAATAATGACGTTGATAGTAAAATGGAATTTTTGAAAAAAAATGTTCTATTTAATGTATGCTGAGTAATTTTGATGGTGTACAGCATAGTGACAAATACCGTTCTCAGGATATTAACGGCAATTGGTAATAACGGGATATTTTTAAATTCTCGGATTTTTATCGGGAATTTAACGGGAAAATCTCGCTGAAATTATAATATTTAAAAAATAAAAATAGAATAAATAAAAAAAAAATGAAATAAAATGGTATAGGGAATTTACCGGGAATTTCTCGGGAATTTACCGGAAATTTACCGGGATATTATCGCGTTATTAACGTTTATCGCGTTTTTAACGCGATTTTATCGGGAATTTACCGGAAATTTATCGTTTGGCGATAAAAACGCCTTTTTAACGCGGTAATGGTATTTTGCCGATAAAAATGCGGTAAATTTGAAAATACCGCCGATATTTGTGACATTGGTGTACAGATCAACATATATTAAAAAAAAATCATTTGAACAATGTTTCCATTTTAAATTGATGGATTAACAAATTATTTAAGATTATCTTCATTTTAATGATAAGATTTAATTTTTTTAAATAAAAATTAGAATTTTTCAAATTATTAGACTTAAATTTTTATCATTTTAAAAATAATTTTCAAATGTATCTATCACTTTAGATATTGGATCATAAAATCAACTACTCACAAAGTTTAATTATTGTGGGTTTCTTAGTCTATTGCATATCATGAGGTGTCTCAATCCACCAGTGAGTAATTTTCATTTAGCAGCTATAGGAAGATGTTAAGATTCAAGTTTCTATGATTAAAAGTGGGTCTCACATGTAAAATTAATTGAATTTTGTTATAACTTGCTTTGTGTTAACCTCATTTAATCATTTTTTCTTGTGAATTTGGATAGTTTGATAGCTATTACTCTATAAATATTTTCATATCACTCCTCTCGAGTCAACTGGTTACCTCCCGCCTCAGGAAACAAGAGGTTGTGGGCCCCATGGCCTAACATTGGTGTGTCTTAGGAGTAGTGGGCTCATTTGTGGGAGTTTTAATAGGATTGTGTCTGAGTTTCCCACATGTTAATCCAAAAAAAAAAATGATAAATTTTAACCTATATTTTTACTAAAATTCAAACTCATATCTTTTTAATTGAAGTTTAATTTTTTTTTTTTAAAGAACTGGTCAAAAATCATTTTTTTATTTTTTCTCTCTCCATTTTACAAATAAATAAATAAAAAGTGTCGCTTTTGAGAGACAACTATTTTCGAATAGCACCACTTACTTTATAAAAAAGTTATAATAAAGTTAAAAAAAAAATCCATTAGAATCCTTTAGTCCCAAACCACTTAGACAAAAAAAACCATTTCTATTCTCTAGTCACAATCATCATCACTTTCAAAAGTAGCTTTCAATGGACCATCATGATCATCCCATCGTGCACACTTGCCATATGGGTCCCACCATGGATGGTCATGGCCCAATAATCACTTAGTTATATGCCCATTTTCAATAAATGGACAAATTGGAATTTGGAAAGACAGATAATCAATAAAGTTGACAAATACTTTTAAGCTTGAGTATTGTCAAACACCCAAACTGGTGCAAATATCGGCCGATATGATACGGATTTTCAGTCCCTTATCATATCGGCCGATACGTATTGTATCGGCCGTACAGGAAAGTTCTCCGCTGATATGGCAGATATATATCGGTCCGATTTCGGCCGATATCCATAATATCAGTCTTTTTAAAAATAAAAAAAATCAAAATAGTGGTGAGTCCGAGTTGATATCTCGACCGATATCAAACCAATATCGGCCTAGATATCGGACCAATATCATTTTCATTTTTTTTTTAAAAAAAAGCTTCCTTTTGAATTATTTATTTATTTTTTAATTAAAAAGAAATACCAATATTTTTTAAAAAAAAAGAAGCAAAGAAACAAAAGAGGAGAGAGAATTTTATCAGCCATTTTGCCTCATTTAGGGTTAGGTTTTTTAGTTTTTCTAAATACTTATTATTGAGTTTGGACCTATTTTAAAAGATAACATTTAACAATATTTACTATCACCTTTGATATTTGAAAAAAAAAATTTGACAAAAACTTCAAATGTTGACTAGACTACATGATCTTATGTTAATATCTGTGATATGAGAAGATGTGATGATAGTTTTAATCTGCGAGAAAAGTTGTAAATGGATCTGGATCCAACTCATAGACCATCTAACCAAGTCTGGTTAATAAGAAAACAGGTTGAATCCTAACCTCCATTAACAATTCATGGATTAGACTATGAGAGGCTGGACCGCCAGTTATTCTCAGTATTTAGATCTATCAAGTATCGGTCGTCTAAATTTAAAGGGGGTTGGTTTGACGGTCAAGATGTTCCTCTTACGAAGGGAGGTCTTGAATTTGATTCATACTCAAGTCCCTCTGAACTACTCGTTATAAGATTACTCTTCATCGACTTAACCCAAAAAAAAAATATATCAGTCTCCTTCTTAAGAGAAGAACACGGCAACTTCTATTTTCTATCAAACTTTTGGTATATCCACTCTTCACTTTGTAGAAAATTTACTTAATTATAAACTATACAAAATGGCTTTTGAATAAGATCGTGAGTCTCAAATGAAAATTTTATGTTTTTATTTTATATTAAATGTAAATATATTTAATTTTCTCATTCCAAAAAAGTAAAAACTTTATAATTGAGCAATGATATTTTATGAACTTTTTCATGAAACACTAAAACATGAATTTTGATATCTGCTAGCACATGCTACAGTGTAACATGATTAAAATAACTTTAAAACAAATATATAATTATTTGAAATAACAACTAGACCATTCATATGGGCTAAAATTTTGAAATAAAATTTATATTTAAAGATAATAATATTAAAATAATTTAATAAATTCTCATGTTCTTGAGATGGGTAGGTCGGTAGGTCCCCTGTGAAAAAAAAAAAAAATTTGACATGGCCACACAGCCAAAACTTGTGGTTTCCATGACCTCATGATGGTAATTTTGGCACATAGCATGCCAATTGAGAGTATTTAAATTGTGGGGATAAATTTTTTAATGATCAAATGACTAAGACTTACAATTTTAAAAATATTATCTACGAGTGATGATTATATTAAGATAATATTCTATTGTTTAAAATACAATGGGTTTCATATTAATAACTTGATGAGCTATACCATTGATGTGATAGAACTATCTAGAATGTAGAGATTCTAACTAATCAATTGTTGGCCTTTCAAAAATTATATTTAAATAAAATTTATCATTTATTTAAGTAGATTTTGCTATTTGAATTTGCTACTCTATAATTTGTTTAGATTCATTGTATTTGCACTTAAAATACAAATAATGTTCAATGTTTAACCCACATGGTGTATTTAAATAATGTTTATCCAAAAAAAAAAAATGTTGGATAATTGTTAATTTTTTAACATTTACTAATTTTAAAAAACTGATAATATCAATGTAGGGTGAATTTAAACTGTTTAAAATAGTATTTTATTTTTAAATTAAATCTAAATTGATATTTATTTGATGCATCATCACTGTTTGACTGATCAAAATAAGTAAAAACACTATTCAATAATTTATTTTATCTTTAAATTAAGGGTGATAATGACTCAATTAATCTTATTTTTTAGAACATAATAGTACTCTTAATAATTTAATTTATCTAATCATCAAATTTTATGATCATAAAAGCCCCATTCTTGACGCAACCTAAATCTAAAACTAAATCTCAATCTTAAATCTTCCGGAAAATCCTGACAGAAATATCTAAATTGTCTCCTGCAAACTGTAGTTATGGTTAAATTTTCTATTTTTTTAAATCTTTTAAATAGTATTTAAAGTAAGAAAATAATTAAAAATAAGGTGTAGCTACCCGTGGGTGTAGCTCAACCGGTTGTCTCTCGCCTCACGAGGTTCGAGCTCTTATGACCTAATCTTAGTGTACTTAGGGGTAGTGCTCACCCGTGGAGGTTTTAGTAGGACTGTGTCTGAGTTCCTAAATGTAAATTAAAAAAAAAAAAATTATAAATAGGGACAATTATGAAAAATGAGTATTTGAAGCAGAGAACGAACTTCAACAACCGAAAAAAAAAAATAGTAAAAAGATATCCTGGGAACAAAACAAGCAATTGACCGTGGCCTTTCTTCCTGAAAATAGCTATTTTAAATTAAAAAAATTAATGTGATTTTATTAATTAATTTCTGTGAATCTGATTTGAGATTGATTTTTTTTGGTGAATTTACGTGTGAAAAATCATAAGAAATCCAGTTTAAAACTCCCATGGATGATACCCACTGTCCTTAGGGTATATCAGATTAGACTATGGAGGCTTTAACTTGACACCTTTCGCTTTTCAGGTTAAATTTTTGAGATTGGATTTTATTAATAAGAATCAAATCGAGTCGTATAAGAATCAATTATGATGATAGAGACTGAGTCCGAGTTCCAAAATAACTCAGATTGAGACGCTTTCTAAATCATGCTCAAAACTATATTGAAAATCTAAATAAGGCTACTGTTTGAATATTCGTAAAAATATGAGATGAAATATAATATTTTTTTTATTAAAGTGTTCAAGTTTCTTAGAGCATCAATTAATGGTCGGATCATTTGTAAGTGTCTCTATCTACATACACTGAATAATTTTACGAGAAGTGATTTTTTGAGGTGGAGTGAAAATCGAACTTGAATTCAGCTTCGAGAAACAGATTTATAGCTATCACTCTAACCCCTTTAAGTTAAACTCCTCATCACCTTCATACAAGAAATAACAATTTTCATCAATTTATACTAAAATACACATTTATATATACAAGCTGAGTTTGAAATATTGGATCCATGACTCCATTTTGAACCCAGATTTTTTAAACATGAATTTCGGCTGAAATTAGGCTATTTTAGTTGAAATGGACCAAAATCTGAATTCATTTCAGCCAAATATCAAGCTTTTGGATGTCTAACAAATATAGAATGAAATTTCATTATTCGGCTGATATTGAAACCCATGATGAGTCCATATGAACATAACATAGACTGTAAATCTCATAAAAGATAATTTGTAAAAAGTATCAACAACAATCTTAAATACATGAAATATGAACATAACATAGACTGTAAATCTCATAAAAGATAATTTGTAAAAAGTATCAACAACAATCTTAAATACATGAAATTAGGGGTACAAATATCGATTTTGAAGGAGTGAATATCGGCCGATATATATCGTTATCGGCCGATATTCACCTTCTCGGTCGATATATCGGTCGTATCATATCGGTCGATATATCGGCCGTATGACGCTGGAAAGAGAAAAATATCGGCCGATATATCGGCCGATAATGATATATCGGTCGACATATCGGATCGGCCGATAACGGTATTTAAACGCATGATTCATATCATGGTAAGACAAAGATTATACACTTAATCTTGGTGTATAATCACCCCCAAGAAGTTCATCACTCAACTACAGCAAATGAAATACAAAGAAAAAATTAAAAAAGAAGAAGAAGAAGAAGAAGTTTACATCTACCATTAAAACTTTGAAGACAAACCCAATTCAAAGTTAAGAAGAAAAACCCCATCTATCTAATGATCTTCTGCAGAAATGGAAGATGGAAACTCTCTTGGGTGGACTTTCTTCCCAAAGCCAAAGCTACCATGACTTCGTTTTTTCTCTTTGTTGTTGTGAACGTCTTTCTCTTTTGCTGCCTTGTGATCTTCCATGCTCTCCATCTTCTCTTTGTAGAGCTTTCTCATCACGTAGATTTCTGCCAAGATACCACCGGCCGTCGACATGATCGGAAAAGGAGGAAGAACTGAGAAGAAGAGAATTATGGGTTGGATTTAAATGGTTTTGTTGAAGCGTAAGGGAGGATAGAATGAAGACTTTATAGGAAATGGATAGTTTGAGAGAGGCTGCGTTCTATATTTTAAAGTGAATTATAGACTTCTTTTTAAAAAAAAAATAAAGAGAATGATGAGAATATTCAATTATTCATTTTTAAAATTTGAGCTCTATTTGATTGTTGGGATGTTATCACAATGGCTTTGTGATTTTAAAATTTAAAAGTTTAATTATTATAAAAAATTATTTTTAATGATCTATTTCATAAAGTTATGATGATCAAATTAAGAAGATTTATTTGAAGTTTTCTATTTATCTAATTTAATCATTTGAGACTCATGATAAATACGTATTTCTAGAAAATTGAGGTGGCTTGGAGATCAAGCTAACTTGAGGGAGAGATTTACACTGAAGGTGCTGTGAATGTGACACACTCGACGAATTTTTTGGCCCCCTTTTCTTCGTGGCTGCTGATTGTAGATGACGTGATGTGTCAATCATAACTTGAAGGAAATACTCTCTCAAATTCATTTCATCTTCTATGGGGAGGGAGGTTGACATGCCATTCGGTTATACATTTTATAATTATTTATATTTATATTTTATTTAATATTATTTATAATATCAATTTTTTTATAACCAAAGTGTCTACGGGTCTTACGTGTATTTGGACAGGGTACTAGCCCGACTAATTGCTAGGCATGTGCAAGCCTTCTAATCTCACACATATCGGATAAGTAACTATGAGGAGTGGTCCAAAGGATTGTTGAGTGTCAATCGAATTCAATACCTCCCTTCATGAGGAAAGTTTCTTGACGGTTAGGCCAACTTCCTCTTAAATTCATTTATAATATCATAAATAGATTTTCCTCTCACACAAAGACAAGATTTTGTTCATTTTATGTAACACCCCACCCACATGGGGGTGTGGGAAAAATGTCCCACATCGCCCATGAGGTGGAGGGGGTATGGGGTTATAAGAAGGTGCTCCCCTCTCCTTAGCACAAGATTAGGTCCAATGCAAAGTCATGCGGGCCGCCTCCCCATGTGGGGTCCAAAGCAGACAATATTGTGTTGAAGGGACGGATTGTTACATTTGGCATTAGAGCACGGTTCAACACTCGGACTGTGTGGGCCATCTACCCTTCTGTGTTGTGTTGCTTGTGTAGACCTCTAGTCACTGTGGCAGAGCCGAGGACAGCTCTGGCCTTAAGGGGGGTGGATTGTAACACCTCACCCACATGGGGGTGTGGGAAAAAAATCCCACATTGCCCATGAGGTAGAGGGGGTGTGGGGTTATAAGAGGGTGCACTCCACTCTATAGCACAAGGCCTTTTGGGCTTGGTCTTGTGGGTCAGACCTAATGCAAAACCGTGTGGGCCACTCCACGTAGGTCCAAAGCGGACAATATTGTGTTGAAGGGACGGGTTGTTACATTTTGAATAAAAATAATTTTTTTGAAGCAAATAACTAAATACTAGATTTTCACAATTCTACACGAGATTCAAATTTATAGTACTCTTTCAATAATATAAATAGAACACTAACATAATTTTTTCTATAAAACTGTATTTTTTAAATAAATAGAAAAACAACCTCTAAAGATAAGAATAATATCATTATTTTAATATTTTTAACTATTTTCAAAATTTCAGTTGTTCATTGGTGTTGTTTAGATGAGATGTAAAAAGGTGAAAACGAGGGTAATCCTCGCTTACTCCCGTTCGATAACAAAAGAAGGGAACAAGAAAATCTGAATTTTTTTCTTGCAAACACAAATCTAAAAGCCTCTCCAGAGTCTCCACCACAAGAGGTAATCATTTTCTCTCTCCTTTAATTTTTTTTTTTTCTCTATATCTTTTCCACTGTAATAGAAAGTCCCTATCTATCCAAAGGAATGGGTCCCATGGCAAATGGAGGATATCTCTCATATCAGATTTTGCTTGTTTAGGCATTCCTTCTTCAAATTGTTTTCTTATCAAACAATCAGGTGTTTGTCGTGTGTGGAAAAATATTTTCAAGAAGAAAATATTTGTCTCTATTAATGGCCATTTTGGTTAAATAAATAAAAAAGTCAAAATCAATTTATTTATCCTTTACTTAAAAATCCCCTTTACTTAAATTTTAGCTTCACTTGGCAATTTATTCATCCTTTTATGGCTATGAGTTGTCAAATTTTGATACTTCTATTTTTGTCAAAAATTACCTTAAATCAACAATTCTGATATTTTGTGCCAACATAGGGCTAAATTTTGTCTCTTTCCAAAATTTGACCGATATAATTTATATAGTAAAAATAAAAATTAAAAACTAAAACATTTTAGACACATTAAAAATCCAATATTTTTTACTTTAATGACATTCAAAATCAATGTTTTTAAAAACATAACTGTTGATTGAATTAGGGGTTGAGATATCACCGTATCAGTGATATCAATCTCTCTCCTCTTTTCTTATTTTTTGAAATATCAGCGAGTATTTTTTTAATGAAAAAATAGGCTTTTTTATAAAAAAATCTAAAATTAATAAAAAAAATGAAAACATTGGCTGATATTAACCCAATATCAGCCAAACCCATGTTCAAAATTATTATTTTTTTTAATAAAAAGCCAATATTTGGCTGATCAATATCGTCAATATAAGACTATATTGGCTGATATCATGATTATACCATCGATTGAATCATGTCTTGCAATGGTTTGATTTGATTGAGTATAACCATAAGGTCAAACAGTTTGAACCCATATGTTAATAATACATTATAAAAAAAACTGTTAAGACTATAAAAAATTATAAAATGATGAACAATCTCATTACAACTGTTATATTGTAATGGAAATGGTGAAAATAATGATTTCAAAAAAAAAATAAGATTTATAATAGTTCTTGATTAAATTAAACTATTTTAAGAGCCAAACATTACAGTGAATTGCGTCGTGACAAAGCTCATTGAAGTCTTATCTTCATTTTTTTAATTAAGCAAGTCCTTTCACCTGTCATATAGCAATCAAAAGTAGATCCTTTCATGAAGTTGATTAGGGTTTTCTCTTGTAATATATTGAATTTTTAAAACAGCCAAAATAAGAGAGACAAGTCCAAAATAGGCCCCATAAGCCAAAGTGGTGCCACGTGTTCTCATAGTAGGTGACATTTGACACTTGTATTTATTTAAGTAATGAGCTTTTCCATGCCTAGGTTTTGTCCAAACTCCAGAAACCACAACACACCATGGCATGCTCCATTCTTGTCAAAGATATTTGATAAGATCAAAAGTGAGCCATGGTGAATAGGGTCTAAGTTGGGTTAGGAAAAAATGAATATGTTTACATTAGATTTGGTTAAAAATCTCTAAATTTTGAAGATTTGAGATATTTTTTTCAATTAGATTAGACTAAGAAGAAAAAACTGAGATTTAAAATATATAATATCATGATGTAAAGTCATTTTTTTTAGAATCGAATAAACTATATTGCTGAAAGTGTCTTACATCTCTATATATATACTCTCTAGCCGATCCTAGAACTACAAATGCCACTTTCAATTTCAATTTCAATACCAAGGAACACAAAGTCTATATTTTTATGTCATTTGGAATTGATAATTTTATAAAGTTTACTTGTATGAAAACATTTTATAAAGCTAAAAAAATTTAAAATGCTATGTACCGATGTTATCAAACCCAACCTGACCCATGGGTCAACCGTGACCCGACTGAAACATAGGTCGGGTCATTTTAAGACTCTTTTAGATTAAAAACCCTTAAAAACCTACTGTAACCCGCGGGTCAACCCAGTTTTTCTAATAAACTCGTCACCTTGACCTTTAAAAACTCTTGGTTTTCTTCGAATGAAGACAAAGGTGTTTGGTTCTTTTGAGAATATGATTTTTAAATTATTAATTTTTAGTATTTATAATTGGATTTGTGAGAAAAAAATTATTTTTTATGAAATATAACTTTAGTTAATAATTTAATATTAATTATAATATTATATTGATAGTACGAATTTGACTGGATTTGACTATGGATCAACTCTCTTGAACCTTATTTAATCTACCCGTCGTCCTAAATGGGTCACTCCATCAGTCGAATTTTAAAAGGATATACCTTTAGAAAAAGACCCGATATTAAAATCAATCTCCTTAACATGAATTCAACTCCAATTTTGCTGAAACTTCTCCTTTCAAACCCAAGCCCAAGTTCATTGAACTTGGATGAGAGAGTTCGAAGGTTCATTGAACTTCCTCCATTACCCACTAAAGTTCTCTAACAGGATTCATGACTTAAGAGTGCACATGTATGATAGAAAAGAAAATCATGAAATATCTTTTATTATAAAAAGCAAGAATTAAAGGGTCTGTCAAATGAATTTTGATCACATATTTATTAAAGAATTGTTATTTACTTTCATGTAAGAAAGAAGTAGAGAAAATTTGTAAAAAAATAAATAAAATGGAAGTGAGAATTACAAAACAATTTTGGATGTCAAATTTCCACCTTCTATTTCTACTTTTTACTTAGACTATGTCCCCTGCAATTGCTGGCTCTCTGCACTTGTTTAAGTGGCTGCTTTGATTTTTTGCCATTTCTATTCCTCTTTTCATCTATCTGCATTCTTTTATAGTCATTAAGCTTCTGCTTCTTGTTTCTTGCTTTTGGGTTGCTTGTAGCCAT
Organism: Chimonanthus praecox; assembly: GCA_022113865.1. Classification (NCBI taxonomy): domain Eukaryota; kingdom Viridiplantae; phylum Streptophyta; class Magnoliopsida; order Laurales; family Calycanthaceae; genus Chimonanthus; species Chimonanthus praecox. The sequence continues at coordinate 57,644,077 of CM039093.1, forward strand.
TGAGTATTTCTTTTATTGGGCATCATTTTGATCCTAATTTAGAAAAATCTCCTGAACATAGACTGTGTCATAGTTTTAAACTCATGTGGGCAACTTAGTTTTGTATGTTAGTATGTAGTTGATTTTATTTTCTTTAATAGTTGATATTTAAGGGTGAGTTTTACTCGTGTATTTTATTATAATATCTTAAAAAGGGGACAGAGATAACGAGTTCGTATTTCCAAACTTGCGTGAAAAGAAAAAGAAAGATATTTTATCGCTCTGTGAAATAAGAGATGGATTTGAATTGTCTTCCTCTCTTTCACGAGGAGAGAATGAATAGATGTTGTAAGATAGAAATTGGAAGAAAATATATAAAAGGAATAAATAAATGGAAAGGAAAATACATAATGAAATCCCTCAATTTACTCTCACAATTAGGGATGCTAATTAGAGATAAAGGCAACTCTCATACTTAACATCAAATTACAAACGAAAGTTCGAAGGCAAAGCAAAATACAGCCACTGTACAAAGTTGTAAACTACATCTAGAAGAGATGTAAACAAATTCAAGCAGAGAAAAGGCCATCAACAGCTGCCAATCCAACTGGGCTTTTCGGCTCCAAACTTCTTCTCTTTGCAAGCTCTAATAATTGCCTTTTCCCTTCCTTGACCAGACCAAGTTCTTTAACACCTTCAATCAGTAGAGAAAAACAGGAGCTCACATTGATTTGCTGCCCGTCATTTTCCAACCTCTCCCTCCTCTCAAATTCCTCCATCACCAAAAGAGCAATATCTGCCATTTCTCCAACTCAAGAACCAAACACTGAAGATCCAATCTCTTCCTTTCTCCACTTGGGTTGGTTGCCTTCTTCTCTTTTGATATTTATATCTGCTTTTGGATAAGGTCTCCTTCCCCAGTATTGCACTTTTCGGCTTTACGAGTCGGTGGTTTTGGACCTGTTTCATTACTTTGTACTGGAGAGTCTAACAAGGGAATTCGGTGCCGCAAGACTTCAATAAGTCAGGTATTAATCCATATCTGATCTGTTAAAAAGTGTTTTAAAATATATGATTTGAATTAGGTTGAGGTGCGAACGACACTCCCACATCCATTGTGAGAAAAGAAATTTAAGAATTTATAGAGACTTAATCACTCCACCTATAAGATTAGTCTTCGGACTAGAAGTCCAGCTCCAACGGTGTTATCAAAGATAGGTTACAACATGTAAACTCAACGAGAATCCCATCTTGATTGTGAGGGGAGAAATCTAAAGACTTATAAAGAAGGGTTCACTCTACCTATAAGACTAGTCTTTTGAGTTGGAAACTCAATCCATACAAATTATATTTAATTAAAAAATATTTTATTTTTTTGATATATGATTAGAAAAATAGATGACTTAGTCCGAAAACAAAATTTTTAAATTTAAAAATAAATTAAGATCTATTTTCAAACTTAATCATTCATATTTTTAGTCTTATATTAGTTAAATAAAATATATTTTAAAATATAGTTATATTTTATAGGACTCGGACTTGTATCAATATATTAAAAAAGTATATTAATAAATAACTTCTAAATTATCATAAAAATCGGTTTTGTCTTGGCTAAGGGTATATTTTATGATAAATAAGATTTAAATGATATGTTTTGTAAGACTCTTGGGCCTTGTGGAGTCCAAAGAGGTGAGGTCTAATGTATGAAAATGAGTAATTTTAAAAAGTATTTTGATATTATGTTCCTCACAAAAATAATACTATTAAATTTGAAATTCATGATTTTTAAAGAATTAAAGATTGATGATCATAATAAAATTATTTTTAAATAATTTTTTAAATGAATAATAAAATCAATTAGAATTACTAGGTCATCTTGTTCATTAATCACCGTGTATGTTGATACACAATTTAAAATACTATATATTGACATTTTAAGTTTTTAATGACAGGTGGTATTCAAATTATCGTAATAATTAGACAAGAAATTGCGAAACTGCGAACTCGTTTAGCAGGTTTTGTTTTGGTTTCTTTCGGTCTCGGGAAAGTTCGTCGCCCGCAAAATCTCGCCAATTGATTGAGGGACACTGCCCAAAAGATGATAAAAACTATGGGCCCAGCTTGTATACTCAAAGATGTAATCGATTTAATTTTTTTTGATGGCCCAAAGTATTTTAGAGTCAATGGATGGATGATTACAGGAATTTGAAATAAAGGTGTATGTTAAAGTTTGAAAATTTGGTCGTATTTCGACATTATATTTTAAAATTTTGTGTGAAAATTACCGTTTTATTCTTCAGTTTAGAAAAAAAGATAATTCCTCTATACAAAACTGAGAGGCAAATTGATAATTTTGCATAAAAGTTTCAAATAAGGTGTCTCTTAAAAGAATAGTCATGTGTCTAAATGGCTACCTTTGAAAATTATTTAATTAACTTAACGTTTATCTACACCTTTATAAACTATTTTTTGTTTGGATTAAATCTCTGATTCACAGCAGAAGCAGACTAAAATTAAACACACGAATCACACAAGAACACAAGTTTTAACGTAATTTGGCCTAAGCCTTATCCACCAAAACTAAATCAAATCTTTATCTAAATTAAAGGTTTACATAGTTTTTCCCTCACATGGATTTTCTCTCTTCGTCTCTACGAATCTCTCTCTCTAATTCACTTATGGCACACTCACAACAAAAGAGACCTCCATTATTTATAAACAATAGTAAGGAAAGTTTATCCAAACAAAAAATAAAAAGAAAAACAAGAAGGAAAATCTCAAACACAAGGCAATTTCCAGATTTAAATCCGAAAATCCTTTGTGCAAATCAAGTCAAATCCTAACATTTTTAAGGTGAGAGTTTTTTTAAGGGTAATAGAAAAAACTTTTGTTAATAAAATAAAAACAAAAATCGCAAAGGGCCTAAGAGGATTAGGCAAAAGAAAAGCAAAAACAACCACCACAAAAACACGAAGAACAAAATTCCAAATAGCAAAAGAAATTATCCCCAAGTAACTGAAAAATGCCACAGTTGGAACCGTTAACACCATTCTTAGCAAAGAATTAGGCCATTCTGTTGGCCGTATGGCTAATATGCACCAAAGTCGCCTTCAAGTTCGAAATCAATTCCTTAATCTCCCAAAATAAGGTGATTAACCTCCATGGAGGATGCATGACACCCCCGGCCCATTTGATAGCATTGGACGAATCACTCTCGATCACTAACTTATTTATCCTTTAACCGAATCCTATAGTTAAGTCTCTTCTATTATTAAAAAGTTCATTCTCATTTGATTCTAAGATTTCTAGTGACTCTGTAAAATTAACTCGTGTAACACCCAAATGATATCTAATTATAATTATGGATGAGATGGATTAATATTAAAAAGATATATAATTATAAATTGATTTAATTTTTACTTTAAAGCTCAATGATTTAAAAAATTCATAATTCGATTATTATATCAAATTAGAGTTTTTGAACTAAGTACTAATGAGAGTAATGGTAGCAGCAAAAATCTTGGCGGGTGAGTCAATTAGTCGCAGCCTGCCTCCAAATAAAGATGATACCAATCAATGTTATTAGAACCGGACCGTGAAGTGATCCGTATCGATGGAAGGTCGAGTTAAATAAGGTTTAACCATAGCCAAATCCGGGTTAAATAAAGTTTAATAAGTAAAAAAAAAAAGTCTAAGATGATGGAGTAATCTCAAATATTAGATTACCAAATAAGATTTTATTAATTTTGAATCTAAAATCTATTTTTCATATAAAAAAATCATTAGATTTCGATTAGTTTTCATGATAGATAATGCATTGCATTGCATTTCTATCTATTACAAATCTTTTCTAAATTTAGATTTATCAGTTTAAATTCATTTTAGCTTTCAAATTTATTCTAATTTAACAATATACTTAATTATTTTATATTTTTTTTAGATAAAATAAAAAAGGTGACTTACAATACAAGATTGGCATTCTAAGTTTTTAACTCCAAAATAGAATTTGTTATGATGATTATTTTTTTATTTGAGAAGAGAGTTTTTATTTTCCATTGATAATAATTTGATAAACAAAATTATGAGCTATAATATTGATATAATTAAAACAAAAAAGAGCTTTTAACAATGATGATAATGGCAAAAATATTAGATAATAAATATAATATCAAATTATTATAATAAGATAAATAAAATAGAATATTATAATTTTTACTTTTAACATAAGAAATATTATATACATTTTAAATTTTTTTATTTTTTTATTTTTACTAAAATTTCTTTTGCTAAAACATTAAACTATTAAAGTAAACTCTCATTTTTTAGAAAGACTAAACTAAGGGGTGTTTTGGGAAAACTAAAAGAGTGTTCAATGAAGAAACCCTAATATTCCTATATCATCTTTCACCGCTGATGGCTCAGCTTTATTTGCTAAAACGTATTAAGTCGTGGCTTGTATCGGTTTTTTACGGTCCAATTTCTCATGCGGTTTTTTCTCAGAACCGAACCGTATATATGAGGTTTGATCGCGGTCCGGTTCGGTTCAAATAAAATCTTATTTACGTGTAAGTTTTTTTTTTTTCACCAGCGCAAGTAAACTCATACAAATTCCAGAAATCAATCAAAAACCTTAATTCCTCACCAAAGAGCAATTTAGATCCGAATCTTCCCACATCCGATTTGAATTTCACGGTATCTAATCGACTATATATTTGTCTTGCAATTTTGTTTCAATTCTGATTTTTTAGTTAATTCAATGAAAATTTTCTGTTTGGTTGCATAAATGCATTTTCCAAGAAATTTAACCAGAATAGGAATCTGGATTTTCCTAGGAACACGGTCCTGGAATAAAATCGTCCGTTGTTTTCACATTCTTCGAATCTTTTCAAGCGGACTTCACGATCTCCAAAATAGAATATTATAATTTTTACTTTCAACATAAGAAATATTATATACATTTAAAAAAATATTATTTTATTATTTTACTAAAATTTCTTTTGCCAAAACATTAAACTATTAAAGTAAACTTTCGTTTTTAGAAAGACTAAACTAAGGGGTGTTTTGGGAAAATTAAAAGAGTGTTCATTGAAGAAATCTTAATATTCCTTTATCATTTTTCACCTCCATACCTTATCTTTTTTCTCATTTCACCTCTTTTTCTCAAATCGTAGCTGCCGCTCCTCTGTCATTCCCCTGTTCTCTATTTGACAAGTGCAGTATTTTTTCTTCTTTCATCTTCTCTTTATTTGTTTTTCCTCTCCACCTTTCCATTTCCTTTGTCCCCATTCTTGACCCGCGACAGACGATTCACGACTTTATTCGCTAAAATGTATTAAGTTGTGGCTTGTATCCGTTTTTTACAGTCCAAATTCTTGTGCCGTCTTTTCTCAAAACCGAACCGTATTACGAGGTTCGATGGCGGTCCAGTTCAGTTCGGATAGAATCTTATTCACGTGTAAGTTCTTTTTTCCAACAGCGCAATTAAACACCTATAAATTCCAGAAATCAATAAAAAACCCTAATTCCTTACCAAAGAGCAATTTAGATCCGAATCTTCCCACATTCGATTTGAATTTCACAGTATCTAATCGACCATATCTTTGTCTTGCAATTTTGTTTCAATTCCGATTTTTTAGTTAATTCAATGAAAATTTTCTGTTTGGTTGCATAAATACATTTTCCAGAAAATTTAACCAGAACAGGAATCTGGATTTTCCTGCGAACGCAGTCCTGGAATAAAATCGTCCGTTGTTGGAATCATTTCAAGCGAACTTCACAATCTCCAAAATAGAATATTATAATTTTTACTTTTAACATAAGAAATATTATATACATTTAATTTTTTTTTTTTATATTATTTTTACTAAAATTTCTTTTGCCAAAACATTAAACTATTAAAGTAAACTCTCGTTTTTTAAAAACACTAAACTAAGGGGTGTTTTGGGAAAACTAAAAGAGTGTTCATTCAAGAAACTCTAATATTCCTTTATCATTTTTCACCTCCATACCTTATCTTTTTTCTTATTTCACCTTTTTTCTCAAATCGTAGCTGTCGCTCCTCTCTCATTCCCCTATTCTCTATTCGAGGAGTGTAGTATTTTTTCTTCTTTCATCTTCTCTTTATTTTTTTTCCCTCTCCACCTCTCCATTTCCTTCGTCCCCATTCTTGACCCGCGACAGACGATTCACGGCTTTATTCGCTAAAATGTATTAAGCCGTGGCTTATATCCATTTTTTATTGTCCAAATTCTTGTGTGGTTTTTTCTCAAAATCGAACCGTATTACGAGGTTCGATGGCGGTCCAGTTTAGTTCGGATAGAATCTTATTCACGTGTAAGTTCTTTTTTCCCAACAGCGCAAGTAAACACCTACAAATTCTAGAAATCAATAAAAAACCCTAATTTCTCACCAAAGAGCAATTTAGATCCGAATCTTCCCACATTCGATTTGAATTTCACGGTATCTAATCGATCATATCTTTGTCTTGCAATTTTGTTTCAATTCCAATTTTTTGGTTAATTCAATAAAAAATTTCTGTTTGGTTGCATAAATGCATTTTCCATAAAATTTAACCAGAACAGGAATCTGAATTTTCCTGGGAACGCGGTCCTGGAATAAAATCGTCCGTTGTTTTCACATTCTTGGAATATTTTCAAGCGGACTTCACAATCTCCAAAATAGAATATTATAATTTTTACTTTAACATAAGAAATATTATATACATTTAAAAAAAATTATTTTATTATTTTTACTAAAATTTCTTTTGCCAAAACATTAAACTATTAAAGTAAACTCTTGTTTTTTAGACAGACTAAACTAAGAGGTGTTTTGGGAAAACTAAAAGAGTGTTCATTCTCTTTCTAACATTGTCCAACCGTCACACCTCCATACCTTATCTTTCTTCTCATTTCGCCTCTTTTCAAATCTTAACTGCCATTCTTCTCTCATTCCCCTGTTCTCTATTCGACGAGTGCAGTATTTTTTCTTCTTTTATCTTCTCTTTATTTTTTTTTTCCTCTCTACCTCTCGATTTCCTCCGTCCCCATTCTTGACCCGCGGCTGACGGCTCACTGCTTTATTCGCTAAAACGTATTAAGCCGTGGCTTGTATCGGTTTTTTACGGTCCAAATTCTCATGCATTTTTTCTTAGAACCAAACCGTATATACGAAGTTCGATCGCGGTCCGATTCGGTTCGGATAGAATCTTATTCACGTGTAAGTTTTTTTTTTTTTTCCATCAACGCAAGTAAACACCTAGAAATTCCAGAAATCAATCAAAAAGCCTAATTCCTCACCAAAGAGCAATTTAGAGCCGAATCTTCCCACATCCAATTTGAATTTCACGGTATCTAATCGACCATATCTTTGTCTTGCAATTTTGTTTCAATTCCGATTTTTTGGTTAATTCAAAGAAAATTTTCTGTTTGGTTGGATAAATGCATTTTCTAGGAAATTTACCTGAACATGAATCTGGATTTTCCTGGGAACGCGTTCATGGAATAAAATCGTCCATTGTTTTCATATTCCTGGAATCTTTTCAAGCGGAGTTCACAATCCCCAAAATTTTCAGATGTGACTTTTAAATCCCTAGAATTGTGATTTCACGAAAATTGGAATTCCTTGGAGCAATGTTATCATAACTGGACCGTCTACCAATTCAACTGGGTTGAACCATGGTCAAATCCGGTCAGACCCTACCTTAAATATAATATTATAAATATTATTAGATTATTAATTAATCTTTTTTCTATATAAATAAAGCTCTTATAATTTTTTTTTTCAAATGACACTCAATTATGTGTCGTAGAAAGTTGAAAATTGACCATTCTTTTTAAAACAAAATGATTTCTAATTTTTAATAATCACTAGTTATTGCGTTTTAAAGTATATATATATATGTAGACTGATATTTTCTAAATATGTGAGTGGTCTATTATACGTTATCATAGATTGAATTTTATAAATTCATTATAGCTTTCAAATCCATTCTAATTAATAATTTAATTAATTATTATTATTTTTTAAAGTCAAATAAAAAAGCTACTTAGCATGACATTCTAAGTTTTTAATCCAAAATGAAATTTATTATAATGATGATGTTTTCTTTCATTTGAAAAAAGAAATTTTATTTTTCATTAATAATAATTAGATAAAATTATGAGATATAAGTAATTATGTTATATTGATATAATAAAAATAAAAAAGATCTTTTAATAATAATGACAATGGTAAAAATATTAGATAGTAAATATAATATTAAATTATTACAATAAAGTAAATAAAAGAAAATATTATAATTTTTACTTTCAGTTTAAAATAGTTTTTTGACAAAGATATGAGAGTAGACGTTAGCTTTTAGTTAGCTCGAGTGAGCACGGTGTCCAATTACAACCCCTAATGCTCTTCTTTGAATACCCGTCTTTTCTTTCCCTCTCTATTGAACCCTAGCCTCTGTATTTTTCCCATCAACGACGAAGAAAAAGAAGCAGAGAAGAGAAAGGAAAGCAGATGTAGGGATTTTTTTTTCCTTCAATCTCTCTTCCATAGTTTCTTTTTTCTCTTTCCATTCTTTCTCTCCGCCGTTTCATTTATTCTCTCGGCGGCGTTTTCTTAAAAAAGCTTTCCATTTTTCCACAACCGCAGTTCACGGCTCACGATTAGATAAAAACCGATTTAAACCGCTATTGAAACGGTTTTTTTGCAGCTTATTGATCTATCGCGGTCGAATCTGCGATCCGACCTCGCTTCGGTCGGTTCTGACGATGGTTACAGGTATGTCTTTTCCAGTTCCTCTAATTCCGATGTCATTAATTTTGATTGTAGGAGCTAGTCGATACGTGTAAGTTTTTTTTTTTCCACTAGGGCAAGTAAGTCATCTACAAATTTTAGAAATCAATCAAAAACTCTAATTCCTTCCTCACCAACGAGCAATTCGAATATTTCCATATTCGATTTGAATTTTACAATCTAATTGACCACATCTTTGTCTTGCAATTTAGTTTCAATTTTGATGTTTTTGTTAATTCAATGAAAATTTCTTGTTTGATTGCATAAATGTATTTTTCAGGAAATTTAACCAGGAATCTGAATTTTCTTGAGAACGCATTTCTGGAATAAAATCGTGAATCTTTTCAAGCGAAGTTAACAATCTCCAAAATTCTGGATTTGGAGAATTATATACATATTTTGCATTTTCTTGAAGGTTTAGAATTGCTAGTTGGAATTAATTGCACGATTTAAAGTGATTTGGGCTCTGGAATTCCAAAATAAAATTTTCAGATGGGACTTTTAAATCCCTAGAATTCTGGTTTTACGAAAATTGGAATTCCCTCCACTCCACGAATTTCCAATTCCACCAAAGAATTCCCACGCTGGCAGAAGTTCAATTTTCAGGACCCTCCCAACACCACTAGATTCGATATTCCTGGAAAATCTAAAATCCCTAATTTCAAATGCATCCAACCAAACTAGCAGTTCAGGAATTTGTTATAATTGTTACATGTATGTCTTTTCCAGTTCCTCTAAATTGGGGTCTGATCTGATGTCATTCATTTTGAGGAGGAAACAGCGTGATGGCAGCAAGAAAAACTAGTAACTGTGCAATATGTGAGAATTCAAATCTGGCCTCCATTTGTGTTGTTTGTGTGAATTACAGGTGAGTTTTTACCAATTATGGTAACTGAAGCATGATTCATGAGCTTGGTTTTTTTTATTGCCTTAAGAGCATTATGAATTCTTGAGTATCGATGATATTCATTTGAGTTGCTATAATATTAGAATTCACATCTATCAGATACTGTCTTAACACCCATATGCTCCTGTTGGACCAGTTGTTGATATTCGCTCCTGTAGAATGGTTGGAAGAACAAGATATCAACCTAATATCATTTCCTTGTCTTTAACTCATGGCGAACTCATAGCCATTCACTGGTCAAAATATATGAATCAATTTCAATTTGGGCACTTTCTATATGCATGATAAGATTTAGTTTTCTGATAAGACCTAAAACTTTGGGCAGTTAAGGTTTTGCATCTTTTTAGTGTGTGTGTGTGCCATTCATTGGCCAAAATATATGAATCAATTTCAATTTGGGCACTTTCTATATGCATGAATAGATTTAGTTTTCTGACAAGACTTAAAACTTTGGGCACTTAAGGGCACTTTCTATATGCATGAATAGATTTAGTTTTCTGATAAGACTTAAAACTTTGGGCACTTAAGGTTTTGCATCTTTTTAGTGTTTGTGAGAGAGTCCTTGTCTCAGTTAATCATCATCATGATTATCGAGCAATTTTTTTTATCCATCTAGGATCGGCGAAGTTTTATGTATCCACCCCACCCTATTGTAATCATGTTTTCTGTCAGTTCGTAATGTATCATATATTTTCTTACACTTCAATCCAAGTCTCTAATGACCTCTCCTTTTTGTAGTACCTTTTAGTCATATTTTCCAAGTCTCTTCTTTTCATCTATTTGTGTAAATTTTAGGTTTATTTTAGACTTACTTCTCATTCTATCCTCTAATGTTACTCTCCATATCCTTTTTAGCATACACATCTCTATCGCCATTGCTTGTCTGTTCTCTATATAGCATCACATATTTGACTGTCATCTTATAAGGTCGCCCATATAGTCAACATGAAACTCTTCTATCACACACATTTTGCTAGCTTGCCTACATGTAGCCCACCCTCACACATTTATAGCTAATCAAATCCTCTCATTGATTCTAAAGTTGCACTATCAAAATTTAGAGAAAAAAGAAAATAAACAATAAAAATATTATTAACCGAGGGAGGGGTCAGAGAGAGAAAATATTATTAAGAATGATGCATAAATAGTGATTAGAGATGGGAAAGAGAGATGAGGGCAACAAAGAAGGGTGTGGAAGAGATGGGAGAGAAATTTAAGGGAAAAAAGAAGATGAAAGAAACAGAGAGAAGAAGGGGTCAAGGAAGAGCATACCTCATTGACACCACAGGACGGTGACTGTTCAGGGAGCAGAGATGGAGAGGCCTGCATTTCAGAGATGCAGTGGAGTGGCTGGTTAGAGATGCAATGCATTATTAATTTCTATCTTGTCCACAAACAGCATACACCAGGGCTCTTCATCTTGAATTTTTGGTGTTAAGTTGTTTATAGATAACACAAATATATAGGGTTCAAAGTGAATCCTTCTCGAATCCCAATGCTATAGGTTTTTGTCAAGACATGCATATAATTTGTCACACGTCTTGTACTTGACTTTATTTACAGATTTATCTGCAACTCTTTTTGCTATCTAATATTTTTCTCTCTGTTGTTTTATTCCATTCAATAAATTTGCAATTTTGCTTTCAGTATTTGTGCCCTATATCTTTCAAAAGAAAGTATTTGTCCCTATATTTCTACATTTTGATTATATCCTTTTTCCACTTTTTTTGCAGACTGAATGATTATAGCTCACTGTTGAAATCATTGAAGAGTGTCCGTGATTCCTTGTATATGAGATTGAGTGGAGAGCTCGCAGCAAAGGTTTGCTATATTTTACTGTATAGAAGGTTTTGCATTTTGTTTCGTGAGAGCCTTTAGAAAAAAAAAAAGTTGAGCTATGGAGTTATTAGTTTATACTTCTCTTAGATTTTATTTGCTAGTTTTTATACTCTCTCTTTTAATGAATGAATTTCAGTTATCCTTAGAGAGAGAGATTCACGGTTGAATAACTGTAAGTTCCTAATCGGATACATGCAAAGGATCAGCAGTTCGATGATTGTAAACCCTTTTTTTTCATTATTTTTTGGGTTAATTAGTGCAACTTAGTGATCATTGAGCATGTATAATCATGTTTTAGAAAAAAAAGCATTCATAATCTCAAGTAACCAAGGATATTGAATTAATGCATTTCCAACCATAGGGAGTGGTATATATTTTGAAAGTCAAGGTTACTGATGATTGATATGAACAACTTTCAAGTTGAATCTTGAAAGTTTGAGAAGAATTATTATGATATGGACATACATGATAATGTATAAACTGTTGGGAGAAAAAAAACACCTTTTCATCCACACAAACAACAATATCGAAGACAGAAAAGAGAAATCGACAAAGAGAAGCAAACCACAACACAAAGATTTACGTGGTCCCCTTTCGGTACATCCATGGGTTTAACACCGATCCACTATGCTCAAAGGCTAGAAATCGAAGGAAAGTCAGCTATGACTCTCGATTACAATTTTCGCTTATAGCGCTCTCTCTCTCTGTGAAAAAAAAACATTATATATTGCTCTAGTTAGGGTTTACACAACGTGCAATGTAAAATTACAAAATTGCCCACCAATAAAAATTATCCGCAACTGGATCATCAGTACATCTCTGATGATCAAGCTCCATAGAGCCTAACATAAACATTCATGTAGTCCTGAATAAAGTGTCTATGATGTCACTCAGGATAGCTTTTGGGATCTGTTAGTTTAATGAAGTTCTTACCTTTCCTTCTTCTTTCTTCTTAATTATATTTTGAAGTTTTTCTTGATGTTTGCATGCATTGATCTTATCAGAACAAAGCAGATGATCAGCTTAAATGGAGAGTTTTTAATAATGAAAAGCTTGCACGGTTGAAGGAGAAGCTTCGTCATATGGAGAAAAAACTTTCTCAAGGTTGGTCCTGTAGATAATATGCATTTGGTGTCCATACCTCATATTTGTGCACAGTGTGATTTCTCAATAGTGGTTACTTGGTGGATATTGACACGTCTTATAGGAAAGGCTGAGCTTGAGAAGACGTCTAATGATTTGAACTTCCGATATGGTTTGCTGGATTCAGCTTTTGCTATGGTACTACAACTCGTGTATTATTCTTGTTAATGAGCACTGAACTTGTTCATCCTTTTATGTTATGATACAGGCTTTTCTAGCATAGACAAAAGTGCAATCTGCCATTTCCTGGTTATGATAGTGGTTTTGTTGTTACAGTTGGAAAAGAATCGTACAGAGCAGCTTGAGAAGTTCTATCCCAACCTTATTCGCACTCAAAACTTAGGGCTTGTAAGAAATTTTTACTGCTGTTAGTTTATTTCATGAAGATATTATCCTTTTTAAAAAAAAAAAAGAATCTTTGGAAGAACTATATTTCAAGGAAACAACATAAGTATAACAGAAGTATACTGTTTGATGATGACTATCTCATATCAAATCGTAACAATTTTCCACAACTAAAATGAGAAATAAAATTACATTTGAATATTTGATCCAAAAAATGTTCTCCCCTCTCCACCCTATTTTCAATCAAATTGCTGTGGAAGCTATGTACACTGCATACCTTGCAGAACCACCACAAGGATACTATTTTTTGTTCATTTATCCTTCTTCTTTTTTATGTGTGGATTTCAGATGCACATTTTTTCGGATCGTCTTCACAGACAGTCAGTAGTTATAAAACAGATATGCAAATTGTTCCCACAGCGCCGGGTAAGCACTTAAATAACAGATCTAGAATATCAGTGCATCAGTTAACCATTGTAATTATATCATATTATCCGAATATCAATGGATGGTTACTATAGCTAGAGACCTGCATTACTGACTCTTGTGTAAAAATGGGGAGTGAGAGAGCCTCTCTCTTACCTTTTACATTTACTTTCACCTATATACCTATGACTGTCTGCCTGCATGGATGTTTATAATTATGACAGATAGGAGATCAGAGAGCAAATTCATCACTGACAAATTATATGGATAGGAAATTTGTATGGGAGTAAATTTTGGTACTCGAGAGAGAAAGTATTCTCCATTAATATGTTAAGGTTGGGTTGTTATGGCTCTCCCTGCCCCTGATCACCACTACGAGTATGACATTCCTGCACAAAATATGTATACTGGGCTCATCTCTCATGAAAGCAACTAGATCAATCCCAATCCCCGACAAATAAGGATAACAGGGAAAACCCCACCCACCCACATGCCCTGCAATTTTCATCTGTATTTTGATGTTTATATTCACAAGAAGTAACTTTATAGAATATAGGAATCCTTGAATGCATCTAACTATTCTAGATCTGTTTCTTATTCCAGGTAACTTTAGAAGGAGAAAGGAAAGATGGATCCAGTGTTCAGTATGATCAGATATGCAATGCACGCTTGCCTAGAGGTCTTGATCCCCATTCTGTTCCGTCTGAAGAGCTTGCGGCCTCACTAGGGTACTATTCTGGAAAATTATAATTTATCTTTTATGCTTTTGCAGACAATAAATTCCAGATTTTTTACCATCAATTACCACATATAAATGGAATTTAGTTGTGAGTTTGTGGAGGACCTCATTCTTTCAATATCTACATATCATTAAGATTGCCAGTCTTACATTTTGGTCATGTGGTGATGTCAGAATGTTATCTATCAATGAAGCTAGTGATCAAGAGATTATTGGGTTCTAGTCGATTTTTTTTTTTTCTGTTAGTAAATGACTTACCAGTGTAAAAATGTCTGGGTGTTGTTGCCCAACACTGGTGATGAAAAGGGCCTCCAAGTATCCAGCCACCCCCAAAACAAACACGTTGGGACCTAAAATTCTAATTTTCAAATTCAGTTTCTTAACACATCCACAACGAAAAACTCATTTACCTAGTACCACTGTATCATCATCATCATCATTTGCCAAAATCCCATCTAAAGTACTGCAGTATTATAAAACACTAGTAGGAGGCATGTGCTCCGTGCAAGTGAAATTTGTCAAAAATTTATAGTAAACGATTTTTTGTTCAAATTTTTCTATTTTTAGATACTAATACAAAAGAATCTCGGTCATATCCATTAAATCACCAAATACAATAATAAAATCTTTTTTTCTTTTCTACTTTTTAAACAAAATTTCATGAGTTTTCTCTATTTTTAAATAATAATATGATAAAGTTGAACGAAATTCTTCCAACTTACCAAATCCCATATTAAAATATTTTTTTCATATTTTTAGTTTTTTTTTTTGACGAATTTTGCCTTTTTGCCAACATGGAAGTAAGTTATAATAGTTCAATAAGCGAACAATCAAGATTCATTTGACGGATACTTAAACTGTCTTTTTATATGGAATAGAAGGATATTATTTACATCTTGATGTATCTAGTATTTAAATATTAGAAATATTCCCGACAAACACACAATTTTGAGGTTTGGATTGATTGGACCAAGGACTCTAATTCCAGATTGGATGGATCAACTCTAGACCCACCTCTCATCTGACCTTTAACAATTCTACCCTTACTCACCATCTTTTGAAATACAAATCCCATGAAAAATTGCAATATAGATACAAATCATTGACTCTCTATCTTGTAATGGTCAGAGAATGCATTTGAAGGTAAAACCCTCTTGCCTAAGTTGCCCTCAGCATCCATTCAACAAAATGCTTCTACCCTCAAAGGAGTGATACTGTTTCAAATGAATGCCTCTACAGAAGGGACAAAGAAGCCATATGTAGAAGGATTTAACAGAAATTCTCCAAATAGGTTCCATTTTCCCTTTCTTTATTCTTACCACTGAAACTCCTACCGAGTAAATTCAGCAAATTTCATGTACTCAGCTCACTCTGATTAGCAGATTTCTACAGTACACGACTCATCACACTGCCTTAAACCCCTAAGGCCGCATAACACTTTCCATTGCCCTTTTGTTAGCTCTCACCCGATTCGTACTCAGAAAAGCAAAGGTCATTGTCCCCCATCCGTAGCCTGGAGTGGTCTATCTCACAAAGATGATTGGTCCCTTTCACCATGCAACAGATTTTTTCAATCCTTAACTGGCAGGTCTCCCAGTCATCAGAGATTAGGTTGGCTCCCAAAGAGCAAGGATACAGGGACGTCAAGGATACAGGGATGTCACAGGAAGAATCTCCACTTTTCAATACAACCAAAGCTAACTCTGTGTGTTCATTGAAGGAAAATCTGGTCATCCTTCTATTTCCAAGATTCACCTCAAGCCAGACACTACTACATAACATTTGAGAAGATATCACTAACCTCAATGCTAATTGCATCTCCTGCTATGATCAAGGTCTCATCCAAGTTGTAAATCTATAATCTCCGATCCTACACTCCGACAAAACCGCTGTACAATAAGTACTTCTTTCTCTAGACATTGACTTCTCAAATGCTTCTTCCCTGTAACCCTTAAGGTCTTAAAACATTAGTTTTGGAGGCACATTTACCAAAACTGAAAATGGTGATGTTGATATGCCCTTTCACTATTTGATAATCCAAACCTCATTTCCACCCTAAACCTTACCTGGCCCCACATGTAGCCAGAATTTCTTTGCCAACAGCAGTAATAATTTTTTCTATGCCATATATCACTTGTAACCAAGTTGCAGACTCTAGGCAAGTAGTATACCTTCGAATTTTGTGATAAGTAGGTTAATTATCATAAATATCTATGAGCTATAATGTACGAGCACCTGTGGCACTTCCAACAGAAGCTTTAGTGATCCAATATAATTCTGAGTGCTTGCACTGAGTATCAAGAAATGAAGTATAAATCTGAAATCTTTTTAGGAACCTGAGACTGGAATTTGTAAGGACATGCCGCTCCTACATATCATGCAGGTCATGTCAAGCAAATTCATGGCAAAGAATTCTTTTGTTCCTTGGTTTTCGAACATACAATTGTCATTGACTCCTGGAGATGGCTTTTTGATATTAACTCCCATCTTTTCTCGATCTCATTTTTTCAGCATAGTTGCATTACTATATATTTTCTTGCATAAATTTCTATGCTGTACAGGCTACTTGTTATGTTTATGATTAAATGAGATGTTTTCATATATATGACTAATTGATCCGTCACTTCTGAAAAACAGATGTATGGTACAACTTCTGAATCTTGTTGTCCATATCTTGGCTGCTCCTGCACTTCATAATTCAGGTTTTGCGGTAAGCCTGAATGCATTATCTACAGAAGAATTTAAGCATATAATTCTCAACCAGCACTGGGAACTTTTATCTGTAAGAGACTATTCTTGATATTGAAATTTTGTTTCAGGGTTCTTGCTCACGTATATGGCAGCGGGATTCTTATTGGGATGCTTGTCCATCTTCACGAAGGTACTGTGTTTCCTAAAGCTCGCAATTTCAATGTTTTCATGGTAAGATCTGATTTATCACCCCTCTCAACAATTATATGTATCTAATGCAGTAATGAGTATCCCCTTTTCATACCACGTCAGAATAGCTGTTCCACCAGTGGAGAGAATTCGTGGTCTGATAGAAGCTCTAGTAATTTTGGTGTAGCTTCAATGGAATCAGAAAGCAAAGCCCAACATGATGCTGCTCGAAGTATCAGCTTTAATTACTCTTCTGCTTCTCCACATTCAGTCGAAACTCACAAGGACCTACAGAAAGGGATATCACTTCTGAAGAAAAGTGTGGCTTGCATTACAGCATATTGTTATAATATGTTATACTTGGATGTTCCATCTGAAGCATCAACTTTTGAAGCATTTGCTAGGTTGCTGACAATTCTATCTTCCTCGAAGGAAGTACGATCTGTTTTGTCATTGAAGATGACAAATTCAAGGTATCTGCTTCTGTCTAGATTTTATCTTCTCCAGTTTTAGAACCTTATGAGGCCTAACATGAAACTGAGGTTGTGAAGTCACCAGGGTTGCAACTTACCAGAGGGTGGTACCCTCAAGATTAACCAAACTTCAATAGGCTAACCTGAACCAGCCCTTCTTTTCTGTTTTGAGAGGTTACTGTATGCTATTAGGAAGCTGCCAAAAAGAACTGTTTGCTATTAGGAAATGATAGAAACTATAAACTAGAGACAATGATAACTATAAACTAGAGACTTTATAAGATAGAAACTACTATGAAACCATCCAGCCATGACCCGACAAGAATTCCCCAAGGTATCTAATAGAGCACCACTCTTCTAAACTCCCCGTACAAGTCTAAAGCCATGATCCCTTTGTAGTTCCTTTGCAATTAACCTGAATCCAATCTGTTTGTATTTTAGCCAAAACTGATAAATCATTTTAGGTTGAGTCAGATTGCACATCCTTTCCTTTCCTAATATGACATAAATTCTACCTTCCAAAATAATTATAATTTCTAAGTAAGGCTGTTCTCATTTTCCCTATTGCTCTGCAGGCAATTGGATCACCCATTCTTTCAGGCCAAATTATTAGAAACCAATCTCATAATTGTCAAAAACAAGTTTAGTTCGAATAAATCCTCCTCTTACCCCCATCCCCCCTTCTTCCCAACCAAAAAGTGAGAGAGAGAAGAGAAAAGGTGCGTCCTTGTGTGGGCCCAGTCCATGCTAAGCCTGCATTTGGCTGGATCGGGGCTGACTATTTGTTTGTAGTTACATAGCAAGTGTTAATCCTTTTTAAGTGTGCATTTCTTTTATAATTCCAAGCTTTCATCTTGCAGATCTTGTGAGCAAGTTCAACAATTGAATAGATCTGTCTGGCATGTAAACTCAGCCATCTCATCGAGCAGCTTAGTGGGGAGTGCACATACACTGCCTACCATGGTATGGATTTTGGTCATGCCTTCATGAATAGTTGTGATGCCTGTTTAAGAATCTTTTATATACCACTTCAGTTTCTGTTTAGTTTCAGTGTTTCTTGGATGTGTCAAGAATTCTTTGAGCTAACTGCCGTTACAGAAATAGTGTGCATTTATTCATAATATAAACCCTATATATTCTACCGGTTGCACCATGTAACCTCATTTTCTTTAGTCGTGGGGCCCACCTTTGGTTGATCCAAACCAGTTACACACCCCTAATCTCCTGTGATTGGTATGCAATCCAATTTTACTCCCATACCCCTCTTACATATATAGGTTTCTGGAAAATCCAGAAGATGGAACCAGTGTAAGTGCCTTAAAACTTGACATTTTGAATTTTTTCTCTCTTTAGCAATATTCTTATATTATTCTACTCTGTGGCTTGCTTTTTTCTATTGGACTAATGTGGCAATGCTTTCATTTAGCATGTACATTGGCTGCAAGCAATACAGCTCTGAGTGCCATGGGTGGATGTTGCTAACAGTCCTCTTTCCAATAGAATGGATTCTTGGCCTTATTGTGTATATATGGAGGAAGATTCTTCTCTACAACTGAGTGATGCTTTGTTATTCCATTGTTCCTTTCCATCTAACAACAACACCTTTTTTCAGAGAACCATATCTTGAAACCTGCTCCCCTGATTTCTCTTTGTTATGTCCCCATTCTCTCCACAACATCGCCTTCATTCACCTTCCTTGCTTCTCCATTTCCTCCTGGATAAAGTATATGAAAGAAAATAAAAAACCTGATTCGCTTGCTTCACATCAAACTTAGAAGCCCAACAAGGTTGATGCTCAAAAAGTCGCAATTTTCATGGGTTCCAGTGATTCATGGTACAAATGAATGTCATAGGGTCCTGAGCCAACAACCTGTGATCAAATGGAAAAGTGTGGATGTTTCTAAAGTTGTACGGATGGAACTGATGGGTAATTGGAAGATCGGTTTGGGACTGTTTGTATAATAGGTAAGTTGGTGTGGGAGTGTTTGGACAATAGCACTGGAGGAAAGAGTTGTAGGGGAAAATATCCGTGTGCAGTAGCCATGGATAGAAGGCTGAGGTGATCCAGCTCCCTGACACTCCCGTATGTTAATGGAGGATTTACCAAGAGAGAATGTCGACGATTTAGGGCAATGGATGTAAATAGATTTAATATATTTGTTTGTTTTTGCAAGTTATGGTACAAAAGAATGTGGCAGTCGGTTTATGCAGCAAATTGAATTACGAAGCTTTCAAAGATGATAAAAGAGAAGGCAAATAGAATTGTGAATTGCACAAAAACATGCACATACACATACACATAGACTGACGGTTAGGAATCGTGGTTATATTATTTCTCATAGTCTCGATGTCTGCCAATTCGAAGGCAGATGTGCTTTCTTGTTATCTGAGTTTTTCTGGGTTGTATTCTTTCCTCATTCAATAAAACGTTACCTTTCAAAAGAAAAGAATAGTACTAATATATGAACAATCTTAATAGGCTGCATGCCTCTCTCTCTCTCATTCTCATGTGCATTTTGTTGCTTCTCTATCTAACATTCTCATTTTCTTCTGCAGCGAAGCAATTGTGAGAACAACCTTTCAAATTCTGCTGCCAGTTTCTTTTTTGCAACTGAGATATCTGATGCTGGAAAATCTGAAAGCCTTGCTGAAGGATGGGATATTGTGGAGCATCCTACCTTTCCTCCTCCCCCGTCGCAGGCTGAGGATATTGAGCATTGGACTCGAGCTATGATCATTGATGCTACAAGGAGATAATCCTTGACTGCTCCTCCTGGATTATTGTAAGTGAATATTGCTAATTTAGTTCAATTTTTGTGCATAAGTTATGCCATAAAATAGGTGTATACGTATACCATATTTTTTTACTACCAATACAGTCAATATACCTACATGTCAGTATAAAAAAAAAAATACAAACATAGGTTGATGTTTTGGGTAATAAACCAATGTTTGAATCGAAGGTTGCTAATGAGGGTGACTGGCTGTATGGTGTTGGTGCCCAAACAGATATTACTGCCCATTTTGTATTAATATCTAAATTTAATTATTCATTGTCTGTGGCTGAGCTTCAATATGATTTACCTCTAGTTGGGTTGTATTCATAAGAGCAGGTCATTGTCCTTTGGATATGTTTCGCTGCAAGAAATGAAGGGGGGAAGATAGTAAATTGCATCAGTGAGATGTTTATATTAAAGACCTCTTAAGTCGGTACTATTACCCACTTTGTTTACTGAATGTGTTGGGAGCTACATGTCGGAGATTGGGTTTAGTTCCACCAAGATGGATCATCCCGACTGTTTAATTCACTTTTAGGATCTGATGGATATAAGCTACTCCCTCTTTCCCAAATTAGTTGTCCTATATGGATTTAAAAATTGTTCCAAAATAGTTATCTTATTTATATTAGAGTAGTATAAAGTGTGGAAAATTGATGAGATCACATAGAGTACTAGTCTTATATAGAGAGTTCTTTAAAAAACACAAATATTTCAAATGAGAATTAGAATGGGATGGAGGGAGTATTAGTTTATCCAAACTAAAATTCATAAGACCCTCGTTTTCTGAGGTGGGTTCTAGGCAGTCAAGCCAACTCGTCTAGGTTAGTGAAGTGTGTGTTTGTTGGCAAATGGAATTTGCTTGCATTTAGTGAGTCCCAATTTTGTAGGCTTCAAAAGTTGACTTAAGCTAGATGGGAAAACGGTTGATAAAGATTATGATTTTATTACTAAAACTAAGGCTGCAACTCGGGTTGGGTTTTGGTCTGACCTGCATGACCCGATTTGAGAAATCATGCGGGTTGAGTCTAGAATTTTGGGTCAATGGGTCGGGTTGGGTTGAGAAGATAAAAATCCGCATAAAATTTGGATTGGGTCGGGTTGAGGATTTCAAAAGTTAATCTGATCCGATACGATCTGGCTAAAATTAGTTTAAAATGGATTCAAAATGCGAGTTGGATCAGAATTCGAGTTGATTTGAGTTAGAATTCGGGTCGGGTCGGGTTGTGAGATTCGGATTGAGAATTCGAGTCAGGTTCCATATATATCAACTCAGGTTGGGTTGGGTTTTAAGGAATCCGATCCGTCCGACCCAAATTGCAGCCCTCAAATTTGATATAATTTGATATAATTCTAATTTCACTAAAAAATGACAGTAAATGAAATGGATGGCAAAGGTGAGATCTACGATTATGCACCAAGATGGCAGCTAGAAAAAAATGCTAGAGGGCAACAAGCAAAACCGACTCAAGATATATTTTATGGCTAGGTTTAAAACTAAATTTTGAAAAGAAAAAAAAAATACCCTTTTATGTACCTTGAAGTCTTGAACATTCAATTGCTGAACTGTCTAAATATAGATGACTATGGTTGAGTAGAATAATGAATTTCCAAAAAAAAAAAAAAAATTGTTTTTATCAAAAAAATTGTATTGGTAGATATTTTGAACCATGAGCATACATCCTTTTGATCCTGTACGACTCTGGGTTATGTCACAGATTAGATTGTTCAACTAAGGGCTTCGTTCATAGACAGGAGTATAATTTTTTTTTTCCATAATTGAGGGTGGATCTTACTTTGTCGACCCAGCCTTCCGTACACTATACCTATCCTCGAGTTGTCAAGAAAACCTTTAAAAACATTGATAGTGAATCTTAGCTTCTAACGGTAACAAATATGAGTGGTATTTTCATTTTTAATGTGAAAAAAAAAAGGTACCACCTTTCAAAAATATATAAAAAAAGTACGATTTCCTATTAATAATGAGATTTTACCATTTTTTCTGTTATTATTGCTAAAATTTGGTATTATTGCAAGAATATCAAGAAAATTCTATTGTGATAATAATAGAATTTTTAATTTTTAAGAATCGATTATCCAGTTTATTTTTTTTTATAACTTTGATGATGGTATTTACTAATGACTTATGTAGCATTAAATGGAATTTTAGGGGAAAAGATTGTTAGATGATGAACTAGATTTTACTTTATTAGATAATTACCAAAATAACTTATTTTTTATAGTATATTTGTACTTCAATCATAGTTTCATTATTTATTTATTTATTTTATTATTATAATATTTATTACTTTAATATTATATTTTCCATAAGATTTTTTTTGTTAGTATCTTAATAAAAATCTCAAAATTTGAAAATATCTTAATATAACATATGTAATACATCTTTCACAAAAATAGATAAAAGGAAAATGCTTCAAGTACTTCACCTTTAGACATTTATACTGCAATTTAAAGACGGGTATATTTTCAGTGATTGGATTTTGAAAAAAAAAAATTTGCAATGAATAGAGCCAATCGACGTGATTTTGTAATTCCATATATTTTTTAAGTACAAAATGGGTCGTGTGAAGATGGATATTCGGGATATGATGTTACAAGTTGATACACAGCAGATGGAATACATGCTGCATTTCTAAAAGGAAATTATAAACATCCCTTGGCTTAATTACATAAAAAAAAAGCTGCCTCGAATCTCAGTATGTAAGTGGCCTGAGTCAGAATAGTGTGTTTATGATTCCTAAGATCTTCCACTTTAAGTGTTAAATGAGCGAGTCGACTCACAGCAGTCCGAGTGTTTTCAATTGTTGAACATGCTCAGGTGGGAGAGGGGGAGGAGACCAATCGGACACTGTCATCTCACCGTCGACATCCTCGACAACATACTCCTGATAAATGTTTGAAGACAACAAACAAGGAATTAGAATTGCAGGAATAAGATTAATCAAAAGCAAATGTCTATATAAAACATGGCCTTTGCCTCAAGAATCAAGTTTTTTCCCTGAACTCTACATGTGACCTCAATATTGGATCTGTCCCCAAACATTTAAACAAGAAGATATTTGCAGATTTCTAGTTTTTGTTAATTGCACAAGTTCAACATAACCTCATCAATGTTTGTACAAATATATATATATATATATATATATATATTTGAAAAGTAATGGATGTATAAATATTCAGAGCCGCATTTCTCCACCCAGAATCTAGTTTATGTGAATCCCACTTGACCATCACCCCACTATATCCAGATGATTTCTTCTTTGGACTGGAGATGTGTGGTATGCAGAAGTTGCATTTGGGAAGTGGAAGCATTTTCACAGCTCAAGCAAATAAGCACATGCCCACAGAATTCTGTTTACATTTTTACATCATACATATCTGAAATAAATGGCAGCTTTGGATTTTTAAAATTGTAGGCCAACAAACATGGCTATGAAAAAGTTCATTAGAACCAAAATTACGAAGGGAAAGATATGAACAGAAAAAACTCGTGAGGGTTGGTTTGGTGGACAAGAACCCGCCTGAGATGTTGAAGGTCTTGAGTTGAAGTCACTCTCAACACAAAATGACCACTCTCGTAGTGTTACCTGGTGTGTGTGGATGAGAGGTTTGCACATGCCCTAAAGATTAGTTAGGTGCTCTAAGAGACCTGGATACCTTGGTCTTGAAAAAAAAAATGAACAGAAAAGAAAAAGAAAAGAGATGGAAAGGAACATGAAATCACCAAAATGTGCGAAGAGAAAGGTGTGCAAGCATACTTTTGTTAGCATCCTTTTAGCTAGTATATGGTAATGGCGCTGCCAAATCCGTTGTCCAACCATTGTAGCCACAAGTACACTGTAGAATATGCCAATCACAGTGAACAGCCCTAATACGATTAAACCCATAATAAGTAGTAAAGGTAACCCTGCTTCACCAGCTCCTCCCAAGCAACCACATTCACTAACTGCACCTGCACAACTTTCAAAGCAGGTGGTACAGTCTGCCCACATACAGAGAGTACCAGGTAGATGACAATCAGCGCACATTCTGCATGAAACAGAGAGCACTATAATTAACCAATTGTATAATAACAAATCAGATTGCTAAAAAGGATGCAATAGAAGAAAAAGAAACACTGACTGAAAACAATGACTTAAAATTATGTACCAGTGATTTGGCATAACATTAACATACACAGGGATCACAAATGATAAAGCAGTTACTGTACTTTGTGTTTTATATTTTATTATTTTTCAGGTACGCGAGGACTGAACTATGATTCACAGCTAAGAAGGCTAACAGCAGAGTCAAAATTGGACGGTGCTCAACAACATTCTAGCATTTTCATTGAAGTGTTGAAAAAGAAAATATCCCATAATAACATAAAAACAAGTCCATGTTTCCATCATTTTGTTCTTATTTTAATTTTCAGCGTGAGAGCTCTGTATCTCATGAGAAGAAAAACAAACCACCAAACCATCATAAATTTCTTCTAAAACAATTCAAGATTACAAACTCCCAACATTATCCCTTAGGATGAATAGACATCAAATACTGACTTTAAGAATCAACAATAAGCAGTGACTTGTGGATATCAAATGCCACAAAAGAAACTAAAAATTTACCCAGGCTGGCAGCAACACAGACATAATTCTCGGCATGGCTGAGCCAGATCATTGCGCACTCGTCGATCATAACAAGTTATGAAGCACCCAGACAATCCCAGTAAAGCAAAAAATAGCAGTGCTCCTACAGTTGTCGCCAATGGAAACAAATATATTAGAATCAAATCTTACACTAAAGATAGAAGGACAAGATAGACAAAATTTCAGTGCCCTAAACAGCTGTAGACAAATGTTCTCTTAGCGTATTTTAAGATGATTAAATAGTTAGAAACTAAGTTTTTTTTTCTGGAAAAGTGATGGGCAATCATCAAAGAAGGCCTATAGTACAAAAAACAAGACGGGCCATAAACTTGGGCCTTTGTTCTGGGCATGGCCAGCCTCATCAAAAGCCAGTTGTAAAGAAAAAAAGACATGTAAGACCTGTAAAGGTAATCCTGCGGATCACACTCATCACAACATTTAGCCACCGTCCCTCTTTTTGCTAGATCCTCTGATTACCCATTTGCCTATTGAAGAGAATGGACAAATCTCATTTTGCTTCATCATCATCATCATCTAAGTCATTTATCCCAACAATCTGGGGTTGGCCTTTATATTTGGATTTGGCAAATTCTTTTCATGGACCAACTGCCTATCTGATGCCCATAGAACTTGAACTGACAACCTCTTTTGGCTTGCTTTCCTCAGACCAGAAGGCAAAGCCTGAAACCTTACATGATTGACGATTCAAGGATCCAGAAGTCTCAAAGAAGCTAGGATTACTACCACCAACTCATTCCTATGTACCCAGCCAAAATGGCAGGACCAGAGGCCTAATGCACTGCCAATGAAGTTAAGTTCAAAGAAACCAAATGTGGCAGGTTTCCATCAAGGAATCATCCTGGATGGGAAGGCACATTCTTAAATACTTCTGTCCAGAACCTGATGATAGTCTCAGCAGTCGCCCCACTAAACCATTTGAATGGCGATACCCATTTAACAACCTGAATGATGTCCTCTCCGCTTCACAGTTTATCCTTCAAAATTTTGCCATTCATCCCCAACCATAGAGACCAAACTGTTGCTACAAATGCTATCCCCTGTAACACTATTCCTTTGCGGTACCTGCAGCCAAAGCAACAAGACTGGAAGTGATTCTTCAACCACCCCATCATCAATGAAAAAACTTGAACCAGGGAAGGCACCTGCTGCCAGACTAATAACAATGGGATAATGGACAAATAAATGCTCCAGAGCTTTTCATTATTTAGGCACAATATACAAGCATTCACTATTATCTTTCTACTACCCCTCCTGAGATTGCCAGTTGTTAACATCTCATTCTGTATGGCTGCGAAATAGAATATCAAACATTTATAAGGAGCACAAATCTTTGCCCATTTTGACAGAAACTAGGTACTGTTCCCTAATGAACCACAAATACAATAAAGAAGCAAGCATAAGCTGAGAATTCAAAGACTGAAAGCTCAGAGATAGAACATTCAAAGTTTCCTGCATCAGTTACATCTCAGTTACAGCATTTACACTGAAAATCAAAGTGCTAAACATGGGTAGAAGTGTCCAGGTAAAGCAGAAGACAAGTCAGGTGCCCAAGTTACAGAATAAACACATTTTCTGTAGATGGCAGGTTTATGAAAATACTAGGATCCTAGTGCAAATCTCAGCTGCCTGCAACATAGTGTTGGCATACTGATTTAAGAGGCATTTTACAATATATAGTCAGACCTACATTGTCATGTGTAGCCAAATGCTGAGCATCAAAGAAATGATAAGATGATAGTACATGTGGCTGAGATGCATTCACTAAAATGAGCATGTTGAGTATCAAGACATAATATAAATAGAAATTAGTAGTAAGTAGAAATTTATGAGGTGGGTTTTGGAAGTAGAAAGAGGAATGGTGCTTAAGATGATTTGGGCATGTATATAAATGAGAAGAAACAGGCCCTGCATAGCACACTGATGGGTTGCAAGTACAAGAAACTAGGAGGGAACTCCAATAAAGCCTTGGAATAAAGCACTTACGAATGACCCTTTTCTTTCATTCTTTTTTCTTTTTAAATATATTAAAAGTGGTGGTGGCGGTAGGAAGGTCAGTCTTATAAATGACATGTTACAGTATGGAGTGACATGGAACATGTCAATGATTAGAATTTTAGAACTCAAAAAGTATGCTCCAAATCAACAGTAAAAGCTATGTGGCAAGGACACTTCAGTGTAGTCAGTTTGTCCATGCCAGACACTTCATTTTCATGTGTCCTTGCAATATCAATGGCACCCTGCCATATGCATGCTATGTCTGGGCATCATAGAGTACAAGACTTCAAAGATGATGACATGCCAAGGCATTGTAATCATAATGGCTAAGCAAGAATGACAACATAACTAATATATAGATTTAAAAAATAAATTAAAAAAAGTCACACTGTCCCTTTTTATTGCAGTTAATTTGTAAGGAGTGATGATCTAATCTAGAATCTAGACTGCCATTCAAAACAGATCAGTCCTAGCCTTCTAAGAACATTATTCTTCATTCCTGTCATAATTGAATAATTATATTAAGTCCCAAGATATTATAAGAGGTTCTTTTTTATTCTTTGGACGGTATTTCATGAGATGAGCAATGGATGTCACCTTATCACTTTTGCAAACATCATTGTGATCCTTAATTTTGGGAACAAGAACGGACCATCCAAATTAAATTCTTTGTACACTTATTACTTTTTATGAGGTCAGGCAAATATCATGCAGCAATTCTCAATTGAATGTCAAATTGGAAAACAAAAAAATTTATAAGTAACCACCTGTAAAAAAAAACTTAATTATAGATCATCAAGTTCACAAGTGTTACCACATATATAGTAGAAACTAGTTTCATTTTCAAAGCCCCAAGCCATCCGAAGCCAATATTGCTGGAAGCCATCTATCAAATACACTGAATAAGCCAATGAAGCAATCACCTACGTACACATGCACCCAAAAACGGCAACAAGACTGAGATGCTTACATTAAGATTCAAATAAAAAGGGGAGAAATGAGGCAGAAAAAGGAACTTAGAGTATCAATGACTTACTAGTTGGACAATGAAAAAAATAAATATTATATCTCTGGTTACAAAGAAACGGAACTTCAAGGTACGCCACTTTCGATCAGCAGCAACATGCACTCTCAAGTGGTAAGGAGCTTTGCAGGTTGTGCAATGAGCAAATGCAAACCCTTCCTGTGGAAAATAAAAAAATATCAATACAGTCTTGAATGGTAAAGAGATGGAAGATGAAATGGAGCTAATACATTAGCAGCTCCATAGCTACATCACTGCATAGAAAGGGGATGGCGTATCACTGAGATTTAGATTATGTATGGAGTTGACCCTGTTGACAACAATATAAATGGAAACTCAATTATGTAATGTACAGTGTGATCAAATTCGAAAGGCTAATGCACATTACAGAGAGGCATGTGAGCTGAGGAAAGAGCTTAGATTAGTCCCATTTTCTGAACGGGTTATTATTCCATAGCTAAAGCATTCAACAATTTGAACATCAGAACAAGGACACGGAAAGTTGAACACCAAAGGTATTAAAGCTGTTCACCTATTAGGCTATGTTGCACGGACACTTAAAAAATGTGACGTACCAGTGTCGGACACTTACAGACACTCGCACCTGTGTCAAACTCTTGTAGATACTTGTACTCATTATTCATGGACTATTTAGTGCTTTTTAACATTGTTTTATCCAAGATATTCATATAAGCAACTTGTAAAAAAGGCAATGTATGCATCAACATCTATAAAGGGAGATTTTGGATGGTTAAGATCATACAATAGAGAGGTGGAGTAAATCTCATCCAAAAGTAATGAGCAGTGTACAAAACTGCAAAATAGTTTTGACTGCTAATAGGTGACGGGAATCCAATTAAATAGTCAAACTAAGGGTTCAAATTCAATTGACAGTAGTGTACTACATACAGGCTTTCATTTCCATGTCCCTTAGGGCCTGTTTGGTAGCCCACAATTCTTCAGTGGAACTCGTTTTAGAATTATGTGAATTCGTGTAACTGAGTAAAGCCCAGGATTCTACATAGTTCTAACCCACCAAAGGCTTCCAATCTATGCCTAAGTGTGAGACAGATGGTTTCATATAGCCAAGCACCATGACATAACATAGAACCAGAAATTATCAGGTATGTACATACTCTCACAGCTCGCCAGTGATCCAAACATGCACGGTGGACATACTTTGAAGTTCCTTTACACTTGCAAGGGGCAATAAAATCCCTTCCTGAAAGTAATACAAACGAATATGCTGATCAAAATAAAAACAACTTGGAATTTAAATATAAATACAAAAGTATAAATATCATTGACTTGACACTTTAACAAGTAAAAATCCACCAAGGGTGAAGATAGGCATAATGATAGTCACTCTCACAATGAAAGTTTGAAATCCAATTAAAAGTCTAAGTTAAAAATCCTCTACTATGGGTAAGAAAAATGGATCACCATTAACACAAGCAATGGAAAATAATCAAGATCTATTTGAACATGAAAAGCAGGAAGTCATAAAATTGATCATAGAAAAGAAATAGTAGAGGCAACCATGAATTCCATGAAGGGGGAAAAATATAATTCACACGCAGTGTACTTCAGGACACAATCAGTGGCCTGAATTTAGGACATTATATCCTTCTCCATTGGAGAAGATGTACCATGAAAATTAGTGCCTGCATTTCCATTTCTTGATCTTTTTATTTTCTTCATTCAATTACTTGCATAATTGTCGTGGGTTGATAAGTACAAGCAGTTGTGGCCCTTGTGTGTGTTGATATCACCAAGCAATTCACATGTAGAGAAAGAATTCCACATCTCCCAAACACTGGAAAAAGGAATGACCGAATGCCCTCCAACCAAATTGTTGTTCAAACCATAAGGTTGAACCTAAACATGCACCATGAATACAGACAGAAGACAGAAAACAAGTGAAATTGCTCTGCTTGGATCCAAGGAAAGGAAATAACCTTCTTGTAAAATAACCATTTCTAATAAAACTGCTCGGAACAATTTTTCTACTTTTTGGTTAAAAATGGTCATCTCCATGCAAAGAACTTTCCTTCCCATGCATCTAAACTGAGCCAAATAAGTTAATGGCGCAATTGGATGCATAATTATTCCAAAATAGCAATTCCACTCTTTTTCTTCAGCAAGGGGACGGATATTCTGACTTGAGAACTAAGAAGTGAAATTCCACAGGAACTACCAATTGTTTGGATTCAAGGAAAGGGAAGTTCTTTTCCAGGAAAAAATTAGCATTTTTAACGAAAATGCTCAAACCAATTTCTGCTTTGGTTAAAAATGGTCACTTCCCCACAAAGAACTTTCTTTTCCATGCATCCAAACTTAGCAATAAAGAAGCAAATGGTGCATCTCGATGAAAAATTATTCCCCAAAAATAATTCTGGGTTTTTTTCTGCTTAGGGAGGTCACCAGTATTTCTGACTTGAGAACTAAGAAACGAAATACCACCAAAGCTACCGCTCTGTTTGGACACATGCAAAGGAAAGTGCTTTCCTGAAAAATAGCAAAATTTCAATAAAAATTCTAAAGACTTTTCCGCTTCTAGTTAAAAATAGTTAACTTCCAAGAATGGAAGTACTTTTCCTTTCCATGCATCCAACCGGAGCTTATCACGCAATAAAACAAGAAAATTCAACAGAATTCCTATGGGAAAAAACCACAATTGGAAAAGGATTTTGGGTTTGTGGAGAGTACCATCAGTTTCGAGGCATATTCTGCACTGAATTTGGTCGCCGGGCCCGGCTTCGAGATCGATCAAGTTCGGGTCGGGAACGGGAGCAGGAGCGATGAGAGGAGACGATGATGATGAAGAAGAATTCGCATTCACCGGATCAGCCATGGATTTCGCTGAACGGGAATTGTAGAAAAAAATAAAGAAATTCAAACCCTAGAAGGAGACTCTTTCTGCTGCGGAGAATTGGAGGAGAAGGTTTACTCTACTGAGCTTCTACAGTGAGAAACTGTGAACGGCAGGGAAAAGTGAAAACTACAAAACTCGCGGGTCTTTTTCAGGCCAGGGCCGCCAGGCACAGGGGCTTCCGGAGCCCACTTTATAAAAAATTAGATTTGCTAAAATTATTATTTTCTTTTTTAAAAGTAAATTCATTCTTCATAATAAATTACCTCTATCAGTGTATTGATCATGATAAATAAAAATATTTATTTAATAATTTCTTTAATTTTAAAATTAAGAAGTAGAATTATTAAATGAATTCTTTTTTTCATATACATAGTCGCAACAATAATATATTCATTTGTCAAAATTCTTTGTCTCTAACACAACTTATTAGAGCACCTAAACCTTTTAGCTTAAGCGTCTAGTAGGCATGCCTGTCAATGCTTGGGCTAAGCCCCATCCAATTTTGATGAAAACTATAAATCCTGGATAGAGTTAGGAGTGCAACTTTGAGTTAAGCCCGGTTGCCATTGGCCCAGCACAATCTAAGAAAGACTTAAAGTTGGATTATTCACGGGCCATTTATATTTTTTAAAGGCCAAGTTTGGCCACACTCTATTGGGCTTTTTAAAGTTAAAACTTATGCACTCCCTTTTGGATAAATCAGGAGTTGAAAATTCGGCTGAATTTTCGTATCAGCCGAGATCTCGGGTGAGATTTTTCTCTCTCTTCAATTTTTTTTTAAATCTCGATGGTTTTTTTAAAAAAATCATTTAAAAATAAAAAAAACTGTTTATATATATATATATATATATATATATATATATATATATATAAGCCGATATTCGGCCGATTTTTTTTTTTCTCTCGGATAAATGAAAAGCCAAGCTTGTCTATTGGAGCCTTCTCGTAACTAGTATACTTGGACAAGTGAGTCAAAAGCCCACTTTAAAGCCTCATTTCACATTTTAATGAGAGGATTTTGTTTTTGAGTGAAGGAAGCAGATTGGATTTTTTTTATATATGGGATAATATGTATGATCTAATTGTAGATTTAAATATAAATATATAGTTGGCTAAATGGTCTAAAAAGCCCAATGGGCTCCTATAGGCTTTACCTATAAGCCCAAGCCCTCCCACATTAAAATGGGCTAAAAATGAGCTAAGCATGGCATATGAGGCAAACACACATGTTAGTCTGTTTGCTTACAACAGTTTCAGGTTGGGCTCATGCTACGTTTGTACCTGTGACAAGCCCTAACTTGGGCCAACTTGGCAAAGCCCCGTCGAGTTCAATTTTGGGCTAAAAAATAAAACCGAATTTAAAATGAAGTCAATCCCGGGCCTTCTATATTTAGGGCCTAACCCAGCCCGAAGTGTTCCACATGTCAAACTTAAAATCTATTACAATTAGACTTGAATTAGACTTTGGAGATTCTCTGGGAAACTCCTCTCTTCGTAAAAACAGGTCCTGTACTCATGATTTTTACTCTATTCAATGGAGTACGTCTTTTCCAGCTTATTTAATCATGCACGGAGTTGAACAGTTACGGTGTTTAGATAGGTATAGGACCTACCAAATGAGGTAGTGATAGGCCTTTCGGAAAGGTCATTCCTTAACTGGATGACCGACCAACCAACCAACTAACGACCTCGTAATCCAAACAATCAAGCCATATTTCTAGGCGCCCCATTTACACCCCTCTTTCTCTCGGGAATACCCGTCTTCAAAAAATTATCATTTTACCCTCCATGGCAACCAACGAACGCCAGGTGATGCTACACTAAAATTTATTTTGAACAGTAAAATTTTCTTTTTAAAGTTATTTTTTAAATATTATATATTTTTAAAATTTCTTAAATTAAATATCTGTACTAATTACAATAGTATGATAAAAATACTTTTAGAATTTAAGACATTTTGACACTTTCAAATGCTTAAAATACAGTATTTTATAAATAAAGATATCCCTCGGCTATGCAGAAAATATATTTGGGAGTATCGAAAGACCTTTAAGTCTTAAAGTATTTTTATCAGATTATCGTAATTAGTTTCGATATTTAATTTGAGAAATTTAAAAATACACAGTGCTTAAAAATTAACTATCTATATTGACGATATCTCCTTTAAAACTTTAAAATTATTTTTTAAACACTGTGTATTTTCAAAATTTCTCAAATTTAATATCCGAACTAATTACTATAACCTGATAAAAATAGTTTAAGACTTTAAGGTCTTTTGACACTCCCAAATGCTTAAGACACAGTATTTTATAAATAAGGGTATCCCTCGGCTGTGTAGAAAATGCATTTGGGAGTGTCAAAAACCTTGAAGTGTTAAAGTATTTTTATCAGGTTATAGTAATTAGTCCGGATATTCAATTTGAGAAATTTTTGAAAATATACAGTGCTTAAAAAATAACTTTAAAGTTTTAAAGGAGATATTGACGACATAGACAGCTATTTTTTAATCACTGTGTATTTTCAAAATTTCTCAAATTGAATATCCGGACTAATTACGATAACCTGATAAAAATACTTTAAAACTTAAAGGTCTTTTGACACTCCCAAATGTATTTTCCGCACAGCTGAGGGATACCATTATTTGTAAAACACTGTGTTTTAAGCATTTAGGAGTGTCAAAATACTTGAATTCTTAAAGTATTTTTATCAAACTATCGTAATTAGTCTGGCTATTTAATTTAAGAAATTTTAAAAATAAACAGTGTTTAAAAAATAACTTTAAAAAAAAAATTTTACTCTTTAAAAATTTTAAAATA
Source organism: Chimonanthus praecox (assembly GCA_022113865.1). Lineage (NCBI taxonomy): Eukaryota > Viridiplantae > Streptophyta > Magnoliopsida > Laurales > Calycanthaceae > Chimonanthus > Chimonanthus praecox. The sequence continues at coordinate 57,677,752 of CM039093.1, forward strand.
AATTTTACTGTAGCATCATCGGCCTCGTTCGAATGATCCTTATAATCATTCAAATGATTCGATCGATGTGAAGAATCCTTATAATCCTTCGAACGATTCGATCATCCGAATGAACTGAAAAATGTATGGAAGAATCGTTAGAAGGATTTTTAGCAAGAGGGGAAAATGGTAATTTCTCCAAAAAAATTGAAAAGGGGTGTTCCCTGACAGAAAGAGGGGGTGTCCGAATGGGTCGCTTGTTTTTAAAGGCCCGTGATATTTTGTATAAAGAGACATGGATTTTAGAATACTATCCATTTTACTCTTCTACTGCCGTACAAAAGCATTTAAAAAAAATTCAGTGATCCAATTTGTTGTTCTTTAAGAAAAAATAGTCTCACTAAGATAAATTTTAGTGATCTGATTTTAGTGATCGGATGAGCCGCTCAGTGAGCTGATTTATACCGTATTAGAAGGATAAAATGAGTAATACTTTAAATCCCGTATCTGGTTACACAAAATACCCGTGAGGGGATCGCTACCCATTTTTAAATACTATAAAGTTTAAGAATTTAAAATGATTAAATTTTGAGAATTTAAAATATGATTTGATTGAACTGTTCAAGACAATTTTTGGTGGACCACGTACTTAAGAAAAAATATTTCCAATAGACCCATAGTCACTCAATTTGGTGTGCCCTATACCTAAGAAGAGCACACAATAATATCGTCCCAGAAGATCATCTTGTATAATGAAATTTAGATTTAGTTTGAATGTACAGAAAGAACGTAACAAGTGATAAAAAGTGACACATCAGTTAATTTGTAAAATCAATGACTTTATATAACACTTGAGGTACTCTTCTCTCACTAACTGACTTTGGAAAATGAGTTTTGCTTAAAGAATGTTATTATATCATGATTTTATAACATTTTTTAATCAAATTAGATTAGAAAAGAGACTTTTAATTTGTATTGAGTCGAGCGGCACTGAGTTAAATATAAATGTTTGATAACTGGATTAGATTTATCGATCATTGGCAAGGTTTTTCAATCATCTATAAGAAGATTTGAAATTTTGTAGGAGCCAAGGCATCTTGATTTCGCCACTTTACTAGCAAGCCAAGATCTAGAGTCCATATGAACAGAAACTAGGCACATCTCTACAGATTATCTTTCTCACCCTACAATGAAAGTTAAATCCATAGAAATGATTTTGAATTCTTAGTTTGAATTGAGAATTCCTAATATGAAAACAATTTTCCTCTCGACACCACTTCTGTTAAATATACTCAAATTGCCTTGAACCATAGATAAAATCAAGGATCTAATCGGATTTTCAAATGTCGATATTATTGACCGATATGATATATATTAACTATATCGGCCGATATCGATCAATATTTGTAAAAGTTTTAAATTTTTTTAATTTAAAAAAAATATCAGTCAAAATTTTAAAAAAAATTAAGAGAGAGAAATATATCGATCTTACTGATTTTTTTGACCCAAGAGGTGTTCTAGATGTTCCTTTAATATATTTTTTCAAAGGAGTTCCTTTTTCTTTAATAGTGCTAGTCACATGTAGATCCATATCTCATTCTTTTAGTGATGCATGCCAAACTTGTGCTTTTAACCAAACTCAATTCAAATAATAAATATAATACCAAGCAAGTCATGGTTGGTTTTGAATTCAAACTAACCTTTGAAGGTGATTTGAGCTAAGCATACCTTAGCTTGTCTTTGAAAAAAAATATTCCAGTATGAAACAATTGATAATGAATTGGTGTAAACTTTCTGCTGTAACTTTTAAATTGAATAATTGACTGAATTTAAAAAAAAAAAAATTAATAGTTTTTTGCTCATTTAAAAATTGTGATTGAAAATTCAAACTAATTTATGTAGTGTTTAACTGAAACTTGAGTTGAATCGAGTCAAGTACGTATGTCCAACTTGAACTAAGCTTATTCATTTATAAGCCCGACTTCAATTATACTCTAGCCAACTCAAAACATTTATAATTATTTTTTTTAAAAAAGAAAAAGAAAAAGATAAAGATTCATCTAGCTCTTCTCCTCCAAGAAGCAAGAACTAAAATGTAAGATGGTAGAGGACGCAATTCATAAAATATAGCATTGTTTGAAACTTGAAAGCAAGAGGGCCCAATCCTTTATATCCATTACATTTGTAACAATAAGAGATCCAAAGCCTAAAATCCTTTTACCTTTAAGAAAAACTTTGGTTATAGATAAGCATGGATAAGCACTTTAAAATTCAGATGCCTTTACAGGTCTTTTATTCGAGTCTCAATCAAGTAGATACGCCTAACATTTATGAAAGATTAGGAGTAAGATTAGGGAGGCTTTTAGATGAAGTTGGATAGGTAATTACATAGATATGAAGAATGTAAAATTTCATTACTAATTGATTATCAAAACCATATAATCTTGAGTTTTTAAGTTCTGATTAATATAAATCGATACAATTATAAAATGGAATCATTCAATAAAAGTGAAACTTCAGATAAGCCTCCCCGTATCATATTCAATTATGTAGGATACAATTATAAAATGGAATCATTCAATGAAAGTGAAACTTCAGATGAGCCTCTCCGTATCATATTAATTATATAGGATCCATGAATAATAATATTGGGTTTTTGAACTCGATATGTATCGACCGTATAGTATACATGTCAGCGATTTAAAAAGAAAAATGAAAAACGGTGTGGAGGCAGGGCGATGTCGAGAATATCGGCCAATATTTGAGTTTCTAATTTTTTTTTTAAAGAGTTGTTTTGCTTAATCCAGAAAAAAAAAAAAAACTAAAAAGATTGATATTTCAAAAAAAAACAATCAGGAGGAGAGAGAATGATATATGTCGATATCCGAGATATCAACAGATATAGGTGGTATCATAAAATAGCGATATTTCTACCCCTAGTGGGGTGTAACTGTCATTTCAAAGACAATCTCAATCTCAAATCTTAGTAGAAAATATCTCAATAAAGTTGTTAAAGATCGAATACGGATGATTTAAATTGGGTTTTTAAGCTTAGATATTCGAATGAGAATGATCCTATTTTTATACAAGAATCCATTCCATATCTGTATTCCAAATCTCAATCAAAACATCTAATATTTCAGCCCCACCACTTTCCCACTTAGGCTCATGTGTGACCCAAGAAAATACAATCGATGTCAACAATAAAGTTTCTATCTCAAGTTCAAGTTGGACTCGGTTTACTTCTAAAAATCTAGCCTGGTCAACTCAATCTGAATGAATCATAGATGGACATCTAGATATTATTATTTTTTAATTTTATTATTAAGTTGTTGTTATTAAATATTAAAATGGAGTTGTTTATGAAGAAAACTATGCATGCACATATTGTTTTGTCCATTTTAAGATGTTATACATAAAAGTAAAATTAAAATAGAATCCAAAAAGATTGGAATGGTGGTCAGGAATCCGTCTCAGGAAGTGAGATTTCTGAGTTTGATTCACACTCCACTCCAAAGGACTACTTCTGTAGCGTCGCGTAGTGTGTGGGTAATAAAGCTTGCACAAGTCTTGAAAAGTATTCTATAAATGTTTGTATTTTATTTCCCAAGAGTTTTAATTTTATATAAAATATTTTTGTTAATTGATGATATAATGATGTTTTAACTTTTAACACTTTAAACTTCTCAATTTAGCTCTCTAAAAAAAGGTATTTCTTAAATGGCAAAAATATTTTTTAAAAAAAATCATGTACTACTACTCTTGAATCTCAATCTATTTATCACTGGAATGGATGATTGATAGTGGAGAGGGCGTAAAATTTTGTAATTAGATGGCTGATAATTGTAGTTCTAATTTTTGAAAAGACAAAGGTATCCAAACTATCCCTCCAATGGAAAATGCAGACTTTCAGTAGCATCATTCCATGTCGGAAATTTTATCAATGTACAGGCTTTTGATTTGAAGTAAGTGAAAAAGATTTTAGACTTTAGCTTGGATTATTAAAGAACTTTCTACTGCTTTTATTAAGAAATTCTGCTTTTGTTGAGACAATGTATCTCTTTACATTTTCTTCTAGTTATTTTCTTCTAATCTGAATGCAGTCTTTGTATGGTAGTTCTCTTGTCATTTAAATAGGGATAAAACTCTGGTGGATCAGATTGAGTTTTAATAAATCGAATTTAATCCATGTCAAAACTTATTGAATCTAACTTGATCCGATTCGAATTGCTGATCTGAATTACTCTACCTAACTCGATTTGAATTTTTAACTTGACTCAATTTGAGTGTTGTTTTATAACTTGATGCACTCGTGTCAGTCGAGTTATATCGAGTTGATTTTAAATTTCTCAACTCAGATCCAAATTTCATGCGGGTTTTTCTTTCCAACCCAACTCAAAATATACAAATACATAACTCAAACCCACTGATTTCTCAGGTCGGCTCATGTGAGTCGGGTTAAAATCCAACCTAAATGGGTGACATCCCGCACCTACACAGGATAACCACCGATTAACGCCACATTGATTCGAACTCGCAACCTCTCGCTTATTGAGATGAGAAGTTACCTGTTGAATTATCCCATGTTGGATACGTACACACCAATCTCTTAAGGTTACTCAGGCCTTATGTTTTTTAAAGTTAAATGACAAAAATACCTAATATAATTATTTGTAACATTAAAATCCATTAGAAGACATTTTACCACTTATTCAAAATGAGATAATAGAGTATCTCCTTTTTATCAAAATATGAAGTTTTCCACCATTTTTTCCTCCAGATTAAATAAGCCCTATACTTTAGTGGGCCCAATTAAGTGGCCTCTAACTGATGGTTTCACCGACCCAAGCAACACTATTACACTGGTAAGCAACTGAGTGGCTTCTCCACTATAAAGCTCTCTACAATTGCAAGGTGCAAATTTCTTTAAAATTAAAAAAATGGAGGCCATACATCATGCAAGCTATTTAATGGGCCCCACCAATGCTTAAACTAGCTAATACACACGAGAGACCACAAAAGGTCTCTCACTCAAGAATCAACCAACCCATAAGGACACCATTATTATTGGACTAAGCCACCACCACCACCTTATTTTGATGCATATTCATGCTCTTTCAGATGCACTTGAGATTATTATATTATTATCCATTGTTCCCACTTAGCTTATCCTATCTTATTTTTGCATTTTTATGCGTCGTGGATTGTCATCTAATTTCATTAATGCTGCCCTACTTTATCTCATTTAGGAGTTTGGATTAACAAAGTTTGGGAATTTAATGTAAGCTATCGTAGTTTTTTTTTAATTTTATAACATGGGTATCTCTATTTTATATTAGAGGTGAGACTGATCTTATGGATATATGAAATCACCAGCAAACTTCGTGTATTACGTAACTTTAGGAGAAGTCGAACTCAAGATTGTAAATTTGTATGTACCCGAATTCATAGAAAGGGAAAAGTTTAAAAGGAGTAATTGTTTCCTAACATATGTTGGACTAGAATAGTTTGATCTCATCTTCACTTAAGGTTGAGTTGATTTTGTATGTGAAATTTAATTTTTATTAAAAAATATTAGATTCAACGTCTCTTTGTAATAGATGAAAGACTACAAAAGCAATTATTAATTATGATTAATAACTAATGAATGAGATACAATATGAGATTCTTTTGGTACGCGGCCTTCCAATTGACATTGTTTCTGGAGCTTCAAACTTGATTTGATTTTGTCGATCTTCCAAGAGACAATATTCAAAATACATGAACACAACCATAATTCATTCACAGAAATTGACAACTCATAATTCATTCGGATTCAGTCACGGAATTGACAAATCAATCTGACTCAGGAGAGACAGATTTAACTTCTAAACCAACAAATTTCAATCCAACAGTGAATAATACTTGTGAATGCTTGATATTGAAACCCATAAATAATCATAGGGAGATTTAAAGATTTTTAAGGAGTGCCTTTCTTATTAGTAATTTCTATATATAAAATTAATTCAACATTAATCATGATGTAGCTAGCCTAATTTAATCATTTTTTTTTCTAATGGACACTCACAACATTGAGCTGTATCCATAGGTCAAAATTCCTAGATTGTGGAATCCAATTTGTTCTTGACTAGTGGGTTATCATTTTGTATATAAAATATTCAATAATTAATTTATTTATGTTCATGTGGATTTTCATGATAAGACAAACTATGATATATTTATATGTAGGTAGAAGTAATTAACTACTAAATAAGTGAGGTTTGTATAAAAGTAAATTTTAAAGAACTTCTAAAGATGAAGTTGCTTGATGGTACAACCTACTCATGTCACATACTAGAATTAGATATTCAATGTGAACCCTTTTTTAGAAAGACTTTTTGCCAACAATAAAAATTTCATTAGTTGTCTCAAGTACAGATGATGTTAATAAGTGAAAGGAGGATGTCAGACAAATTTTAGAATAATTATGATTGGATAAATTATATAGTTTACTAAACATTTTAAAATAGTTTTATGCTTTTAAATTTATAGAGATCTACTATTAGAGATTAGGCAATTGGATAAACTTCATGAATATTTATAATTCAAGACTTTGAATTTATTCATATCATCTAATGTCATTATTTAAAAACTTGAAAAAAACTCACATAAATCAAATAACACGTGCACACATGCGAAACTGAGATCAGGGATTTAAATCTCAAATATCAGTCGATACCGGATATCTCAAATCTAATATTCAAAATTTAATTAATTAAACTAAAGTTTCATATTTTTAATATCTATATACTAATTATTAAATCTAATAGAATTTAAATACAATCACATTTTGACACGTCATATTTTTAAGATGATCAAATATTTCTAGCTAAAGGTCAAGCTACAAAGTAGTGGCATCTCCCTGGTGGGAAGCATGTTGGACTGTTACTGTGCTAGCTGACGTGTAAAAATCATACCACAATAGCAAGAGCACAAAATAAGTTAAAGACTTTTTTTATAAACAAATGTGATGGCATCAACATCTTAATCTAATCATGCCCACCACATTAATGCACAATAGCTACCACTTATGACAATTTTGGGTGCTACTGCACCCTTTGGCTGCATGTAGTCAATGGGGCTTCAATAATTGGTGGCTTTTAAATTTTAATTTCATATTTAATATTGAAATTTAAAAATAATTTTATATTATCATTTTTAACGAAATATGTAGAAACATTTTTTTTTTAATTTACGTATGAAAATTCGTAAAAATTCCAAGATAAAACTTTCACACCGGTGATATTCAATGCCCTTAAGGCATGCTAAGTAAGGCCATGAGAGTTCAAATTTGGCACCTTCCACTTTCTGAGGTGAGAGATTATCAATTGAAAAACACCCATGTACATAAACATATTTAGGCGGAATTAAATATATGATGGGGTTATCTGATATTTTAATCATCATAGTTTTTATGAGGATAATTTAATCCACTATCTATTTTGAAACAACTATTGGCTCAGTTGCAAATTTTAACTGATTTTTTATTTTTTTTTTGACATATGTATAGAGTAAAATATAAATATCAGTAATATAAATAATTTTCAAGAAAAACTATATCAATCGAAATTTGCTAGATCTCAACTCAAATGTTAATATAATTTAAGAAGTTTCAATAATCTTGATCATTTATAAAATGTGGTCGATGTACTCCAAATAACTGATATATTGACTTAAATTTATCATCTACCCAAGGAAAAAAAATTAATTTTGCCTAAAATTTCTAATTAAGATGGTTGGTGAAAATTTGTTCAAGAGATTAAAATATAATATATTAATTCATCCTCGTAAAACTCTCGTGAAATCAAGCTTTTCTCAACACAAAAATGATCATTTTTCGTAATTTGTAATTAGTATATATGAATAAAGATATTTACACATGTTCAAATATTAATGAAGTAAGACGCTGAATACATTGATTTAAAAAAAAACTCTTGTGAGGATTATATTATATGATCATTTTATTTAAAATTTATTGGAACTTGTGGTAGAAATTGAGTTGTGAATACTGGGCAAAAAGCTAATATTTTAGTGTTTAGGGATACTGAAAAATTTCAGTAAAATATCACTTACTTCAACTCATTTTAAACATAAATCTTTCTTAAGTTTTTTCAAAAAAAAAACTAAGAACCAAAATATAATGAAATCAATAATGCGACTTCCTAATTCCTATTAGCCAGCTAAAATGATCACCAGAGTCTTAATAAAGTGGAAAGCTGACTCATGTACTTCTATTTAAAGTTGACCTATGTACTTCTATTTAACATTTGTACTTCAAATTGCGGCTACCATGTAGGTCCTAGTAGGGCTGCAACTTGGGTTGGGTTTTGACTAGACCCACATGACCCGACTCGAGAAATCCTGTGGGTTGAGTCGAGAATTGTGGGCCAGCGGGTCGGGTCGGTTGAGAAGATAAAAATCTGCATGAAATTCGGGTCGAGTTAGGTTGAAAATTTTATAAGTTAATCTGACCTGACTCGACTCAACCCGACTCGACCCGGTTAAAATAGGCTAAAATGGGTTTAGAATGCGGGTCGAGTCAGAATTAGGGTTGATTTAGGTTAGAATTCGGGTTGGGTCGGGTTTTGAAGTTCGAGTTGATAATTTGGGTCAGATCAGGTTGCATATATATCAACTTGGGTCGAATTGGGTTTTAAGAAACCTGAGACGGTCGACCCGAGTTGCACTCTTAGTCCTATGTTAGAAAATCTTCGCATTTTTCCTTAAACTTTGTCTATTTTCAACAAATTTTGGTAATTTTATGAAATAATAATTAGTGCTTACAGAACCGAATGGAGATGTCTTAATGTGATTGATATATTTTGCATGGAGTCTATATGATTTTTCAAAATTTTATTGAAATATTTATAAAATCAGGATTTTAAAAGATAATTCTCATTTTAAAGTTTCTTTTGGAAAAAAGTTAATAAAATGATATACAAATGCTTATAGAATTAAATATAAATATCTTAAAGTGATTGATATAATTTTTAGGGTGTTTGTATAATTTTTTAGTATTCTAATATTTTCATAAAATTAAGATTGTTTTTACAAGAACAAGTTTATAAATTGTAATTAAAGATATATAAATATATGCAATATTAGAGAACATGAATTTTATAATCAGTATTTCCTCGTATTGTTTTCTATTTTCTAAATTTTTTATGCATTTTTTAAAAATTTATATGACATACTTTATTCTTATTAAAATTTCGATTTTCAAATACCTAATATCTATAAAAGGAACACTTTTTTAACAAAAATATGCTCGCATCATGTTTCTTATTTTCCCTATTTTTCTAATTTTATTTATATTTTTATATTATTACCATAATGTCAAAAAAATAATAATTAATTACTGAGATCTCCCCAATAAGGTAGGCACATTGCCAAATTACATATTATTTATTGTGTTTTTTTTTTTTTTTGGTTGTTTATGTTATCTATGTGACAATTTCTGACGTAACCCACACGGAAGGAGACCTAGCTTTATGGAATTATGTACAATAAAAAAAGTTGACGTTCAATATATACAGTCGATGGAAAATTAGGAACGATTGAGAATGGTAATCCCGCAGACCACCTAGATTTATTGACTCCAGAAATCCCGCCCTGAAATAAAAGGAAAACTCCAAGCAACGCTACAAAAACCGATACCAGAATCCCGTTCAGCTCACACCCGCCGGGAATCTGACAACCTGTCCACCTCCCCTCTACGGCGATGGCCTAGTTATTTTCAGGCCCAAAGATCGTACGTGGGTGAAGCTTAAGACTGGTGCGCATGATAGCATACACGGAACCAACAGAAATGCAACAGTCTCGACTCTGTTGCTGACAGAGCACATAAAAAAGAGGCTTCCAGCCTCAAGTCTTTTCTTTTCTCTCATTTCCTTTGCTATGGAGATTGGATTTTTCCATGAATTAGGGCTCGGATTCAAGTATTTGAAGATTCATCGATGCAACGCAATTCTCACCGGATTTTTCTGCAGCGATCTAAGGTTTGCGTTTCTCTGCTCTGAATTGATCTGCTTCTCTCATTTTTAGTTCATTTTCTTCTTATATTTTCTGTTCTTGGAATAAATTCTCTTTATTTTATTTAATTTTAATATTTTTTTACTGAAATTTTATTGTAACGTTGCAGCACAGTTCTTATTGAATGTTGCCAGTGATTTGAGGTTTGCTTTTTCTCTGTTCTGAATTGATCTGATTTTCGCAGTTTGTTGCCTCGTTTTCTTCCTTTTTTTTGAGCTATAGAGTTTAATTACTGAATTTTATTTAATCTTATGATTTTTCTTTGAATTTTTAGTATAATGATGCAACACAGTTCTTATCGGATGTTGCCAGTGATTTCTTTGAGGTTTGCGTTTTCTCTGCTCTGACTTTATCCGATTTCGATTTTTTCTTTTTTATTTTTACTTCATTTTCTTCCTTTTTAAGTTATGGAGTGAAACTCCTGAATTCTAATTTAATTTTTTACTTTTTTAGTCGAAGTTTTAGTGTAACGATGCAACACATTTCTTATTGGATGTTGCCAGTGATCTGAGGTTTGAGGTTTCTCTGCTCTGACTTTGTTAGATTTTTACACTTTCTTGCTTTGGTTTGTTATCTTGTATGAGTTCTGGAATGAATTCGCTATATATTTTTCATTTTATGCTCTTTACTTGAACTTTTAGTGTAAATGTTGCAACGTAGTTCTCATCGGATGTTGCTAGTGATTTAAGTTTTGCGTTTTCTTTGCGCTGAATTAATCTTATTTTCGCACTATTTGCTTCATTTTCTTCTTTTCTTTTTCAATTCTAGAATGAGTTTACTGTATTTTATTTTTTAGTTGAATTTTTTAGAATAATGATGCAGCCAATTCTCTAGCATGTTGCAAGTGATTCAAGGTTCTGAATTATCTGATTTTCGTACTTTTTGCTTTATTTTCTTCTTATTTTTGTGTTCGACTTTTTTTTTTAATTAAATTCCCTGTCGTTGTTTTTCTGAATTTCCAGTTGAATGATTTTTTCTCTTCAATTGCTTCTTTTCTGTCATCTGAAACTGTTCAGTTTCTTCCTTTTGTCACTTTTACTTATTTTTCTTCTTCTTTTATGAGCTTTGGCCACGAATTACTTGTTTTGATGGGACTTCTGACTGCTCTAATTTGAATTTTGAGTAGAACGATGTTTCTCTTTAGTTTTCTTGTTTTCAGTAGCCAAAACTGTTCTGTTTCCGACTTCCTTATTTTTTTTTCCTCCGTTCTTTTACTGATTAAAGCGGTGACCTTACGAGGTGAGAACAGTAAAACAGTGTTGCTGAGTTGACCATAGAGCGAATCTGGATTCTAACTTATTTTAACAATTTCGGATTCTTTCTAGTTCTAATGTCCGGTTTTGATTCACAGAAAAGAAAATGTTTTCTTGGAAAACTGTAAAGTTTAAACTAAAAATGGTTAAAAGAATGACTTTAGTTAAAAACAGTAACTTTCCACCCAAAGATGTACTTCTCATCCATCTAAATGGAGCCATGGAAAAGGGACGTGCTTTTCTTGGAAAATACACAACTTTCAACTAGAAATAGAAATGAGTTTAACCATTTTTGGTTTAAAATATTGTTCTTTTCCAGGAAAGTAGTTTCCTTGCCATGCAACCACGGAGAATTTTGGGTTTCTGGAATCAGTTTGAAATGAGAACAAGTGCTTTTTGGATAGAATTTTACTATTTATATGATTTGTAGTGCGCTCTTGACTGAGTAATTTGAAAATGATTTTGAAATCAGTTTTCATGCTGTTTGGTAGCAAAGACATTGTTCATCTGGGTTTATGGAATATCCGGATGTTTTGGCTTCCTCATGGATACAGAAGTGTCAACTGATTGATGTTTCTAAGGTCTTCTGATATATCAGAACCACTGAATTGGCTCCTTTAACGTCAACCATTCATTTAGCAAACTTTCTTGAAGTAGTAGGTCGGAGTAGGTCGGGTTGCTTTTTACTGTGTAGTAGTGAACTCTGGCAGTAAACAACGTTTATATGATGCAATGGAAGGATGGCATTGTCTTCAGTAATTCAGTTACTTTTTGCCCTGTACCGCTGGTATCCTTTTCATGTTTCTACAAACCTCCTTATCCTTTTATATCTTTTTTTATTAATGACTTCTTCTTCTTGATCTTGTTCTATCTACAACTTAATGGTGTATATCATTTTTATAAGATTTTTATGCCATTCCCTGTATGTATAACATGGGCCACACTTAAAATCATTAATTTTCTGCAGGATTCATCTCAGGCAACCTTGAAATCATCTGAATTCCAACATTACTAGCATGAACAGTCGAGTGTTATATCTAGATTAGCTAGTCCAGGAATTAATAGCACAGGATAAAGATCAGATGGGTGAAAATTCTAGTGTTTTATTGTTGTTGTTCCTATAAATAAATTTGGGTCCTGTGAGTGGATTCTCTTTTCTCTGGCCACATTGTCCATTTCTTTTCATTATTTTTCCGTGTGGAAAAATAAAACCTTGAATTTGGATTACTGTTGTAGCATCTGTTGCTTCCATTCCAAATTTCAAATATGTTGGTGGCTGTAAGATACTCCAATGTAATGAATTTGAGCGATAGATCAGGCTAGGGCAAGTAAGATTAATGCAATGGATTTCCAATATTGCATTTCTTTCTTGGTAGCTAACACTTTTTAAGCAGTTTGGGGAGGTGATAAGTTATCTTTCATAAAGAATTTGGATCCTCTACTGCTATTTATCGTGAAGGTTTCTCAGATTCATCTCCTTTTCTTCAACGTCATGCACAGTATGCATCTAGTTTGCTTCTTAAATATGTTTTCACTATATTATTACAATTTTCCAGTATTTTCAGTATGCTTTATCATCATGGTTTTCATATCAGTTTAAGCAGATAAGTAATGCAGGATATATATATATGCATCAGACCCCCTAACACACCACTACCATCCACCACCTGTTTTGTCCTACTGATTTCAAACCTTGATGAACCCTGTGAAAGGGAAAAGTTTGTACAGACCAGTTAATGCCTGGTTTGTTACCAAACAAGCTCTGGGGGAAAATATGCAGATCACCTTGCATATATCCAGAATGTAGGGAACCATAGTGTTCAAGAAATTCCATTGTTGAAGTTTCAATTCCAAGTCAACTTGGTTGAGTCACATTGACTCTTTTACAACTTGGTAGGCACTGAAACCAATTTGACTTTACTGATTCAACTTAGCTCAAGTAGGATTTTAATCAAAGTGGTAGGAGTCGATGATGTAACATTGGCACTGCTTATTGGGTTTGGTTCAAAAGGTCCGTTCTTGGGCCAGGTTGTGTTTATGTAAGACTTAGAGGGCCCGGTCTGTGTTATTTGTAATTGTTATTTGTAATGCCTAGTATAGAAGGGCCTTTTCTCTTTAGGATTTTCAGTTTTGGAGGCTTTCTAAGTGGGAGAGAGGAGAGAAGAAAACAAAGAGAAAAGAAGAGACTGTGAAGGGGACACAGGGAAAAGGTTGGGAATCTTTGTAACTAGTTGTCCGGTGATTTTCTTCATAGTAGATCGTGCATCACGTTCCGTGGACATAGGCAGGATTTTTTTTAACCACGTAAATCTTTGTATTCTTGTTTGTGATTGATCTTTGTGTTTGTGTGTTTTATTCCCAACACTGCTGTTTACTGACTCAATAGTTGTACAAAGGGTGATGCCAATTCTATTCATCAGTTCTCTTTAAAGGACTTCTCTTGTATAATAAATAGATAGATAAGTAGATAAAGTTTTTAGGTGGGATGGCTGGAATCTTAAATGAAAAGATTATCTTTTCTCAATGCATTTGCAAAGATAGCTTTTTGGCCTCTTTGCTCAATAATGAGCATATTTCTGGAACAATGGCATCTATTTTGGTCTAAAGGAAGTATTTGGTGATCTTGCTCAAATTTCTTTTTTCTTTTTTTAGTTTTCATTTCTAAACTAAGAAATGATTCACTTGATCTGTCAACTGCTGTTTTTTATCTTTCTATGTCGATTTCAATAAGGTCTTAATATCATACTGTTGTCCTGGCTATATACTTACCAACCTTTGTGATCCTGTTGCAGTTGCAGCTGTTTGATGTTGCAATGATGTAATTAAATTCATTTTTGTTTTCATCCCCAAGACTATGAATTCTCCATCCATTCAGTTCGCCACCCCAGGGAGGATGGCTATGTACGAGTCAAACCACCAGATTAGCATGTGGGAAGACTCCTTTAAATCTGACAGCAGCCCAAACACAGGAGTATCAACAATTGTTCAGGCTGATGAGAAGCATGAAATCAGGGTTAGAATTCTTGACCTTTATATCTTTGTTATACATAATATTATCATCTATTGAGTTTTGCTCTATTAGGCCTAATAAAGCACAACCTATGGTGCAAACCTGGGGCCACTATGACAAGTCAAACCTTCTCACATCAGCTAACTCACATTACCTGCCATTGAATTGCGACTCTTACATATGGACCACATAAGTACTGTTGGAACTTTGAACAATTGAAAACTTATACCGCAGACATGTCCCATAGAGCTGAAACGTTATATGCTCCTAGATCAAGAGTGGACCTTGCAATGGGTTAAGGTTTGAGTCGGGTCTTTTTCTGTTTGAATCTATTTTGGATTTGGGTCTATGTCGGGTCTTGTTAAATGGGTCAAGTCAGTCCATGTCCATTTCAAGTTCGGTTCGGGTTGGGTTCAGTTTGTGTTTACCCATTACTTAGCTAATGAGACTTTCTTAGCAAGAACATACTAAGACTACCCCTTAAATGAGTGTAAAATACATAGTGTCTCATGTATTACATATAAATGTGACAATAATCAGGTCAGTCAAGTCTATTTATTTATTTTTGAGTTCGAATTAGATTGTGTCATCTATTAAATGGGTCGAGCCGGATGGATCGAATTACTTATCAAAATAGGTTGGATCTGGCCAGAGTTAGGTCTAATCAAGAGGTCTGCTGCTCATCCCCAACTTTCTCAATGGTTGAGATCTACTTCGAAGTCGGCCCCAAATATTGCACTTTATTAGGCTTAATAAAATCCAAAGCTCTTAGATGATTGCTGCATGTGTGTGTCTCTAAATTTCTACCAACCAACTGTTGTTTCACCCTCCAAAGTTAGGGTGTATGTGGGCCCACATGGAGTTCTAAGCAAATATAAGGTCCTCACTCCCACTGAGTTTGTGTTGGAAGGTACAGCAGCCGCTGAAAGAGAATCCCAACCATTGGATTACAAATAGCCCTGTTTATGAGCCAGATTATAATCGGGATTTGCCAAAAAACTCAAGTCTGTATATATTTATAAAAGTCAGAGCGCGCCATTTAAAGCCCACTTATTTTGTAACTAGTCACACTTGCACAAGGTTGCACCTGGCACTATTTTTATCTTTTGCTGTTTAATTTTTGTTTTATAATTTGAAAATATAACGGTATAGATTGAAAGTAGACTCAATGGCCTACATTGATTAATATTTTAGTCTAAAATGCAATAGCTAGCCATTTGATCTTAAAAGTCAAAGTTGGTAGACGCCCTTGAAAAGATTTGATACCAGTGATTTTGACCGTTAAGATCAAATGGTTAGAAAATGATTTTTGAGATGAAATTTTGAAATATTGTAGGCCTAAGTCTTTTTTCAACTTGTATGATTAGATTTTCAATTTATATATATAAAAAAAGTTCCAGATACAACCTTATGATATATGTGTATAACATTTACGAAAATAAAAGGGCTTAAAAGCTGGCTTCAAGTGGAAGCCAAGCCTGACCCATGAGACAAACATACTTGTTCAAGTCTATTTATTTAAATCAGATTTGGACCAATTGCAAGTTGAGTTTGACGAATAAACACCTCTATTTACAAATAAAGTTATCCAACTATCAATTGTTTAACTTTGGGTCCTTGAAAAATCATATGAGTGGAATTCAATCAAATTGATTTTTATGCATCCATATTTAGATGTATAGAAGCTTATGATCATGAGAGGCTACAACAGGTGTTGTGCATGGTGTGAATACAAGGGTGGTGCCCAGGCGAAAGTTACATTACATATATGATTATATAGATGCATTTTATTTATCTAGGTTATAGGAGTCAGTGCTTTTCACTTCTCACGGACATGTCAGACTCATTTGTAACTCTTGTCTAGTCTGAAAATTTCTCTCATAGAACTCCGGGACCATCAAAAAAATTCGACCAGGAAGCAAGCAAGCCTATTGAAAAGGTAACAGATCACAGTGCTGATAATTTTTTGTCTTTTACTTGTATTTCTACCAAAAAACAAAAACTATATGTTCTCATGGACTCTTTTTAGATGCTGTATTTGCTTGTCTGTAGATCTAAATTTTTTGCCAAACGCTCGCTGTTTTGATATTTACAAACCTAACTCAAATGTTTGGTTGGACATTAGAGAGTGCACTCCATACTAGGGGTCCAAAAAATGGTGGACTCGAGATCTCAGCGTCTATATCTCACCGATATCGGGCGATTTTTTTCTCTCTATTTTTTTTTTTTACAAATCTCGGCCGTATCGGTCGAGATGTCGCCCGTACCGCCGATACATCTCATATCGGCTGAGATATCTCGGGCTGAAAAAACCCTAGATATCTCGGCCGTTTTTTTAAGCCCTGCTCTATACATAAATGCATACATACACGGAGACATTTACATGCATTGGTGCATACATTTGGCAAACATGACATTCTCATTGCAGGGCCCCTTTCAGGTAGGAATAAAAGACTCGATTCAGGACCCACCATCTCTAATCGGAGAGGCCTAACCAGCATACCAGTCACATGGCATCACCTTCGTTATATTTTGGACCTGAGTTAGAACCAGATTCTTTCTTTTTTTCCAATATATTTTTGGACCACTATATAAGTTTGAGTCTGTAAGGCAGGCCAATATAAATGTTTTGATATTTTTTGCAATGAGGGACAATATGTTACTTTCTTAATTTGTAAAGGGGTGTACACGAACTCTGTTTCCATATTTGTGTGTGTCATGGTTCTTAGTGTGCCCCTTGCGTCCACCCTTTCACCTATCAGACTAAACGTTTTTGGAAACTGTTATTTCACGAGTGAGAAACTCATGAAATATGTCGACACTTAAGCTGGAATTTTATGTTTGTGAGAATATAAATGGTGAAGCTGGAGGATGTATTAAATTCCTGAAAATCATAATCACATATTTCATGTTTTTTTTCCCTCTTCCCATACAAAGACTTAGTACACCTTCTGTTTTTCTTAAAAAAATAAAAAGAAGTTAATACTTCTTGTTAATCAGATATTTCCATATGCTCCATTCCCCAGTTCTATTCTGCTATTTTCATTGAGTTTTCATTTGTTCTATTACTAAACAATAAATAAGTACTAAACATATCCATGAGTAGCATATTCAAATGCAGAAGGTGCACATCAAACATGAGTAGCATGCTTGCAATTATGCGGTGGGGACATTCTCGTCGCTCCTTAGATAATAATGTCCAATTCAAGTGTTCACTAAATACATGATTTTATGTACAGGTATTAAGACGTCTTGCACAAAATCGGGAAGCTGCCCGAAAAAGCCGGTTGCGTAAAAAGGTAATCTCTAGGATATAGATTAAGACACAGAAGATGGTTATATTTGAAATTGTCTTACGGAATCAATTTATCGAATTTACTCCATGAAGTTTCATCATTTAGGCCTATGTACAACAACTAGAGTCAAGTCGTATAAAGCTGGCACAATTAGAACAGGATCTTGAAAGGGCTAGACAGCAAGTGCGTAAAGTACATCTCACAAATCTCCTAAATGAACTTTTGTCTCAGTTTCTTGTATAACAGTGACAATTCTCTACAGGGTTTATACTTGGGCAGACATGCAGGAGATTCCAGTCATCTTACGTTTCCTGGGACTTTTAACTCAGGTTTGTTATTTACACTGTTGCATCCTTATTGATTTGGAGACATAACTTGTTTCTAGAGTTCTACGAAATTGTCCCATTTAAAACCCTTTAAGAACCAGATGGAAAAGTTGTCTTTCCTGGAACACCTTCACAGTCATTTTTCTTTCTGAACATCGACAATGACCTTTCTGCGTACCTGATTCCTCTCCCTGTGGATATTGTAGGGGTTGCTGCATTTGAGATGGAGTATGGACTCTGGGTTGAAGAGCAAAATAAGCAGATTAGTGAACTGAGAGAAGCTTTGCAAGGCCAAGTAACCGATATCGAACTTTACATTCTGGTGGAAAGTGGCATGAACCACTATGACGAACTTTTCCGTATAAAATCAGTTGCTGCAAGGTCTGATGTTTTCTACTTGATGTCTGGAATGTGGAAAACCCCCACCGAACGCATTTTCCTCTGGATCGGAGGGTTTCGCCCTTCAGAGCTCTTAAAGGTGATGTACTGGCAGTAGGAATTTAGGATGCTTGATTTTGTCATGCTCAGATACTTCATGCTCTTAAAGGTGATTACTGGCATTAGGAATGTTTTATTCATTATACGGATATTTATGTTTGGAGAGAAATATCCCATCATGCCAACCTAACAGTAAACAATCAAGAGAAAAATTAATATTTGCGATATGTGAGATTTACTGATGAAAAATTCAAACTGTATATCAAAATTTATATACATCTTTATATTATATTATTCATCAAATTTTGTCAAGGTAGTATTGCACATCCAAGCCATATTAGTTGGTAGATGAGTAGACATCGTAGAGACTAATAAACTATTGAAAATGAGATCTAATAAATTAACCCAAAGGGGTTGGCGTAATAGTTGAGACACAAGACTCCTATGATTGAAGTCTTGAGTTCAACTCCTAGTGACTCCAATGAAAGGACACTTCTTGCAGATTTACCTGGTTTGATGTGTGCAGATTGAGAGGGTTTTTATACACTCCGAGGAACCAGTCGGGTGCGACGTCCAGACACTTCCTGACCTAAAAAAAATCTAATAAATTATTTTTTAACACTTTTGATTTTTTTTACAATAGAAAAAATTATTAGATAGAAGAGTTCTTCTGATTAGTTTTATTCACACCCAAAGGCTAAATTCTCCTAACTCGCGCTAAAATCACATAGGAGTACAGCGTTTGGTGAAAATAGTACAGCACTCTCACCAAAGTCAATAAGATAAAGTGCTTTAAATTTCTATTTTTAATGGAACTTTAAGTGCCTTCTTTTGATCAAACATTACTTCATTTTTTACTCTATTTTGGGTTTCATGCTGTTTACAGGTTCTCACTCCAAAGCTTGACCCCTTGTCAGAGCAACAATTTATGGACGTTCGTAACCTTCAGCAATCATCTCAACAAGCTGAAGACGCTCTTTCTCAGGGGTTGGACAGACTTCAGCAGGATCTAGCTAAAACTCTAGCTGAAACTTTAGCATCTGAACCACTAATTGCTACTGGCGTGGCAAACTATATGGGGCAGATGGCGATAGCAATGGAGCAACTGGAGGCTCTTATAAGCTTTGTGAACCAGGTAATACGACATGTACATGGTAGTCTTTTTCCTTCTTCTAAATTAAATACAACGATGCCGCGAAAAGCTTCATGTTTTCCACAGTAAAAATCTTAATCTAGTTTATATATATATATGGTATACTGGGATACAAGCAGTGTACGGCATTATTTTTCATGACATTAAGACTGTCGATAAAGTTGTTAGGACTGAGTTTCTAGCCTAAAATACTAGTTCATTAGGTGGAGTCATTTAAGTCTTTTAAAAGTCCCTAAATTTCTCCATTCACAACTAATGTAGGACTTGTGGATATGACTCTCGTACCACTTGTTAGAATTGGGTATCAAGCTCAAAAAGTCAGTCCATTAGGTGGAGTGGCCTAAGTCCTTTGTAAGTCTCTAAATCTCCCCTTTCACAACCAATGTGGGACTCGTTCACTGTTCCAACAATTCTTCTCTCGAAAGAAGCTCTCCGATGGATAGAACATCGTCGGCCATCCTGTCCCATTAGGAGATCTCTTGAATCCACGTATGTTGGCTTGGGGATATAAATCTGATACCACTTGCTGAAACTGGATATCCAACCCAAAAGACTAGTCTATTAAGTGAAGTAACTCAAGTGCTTTAAAAGTCTCTAAATCTCTCCATTCAGATCTAATTGAGACTCGTTCACTATCCCAACAAAAGTAATTTTTAGTCAAGGAAATCAATGCATTCTATGGCTTTACTACTGTTTCACTATTGTGCAGTCTTGATTATTTTACAAAGTCCAATTCTTGTTAGAAAATACTTTCTAACACTGTTCACCACATCGTCCAGACAATATGAATGTCAATTCTGTTTCACAGGAAAAGAAATTGGTCTAGATTTTGTTTTAAAAATAGCGCACACATCACCGGATTGCTTACATGTTCTCTAGAGGGATTTTCACATTATAAGTACTTCAAATTTTTTTTTTTACTAAAGTATCTCTTAAAAAAAATTGTGATCATTGAAACATTTCACTTCAAAGGTAACTCTTATCATTTGTTTCGGAAACGTTGCAAAACGGATCATTCTCCACCAAATAGAAAAAAGTTTAAGAGGCACTTTGGTGCAATAAGTATAGATTTGAAGATTTTTTTATGTAATAATCCCATGTTTATTTCAAAAAATAGAAAAACAATGATGTGACAAACACACATCCAACCACAACCCAACACAAAGAACTATATGATCCTTGGGACTAAGTCTAAACACACAGGCTCCATCCTGAGGAAACCGTGAATATCGGTGGGCTCAGTACATGTAATAATTTTTACTCAAATTTTAAAAATCAACTGGGAACTGATATATAATTGTAATAATTTAATATAGTTGTAATATTTAAATATTTTGACGTGTTAGTACAAACACTTCAATATATGTGATATACTTGTGTCAATTGTATTATTCACTTGTATTGTATTGGCATTTCTAAGATATGTGACAAATGCGTGTCAACACTTGTAAACTCACATTTATATGGAACATTCGTACCCATTTTTTATACTTTTCATAAAATCCGGCCACCTCGCAGCATCACCATGACATACTCCGGCACTAACTCTGATACCAATGCAACTTAGATATTTTCCGTCTAGAGTAATGATTTTTGCACCACCATTTTATCTTATAAAGTGTTTCTTGAAAGGAAATTTCCTTTTAAGAGATATACAATACGATGGTGCAAAAATCACAACCCATCTTTGTAAAGATTAATTCATTTACTCTAGGCAGTCCTGCTTGATTTAAATGGCATTTTGATTTCAAACAGGCAGACCATCTTCGGCAGCAGAGCCTGCAGCAGATGTACCGCATTCTAACAACACGCCAAGCAGCTCGAGCCCTGCTCGTCTTGGGTGACTATTTGCAACGCCTACGGGGACTAAGTTCTCTCTGGGATGCTCGTTCTCGCGAGCCCACCTAATCACACAATGCAGATGGCAGGCTTCTCACTGCCCCTTCCTCATGGAGATGGACAATGCTGTTAAGTATCAATCAGGAGGGCCAGGTAATTAATTGTCAATGGGATCTACAGAATATATCTATCTAATTTGCTACTGTAAGTGGCAAAATCCGATTGCACGGGAAGTGTAAATATTCTTTAAGTGTCACCTACATTACATAATATGTAAGTAAGAGTTTTTGTTAATCATCAGAATTGCATATCGTATGATAGGACAATGTATCATTGCATAATGTTATTTGATGCAGGGTTTGAAAGGAGTCTCAATGTCTTAGTGGTGTAATAAGTTTTGTTATGTAAATGAAAAATGTTAGGCTTGTGTGGAGATTAAATGTACAAAACATATTTCTTCTAAGCTTATTTGTCTGCATATCATCTTAGGTTGCAATGCATGAAACTTAGAAACTTCTCCGGCTTCAAGATATTCTGGCTAATAAGAGTATTCCTCTCTGCTTTCTTGAAGAGAATGTTATTTTTATTCAAATTTTAGAAACATATTGTTATTTATTTAGAGTTGAAGTAAATGGCAATTAAAAAAATTGAGTAGGAGATTAATTTTGATCAGCAGTTTTCTAATAGAGTTTGAGTAATTTAATCTGGGCATCAAATAAGCACTTATCTTGCAAGTTTTTTTTTTCTCTTTCCCTTATATGTCGCTTTGTTTTTTTTTCGTCCCAATCCTTTCATGGTTCTCTAAATGGCGAAAAAAACATTTTCATAGAAGTGAATCTGATTCATGGAGAAGAAAGAGCAGTATAAACGACCACCTCAGAGCTTGAAACAAGAGTGATCAGCAAATTTAATATTTAATATTTAATTTTTAATTTTTAATCATCCTATATTTCTATATTTAATTAGAACAAAGGAGCGTTTTGACGTCCAGATGCTGATCTTACGTTACATACTTACATGTATGTCTATAATATGTAGTATAGATATTAATGAAGGTGATGATTTGCACATCTTGTAAATGTTCATATGTGGATTTTACTAATATTGTCAATAATAACTGATAAGTATCTTATCATCAAGATATAAGTTTGGACTCATGGTGCACTAAAAATAATTCTGACAAGATTGATCAATATCATAATTTTTAATCTGTAGAAATTGTATCTTTTTTAACCTTAAAATTTTTATGATTTTAAGAATCTTTACATCTAGATGAGTTAAAACAATCCACTGATTTCATGCCTAATGTGAGATTTTCAAAGTGGCATTTTACTCGGGTTTATCATCGCATATATAAATTAAGAGTAGTGATTTTTTTATCGATCATTTTCTCTCAGTGCACTTTTTAAAAGGAAATTTTAATTTTGATCTTGCTTTTGAAAAAAAAAAAGAGATAAATAAGAACAAAATTGAAATTTCTTTTTAAGGGACTGCACCATTAAAGAAAATGATGGTTCAAAAATCACTACCTTAAATTAAATAATGTCAATATAAAAATGATTGAGTATGAAAACGAAACAATGAGAGTCTAAGAAGATATAGAAGAAGCAAATGACAGAAATGATACATGACACCCAATATATGAATTTGGATTAAAATTCATAGATCAATTGGAGCTGGCAAGAAAAGGCTTTGACCCAAAGTCCAAAAGAAAGCCCAGTCGCAAATTCAAGCCCAACTAAAAATTTAGGTTCAATAGAAAAATTCCAAGATTCCAAAATCTCTATAACATCATTTAGGATCTATTACTATCTTTATGCTTTTTCTATTTTAGTGAATAAAATTAAAATTAATCTTTAGAATTTTCCTTTTTATTATAAATTTCAATTTCTTATTAATATACATGTAATTATCCATTTTTATGTTTAGAAGATTTGCCCGAGTAGTAATTTTTTATGTTTATAGAAATGAATATGTAACCCGCGATAGATGGACTTCCCAGGGCCTTGTTGCTAAGTAGCCTAAGCTGCATTCCAAGTGTTACTAAGAGAGATCCAAACCGTTAGGATTTCTCACCTCTATGCTTTGATTTATTTTGGAAATGATTTCTTTTAAAATTGTAGTATTAAGAGAGATTTTGGACTGAATCAAACTATCATGTCGAATTAAAATTTGGGTTGAGTCGGACATAATAGATGCAAGTCCAAGTTTAGTTCGAAATCTCAAATTTGAACGGCAGCTTTTAAAATTTAATTTTTTGTAATTGATATTTATCTATAAATATAAAATTTATATAATATATAATCATATTGAGGCCGATAGAAGCTCCAAAACAAATACGCTTACATATAAATTTCGAGCTTAAAAATCAAGTTTGTCCTACAAACACAATTTAGGTCATGCTCAAACTTGACGAATTAAAGTTGACTAGGTCCATACTTGAACTTGGGATCATAAATTGTAATTTGAGCATGATCTTGAGTTGACCCAAAACTCAATTAAACTAGATCTAAGCAAAATTTGATCCAACTCGATTAAAAGACTTGTTTTGATAAATGACTGACCTGACTCAATCCGACCAACTCAATTTATAAATGAGTAGACTTGACACGAACTAAAAAATAAATAGGTAGACCCTAATGACTTGATTATCGCCATGCACCTGCAACCATATGAGCCTACACCCATTCAAGGGGTAGCTTTGATATGTGTCCTGCTAAAAAAGTATTCTTAGTTAGGTAAATTAATAAATCTAATCTGAACCCGAATTAGCCAAAATTCAAAATAGATTCAAACTAACTTGGTCTCTTTAATAAAATCCAAAGTAGTCTTGAATCCGAATAGAAGCAAACTGAATGAACCCTGACCCAACTCATTGTCAAGGCTAAGCCTGAACAATCCAAGTTGCAGGCCTAAGCTCAAAGAGCTTTAGGTGGGCTTATAACTTTAACAATACAAATGGGCTCAAACTTGGAGCAAAGTAGGGGTCGAAAAATTAGCTGAACCGAGATTTCTGTTGAAATCTCCGGCTAGATTTTTCTCTCTCTTTAATTATTTAAAAAAAAATCTAGGTGGCTCTTTCTTTTCTGAAAAAATCTTGAAAAAAATAAAAAAAGGCTTTTTTTGAAAAAAATTAAAAATATATATATCGGCCGATATTTGTTCAATATGAACAAATATCGGCATGGACCCACAACTGATATATTTTCCATTTTTTTATCGGTCGATTTTTTTTTTTTAATCTATATCTATCCTATAACTGAGATATCTCCACGTTTATAAAATTGAGAAAACCGAGTCCAGAGACCTAAGTGCCCTAACCCTCTCCAACGGCGTTCGTCCAACGCCACGCGTCCTGCTTAAGTACTTATACGGCGTGGGTCCTACGCCACACTTCATTCTTATACATACAAAATACCACGCTCAAACTGAAAAGAAATAGACTGGCTTCTCGTTCCCTCTTTCCTCTCCTCCTCATCAGGTACTCTCTCTGCTTCTATTCTTGACTTCTTTGTCTGTTTAGATTGGTAAAAATGGGCGAATAAGAGATTCTCCTCCTGCATCTTAGTCTATTTTTTCCTAGGAGAGTTGTGATTCTGCTGACTATTTTTTTTTTTTACTTTTTAGTCTCCTGAGTTCTTCTACTTCCTTTTAATTTCAAAAAAGAAAGAAAGTGGTGCTCATGATTCCATCGAAGTAATTTCAAAATATGCTACAGAAAGAGGTTTTTTTTATAATTTTTTTTTACCAAAGAACTTACAAAAGGTGGAGCTTTTCTTCAGAATACGCAAAAATATTGGATTTTTTAGATGAAACAAAAATATTGAAACTTCTTTCAAAATGTCCCTTTTTAATTTATGTAACTCAGGCCTGACTTGTCCTTGCTGTGTGAACAGTACTCATTTGAAAAATGGCTAATCTTTCGGGGCTCAACACGGGTGCTGGTGCAAACCCAAATCCAAACAAATCAGTTGAGGTATTTCTTCTCTGCACATAGTTCACATTTTTTATATGTTTAAGTTTGTGTTTGAAATTCCAATCAGTTGAATATTCTATAGTGGGTGGGATACATGATTATATCTACCTTTATGTTGAGGTGGTGTGCAAAAATTGGTGTGTTGAATGCTGTTTTTTTTTTTTTTTTCTGATTTTCTTTCTTAAACGTTTGATTGGAATAAATGCTGTTAATCATTTTGGGAACAAGAAGCAGAAAACAGTACCCTACACAATGCGATTTCTGTTTCCTGCACTCCCTAATTGTTGTTCAATCAAATTGATTCAAAATGATTGCAACTTGAGACAAATTCGGATTCACCTTGAACTTTTTCTGTGTAATTTTTTTGAAATTCGGTTCCCATGGTGTTTTACCTTTCCTGCTTGCCTGGTTATTGCAATCAATCAATACAAGTGGTGTATTTGAATGTAACACCGACATCTGTGTTGATATTTTGATGGAACAGATGCTTGCCCACTATGTGTGTATTTGATTATATAAATTCACCTGCTAAAACATTTAAGATTTGATTCATGTATATATTTCTTCCTTTCAGGTAGTTCAGCCTCCTACTGATTCCATTTCAAGCCTTTGTTTCAGTCCTAAAGGCAATTATCTTTTGGCGACGTCATGGGATAATAATGTTAGTGCTTTACTTATTCTCTATCCTTTTCATGATTGGTTTGGTGAATCAGTTCACTGTTGATGCTTTGTGATCTATTAGCTGAAGTATCCCTTTGAATTTGTTAATAAATAATAGGTGAGATGTTGGGAAATACTCCAGACAGGAAGCAGTGTACCAAAGGCATCAATATCACATGATCAGCCAGTATGAATTTTATAATGTGCATTGAATTTATTACTGCTGTCTTCAATTTTTTATGAACTTATAGCATCAACAATTATAATATTTATTTTATTTTTTGGTTCAAAGACTGTTTTGATACTGATGGATTCTGAATAGCTTAATGATTATGACTTTTTCCCTACCAAGGTTTTGTGCTCAACATGGAAGGATGATGGAACAACTGTATTCTCAGGAGGGTGTGATAAGCAAGTAAAAATGTGGCCCTTGATGTCTGGTGGCCAACCTGTGACGGTGGCCATGCATGATGCTCCTGTCAAAGAGATTGCTTGGATTCCAGAAATGAATCTACTTGTCTCGGGGAGCTGGGATAAGACACTAAGGTATGCATGGATTTCTCTCTTAGTTGATTTCTTCTCCTTTTTTAAGGGAAAAAACTAATTTGACTAATTTTTTAAGTTCAATTGCTAGGTGAACCCTGGTTTGGTGATAATAAGATATGTGCTTCAAATTTTGTTGTTTTATCCATTCTCCTGAGATTTGACGAAGGATTTTTGGATGGTTGTATCAATTTGTCTAATACCTTGGCTACTCTTTTCAGATATTGGGACACTAGGCAGTCAAATCCAGTGCATATTCAGCAGCTTCCAGAACGCTGCTATGCGCTAAGTGTTCGTCATCCTATGATGGTTGTTGGTACTGCTGATCGGAATTTGGTTGTTTTTAACTTGCAAAATCCTCAGGTAACTACTATAAATTATTTATTTTTAGCAATTTCGATGATAAATGATGAAATGATGAAGGATTGTAGTCGATGGAGTTTACTCACATCAGCATCATCATCATAGCCACTAACCCATCTATTGGGGATTGGCTTTTTGAATTCTCTAGTCTTCCATTCTACTCTATCAAAAACCATATCCTTCATCGCCCCACAATCCATCATATCCTTTTTTATCTCTTGTCCTTGTTTTTAGAGTCCTCCTTTTCCTCCTTCCTTCTAATTCATTACAATGGGATAGCATTTCATTTCCAATTTTAAAAGGTTCATTATCTCTATGACCCATATTACTGAAGTTACATTCTGTTTATTCACTCTTTTTTTTTTTTTCTAATCTTCAAAATATTTGTCTATAAAGCTGTCATCCCAATGACAGTTTCTTATTTGATTGAGTTTTGTTTCACCAATTGGTCCTTTATCTTTTGTAAACAACATACACCATGGCACTTGACTGAGTTCCTCTCTTCGTCGCATGATTCAAGTTGAAACTTAGGACAGATAGATGTTTTATCAGTGATGGTGGTTTTAATTTTCAATTGGTGGGTTTTGTGCCATTACATGTTGCCCTTTATATTTGACATGAATGGCTAATGCATATGCTCAAACATGCTGCTGTATGATTTAGTACTCAAGTTGAAACTTAGCACAGATAGATGTTTTGTCAGTGATGGTGGTTTTAATTTTCAATTGGTGGGTTTTGTGCCATGACATGTTGCCCTTTATATTTGACATGAATGGCTAATGCATATGCTCAAACATGCTTCTGTATGATTTAGTACTTGTGTTACTTCTGTGGGCTAATTCTTAAATATTTCTCGTATTCTATTTGAATTTCCAACAGGCTGAGTTTAAAAGAATCACGTCACCACTCAAGTATCAGACAAGATGTGTTGCTGCATTTCCTGATCAGCAAGGTTTCTTGGTAATGTATTTCTTATTATTCATCTACTTACCTGTTACAGTGCTTGAGTTTTGAAATTGAAGCTTCATGGTTTGTGGCTTATGTGGTTATATCCATCCATCCATGATAACATTGTCATGGTTCAATTTTCTGAAAATTACTGTTAGATGTTTTAACTAATAATGTTAAAGTAAGTGGTTTTAATTAGTTTGAAATATTCTGATTTTCAACTGAGGCTGATGTCAGTCATACTGTTGCTGATAGTTAAGAAGCAAGGAAGGCCTTCAACTGCATATATTTCCTCTATAACCTAAGCCATTATTTAAAAACATGGTACACTCCATTTGGGGTCAGTCCATTCTAATCGACTTGACAGGGTCTCGAGTCAATAGACTTGGCTGAGTCTAGGTGAGACCTGGGTGAGTCTGGCCTATACTCAGTTGTAGGATTAATCAATTAATGTTTGTGTTGAAATCTGCACTTTTGAGTTTTGGAATTTTTTTCTTTTTTCCCTTGGAAATGATAACCAATTTTATTAATCACTAGTTCTCATTTTTGGACATTACCAAGCCATTTGTGTCTAATATTTTGTTTTGGTTCATTTCTTTGTATAGTGATGTTTACCTTTGGTTATTAGTAAAATCATTATCCATTAAAAAGAAAAAAAAAGGATGCTATTCGTGGTCACTTGTCTAGCTCTAAAGGTACCAAGGACTTGAAAATAAGTAAATACATAGGTAGATAGCAATTTTTTCCTGAAAGTTATTTCAGTTGTTTTATGGACTGTTTGGGGAGAGAGAAATAAGAGGAGGTTCGTTGATAATGATTTTTTATAAATAAAAGCTATGCGTAACTTTTGTTGTATTTCCATTTCGAAGTCCAACATCTTATACAGTTCATATGTTGGGCTTTCTTCGCTCCTTTGTTTTTATTTATTTATATCATTGTACTCCATATCATTTTATTTTGATATGTTTCTCTCATTTTTGTAGAAGGGCCACTGATATTTATATCATGTGATTGAATGTACTCACAATTACAAATTTTGTTGCTTGTTCATTCAGAACAACAAGGAAATTGATTATGAATTTAATTTATGCATTGGATGCATTTAAATACACTCTTATGTGCATATTGGACAATAAAGTTGGATTTTGTAACTGCTTAGTCTATTGATTGAGCTTTTGGAACTGCTTGTTTCACCTATCGAAATTCTCTGTCCTAGGCATCAGTAATTATGCTTATTTCCCGTGTGCAATCTCATTTGGAACAACAAGGAAATTGATTATGAATTTGATTTATGCATTGGATGCATTTAAATACGCTCTTATGTGCTTATTGGACAATAAAGTTGGATTTTGAAACTGTTTTGTCTATCGACTGAGCTTTGAACTCTTTGTTTCATCTATTGAAATTATATGTCCTAGGCAACAATAATCATGCTTATTTCCTGTTTCGTTGCAAACTACATGTTGTTAATGCTAGTGTGTGTAAAGGTTGTGTGGATTTAGTCAAGCATATGGTGGTCTTTTGGGCCTTATTAATGAATGAGCTTAAAGTTGTTGAGTATTATGAGTTGGATAGGTTTTAGGAGTGTGTGGGTCTACAATCACCTTACGAATGACTTATCATCATCATCATCATCATCATTAGAACTCCAAAGTAAAGCATGCTAGGATGAGAACAGTACTATGATGGGTGACCTCTTGGGAAGTCCTTGTGTTGCACTCTCCTTTGGCCAACCCTAGATTGACTTAGATGATGATGACTGACTTACATCTTTCAAGAAAATTTATGTGCATTTTTCCTTTCTTGTCTTTTACAATTAAATATATATATATTTAATAGCAAATTCATGATGATGAAGATGATGATGAATGGCAAATTGGTGACTATATTGTTTTATTTATTTTCTTAACTAGATGAGAGTGCTATGTTGCACTTCACTTGTTGTATGGGTGTTACATCTCAATACCAAGAGGTTTGTTTATATGTGCAGTTAGAGAGATAACTATCTCCTTTGTGAGTGTGTGCTTGAAAAGACAGATTGGTTTTGGGCTTTGTTGATTCCAGAATAGTGTTTTCATATTTTTCCCAGTTGTGCTTTTTAGTTGAGATTAGCTTATTTATTGCATTGGTGATGTTCAAGTAAGTAGACAACAGACCAAAATGATGTCTCATTCCTATTTTAGTGCTACAGTAACGAAGTGAATATGATCTTCAACAAATATGGTTAATGCTCTAGCTTGTGAGTCAATGAGTATTGTCATTTACTATCGTTCTTTTGTCTAACTAGTATTGGTTAATGGATGAGAAGAAGCAGGCCATTGTCATGTTGGTCATTATCCAAGCTAGTATATGCAGTGAATCAGCAGGCCATTGTCATGTTGGTCATTATCCAAGCTAGTATATGCAGTGAATCAGCAGGCCATTGTCATGTTGGTCATTATCCAAGCTAGTATATGCAGTGAATCCAGGTTAGATATCATGCATTATTACATGAACTCCTGATTCTTTAGCAAAGACAGCCCAACACTGCTGGTCCAACTGAAACTGATTAAAAATCATACTGCGAAGTGGATGGAAGATGATTACTTATGTCAAGAGTAATATATGAAGTGGTCTTAGTTACACTTGGGATGATCAACGTTCAAAGACATGAAGATTTCTAAGGCTCTTTTAGATATTCATTTTATTTGTCAAGCCAAAGAAACACAGTACATGAAGAAGGGCAAGGCTGCTAGGGTGCTCTTGGCTCTTCATTCTTTTCATCAAGCAGAAGAAACAAGTTCAAAGTTCTTAGATGTTATTTACATTGTATTTGAGATGGTCACAAGTAGGGGTCAAGATATCAGCCGATACGAAACGTATCGGCCGATATGATACAGATACACAGTAGTTCTCGGCCGATATGGCCGATATTCATAATATCGGCCTTTCTTTTTAAAAAATAAAAATAAAAAATGGTGGTGGGCCCGAGTTGATATATCGGCCGATATTTTCGTTTTCAATTTTTTTTTTAAAAAAGCTTCCTTTTGGATTATTTATTTATTTTTTAATTCAGAAAAAATAAAATAATAAAAAAAATACCGATATTTAAAAAAAAACACAAAAGAGGAGAGAGAAATATCGGCCGAGTCACCCTTGGTCACAAGACTAACATAAAATGTTTTCCAAGACTTGTGAAATAGTGAGGGGTGGAACCATTCATGTTTCTGGACCACTCTTTCTGGTGATACTTAAGATCTTTATAAGGTTGATTTTAAGGGCATTTTAGACATTTTACACACCACACAGTTGACTTAAATAGTGATGGGAATAACACAGACTTTTGTTCAGGCTGTTAGTCAAGGGACTTTTTGACATTTTTAGAAAATGTGGGTTTTTTTTTTATGTTAGCAAAAGTAATGGTAGTTTTTTGCTATTGCTCTAAATGAGAAGGATTATTCGCTTATGAGTAAGGTTGGTCGTTTGAGACATTTTCCCTCACATGTGTTGTCTTTTCAGCTTAATTATGTAAGAACCACTATGCATATCTGAAGATGGGAATTCATTTGCTTGCCCTGTTTGGGCCTTTTGTTTCATTGGGAGTTCTCATTGCTTTTGTTTCTTTTTGTTGCTTTTGGTTTTTGTTTTTAGCTTGCTTCTTTTTTCGTGGTTGGGTCTGCACCTTTTAGACCCCCCTTTTTTTCTTTCATGTACTAAAAGCCTTCTTTTTTAATAATATCTTCTTTGTTACTGCTAAAAAAAAAGAACCACTATGCATAGGCTATAAGTAGTAGCGACAAATCCTCATGCTCTATGGCTATTTTTTTTTGAAGATGGTTACCTTCTAAAGTTAAGGAGACCCCTTCTTTAGTTGGATAAAGAATCGGAGGGCCATCAGTGGTGGGATTCCAACTGAAAACCATATAGGCAATGGACAGGTCTGTGATGCATACGGAATGAAATTGGAGGATGATCCTCATTCTCCCATGCTTGAAAAGGGACCCAAAACCTTCCTTTATTTTTTTTTTTGTTGTTGCTGACTTTACATTGCTGTTGGCATTGCTTATGTTTTTGGATTGGTTGTAAAGAAATTCAGTGGATATATGTTTTTGGACCACTCCTTTTTGAGACGCCCAACTTTTGGTGGTTTGTTTTGTCATTATAGGTGGGATCAATAGAAGGGAGGGTTGGAGTGCATCATTTGGATGATTCACAACAAAGTAAAAACTTCACATTCAAATGTCACAGAGAAGGGAATGAGATATACTCAGTCAACTCGCTAAACTTTCATCCTGTACGTTTCTTGGCACCATGCAGTACAATTAGTTGTTTTTGTTTTTTTATTCATTTTTCCAATTCTTGAAATAAATGAATTCTGTTAGCAAAGAAATGGAAATAATTGGTATTCTTTGCAAAAAAAGAAGCAGCAGCATAGGTTAATACTAAATGGTCCACCATTTGCATTTTCATTGGTTCTTACATGAGCATACCTTGTTCCAGGTATATCATACATTTGCCACAGCAGGATCAGATGGAGCTTTCAACTTTTGGGATAAAGACAGTAAACAAAGGCTCAAGGTTTGCTGCCTACCCTATATTTTTTTAGACTCCTCTGATAGGCTACTCGGTACATGATCTTTTTCTTGGAACAGTATTACGTATTTATATTCATATGCCACGCAAATATCCACACACCTAGACTTGGGACTTCACTGATGTTCTTATTTTTGTTCAAGCCTGTAAGTTACCCCCCCTCCCCTCTAGATTTCTGTATAATAGGCCTTTATAAAGACCTAGGAAATCATACAAGGTAGATTACTCAGTTAAAAGAAAAGTATTAGAAGCTGAGCAGTCTTAGGATATTTTGTTAAACTCATTACTGTGAAGGGAGAAGAACAGAGAAAGGTTTAGGATGTTTTGTTCAAATATCTTATCTGGTTGAGTCTTTGAATCTCATAATGTTTGCATTAAATATGAAGTCTGAGTTCAAGGAGATGGGCAAATACTAAGGATTGAATTTCAGATTTCTCCTAGCAGTCTAGAGGGACATTAAGTTACGTTGTCTCAGAGAGATTGAGTGATGCGGCACACGTGGGTCCTGAGACCTTCATGCGTGAACGAGGAAAGCTCATCGTCACCGATGATGGAAACATAGCCTGAAGAAGAAAATTCTATTTTTTATTTATTTCTATTTTTATTTTCTTTCCCTCTTAATTTTCTTTTCTATTTTTCTTCTTTGATTTTGATTGTATAAATAAGTCTTGAATCGGATTGTAAACACAAATTTACCAATGGATTAATAAAATTTGAATTTTGGGTTTTTACCCTGTTCCTCTTCTTCTTCCTTCTCTTCCTTCATCTCGTGGACTCGAGACTCACACTCAGTGACATTGCTCCACCGCGCAGATTCGCTTCCTGCATTTTGATGCACGTTCGCCCATAAGATCCATCTGTTGTTGCCGCAACCTCACCACTCTAGATTCGATCGAGTCTCTCAGATCCATCCTCCTTTGTACAACCTGCCTCCAATGTCCAGATCCAACCCCACCATTGCTGCTAGCCTTCTTGATGCGGGCATTTGCGGATGTGATCAAACTTTTAATTTTGATCCATGTGGGTGCGTTGGCAATTTAGTAAGTTCGGGCTCCGAGTCGAAAGATGAAAATTTTATTTTCAATCGCGGCGGGTGCGTGAGCAATTTGGGGTCATTTCAAGACTAAATGAGCCAAGCCTAATACATCCGGCCCAATTGAGTTCAAGTGGGCCCAAAAATGAAGCCCAATAACTCAATATAAATTCAGCCCATTATTTGGATTTTTTTTTTTTTTTGCATGGGCCCCACGTGAATACTAATCACGTGCATGCATGGGATAGTTGTTGGTTTACATGTTGGAGTCCCAACATGATTAGGCCATTGATGAAAGTCATGGACTTTAGTGACTTTGGTTAAAATGATTGTTCCACAAATTATTATAATGACGTATCCCTTCTTTTTTCTTTTTTCTATTTTGATTGTAACATGCAAATGACATGCAATATCTATGACACTCTTTTTGGGATTTGTTTCCTGTATACTAATATTTTATATATACTGATGAGTCTAAGCTTGTTAAATCTCTTTCCTACCATAGAATAGATGATCTCATGTTTATTACAACTCTTCTTTCTTGGAAATATATTGCCAGCTAATACAACATCTTGTTTACTAGGCTATGTCTCGATGCAGTCAACCAATCCCTTGCAGCACTTTCAACAGTGATGGTTCAATATATGCATATGCGGTATGGGTACATGTTTTTTCCTTCTTTTTCTTTTTCCTTTTTTTTTTTTTTTGAATAGTTTATCTTCAGTGTTTTGCTCAAATCAACTTTCGTATGATATGAGGTGTGTAAAAATGCCTTTTTTCGGGTAAAAATTTATCAAGACGAGAAAATGAAGGTAAACCTTCCTTTCAGAATCTATTAAATGTCTACATTCGGTGTCCCTCCAAGCACCTTTAGAAATTTGGCTGCTGGCTGTTGTGTAAAAATGCCTTTTTTCGGGTAAAATTTTATCAAGACAAGAAAATGAAGGTAAGCCTTCCTTTCAGAGTCTATTAAATGTCTACATTTTGTGCCCCTCCAAGCACCTTTAGAAATTTGGCTGTTGGGAATGCTTGATGAACTGAAGAGAGGACACTCTGAATAATCATCATTTCTCTTTTTGGAAGGAGCAGGTAATACTAATTTCTTTATTATATACCTGCGACGACTCCATCCCTGTATCAGGCACAAACATCAGCTGTGAAAGGTTTTATTGGCATTATCCATAATCTTGAAAAGCTGGAACATTTAACTCCAAACATAGCATGCAAAGGGGCAGAACTACTACAACCAACGTTTCTGATGAGAGAAATAACCTTGCTTCAGCCTGCAATCTGTAGCTTATCCATCTATTTAATTCAAATGCTACAGTTCTATGTGCCTGAAACTCTGATAGAACCCTGAGATAA
This sequence comes from Chimonanthus praecox, assembly GCA_022113865.1. Lineage (NCBI taxonomy): Eukaryota > Viridiplantae > Streptophyta > Magnoliopsida > Laurales > Calycanthaceae > Chimonanthus > Chimonanthus praecox. The sequence goes on from CM039093.1 coordinate 57,712,577, forward strand.
CCACCACCACCTCATGGCTGGCACTCTCTTCACACATTCCAATAGCCACTTACCAAGAAGAGTTTACCTCCTCGAGTGGTCTGACCCCAAAATCAAAACTTACTTTTGGGTAACAAGACCTGATTCTGGGCAACTAGGATATTTCTCTTCAGTATCATTTCACAGAAGTCCTGAATATTTTCAAGACAATTGATGACACTCATGGGGCACCAAGCAGACATAAATAAATGGGTAACTGGAGAGAACCACTTTGATGAGTATGATCCTGGCTTTAGATGGGGTTATTATCCAATTACTGATTTCTCTCTTCTTCTTTTTTTTCTAAAAAAATGCTGTTTTTCAATGGAAAATTATGTTTTTTTTTCTTTGCAATATATTCAGCGATGTGGCCATTTAATTGTAGAACATCAATAATTCATTGATTAAATGTCACTATGCTGTTTTTGTGTTTTAATCTTTTTTTCCTACTCTGTTCGCTGCTCCACACCGAATGGCAAGATTTGGTAGGCATCCTTTATACCTGCTATACTCTGCAGTCTAATGCTGTATAGCAGCAAATTGATACTTACAGAATCTGGTGGTGTTTCCTACAGACCTGCTTGCTGGTACAGCAAACCTTAGTTTCTTGGCAGTAAATGCCTTGTGAAGTAGGTATCCAATAGCACCATTGCGAGCCTTTTAAATCTCAAGTAATCGATTTTTGTGTGTTTTTTTTTGGAAGGTAAGCACTAAGCGGTGTAAGTCGAAACCAACAACCTTTGTGGCTGCATGAGTGGGCGCTTACTGCTGTCTGAAATTGGCTATAGTCACATGGTTTTTAGTTCAAGAATCCAGTCTTTATATATTCCACTGAAGATTCTTGAATGTTTACCGTAGACAACCTAATACTTGGCATGATTTATAATCATAAAATGCCTATCCACATCATGGAAATGCTTGATAAGAGCCTGTAGAACAATTAGAAGTGTTTCTTGTTGTAACTGTGAAGGTTGATGGTCAGAGTCACGTTACCATCTTTAATAATAATAATAAAGTTACTTGACCTGAGACTTGTTTTGATGTAACTATTTAGGTGTGTTATGACTGGAGCAAAGGTGCAGAAAATCACAATCCAGCTGCCGCAAAGACTAACATTTTTCTGCATACACCACAGGTCCGTCTCATATAAGGCTAATTTTTTTTTAAAAAAATGTTGTTACTTACCAGGATCATGTATTTATTTTTATGCATAACGGTAAACTTTTATTCAGGAGGAATAGTTAGCCTAAAAATTGTTTATGTATGGGAGTTGGAAAGATCAGTGGAAATGTATGTCATCTAATTTAGCTTCAGAAAATGAGAAAAGGACCTGTTGTCTGGAGATAGATAACTTGATCTCTTTAATAATGAAAGATAATCACTGTATTTCTGGTTCTGCAACTGAAGATCCTGTTCCTTGGAATTTTCATCAATAACCCACCCATCAAAGGTGGATGTAAAAACCCTAATCCTGTCCTAGATGGACTTTGTCTCATCTACATCGACATTGGCTTGGGAATTTAAAATTCTTTTTCTGAGTTTAGAAGATTGATTTTTCTTTTTGGCATAGTAGAATCACATATATGCCAAAAAAATTTGGCTAAAAATTATGTGAAAATATTGAACTTGAATTTTATGCACCAAATACTCCAAAAATTATTTTAATGTGAAGTTTGTGATCACTTGTTTTATTTGATGAGCAGGAATCTGAGGTCAAAGCAAAGCCGCGAGTAACCACTGGCAGAAAGTGAAGTTGCTTTATCATTCGAGGGAACAAAATTGAAGCTGTGCTATCAAAGCAATGGGAGCAGTTATGTCTGATTTTTTAACTTGTTGGAATTTTGTTTTTCCAGGAAAATTGAGTTCTTAGTTGTTACTGAGATTAGGACATAGGTTAGGTGGAACTATAGTATTGATTTCTTGATATTCATTTCTTATGTTTTGATTTTTGAGTGTATGTTGGGATTTGGTATTCGTTTTAGGAAATTTGCATGTAAAATCATTTCATTGGTGACCACTTCCTCACATCCAATGATGCACTGATACACACAGCACATAACATCTTGTGGACTTCCATCTTTCAAAGAATTTCATGGGAAGGATTTTATTTCGAGCTTGTAAGGACTGAGGAGAGTATTTTGGCATTGGCTAAACTTTTAACCCCCTTCTATATACTCCTTCCCTTTTCTCCCCATTTTTATGAAGTTTTAGGGATTTTCCCTGCTCTTCCCACTTTATGCTGAAACCATGTTGGGCATGGGCTGGCTAATAAGGTGGTGATGAGTATGTTAAAAGTTCTTTGTTTGAATATATGATTTCACAAAAATATCCTGATCAGATCAATTAAGTCAAGTTTTTAAGACCGTAAAGTTAAATATTAAGAGAGTAATTGAAACCAATCAATTTTTTATGAGTTTACAAATCTGGCTTTGATTGATTTAATATAAGTGATTTTTTGTGGGTCAGATAGTTATAATGTTAGTTGTTGCACTATATATATATATATCTTAACATTAGGGATGTATTTATTTTTTTAAGGTTTTTCATTCTAATTTCTTTGATACTCTATTATGCCTGTTCTAAGTCAATAAAAACTCTTTCTTTTCTCCTTAAATTTCTTTATAAATTGTCTTACCATAAAGTTGACTTATTTAGCATAATTAATTTGACTTTTAGATATACTTCACACTTGTCTTGGGTGATCTTGTTTAGACTAAGATTTTGTTGAACAATCAAATCAATCAATACACTCCACTTTAACCTAAAATTGATCAAACTTCAATTGAGACACTATTTTGTCTTAGTACTTTATTCTTTTTCGTCATTTTCAAGGTTTGGTTCACTCCTGGCTATGTGATTTTGTTCATTATCTCTTCATTTGTCTCTCCCTCATCTATCCCTTATTTATTTGTCTCTGTCTTTAATGCATTTTACGTGGTTAAGATCTATACACTTCCACCCTTAGCAACTTAGTAAGTTTGTATATTTTTATCTTTTCACTTTCCTTCTCAAATTAACATACAAATCATTATCGGTTTCATATTGAACTGTTCAGATTTTTTTTTTTTTGTATAGCTTTTTTTACTTAAACGTTTTACCACTTCCTATGCAAGCCTATTCTAGTTCCATCGTTACATGAGATTTTAATGATAAAATGATAATTATGTAATTCATTCTAATTAAAATTGGGTCAAATCTAGTTTAATTTTATTTAAAATATTTTAACTTTAATTTCATATGAACTAAAATAATTTTTAATTAAAAATGTTTATATTTCGTTTGTTAAAGAATGTTTTTATTTAAAAAAGAGTTTCAGTCTGAAATGCTCATCAATAAATATTATATGACTTAGCAATTTTTTTTTTCTTTTTTACCATTACAATAATAAAATAGGTAAACAAAGTTATCTAAGGATACATGTATTAGTAGTTTCAATTAATTTATAAAAAAGAAATTGAACTAAGCTTATGAAACATCTAAAATAAATTATACTTTATTTAATAAATTGAATCATTTCATTTATGTAATGAATTTAAACCTACGAACATTATAAAATTAAAAAACAAACGAAGTGAATTTCCTTAACTAATGTTTTAATAATTAAACTATTAATTAAAAAAGTTGACAATTTAATTTAATTAAGTTCAATCGGTGGGTCAAAGCCGTTTTGAATTATGATCAAATAAAACATGACTACTTTAATAAAAGAGTAGTAGAGAAAAAATAAATTAAAAAAATATAAAAACTTTTAGACACAAATCGCTTTAATTGAGGTTTGAATAAGATTGTATGACACATTAACAAATTCTGAGAGTATAATAGTATATTGAATTAAGAATTAGACATTCAAATATGATTTAGTGGAGCTGTAAATTAGATAATTATAAATATTATTTGTTAAATGGGCCAGCAATTGAAATCCAACAGGCCCACCTGACGGGTGGCCGGGAAATTTACAGGTGTTGGTCCCCTGCCCTTTTCTTGGAAAACAGAGATTGCGTCTTGGATTCCATTTTCCAATTCCTTTTCTCATTTCCGTGAATCTCTGAAGTTTCCATTCCTTTCCCAATTTTTTTTCTCTCTCTCTGAAAAGGAGAAAAGGAAGGAAGGTAGGAAGGAAGGAAGAAGAAGAAGCAGCAGCAGAAGAGGATGAGTCATCTGAAGGCAGCAATTTGTCGGCCTCAAATTCTTTTTTCTTCTTTTATTGGGCGTCGACACCACCAATTCGTTTCCCGCCTCGTCTTTCCATTCCAAAACTCTAATTTCCGAGTCTCTTCCTCTCCTTCTGTCTTCTCTCCTCCCGATCTCGATCCCTCCACCCGTTTCAACCCCAAAAGAACAATTGCCAGGGCCTCTAAATGGACCTCCGAAAAATCCCCCTACGAAATGCTCGGTAAGTATTTTTATTTTATTTTTTCCTAAACTCCCTTTTGATTTACATTAAATTGCAGTTTCGTCCTGTTCTGGAATTGCCCAAAAAAGCTCTAGTTGAATTTCAATTTTTTTAAAGAGAAGATTGGTGTTTTTTCTACTCTCTACAATTCTATGTTGTTGAATTATTTGACCAAAGTTTAGATTTTTTTTTCCTTAAAATTTTTTATTTTTATTTGTTGCTTCTGTTTGCTCCTTTTTTTTCCAGTTATTCTTGATATAGATTTGTGTACTTTTACATTACAGTTGCCATAATTGCACAGAATGATTCTAGTTCAATTTCAATTTCATTAATTAGTAAAAAGGAAGAAGATTGGTGTGTCTCTACTTTCTATGCTCTTGGATTTTTTTTTCTGTAAGTTTAGATTTTTCTATAATTTTCTTATTTTTATCGGTGGCTTCTGTTCTCCTTTCTTCTTCTTCTTCTTTTTTTTTTTTTTTTAAATTAAGTTTTCTGGATGTAAATCAGCATACTTTCACAATTCCATTTTATCAGTTTTGGTCCATAGAAGATAGACTTAAGAGGTGATATTAAAATCCTGCGATCAGTTTCAATTGAAAAAAAAGGCAAAGAGCCTATACATAATTGGTAAATGTTCATTGCAAAGAGCCTATAGATACTTGGGACCTCTAGTTCCTAAGTCAGAGTGTCTGTTAGTTGAGCTACCCGTGCTGGGTGAGTTACACCATTTTTCTTCGCACTTACTGTCATCCTATAAATTGGATCCATACGAAATTCGAATCCATTTTGAGATACACTAGTTGGATTAAGCTCAAGTCCTACGTTTAGCTAAATCTTCATAGTTTTTAAAACCATGTCAAATTGATTTTTTGCACTTTTTTTATTTTTATGAAATGGGATTTTTGGCACACTTCCTACTGGATGATGAGGAACTAACTTTTAGTAGACTTATTTTGCATTGATAAAGTGCAGGGTGGTTTGATTCTTTTTTGCTTCTAATTTGCAGAGTTGGAGAGGGATGCTGATGAAGAGAGAATAAAATTTGCCTATAGACGGCTGGCCAAATACTATCATCCAGATGGTTGGTCTCTCTCTCATTCTTTGATGCATGTACCTTGTTTGGATATTAAGATTGATTAATCCAATTTCATATTTGATATTCCTTTTACCTCATAAGCTTCTCATAATAACTTGCTGCCTTTTACATGGCTATGACATTGAATGAGTCATGATAGAGGGACACTTGTCTACCTAAAGGGAAAGATGTCCCCCACTTATCAAAAGGGTGTTGCTCTATAATGAGCCCATTTAAGTTGATTGATCGCATTGTTTAAGTGACTACTTTCCCTACACGTTGATTGATACGCTGATTACATATTTTCCAATGGAGTGGGCAACAATGTGATCCTAAAATGGCAGAATCATTTGTCATTGGTGATGCAAGTGCAAATATTATTACATATTCATACTTAGACTTCTCAGACTCTGATTGAAATCAATTGTTAATTTGTGATTCTGTTAGGCTTCATCTAGAACATTTCCAGAGGTTCTTTATTTATTATGATGCAACTTTGATCAATTATGTCATTGCCATACTCTCGTATTCTTGTTGTGTAGTTGTTTTTTCATCAACTAATTTTATTATCTTAAGATATTTTAAATGCTTTATTGTTTACGTTATGGTTGGATCATTAACTGGTGAGTTTGTTTCTTATTGAAGTATATGATGGTAGAGGGACACTTGAGGAAGGGGAAACAGCTGAAGCACGGTTCATTAAGATTCAAGCAGCTTATGAGTTACTTGTAGATGAGGAGAAGCGGAGGCAGTATGATAAAGATCACCGTGTCAATCCAATGAAGGTGAGTAGTTGTTATTCAGTGTCCTATCATGCAGTGCTTTCAGTGAGGAAAACTCTAGCATGATATAAAGAAGTTACCGAAGTTATAACTCAAAGCCAGACGAACAATGTGTTCACTATTCCTTCTGGATTGGACACACCCTTCATCCAATTTGGAGTTGAATCTTTAGCATAACTTTTTTAAGTGAAGCACGCCAGGTTCCTTGAATTATTCATGATGTTGATTACATTTGTAAGCTTTTGTATGAGATTCAACCGAGATATCGTCATGGACACCTAGATTTTTTAGTGCAATTTATTTTCTCTGTAAGAAAATGAGAAATGGTCTTGCTTTTTTTTTTTTTGGGCACTTTTATTATATCTGGAAATATTCTAGAACTATGCACGGTTTTTTGTGTTTTTGAGAACTTTTGCCTGTCGGAAAGTTAATTAAGACAAACATTTCAATAATAATGTAGGCAAAGCTACCTTTCAAAAAAAAAAAAAGGTAGGCAAAGCTCAATGTGGCCTAGTGTTTTCGGTAGAACATTATGATCAGCTTAGCTAAGCTGTGGAGAGAATTTGAGACCAAAAAGTTAATAATCCGTTAGAATAACTTTCAAGACGTGGCGAGGGTTGTCTTAATGGGTTGACCACAGGTGCTTCTGATTTCTTTCCACTAAGAAAATTTTGTTGTTTTAATTTTATTTCTCTCAGGCTTCTCAAGCATGGATGGAGTGGCTAATGAAGAAGCGAAAAGCATTTGATCAGCGTGGTGATATGGCCATTGCGGCTTGGGCCGAGCAGCAGCAGCGTGAAATGAATCTACGTGCACGCCGCCTTTCTCGATCAAAGGTAGTTAAAGCACTTGGTTCATCTGATCATCATTTTATTTGCATCATGTGCACACGCCAATGGGGTATTTGTTGCATTATGACATTGGTAAAGATAACATTCTTCTCCTTTTTGAAGATGGATTGATGCACAACTCAAATGATTGGTTCAAGATTTGTTCTTAACCTTTGGGAGCTTGGGTACCTTTCGATCTCTAAATGGAAAGTGGTTTGGATATTCTGTATGTTGGTTATCCACTGTACTCATCTGGGCAAAGGAAAACAGAAAAAGTTTTGGGAATTGTACTGAAATTACAAGGCAAATTTTTTAAAGAGAATGTTGTTTTCTCCCTTTTCTGTCCCAGATACAATTAGGATGGGGAAGTGAAAAATAGCATTCACCTTGAATGTGTTTTCCAGAGCTCACTGATTTGTGACTCAGATTTTACTTGGCTCTGCATGCCAAGGAATGAGCCAACTTAAGGCTCACCAAAGTATTAATTCAAGCCATCTCGCGTTTTGACGTCATTTCAGATTGATCCAGAGGAAGAGAGGAAGCTCTTGGCTAAAGAAAAGAAGGCCTCTATGGAAATTTTCTCCAATACCCTTAAACGACATACTCTTGTTCTGAAGAAAAGGGACTTGATGAGGAAAAAAGCAGAAGAAAAGAAGAAGGTCATCAGTCAACTCCTTGCTGCCGAAGGCCTGGAGCTCGATACAGATGATGATGAAGCACTGTAGATTGTTCCCTTTGTCTTCATTAGTTTCTATAGTAAACGATCTACTCGTGGAATATGGCCAACAGATATAGCTGCTGGTTGGGTGGATTCACGTTTCTGTTGTATTTAAACTGTATATATAATTGTTTCTAGCATCTTAGAAAATGAATGAAGAAAATGGTTATGAAGAATTTGAATCTCTCTCAAATTTCTTGTGAATTTGATCATTAGCTGGGTTTTGATAAATTTAGCAGAACATGTATCCTATTATGGTGATTTTAGGTTTTCAAATTCTAAAGATGGCCCAAATGTTGTGATATTAACTGTTTTCAAGCTCAATGCTAAAGGTGTGAATATTGTACTTCTGATGTGCTGCTGAAACTTGTTTTGAGCTTCAAATTTCCTTCTCTTGTCCTTCGAGAATTTTGGCAGTCTGGATTCAGGAAAGCTGAAATTGTGATCCTCTCTTCAGTTTGTCCTCATAAATGTTTTTGGTTCTTGTACTCATAAATGCCCAATCTGTTGATTTGTTGGGGGCAGCTGAACGAGTTTCACATCGGTTGTGAAGGAAGAGATTTAGAGAGACAGCATGTGGACTTGGCGACGTTATATTCGCCGGAGGGCCTCGTTCGAAGGGGGAATTGTTGGGGCAGCGGAACGAGTCCTACATCAGTTGTGAAGGGGAGATCTAGGGACTTGTATTGGGATTGGGTCATTCCACCTAATAGGCTAGCTTTTTGGGTTAAATATCCAGTCTTAATATGATTCTAGGTTATGATTTCAAGGTTCGAGTGGCAATTTCTGATTCAACTTGTGGAATCAATTTGATATCTCAAAAAATTCAGAATTTAGGTCAAGAATTTCTTAAAAAAATAGTTCGAGCCTCAAAAAAGAAGTAGAGGAGTCTCAAACCTAACTTCATCCTATCTAATTTAAAAATATTCAAAAAAAATTGTCACATTTCATTAGTCTAAATGTTTTATCTAGGTATTTCACACCAAGCCTCCGAACTAAAGGAAAATATGCCTCTCGTTTTTTCATTATCATTTTTTTTTTTTTAGAACAAGCCGGGTGGGGTTGGTTAAATGAAATTTGGATTTCGGTTAGTATTTATTGAGTTGTGCTTCAAAAATTGTGTTAGGTCAGATTAAAAAAAAAATAAAAAAATTGTTACATGCTTCAAAAATTGTGTTAGGTCAGATTAACAAAAATAAAAAAAATTGTTACATGCTTCAAAAATTGTGTTAGGTCAGATTAAAAAAAATTAAAAAAATTGTTACATGCTTCAAAAATTGTGTTAGGTCAGATTAAAAAAAATAAAAAAATTGTTACATGCTTCAAAAATTGTGTTAGGTCATATTTTTAACACCTAACTGCTGAAAAAAAAATCCCGAACAGGAGTTGAACCCGACGTGAATCGAACACGCAACCTTCTGATCTGGAGTCAGACGCGCTACCATTGCGCCACGGATCCGGCTTGTAAATGATAGCACATATTATATAATATAACAAAAAAATAATAAATACTTCCTCTACCGAGATTTAATACAAAACTGTCATATAATTGTTTAAATGAGTCTCAAACTCACATAATTGGATGTGATGTAAAAGATAACCCCATTTATTATCCTATCCCTCAATTTTAAAATTAATGATTATATTCATCAAAATTCAAAACTAAGAAGACTAAGTTTATGTGACTAATATGATTAATTGGTGGTGATGCTTTATATGTTTCGTATTCGTGTCATACATTGTATCTAATAATATAGGACGAAAATATACGAAAGTTCTTATGAAAATCTAATGATACTTGAGTCACCGATTATGCCATTTTAAGAGAGTGTTTGCCTTGAACCAACAATGATTGTCGGGATCTTTGAAAATCTAATGATACTCAATTTGTTGTGCTACTTATCAAAATTCATAATTAAGAAGTCTAAGTTTGTATGACTAATATGATTAATTGGTGGTGGTGCTTTCATGTCGTCATCTATACAATGTATCCAATAACATAGGACCAAAACATATAGAGGTTCTTATGAAAAATCTAATGATACTTGAGTCACCGATTATGGCATTTTAAGAGAGTGTTTGCCATAAACCAACAATGATTCTCCGAATCCTGAAAATCTAAAGATACTTAATTTGTTGTGCTACTTATCAATCGATTTACGTATACAAATTCAAACGTAGTTTGGTCATTTCAAACCTTAGATAGCTGTAGAATTTTTTATAAAGACAAATTCATTCCCATGTGTCACATTATTATTAATGGGATCACAAATTATGTAGTGTCTGAACATAATTAATAGTTAGTATCTAAGAATGTTCTTCATCAAATGTGACTGAGATTCCTCAAAGCTTAGACTAAATGTATTGCTGTATCGATTTGTAGCACAAGTTATAGCCACAAAAGGCTGTAATTATTACCTTGAAAATTATATAAAAAATAATCACAAAAAAAAAAAAATATTTTAAAATTTCAAAATCTATCATTAAAATCCATTTGCAATCAGCTATTTATAAACTCCCTTTTATAGGTTTTTTTTTTTTTTTTATAAATTAACTATACACTTTCATAGTTTTCTATGGACCATTCCAAAGGGTCACATTACCTAATAAACTGAACGACACCTTTAGTAAAAAATTGCATTTTCCCATGACATCTTTAAAAATAAAAAGAATATTAATATAAAAGTTTAATTTTAAAAATATTAAAAGTTCTAAATTTTAAGGAGTAATAGTAAAATCATTTTAATAGTAGTGGTTAAAATCCATTTTAACTCACCCACAACCCATCGCTTTATTTGTTCGAATGATTCAGTATTCGTATCTTGTATGGGAGGTCTTGCCCTCAAACGCTTGGAATGTCTAATCTAATCCATGATGCTTTTTGGTGGTGTCATGGATCAAGAGTTTTACCTATGATTCCCACGAAGTGGGGTCAGCAGATTTCCACGTATTAAAAAAAAGAAAACATCATCGACATCATTATTATCATGCTCTTCAAAGTAAATTTTTCATCCATCTAACAACAAACATTAAGTCATAAAATCGGATCATATTCATATTATAAAATTCAATTACAAATTCTGGAAACCACTCTCCATCTAATGATGGGCCTTTATTATGTGCCCTAATTTGGACCTAATTGGAACTACTGAAACTTATTTAAGTCTAAATAATAATGCAAAGCAGTAAACAAATAATTTTAATTAACGACATTCATACCTACATAAACAAGTATGGGCATCACTGCAGGTGCCAGTTCCAGTTTCTATTGAGGCAAAATTATAACTAATGCTACAGTAGCCGTCACAATCAGAATTTATGCAGCCATTCATACGGATGGAGCTATGACAGTATTCCTTCCAATTTCTCTGAGTGAAACTGGTTCCACTTGGATCTGGATCATTTGCCATCACAAAACCTGCCATGGTTAACATATCATAATTAGTAAAAAAAAATAATCATTCTTTTTCTTTTAATTTTACGTGTGGGAAACCGCAGAATATCTAGTGTAAAACTCTCACGGGTGAGCTCACTACCCTAGAGTACACCAAGGTTAGGCCATGGAGACTCGAATTCGCAGGGGTAAAAATATCGGGAGCAAAATCTTTCTTATTTTTTTAATTAAAACCACCGATATCACAGATATATATTGAATATCGTCCAATATTGACAAATATCGACAGATACGATACGTATCGATCAATATATATAAGTTTTATTAATATTTGAAATTTTTATATATTTTAAATACGAAACGTATCTAAGGGGTATCAAAATCACATGAATATATTTGTGCAGCAGATAATCCAAAGTTCCAAACTCTTGTGGAGATTGGATTGCACAATATCAAGAAGGAATCAATTTCAGAGTAAATAATAAAAAAATACTAGAGATTTTAGAAATAATTTACCATGAAAAAAGAGTATCAGCATCGAGAAACAAAGGAATTTAGCCATCTTCATTGTTGCTGGTTAGTACTGCACCAATCCACTTTTCTGCGTGTGAATCTGTCCAATGCCGTGGCAAGGGTATTTGCAGTGTAATTCTATCCTTATCTTTCTATGTTTGGCTTTTAAAAATAGGGAAATTGCAAGATTATAGAAAGTAGAAAGTAGAAACTATGCTCGGCTATTTTAAAAATAGAAAAAATATAGTAGATTTTACTAGATAAAAATATAGAATTGATTCCGGCAGAATATTATTTAAAAATAGAGGGCACGAGGGCAGAATCGGAAGGCTGTAGAAAAAAATTCATTCGTTGTACATTTAAAATAAACTACGGTGTAAATATCAAAACTCTCCCTTTTATTATGAAAAACTATTTTACACCACTGTTTTTTTCTCATAGTGCACCACTCTTAAAGACAAATTCAAAAAATCACTATCCTAAATTAAATGCCATTCTAAAGTTTAAGGCAAAATGGTAAAAAGATTCAATTTATCGTGAGGTGTTAGTAAAAGGGTGCGCATCTTAATATGAGAAAATTCTTTTAAAACACATGGGATTGAGTGAACTTCCCACTTTGTCTCATCCGTCCGTATGACTTTTAGTAGACTTTCAGAAATCAGTTCAGTGGATAGGTGCACCGGACCGAATCATTTGAAAATGGTGAGGAAAATACACCGATTTGACTATTTTAGATTAGTTTTAATCTATCTTTAAAAACATGTGGTGTAAAAAAAAAGGAAAAAAAATACCTTGACTGGAAGAATTACACAATATTATTTTGATCTCTTTAGTTACACCATGATTTTTAACCCTTTAAAATTTGATGATTTTACATAGCTTTTGTGAGCCTTACAAACATATTATACCTATAAAAATACTTTAAATAAAAAAGTTTATAATATAGTATTAAGTCCACGAATCAATCAAGTCATATTTCTTAACCTACATTTGATTGTCCCTTAAATTTTTATAATCCTTAAGGTCTTGAAGACACACGGAGGGAACATGACATGTGATGCAGGCATCAAACCCGATAAATTAATCGGATGATATCGAAAAATTAACCCTCGAACCGGAGATTGGACCGATGGAGAAAAGAGAGAGGGCCCTACTTCAAGTGCCATGTCATCCGCCACATCACCATGGGTCCCACTTCAAAATCTGAGCCAGTGAGCACGTCAGCATAGCCGAACGTGGCAATCTGCTCGGATAAAACCAGAATGGAAGCTTTCCACCATGCATAGCCGAACTTAGAAGCCCAGTTGTCTTGGCCGATCATTGATCAGATTTTAGGATAAAGAGAATCTCAGCAAAAGAGAACAGAGAAAATGGAAAGAATAATGGAGAGGATAAGGAGGAAGGTGGAAAGAAATCCAGAACAGAGAGGAAGGACCAGCTATTGAAAGAGGGAAATACAAGGAAAGAAGAAGATAGTGATATGGGGGCCGTGAGCAGAGAAGGAAAATCAGCAAAATAGAAAGAGAAAGAAAGAAAAAAGGAAGAAAATAGAAGAAGGTAGGAGCTGTGCAACTGAATCTAGCGAAAGGAGGGAGGAATAAACAGATATGGAAAGAAAAGGAAGGAAAGGGAGAAGAAAGTAAAAAGAAATTAAAGACATTATGGGTGTTAGATAAATAATTAAACTATGGAAATAATTGGTCGAATTCAAATATAAAGGTCAATATTAGATTGATTGGATAAATTACTTAGATGAGGATGATGACCTAACATCAATATTTTAATATGACTATATTCATTAATTACAAAAAATCATCACCATACACTAAAATTCCACATTTTCAAGTTTTATTTTTCCATTTGATTATCATAAACTATGCTGCCAATCACTCAATTGTCTAACATATTATTTTTTATCCTTTGCCTCCATATTTTTAGTGATTGACCTCTCTTGTTTGAACCTGCGATCAGACTCATACCGGTCATGTCAAGTCTTCTACTAACATAACCAAGTTACTTAAAACGAGTTTCTTTCAATTTTAAGAATTGATCCATATGATATCAAGCCTGTATATAATGTGTATCAATCAACATTTCATATGTAAAACCTTAGTTCCATTTTAGAATTGGGACATAAAAATTTTGTTTTATTTTAATCCTCATCTATTTAATAAGTTGATTAATCTTGTGAAAACATAATAATGCTTGAGTCACAGATTATGCCATTTTAAAAGTGTCTATCCCAAACCATCAATGATCGTATGGATCCTCAGTGTTATGGCATCACTCAATTTGTTGTGCTACTTATTGGTTGATCTATGTATATAAATTTAAGGTTTGGTCATTTCAAATCTTAGATAGTTGCTGAAATTTTTATAATGACAAATTCACTCCCTTGTGTCCTATTGTTATTGATGGGCTCTCAAATTGTGTGGTGCCGGAGGATCTAAAATCACTAGCTGATGTTTAAGAAAGTTTTTCGTCAAATTTGACTCTAAGATTCCTCGAGTTCGAACTAAATCTATTCTTATAAACAATTTGCAGTAGTAAGGGTTGACTTAGCACTCAAGGACCCACAAGAGATGCGAGTGATTTTATGTTCAAGTCACTCTCAATACAAAAGAGTCATTCTGCATAATGTTACTTAGTATGTGTGGATAAAAAGATTTACACATGCTTTAAAGATTAAAAGTCTCATTAAAATTCATTTGACATGATCTTTTTATGAACTTTAGATATCTCCTGTACCACTCTTTAATAATTTTTTTAAAGACCATTTCAAAGGGTCACAACCATTTAAACTGAATGATACTTGTAAGTAAAAAACACATTTTCAAATGACATCTTTTAAAAATAAAAACAATATTAATATATAAGTTTAATTTTAAAAATATCGAACAACCTAAATTACTGTAAAACCATAACAACACTCACTTAACCCAGAACTCATAAAAAAACATCATCAGCATCATTATTATCATTTTCTTCAAAATTATTTTTCTCATCCATCCAATAACAAACATTAAGTCATAAAATTGGATCATGTTCATATAATAAAATTCCATAGAGGCTGAGGCCAGCCAAACTACAAATTCTTGAATTCAATCTGTCTCCATCCAATGAGAGGCCTTTATTATGTGCCCTAATTTGGCCTAATTGTAGCTAGTAAACTTAAATTAAGTCTAAATAGATAATAATGCAAAGCAGTAACCAAATAATTTTAATTAAGGACATCTAAACCTACATAAACAAGTATTGACATCAGTGCACGTGCCAGGTGCATCTCCTGTTTGTTCATAATCAAAATGATTGCTGCAGTAGGTGTCACAGTAATCATTTGTGCAGTCTTCAAGATGGACAGGGCATTGACAGTAAGCCACATCTACCTGAATGAAACTGGTCCCACTTGGACATGGATCGTTTGCCTTCACAAAAGCTGCCATGGTTTTACATATTATAATTAGTAAAAAATAATATAAGGAGGTAAATAATATGAAATTGATCCGAATAGATTTTCGAATTTCCATATCGTTTTATTTATTCGAGGAGTAAGGTATTTTCATTTTATACGAGAGGTCTAGTTCTCAAACCCTTCGAGTGTCTAACTTAATCTATGATGTTTGTGGATGGTGTCATGGATCTGGAATTTTACTTATGATCACCACAAAGTAGGGTCAGTGGATTTCCGTATTAAAAAAAAAAACTAATAAAGGCCAGTAAAAAATAAATGAATTTAGATGCAAATTTTAAATTCATTTAATTTTTTATCCGAATATGCATCTAAAATTGATATATAATTGTTTCAATATGAATTCTGATATAGTTTTGATGGGTTCTACATAATTGAGTTTATTTAATAGATAATTATATGGATATGAAATATATAACATTTAACTATCAATTGATAATTCAAACGACATAATATTTGCCTTTAAATTTTGTTGAGTACTTTGATACCCTGCACCAAACCAATGTGGGAGTCCCACATCGGTTTGGAAGGGAAGTGGCCTTGGGTATATTTGAGGCCACACTTGGTACTCAAGCAGGACGTGACATGACCCGGCCCCAAAAGCAAAACCGTGCGGGCTCGCTTGTCTGCGAGGCCAAGAGCAGACAATTTCTTTCTAAGTCAAGCCCTAAGTCCTGTATTTGAGTCGGGTCGTTACAAATTTGGTATAAGAGTCGAGTTCAACACTCGGACTGTGTGGACCTTTCCTCCTTCTTTGGAGTTGTTGAGCTGGACCGAGTCGAGTTGAAGACGGCTCGAGACTTTAAGGGACTTTAGGGGGGTGATTGTGATACCCTGCACCAAACCAATGTGGGAGTCCTACATCGATTTGGAAGAGAAGTGGCCTTAGGTATATTTGAGGCCACACTTGGTACTCAAGCAGGACGCTTTTTGGACCAGGCCATGTGGGCCTAGGCTCAAAAGCAAAATCGTACGGGCTCGCTTGTGTGGGAGACGCAGAGCGGACAATTTCTTACTAAGTCAAGTCCTAAACCCTATATTCGGGTCGGGTCGTTACAAGTACAAGTCATTGATTTTTTAAAATTTAAAACCAAAGAATTTGATAATTAGATAAAGTTTAAAGTTCATACACAACCTACTTATATGGTTTTCTTTACATCACACCAATTATGTGAGTCCTAAGATCCGCTTGATATATGACTTGTTAGTAGAGTTTTTGAAATCTGATTGACTTCCAATTCAAATCTTACAATAAAAAAAATGAACAAATCTAAAGTAACATGAGATTAGTAATGAAAATATCTTTCAAAAATAAAAAATTACTTCTAAATTTTCCTAACCATGCATAAGACAAGATTAAAAAAAACTCACATGGTTTAGCTCAACTGGTTGCCTCCTGCCTCAGGAGGTGGGAGGTTGCGGGTTCGAGCTTCCATGGCCTAACTTTAATGTGCCCTAGGGATAGTGGGTTCACCCGTGGGGGTTTTACGCTGAGAAGGTGAGAATGATACAACAAGCATTGGCATGTATCATTCCGAGTTGAACCGATATATATTGGTTAATACATATTAAGGAAAGTGATTAGTTCACCAACACTTTTACCTTAGATGCATCAAATTTAAGTGAAATACCTATTTCACTTAAATTTTCTTCAATCTCTCGTCTTTCTTTCTTTCCATTTGTTTGGATAAAATGAGTATTTCACTCAATTTTAGTGCATCAAAGGTAAAAGTATTGGTGTACTCATCAATTCTTTATATTAACCATATTTATAACCTTTAAAGTGTCCCATATTTAAAATTTCTATATATTTTATATAAAAAACGTATCTAAGGCGCATCAAAATTACATTTAGAATTTTTTTTCTCCTATCTGTGCAGCAGATAATCCAAAATCTTGTGGAGATTGGATTGCACAATATCAAGAAGGAATTATTACAAAGTAAATAGTAAATAATAATAGAGATTTTAGAGATAATTTACCATGAAAAAAGAGTAGCAGCATAGAGAAAAAAAGAAATGCAGCCTTCTTCATTTTTGCTGGTTAATACTGCACCAATCCACTTTTCTAAACACATGACAAGGGTTTTTGTAGTGTCATTCTTTCCTAATCTATGGCAATTATCTTATCTTATTATAAAGTATCTTCCAATATCTTCTAAAATCAAATAATTTGTCCTTTTAAAATATTTAGAGTATGTTTGGTTTTTTAAATAGAAAAAAAATCTAAGTAGATTTTGTTATATAAAAATAGGGAACTGCAAGATTATTGAAACTATGTTTGGATTTTTTTTAAAATAAAGAAAAAATCTAGTTGATTTTACTAGAAAAAAAAATAGAGAATTGATTCTAGCACAATGTTTTTACTAACACCCACTTTGAAATAAATTGAAACTTCTCATTTTGTCCTTCCTTTTATCGTGACAAATTTAAATGCCAGTCTAAAATATAAGGCAAAATGGAAAAAAGTTTCTATTTATCACGCGACATTGTCGGTGTTAGTAAAAATACCAGTGCCAGAATCGAATCAATTTCCTAAAAATACTAAGTAGTTAGGATCTCTTTTTTAGTTCTCTCTTTAGAATAGAAGTAGGCAATAAATTATCTTGATTGGAAGAACTAAAGAATATTATTTTCATCACTTTAAATTATTTTTTCAAAACTTTTATAATCTTTAAAAAAACGTATGCCCCTTCTTTCTTGTACTCAAATGACCTCTTAGATGGAACTCTGCTTTGAATTCTAATTTAAGTACATGAACAGGGGCATGATATGGGAAGAGACAACCCTATCCTCTAATAAATTGAGATCTTGTACTCAAATGATCTTCTCTTCGATGGTACCATGCCTTGAAGCCTAATTTAATATATGAACAGGCTAACATACAATGGAAGAAGATAAAACAATAGACAAAAAAAAAAAATGAGGAGAAATCTCAATTCCATTCAACAATTTAGAGTCATAAGATCACAAATCATCTTCAGAAGAGAATTATCACTCAAGATCCCTCTACTCTTCCACCCTCTCTTCGATATTCCTCATTCTCCACAATTAGCTTCTCATACAAATGTCATTTTTGTTTACATTTAAAACAATAAAAACATTTCTTACTTTTAATTGTAGAGTTTTTACCAAAAATATTGTGGGCGTTAGATAGGGAATGAACTCATGGAAACAATTTACCAAATCTACATATAAAGGGCAATGTTAGATTAATAAGATAAATGACTTAGATGATGATTATGATCAAATATCAATATTTTAATGTGACTATATTCATTAGTTACCAAAAATCATCATCATCATACACTAAAATCTCATATTTTCATGTTTTAATTCTCTATCTGACTCTCTCATAAATTATACCGTCAACCACGCAAGTGTCTAACATGTCTCTTTTTATCATTTCCCTCCATGCTTTCAGTGAGTGACCTCTCATCTTCAAGCATGTGATCAGTACTCTCTCTCAACTTAACGCACATGGGTCATGTCAAATCTTCTATGGACATAACCAAATTACTTAAAACAAGTTTCTTTCAATTTGTTCTCTATTTGTTCTCTATTTAAAGTATTTTTAAACTATCTCTAATATATTTATTTTTAACACTACCATTTAGCGTTAACCCACTCGTAGTATACATATCTATATAATTTTAACTTTATCTGCATGTTTTCTTTGTATATACATAGCATTATCTTTTTTTTTCTGTCAAAAATTAAAATCTATCAGATAAGGTGGAGGTCGAACATCACCCGATTTGGAGTTGGGTCAGTTCCAAGTTTGAAAGACCGAAAAATTGTTTGGGTCAGGGTCAACATTTTTGGGTTGGGTTAGGTTAAAAAAGAAATATATAAAAAACCCAAGACCCAAGACACAACAAGAATATATTAACACAATGTATAATATTATACATAACTATATAAAAATATTTTATAAAATCCTAATTTCTGTCCTATGCAATTATATTAAAGTATATTTATTTCTTTCATTTTTGAGATCTACTATTAGATTTTTTTTTTCATTCTCACGTTGTTGAGTTTTTTTGGGCAATCGATTTAAATTATCCAGTTCAGTCTTAAGGTATTTTTCTTGATTCAAGTGAGTTTTTAAAAGACACACATTTCAAGTATCTCAAATTGATTGGTTCAAGATTTAAAAATCTTAGTTGAGGGTGAATTAGCAAAAGCCTAACCTGACCTATAACCCTACTTGCCTATTAATCAAAGCGTTGCAACCAACTAGAGCAGAAATATATAGGAAGGAACACACCAAATTTTCTCTAAAAATGGAAGCAATATCAAAAATAGAAGGAAAAAAATAAGTTTTATCAAAAATGGAATCACTTGTTACATAGTTTAAAAACTCCAACAAACTCGGGTGAGCCTCTCTGAGTTTACTTGACTTGATAAAATTTCAAATCGACCTAGTCAATGAGTTTTATCAAATTTTTCTGAATCACGTCCAAAAGCTTGACTGAGTTACTTGATTCGATAAGATTTCGAGTTGACTCCGAGGTTTAAGTCTTTAAACTATGCTTGTTAAGCATGGTTGTATTTGTGCTTTTACAATTTTAAATCATATGTAACTTGCAATGGAACATCAGAAGCCAAGAATTTCAGATAAATCCATTAGTAATAATCAGAGATATTTAAGTTAAATTAAACCGTGTCCGCAATCTATGGCAAGACTACAGTTGCCCAGTTGCATGTGTTCTTCCCTCCTCATCAGTCAAAATTGCATTCAACATCCAAGAAGATCTACAAATCATTAAAATGTATTTAGGAGTATAAAAAAGACGATGTATAAGATATTAAACAGCAGAAAAGGCTCAAGATATTAACAAACACAGAATGTCATGATATTGAGCTAAAAACATGAATATCATGTTGCAAGAATAAGGGGAAAAAAGAAGTAAGCAAGGAACTCCTTGTCATGCTTTACGTATCACATGGCATACAAACTATCTGAGATCACTTCTTCAGTACAAATTATGCAAAGATGTGTCAATGAAAACCATAAAATGTCAGGAGTTTGGATGGTAACAATAGAGTAAGAGCAATCAATTTTTTTTGCACGAATTCTTGAAACGCACAGTTTTTTAAGACAACTGATGATTTCATTAAGAGAGGGAAAGAGAGCAGAAGCCAACCCTCTTCCCCCCTGCCCACCCCACCCACCCCCAAAAAAAAGGGGGAAAAGAGTGGCAGTAAGAATAAATCAAAATGTCTAGATCTGCCCTTGCCAAAAGAAGCATCCTCTTTTAGAATTAAACATGTCTGGACATGGAGAAAAGGAAAGGACATGCCCAGAAGAGGTTGGGCTGACGGTCAAGAAGCTCCCCTCATGAAGGGAGATCTTTAGTTCGATTCACGCTCAAACCCTCTTGGCCACTCCCCATGGGATTACTCCTCATCGACTTAACCAGTGTGTGTGGATTAGGAGGTTTACATATGTTCGTGGGATTAATTTCACCTCCAATGTGGGGTGAAAATACTAATGTTAAAAAAAAAAAAAAAAAGGAATCAACCACATTCTATAAGCTGCCAATCTCTTCAATTAAAAGGTTCCATTATCACAACTTGTCAGAAATATAACGAAGGCTTGATGAGAACGGAGGAGGATTTTAGTTGCCCCCTTTGTGGATACCCAAAGGAGGATGTCGATCATATTTTCATAAGTTGCCCTTTTGCAAGACATTTATGGAAAAATTTCCTGAACCTATTTGACATCCCTTGGGTTTCGATAGAACTTGTGTCGGCATAGTGGGTTTATGGTTCATTTCGAGGCTTAGCCCCAGGTGGAAGAGTGCTTGGTTCACGGTACCTGCCGTAGTTTTTTGGACCATATAGAAAGAAAGGAACTCTAGAATTTTTGAGGGGAAGTCTTCTGAGGTTACAAATCTTTTTCAAAAGGCGAAATGGAGATTGAGTATGTGGTGGTTATCTGGGGAGGAATTTAAGGGACTTAAACCTAATAATTTTCTGGCATCATGGGAGGGTTGCTTAAGGGAAAGGAGTAGGATTATTAGGACCCGTGTTAGTTGGTGTCCACCATAACAAGAAGTCTTGAAATTTAACGTTGATGGAGCTTCGAGGGGTAAACCGGGACCTAGAGGAATAGGAGGCGCCCTTAGAAACCATAGTGTTTATCCTCAGTGGTCTTCACAGAGACAGTAGGAGCTAGGGATTCAAATGAGGCGAACTCCTTAGTATTAGGAGAGCTTTGACCATTTGGAAAATCTTTGGGCATGGCCAATTAGTGATAGAAGGGGACTCGGTAAATGTAATTAAATGGGCCAAGAGCATAAAGCAACCTCCCCGGAGAATGATTACCATTGCAAGGGAAATTAGGAGTCTAGCTATGGGATTGGATGTTTCATTCGTCTATGTTGGTCGCACAAGAAATGACGTGGCAGACTTCCTAGCAAAAAATGGGATCAACAACTCTATATCTGGGGTTTTCTACTTGTAATAAGGATACTCTATGGATCTCTTTGTATAATGTTTCATTTCTTTCTGGTCCAATCGTTTTAGACCGTTTCTTTTGTAATTTTGCTTTCTTTGTACTTTTACTTCCCTTTCAATGAAATTTTTAATGTTCTCTCAAAAAAAAAAAAAACTTGTCAAAAATATAAATTGGCCCTCAACAATCCCCTCCTGCATAGATTATTCTCTTTAAGTGTTGTGGTATACAGCTTAAAACTAACACACAGAAGAAGTTGATACCCAGGACTCCCATTGTCATGATAGCACGAATAGAGATAATACTAGACATATCACAATATCCTTGCTATTTAGTGTCTTTCAAGATAAGACCTCCGAAATGGATCCCAATGAACTTCTGGGAGAAATAAACCATATAGATCTTTTTTTTCTTTACTTTTTTTTTAATGACGACATCATATAAGAACTGTCATAAAGGTTACTATGGCATTTTAGTTATTTGTGTAATATTAATGATTATTGCATAGTAGAAACCTTAAAGGTACCCCCAAAGATAAAAAGATAAAGGGATGCCACTTAAGGCGGTTTTGGCGCTTAGGTAGAAGACCAAAAACAACTTTTTACAAAGAATTGAAGGGTTGCAAGTAGAAGGAAATAGGAAAAAGGGATGTCTTTAAAAAATTACATTGATGGGGTTCATGAAGGATATGATAGATTATGGAGTGATAGAGATTATGACTTTTGGCAGGGTAGATGTAGAACTCAAAAATTTGAGCAAATATAGATGGAAAAATGCCTATGATGATGATGACGAGGAGGATGAGGTGATCACGCATCAAACTCTGATTGAATGCATCGTCTAAGATGACTGGTAGTAACAGAAACTTGAAGTTGACACATGTAAGTTCCTGCCTAGGGATATCTGGTAATATTTTAAATTCTTATCATTGCCTTTATATAAAATAAGAAAAGTAAATAAAGTAACCGAGATATGTATGCTAAATTGCATGGATATAGGTACGAGTGTCAAGTGTCTAACTTGGGTACAAGGTGTCAGACACAGCAACCCCAAAAAAAGGACACAAGGACATGGCAACATATTTAAATAAAATTAAATCTGTTTATTTCAAATGAAAATCAAGAATAAGAATAACACTAATAGAAAATAATATACTAGATTTACCTTGAACATATAGATGACTAATATATTGATATTTCAATTAGGTTTTAAGAGGAAAAAAGTTATGTAATATTTAAGTCATCTTAGAGAACAATATTTAAAAGCACTATAATAGTCCATAAAGAATAGATACAAGTATTCGACACGAGTACTTCACACATTTTGAAGTGTTCATGCAACATAGTATGTATGCTAAGCTAGATAAGTGAAGTAAAATCATTTCATCAAAAGGAACATTAAAGGTGAGGAGTACTACTAGAAACTACCTCAATACAAAGAATACAAGTTAAAGGTACTAACTACAAAATATGAACTTTGACAAGGTAGAATGGAAATGCAACTCAAAAAGCAAACCCCAGAAAAGGACTATTGACAATCATGATATGCCATTTATCTAAAATAAGATGACCAGAAATGTAGGTCAGCATGGATTTGGCTAAGGTCCTGAATAAACTGCAAGCTTGCATTTGATGAACATGAGCAGGGTGATAGAATGATGTATACTACATGTGAACATGAATTATTCATCATTCAATCAAAGGGCATCCCTTGGATTGCGGAGAACTGGAGGCATACTACTCTCAACATTTGGTTTACCAAAAATGCCCAAGAAATTCTGGCCTGGCCCATGCTCTCATATCTGTGTAATATGCTTGTTAATTTGGCTCTATGAGAACTTCATAGAAGATTAAGTTACCAATTAAGTAAAAGAATGATGATGCTGGCATCCTAAATTCTATATCCAAAACCACATAAATGAAAGTGTGAGTGAGAGAGAAATAACAACACAGATTTTAGATAAAAGAAGATAATGCACGAAGGAGAAACAGCCAGGCAGCTTGCCCAAAGAGGGATGGGCTAAACAACTACAAACATGAAAATACAGTCACCATTAAAAACAGCAAAGCAGCAAAAGAAATATGACTCACATTACATTACAGTCTAGAGTCTAGACACCTTTTTTTTTTAATTTACATGTGGGAAACCGCGGGGTAGCCAGCGTAAAACCCCCATTGATGAGCCCACTACCCCTAGGACACACCAAGGTTAGGCCATGGGGCCTCAAACCCTCAACCTCTCGCTTCCTGAGGCGGGAGGCAACCAGTTGAGCTACACCCATGTGAGTCTAGACACTTTGAAAAGAGATCAAACAGTCCCACAAAGTCTTTGGTTATCAAAGCCCACTTTATGATACTAGCATTGAAATGTTTGATGACTGTTCTGCGATGGAAAGCTTTGTACTCAACATCTTTTTTTCTCTTTTTTCCTAATTTTTGTGAGGTAACTTATTTAACATCCTCAACGTCCAGATGTTTAATCCTTAGAACAATATTCTTGAAAAAAATTAAAAAATCAAGGACCAGAACAGAACAGTCTTGATAACAGCAGATAAGAGCCCATGGTACAGTAGCAAAGTCGCCAGGTGCTAACTGTCACACCTATAGAGGTCACAGCTTTGAGACACCTTGCCATTCTTTAAATCCTAATGAAAGGACCAGTACCATATAGCAAAGTATCAAATAAAGTAAGAGCTATGTTGGAATCTAAATCTTCAACACCTAAGCTGTGTAAGCTTGAGCATCCCATTCCTTTTAGATTCAATGGGACCAATGCCACTTGCACAATGCCCACAAGAGGAAAACTGACATGTGATAGGCCCAATAATGTTATCCCAATGGAGAAAAGTAATATATAGTAATAAGAACAATAGTTTGGGGAGACGAGCGGGTGGCATAGTTGATTAGTGTTCATTTCTACAACTATAAATGTTACAGGTTTGTGTCATCTCACCACCTGAAAAGAAGAAGAGAAGTTTTGCTGAGAGAGGGAGAGAGATCACTCAGGTGCACGATGCAATAAGCAATCCTGACAGTTTATGACACATTCCAATCACATCAATGAAAAGGTACCAACAAAGGCAACTTGTTGCTGTCACAATACTGAAAAAGGTACTGAAAGTGGGACTTATCAGATCAATATCCGGAAAAGGTAATTGTCATGTAGGCACTATGTTTTGGCTTAATACAACTTGGAGTATATAAGAATTTCTCATGCATGTCATAGAAGAAGTTATAATGTCATCAACCAAATTTTGGTGAAGGCTTCTCCCATACACCTTAGTTTATGGCATACTTCGGCTTTAACTAGAGAGCCAATTAAAAGGCTCCTGTTGGCATTCAAACATTACAAGTACATATCAATCTATGTACTTTTAGATGTACACAAGAAATTCTAAAATCTGGCTAAGGAATGGTGCATGAAGTGGAAATAAATACGCTCTCCACACACTAGCAGAAAAAATCATTAGAACAAGAATGACAATAATAAAAACGACCAGAACAATTATGGTAACAAGAGTGATGACAATAAAAGCATTCCTGAGGTAAATTTTATAGTTGTAGTGCAGATTAGTGCAAATTAGGCATCCATAAACAACATTCATTCAATAAATCAAACTCAAATTATTGTAAGATGA
Source organism: Chimonanthus praecox (assembly GCA_022113865.1). Lineage (NCBI taxonomy): Eukaryota > Viridiplantae > Streptophyta > Magnoliopsida > Laurales > Calycanthaceae > Chimonanthus > Chimonanthus praecox. The sequence goes on from CM039093.1 coordinate 57,737,868, forward strand.
GAGAAAAAAAATGTTAGAAGCTCTTTTATGTTACTACCTTACTGATGGAGCCATTCATATACTCCCCATGTAAGCTTTGATGACCTCAGGAGCAGTCTCCTTGTGTGGAAGCACAAACTTGTCGAAGAACTTCTTCCTAGATAAACAAACAATTTGGTAAAATGAGTAGTTTCTCTTCAACAAGCCTTTTGATTTTAGAATCTGGAACACATTGAACCAAGGAATTATCCTCTTCTCCAAGCTGTAAGACAGAAGCTTGGGATAGAGCAGAACATACGAAGCTCCATCTTCGAGTTCCTTGAGGAAGTAATCCATTGCTTTTCGAACCTTCTGCTCAGAGTACTTCAAGTACTCAGGATCTCTAACAAATGCAGAAAGAGCATCGGCCTCTGACCACCCAAAGCTCTTATACACTTCAAATTTCGCCTCCAGTGATGTCTTAGTCATTGACCCGATTACAATGACTGCTGAAATGAACGTCCCACTCTCTTGGGAGAGACCCATTTTCTTGACGCGGACAATAATTTCATTTAGCTTTCTTGGACTTTGCAAGATGAAAAGGGGGTTCCTCCTAAGGAGTTTTGCAATTATAGCATCAGAAGCTCCACAATTCTGCAGAATTGAAATGTTGGGCTTCATGGTATCCTCGATTTTTCTATTGGAAATAATCCATTTAGACTTCTTGATGGTTTCAATCACATCTTCTTTGGAATGGAGCAGCGGCATCAGGAAATCGATGAGAGGCTTGGCACTGTTGCACAGAAGAGTAGGCTTCAACACTATCATTGCTGCAAGGTCGGGACCCGAGAGGCCTAATTCTTGAAAGATTCTTACTTTAGGAATAAGGGTCTTCCCTACATTGGCACACAGCAATCTGGGTCTCCTAGAAATGACGTCCGTGATCTGGGTATTGCTCAAACCAAGATTTTTCAAGAAATTGAGAACAGAGTCGGGTTTTTCAGGTGAATTTATGCTGAGGGATGTAGATGCATTGATTGCTCTCTCTCTTGAGAACCCACATATGTTTATGAGGTATTCGATCATGAAAGGTGTTTTGGGAGGCGAGATTTCGGTTGCTAGAGTAGAAAATGAAAGGTGGTGTTGGAATCGAAGGTAGGAGATGAAGACTGTGAAGGTGTTTTTGAAGAAGAGATGATTCCGATAAAGAGAAGACATTTAAAAGGTGATGACAGATGAACATGAATCGGAGAGATAGAGGGCTACCTTAACAACCAACAAATGTTCTTCCAATCGCTTCCTTCCTTTGCCGTTCAGTACTTCAGCTACTTCATTTCTTTGATCCAGCGAGGGTTAACTGTTGTAGCGGGACAATTTCTTATCCGACTCATCCGATCCCAAGTCTTAGTTCCGATATATATACATAGAGTCAGTTGTTTTGTGTTGCTTTGTTTCTCAGATTGATGGGGACCTGCGGTTTGACGGGAATCGCTGCGGTTGCAGTTCGATTTTGGTTAAAAATGGGCTGTGGGTCAAAATCGCAGGAAATTGGTGAGAAAGCCATTTTACAAGGTTTTTAGCAGTGATTTTATTTTTTTATTTTTTTATTTTTTTTAATTTTTTTCCTTTCAAAATAATATTAAAAAATATATATATTTGAAATATAAATGTTTATTACCATTTCTATCTCATATCTTCCACCGTTTTGATATATTATTCAGAGTTTAAATGTTATTTTTAATATTTATATTAATGTTATTGGTAAAAGATAACTTACTTAATTTTATATAATATTTATATTATATTACTATTTGACAGGCTTTGACCGATTTTTACCGACTTTAACTGCAGTCGAACCTGATTGAACTTAAAATGTCTCGAAGACGGTTCGTCAAACGGTCCGATTCTGATAAGATGAATGGGGATACATTTGCTTACGTATACGTTATCGCTCTTCAAGCAAATTCAACAATTTTCTCAACCCAATCTAAATATTTGAATGGAATTGGATTCAGGGGTGAGTGGACAAATTAAATTTAAAAACACCATTTAAATATTTTATATTTTTGAGAAATTAATAAATGAGGTTCTGACGTCTTTGAAATTGAGTGAAAATTATTTTATTTTTATCGTAGTAGGTAGAAGGCTAAATAAGCCAATTTGAGCTCTTTTGGTGGATTTAACGCATGTGGACTCCATTCTGGTGGCACAAATGGCAGAGATTCTCTCTTTACACGAGTGTAACTCTCTTTGGACTGCGTTTGGATGGGGAAACAGGGATAGTGGAGGTTGTTTGGTAATAAGGGAGGCGTAAAAATTCTTACTCCTCCCCCTCAACTTTTGAAAATCCTTTTCAAGAGTGGGTTTTTATATTACTTGGAGAAACTCGAGTGAAAGGAAATTCTAGTATTTTTTCTAATCTCGACTCAAACTTCTAAATTTTAGTGTTTTGTGACCTATGCACTCCATTTCCAACGAATTTTGAAGCAATAGAATCAAGTTCAAGTCCCAAGTTTGGACAAATAAAATACCAAGTTCTCAATTGAATTATTAGTTTTCTTTATTTATTTGAATTAAATTGTTGTGTGCTTTTTCATTTAAATTTTAGCACTTAATTAAGGTTCAAAATTTTTAATTGGAATTGCATTTTCTTTATCAATTTAATTAATTTAAACCGGAAGCTAGTTTCCTTGGAAACTAGTCACCTTCCTTGCAAGTGTTTGTCTTTGAAAAAGTGTCCTTGCGAGTGTTCGTCTTTGAAAAAATGAAGTTTCAATTAATTGAAGAGTAAGAAAGATCTAAAGTATCACCTTAGATTCTTAGCCTTCAGTACAAGATAAGTAACAGTGAGATTGAGTTAATTTTTAAATGTGAAGCCTATTTTTAAGCAAAGAAATCTCTTCTATCTTTACATGATTGTTGTTAATGGACTCGATCAAAATAAATAATGTGGAGGTTAGTTGATCAAACAAATTCTCCTTCTCGAAGCTAGACATGTTAGATGCTCGCAGAACTATGGTATTTTTTCAAACTTTGAGTCGAAATATGTATTTTTTAAAAATATCAACTGATTTAAAATATTTGCCAATATTTGTAACTCGCGCTTCGTAACCTAGCGTAAGAGATTTAGACAAAATCGATGCAAGATTATCAACATTTCTAGAAATTATTCTATTGTTCTCAACACTAATCCATTCTAACATTAAAACGAAACAGGAAAAATCGGACAAGAAGAGCAGCAAGTTGCTGCAGACAAAATCAATCATTAGAAAACCCATCAGTTCAAATGAATTACAAACTTCTTAATTCGAGATCGAACTAAAAACAGCAATCAATCAATGGATCAATCATCCCCTTTACATCAAAAGACAGAAACAAAAAATTTTGTGGAGTTAGCCTGTAATTAGAAGGCTTGAGTACTCTAAAAAAAAAATGTAGGAAAAATTAATTCTGCAACGCATGTACACAAACATCAAACTGTTATAGAAGAGACTTCTTCAAAGACCGTCCTAATATTAGGTCTCTCATTTACAGGAAGAATACACCTGAGCGATATTGCAAGCAATTCGTCCATTGCTTTAGGAGCTTCCTCGGCACCTGCAATGTCTCTGTCAAAGCAATCTATTCCCCGTCCTTCACTGGCACACAGCCGAACCCAATCTGTAAGATCAACTGCATCAGACTGACCGGAGATTATGTCGCCCGCACTTCTTCTTGTAAGTAGTTCCATCAGAATCACTCCAAATGCATAAACATCTGCCTTGAATGACGGGACTGGCTTGTTAGCAGTTGCAAGTTCCGGTGCACGGTATCCAAGTGCTCCTAGGGTTAGTATTTGTTCGGCAGTGCCAACGGGTGTCATGAGACGGTGGAGTCCGTAGTCCACAAGCTGAGCAGTAAGATCGGGGCCTGACAGGAGTATATTTGTTGGCTTTAGATTTCCGTGAGGCAGACCTCTATCATTATGTAGATAAAACAAACACCGAGCCACATCTACGGCAACTTTCAGTCTTTGGCTGAATGATAATGGAGAGTATCTTCTGGGTGTTGTCTCTGCAAAACACATTTTATTTTAGAGATTTAGAGTAGGCAAGATGAAGCTCTGTCCAATTCAACAAGTTGACAAATGGATGTCCAAGTGATCAAAGTGGCAATACAAAATGTGGTGGCAATGAGATTCGCTTCAGTCGCTCAATTTGCCAATGGATCAGAACTGATCTAAAATTACTTCCATCTTTTTATCACTAACAGGCAAAGAAATGCATTTGTAAACACACGGGTCCTAGATATTTGGCCGATGCTCCCAGTAGGCCTTGGAAAAAGTTTGATCTTGCATCTGGATTTGTAGCACATCCAGAAGAACTGGGATAAAACTTTACCCTGGTTTAGCATTTATGCTTGCACCACATGAATTTATTTCACGTTTCAGATTTTCTTTTAGGCTTATGAGATCAAGTAGAGACTAGGTTTATCGCTTCAGACACTTCTCATGAGCAAGCCACTTGTCAGGGATCAAAGGAACACATTTTACAAGAAGCTCATGTGCACTTCTGTAATGCTTGCAAGTACCCACTAAGGAATTTTTCAGAAAAGGAGTGACTGACAGAATGAGAGTAAAGACAAGTGCAGAGAGAACTATGGTCAAATACAAGAATTTTCTATTCAGTTCAACTTAGTTCAATGAATTGATTCCAAAAGTTCCAAAACCCAACTCACATAAATTAATAAATTAAAATAAAAAAGAGGTTTGCAGAGCCCAACTTGATCTATTATTTGATCTAATGCATGACCTGTACAGAGAGAGAGAGAGAGCTCAAACAGTTTAATAGAGTTCACTAGGAGATTTCGGAGTACAACCTTTGAAAAAGCTAGCAGAAAGGCCAATTTTTTTTTTTTGAAAGGTAACTTTATTAAAATGAAAAATCGAAAATTAAGAAAGAAAAGGCTAAAAATAGCCCCCCAAACATCTATAACGAAGTCTACTCAAGCCTATCATTTGTTAACAGTTTCCATTTACAACCACAACTCCTGGCGGCCCATCTCATCGGCAGCCGAGTTAGCTGATTGAGGAGCCCAAGCAATCTTGAAGTCAACAATAGAAATGATGTGCCGAATTTTCTCAATTTTATCCAGAAATTTCCACGGGCATGGAAAAGCTAGCAGAAAGGCCACTTCTCAGGATGAATGTTCCAGAATACAATAACAAACAGCATATCTGTGTAGACATAGCAAATCAAACCCAATCCAAATCAGACCATTTTAAAAGGATATGGGTCTAAGGTTTTTGACCCATTTTATTAAATGGGTAGATCCAACCCGAACCCATTTTATTAATGGGTAGGTAGGGGTGGGAAGGTGGAAACCTGATTGGTGACCTGAACCCAAATTAGACCTGACCTAAACCCAACCCGTCTCTCTCTCAACTTCAATAGGAAAAGGGCACAAGAAGCGCACTGAAAGAGAGGGTATAAAGATAATCACAATGAGATATCAACAAGGCACTACTAGACACACCAAACAACAATAGCACCAACTTTGTTGCAAAAAACAATAGCACCAACTAAAAGTACAACACCACCATATCAGGAAAACCAAACTATGTTTTGCAATCATAACTTCATTAGGAAAATGGCAAAAGAAGTGCACCGAAATGGAGGGTACAAAGTTAATCGCAATGAGGCATCAACAAAGGCACTACTAGACACATCAAACAACAAAAGCACCAAATAAAAATATAACACCACCAAATCAGGAAGACTAAACAATGTTTTGCCTACATAAATCTTCAAATTGCTTTAAATTACAAGATCCTAAAATCTCTCTCCAAGTTTCCACTGCAAACACCACCAAATCAGGAAGACCAAGCTAACACAAATCTTCAAATTGCTTTAAATTGCAAGGTCCTAAAATCTCTGTACAAGTTTCCATTGCAACTTTTCCAAGCAAATTCTCTCTCTTACAAAGAGATGTATATTTTTTGGAATCTTAGGTAACTCACATAAGGTAATAAGGACAATCATATGATACAAGAATGAACTGGAAAGAAAACAAAATTTTAAGATCTAAGTTATTATCAAGTATAGAGTTTAACTCTCTTTTTTTATTTTAAAGACGTAAAGTAAATGATCTAAATTCAATCGTAACAAATCATCTACACAGAAAAATATTTTAAATAATTTCTAAATTTGAGAAGGGTATTGATTTTTGCACCATAACTTATGATAACCTTACACCATATTTAAACTGAATCCCAATTTTACCCTTTTCTTTCTCTCCGGTTACACTCTCCCTAGATCAGAGGATGGTGATCCTCTCGATATTCTCCCCTCCATCGCTGGTTGCCGCTCTTCTCTCCTCTCCTTTTCCTTTCTCTCTTTCCTTGCTTGCAACTAACAGGGAACGAAGCTTGCCTCCACCACCACCACTTATCATTTCCCTCTTCTCTTCGTCCTCCTCCACCCACATTTGACTTTTCACGTTACCCCCAATCATCCCCTTCCATCCTTCTTCTGTTCTAAAACGAAAAAAGAAAACACATCTTAGTCCTTATTTCCAAGTCCTAACGAAAAAAAATAGCTCTTTTCTTCTCTCCCGTCACCAAACCAAATACTCATTTCCTTTCCTCCCAATTCCTTACAAACAAACAACATACACCCCTTCTTTAGTCTTGCTTTTCCCTCTCACAGCCATTGACGAATTATGGATACTATCAAAATTGTAGAATCAATGCAAAACACAGAAGACAGCAAAAGAAAAACACATTACTAAAAAATAACCCTCTCATCTCTTCTCATTCTCTTCAATCTGCACACTACAAGTCTTCCATGTCTTCTCTACTTTTCTCCCCATTCACCCCCAATGTCTCCACCACCACCACTGCTGCCACCCCTTCTTCATCACCCTTTTCTTCCTCCTCCAAGAAAAAGGGCTTTGCATCTGCCACTTTCCAGGGCCTGGGATGTAACAGTGAGCATACAGCCAAGCACCACCTCTGTGCTGGCCCAGACTTCCTGCTGCCCAGGACCCCCCTCCCACTCGTGATTCCTCACACGAAGCCACCCAGCCAGCTGTCCTGCCAGTGCTGCCTGCATTTTTGCTGTCTCCCACCATCGCCATCTGTGATCTCTACCTCTCACCTGACTACATCCCATCTTGCCTCACCCCCTGCTTCCTTGATCAGCGCCCCAGAGTTCTTCAACCCAACCAACGCCTCATATAAAATCCCTTTCTCCTCATTTTCGTAACTTTCTTTTTACTTACTCTCTTCTCTCTCTCGATCTCGATTCTAGGGTTTTTGAGTGAGAGAAGACCAAATCGCCTCTCCATTTCCTCATGATTTTTAGGTGATTCCAGGCGTTTCACCACTTTTTTGAGAAATGCATCTGCATCTCCATTTCCAGCTTCAAATGCTCTTTCTGCTGTCTTATTTTCTGCTTCTTCTTCCAAGAGGCGGCCTAGGGCAGGATCAAGAACCTTCTACAGACTTCCGATCTCTTCTAGAGTTCAAAAAAGGCATTACTTCTGATCCCTTATACTACGTCTCTTCTTCATGGAATCCTTCTTTTGTGTGTGCATATGGATAGAAAATATGTCTCAATGGTGACTCAACATGATACTAACTCCAGAAAAACAAAACATGCAGGAGCCTACAATAGAGCCCCAAAATACTTCAACTTCAGTAGGATAGATGACACTAAAAGGAAACACAGCTATTCACAAAGTGCTACCAATACTGTATGAAAGTGATGATAGTCGAGGACATACCATATAGATGGAGTGCTAAGCTATCCCCAATGATATAATCTGTCAGTATCAGCCTTTCCTGATCCCTTGGTCCCCAGTAATAACCTCTTAGAGGAACTATGTTGGGATGCCTGATAACTCCAATTCTTTTTACTTCCTTGCCAAATTCTTTTTTACGTTTCACAAGACCCACTCGCAACCACTTTACTGTCAACATCTGACCACTGTCTAAGGTAGCTTTATATGAGGTCCCATGGCTGCTTCTACCAAGAACTTCTGCTGGAGCACGGGATAGTTCCTCAGCAGTGAATACTAGAGGACTATCCAGGAAAAATAGTTCACCAACCAATCGGTCTGGTGAATAGACATTTAACATCACAGTTGGCTCAGACCCACGTGACTCGATAAAATGCGGTGACGAAGGTAAAGGCGAACCTGGAGAGGATTTCCTCCCTGCTGTTGGAAGAGAATTATCTGGCACATTAATCATTACGGACTCTGAACCTGCCTCTTTTACCTGAGGAAAACCACTCTCTGTAATCTCATTTACATGATCTTTCCGACCAGGTATTGATCTAGAATCTGAAGGCAGCAAGTGATCAGTAGAAAAACTCAATGAATTTGGAACAGGATCATCATTTTTCTCAAACTTGAAAAGGTTAGGACGGGACAATCTTCCCAACTTAACATCTCTTCCAGTACTTTGGTCACTAAACCCATTTCTTCTGTGTATTTCATGCACCCTTGACTTATAATAAGCCAATAAAACAAAGGCAATCATCATCACAGCCCCAACAGAGCCAACTATGATAGCAATTTTGATGCTAGACTTTGAAGAATTACGCCTTGTATCATTGATATCAGTTCCTGAACCAGTATTCCCTGACGGTGGTGAAGTCATGCCAGGTAAGGTTAGCAGGTTATTTCCAGGACGAAATGAGTCGCTTGGGAACCTCCTTAAATTCTGAGGAATAGAACCTGATAGATTGTTATAGGAGACATTGAAACCTTTTAGATTTGATGAAAGGTTATCCGGGATATTGCCATTAAAATTGTTGCTGGATAAATCAAGATACTCCAATTCAGTAAGCTTGCTTATTTCATGAGGTATCTGCCCCGATAACTGATTCTTCCCAACATTCAGCAACTTAAGTCTCACCATATTCCCTACACCTGGAGGTAAAGCACCAGTTAAAGAATTATCTGAGAGATCAAGATACTCCATGTGTGAATTAGATGGTAGAACAAATGATTCAATTGAATTGGAGCTCTGAAGTGGTATTTTTCCTGTAAGGTGATTTCTTGAAAGATACAGACTTGTCAAGGTCGATGATGTGAAGAAGCCACTTGGAATAGTTCCAGTAAGGTTGTTCAAGCTAAGGTCAACTGTTATCAATTTTGGATGGCTTCCAAGTTCGAAAGGAATAGCACCTGCTAGTGAATTATTTCTGATCTTGATAGATGTCAGGCTCCCAAATTGTGAAACTGCATCTGGAAAGCTCCCCGATAAAGCATTTGAACTCAAATCAATAACCTCTAACGAATTTCCCCAACTGTGCATGTATGATAAGTCACCATATATCATGTTTTTACTCAAATCAACCGTAAGACAGTTGCCTAGTGTAGACGGCAGTGGACTCCTCAGGGAATTGGATGAAAGATTCAAAGCCTTCAACGTCGTAGAGTTAATACTTGGAATGGAACCTGCAAAAAGTACAATATAAGTCCATATCTCACACAGATCTTTGACTAAAATCTTCAATAAACAAATGTAGTAGTATAATAACCCATAGTTTAAAACATATAATCATGATTCATGAATGGGATGCAACATGCATCTCATTGAAAATTGGGGTTGGCTGTCAATTTGCATATCGATAATCCACATAAATGTTTTTTACTTCTGAAATGTTAAAATTTTATTGCAGAAAAAGAACAGGAACAGAATAGCAAACACTGAAAAAATCAACTGCAAAGAAGAGATAAAAAAGGGTAGAAATAAAGCTGATTAAAGTAAAATGCCAAGCCCTTCCCCAACATATAGTGAGAAAATCCACAGCATGCATGATCCAAAAAGGTTGGTAACACCATGACTAATCAGTTATTTAGCCAGAAAGTATCAAGTATACTTCATACTGATATATATGGAGTTGGTTCTTCACAGACACAAACAATAGAAACGTCACCTTTTTCCTTAAAAGCAGCTCCGGTACAAAGAGTGGAGGATTACAAGCAGACGAAACTAGGAGAAGGGGGGAAAGTTGATGATGAAGACAACGACAGCAATGGTGGTGGTAGTGTCACATAATTATGCCTAATGACTAGTGACAGCCTAAAAGTACTTGAAAATGATCCCGAAGCCCTTCTGAAAATAATAATAATAATAACAAACACATGGGCAGCCTTAGTGCACATTTTGGATGAAACATATCCTTTCAAAACATAGACGCCTATTAATTACATTATATATTAAGTTATTAACTAGAGCTTCCTATTAAGCATTACTAGCTAATAATCCATATTAACTAGAATGCCTAACTTTTTCTCTTTTTCTCCTTTGAGAAAAGGAACAAGAATATTTAATTTTTATTGTTATCATGAAAAAACTAAAAATAAGCTTATTAAAGAAAAGTTTACACTAGAATTAATTGAGATGAAATGCGTTTGGAGCTTAAACGAGGTCTAGTAGCTCCTTCGATTATTATTAACAATTCCTTATTCCAAATGAGATCAAAAAGGGTGTAAAGCATATAACAGAAACAAAATAATTGATGAATACCTATTATAAATAAAAGCATAAATGACTTGTCATTGCAGCTTCTTACCGGAAAATGCATTACTGCTGAGATCTACGTCTTCCAATTGCCTGGAACTCGAAAAGAGCTCTTCAGGAATCGATCCTTCAAGCTGATTGTTCTCAACTCTCAGCACATGGAGAGACGGCAACGAATCAAATGACGGAAGCATTCCAGTCATCTGATTATAACTCACATCCAAAACCTCCAAATTCCGAAACATCTGAACAGAATCATCTGAAAAGAATCCCCCAGAGATCGCATTATGACTCAGATTAAAAAACCGGACTGTGTTTGCCAAGGCCAAAATGCTGCTAGAATCCAACTGGATTTCGCCAGAGAAGTTATTGCAGCTGAGATCGATGTACTCAGTGTTCCGCAACTCTGACAGGAGTGCTCCAGCATCACCATGGAGGCTGTTATAGTGCAGATCCAGAACTTTGAGCTGCTGGAGATTGCGAATTCCACTAGGGAAGCCTCCAGAGAAGTTATTGGAGGAAAGATTCAAATGGTGGAGGCCCCAGAGGTCCATGATCCGGGCAGGGACAGGACCGTAGAATTTATTTGCTGACAGATCGAGATGTTGAAGAGAGGCGATGGAGCCAATGGACGGGACGAGGCGGCCAGTGAGGTTATTGCCAGAGAGTGAGAGGTTTTGGAGCATTTTCAGTCCAATGAGGGTGGAGAACTTGAGGTCACCGACGAGACCGAGGCCAGTTAGGTTGACGGAGACGACGGCGCCGGTACTGGCGTCGCAGGCCACGCCGTACCAGTCGTTGGGGCAGCCGTTCGTCTTCACCAAAGAAGGATTCCATGAAGACGAGACGTAGTATAAGGGATCGGAAGTAATCCCTTTTTTGAACTCTAAAAGAGATCGGAAGTCTGTAGAAGGTTCTTGATCCTGCCCTAGGCCGCCTCGTGGAAGAAGAAGCAGAAAATAAGACAGCAGAAAGAGCATTTGAAGATGGAGATGGAGATGCAGATGCATTTCTCAAAAAAACTAATGAAACGCCTGGAATCACCTAAAAATCATGAGGAAATGGAGAGGAGGCGATTTGGTCTTCTTCTCTCACTCAAAAACCCTAGAATCGAGATGGAGAGAGAAAAAGAAGAGAGTAAGTAAAAAGAAACTGACCGATTTTATATGAGAGAGTTTCCGTTTCCGTTAAGAGGAGCATTTTGGTGGGAGGGAAGGCGAATCCCTAACACGACATAAGAGAGTCACAATTTTTGTAACTCAATTCCTATTTCAATAGCACGTCGCATTTCTCTACATTCAGCCGCCATACTAAGTTAAAATAACAATTTCGATATGTTAATAAAAAAAATTATTTTTATTTTTCTATCAATTTGATTTAAATAAATCGATGGACATTTAAAAGAATTTTTATTTATATTAATTTTTATATTGAAAATTATTTACTAATTTCATAATTTAATTGACTTTATCTTATAATTAGATATTATATAATTTAAAATTGAGTTAAGAGAATTCGTGACTAATTATGTCATCTTAGAGTGGTATACAGACAGAGGAGAAAATGATCATAGTGATGAGTACAAAACAACTGTTGTTGACGGAAGAGATTTATTTTCCTAATTTAAAAATCTTACAGGTGGCATATATGCAAAATTGTAGAAACTCTACTAAAAATGGTGTCTTTTAAATTAATTAAACTATATAAAATTTAATACATCTTACAAGAAAATGATAATAATGAGTGTGCTAATAACTAAAAGTCAGCTAAAATCCACTAAAAAAAAAAGGCCGCCCATTAGACACTAGGGAAATTTGTCACTAGACACCAATTTTTAGATTTTGATGGGAAATTACCATTTTGCCCTACCGCTAAAAATCGTTCGAAGGATTATATAGACTATTTTCAAGATCCTTCGAAGGATACCTTGAAATCTTATTTTTGAGATCCTTCGAAGGATCCCTTGATTCTAATCGTTCGAAGGGTCCTTCGAACGATCAGCCACATTCTAAGGATGAATGAATTCCATCCTTCGAATGAACCGCTATAGTAATATTCAATTTAAATTTTATTTAAAATTTTAAAGTTATTTTTTTAAATACTATGTATTTTCACAATTTTTCAAATTGAATATTCGGAGTAATTATGATAACATGATAAAAATACTTTAATACTTAAAGGTCTTTTGACACTCCTAAATATTTAAAACACATATTTTACAAATAAGGGTATCCCTAGGGTGTGATGAAAATACATTTAGAAGTATCAAAAGACCTTAAAGTGTTAAAGTATTTTTATCAGGTTATCGTAATTAGTCCGGATATTCAATTTGAGAAATTTTGGAAATACACAGTGCTTAAAAAATAACTTTAAAGTTTTAAAGGAGATTTTATTATTTAATACACTATGCACGTTATTTTTTAAGCACTGTGTATTTCCAAAAATTCTCAAATTGAATATCCGGACTAATTACGATAACCTAATAAAAATACTTTAAAACTTTAAGGTCTTTTGACACTTCTAAATATTTAAAACATAGTATTTTACAAATAAGGGTATTCTTAGGGTGTGATGAAAATATATTTAGAAGTGTCAAAAGACCTTAAAGTCTGAAAGTATTTTTATCAGATTATCTTAATTAGTCTAGATATTTAATTTTAGAAATTTTGAAAATACACAGTGCTTAAAAAATAACTTTAAAATTTTAAAAGACATTTTACTGTTTAATTTTTTTTTTACTGATGTTCCTGTAACTAAAACATTTCATTCTAACGATCTTATGATCTTTCGAACGATTCACTGAATGAAAAAATCAACTGAAATATCCTTAGAACGATTTACTGTACAATTGAATCGTTCGAAGGAACGGAAAAATCAACTGAAAAATCCTTCCAACGATTTGACTGTGCAGTGAATCGTTCGAAGGAACTATAAAATCGTCCGAAGAATAAAACGCGGGAGAGCAAAATGGTAATTTCTCCTTAAAATTCAAAAACTGGTGTCTAGTAACGAAAAAGTCTGGTGTCTAAATGGGTGTAAAAAAAAATGATGAGCATAGAATTCACGGCAAAAGATAATTGTTTATAAATATTACTTTATCCATCTATCTCAAATCATTTAGATCAAATGGTTATATAAAAATTTTCATGATTAATATTCTCAATTGAACCATCTTTAGTATTTAATTATAAATATAGGGTTTTTATTTTTAAAATATTCATATTTTGAGAAAATTTTCATTACTGGAATAATATGATCACAGTAATATGTTGAAAGAAAAAAAAAACCTGTCTGGTAAGATAGTCTGGGGTCTGCGTGGGGAGACTGGAGAGTGAGCAAGTACAGTCTGTAAAGAACAATGGGTATGGGACCCACTCACATGGATAACGGAGTTTCCGACATTTTTTTCGCCTTGATAATAAAGTACACAATAGGAGTACCGAATATGGTGGCATTTTCAACGGCTTGGATCGTCTCTCCAACGAAATCGGTGAATTTCGACCTCCTTTCCATTTTTCAGTCTACTTGCAGAAGACTGCTGGTTGTAAGTAACACAACTACTGTCCGTGGAGTTGAAATTATTAAGAAATAATTTTTAAAAAATATTAGGGTGGACTTGACGAAGAGAAAACATAATAAATTAAAGATTTTATTCTATTTCCTTTTTTATATTGATTGAGAAAAAAAATACAATTTCACTTTTCCTCCATTTCTTCTATCAATTAAATTTTCTTTTAGAAATTTTTTAATCATAATTTTATATTTTTTTCTCCTCACAATATGAATTTCTTAAAAGAAATTCTCCTCCATAATAATTCATGGTTTTTACCTTTCCAAATTCTAATCACTTTTATTTTTTTATAAATGTAAATTTTTTTTATGAATTTTAATAAATATTGTATTAGTGATTTAATCAAAGTGATTTTTAATGAATTCATATTCAAACATAAATCTTTTAAATAACTAATGGTAGCCATTTAAACACCCGACTTTTATTTTAAGAGACACCGATTTCAAATTTTAGTGTGAAATTATCATTTTGTCCCTCAATTTTATCTGGTTCATTTTTTTTAAATTGAAGGATAAAATGGTAATTTCACACGAAATTTTTGAAATCGTGTATCTTCTAAAATAAAAGTCGAGTGCCTAGATGACCATCATAACTAATTACATATAACTAAAGTAGTCCTTAGATGAGGTGTTAAGGGTTATACTCCTCCAATCTACCCAATTTATATGACAACTTATCATTATTATGAACATTAAATAGATAGTGCACAAAAATTTTAATCAAATTTATATACAAATACTAATTAAGAATAGAAATGAGATAAAGGACATTATTTAACTTCAAAGAATAGAAATGATAGTATGAGGTAAATAACATCATAAATGAAGAAAGTGACAAATTAAGAGAAAATGCTTATTTAAAAATAGTATTATAAATAACAAATTGAGAAAAAAATTGTTTTAAAATAATTTGAACATGTTAGTAAAAGACTAATACTAACCCAATTATAGATAGAAAGAGAAATGGGAGACCAATGAAAGGAAGAAAGTGATAAAAGAAAGATATATAGATGGATTTACTATCTAGTTTTATGATAAGAGTATTAGATATCATATAAGCAAAACTTAAAAATTCAATTGTAGAATTCAATTGTAGATAGATGAGATTTTGACCTATGTTTTTTTTTTTGATAATTGAAATTTTAATTTTGCATATTAAAGTGACTTTGGGTGTGATCATTAGTAATGCTATATTATAGGTTTTATTTAAATCGACAATTTTAAGCTAAAAAAGTATTGCCTCTGTCACTTTATTTGTAATCATCACTTTATTTTTATCCATCATTTTATTTGTTTATCTATCCCTTTATTTGTTTATCCATCGCTTTATTTATTTGATTGGTTGTGTATTCTCATCTTTTATGGGAGGTCTTACTCTCAATTCATAGTGCTTGTGGGTGGTGTCATGATCTGAGTATTACCTATGATCACCACAAAGTAGAGTTAATGGATTTCCAGGTGCTAAAAAAAAGGTATTGCCTCTACAACTTTGTTTGAAGCAATGAAACTCTATTATAGAAGAAATTGAAATTGTATTAGATCAATGTGGACTAACTCAACTCAATTTGTCTCAGTTGAGTTGAGAATGGCTAAATTTTGAAAAGGAAAAACTAAAACCCTTTTTTATTTTATGACCAATGTATCTAAGCGTCCCACATGAATTTTCAGAAGTCTCACCTCACTAATTTTTAGAGCATGTATAAACCTCACAAGAAAAACTTAAACTCTATATGTTTATGTTATGATAATTTTTTTGTGTGAATGAAGTTAATTTTACATTTTATGTTGTGATAATTAGAAATCTTAGAACTTCAAAGATCATAGCATTAATATTATATTCACCTACTTGAAATCAAGTGAAATCAATTCCAATCATACTCTAGCTCAAAAATCCCTTAACTTGCAAATCAACCTTTAGCCATTGTTGTTCAAATAATTGATTAACTCGTAGTGAACCTTATTTGTATATATTTGAGAGTTATTTCTAAGCTTCTTCTATGAGAGTTATTTCTAAGCTTCGTATTTGTAATAATCTTTATTTCTTCAAGAGATCAAATTATAAAGGGTTGGTATAACCTTAGTGAAAAATAGAGTTGACAATATCGGCCGTTTTTGTTAAAAAAAAAAAGAGAAAAAAATATTGACTGATAATGAGATATTGGTCGATATATCATATCAGCCGATAACGAATTTTAAACCTATGAGTACAATGGGTAACTAATTATAATTGTAAATCCTAGAAGTTGTGATGATATTTATGAATACAATTTGTCAAATTCAATTATAAGTATCGATCTAAATTAATGACAGTATTATCAATATAATAAATAATTTTATATTTAATTTTCCATGATGAAAGTAGCTGTCAACCAATTTAAATCCATTTCGATTGAGGTTGGTCCATGATGATCGACATTGACGCATTAGGCACCAAAATTAGCTCTATTGTTTTTTTTTTTTCTTCATAATATAAACATGTGTAAACCTCATAATCACATTCGTCGGTTAAGTTTATGAAAAGTGATCCATTGAGATTGAACATGAAACAAACATATAAACCAAAATTAACTCAATTGTTAACCGAGCTTAGAAGCCATTATCAACTAGTCAAGATGGAGCTTGATCTGATTAAGAATCCACTGATCCAAGCCATTATCAACCTATACTCTCATAAAAGCCGTTCTGTCAAGCTAAAAAATGGATCAGGCTAACGTTCACAAGAAAAGCAATAAAAGGTCGCAGTTTTCTGACAAACTCATCGACTGGCTGTAATTTCAATTAGAATATTGAAACTCAACAATAGAATAATCTGACAAATAATTCCTGTAATTTTTTTTAGCTAGGAATTCTAACACGGGTATTTTTTGTATATAGACACGGATTTTACTTTGATGTCCAATTCATAAACAATGCAAATGGACTCGCCAAAATTACAAGTCGACTCGTCAAAATCCATGAATAATGTAAATCAGCTCGCCAAAATTCATGAACAGTGAAAATCGGCTCACTAGAATTGCAAGTCTGCTCGTCAAAATTCATGAACAGTGCAAATTGGCTCACCGGAATTGCAATTCGGCTGGCCAAAATTCATGAACAGTGTAATTCGGCTCTCAGAAATTGTAAGTCGGCTCATCAAAATTCATGAACAGTGTAATTCGGCTCTCCAAAATTTCAAATCGACTCGTCGAAATTCACATGAACAGTAAAAATCAGCCCATTGAAATTTCATTTTTCATGCGAAGGGTAAAATCGAAAATACACTAAAATCCCATGTCGCTAAATACAAAATGCCCGTGAGAGGAGCTGACCTTTTTTTTTTTTTCTATTTCCTCTTGTAAACAATTTATTTTATTTTATTTTAGACCCACAAATGAGACGATGTCAAGACCAAGAAGCTTTCACCAGTATTGTTCCCATCTTCAAGAAAAAAGGTCTCACTTCCCGTTAAACACCATTTTTTCGTCGACTGTAGAAGTCAACCATCCTATTGTTGGTAAGCTGTGTTGGTCTTGAATTCATCTCGAAGCCCTGAGATAAAGAAATCAGAGAGCTGTTGAATGAACTAAGTGTAGAGAAATAATGATAAAGATCAGTCGACCAAAACAAATATATTAGGCCCAATTTAGAATTCAGCTGGGTTGTGAGCCTAGTACATAAAGGGTCAAGTTAGTTCCAAAAATGCAAATTTAAGTTACATTTTTTTTTTAATAACGAGGGTATCCTGAGGTATTGACCAAACAAAATTAATCCCTAATAATTTTCATTATATAAGATAATACAACAAATTCTTTTTAGGCTTAAAAAAACTCGAGCCCGTATAAGCCTGCATATACCTTTCGATTTGAAATTGAACTCAGGCTCTACATAATCAAATTAAGGCCAGGCTCAAGTTAATTCATGCTTGGGCCAAGGGTCGAAAATTCAGCCGAACCGAGATTTTGGCCAAATTTTCATATCGGCTGAGATCTTTTTCTCTTCAAATTTTTTTTTTTTTTGGAAATCTCAATGGCTTTTTTTTTTATGAAAAAACAATCATTTAAAAAAATAAAATATATAAATATCGACCGATATCTAAGCCGATATTCGTCCAATATAGGTAAATATCGGCCGAGACACAGTCCCATGAGAGACATGATGACATCAGCCCTCCTCACCACGTGTAATTTGGACATGCATTGTCATAAACATTAGATTTTTATTTTATTTTTTAGATTAATACGTGGAAAGTCTACACACAATCCTATTAAAACGCTTACGAATAAACCCATTACCAACACGAGACAAGTTAAACCATAAAAATTCCAACTCACGTACTCCCATTCTCTGAGAGAATCTGGAGTCAAATATTAGGTTAGACCTTTTATTTTGTCACTGCTCCTGTCATTTCTCTGGTACACGTGTGACTATTGATGAGCAGATTGGACTTTATTTGCAGTGTCACGTGCACTTTTGAGGATAAATGCCCTTGTCAGCAAAATACTCCAAACCTCACCAAGTAAAGATCCCATTTTCCATTTCCTTCTCATAAGTTGTCCTCCATGGTCTTTTATTTTAAAATTTTAAATAAGATTTTCTTCATCGAAATTGCTCTTTAAATGAATTTTAAGCTTCATATGATTGAATTTGATAAATGATTTAGATGTCTGTGAAGTTTAGTCCCATCTGATCATCTTAGCTTATAACTTTAAATTATCAAAAATAAAAAAAATTATTAATATTTTAAAAGACAAATATCATATGATTTAATGATCAATCAACAATGAAACTTCACATGTTTAATATTTATACAATTTGCTCAACTATATAGAACTGATAGTCTATTTGATAAAAAATCTCATTAGACAGTCTCACTTGAAAAATCTGAATAGTTTAACCCCTTTTTTAATGATAGATGTAAGTGATCGCCAATTTGAGGTTTCCTATGAAACGGGGCATGGAATGAAAGCACTACAAAAAAGTTCTGAGAGTTACAAAAGAATCTTCCATCTCATGTTAGTCATGGGTTGAGAAGGAGTTGAACTCTATAACATCTAATCTCCTATTATTCTTCAATAGTGCAGTGGTAGAGCGGTGGATGGTTATCTGACTGCTTATAGGTTTGAATCCTATTTGAAAACATTTAATGAATTCTTAATTTTTGAATTTAAGAACTCAAGAGCTCATGGAACTGTTATGCCTTCCAACCCTTGATCATGCCACATGGGAGCAAATCGTGCATTCTTCAACAGCACCACCAACTATAAATAACTATCTATCTCCTTCTATAAAGTTAAGTTCTATTTCAAGAAAAGAGGCCAGTGTTTCAGAACCCAATATAAATAGACTAGTGTATCAATTGGGTTAGAGCGATGGTCAAGAATCCATTTTAAGAAAAATGAAAGTTTTCAATTTGATTCTCATTTAGTCCAAAAGACCACTCTGTTAGAGTACATGTCAAATCCGAACAACTACTATATATGTTAACACAGTCCCTATAGAATTATTCAGTATGTGAGGGTAAGGAGACTTCATATGCTTCGAGAATTAGTCAAGTGTTCTAAAAAACCTTAACACTTACCATAAAGGAAAAAAACCTAGATGATATGGTGATGGATCTTTGCTCCCTTTTCATTACTTGTACCACTTGCTTTTTTTACCTGATACCATCACTCTCTACCCAAGAAACAATTTACAATATCAAATTTTATTTCATATACTAAATCTTTCAATTTTTATTAGGGTCCTTGGCGTGGGGTTTGCTCTCTCATGTCCTGAGATCAAATCCTGATACTACCACCTGATTCCAGACCAGCTGTATCAGCAATGGCGGTGCAGACCCCAAAAGACTACTCTTATTGGATCAATACCTCAAAAATACCCTCTATATATAACTCTCATTCTAAAACACTTAGTTGCATGTTAAAGTAAACACGGTTCCGAGCTCGTTTTATATTATTATAAGGTGGCGTAATGAACAAATACTATTTTAAATAGTAATAAGTTGTCGAGTTAGACAAACTTTTTAAAGTGAACAAATAGCTGCCAAAAAAGATCTCAACGAAGTTTATCTTAATTGATCATTTAACCCTTAGGATTAGTGTTCGGGTGGGTTAGATCCTGTTAGTTATAGATAATATCAGATTTTTTTCTAAATCAAATCTGACAAAAAATTTGTGACGACTAATCCAATTTAAATATCTACAAAAATAGAAAAAAAAATATGCAAATGAGATAAAAAATTACTTTTAGTAAAAAATAAAAGATAAGATGATTTTTCTTCCTTGTATAGGCTATTGGACTATTGAAAATAGAGGCAGTGAGCTAGGATGTTTGAATTTAGAGTGGGGAACGTGGACTAAAATGAATAGCTAAAATAATATAGAATTTATATTTTGCATTTTAATTTGAGTTGGATAGGGTTCAAGCCCACAACACCTAATTCAACTCAGGGGTCGAAAATTCGGCCGAGATTTTTTCTCTCTCAATTTTTTTTTTTTTGAAAATTCCAGTGGTTTTTTTTTTTTTTTTGGGAAAAAATTCATTTAAAAAAAAAGGTTATTTTTTTAAATAAATAATATAAATATCGACCAATATCTAGACTGATATTCGTCTGATATGGGCAAATATCGACTGGGCCTACAACCGATATTCTTTTTTTTTTAAAAGAAGAAATCGGCCGATTTTTTTTTTTCTCTGGCTGATACGCAATGTATCGGCCGAGATTTATACCCCTGATCCAACCTAGGGTCTGGTTGAACTAAAATGTTCGAGAGTATATATATATATATACTCAAACTTGGATTTTGCAGGTTGGGTTGGGTCGACTAGTTGAGTTAGGAATTGCCATCTCTACTTACTGCCGCAACTCTAAATCTTTAGAAATTAGAATTATAATATAAAAAAATAATAGAAATTTCAATCTACAAGTTTTTGATAGACATCAAATTAGAAGCAAATCTGTAGAAATATATAACTCAAACTTGGATTTTTCTGAGTTTGAATATGTAGTTAAAAATTCTCTTTAATCTTCACAAATCTCCTCTACAACAACCAATCTCTTTACCCTCCTCCCATGACAATTAAATAGCAGGATTTTAATCTAGAGTAGTTTGTGTCCCAATGTCTTAAACTCAAACTATCTATTATATCATAATCTAGTAGCGAAACATCATAATGATCATCATCAGATGCAAGAATCTCATCTATTTAAGACCGTCTTTACAAGTTCTACTTCTCTATTGACTCTACCATAAATTATACTATCATCTAACATGTCTTCCTTTCTCTTTTCTCTACACATTCATCGTGGTTGACCTTGACCTCTCCTCTTTGTGTCTATGATGTTTAGCCTCTTAACGAAGCCGTGTCTAGCCTTTTACTTACATGACTAAATCACCTTAAGTGAATTTCTTTCAATGTATCCTCTAGATATATATTTTTTAAAATTATCTTTAATATATTGATTTTTAACTTTATCATTTAGAATCAATCCACTCATCCAACATAACATACATATTATCAATTTTGAAAGATACCAATAAAAAATCAAAAGATAAAATGATCAACCATATAAATACATCTACGTGATTTCCCTCCATTACACTCTCCTACATGAATGTCTGTACAACTCTTCTTCAATTTTCCTCTACATACGACTGTAGAAGCACCCAAGTTGAAGGTAGTGGCCAGACTGAGGCATACCTTCCAATCTTCCATCATCACGGGTTCCACATACAATGATAAAAAGTCCATTTAATTAAAGCAATTTTCGGTTAGTGGCCAAGCCAAGGTGGTACTTGGAGGATAAATGGTCCCAATAAATGGAAACAATAGGTGGAGTGGACCAAACATATTAATGAGTCTAGGTACTTTGATAATTTCATGCACTCTTTAAGGTTTTTTTTTTTCAAAGAACATTCTCTCATTGTTTATTTTGAACTTTAGTAGGTGGCACCATAACTTTTAAGATTAGTGGTTAGTTTCTCTCGCGAATGAAAGAAAAAATAGAAAATTCTATACTTCTTTTTTTAACAGTAACGAAGAGAAATATATTAAAGAAAGAGAAGTACAAACACACGAGATAAAAGTCTAACAGGATTAGACCCAAAAAAAAGGAAAAAACACAAAATACTCCTTTAAGCAGAAAATTCTATCCTAGCATTGTGAAGGAAGTTCACTTGTATAAACTTAAGAATATTAGTTGTATAATGTATTAACATGATGTAACTATAATCTATCTACAAATGTCAAAGACAAAATTACAAGCATCAGAAACTTAGGAACATCCCTATAGTTTTATCCAAAATATAGGAAGCTAAATACAAAGTACCCGATAATTAAAAGTGCGACATGATATTTTCACACACTACTACAAGTGTGACAATAAAAATGTCGAAATTAACTCTATGAGGGGAAAAAATTAATAGAATAATTTAGACTACAAGGGCAAGGTAGTAAGAGAGGCAAAGACATTGAAGACATGGATAATGGATTAAGGTGATCAGATATGATATGACTAGAATATTTAGTGACGATAAATATAAATGTTAATAGGAATAATTGGAAAAACATAATTCAAAAACTCTAATCTAGATAAATAAGACAGGCTTTGATGCATATGATATATACTTGATAGAACATTTAGTGATGAAAAACACAAATGTTAATAACCATAATTGGAAAAACTGAATTCAAAAACTCAAACGGAGAGAAATGAGAAAAAGGCTGCGATGTATGTGATATATCTTAAAAATTTGTTGAGTTGTCCCCTAATAACAATTTTCGGCCGAAATTTGTTGGTCTGGACCCAGGTCATAATATATATTTTTTGGAAATATCGGCTGATTTTTCACTGGTCCAATCATTTAAAAATATTGGCCAAAATTTTTCCGTCACTAAGACTGAAAAGCCTATAGAGTATCTGATGCAAGCATCAAATCCAACCAGAGCGAAGCGGACCGATGGAGGTAAGAGGGGCCCACTTCATGTGCCATGTCAGCACTCACATGGGCCCCACATTGAAGACCACGTCAGCTGCCTCATCACCACCCACGTGGAACACCACTATGAAGTGAAAATTCAATTTTTTTAAAAAAATGGGAAGATTGGTGCCAACCAATGTGGACCTGAGAAAGAGATTTGGAAACTTAGTGGAGGTTGTCTTTTTTGGAATGAAAATAACCATGAGGAAGCTCCCCACTGTAGAATCTCATCACAAACGAAGTTTCGAAATCCAAACAAATCAACAAGAAGGCTTGAGAACGGCATACAGAGAAGAAGATTTGGTAGAATCCCAGTAAAACAAGGAAGAATGGAAAGAATGAAGAAGAAAGAAAGAAAGTACAGCATGGAGCAGCGAGAATCAAGTTAGAAAAATAGGAAAGAAAAAGAAAAGAAGAAATAAAAGATAGCCAGCAAACTTGCTGCTGAACAGGGACGATTGGGACTGTTTTAAGCAAGAGAAGAAGACTAACACTCAGCAGTGGATGAGTAATATTTCTTCACCTTTTAAACTGCAGTTTAAATTGGATAATAGACCAAACTCAACCAGGCCTGACGTGTAGATCCAGCAGACGTTGATTTACTTCTTTATTTTTTTCCCTTTATATTGTTTCCATTTTCTTTAGTCAAATAATGTCTATAAATTAGGGTATAGCTCAAGTGGTTACCTCCCACCTCAAGAAGCACGAGATTGCGGGTTCGAGCTCCCATGGCCTAACCTTGGTGTGCCCTAAGGGTAGTGGGCTCACCAATGGGGATTTTACGATTTTACGTTGGGTATCCCACAGTTTCCCACATGCAAATTTAAAAAAAGTCCATAAATTAGAGATGAATAAGCATTGTATTTACACAATGAGTTTTATTTGAATTATTGAAGCATTTACACTTTGTTTGGACATCCTTATTGAGGTGAGTCTTGGTTCGTTGGATTTAATTTGGCTGTGTTTGGATTTAAACTTTGTACAATGAATTTTGATTTCATGTCTTGCATTTTATTTATTGGATCTTAGAAGGTTCAAAGTTTTCAAATTGAATTAGTGTTGGATTTAAATTCTCACATATTTTGATTATTTTTTATTAAATTCAAGTATTTAGAATAACAATTTCACGCTTAATTTGAACTCGATTGAACACCCAATTTCTTTGGTGAAGCTGATTCCGCCAACAGTCTTATTGAAATTAGTGTTATCTTTCTTTTGATTATTTTTTATTAAATTCAAGTATTTAGAATAACAATTTCATGCTTAATTTGAACTCGATTGAACACCCAATTTCTTTGGTGAAGCTGATTCCGCCAACAGTCTTATTGAAATTAATGTTATCTTTCTTATCCATGAGTGATCAAGTGAATTGAGAGAAGGCGCCTTCGCGTTTCTATCTTTGAGACCCTGATTCGGTTTAAACTCCTGAAGTCAAAATGCTATCTATTAAAAAAACCCAAAAAAATAAAATAAAATAAAACTGCAGATTTACACTGCATCAGTACCATGTCTTTGTTTACCAAATCTACATGCTTTCTTTTCAAATAAGAAACAAGTCATATAACGGATTTATCTTTGTGCCACTTTTTAGGTGTCTGCACTCTGCAAGCTCCTTCTAGCCATCGAATGTGGTACCTATAATTTATATATGGATTTGACATTTACACCTTTGACCTTTTTGACAGAAAGTGAAGCTTTCACAATGAATAAAATCATATACACAAGAAAATGTAAGGATAAAAGATAAACAAAAGTTAGGATTAGAGTGTATTGAGATACGTATCATTTATGCAGCGCCTGTTATGAGCCTCTCCTGTTGATCTAATTTTTTTACTTTAAGGATGCCAAAGAGAACTTGCAGACCAAAAAATGCAAAAAGAGTGTATGCTACCATAGCAGGCACCTGAGCAAGAGAACTAATTATCAGTACCATCGAAGTAGATTAAAGTGTAAGAAAAGAATTTTCATAATTTCCAAGAAATACAAATCAACAGGAGCTTACTCGAATGGAATTGAGGTATAAAATTGTAGCAAGGTTTATTAGGCTTCCAGCAGCTACTGCCTGTTATTAAAGCACAGAGATTCCAAGTTAGTAGCTATCACATTCATTGATGGCAAGCTGTTGTCAGTGTATGGGAAATTTTCTCTTGGTGCGCTTTGGCATTGCAAGTTATGAAATTCTGTGGGTTTATGAGATTCTGTATTTTTGGTGACCTTGTTCTGCAGGCTTTCATCTATTAAAAAAATGTGAGAGCATGTCAAACAACAGCCTTGCCCCCAATCACCACCACCACCCGAAAAAAAGAAGAAGAAAAGAAAATCTCACCGATGCTTTAGTGCAGAGCTCATAATATATAGATCCATAAAAGAAAACTGAAGTTTTGAAAGATGTCATGCCGAACTTGGTAGCATGGTGGAAGGACAGAATACAAAAACAACATTATCTTAGAGAATGGGGAGAAAAAGTTGTTCATCTAGCAGAGTGGAAAATGGTATTTATTGGGAACTGGGGACTAAGTTAGAAGGGTGTGAAAAAATCTGTTCATTATATCCTAATTTATGGTGGAGATTTAAAGAATGCTTCACTGTCCATGTGTAACAGCAATTGATATTATCCTTAAAAAAAAACAGCAATTGATATTGCCATGCCAATCATGGATGATGAAGACATCCAAAAATGGAGTGTGTGGCGGTTCAAATGCAATGTGCCCCTTTCGATGTTGGCAAATCCATAAAATATAAAAAAAAAACCAACAAAAAATAACAAGAAAATAAAAAGGAAAAGGCATTATGCTAACATCAAAATGAGGACATAGACGATGAAAAGATGAAGAAAACCAACCTTAACATTACCTCCAAATGAGGAAGGAAGATCTCTCTCTCCAACTTTTTTTTCTCTTGCTTTTGGCTTTTTTCTTTCTCACAAAAATGGATTTTTTTTTCCTTCAATCCCTCATAAGAACTACATATGGTATCATGCCTAACATAAAACCCCAGAACCATTTGGGGCTGTAATTGGACCCTAAGCTGGTCAAATGAACTCAAACACAAATTGGGCTTGCTCAACATGGGCCAGGGGAATACCAACTTGGCCTGCCAAACACCACCACAAACAGAGAGGAAGAAAGAAGCCTTGAGGAGAGAGGTGATTGTAGTCAAAAGTGGGAAAGAAAATAGAGGTTGAGACCCCAAGAATGACTTGGGTGGGTGGGTGGATCACCCAAAGTTGGGTAGGTGGGTCTAAACATATGGAAAGAGATTTTAAAATTGGACAAACCACAAAAAAAGGGTGAACATAGCGGAAGAGGTACCAGAAATGGGTGGAGATTCTGTAGGAAAAGCTGACAATATCAGATTTCACAAGGAGACGCATATAGGAGATAAACCAAAATGATTTGATTCCGCCATATCTTATCCAAAAAGAACTGAAGATTGAATAGAATTCTGGGAGCAAGAGTGCATGCAATCTTACAATTCGTAAGATATAACAAGAAGAACAATTTGTATCGGTTTAGAAGTCTTACGATTCTTGTGGATGATAGAACCATTAGGCTATTTGGAATTGAAAGAATGAGACTTTGGTTTTAATAGTTTTCAGGGGTTGAGTTATAGAGTGTCTAGGACCCTATAATTCTTTAGGGGCTTTTTAGTTTTTTGTTGGATTTTACAACATTCGTTATACTAGTGTAATAGAATTTGGGATTTGAATTTTGAGCTCCAATGAAATAGTTTTACAATCTACGTATCTATCTATCTATCTTTTTTTGAGCAGTAACAATACAGATTATATGAATAGAAAAATGTACAAATACATCAACTGAGAAAGGGTTTAGAAGTTCTAGACCAAAAAGAAAAAACATAAAAAACTGCAAACATAAAAGAAGACATGAAAAGGAAAATACAATCAATAACATCTATGCAAAACCCTTGTTCGACCATCGTCTTTCTCAAAGAAAGAACACTCCTGAGACTGAATTGTTGACTCCATTTTTGGCAAAAAAATATGCCATGTCATTTGTTGTACAACTAAGTAGGGCAAAGGAAACACCGAGTCCCGAAGCAAGAGCCCTAATATCCCTAACTGTGATAATCAATCTCCAAGGGGGTTGCTTCAGCCCCTTGGCCCAGTTAATTGCATTTGTCGAATCCCCTTCAATCACCAGTGACCCATGCCCGTAGACTGTCCATACTCCTTATAGTCAAAGTTCTCCTAATGCTGAAGAGTTTCGTCTCATTTGAGTCCCTCATCCCCGACTCTATGAAGACCAACAATGTGAGACAACTATGGTTCCTAAGAACACCACCTATCCCTACTGGACCCAGTTTCCCCCTAGAGACTCCATCGACATTAAATTTCATGGCATCCTGATGAGGAGGTTCCCAGGGGACAGAAGATCTCGATATCCTATGGACTCCACTCAGACAACCTTCCCATGACGTTAGGAAATCAACCAGTTTAAGCCCCTTGAACTCCTTACCGGATAGAAGCCACACACATAGCCTCCATTTGGCCCTATCTATCTATCTATATTCACTTAATTCACTCACTAGTGAAAGAAAATTGGAGAATTACCACTGTTACTTTTTTTAGATATCTTTTTTAATTTCATATATTTATATATTTTCAGGGAAAAGATTTATGAATCTGTAATACTCCAATTTACAAATTCAATACATGAAATGATTTTACGATACAATTCGATTTTCACACCATTGCTCTATGCTTGAAGATTAGGGTGTGTACATCTAATTCAAGATTTCAAGCAAGTAAAATGAAGTGTACTATTTAATCTTGGTAGAAAATTTACATAAAATGTCAGGACAGGAGAATGGTGTAATACATCCATATTGGTTTCCTGTATGTAGGCATTTGCTAGATATTTGAAGGAAGCAAAATAACTAGTTAATAATACAGTTTTAGTACCAGTCATCAGACAGAGATGCATAGAGAAGATATTTAAGTAACGTATAGAGCAATTACAAGATGAGAATGTAGGCAAACTCACACTTCCAACTGCCTCTTGAACAGCAGCAACTCGCTTGAAAGCCCTTTCTGATTCAAGAGTTCGCACTCGAAGCTTTAGATCACCTTGCTCCTGTAAATGGAAAGAAGCAAATGCAGTTGTTAAGAAAATTTCCAAATGCATTTCAATCACTTGAAAGCATAGTCAAAAAGTTCATAAATTATATAATGGTATGATTCGTGAATTTGAGTCAGTTTACTGTTTTGGAAAGAGGAAAGAGGTAGGGTCGGGGGTTGGGGGGAGAGTAGTTTATAATATAGCAAACAGGGATATCATCTCATTACCAAGCGCTGAATAATCTCAGCAAGCTTTTCAACTCTATCAGCCTGTCTAAATACATTGTAGAATGCACGGGATTGCCGATCCCATCTCTTTCTGTAGTCCTGTCAAAGATACAACATTGACCACAAAAGATGAATATTATCATTTTGGATGGGTTATTGGAAAACAAATTTATGGATCACTTGAAAAAATCAAGGAGCTTGCCTTCACTATGACTTCAAATCCTGCTTCACGAAATCTTAACAATTCCATTGCATAACTAGCAATTCCAGATGAGAAATATACAAATCAGTTATGAAACCAACATGCAGCAAAATTTAAGAAATTTCCCATTGAACACTCAGGATACATGAAAAACCTTAAAAGTAACTTACGGTTTGGCAATTTCTGTAATGTCAAATCGAGGATCAAGGCCCTTCCCAATGCCGTCCAATACTGCATAGAACATATCCACTACTTTGAGCAAAATATCACACACAAAAAATATGTAGCAACAAATGGCTGAGTTCCTCAGACTCAATACCTGAAAATGCTCTTACAACGAAAGTGAAAGTTGCAGGAAAACGGAATGGCTGATCTGCAGCAATGGCCAATAGATCTTCTCCTGTAAATGGAACGTTCATGTCAAATTAAGGAACAAGCTTCTTAGCGAAAGTGGATGTACACAAACAAAGACCGAATATGGAACTGTTTTCATCATATCAACCTTGGGAGCTTGGGGAGTAAGGGACTCCTTAATGTATCTTTTGTTGGGAGGGGCGTGTTATTGCCTCTCTTCTTTTGCTTTATGTTTTTTTTTCTTTTTGTTTCTTTTCCTTCTCCTTTATCTTGGATCTAGGTATAATTCTCCTATACTTGGGTCCACCTCATGTACTCTCTTTTTGTTTTTTAATGAATGAAATCGTCGATGTTTCAAAAAAAATAATATTAAGGAACAAATTGGATGCTTAATCATACAGCAGAAGATTAGCACAATTACCTTACAGGAAATGATAAGAGGACCGGGTTTTTTATCGCAAGTGACATCGGTGTACATTTTCACCACTTAGATGATGAGACATGGACAAAAGGACAACCCTGATGTTCCTTTGATTAAAAACACTGGTGTTCCTATCACTACCCTTACCTCACAGCTGTTGAGGTATTATATTTGGGATAGCCTTTTTTTTTAGTTCCAATGTGTATGATTAGAAGAATGGCAAATAATTTAAAATGCCAGGCCTAGATAGATGGGATAGGCTTCCGCAGTTATCATGATAAGAGAATGATTAAATGAATTAAGCTACATATAATGTCTTACCAATTGCAGCAAGACGTTGCTTTTTCTTTTCAATTCTTTCCTCCTTGCTCAATGGTTTTTTAAACCCAAGTTCAGTGGTGGCCATCTCTCTCTCTTTCACTTGGGCTGCAAGGCGCTCTTCAAAGCTGTAGACGGATAATGTTCCACAGGGGTTAATACAGATGGCTGCACAAGTCAAAAGAATTTGTTTGGATGAAAAAGAGATCAGAGGGAACAGGAATCTGCAAGGCCTGTAAAAGCCACATCAGAATTCCTATTGTTGCTTTCCAGGAAGTGTTAACTGCAATAATGACAACCTGAATTATTTTCTCCCCACAATCTTTCAGCATGACACTTTCTTCAAAATGAAATTAGGTGTACTGATTACTGAGATACCACAGATTCCTATATTCCAACACCCTTTTCTGATCCAAACAATGCCTCATCAGTACAACTACTATTATTTATTGTAAAGAACCTATTCAGAAAGAACTGTGCTGTCCTTCTGACAGCTGTCATATCCCCAGTAGGCACAAGAACACCCATCTGAATCATGGCTTGGAGAACCTGACATATGACAAAGAAATCCAAATTAGTTCCTATTTCAGGCTTCAGTTGCTCGCGAGAGGAATTGACAAAAAATGTAGGAACAAACTAGAGTAGAATGTTTTCCTCTGTCGACAGAGTCAATGGATAGCTTATCATGTGCAAAATACTTCTACCATTAGGCCATATGAGACAAATGAATTCTAGGTGCTTAACAGATTATAATCCATAACACTTGAAAGCACATCTTCTCATTCATGTATCCAAAAGAAGTATTAATTTGGATTTGAGAAACTGTTGGCTATGGAGAAATTGTATACAATCTGAAAATATTAAGCTAATTTATCTACTATAGAATATGGAAAGCGAGGAGTGCAGGTGTTTTCAAAGGAGTATAAAAAGCCAAGATACCATTATTCAAGCAACTCTTTGCGTGATGGAGGAATGGAATGCCAACCTTCTGGCAAGGCAACTTGCAAATCTAATCAGAATTGTGGCCACCTGGATTCCACCACTGAAAGGAGTCTATAAGTTTAACTTTGATGGAGACAATTGGGGAACTACAGAGGTTGGGATTGGGGGAATCATCTGCAACTGAAAAGGGAAGATGATCCTAGCCTATTCCAAAAGAATAGAAGGTGGGACCCCTCTGATATCAGAAATCTGAGCATTATTTAGAGGAATTCAATGCTGTCTGCAATGGAACCTCACTAATGCATCCTGGAGATAGACTCTGAGAAGTTGCTGAACATCCTATACAGGTGGCAGCCCAGGATGGGAAGAGGTTACAGCCTGGGAGCTTGCAGCTCAAACTCTAGAGCAACTGCCATCTGGGAAGCATACATATGCCCTGGTGAAGCAAACTTTGCTGCTCACATGGTGGCCAGAATGAGGTCCCCATGCCCTTGGAGGTTCGATCCAGACGATCAGCTACCAGAAGTGTGGAACAGGCTGTCATGAGGGAGAGATGAAAGACATCAAGGGAGGACTTCACTTCAGACTCAAACTAACTCAAAGTAAACATGGAAGATGGCATGTGTTTTGGGCTGGCTGATGGCTAAAAAACTTGTAGAGGGCCAGGGAATATTTCACTCGTCTTTCAGGACATATACATAAGCTTTTCGCTTGTTATCTCCACCCCTATTAGGGATTGTAAATACTCTCATGATCTAATATAATATTAAGTTTGGTTTGCTGTAAAAAAAAAAAGGATAATTAGAAACATGTTATGGATGGGTGCAAAGAGGCTTCAACAATAAGGACAATCACTTTAGATTTGAGCAGGGAAAACGAAACGAACACTTAATCTTCATTTTCTCAGAATACTTAAAAGGTTAAGGAGGCTTAGTTCATCTCGTGACATGAACTAATCCTTCAATTCTTTAAGACATGGAAAAAGAGAAATCAGGAAGAACAACTGGGAAGTGCTCATTCTTTCAACCATAATGGTTCCAGATTCAAGTCATACTGGTGTCAGATGGGCAGTCGGCTCATGGAAAATGATTTGTCAAATCCAGTTATGAATACCAGCCTCAGATAGGATAAATGGCTTTGACAATGACATAATTAAAAATCAGGAAGTAATGGAAACTTTCAGAAGTCACAATTCACTCGAGGAACCATATGGACCCCAATGTAGCATATGCTAAAGTTCTTCATGCAATGTCCACATTTGAATGAAACCAAGATACCTGAGGCATAGTAATATTCTCCTTGGACCAAAGCATACTTGTAGAGTACAAGTGAGACACATCATACTGACACTAGCCTGCTCGACCATGGATGTGGGAATTCCAAAATTCTGGAAACCATAGAGGCCCCAATGTAACATTTTCTCTGCTTTTGGGATTTAGTATTTATTATAATTAATGTTACTATTATTTCGCAATATCACATTTGGTAAAATTCTTTATCCAGATTCTGAAGGAAACTATGACATCTGAGGCAGAAACAAAGTATGATTCCTCAGACCAAGGCATCCTTTGCACCTTTAGACTGTAAAGTGAGGCACAAGATTCCAACACCAGGCTGATTGAATAATCTCACCAAAGATGCAGAAAAGCCTTAAAGTCATGATGGAATAATCCTAAGCATCCATTCAGAATCTTTCACAGAGCTGGTAAAAGAACTATAGCAATAATGCACAATAAATAGAAGGAAAGGTCAAAGATAACATGGTCTATTTATGCAGCAATTTAGATCAATTGTCTAGTTCACAACACCATGAGCCACTTTTACAGACTCATGGTCAGAGGATACTATTCATGTTCTTTGGAAAGGGTGATAAAGTTCCTCATTAACCACATCACATGTACTGATAAAAAAGGAATTTTAAGCAGGAATAAACTTGCCTTATCAGGATCCTTCTCATAAACACCATAAAATGCTTCAAGCAATCCTTCCCTGATATTCGGGCTGACACTGCAAACACATGGAAAACAGATAATGTACATCAGATAGAAAAGAAATCAATTTGATCTGACTCTAAGGAAAAAAGGAGGACTTGGTTTGTCGAAGACTATAACGGAGATTAGATCGTAGAAAAATAGAAACGACAACCACCTTCCCATCATTCCAAAATCATAGTAGATGAGCCTTCCACCATTCACATCATCTACAGCGATGTTTCCAGGATGCTGCAAAGAAAAAATGGATTGCAGAAGGAAAAATTGCTAAATTGCTAAAGATAAGAGTGTCATAAACTTGATTAAATTTTTTATACTATCATGTATGACAATTTAAAAGATAAATCTTCTCAAAAATGAAGATATTAGAAAATAAAAACTAATACAGAAACCAACTAAATTACTCGGCAACTTTCCGATAAACATCTTATTTTACTTGTTTTTCTCACTGCCCCTTTTCTCTATGAACACTAAGGTGCAACTGTTGAACCAAATGGAGAATCCTTGGATATAGCTAAGAGGATGTGAACAGCATGGACTAAGTGCAAGCAATTCAATGGAGTGCAATGTGATAAAAGTGCACCATATTCATCAAAGGGGAAATTCTATAAAATGCATCAAGCCAGCAATGTTTTATGGAGCTTAGTGTTGGGCAATGAAGAGAAAACAAGTAGACTAAGTAATGCCAACGAACATGGGTGGAGCCAGGAATTTTATATTGAGGTGGCCAAGGAAAAATATTTATAGTCACTTCATCTATATAAAAAGTATGAATGATTAAATTGACAGTCACTTTTCAAGTGTCCAAAATATTTGAATAAATCGAATGGCTAAAAATATCTATCTATGTATAACTTGTTTCTTGTAATTGACACATCCGCAATCTCTAATTTAGTTTGGTAGAGTCAGTGGTCCTTATCTAATACCATGTGTTATTAGCTTCTCATGATTCAGGTATTAATAGAGTTTCAGATCGCTCATTCTCTCCATTCACAAAGAACCAGTCTAAAGTGACACAACCGAGTCATAGAACTCAATTAAATTACATAATATATTTCAATAAGATAGCCGACCCCAAATAGATGGGATTTTGACAATGATGATGCTTCAATAAGGTGGGATCAAGTGACCCCACAAAATAAAAGAAATGGCTGTCAATTGTATGGATTTAAAATAAAATAGTCGAATAACACATGTATAGAAATCGATTTACACTAAATAAAATAGATGGCTGACTTGGTAATCTTTATCAATTCTCATTTTATTTGCTTAAATTGAAAGGAGAAAGATGTATCAATTTTATGTGCTTGTTATAATTGATATGTCAACAATTTTTACTCTAACTTGGTAAGGTTAATGGACCCTAAAAGATGCTACACTGGTCATGTGTTATAGGAATTGAGTCATGAGTTCAGGTGTATTAGAGTTTCTGATTCTCAATCTCACTGCTCGCTGTTTTTTGCTGTGTTGGGGTGGGGGTGTGTGTGTGTGTGTGTGTGTGTGTGTGTGAGAGAGAGAGAGAGAGAGAGAGAGGGAGAGAACAGATGACCTAAAACAAAAGTAAACTTCACTACTATGTTCTGACTTCCGAGTTTGGTTGAGAAACTTGAAAACAGACATGGAAAAGGGAGAGACAACAAAGTACGGATATGTCAAGATTTAAAGCCAATATTCAAAGAAAAGAAGAAGGGGGTTCATTTGCAAAAAGGTAGTTTCTTTGAGAGGATTTGGGGGCCATTTTAGAAGTCTGAATTTTTTTAAGGGTCAATCTAAGCAATTCCAGAAAATTTTGAAAAATCTATTCACCAATTGAAG
Source organism: Chimonanthus praecox (assembly GCA_022113865.1). Classification (NCBI taxonomy): domain Eukaryota; kingdom Viridiplantae; phylum Streptophyta; class Magnoliopsida; order Laurales; family Calycanthaceae; genus Chimonanthus; species Chimonanthus praecox. Next base: position 57,772,223 of record CM039093.1, read on the forward strand.
CTGTTTCAAAAGTGTAGCGTGGCCATGGCCCCCTCCTGCTCCCCCCCTAGGCCCGCCTCTACCAACAGAAACGCATATTTCAAGAACAATGAGTAATGTCAAAAGATAGAATTAGAAATGTAGAGAGACCTTGGGAATAGCCCTAATAGACATCAAGATGATGGAAAGCCCTTTATAATGGTCATGTCACATATGTAGAAGACTAGAAATTGGTCTTCTACGAAAAATTGAAAAATTAGAAGGAGAAGAAACGAGGAAGAAAGGGGTGGTTGGGGTGTTCTTTCTTTGGGTGTATGGGGTGGTTGGGGTTTTATTGTATCTTACGTTGATTGTGGAGCATTGTATATATAGGTTTACCTTGCTTAACCTATTTGAGCTCTTTTGTAGCCTTCTATAACTCTCTTATACTAGGCATCTTCTCATTTGTACTTTATTATATGAATTAGTGAAATTATTCACTGTTTCAGAAAGAAAAAAAAAGAGGCATTTTTTGAGCAGTAAAAAAAGAAAGGCATTGTTTGAAATGTAGACTTTATCTACCAGTTCCTTTCAATTGTGTTTGCCTTGGACCTGTACTTTTTTTCCCCTTTCTTTTATGTTTATCTTTATGACAGATAAGTAGCATCTATTCACTAAAAACCCTCAACTTTTACTTTGCCTAATTCAGAATGATCTTGCTAATTATTTCAAGTAGAGGTTTCGTTGTCACTCACAGGGTCAGCATGGAAAAAACCATGAGATAGAATCTGTTCCAAAAAAGACTCGACAGCATATCGACCCAACCTGTGGAGATAAAAGTTCATCTTTGACCACATGAGACAAGAAAGAGTTCATGCTACCACCACTAAAAATAAAGGAAAACTAGAAAATAATAATATCACAAACTGATAAAAAAACTTAATAATAATACAAGTTCTATCATCACAGATGGCAGAAGCCTTTAGTTACCTCTTGCGATCAACACCCAACTGATCCAATGTACTTATCCTGTTTATTTTTATCCCGGGGACATACTCCATTGTCAGAACCTATGAACCAAAGCAAGTTTGCATAAATAGAGTTGACCTGCAGCATCTCATATATATTGGTCATAACTGTATCAAAAAGGATAAACCTGTGGTGTAGTGTACTCCCAATCTATGGTTGGAACTTTTACATAATCCATATCTTTAAAATTCATTGCAAATTGTTCTGCATTAGCAGCTTCCTTAGTATAGTCTATCTCCTGAAAACAACTTTGGAGATCATCAGCACTGAAAACCAATAGCACTCATGAGCTTTAGCAAACATCATAGGTAGGGAGAGAAACATAAATGGGAGAAAGAAAGAGTCTTTCATAAGAATGCATTCAAGCTAAAACATCCTCTCTTTCTGTTAGGACTGTGTATCCATCCCAAAAGACTAACCTATCAGTGGAGTGACCAAAGTCCTTTATAAATCTTTAGATCTCCCTCTACACTTCCAATGTGGGACTCGTTCGCAACCCCAACAATCCCCCCTCGAACGAGGCCAGCCATCATGTCCACCTGGGGGATCTCCTGAGTCCATACGAGGTAAACTGAGACTTGACTCTGATACCACTTGTTAAGACTGAGTATCCATCCCAAAAGACTAGCCTATTAGGTGGAGTGACCCAAGTCACTTATAAATTCCTCTCTCTCCTTTTTCTCTTTTTTTTTTGATTAATGAGGATTCACAGGGAAGACTAGTTTGAGTTCAGAAATATGTGCGTGTAGGTTGCACCTGTTTGTCTTAAGTTGAAACTAATATGCCAAATTTGAATTGCTATGAAGAAAATATACTTCAGGAGGAATCTGAATTACTATGAAATTTATGCTCATTTATCCCACTTTGTCATTCATTTTTCCTTTTGAAACTCCATTTGCATTATGGCGAATGGGCACTACCTTTTCATATTTTGAAATGAAGGTAAAACCTACTTACAAATCACCATTCCAATTCTTAGATGGCATTTTCCATGCCATTTATGAACTACCAAAAAACATTGGCATCTTTCTATTCTTTAAAAAACATTTTTTAAATTAAAAATTACTCTTAGTAAAGATGCAAACTAATAGTTCTATTTTAAATGTAAAAGTAGTGCATGGTTCAGTTTTATGTGCTTTGTGTCACCGTAACATGAGCTAAAGCTTACAGTCCATGGCTACTCAATATTTCTAGGTTGGAGATATAAAGATTTTGCAAATCATCTATTATTCCTTTTTTTGTTCCAGGATAAAGGCCACAATAGTGAAGGTTAAAGTTGACATGGTTTCAAACTTCACATTGTTTATGAGAAAAGTGACAGTGACAGTTAAGGCTTTCAAACTTCACCATACTACCTACAAACATCACTACGATGACTGACTCAATAAAAGTGAAGAATTACCTGATATAGAACACTGGCACACTCATCATAAATAGCAACCCAGTCTCTCTTGGCCCCATCTGACTTTGGGTCAACCTTCTGAAGATATTCAGCTACTACCTGGAGGAGAAATTTTACATAAGCAACAAGTGGTCATTCTTGCATTTAGATATGAGTGATATCAAACAAGGAACTGAACTTTTGGAAATTAGTTTGACTTGCTAAAAGCAGCAATTAACAACTGGTGTTTCTAGAGTGCAACTAAAACAAGGTTGATATAATGGGATTGTTAAACCAAAAAGAAAAATTATAGAATCTCTTAGCCCACTATGATAATATATGATCACTTGATAGGTAAATGAAGGAAATTCATCCACCTAAGCTTCCAGTTCACATTTTAGTAGAGACAACAGATATTCCAGTAGATATTCCAACAGATATTCTAGTAAATATAAAATAATGGGATAAGACTTTGACAACGACAATAATAGATATCCAGCAAGTATCATTTTGACTCAAGATATAGACAAAGGGAAATGATGCCCACAAAGTATCAATTAATATATAAGACATGAAAGTTTGACACCATCTATCGGATAAGGCTGAGCCCCATGCAACACCCTGAAATCCCAATCTCTTGGCATGAAGCAACCTATAACCATTCCTGATTCGCAAAATAAGAGTCAGCTCATCTTGCAAAGCATCAGGAATTATGACGAAGAGGGAGATTAACTCCCATCACAATTAAGAACCCCCCAGACGAGCTCTCATTTCTCACGGACCTTCTTCAGATTTTTTTAATAAAATTCATCCAAAAAAGATCTATGGGAGATACTTTCCACAGCTCATCCAACTCCAAATCTGGTCAACTTTGCCAAATTTGACTTTGAACGAGACAATACTTTTGGTTTCTAGTGCAATTTAAAGGGGAAAATGACGGGTAACAAGCCAGTTCCATGCTTGACTGAAATAACAATTTATGTTCAATTCTACACACCATTCCCTCATACACATCATTCAGCCAATAGATGCAAACATCATGATTTGGATTCACGGTGGACAATCTAGTGAATGGAATAGGTCCATGTTCACTGATAACCACCATTTGTCATAACCACTCCAAGAGAAAAAACAGAAATTAATGTTTGCATGTTTCTGTCTTACTGATTATATGCAGGCTAGGAAAAAGTTGTAAGATAATCGAATTTGTTCTTTCCATAGATAAGAAGAGAAGCAAATAAAAGATCACACAGGATTTTTTTTAACTAACCCTCAGATTCTTCAGATCAATATCAAAAAGATCCTTAAGACCAGGCCTCTGTACTTTAACCACAACTTCCTGGCCCTTCAATCTTGCACGGTGAACCTGACCTGCACATACAAGTTCACTGTCCTAAAACTTCATCTGTTTTCCAAATATGGCTTCTAATTACACACAGTTCTTGATCATACTGGAGCTAAAGAAAATTAAGATTACCAAGGCTAGCAGCAGCTATTGGTTCATAGTCAAATCGATCAAAAATATCATCCAATGGAGCTCCAAGTTCTTCTTCAATAATAGAAACAGCAGTTTCTGATGGGAATGGAGGAACTTGATCCTGTAAAATATGGACATAGTTGTATACTCATAACATCAGTAAAGTATAGAGAAAATATTACAGTCAGTTTAAAAGTTATTTTATTTCTGAAAATACAGAATGGAATCTGTCTTAATTTAAAAGCAACATATAACTAAAAAATGAAAATTTTGGACACGGTGAATGAAAGTAGGATACTAAAAAGGGAAGACAATCATATATAAATATATAATATAAGGGAAGACTAAATTCTCTATTACTTTCACTAGGCCTCCAACTGAGATCAATAACAAGCTCTAACCTAAGTAAATGTTACTACAAAAATAGACAAATACAACGTGAAATGGAAGAGAACATCAGAAATCAGTGTTTTCCTTTTTCTCTTTCGTTCTTTCTTTCGTTCTTCTTATTTTTTGTGTGTGAGAGAGAGATTACAGTGGTGGTGGTGGTGGTGGAGGTGGGGAGTGGGGTTGGGTTGAAGGTCATCAAGTTCTAGTCACTAAGCTTTCTTTGAAACGGTGACAGATAATTTCATTAATTAAAGTAAGAAGGTGCAAAAGAGTAAGCTGCCTAGTATAAGAGGGTTATACAAGGATAGAAGAAACAAAGAGACGACGCAAGTGGAGCATATATATGCATTTCTCCAAAATAAAACATAAGGAAAAAGCAAGTGTATAGAACCCAAAACCCCATACACCCAAAAAACAGACTGAGGTCAGAAAAACGCCAACGTCGGTTTCTGTTTCTGCACTCCAACCTTAGCTAGGAAATCAAGCTATATGTGTGAAGGTGATTCCTCCCTGCCTACATAACTTCCTAATATCTCTAACAATGATGGTGGTGGTGGGTGCCGGGGGGGTTCTTTCTTATTACTAGGACAGGAGATGACATTAGTAGAATCACCTTCGACAATGAGGTTACCATTCACAAATCTAGACCAGATCTAAAGGGCTCTCCTCATTGCTCTCAACTCCGCCTCATTTGATTCCATAATACCTAAAGGCTCAGAGAACGTTAATATCATCATGCTCCTATCAGCATGAATCACTCCCCTATCCCTGCCAGACCAAGTTTACATGTCGCTACCCCATACACATTGAATTTACAAGAACCTTGTAGAGGTTCTAACCACCTCACCTTAGGTTTACCACCCTTCCTAATCCCCCTCATGCACCCTTCCCATGATAGACAGAAGTCCTCTGGTGATAGACCAACAAACTCCTTGCAAAGTGAGAGACATCCTATCAAATGCCACTTAGCCTTTTCAAATATTTTTCCTATAAGCCCCAACCTACCTTAAAAATTATTTCATTTCTCTCTTTCCAAAATTCCCAAAGAACAGTAGTTGGAACCAACCTCCACGCCACCCTATTGTAAGTCCACGGCTAGAACAATGTCAGTCCTAGAGGGGGAGTGCATAGAACCAGTTCCAATCTTTATTAATCTTTTAAATTATTTAAATCAAATGTGCAATTATTTACAAATTAATTAATCAACGTGCAGCGGAATAAGAGAAATGGCAAATAACCAAGCAATAAAACAAACCACAAACAACCACACATACACAGAGAATTTATAGTAGTTCAGTTAATCAACCTACATCCACTCTTGGACTCACTCAACCTTAGACTATCCGAAACACACTATGAAAGCGTGAACTACCCTATCAATACACTCCTAGTTTTGCAAGGTTCGACCACCGAGGTTTACTCCTTGACACCTATTTTTTTATGGTGGTTCGATCACAAAGGTCTACTCCACCTTACAAGAATGATAAATGAAAAATAAAAGAACACTTGCCTTGGTCTTGAGCTTTGATCTTGAAAATGTGTTCTTTGAAAGTTCCCTCCTTGCTTCGGTCTTCGACATTTAAAATGCTCCAGTGATTTGCACAACCGTAGGCGAGGCTGGGACTAGGGTATGATTAAGATGCCACAAAGCTTTGAAATATTTCAATATTCAAAGCTTTGAAATTATCCAGTAGAGATCATCTCCTTAATCACTCAAATGAAATGCTAAAAAGCTTTGAATATTCCATGAACAACTAATGGAGTGACTAAGAAAAACTTAGAGAGGTTCAATGGTGATTTCCTGGGGTTGGAACCTCTTCTGAGTGTCTAGCAATGATTAGGAATTAATCTCTCTTAATTTGGTTTTATCTACATTGAAAAATGAGCCTCTATTTATAGATTTATTGTTCACAACGGCTAGTACACCTCAACAAATGGCTAGCCTTCGGGTACTCGGGGATCCTGTCTCGAGTACTCGGGACATCCTCGAAGGCTCGAACCTTAGAACAGAGAATTTTTACAGTCAAGGTTTCTCTCAGATGCTACAGTGAGGAGCAGTGTCTCGAGTACTCTAGCTAGAGCTTCGAGTACTCTAAGCTACAGTAGTCACAATAAACTTAGAGTTGATTTTATGACTCTAACAACATTTTACAATGAGGTCATTTTGCCTAGGGCTGTTTGGGTTCAACCTAGAGTCCACTAGGATCTATTTTACCTGGATTGGTTGCCAAACACATGGAAAGATATCCACAACATACTTCCGGCCTTAGATCAATTTGGTTCACTATCTTCATTCTTCCAAGGTAAGTTTCGACTTGGTCACAGAATTGACAATAAGGTGACTCAGTCACCTACAAATTGGGCTAAAAAACAGTTCAGGTTGCAAGTTCAAATCGGGTTGGATCAACACTTGGGTTGAGTCGAGTCGGGTCGGGTCAGTTGAGTACTTCAGATCAACAATTCAGGTCGGGTCCGCCAAGTTTCAGCCCTAGAAATTTCAAACAAGGATAGAAAATGTGGGGAGGTTCACCAAGATTGATTTGATTAGAGTTAGCCTACCTCCGATAAAGAGGTAAGATTTGCTCCAAGCATTCAGCCTCTTGGAGACCCTTTCTATGATCGGATTCCAAAAGGATTTAGATCTAGGATTGCCACCAACCGGTAAGCCCAGATAAGTGAATGGGATTTTACCCACTCCACATCCCATTTTCCTTGCCAACATTCTAGTCACTAAACTGGATGGCTTTGATTTGGAATGGAGTTTCATTATGGCTCTAGTTATTGTAATAACACTAGCATTACTGCATTAGGGGTTTGTGCATGGTAACGGGTGTTAGTTGATTATAAAGAAACTAGTCCTCCTAAAATGATGTATGTCTATGGCACATAAAAGTGAAATTGCACATGGTTAATGAAATAAAATAATATGAGACAATGGAAGCAAATAGCAACTAATATCCCACATAACACAAAAAAAAAACATGAAGAGCATCCAGAACATCGCAAAGTATAGCAGAAGTGCTATTTTCAACCAACTCCTCTTCAGAGCACTGCAAGGAGCAAGAGTGCAATCATAAACATTTCCAACTAGAGATGCTTTGACCTGAAGTTCAGACAATTGGTCAACATATTCCTGATCAAGAATGTCCACCCTTGTGGAGAACTGCTGTCCGATTTTGATGAATGTAGGTCCTAATCTCAAAATACTCTCCTTCAACCATTTTGCAAGGGCCTTTCGCCTTATGACCTTTTTCTCTTCAGTCATTCCTCCTGCATTCCAAATCATATATTCAAATCAGGTAATTTTTTTTTAAAACACAGTATTTTGAGTGAATGTGCCACAATGAAAGTAATGCCAACTTAAGATGATACAGTGTCTACACTTGGACCATTTTGCCATAATAACAACTTACATGGTTCAGAGACACTGCTAACCATTTAAGATTTATTTTGTAGTCATTCAAAAACTTATGGAAATTATAGGAATCTCCTAGAAACTTCCAAAACTAAAGTTCCAACAGATTGGCAAATGGTAAAAAGAAAAGGAATGTCTCCTGAAGACCCCTATTACCTACAAGAAAGGTGCCTCCTGAGGGCACACCAGCAAGATACCAAACTGAGAACACTAGGGGGCCTCACGTCACATCTCCAGGGAGGAGGCATCTTTGCTGTTTTTGCATGGCAACAGAAGCCTCCCTTAAGCCTATATCATTTTTATAAACAAGATAAAAAAAAAATCCAAAGGATTAGAGAAGTACCAAAACCCTTTCATCAACTTCATAGGTAGAAGATACTAGGATGCATTATATGCAAGTTATAACATGGCAAGAGTAGATACTGCAACATTTCTTGGATGAGACAGTGTGTCACAGCAAAGTCCAACAAAAAATAGATGAAAATGGTCAACAATAGGAAACTCAAAAGCATTGACCTAATGGAAGCACATTGAATACATTCCATGGCCAGCAACAAATATTAGCCACAACTAGAAACTGGCATGAAGAGCACTTTGCAGGACCGATCTATTAATCACTAGTTACTTGGGGCCATAAATGGTTACTCAAACAACGTAGAAAAGATGCATAAAGTTCTCCATGGCAGCATCAAACATGTCTAAGTGCACAGCTAATCTAGTAATGCATGAAGTCAGAAGTCAGCCTGTGTCAATTCAGTGAGGTATGGCAATATTCCACAGATGTGTCTGAGCTTTGGCACCCAAGGTTCCCATGTAATAAATCTTTTTCTTCTTTGAAATATCAAATCCTGATATGTTTGTAATTGCATGACTTCTTAGATATATGAATTACACACTGGCACTGTCAATTTCACACACTGCCTACCAGATACTGCTGGGATGATTTCAAATATGTTGCCAGAAAAGGTTATGGTGAATGCATCATATACATGGTCCATATTTCATAGGAATCTTGCATTCATCAACTCAAAACACACACATTTCTCAAAAGAACAATCAGACATTATCTTATTAGTCATCATTCCAAAAAAAAAGATACTATCGTATTAGTCAAACTCTTGAATTACCGAACTGCCAAGGTTAGATAGAACCAAGACTTTCATAGTAATTAGATTTTCAACAAGCATCCAAAACTAATTAGAGAAAACAAAAGTAAGTTCCCTTTGAGACGTTAAAGAAAATATTGTTGCAAGTATCCAAGAGTAGTTAGTGGGAACCAGGAATGGAGCTTCCTTTTGAGATTTTGGACAAAACACATTCTAGTTTAGCTTTTAAAAAAATCCCACTGTGAAGGATCAACAGAAATGTGGCTCACCTCGATATGAGAACTTCTGGTTGTTAAGCCAAGCTTTAAAAAGAAATGTTAGAACAAATCCCCATATCTCCAAGGTCCTTTGAATTGTTGAATAAGTTTTGAATCTATTCCACTGCCCACCAGGCGCAACAGAGACCTGCATAGTCAATAGAAATAAGGGAATTTGAGAATAAAGAAGAATGCGGTTTATTTATTACTGAATCCAAGAAATTCATTTTTTGCTGGAAAAGGCAACGATGGTAGGGATAAAGAAAGACAAGATAGATAGGGGAATGACAGATGTTATGGTTTTTTACAAGGTCCAATGGAGGACTCAAAAGGGCCAAGATGGGATTTTGGCATTTGATGATGATGATGATGAGCTTTTTTTTAAGAGGTGTGATGATGAGTAATTTTGCAATTAATTTCACAAATTTCTATAGTTGAAGATCAAAATATTCATGGGGAGGAATGATGAGGCTTTTTTAAAGGTTAATATTTTATTGCATTGGAAAAAAGAATCCCAACCTACAGCAGGACACATGACTTGCACCCAAAAGAAAATAGGCATGCAAACCAACCAGCTCACACTACAACCCAACAGACCTTAATATGCAGGCATGCCCAAAAGAACAAATTGCTGCCTAGTTACAATTGTTGTGATGGTGGATAAAATGCAATTGAAATATTGCAATAAGAAAAATAAATTAAATTAAATCTTATAAAACATACCACACAAGGTGATGTGGCACAAAGTCTGACCCGACCCGGCCGAACATCGAAAACCCAGACCAATTGTTTTATTTTTTATTTCTTTATTTTGTATTTTTGTTTTTAATTAATTCCTATTTTCTAGGATTAGGGTTTTAGTATAAAGAGTGGATTAGTGCATGTAAGTAGATTATTATTGATTAATGGAAATATGAGAAAGTCTCTCTCCTCTCCCTACGAGTGATTCCCGTTTCTCTCCTCCTCCCTCCCGTGGACTCGGGCTTCTCTTTCTCTTCTCCCTCTTCTCCTTCTCTCCCTCCTTTCTTTACCCAGAAAGCAATGGTGCTCCTCTCTGTTCGATCAGAAGCTGCTACTTTTTGAAGGGTCCCTGCATCCATCATCTGGATTTCTGCTGCCTTTCATCATCCACACCAGACGACCCTACATCAACGCCCATCAAAACACCCTATTGTTGCCTCTCCAACACCATTCACCTACAACATCTAATCCCAACCCTCTTCTTCTCCATTGATTCCTACAGCCAACCCTTCCCTGCAACTTACCTTCCCTGTTCACAACTCAGATCTGATCCTTTCCAATCCATCTCCAAATCTTCCCTGCACCTCTGATTCCTTCATCCAGCCATTCGCCCAAACTAAGCTAGCCTAACCTGTTCCTTGATCAAACCCAGAACCATCCATACCCAATTTCCGTTAATCCATGTTTCCCTCTCCATCATTAAACCTTACCCCCTTTGACCGTTAGCCTTGCTTTGCCAATCCTAAACCACGCCACCCATGTCCCATGCAGCCTTCACATTCTTTCACTTACCCACCATTTACCATCCTTAATACTAGTAACCATACCCACCTCACATTAATTCTCCATCATCCCATTTATCAACCCCATCTAAGACCCATTTACCCAAGTAATTGGCCCATTAAATCCTTTTAAGCCCTCATTAAATCCCATTATCAAACCCTGTTAAATCCTATCGGTCGAGTCACCCGTCCATTCCCAAACCCTATCATGTTCGCGCTGTGTCACAAGGCAAGACAAATTTAACATGGTTCGGCTTTTGATGCCTACATCCATAGGCAAAATGGATGATGGCTTCACTAATCAAAAAAGAGAAAAAGAATGAGAAAATTATAATGTACTTAGCACAAACCCAAAGGCTCACCCTCTCAATCTCACATACAAAGAACCCCTCAAAATTACAAACCAGAATTCCATAAATCTCTCACAAAAATCCTCTCAAAAGAGATTCGAAGGAAGAACCCCAAATTTCTGTGTGTCACAACTAAAGGCCTAAGCCTTTTTATATAGATTTTGGATCTCCAAAATTAAGAATTAAAAGATAATAATAAAATAATCAAAAGATGAGGAAGAAGAAAGAAAGGAAACCGAGACATGTAAAGGAGGTGGACATGTACAGGGTCATTGACCCTGTTGCACCACCACCTAGTTTCAACAAAAACTTGATATAAGCCTTCCCCTTCTATTGCCAAGGAGTCAGTCTTCTCATTAACTAAGCAAAGAACATGAATCAACTAAAAGCTCCTCCTTCTAATCACCTGTCTCACCACTTCTACTTTGTCTAACAGATGCTATGGACAGGGGCTCCCTCTAGCTCATTGAGTAACCACATACAAATCCCCTACTATATCACCTCCTGATCCAATCTTTTCCAGCTCCTTAACCGTATGCAGTAATAGGTAAGAAATGTGGGGAAAACATGAGGTGAAATTTAGAGCTTCCATTGATTAGAAGTGGGGAAAAGAGTGCAATGTGGGGATTTTAGTTGCGATAATAGATAAGGAATTAGGGTTGCGAGGGGCTGCGTGCATCCAGAGTTTTACTCAATGCCTTCATACTCAAAGAGAGAGAGATGGGAGTCTTGGAGTTCTCCATCATAAAAAAAAAAAAAACAAAAATAATAGGTAAGAAATTGTAGTATTGCATTTCATTTTTATATTCGTCTCATGATTGAAAAGCCACATGTCATGGACCTCTGGTTCCACCAAACTATTGGAACAAGACGTTCAAGTCATGTAAAGTCACACACGGTATGTTAGTGGAACCCAATGCTCTGCCAATAAAAATGGATTGTAAATTGGTAAATAGAATAAAAGCAAACTTACTAAACATTGCCAACTGTCTAATTTAAGGCGACAATGGTAAGTCATTGAATAACTTTATATTAAACATTTTTTACTAGCTCACAACCATGTGCTTGCATCAAAGAAAGTAATTTTTGGATATATAATTTAGTCCATTGATTAATCCATAGCACTTTCTTTATACAACTAGAAAAGTGAGCTCCAACAATAGCCGTGTCATACTTAATGCCATTTAGAAGCTATATTGCATAGACTCTTCAAGATGTGTTACTAGACCTAGTAAAATTTGACCGAACCTGATTACCTGAACCAAACCCAAACATATTAAATGAGTAAGGGTTTAAAAGTTTGTGACCCGAATCCGAAATAGACCCAAACTGACTAACCCATTTGATAAACAAGTAACTGATGAATTAAAAGTTGTTGACCCGAACCCGAAATCGACCCGACCCGACTCACCCGTTGTTAGGTCTACCTTGAACTAGACCTGACAAAATTTGACATGACTCGATAATCTAAACTAAACCCGAGCATTTTAAATGAATATGGGTTTAAAATTTTATGACCCTAATCGACTAAGCCACTTAATAAACAAGTAATGGGTTGAAGATTGTTGACTCGACCCCAAATAAGACCCAACCGGACCCATTGCTAGGGCTGTGTGTGATGCACCCGTCTCAAAAACTTGTGCCCATTCTTCATGGATTTCTAGCACTTCTTAAGATTGTTTTTCTAGATGGCTAAAAATTACAATACCTTTTTTTTAACCTAATTAAAATTTCAATTTATTTGTTACATTTTGAGTAAAACTATAACATTACTTTCTATAAGTGTTACTTTGTACAACTTATTTTCATTTAATATAAATTTATGTTTAAATTTAATTAAACATTGGTGTGATGTGCCCATGTCCTTTTTATTTTGTTTACCAAGTGGCAATTTGCACCCATGTCACACTCCCACAATAGAACCTGTACCCATGCAACTAAGAACGCTAGTAACTTTGGAAATAGATTTTTTGTCCATTGATTTTCCATAGCCCTTTCTCTGTATTGGTAGAACAATGAGTAGGAGCCTGTTTCACTCTTAAGGCTCCTTAGAAGTCTCACATGACAACAAGCAGAAGATAACTTCTAAAGAATGCCCCTGTAAAGTGTCCCCCTCTCCCATATTTCTAAAACTAGGCAAGTATGAGTTGACTCGAACTCAGTCCTAGTGATCATGACTCATCCATTTCTTTTCAGCCGATACCTCTCAGATGCGGTCCTGATCCCGATTAAGTCGGGCTACCAATTCCGATATTTAAAACACTGCGAGTTCAACAGTACAGGCACCCTTTGAGATTACAGCACAACTATTTAATGAATATAATAAATATTAAAGAAAAGGCAATGCAGGAAAGTACAGGCATAAAATGACAATAATTAATTAACGATATAGACAATTATAATATAATTTACCTCGAGATTATCACTTCCACTGCGTTTAAACCAGGCATCTTCTTTCCCGATCTCTTCTACCCTCTTCTTCCTCCTTTCATCATCCGACGTCGAAACGCCGTCCACCGTCCCCGTGGCCAATCCGTTCGTTTCAACGTACTTCTTCAAGCTCCCATTTCCGTTCGAAATGCCTCCTGAGCTACCATTTGAGCTCTCATCCGCCCCGATATAACTACCGCTACTTCCGTTCCCGTTCCAACCGGAATCATACTTTCCGATTTCTTCTTCTTCTACTACTCCTGCAACTGCGATTTGGTCGTCCTGAACCGCTTTCCATCCAACGCGGAGAAGCGGCCAATGGATTGAATTTTGAGACTGGAATTTGAAGAGAGGAGGTCGAAGCCGGAGTCTCCAGCCGGAAGACGGACGGAGAAACGGCGTTGTGGGGAGAGTAAGGTAAGCGGCAGCTGAAGACGCTTCCATTGCTAGGGAGTTTGCTAGTGTTTAGGGAGCTGATCAAACCCTAGAATTCATGGCGGGGAAGAAGAAGTAGAGAACAAGAAATGGAGCGAAGTGACTCAGTGAGTTCAGCTGACGAGTGGTGGCAGTCAGGAGAAGTGTAAAGGAGCGGAAGTAACGGGAGGGATGAGGTGGTGGCTCTGGGATCGCTACGTGGCGCGATCGGAGAATGTTGATGAGCATCTGACGTTAGGCGTCGCGAACTGCTGTGTCAACAAAATGAAACGAACACGTTTTTGTTATCGATAATATCAAAATATTTTTAAATTTTAGAGTATTTATTTAAATTGAGATTTTTTTATGAAAATATAATATTTTAAAAATAATAAGAAATTTATAATAAAATATAAATAAAAAGGAGATTCAAAATTGATATAATCATTAATAAATTTATAATTAAAGAACAAATAAACTATCAACTTGATATACCCGTTATATGTATGTTTGAAAGTTGAAACACTATACAAATTTTGAAGATAGAAACATTCAACATGTATATACATACCTACACAAATATACGTTATAAAATGCATTCTTACATTTTGTAGTCATTGTTATATGTCTCATTCTATATTCGTAATTGTATTTATTGCATTATTTCATTCTTTTCATTTATTATTCATTGTTTTGTGTCACATTCTTGATTTTTAATTATTTTTAGACGTTCAATTCATTTATTTCAAATTTTGCATATGGTTATATATGAATTAAGATTAAATTTATCATGTTTATAAAGATTTTCATATTTCTTTAAAGATTTTCAAATTTATTTAAATATTTATTCAAAGATCCACAAATTGGACTAGTATTTATAAAGATTTTCGAATTTACTTAAGTCCTTATTTAATCATTTATCTAAGAATGGTATTTATATTTCAATTAGAATTTTAGATTAAATAAAATGGAGAAGATATTTCAATAAATTATATATTAGCTTTAAAGTTATGCAAATTACTTATCAAAAATTAATTTTATACATGCATTTTATTCTTTTCCTTATACATGCATTATTATATTTTTCAATCTGTATTTGTAATTATTTTTATACATGAAATTCATTTTACAAAACTATTTTCATTTCAATCATTTTTTCCTCATTTTTATCAAATTTTATTGAATAATCAAGTAAACTTTTACAATTAGTCATTTCATACTAATTAACTAGATCAATATCTTGACAAAAAAATTACTACAATTTATTATCCATTTTTCTAGTATTTTTTGCTATTTTTATAATTTTTTAAAAAATATTTGAAAATCTCAATTTGGTAAGTTGAAAAGTCCATTTAGATGTCTAAAAATTCGTTAAATAATGATAGAGTTACATAGAAATGAAGCTTATAATTTTCTAATTTTTCTAAACTTTTTTGAAAATGGAAAGAAATATAAAAAACGATGAAGAGAGAAACTGTATAGGTGATTTATCGTCGATACACATTTTTAACCCTTGATTGGATCGAGTGCAAATTGAATTGACTAAGGGTATAACAGATTTTCCAGTTTGATCGATTTTTTTTAACTATCGGACCCAAATCAGATTTTATTTTTTATTCAACCCAATCAGACCCAACCCAAGTATTTATAAATTAAAAATTAAAAATTAAAAAATGAGAAAAATTATTTTTAATAGAATTTAAAAAAAAAAACTTCTATGAGTAAATTGAGATATGAAGAATTAAGACAATAGAATAAATTTTTTAACTTAGTGAGGAACGTAGGCTGAAATTAATAGGTAAAAGTTAAATACATTATTTTAAAATAATTTTAATTCAATTCAAGTCTATTTTGGATTTAAGACCCCTCTATCCAATTCAATTCGAATTTTTTTGAGTCAGATCGGGTGGATTCACAGCTCGAGTCAAGAATTGCCACCCTCTAGACAACTCTCGTGACAACATAAAATAGGTAGTGATCATCTGGAAATTAACGACACATGGGCTATTTAAATAAAAGTAAGACATCTAACAAAAATCTATAGCGCCCCAAATCCATGGTACCATTCCTTTTCTCCCTTTAATCATTATCATGTGTAAAACACAAAATAAACCCACCCATTTCACCAAGGTCAAGTCCCCCATGAGCAACAGTCTACTCTTGCCCTTGTGGCCTACAAGAATGGAGTCTAATGTGTGAGTATAGATGCATTTGAAAAGTATCTTAGACATATATTTATCATAAAAATAAGCCCATTGAATTTGAAAAACTGTGACAATTGAGATTGAAAAGTGATGATCAACATGTAATCATTATGGATGAATTTGTAATCCAATGGTAAGATCAACTTAAAATGAATTCAAATTTGATAGAAATCCAACTCACAGGACTATAAGAGGTAGATAGACCCGAAAGAAAGAGAGTGACCTTGAGGCCCTAGAAAGCCTCACATGGGAGATCCAAAATTTCAAAAAACAACAGCAAACTATGACAATTTATTATTGTGTAAATGTGCACTCATCAATAGTAATACATCGAGCAGAGCTAGTGACCTCAGACAATATGACCCACTCGAATGCACTGGAAGGGAAAAACTATTCTTTGGTCAATCTTGCTCTCACCACACAAGACATGAAATTCTTGTTGGGGTGCTGCGAAAGTTCTACAATAGAAGTGTAGATAGAGATCTAAGGATTTATAAAGGACTTACATCATTTCACCTAACAGAGGCTGAAAGCCCAAGTCCTAGCAAATGGTATCAGATCCAAGACTTAGGTTACCTCATGTGAGCTCAAGAGATCCCCCAAGTGAACAGGATGGCCAATGTCTCTCTCTCCATCAGAGGACCTCGTTCGAGCACATTGGAAGTGTAGAGGGAGATGTAGGGGTTTGTATAGAATTTAGGTCACTCCACCTAACAGACTAGTCTTTTGGACTGAAAACCCAAATCCTAACAATTTTATCAAATGCCCATAAGAATTAAATACATCGCTTTGAAATTGGAAGCATGAGCACTTACTAACAATGACAATGATGACCAAAATGATACTTGAGACTCTTTTGAAATAGTCAACTCGGCAGCATGCACATTATAAAAAGGTTAGCTTATTGTATGCCATGGTGGCATAGCAATAAGATGTAAAATGGCAGTAATCCATACCGTTTCAACTATAGTTTTGAGAACTCCGAAATAACCTACTGAGGCAAGTTGTCTGAGTTGACTCAATAGCATTTTAAGTTGAACAAGTCAAAAAGCTTTACCAAGTTGCAAAACTCAACCAAGTTAGATAGGATTGCGAGTGAAGTCTGACTTTCGAGATTTGAAACTATGACAAAAGGACTGAAGAACGAAGTATGAAGAAGTGAGGTAAGAGGATCCGCTAGGAAATGTATCTCTGCAGGACAGAAAAAAAATAAGCAGCAGTTCCACAAAGAGGCCAATGGTCTACGGAGGTGGGAGAGCATATAGTAGTGTGTTTCCACTCGTTAAGATTCTCAGTTGATAAAATTCCATTTCGACATCAATATATCACCTTCAGCACAAGTACCTGCCTCCTGGCATTTATTTTTTAACACACTACACAACGACTAGTGAGGCAGATGACACAAATTTGCACCCACAAAGATTCATATGCACAAATGTGAATTTCACTTGGGTGCACTATTATGAGCTAATGGAAGACATGATGGTAGAGCGGGAAAACAAAAATAGGACAGTTGAATAATATTGCATATTTTTTAAACCATAATGTCACCTAGGGCCAGATAATTCTTCAGGATAAGGCTGGTACTGGGACTCTGCCATCCATTCAGGAGGCTGGTTAGGTCGAATTTCAAATTCCCGGACCAGTTCCACCTGCTGCCATTCATCCCATCTCTCTGCTAAGCCATCCCCTTCAAGCATCCTTACCACATCCGACATCTTGGGACGTTCTGTTGGAGAGCCCTGAGTGCAGAGTAAAGCTACCTGTATCAGTTGCTCCACCTCGGCCTCCACGTAATTGCCCTGTAGATCAGGATCAACCAACATTTCCAGTTTCTTCTCTTTCAGAAGGCCCTTCACCTGCAAATGTACAATCATTTGTTAACCTTCAAACTCATCACTGCAGTTCACATACCTAAATGCTACACCAACATACATGGCCTTAGAAAATTCGGGCATCCATTCTACCACCAGAAGGTTGGGCTACTTTGGTGGTTAATGTAGATGTAGGAATCTGTAGTCATTCATCACATGATCAAAACAAGAAGGGCCAATGATGAGGACATCATGAGACGCAATCAAAGAAAGATGCAACAAAGTTTAGACTTTTCCTAACCATGGATAGGACAGATCTAGCCATGGATAGACCAAATTGTATGTTGATCAAGCAGGGATTCGAAAATTTGGCTCAATCCATCCATTTACATCATTTAAGTCAATTCATCATGGATTGGACTGATCTGACCGTTGAACCAATGCCATCAGGGCAATTGTTTTTGTTATCTTTTATTAGTATCATATTGTTCAAGTTTATATGGTTCCAAGATTGTCATGAATGCGTATTTGTTTTTATGATTTTATATTGTCCACATGTGTACCTTAAGTTACATGTGTCTGGGGTTTTAAGATTTTTTTTTTATATAGTTGTAAGAGAGACTTTTGAGGGATGAATTAATGAACGAAGAAATTTAAGTTTCTCCCATCTGTAGATCTAGTGAGACTCCTTCTGCCTCCTTGGTGTGAGATCAAAGAACCTTATGCGACTCAAGGTACAAATCCTTCTTCTCTCTCCCTTTTATTTCCTTCCCATTTTTTCCTCTTTCCACACCTTATTTTTGTCACTTTTTCATCTAAATCCTCACCCTAACCAAACCAAGACCCAACCCGAACACCGGACACCAAAGACCCGCCAAGACCCACCAGTCCATACAAACGTCATACATGTCCGTATGACTATACAGACAGGCCTGTTTTGCCCTATTTCGCATCCCGGCCTCTAGATCCCTATCTTAGACTCATAGATCTAACCCTAACCTATTGTTTCACCATATTTGAGACCTAGTTTTGACCAAGAATTGAGAAAAATAACAAACCCTAATTCCTTTGGCAAACCCTAGTTGGCCCCATAACCCTATTTCATCCCTTGGATGACTGATTTTTAAATCTAGAAGACCGAGGTCAAGGTTTGCTATGATTTAATTAGTCTTTTGAGAGATTTTGCATTGAAAGCAAACAATACAACCTTGAGAGGTTTAAGTGTACATGTCATACTTCTTTTTGCTCAAGCTCGCATCCACTGTTACCACCAGAGTTCAGATGTACCATCTGACATTTGGATTTTCCAATAAATAAATTCAAACTTGAAGTTTTCAATCTATGGACCAACATGAGTTTCAAAAGTACGTAGCTACAATAGATTAGAGTCTAGGACTTGAGCATCTTCTTATTCTTCTTCTTTTTCTTTTTTCTCAATGTCTCTCTTGGGATTTAGAGGATCTCACAAGATACACACAGAATCATCTAATGTATCCCTTATATAATGTGCTCATCTGATAGAATCATATACACAAATCATTCATGGTTGCAAGTGAAGGTTTATTCTATCACTAGAGATCAGTTGAACAAGGTTTGGGGAGACTTCCTTAAGGTAGCCTTTGACAGGTCCATTTTCAAACTTAATTTCCTTTGATCAAGTTACTGGACCATTTGAATTACAAACCTGAGATGGGTCAATCCTAAGTCCTTAAGGGGCTGTTAGTTAATTTCCTTGAGAAAAAAATTTCTACAAGAAAATTTATCTTTAGGTGTACTCCATTTTATCCGACACATGTCATAAACTCCGGCATCGTGTCAGGCCATGAAAACCCAAAATTTATGATTTTTATGTCAAAAAATCCTATTTTCACAAAAATGAACGAGTTATTGCCTCACCAAGCGAGGAACATCTCTCTTTTTTCCTGATTAAATTTTCCTCTCTCTCCCCATAGGAAATGGATTCCTATGGAGGAAAATATCTCATGTTCTATGCTCTTGGCAAAGAGACTTTGTTTCATAGAAGAAGAGGGAAGACTCTCATTTCCTTTACCCTTAACTTTACATGAGCTAGAAAATGACAAACAGCCCCTAAATACCATAGAATAGGATAAAAGCAGATGTGCACATATCAAGGGAATCTTGTGTCTGTGTGTACAGAAATTGTTCAACAACACCAGAACTGTTGAGAATTCTTGCACTTTTAACCAGTAGGAAAGCCTAATGTCTTCTCTGGTAAAGCTCTCCCAAATTTCTCTGCCATTCTTTACCCCCGTCCTTTCTTTCTTAATAGCACATATTTGCTGTTTGGATTTAGAGCAGAGGATGATACTTATGTCCAAGTTGAACTTTATATTTTACCAGGTAAAAGATCAGTGGGTTGGATTTATCCAGGTGAAAGCTATCATGAAGCGCAGACTGCATTAGTTGACTTTTGGCCATCATGAGTACTCAAATCTAAAAATGCTGTTGAAGACAAAGGTCAAAAGGCTTTAGGACAGTGTCAAAATCTATGGTCTAACTAACACTGAAACCAAATATCTAAAAACCAACCACCTTTCAATATTATATAAATTAGAGATAGTCCACTAGATGCCTAGATTTTTAAGTCTGGGTCCTCTGACAATCAATGCCAGAGGGTGAGCCCCACCCCATGATAAAAAAAAAATTAGGATTGATGGGTAGTTACTCATGGAGAACATCAAACTGTTAAAAATGGGGTCCATCAAACAATCCTAGCTCTTATTTTTTTAAGATCAAATTAAATTTATTGGACAAATATTTTTTCCAAATGATGCTCAACCAATGGTGAGGATGCATCAAATGCGCATTAGTCAAGGTTGGATCTTAATCTAGAGGAAAAACCAACATTTTCAACAGTTTAGATTCATCATCAATGGGCCCCACAAAATGCCCATACACCCAGGTGGACAGCCTGCCTGACCATTAATTCAAACAATAATTACTGGGTCCCACCATAAACCTAATGCATGGAAGCATCCAAAATGCTCTTGAAAATAAGCTAAATAATAGGATTTGGCAGCCACATTAGATCAGACGAGGAAAAAAAATCAGAAAAAGTGTAGTGTAATATGTGGAAATGGAAGAAAGGATTAGATTGCATACCCAGTCAAGCAACATGACATCATCATCATTTGCAAGCCGGGCAAGATCAAATGCTCTTTGTCCAGTAATAAGTTCCAAAAGCATAATTCCATAACCAAAAACATCAGTTTTCTCTGAAGACTTCCCTGTGGAGAGGTACTCTGGGGCTATATGCCCTATTGTGCCACGAACAGCTGTTGTCACATGGGTATCCTTGTAGTCCATAAGTTTAGCCAAGCCAAAGTCCCCAACAACTGCCTCAAATTCTTCATCCAATAAAATATTTGCAGCTTTCACATCACGGTGAATAATCTTGGGGTCACAGTGATCGTGCAAGTAAGAAAGCCCTCTAGCAGATCCAAGTGCAATTCGCTTCCGTGATGGCCAATTAAGTGGAGGATCCGACTCTTTACGCTCTGCAAACAGATCACAAAATTTAATCTCGCCGAGAATTTCAAGACAGGTACAATAATCAAGAGAATTTCAAAGACAGGTAAGATAATCAAAGTTCTGCCAAACACTACCAACAGCAAGAGCATAGTCTTTTCCAAGCCCAGAAGAGAATAAAATCAATAGTTCAGAAATTTCTACAAAAGCCCCCGAATGTTTGAAAAAAAAAAATTAAGTTGGCCCCTCCAAAAATTGCATTTTATGCTGTCCCCTCCACAAGTAAATTTCTAGTTCCACCTCTATTCATTATATGATATACCAATAAAAAGTAGGTGGTATATACCTCTTAAACATGATGCCACACTTCCATTGGCCATATAGGGATAGACAAGTAACCGTTCTGTAGGAGTCATGCAAAAGCCATGTAAACGGAGGAGGTTTCGATGCACAGCCATGCTGATCATCTCTACCTCTGTTTGGAACTGTAGCTCCCCACCTGGTGTACGTTCTTCTTTCAGTCGCTTTACAGCCACTAGGGAACCATTTGCTAGACGCCCCTTGTACACCTTCCCAAATCCACCTCTGCCTAGGATGTTCCTGTTGCTAAAACTATCAGTTGCAACTTGCAGTTCTCGCAAAGAAAATCTTTTGAGCTGGCCCAGATGAACTTCAGGATCTTCTTCGGCTGGAAAGATAATAATTTGAAAGTTAATATAGATCCATACAACCAGAAATTAAATTTGGTTGATGTGCAAACCTGGAACATCAAAGAAATGATCTGGTGGTCTCCGACGACGCCACCAAGCAAACCCAATTGCAGGTGCAGCAAAGAGTAAAGCAGCACCTGCAGCTACTGCACCAGCAATTGCTCCAGTGCTGGGAGCATTACTTCCTGAAAAGAAGTCCATGTGCTCAGATCAGAAAATGGAAAAGCACATTGCCTCACAAAGGAAAGGGGTGGGGTTAGATCATTTTGAAATTAGGTCATAAATAAATAGCATCGGAGCTCCCTGTATATCCACGTCTGTTTGGTAATTTTTATGTTTGGTCTTAGCTTTGTGGTTGGTTTTAGCTTGTTATGCCTGCGTGTTGTAGTGTTCTAGGACTCTTGTGCATTGGTTCTTGGGCTATAATTCTTGTTCCCCATCTAGTAAGATCTTATAACCTTTACAAAAAAAGGCAATCCAACACAAAATTAAATGGCGCCACTCCAGCACAAAAAAGTGAATGGCACCACTCCAGCATCACACAGCCCCATCACACAGCCTCTCTCTCTCTCTCTCTCTCTCTCTCTCTCTCTCTCTCTCTATAAATGATTGGAGTACCAAGGACCAATTCAAACAAATCCAAGCTTTCCAGGGGCCAGAGATTGAGGATAAATAGAGCAAGGACGGCAATTCTAAAAGCTACAATTAACAAATATCACAGACAAACATATCACCTTGAGAAGTTGGTGGTGGCGGAACAAATGGAGGAGGTGGGGCAAATGGCGGAGAACCTGGGCAAGGTTTCCCCGTAACCGGACCACAAAGGTTGGCATTATTGGCGAAACTGCAAAATAAAAAATACGAATTCAGTTGTAAACTTGTAATCATAACAGAGATAAAAAACTTAGTGCTCACAGAAATAACCAGCAAGAGACCTGATAGGAGTAAATAGTGAGAAGGAGCCATTGTCAGGAACTTGTCCTCTTAGTTGATTGTTGGATAGATCCCTGCATTTCCCATTACAAAATTATCTTGATGAGATTCATACCTGGATTTTTTTTTTTTTTTGAGAGAGAGAACGATTCCAGCAAGTTCAAGCATGCTGGAAAGAAATAATAGAAGAGAGCTAGAACAGTACTTACAGAACTTGCAAAGTGTCGACAGTTGTCAAAGGCATAGGAATGGTACCCGTCAAACTATTGTTGTTGAGCCGGCTAGCCTTCCACAGACGTTTGAAGTAGAATCAGAACATTAAGCTATAGAAATCATTCAAATGATAAAACACATTGATTTACAAAAAGAGTGAAAAATCATAAAAAGAAAGGTTATAGTAAGTGATGCAAGGATATTATTCATCATAGATAGGAGGCATGATTCCTCAAATTCCATACAGGCTCCATGCAACATCATCAAAAACCCATGACAATGAAAGTGTTCTAACCTTCAGTGACAAAATATTGGGAAAATATGGAGTGACCATTTTTACTTGGAACAATCACATATCTAATTAAAGCCAATTTAATTAAAGCCAATTAACATTTGAAGGTACAAGGAGATGAGAGAGACCATTAAAACCTTAAAGAACAGAATGAAGGAGATTACAAATTCAGAAGTAATGGGGATATGGTTTACGATGGAGTAAAATGGAAGGGTAAAACTCAAAAAACCAACCCCAAGCAGATTGGAAACTAGCAATGATGATGTAGGCAATTAATATTAGGAGGGTTTAGTGATCAACTCCAACACATTCAAATCAACTATTTATCCCAAATATAAGGAAACTTTCAAGCTGAAGTTGTATGTTCGAATCATCGTGCAATTATCCCTAATGTCTAGAGGGAGCGGTTCCATGTGTAGCAAGGAAAGTAACGGACCCAATGATCCATTTCTCCAAACAAATTTACCAACTGTTGGTTGTTGAAGAACATGAGAGACCATTTTAGGGTTATGGACAACTTAATAGTCCAAAAGGGCTATGGACAACTTAGCATTAGAAATCCAAGATATTGTTTGCATATGATGAGACAAGAAATCAGCTAAATGATAAGTTGGCCTGGGAGAAAAGATTCTGAGGTAAACAGTTTGAAAATTAGTGGGACATCATCATCATCAAGCTTTTGTCCGTGTTAAAAATTAGTGGGACAAGGACAGAATATATGGATTGTGATTAAAGTTGGAAATGACAAGGTACCACAGTGAAAAAAAGTTGTACTTGGTGCAACTGTTGAACTAAATGAAGGAACTAAGTTCAGATATAGCTAGTGGATGGATGTGGGTAGATTGTCTCGAGAAGCTAGTGGAGTCTTCTAAAAGAGAAAAGTGTGATATCAATTAAAAAGGTTTTTATAAGACAACAATTAGACCTACACTGTTATATGGAGTTGAGTATTGGGTGATGAAAACATGTACATAAGTAATGGTGATGGAGATGAGTTTAAGATAGATGTGTACTGAAACGAGGTAAAAGAATTAGAATGAGTACATTTGAGAAAACCTAATGTTGCTCCGATAGAACAAAAGATGAAGGGATGTTGGTAAAAGATGATTTCTAGTAGAAATATTAACACAAGTTGTTGTATATCTTTGTCCCACACTATAGATGTGCTTGAACCATCTTAAACAACATTTTTTTTGAAAGGTAGAACCATCTTAAACAACATTCCTCTCGTCTTTCTTTCATCTGAGCAGCTTTTCCTTTGCACGCATTTCTAATTTTATCTTCTATTGTTACACCATACACGCATCTTAACACATGCATTTCATCATTATTACTTTATCTAAGAGTCTTTTCTTCATTGTCAACATTCAATCCATATTGCATTGTAGATATAATTTCTCTCTTATAGAAACACCTCTTTAATCAATAAGACAGTCTTCCTAGTCCTGTGACATGACACTTCACTAGCTTGCCTACACTTAGCACATCCCACACCCCCACTCTGATAGCTATATCCAAATCACATAACTCTTCTACAAATTATGGAAGTTGCATATAAATTACCATCTGATCAACTGATGTGTGTGTGTGTGTGTGTGTGTGTGACAGAGAGAGAGAGAGAGAGAGAGAGAGAGAGACTTTAGAACTAAAATCAAGCTCTAATATATCTGCTCAAAACCAGTTAATTGCAATAAACCTTAGCACACAATCTCTACCTGTTGACTGGTGAACATGCATTCTAGTATACAAATAATGACAAAAGAAACAAAACCAAGACCATGCAGGAATAAACTAGAGTTAAAAATCAGGACAAGGAATTCTTACAGGAAACGCAGTTTTGAAAGATTGCCCAGTGTGGTAGGTATGGTACCGACGAAATTGTTTAAATAGAGATCCAAGCTCACTAGATTTGTCAAATTTCCAAGATCACTAGGAATTGATCCATTCATGCTGTTGCTGTAAAGTTCTCTGCAAAGATAATTTCCTTTTCAATAAATGGCACCTGACATCATTTACAAATGACATAAAATCTTTCGACCAATGCAAGATTAACATGAAGAATTCCAGACCAATACGAGCCCTACGTGGCTACATAGTTTATGTGAAAGAATTTACGCAGCATACATACAAGGTGATAGCTAGCACAGCTCATCACATGGTACATAATCCTATATTTTCTATGTATTATGCATGTGCCTCAAAATATGAGTAGGTTGTTTATTTGGTATGGAAATAAACCATGCTACAGGCTATCTGCATGCATCAGAATCCAATACCAATATGAGGTGTTCAATTTGGTTAATCAGAAGACAACAGATTTGTGGATACAGAATAAATAAATATGTACTTCAAGTGAAACTAAAATGTAATAGTAATTTCAATGAAATAATGTACTAAGATTACTCTAAGCAATTAAGTAATATTTGGTCTCTGGTAGCCCCTCTTGGGTATGTTCTAATAAAGGGCTTTGAGCTGAGACCTATCAGCTCATTTTTTATATTCTGTCCCTCTGTTTTAAATAAAATCTTTTCTTCTACCAAAAGAAAGTAATAAACTTCAATTCTTTTTTAGTTTGGTTCAAAAGGAGGATAAGTGTTGGTCATCTAAGAAACAATTTTAAAATAGTACTAGAAGAATCCATGAGCAAAACAAAGCTTTAATGCCCAAACAAGGTATGGAAACAGTTGGGGCATGCTTGGATACAGCAAGGATACAGATTTTATACATAAAACTTAAGTGTCCGGCATGACATGATACAGATATGTTCCCTGATAATTAGTGCCCAGGCATCATAATACGAAGAAAAGACATGTCAAACATGGGTACATAGCTCGTCTCAAAGAATCCACGCAACATAGCCAATAAATACCTCGGTTTTTCAACAAAATGCTTTTCAACAAGAATCAATACATAAATAGATCACAACTTACAAGTACTGCAAATTCCTAAGCTGACCTAGTTGCGGTACCAGCTGACCAGATAAGTCTGCATTTCCAAGATCACTGAAACAAGATATAGGATAAGGTAATTTAGCTGGAAATCATGCTTGAGCAGTAATAGCTTTCTTCGTGTTGCACAGGAGCATGAATAATCACACAAGAAACAAAATTCAGACACTTACACTCTTATAACACTGTTGTCAGTGTTACATGTAACATGGAACCATGTACATGGGTTGACTAGTGTTGGATCCCAACTCTGAAGCACATTGTTAGGATCCCTTAAGTTGTTCTTTAGAGCACTTAAAGCATCACCTGTTGAGAGGACGTGCAGCTATTATAAGAAGATAGAAAACAGAGTATATAATGAATGTTAGAAAATACATTTATTAATGCATTGCCTCAGCCGAGGATCACACTTTCCTTAAGACAGTGAATACCCCCCACACCACTTTTTTTTTTTTTTAATTTACGTGTGGGAAACCGCAAGAAACCCAGCGTAAAACCCCCACAAGCGATACCCACTGCCCTTAGGGTACACCAAGTTAGGCCATGGGGGCTCGAACTTGGCACCTCCCGCTTCTTAAAGTGGGAGGTTAATCAATTGAGCTATGAATTGGTGTCTGCAATGAATTTCTAGCACATCTGTCCCAGGATAAAACAGGTATAGAAAATCTCAAAGACTGTACTGCAGTTTGCAGAACTGAAGAACAGCCTTGAATTCAGATTGAAAACAAGAAAATACGGTAAACAGAGTTACAATTTTTTACCGAATACAAAGTTTAAAACTTGCAGAAAGCAAAAAATAAACGAGAAAGAATTAGATGAGTTTCACAAAAAGGAAGTACTTCTCTAAAAATAACTATTTTAATTAAAAGTAACAATTTAATTTAACCATTTTTTGTTCATAGATAGTTATTTTACAGGAAAGCACTTTCTTTTTGCAGCCTCCAAACAGAACCATAATACCAAATTCACACAGTAGAAAAGGAAGGACAAAAACAAAATACAAAACCAGAAGTTCAGAAAGTACAAAAGCAGTCATCATAAAGCATTCCCCGGCCAAATTAAATGATTTGCAGCAACATTCCAAACAGAAGATAACACAGACAGATTGAATCAATATCCATCCCACTAAATCTGAAGCTCCATTTTGATGCATGAAAAAGAAAGTAGTTTGTTGATTTTTTTTAAGTTTATTTTCAAGGGAAGTGCTTTCCTTTTCATCCATCAAATCAGAGCCTAACTTTTCAAAGCATTTTTTTTATTTTTCTCCTTCCATCAACTCCAGTACAAAGATCTCCACAAAGACAACAAAATATATATTAATAGCTCGACTGCTCAGTTTCCATGCATGGAAAACCGGTTCATATTTTCAATTAAAAATGTTATTTTCGAAGAAAGTGCTCTCTTTTCTGTCCAATCATATGGTGTATTATTCAAAATATCCAAATTTGTTTTAAAAAAACTCCAAATCAAGACTGGATAATTCAACCAAAAAAATGGAATCAATCGAAACATAAAGGTGTTTAAGAACTGATAATCTGTTTGGATATTTGGAATGGAATGGAAAGTTCTGATTTTAAACAAAAATATTCAAATTCAATCTTTTGGCTGAAAATCATTGTTCTCTAATGAAGTACTTTCATTTCCATAAGAATCAGCATAGAACACCACTTCTTCTAAAACAACCACCAAAAATTAAAAAGAAAAGAAAAACCGAATGGATTCTATTTTGGTGAAAAATATGGTTCCTTTACAAGAGAGTGCCCTTTTTTTATGCATCCAAAAAGCACTTAAGAAACTGATGTTCTGTTTGGAGTACTAATCTTCAGGAAAATTAACAATTCTACAAAATAAACAAAACATAATTCCATTTTTTGCTAAATTTTGTTTTTTTTCCAATAAGTACTTTTTTTTCCAAACATCAAACAGAGCTTGAAGAATCAGCATAGAACACTACTTTCTTCTAAAACAATCAATTCAATTATTTTTAGTGAAAAAAAAATTTATTGTTTTCCAAGAGAGCATTTTTTTTAATTAAAAATTCGTTTTTTAAAACAACCAACTCAGTTTTTTTTTTTAAATGGATACATGAAACGAAAAGTGCTGATTTGTTTAAAATTATTTAAAACCAAATTATTATTTTTAGCTAAAAATCGTTACTTTCTAATAAATTACTTTCCTTTCCATACATCAAACTGAACAATCAGCATACTTTCTTCGAAGACAGCCACTTAAAAAAAAAAAAATTATTCTGTTTTTTTGTAACAAATTATTGCTTTCGAAGAAAGTACTTTTGATTACATGGAAACTAATAAATTTAACAAAAATATTTATAATCCAATTCTGTTTTTGCTACAAATGATTGGAGACTTTCATAAAAAATAACCGGACTCAATTCCATTTTAGTAAAAAATGGTTGCTTTTCAAGAAAGTACCTTTTTTATGCATCCAAAACGTCAAAAGTGATTAAGAAACTGATGTTCTGTTTCGGTACACATGGAATGGAAAGTGCTGATTTAAAAGAAAAAAAATTAATGCAATTTTTTAGGCTAAAAATAGTTATTTTCTTAAAAGAAAATCTTTGGTCTCCATAAGAATCAGCATCAAACACTGTTATCATCGAAAAATAATCACTTAAAATTAAAAACAAAAAAAAAAAAAGTTAATTCTAGTTTTAGTGGAAAATGGTTGCTTTCCAATGAAGTTGATTTTTATACATCCAAAAAGAACCAGAAGAATAAAAACCGAAAATTACCTTCCGAATTCCCGTAAATTGTCGTCAAAGGATAGAATAGGAGGATCAACCAGACAAGAATCGATGCCGAGATCTTTCGATCCATGACGATCATCATCGTCGTCGTCATTTTCTAGCTAAATTCATTCCCGATACATCATGATGAGATTCTCCAAATCCGTACAATTTCGCCTAAAACAGGCGCCAAAATCTTCCAGAGATCAAAACCGGCCGAATTCGGCACCATTTCTCTCGAGAAATACGCCAGGAGGATGGGAAACGAGAACAGATTCCATTGGAAAGGGGTAGGGATGAAATATCAGAGAAATTGGAGAAGAATCGACGGATTCTTCAGCTGCTTTGCTTTATTTCGCGTTCTTTCTTCTTTTATTTTATTGTGGTTTTTTCCATCAATGGAGTGAGAAAAATACTATTGTATGGTGTCTGCAAAGTCTGGTGTTTTTTCATCTCGAATGGTGAGGAGACTGGCTTCTGCTGCCCGAAAGCAGCTGCCCGCTGACCGTGCCCGTTCCCCTGGTCAAAACTCGGAAAAAGGAAAAGAAAAACCACTTCAGTCGTAAAGACGGAGCCGGACAGAAGTTTCCTCAAAATGGCAAATAAATTTATTTGTGAAGAAAGATGCCTGTCAAATAAAAATTTAATTATTTGTGAAAAACAAGGGCTCATTTAGTTAACAATTTATTAAATAAATTTTATTGAAGTGGATTGTATATTTTTTTTAAATATTGAGGATGAAGAAGAAATTAGTATGATAAAAGCCAAACTTTTTTAAAGAATATTTTGTTAAAAATACTTCAAAAATCGTAAAATCTGATTAAAGGGTCTGAATTTCTTTTAAGAATGTCTCCTACCTCCACGTCGCAACTGTAAAACGATGAAAAATATTTTTTATGTGTAACACAACTTGGTAGACTGGCACTTCGTTGAATATACATTTATAGAATTAAGTAATGAGAAAATAGATAACAAGTCAAATATAGTAGAACAATTGATTATAAAAAACATCACATATAGCTTCCATATCAAAATTATGTCATATGGTATCAGATACAATAAAAAACAGAGGCTATGAAGTTTTTATCTGGAGAAATTTGCACGAAAGGTTGATAATGTTTATAAGTGGAGTAGGCCGTCGTCTAAGGCCCTACCAATACGATCAATGACTTTACTTACAATCGCAGAACTCCTAAAATCTCAGAGTTTACAATGCGCCTAGGGTTTTTGAGATTTCAGGACATCTCAGGACTGACACTGGTTGCATATTGCCTAACTATGTCTCCTTTGTCTACATCTCCAATATGCATATGTTTTTTGCAATTTAACTGCAATGCAAATCTTCTTCATACAAGGTCGATCAGATTGCTTTTTAACAGGGGTAATAATCTCAGTTTTTAAAGTCTTGATATATCGGCTAATACGATATGTATCAGCCGATATTGATAGTTTTTGTAAAGAAATAAGAGAGAAAAATTTATCGACTGAGATTTCGACTGATACTGAGATTTCTACCCCTGCTTTCTAGTATGTGAAGATAATATGATCATCTCACTTCGAACCTTTCATTGATTTATGTCATATGATTCTTGTCAAATAAACAGTTACACTCCTATAATAGAACTTTTCCCATTTACAATA
The DNA here is from genome assembly GCA_022113865.1 of Chimonanthus praecox. Lineage (NCBI taxonomy): Eukaryota > Viridiplantae > Streptophyta > Magnoliopsida > Laurales > Calycanthaceae > Chimonanthus > Chimonanthus praecox. The sequence continues at coordinate 57,802,943 of CM039093.1, forward strand.
TTGGAGTTACATTGTAATTATATTCTCTTCCTTATTTGTAATTCATCTTTTCCTATTTATACAGTGAATCAGGGTCTCTCTCCCCATAATATTGAGAGAACATATTTGTCTCTACTTTCATATTCTAACATGGCATCAAGAGCCTAGTTCGATCATCATCAATTTTTTTCTTTCTTTTATTATTATTATTTTTTTTTTATTTTTTTTCCCCTACACTTCAGGCACATCCGGAAGAAAAAAAAAATAAACAGTTGTTGTCTTCCCTACCAGATCTACTGTTCCCATTTCATATCTCAACCGAGATCTGCCCAGAGGACCGACGCCGACTGCAGATCATCGACCGGAACCAAGCAGACCTACTGCCCAGATCTGCAGCTCTGCCTTTCACCAGACCCCTTGGCTTCCTTCTCTCTGCCCAGATCTGCAGATCTGCCCTTCATCAGACCTCTTGGCTGATCGCAGCGATCTGGCAGGCAAAACCCAGATCTCAGTTCGAGCCCCAATCGCTGCTGCAGATTCGACGTCGACGAGAGGCGCACATCGCAGCAGTTCAGGGATGCTGGCTCATCAGCCCGCTTCCACCAACAGCAGCCCCCATTCACATCCCTCATCATTGCAGCGGAGATTCAACCAGAAACACGCAGACACCGGCGCCAGATCTGAATCCCCACCGCCAGCCAGGCCAGACAGAAGAGAGATCAGCAGCAGTCGGCTGCCATTCTGGTTCCTCACGAAGGGGTTTTCCACCGGTTTCTTCTCCATAGCGACTCACAGGCCAACGCAATTCGGGTTTTGCAGAGAACCCAGCGCTGAAACCCAGCAGCCGGTCGCCGTTCGAGTTCCTTACGAAGGGGATTTCCGCCGGTTTCTTCTCCATCGCGACTCACCGGCCACCGCCGATCGGGTTTTGCAGAGAACCCAGCGTTGAAACCCAGTTGATTTATGCGAATCAGATCGGGGCAGACCCACGCTTGGCAGTGTTGATCTCGGTTTGAGGAAAACCAACGCATCTCGATAAGGGTTTCGAGTTGGAGCCGACCAAAGCCATCATAGCAAAACCAAAATAAGGGTTTCGAGTTTGAGCAGACCGAAGCCATCACAGCAAAACCAAATCCAGCCGGATTCTCTCTCAGGCCCGTCCACAGGCCCAGTTTGAAACAGACCCGTTCATAGGCCCATCCACAGGCCCCTCAGTATGCCCATTTTGCAAGTCCCGCCACAACAGGCCCAACCAGCAACCCCAATGGCACATGAGGACGACTCCAAGGGTGCTGGTGGATCAAAAACATCTCCTCAGGTTGTCACCATTCATGGCGACAATTCCACCTTCTCCACTGGAATCAAACTGGACGACCATAATTATTCCTTGTGGCACCAAGTAATGGAGATGAAAATTGCCGGACGAGAGAAACATGGTCACTTGACCGGTGATCTGACCAAACATGCAGCCACAGACCCGACATACAACAAATGGCATGCATCGGATTGTCAAGTCAAGAGCTGGTTATTCAATGCTATGCAACCCAATCAGATGAAACAATTTATCCGTTATGACACATCACAGCAGGTCTGGGATGCAATCCAGAAAACATATTGTGATGGCTCCGATGAGGCGAAGATTTTCGATTTACATCGAAGGTCATTCAAGACCACACAGAATGGAGCACCCATTACCATTTACTACAGTGAACTCACTGAGATCTTTCAGGAGCTTGATCAGTTATGCCCCAACCATATGCAGCATCCGGCCGACATTGAAATTATACGCAAGGAGACTGATCGTCTCTGAGTTTATATTTTCCTTGCAGGTTTGGACAAGAACCTTGATCGAATTGGATGAGAGATTTTGCGGATGGAACCTAAACCTGATCTAAGGTTGTCTATGCACATATTAAACGAGAGAGTAACCGACAAGGAACCATGTCTGAAGCTGGTGTCACCTCCGATGCCACAGCCTTGGCTGCAGCACAGTTCAAGCCATCTCGGCCACCCACTTTCGGCTCTGATTCTACTCGTAAAAGACCTCCAATGAAGTGTACCAAATGTGGTTTAACTAACCATACAATTAAGGGTTGTTATGAGATCATTGATTATCCAGATGGGTGGGTTCACAAAGGGCGAAAGAAGTAGTCGAGCAGAGCCTCAGTTGCATCCGCTGCATTATCCCGGAGGTTATGTCCGAACATCTACCAGGTACATCTGGCTCCACAGCCTTGGCTACCTCAAGTATCTCCCCTTATACATCTTCAATTACTGGTAATAGATCATGGATTATTGACACTGGCGCTACAGATCACATGACCTCTAGTTTTACTGGGTTACACTCTCCCAAACCATCAAACCAAACATATGTCACCAGTGCCAATGGAACCACCTCTCCCGTTCTGGGAGAAGGGTCCCTATCTCTTACATCATCATTTAGTCTATCTCATGTATTGGTTGTTCCATCACTCGATTATGACTTATTATCTATTCCTCAAATTATTGATTTTTTTAATTGTACTATATATTTTTTGCCCTTGTATTGTCTGTTTTAGGACCTTCTCATCAGGGTCGTGATTGGATCTAGTACTAGGAGGGGCAAATTGTACTATCTGGACTTGACAGAAGACTGCAGTAAGAGATTGGAACAAGCACATCATGTTCGAGGAGACGAGTCAGTCCGGATGAAAACAATTTGGTTGTAGCATAGACGATTAGGGCATGTTTCTTTTGGTTATCTAAAACTTTTATTTCAGATTTGTTTTTCCATTTTGCTAAATCAGACTTTCATTGTGAAACTTGTATTTTGGCGAAAAGTCACCGCATTTCTTATCTATTAAGGTTGAATAAAAGTTCTATGCATTTTATGCTTATCCATTCTGATATTTGGGGACCGTCACGAGTTTCTACATTTAGTGGTTTGAATTAGTTTGTGACATTTATAGATGATTGCACCAGGATAACATGGATTTTCTCCATAAAACAGAAAAGCGACGTCCTTGCGAAATTCAAACAATTTTATCAATATGTTACTACTCAGTTTGATAAGAAGATCATAACACTTCGGTCTGACAATGGTGGCGAGTTCGTCAACAATGACCTCCGTCATTTTTTGAGTCATTATGGTATTGTTCATCAAATCACATGTGCCTATGCACCACAACAGAATGGTGTAGCAGAACTTAAGAACCTTCATATTCTTGAAGTTGTTCGTGCCTCTTTATTTGAGGCCCATATGCCCCATCATTTTTGGGGGGAGGCTCTTCATTCGGCTGCTTATCTCATCAATAGAACACCATCCAGTACCCTTCAGTATCAGACTCCATTTCAGACATTGACCACTCTCCTCACCTTGTCGTCCACACCAAATCTCGAACCACATGTCTTTGGCTGTGTTGCTTATGTTTAGGTCTATTCGCACCAGCATGGTAAACTTGATCCGTGTGCCCTACGTTGTGTTTTTGTGGGGTATGCTGCCACTCAGAAAGGTTATAAGTGTTTCCATCCCCCTACTCAGACTTTGCACGTTACAGTAGATGTTATTTTTCATGAGTGAATTCTATTACTCAGGGGGAGATTCTGAGCATCCCCTGCAGGGGGAGCACTTTATATTTGCATAAAGTACTCAGAATCAGATTATCCAAGTTTCACAAACTGTGTCAGACGAGCATCGGCCAACACCTGAGGATGTGACAATGGCAACTGACCCACCAACTACAGTGATGCAAAAAGAGCAAGAGACTCATTCGGATCATTTCCCTCCTACAACTCATCCTACAGTACCACCACCTCTCATCCAATCAAGTCCTGGAGATCCGACACAGGTACTTGAACACTCAAACTCAATCACTTTACCTAAGTCGAGTCATACAGGAAATGCAAGTTATCAGTTACCCCCTCGTAAGACTAGAGGTATCCCTAGACAACAATATGACCCTGACTATAAAGCAAAGGTTAAATACCCTATTGCTAACATAGGTTGTCTCCGTCGTTTGTATCATTTGTATGTCAATTATCCACTGTATATATTCCAAGTAATGTGCATAACGGTCTAACTTATCTCAAATGGACTCAAGTAATGAATGAAGAAATGGAGGCCCTCAAGAAAAATTCCACTTGAGAGATGACTACCCTTCCTAAAGGGAAGAAAACAGTAGGTTGCAGATGGATATATACAGTAAAATTTAAGGTAGATGGCACCATTGAACGATACAAAGGAAGACTAGTGGCGAAAGACTACATTTAAACTTATGGGATTGACTATGGGGAGACCTTTACTCCTATAGCTAAGATCAACACAATTCGAATGCTCCTTTCCCTTGCAACAAACCTTGACTGGCCATTACACCAGTTTGATGTAAAAAATGCATTCCTACACGGCGACTTAGAAAAAGAAGTTTATATGGACCCTCCTCCAGGATGTAAGATGGGATTCAGTTAGAGTAACATGGTGTGTAAACTGAGAAAGTCTCTTTATGGATTGAAGTAATCACCCAGAGCATGGTTTGGAAGGTTCAGCAAATCAATGAAGAATTTCGGCTATAAGCAAAGTAACTCAGATCATACTCTTTTCCTGAAACATAAGAAAGGTAAGGTCACTGCCCTTATTGTGTATGTTGATGACACGGTTATAGGGAATGACCTAAAGGAAAAGGCAGCATTACAGGGCCATTTGGAAAGTAAGTTTGAAATGAAAAATCTTTGTGCTCTGAAGTATTTCTTAGGCATTGAAGTGGCTCTTTCAGAAAAAGGAATATTTCTATCACAATGGAAATATATTGTTGTCATCTTGACTGAAACTGGAATGTTAGCCAGCAAGCCAGCAAGTACTCCAATGGAGTTGAATCATCAGCTTGGTGAATATCTTGATTAGGTACCCACCAACAAAGAAAGATATCAACGCTTTGTGGGTAAGTTAATCTACCTAGCTCATACCAGACCTGACATAGCATATGTAGTAAGTGTGGTGAGTCAGTTCATGCACACACTAAGTGAAGCCCACATGGAGGCTGTAACCCGAATTCTGAGATACTTGAAGTCAGCTCCTGGAAAAGGTTTGATGTTCTCACGACATGGTCATCTAGATGTTGAGGGTTACACTGATGCAGATTGGGCTGCTTTTGTTACTGATAGGCGATCTACATCTGGATACTTTACCTTTGTAGGAGGCAATCTGGTCTCTTGACGAAGTAAGAAGCAGAAAGTGGTCTCAAGATCAAGTGCTGAAGCAGAATATAGGGGTATGGCACACAGAGTATGTGAGCTATTCTGGATAAATGATTTGTTAGATGAATTGAGATTTAAATCCCAAAGTGCCACGCAACTGCATTGTAAAAACATGGTTGCAATAGACATTGCACATAATCCAGTGCAACATGATAGAACCAAGCAATGTTGAAATTGACAGACATTTCATCAAAGAAAAACTCGAGGAGAAGATCATTGAAGTACCGTTTGTTAAATCCGAAAATCAACTTGGAGATGTTCTCACCAAAGCAGTTACAGATAGAGTTTTTCATAACTCACTTAACAAGTTGGGCATAGAAAACATATATGCTCTAACTTGAGGGAGAGTGTCAAATGAACTGTTATATTCGTAGAATAGAACTTTCCCCATTTATAATATTGGGGTTACATTGTAATTATATTTTATTCTTTATTTGTAATTCATCTTTTTTTATTTATACAGTGAATCAGGGTCTCTCTTCCTATAAAATTGAGAGGACATATTTATCTCTATTTTCATATTCTAACAATTCTATTATAAGCATAAGTATGGATGAGCTCAAAATCCAACTTGGCATGTTTGAGTGGTAGTCTTAGCTCGGACTTGTACTGGGTTGGATCAAATTTGAATTCAAGAGAATCGGTTTTGTGATTTTTTGTGGAGCCCGTTAAGTTACTCTGGCAGGTATAGAATGGATTATTTTGCAAAAGTGCACCAATATCGAGTCAACTCACTGAATGTTGTAAGATTTTCCTATTTTCTTCATTAAAAATTCCAGTTTAAGATTGGATATGACGCCCTCTTTGAGACATGAACAGAGAAATGGAATAGTAGGCATTGATGACTCTTCTAATGATATTTTAGCAGAGGAGGAGAGAATTCTAAATGTGTGGAGCCGTTGACTGGAAAACCAGGGATGTCTTCTTTTGACTGAAGACAATGACTAGGAAATTGATTGGAAGAAGGGGAGATGACGTTGATTTCTATAATTTTCTAGCCACGTGAAGTCACAAAGTTAGACTTTAATGGCGTTGTCATGTGTGACACTCTTGTAAAACAACTGTTGTTCTAATCAAATTTAATGACAATTCAACGCTAGGCTTGAAATCGAGTCAAGTCGGTCGAGTTTTTTAAAATTCAATTTAATCTGAGTCAATAATTATGTAATTTGACCTTATCTGATCCAAACGGTTAATCTGAAATTCTCGACTCAATCCAACTTGAATTCTAATTCAATTCAATAAGAATTTTGACTCGACTCGCATTCTGAACTCATTTTAATTTAATTTAATTTTAGTCTAGTTGTGTTAGGTCGAGTCGAGTTAATTTGAATTTTTCTTAACTCGGCTCAATCCGAATTTCATGCTGGTTTTTGTCTTCTCAACCTGAATTAACCCGCTGACTTGACTCGCATGACCTGACCTGTATGATTTCTCGAGTCGGGTCATGAAGGTCGAGTCAAAACCCAACTCGAGTTTCACCCCTATTCAACACGGTCAAAATGCATATTTTAAAAAGTAGAATCTTGAGTTCGATTCATATTTAATCTTTATATACCACTTTACTATAGTTGTTAGCTCGATGTATAAAGTATTCGGAGGGTTATTATACATGACTCACTTTTGAGGGTTGTTTAGTGTTATAGGATTCATTCTATAATACAAGCATACATAAGGAGGAGAGATTTATTGTAATCTTATTCTTAAAAATAATAAAATTGCACTGGATCACAGTGAACATAGCCATATCACTGACTATATAAATCTTACTATATTTCTACGCTTTTCTTTGTATTTTTACTTCATTTTCAATTTTTGAGGTAGGACTTTAATTTCAAGTTGTTTTATAAGCACTAATTTTCTATCTTATGCCTAAAATTGGTTTGCTTTCTTTTTCAATGTATTTTGCAATACATTCAATAATAATATTATAAAAAATAGTTTAGCATTTTCTGACTTGCTTGACTGAGCTATCTAATTCCATATGCAATGGCGCCACAAGCAGTCCAGTTACCTGGACTAAGCTTGTTGAAACAAAGTCCAGTTACTTTAAGACAATATTTTGGAAGCCACTCATTAATATATGAACTAGAAAATTGGGCCCTGGCCCATTGATTTGGAACTTATGAGGACCCCAGTTGACTTTGTTGATACTGGGTAAGAGATCTATTTGAGCTTTCCCTCTTTATGTAGAAGTATAAGCTCAATGCTCCTGGTTATTATTAAAGAATTTAGGTCTAGATCAACTCAGAATTCAGCCCATTATTGAATAGGCTTTTTCCCTAAGATGTTCATGTTTAGACTGAATTTCCAATCCAAAAGACTAGTGACTAGTCTAATAGGTGGAGTAATTCAGTCTCATATAAATTCTTAGTTTTTCTCTCTCACAACCGATATGGAACTCTCATTTGCACCCCAACAATTCCCCTTTAAACGAGACTCTTTGGCAGATAGAACATCGCCAACCATTCCATTCGAGTGGCGATCCTTGAGTTCATACGTTGTGGCTTACAGACTTAACTCTGATACCACTTATTGGAACTAGGCTTCCAACCGAAAGACAAATCTAATAGGAGTGATCCAGTCTCATATAAGTCTTTAGTTTTCTATCCTTAAAATGATGTGGGACTCTTATTCGCACCCTAACCGTCCATATACCACCAAAATTGTTGGGCTAGAAATTGATTGTGAACAGTTTCAATATACACACTCAATTATGATTATCATCTCCATTGTCAAAACTATTTATCACATATATTGAAATAATCCTAGTTGGGGCCAGGGGTCGAAATATCGGCTGATACATATCGTATCGGCTAATGTATATCGGTTTTTCATGGCCAAACGGTATCGGCCGATACATATATATATATGACCGATATTCGGACAGAATATCGGTCACCATATCGGCTGATATGCATAAAAATTGATATTTAAAATTTATTTGATTTTTTTTTTAAAAAAAAACTGATATGATTTTCTCACTATTTTTCATAGTTTTCATAGTTTTTTACGGTCCGATACGATTTTTCATGGTTTTGAATATCGAAGGAGAGAGAAATACCAGAAAATAGAAAAATCGAATGAGAATGAAAATTATCAACTGATATTTTAATTGATATATATATCGGCTGAAATATTGGCCGAAGCGTTTTTTAGACCCCTAGTTGGAGCCTTCCTGGAGTTTCATATAGCCCTCACTTTCATGCAGGCTATACGCGCAAAATTTAGTGAGTGGCTCCCCATCAAACCCAATCTGACTGTGAGAACTCTTTTATTGTGTTTTGAAGACTTATTAGATAGACTTCATACTGATGTGACCAGACCCTCACTTTTGCCTTCATTGACTTTTATATTTTTTAGGAGACAGGTTAGTGAACTTCCTATTTTTTTCCCCATTCACGTGAGAATTCAGTTTATTTTTCAGCAAATCTGTGCAATCACTAGTGCATCAATCGGTGGAGTAAACTGAATTCCTTTTATTTTCAAGTAAATCAGTTTACTAAACTGATTTTTTTTATTTTTAAGTAAATCAGTTCACTCATTTGTGTACCAGATAATTAAATCAATTTCTGCAGAGATAAAGTGAGAAATCTAAAAAGATTGTGTCTATTAAAAGATAATGTTTTTGTTAGAATGAAACCCCTTTTTATATTTCTAATAAATATAAATTTTATTAAATATTTCAAAATTTCAAATTATACAAAAATATGGGTCAATCAAATAAATGATTTTTTTATAACGAAAGTGTTCAAAGGTCTCACCCATATTTGTATAGGAGATATTTTAATCCAATTAATCCTTAGAGTACATGCAAACTTCACAATCCAACACACACTGAATAAGTAAATATAGAAAGTGACACATTGAGCGTGAATCAAAATTTGAATCAAATTATATTGAATCAGTGAAAAAATATCTGAGTCAAATCAGATTGAGTTATATGATCTTTTCCTATATATAACTATTTCAATTGAATCAACGTATTGCCACCACTCTTAAGCAGACATGCCTGAAAAAATCTTACTTTGTAGATATTGTCTTGATTGCAAATTCAAGATTCAAAGATCATCAACTAATAATGATAGCAGGATGTTTTTAAAATCTGAAGGTTTTGTTGTGATATTAACGATGAAATAGTATTTAAAAATTGTTAAAATACAGTAAAATCCCTATAAAATAATACTCTTGAGACCAAGAGGAATTATTATCTTGAGGGGGTTAATGATTTTTCGATAAATGAATAATTTATTAATTTATTGATAAATGAATATTTATTAATTTAGAGAGAGTATTACGTTATAAAAAAACAATGGATGTGGTCAAAAGTTAATATATAGAAGTCTAAAAGACTCTACAAAAAGAGAGGACAATTGTGTTTTATCAACAGTTTCTCCAAAAGAGGCCTTTCAAGCAAAGAGTTCAAAAACATTATCGGCCGAGATATCGACCGATATCTCGTTATCAGCCGATATCTCGGTCGATAAAATTCTCTCTCCTAATTTTTTTTAACAAAAACTACCGAGATATTGGCCAATATCGGCCGATACGATAAGATTTTAAAACCATACATATTGGCGTATTCGGACCCTGGTAGTAACCTTAAATAATTACTTGTTGCAACATTAAAAAAATATACCAGAAGTGGTGTGTGCATTGCAAAAAATTAAGGATGAAGTTGAGTTCACTTTAGTACAGAGAAAAGACAAACAACTTTAGATGCATATTTTGAGAAAGAGTTGAATTGAGAAAATAGAAGTTGTCAAGTAAAAAGTTACTTAATACTGTATTATGAATTTTCGTTTGCTATTTTATTTTTTATTTACTTCATCAATTATAAATTTATAATTCGGTGGGCCCTTAAGGATTTCTAAAAAAATATTATCTTATCCATTTAGTGAGGTTATTAATTTAGTACATTGGCCAGAGTTAGGACCAGAAGATTTTATTATTTAAGCGAGGTTATTAATTTATCAAAAATTTATTTATCGATGTTTTACTGTATAGAGAATATATATACAAGTGAAAAATGACATTCAAAATTAAATAATCATTAATAAACTAAAAAATGAGAGATTTAAGTTATACGAAAGAGTTTATAAATTTACATAGGTATAGACTGTAGATATATAAGTATGAGAAAGTAAAAAAATTCAATATTATCATAATAATAACATGATTGATCATAATAATAACATTATTGTTGTGATTTATTGTGATGGAACAAAAATTGAAAAAATCTTATAAGCAAATGGTATTGTCGAAGAAAATATTTTTCGTGATAAAACTGAAAAATAAACTATCTGAATTATTTAATAAAATCCAACTTTTACATGATGAAATTACATTTGAAAAAGAAAAACTCACGTTCAAATTTAGCTATTCCTCATTGATTGTGTGTGAATTGGGAGATTTACATTTACTCGTGAAATTAGTCTCACATCTAATATTATATGAGAGTCTCTGAAAAATATAAATAAGAGTTTTCAAAAAATCTACGAAGCCATCCACACACTATCAGATATTCAGATCCAATTCAACAAACAAGTGGTCCAAAACTTCAAGTTTTAGGGTTTTGCTCCCTGTTGCATTTATAGTGGAGGATCCACCAAGTCACCAACTAAAGAAATACCCACACTCGAGGGTGTAGCTGACGTGACACCGGAGCGGTTTCTCCGCTTGTGCTCTCTATACGTACAATATGATTCAAAATTACACATTATTCTTCTCGCATTTATTTACTCTTTATTAACTATATTTTTATTCAACTTGATATATTTTAATTTATTTTATACTTAAATTAAAAAAAATCACTTACAACTAAATATCTATTGGCTCTGAACTTATAAAAAAAATTATCAAATTTAATTAATATAATTTTTCTTAAAAATATTATTTTAAAAAAATCTCTCACACGGATCTATTCTCTAATACATTGAACACTAAATTTCAAAATAGACTATTGCTCGTGGCAATAACCTCGTTTGAAAGGCAACCGGCAACCAACTGTTGGGTACCTATCGATTCCCACCTCCTTAATTGCATTATCGAATCTTGTTATATATTCCTTATATCTCAAAATACTTGTCATATTTCAATTTTTCTAATTTCTTTAGGATCGCTTTCATGCAGAGCACGTCAAATGACTATTAATAGATTATCTGAGTCAATACAAGAGAAAAGAAATGAGATCTGGGCGATGTCTCATTATATAGATATTGTCGATCAGGTTCATCCACAAGAATTCAATAATATTTTTCTAAGTATACAACAATACATGATTGAGATGATAATAGTCGGAGGTAAAAATAATTACAGAATACCGTATTTGGGTAAGTCAAAACTTATAAAAGAAAGTCGTCTTTCTGTAATGTTAAAATATAATTTGGAGCTCGAGAAAATTAAAACTTTGATTTATTGTGGAAATAAATTAATAGGACAAATAATTTGAGACAATTTCAAAATACATACAGTACAAGTATTTTGGGACGAAAGGAGTATAATTCAGTAAATGAATGATGATGATTTATGAAATGTTTTAACTTGATTATGAGATCTATTAAAAATAACTTTGATAGAATCAATTGATATGTGTTTTTGAAAGTTGTAAAGTTTGAAAAATAATTTAAATTGATCAAAATTTTTAAAGTATAAAAAATGATTTGATTGATTTAGCTAATATGATTTGTTTAGACTATATGTTAAAAAAAGTATTTTTCCAATAAACTCATCACCATCTCATTTGGTGACACTATGCCTAATTGTGGAAGTGATCAATCTACAAAAGAAAATGGTCATTATCAAATGGATAATTGTGAAAAAATTATTTTATTTTATATTTTGGTTATATATAATCAATAATAATAAATTCTCAACTACGTCAATATAGAAGAGTCTATCACATGCGTGGACATAAATACTCAGAACGTGATCCACTTTATGAAAAACAATAGATCTTAACTAATTAAACTGTCCAAAATGAGGCCATCAAATTACCTTAATTTTTATTTTTATTTTAAATCAAAATAAAATTATTGAATAATTTATGCTTGATTCACATACATTAAATGAATATAATTCTAAATCAAATATACGTAATAAAGAGAAAATTAGACTTTTTGCTAAGGACTTGATCAAGATATTAAAAGTTTCAAAACTAATGAAATACAAAAAAGTCACACCTTATAAATCTATCTTTGTTGTCTTGCTTTACAGGTAACGATCCGAACATCTAGTACAATATTGTCCGCTCTTAACTCATAGGCGGGACTCACACGGTTTTGCATTGAGGATCCACCTGAAGGGGCCCCCCAAAACGCATTGTGCTGTGAAGGATAGGCGTTCAGGCTTATATACTGGCCTCAATTCACCCATTGGCGATGTGGGACTCTCCACAAACACACCCAACGCTCCATGCCTCAGAGTTTGGCTACTTTTTCTCCTCCGGGATGCCCTGCTCTCTAAGTCTCCTTGTGGGGCAGGTCATCACACTGCATCCTAAGTTTGAACCCCCTATCAAACATGTGACAAATTATTGATTAATCACAACACCTCCAACCTCTTAAATCCTGGACTCTAGCCTCCAGAGAGCTTTAAAGCTATCTGGCACACTGGCACCTATTTTTCAAACTTTTTCTTTTTTATTTATATATGAGAAATTTCATACACATTTCTATTAAAATATCTTCGGATGGTATCTCTATCTCTTAAACTATTACCAAAATTAATCCGTAAAATTCAAACCTAATACCTCTGCTTCCTAGAGCAAGAGAAAACCATTAGAACTAACCCACACAGATACCTATTTTTCAACTTTAAAAGCACTTGGATCCTCACTGCTAGCCTCCCAGGAGAGTTTCAGTGCTTGGATTTTCATCTTTCAATTTCTTCGAGTTCCTTCCTCTACAATACTTTCTGCTAAAAATCCTCCCCCATGCCTCAACGTTTCAACACTTTCTCATTCTTTTTCTAGCAAGAACTGGCTTTACAGTTGAGTCACCCACGTGTAAAACTTCATGAAGCATCAAATGATTGAAGATGTTTTTACACAATGGGTAGTTGGAAATGGATAAGAACAATAAAAAAAAAGAGATAAAAAAAAGAAAGAAGCTAATCCCAAGGTTCCAAGCACAAAAGTGCCCATTTGAGGAAGAAAGAGATTTTCAAATAGAGCAACCTTTTTGCATCCAGGACCAACAAGTGACTTTTGAAAAAAAGGGTTAGGCATTTATCTAAAAAGTCATAATTTTTTTTATGCCGATAAATCGATAGAGAGTAATCTTATAAGGAGTGGTTAGAGAGGTTTGATCGTAAATTGAATTTAAAATCTCTTTTTATGAAAAAAAGTTCTTGACCATCAGACCAACGCCCTATAAATTTACCTCTCTGGCCACCATTCTCTCTTAATAAAGATATGAGAGCACTTGTATAAGAAAACTCCCCACATTAATCACCAATGCAACATTTTCCCCACTCATCCTCTATTTTTTGTTGCAATGGATATTGGAAACGAGAGGAACATGTGCGGATGAAAATAAATTTAATGTACTCTAAGAATTGACCAGGTAGTTTAAGAGGTTTGAACACCTTGATCTTAAAATAAAAATAAAAATTGATAGACACTTTCTTTATTTCTTGCATCTTTGTCTCCTTAATACTCATCTTCTTAGTTATTATTCACTCCCTTGATCATATATTGTAACCCATTCTATTAATGTGTAGTGTCCCTTATAATAATTAATCTTTATAACTTCTTGAAATACTCATGTGTTTTCCTTCTCTGCATTCCTCTGGTATTTAATCCTTTCCTCCATTTATTCCTTCATTCCATTCATTCTTTTATCATTTATTTTGTATTTTTTAACCTGTAATAATCACTTTTTAAGTCCAAATTCACAAGTTTAGAATGACTCTTCATATCATTATCTATACAATTCATCCAAAGATGTTTGACCTAATTAGAAAACCAATAAATAATTGACCCAATTAAAGAGGCTAATCTAGCCTCTTAAACTTTTGAAAACTCACAATTTATTTGACATTTTGAAGTACTACTAATGTAAAGATAAAATGCCTCTGTTGTTTCAAGTAAATGTGTAGACCAAGGGTACATATATCGGCCGATATGACACGTATCGGCCAATATGATTCGGATTTTAACCCCCTTATCATATCGGTCGATATGGCCGATATATCGCTGAATCATATCGGTCTGATATCGGCCGATATGATTAATATTGGTATTAAAAAAAAATGGTGATGGGCCCGGGTCAAAATATCGGCCGATATTTATTTACATTTTCAATATATATTTTTTTAAAAACAATATTTTTTTCTTTTTTTTTTATATTTTTTAATTCAGAAAAAATAAAATAATACTAATATTAAAAAAACAAAAATAGGAGAGAGAAACTTATCATATCGGCCCAATTATAGGCCATGCCATTTTTTACACCCGTGGCGTAGGCATTCAAGGTAACACCTTTATTGTTTTTTCTCAAAGAACAAATATTAGGTATTGTATAAGAAATATTTTTCACAAATTAAGATAAAATACATATGATTTAAATCCCAATTCCCTTTTATTGGGATCATATCTGAGGGTCAGATAAAAAAAATTACATATAACAGTAGAGAAGATACTATGTGATTTCATATTTTTCACCTCACTCTCTCCATTTAAGGAATTAAGGTCCACTTTCGACCACATAATATTGACACGTGCCGGTTGACATGTTTCTAGGGTTGCAGTCAGCGTGTGGAATCTGCACGCCTCCTTCTGTGGCTCGTGAGTAGTTCCCGATCTCTGGCGAAGACGCAGATATAAATACCAAATCCTTCCGGTGCTGCTCTGTACAATTTTCCCTTCCTTTTCTCTTTTTCGCCCGTCAATTTCAACTTTATCAAAACCTAAATTTCCATTTTCCGATTCCAAACCTTCTGCAACAGAGCTAGGAAGTGCATCAGATATTCTCCATTTGCATGGAATTCGAAGTCATTTAACGCCGGTAAGTTCGCTTGATTCCGTAGCAACTCAAATCATCTTTTCTCCATCACAAACCATCAATTCCCACCCTTCCTTTTTTTCCTGCAGGAAATGGTGTATTTTGTTTAGTTTCTGTCATAATAATCTCGCTCATATGGAAATTCATGGAAAGTTCATGAATTTTCATTTGATTCATGCTTAGGTCGTTGGTTCATGGAGAAATTGTGATTTTTATGTTATCTAAGATGCGGCTTCCAATTATAAAGCTTCCAAAACAGAGCTAGAAAATGCATCAGATTCTCTCCGTTTCCATGGAATTCGAAGTCATTTAATGCTGGTAAGTTCACCTGATTTTGCAGAGCCTCAAATGATCTTTTCTCCATTACAAACCATTAATTCCCCCCTTTTTTTACCCAGAAAATGTTATATTTTCTGGGTGTAGCTCAGCTGGTTACCTTCTGGTCTCAGAAAGCGGGAGGTCGCGGGTTCCATCTTCATGGCTTAACCTTGGTGTGCCTTAGGGGTAGGGGTCCACCCATGAGGGTTTTACGCTGGTTATCCCGCGGTTTCCCACACGTAAATTCAAAAAAAAAAATGTTATATTTTGTTTATTTTCTGTCATACAAATCTCTATCACATAAAAAAGTCATGGAAAATTTATGAATTCTATTCTGATTCATGTTTAGGTCGGCGGTTCGTGGAAATTTCTGATTTTTACAGTATTTAGATGCAGTTTTACCAGTTTTTAATGTATTTTGAAAGGTAACTTTGTTGGAAGGGATTGCCTTCTGGAAGCTATTGGATTGGTTTTGGGAAGAATTATGTGTGTGTGGAAAGTGTAATGGGTGAATTTGAATTAATTGCGTGAATTTCAATTCCTCACTCTTTGTTGATATCTTGGAGAGGAAGAGAAGTCCCCCCGGTACTGTCATTCAATGGCGGAAGATGCCTACCGGCTTAATGGGTTTTCTTCAGGTCTGGCTATTATTTTAAATGGTGAAAGTCGGATAGAGAATCCTCAGAAAACCCATCTTGTTTCTCATCTGGATGATATTGGCCAACAATCTATACAACGGACTATAGAACACATATTTGGTCTACCGTACAAATCACTTCATTTGTCGACTAGTCTGATTGATGCAGAATTTGTGCGGTCAATTCTTAAAAATGAAATAATGAAACTTCAGCAGAATCATCAGGATGTCATACATGGCAACAGAATTGGGATCTGTATTACTGATAATGGTGGTGGTCCAGGCAGTGTTGTCATAGATAAAGATAGCATTTGTGGCGACATTCGTGTACTCAAGCAGCCCTTGGTTATAGAAAGCCTTGCCAAGTTCAGCAGTGCCCGGGCCAATACTTGTGTTTGGAAAGGGAAGTGGATGTATGAAGTGATTCTAGAAACTGCAGGGATTCAGCAACTTGGTTGGGCCACTTTTTCATGTCCGTTTACTGATTATGTTGGTGTTGGAGATGCTGAGGATTCATATGCTTTTGATGGGAAGAGAACTAGTAAGTGGAATAAAGATGCTGAGACATATGGTCAGTCATGGGTTGTTGGTGATGTTATTGGATGCTGTATAGATTTGGACCATGATGAGATCTCTTTCTACAGAAATGGTGTTTGCCTTGGAGTGGCTTTTGACAGGGTGCGTAAGATGGGGCCTGGATGTGGCTATTTTCCTGCCATTTCTCTTTCTCAAGGTGAGCGCTGTGACTTAAATTTCGGGGCACGCCCCTTTAAGTACCCAATTGATGGGTTCCTTCCTATTCAAGCCTTACCTACACAAAATTTGGTTGCGGCTTACTTGCTGAGATGCTTATTGAGATTGTTAGAGGTTCACAATATGAATAGGTCTGATTCAACTTCTGTTGACAAACTGAGAAAATTGAAGAGGTTCGCACCTATTGAAAAGCTTTTTAATCCAATCTCTCATGGTATCTGTGAAGAGTTCTTTTCCTTAATCAATATGCAGCTGAATAGTGTTGAATATATTGCATGGGGTCCACTTGTATCATTCTTGTTGGAAGTGTTTGGAATGCAGGCTCCGCATGATTATGCAAGCTTGGATAAGACTATGGATTTATTTCTGGAGTTCTCAGGATCTCATACATTGTTCCACCATGTTATTGATGTGCTTTCATGCAGTTGCAAAACAGCAGCATTGGTTCTGACAGAGTGCCCGTTTTCTGGATCATACCCCTATCTGGCATTAGCATGCCATATTCTTAGACGTAAGGAGCTGATGATTCTTTTTTGGAGCTCTTCTGATTTTGAGTTTCTGTTAGAAGGTTTTCTATCAAGAAAGGGCCCAAACAAGCAGGATCTGCAGTGTTTGATACCTTCTGTTTGGTGGCCAGGATCATGTGAGGACATGTCCTCTGATAGTATGAAATTGACAACAAAGACATTGTTTGGAGCAATCAGTAAGGTATCTTTCATGATTAATGAAAATATTTTCTTCCTTTCCTTTGTATTGGATTCCGAAGATCATGAGTAGATTTGAATAGCTTAGACATTTCCTGTGGGCTTCTATAAATGCAGTAGCAATTTAGCATTAGCTAGCATAACAGGTTTGACTGAGTGATTTTCAATTGTTCTGATGACTTCCATTGCTATTTGGCACATGAATACCCAAACTGTTAATGCATACCTGTGTACATCTCTTCCTCATTCCAAGTTCCAACTAGACAGTTACATTTACATCACAGGCATGAAAGTTGAGTGTTATTTGTTCAACACTGTACAATGTTGCCTCCTCCAATGATCACTGGTTTCCAACCTTTTTTTCCCTCATTGGATCCTGTTTGAAAGTGCACCATAGATCCTCTCTCTCTCTCTCGTCTCTCTCCCTATATATATTATATATAATATAATATCTATATACATGAACTATTTCAGGTCCCTTTCAGACCCCTTTTTTCAGCATTTTTAGGCCCTTTCCAGCCTAAGTACACATTAATGTGATATTTTTGGATGTACACAAGACTCATATATATACACATACATACCAAGAAATCCTTTCTATTGTAACTAATGAAAGCCACTTTGATCCTGTTTACCCAACTGTGTAGTGTGTCCTTCATACTTCCCACAATGTATTATTGGAAAATTCTCCTACAAGTTGACACCCAATAGGTTAAGATGATCCCAGTAGTCTCCCTGTTTTTTTGTTTCTGTCCTGTTGGGTACACTTCTTGTGCCCTTTTCTTAAAAAAGTTACCATTTCCCAAGAATACTCTTCAAAAAGAAAAAGGGTTAATGTACTACTACATCCACTAAAAAATGGTCAGATGGTGCTTGAAAAAACCCATGATACTCTGGAGATTATATGCCTCCCCAGTGATGAAATTTATAAAAATGTTAACAAACCCATCAAATAGGTTGAAATACCAAACCTGCTAATCAAGAAACATACTTCATTGACTTAATACCCAACAATGATGATGCGTTTCATTTTATTGTTTTTCCTATGCATAAGATGGGTACCAGTGGACCAGATTTTCCCATAATTCAAGTGATCTCACGTAAGAAATTTTCTGTTTCTGCTGCTGCTGTTGTCTGACAGGAGGCTTTGATCCTTTGTGCCATCAACATACTTCTTGCTAATGGGGGCAGACTGCCTTGAAAATTGATTCAACATTAAAAACCCTTTTCATATCTAATTCTGTCCTACGGATCATGACCTCTACTACACTACTTAAATTTCCAGGCAGGACTTCCTTTTTCTTTTAAATCTCATCCTCCTTTAATTCGCTTTAAATCCTAGATTTTATACAGTTCTTCCTTCAAAAAGGTTCATAATTCCTTACATAGTTCCTTACAATTTTGAAATGCCTACATAACTGTTCCCTTTCAGGCTGTATTGTTTAGGTTCCATATGGCACTATATTTGCCCGTGTTCTTGAAATTGATATTGGATGGAGTTCTAGACTCCATTTGGAGTGGGGCTTGATTCTTTCATATTGTAACAAGCATGATATGTTCAGATCAAAAGTTGACACAAAATATGGATGACTGTAAACCCTCACCTGTCACTTCTCTGATGCTTGAGTAAATTGTTCATTTTAACTTATTATTGGCATTAAATGCTTAGTGTTTATACCTTCCAAAATTTAGAAGTACTTGAATAAACTGTACCTTTGAACTTGTTACTGGTATTATTTGGTTGATTTTGCTTAAAGACATATACTATATGGTTTGCCTTCTAAAAATGTATTCCATTATTGTTTTTTTTGTTTTCAGTTTGTTATTGACTCAACCCTCCTTGACTTGATGCAACTTGTGTAAATGTTTTTAGTGCATAAGCATTTGAGTGAATTATGCTTCTTATGGATGTCTGCTAAAGGAACCTATTTTTACAGGATCTGGTTGGTTTAGGAAGAATAGAATGGGAATTGTTTGCATACAAATCGTAAGGAAATCAATAATCAATATTGGTTCATTTAATTTGCAGATCGAAGAGGTGCAGAGGGAACTCTGCCGCTTAGTTATACAATTTATACCTCCTATAGTGCCACCTCAGCTACCAGGGTCAGTGTTCAGATCTTTTTTGCGGAATCTTATACTGAAAAACAGAGGTGCAGATCGCAATGTTCCACCTCCTGGTGTTTCTAGCAATTCAGTTCTTGTTTCTGTGTATTCAGTGATCCTGCATTTTCTATCTGAAGGATATGGTATGGGTGATGTATGTGGATGGATGAAGGGACTCAGAGGAAAAGCTGGAGTTGATGGTGGTTTTCTTCATAGGGGTGGGCAACAAAATTTTCCTATGAACTTATTTCTTGGAAATGATCCTCATCACAAAGACATTTCTAGGATTGGTGGGTCAGTTGATCATCTGCTAAAGTCTCATCCTGTTCATGATGGGGAGGTGGAAGTGATTCAATGGGAAGAAGGCTGTATGGATGATGAAGAAACAAAAGTTACACATTCTTCCATACAGAAGCCTTGTTGTTGTTCCATTTCTGATCTTGATTTTGCTAGAACATCAGAGAATCAAATTAGATATATATCCAAAGGTTCAAGGGGCCCTTGCTGTTCCATTCCTGAGAGATCTGCTCACGTTGCAGCAGAATGCAGTACATCAAGTTTGAATGGTGAAATAGAAGATAAACCTAGTCCAAGTGTTCAGTCAGAATCAGATATTGAATATCGACCTTTGCGGTCTTTAAGGTATCTGCAAGATGAAAGTCATTTGTCCTCTGTTTCACTAAGAGAAGAGGAGCTGCTGGATACTATGCTTTTGCTGTATCATTTGGGCCTAGCTCCGAACTTTAAGCAGGTCAGTGAATTAACTGCTAATTAATTTTCTCTAGAGAATATGCATAGGATTTTTCATTGTTTATTGCTGATTTAATTTCTTTTGGTGGAAGTCCCAGGAATACAAATAAGAAAGATAAAAGTGTTCATTTTTTGAATCTGTAATATCCTGACACTGTATGTAAATGGGGTGGAAGCTTATCATGTGGTTTAGGCTAAAGAGCATGCAGAGTTCAACAGATTTAGTGTGGTATTGCTCAAGTAACAAATGGCTTATGGGAGGCATGTCATTTGATTTGAAGTCATCCCCATCTGGACCAATGAGGGTTACTTGTACAAGCAATTGCACATTTGGTGCTACATAATTTTGTCACGTAGGATAGAGTTTTTGAGACTATTGTCATTGGATAAAATTGTGTAATCTCACTGTCAACATGAACAATTCTAGTGTCTTCAGTCAAAAGCTTGTTGGTTGAAATAATTACTAACCATCTATATATCTTGGGATAAATGTTTTGATGATGATGATCCATACACCATTGCTTTCTCTAAACTATCAGCACATATGTTGCATATCTGACGTTTCAAGTGTTTGGTGTTGGCTTTTCAACTTCTATTCTACCATTCAATCCTTATTGACAATCATTATCGTCAAAAACCATTTATCCCTTCTATGCGGAGTTGATACTCTTCACTGGCCTTGGCAGATTGTTTCCCATGACCTGACTGACCATTTGATGGCCATATGACTTGTATCGGCAACCTTTATTGATGCGGGAGCAACGCCTGCAACTAGGCAGGAAGATAGAATTGTTTGCAACTAGGCAGAAGTAGGAGAAGAAAGTTAAAAGAGAGAACCAAAAGGCTATGCCTTTAATATATGTTTATTGAATATCCATTGTGTATCATTTCTATTGCATCCATAGGTATTTATAGGAAAACACTAACTAAAAAATAGCATAAGAATCTAAAACGAGAAAGCCACCGACCTGACCTCCTTACTAAACTAGGACTCTATCCAAACAGAAACTAACTAAAATTAGGAGATTAAAATCCCAAACAAAAATAACAATCCTATTCTTCTCAAACTCGCTAAATAAAATAAATATAAATAAAGAAAATAAAAATAGAAGTGGATCCGTGGGGATCGTCCGTGTCTGTGTTAGCACTTATACCTATGCTACAGGCTTTTGTCAACAGAATTATTTTTAGAGCATTAGAGTTTTCTATGTTCTGGCTGTGTTTCCTGTTGTGATATTTTCTTATGAAAAAACCTGAACAAAAATGTTATGCAGTTATAGTAGAATTTTATGCTTTGATTTACTTTCTGTTTCTCTTTTGGAATTGAAGCTTTGATAGTTAAAACTTCTAAAGAAAATTATCTGTGAAGGGTCGTGCTTGATATCTCAAAAAAGGTATCATGCCTGAACCTTGGGCTATTGCAGTTGGTGTCTATTGCAGAGGATGGGAAATAAATGTGTGGCTTTTTGTACCCTTTTTCCATGAATGGGTTCTTACATTTTGGTTCTTATTTATTTGGTTTGGCTGCCTTTTTTTGAAGGTTTTTTTTTTTAATGCATTAAGAAATTTTCCTTATTATAGTCTATACAGTGAGATGCAAAATCTGCAACTGATCTTCAGAACAGTTTCTCTGGCTTGATTCTTTCTATTTGAACTCCATAAAGCAGGATTTACTCTCTCTCACGATTTTTTTAAGTGTTATTGTTATATACTGGCTCATTAGTCGTATGCTTTAGACTTCTTTACAAGACTTGTTACTCCTTGTTGCAGGCGTCATACTACATGTCTCACCAATCACAAGCAATCTCCCTGTTGGATGAAACTGATAAGCAAATAAGAGAAAGATCTTCTGGTGAGCATGTAAAACGTTTGAAAGAAGCTCGGAATGTCTATCGAGAAGAATTAATTGATTGTGTCAGACAGTGTGCATGGTAAGGTCCCGCTGGGATTTCATTTCTTTGGATAACTGCAACTTATTCATACCTTTTTGAAAGTGGAATTTCTAATGTTTTCTGTGTACTTGTACATCAAATTACTATTCTTGTTTGTGTCCACTGTTTTTGATGGTTGATGAATGATGCAGGGCATGGCTGTTCGTGTCATGCTTTCTGTCTTTTATTTGAATTTTCCTTTTTAGCCAAGTTGTATGTTATGCTTATTGCTGCATTCAAATTTCAATTTCAAGGATGTATTTGATTCATATTTCTTGGATTGATATTGGTATTCTTATATTTGTTTAAGCAAATTTTATATTATTGCTGACCCAAAAAAATGCAAAAGAGTGAGCACCAGTAGGGAGAACTAAACAGCCCCTCATTGCTCCCTCTTGGTCAGAAGATCTACCATTCCACTTGTGGACCTTTTATATGTGTGTCAATTGATAATCTCCATCCTCAGTTAATTTCCTAATTTTGATGATTTGATCTTGATGCTTCGAGGGAAGTACACTTGATGAATTTACCACTAGATAGCACTGAGAGGATCCCCTTTGACAAAAGGACTCTGCACATCCCTATTGAATTATTTCAGTTTAATTTTTGAAAAAAAGGCTCTTTGGTTAGATGCATCATGACTACAATTTCATCTGCGTTAAATCCTGCTAGGAGACCCAATTTCAATACAATGAAACTACCCTCATGATCCCTAGTGATCCTTCTTAAATTGGCTGTACTCTAGTAGAAGTTGCAGCGGTCATCAACTTTTAGTTTAAAAAGGTCATCTGGAGGAGCTGATTGCTCTTCTGCCTTAGCTTTACTTTACACAATGCAGGCAGTTCATCCAACTCTGCTAAAGGCCTGATCATGAAGTTCCCTGGAAAATATCTTTTGTGACTGATGTTGTTGCTAGTGTTCCGTCTTAAATTGGCTGTACTTTAGTATAAGGTTCTGTGGTCATCAAAGTTGCGCTTAAAAAGGCCATCTGGAGGAGCTTATTGTATTTCTGCCTTAGCTTTACTCAACTTTACACAGATCATCCATCTGGATTTAAAGAGGTCTGATCATGAAGCTCCACTGGAATTTATCTTGTGTTGTAACTGATGCTGTTACTACAAAATTCGCTTCTGTTACCCCTTGCTGGACAGTCATAGAAACTCCTCCAAACCCTATGTTACTCCCACAAGAACCACAACACTGGTGGGCCATGTGAAGGAACTGATTGTTCTTCTGCCTTAGCCTTGCTTATCTTGACACTACTCAGGCAGTACATCCAACCATGCTAAAGGCCTGATGATGAAGTCCCTCGGAATTTATCTGGTATTATTTAAATGATAGAGTTGGAATGACTTTAATGAATTGCTCATCTGATTTCAGTTGAAATATCTATATGTATCTCATCTTCTCAAAGGTCCTGGTGAGATCATGAGAAAGCTAGTTCGTCATTCATCCAACAAAGCTTTGTGGCAACTCGTCCGCTGAACATGTAGTGTTGTCTCGGTCTGGATGGTCCAAATTTTGGGCTTCACTTTGGACAGAGCATAGCTCAAACTACTGATGTATGCCTCTTGAAATTATAATATGTGACTTGTTGTAGAATAGGAATATGAAAATAAGGAAGAAGAACAGAGAAAGAATCTGGGAGAGAATTATCTCTGTCAAATGTATTGATTGATTGTATTTCTCTTAGAGGATACAATGTTTAAATAGAAAATATAGAGACAATCTAGGGAACAAAAAAGGAAATACAATAAGTATATCCTAATTACAATCTATTTGTAATGACCTTCAATATACAATGAATCTAGACATTAACTGGGGCCCACATCACTAGACGTGTGATGTGTGGGTCTCACAACACTCCCCCTCAAGCCGATTCGAAGATGTCGAGTAGACCCAGCTTGCTAAGAACGGAATCGAGTTGAGTTCGAGGAACGGATTTGGTGAAGATATCGGCCAGCTGATCCTTAGATTGCATATAAGGAGTGAAAATTCGCCCTTCTGAAATATGCTGACGAAGAAAGTGGCAATCATACTCAATGTGCTTAGTCCGCTCATGAAAGACTGGGTTGGAGGCTATATGGATGGCCGCCTGATTGTCACAGAACATGATGAGTGGATCAACAGGAGCAAACCCTATTTCAGTAAGAAATTGGCGAAACCACAACAATTCGGAAGCAGTACTTGCCATGGCCCGATATTCAACCTCAGTACTAGAACGAGCAACAACGGTCTGCTTCTTGCTTCTCCAAGCAATTAAATGGGAGCCCAAGGAAACACAATAGCCAGACGTAGAGCGGCGATCATTTGGAGAACCGGCCCAATCAGCATCTGAATAACTACGAATCGGACAAGTAGGTTGGTGTGCATAGAACAAACCACGGCCGGGATGAGCCTTAATATAGCGTAGGATTCTAAACACGGCATGAAGGTGAGTGTCCCGTGGTTCGTGCATGAACTGACTGACAACACCAACAACATACGATAAGTCTGGTCTTGTGATGGTCAGATAGATGAGCTTGCCAACTAATTTTTGATAAAAACTTGGTGTGTCAAGGAGAGTTCCATCAGAGGCAGATAACTTAGTGTTCACATCCAGCGGAGTATCTGCAGGTTTGCAGCCAGAGTAGCCAGCTTCTTGGAGGAGATCCAAGGCATACTTTCGCTGAGAGAGATAAAGGCCACGACAGGACCGAGCAACTTCAATTCCAAGAAAGTACCGAAGAGGCCCCAAATCCTTAATATCAAAAGTTTGTTGAAGATACTGTTTGAATGAAGAAATGGCTTCATCATTGTTACCGGTGAGTACAATATCATCAACATAAACTACCAAAATCATCACAACAGAGTGGAGACGGTAGATGAAGACTGAGTGATCTGACTGACATCGGGTAAAACCATAAGGTAGCAAGGCACTGCTAAACTTCTCAAACCAGGCACGTGGAGACTGCTTAAGACCATAGAGAGCTTTCTTTAATCTGCAGACAGACTGAGACTCCCCCTGCTTGACAAATCCCGGAGGAGGAAGCATATAAACTTCTTCCTGAAGATCACCATGAAGAAAAGCATTCTTCACATCTAACTGGTGCAAGGGCCAAGCATGAGTGGTGGCAAGAGAGAGCAAAATGCGCACAGAGTTAATCTTGGCGACAGGTGAAAAAGTGTCCTGGTAGTCAACTCCATAAATCTGTGTGAAGCCTCTGGCTACGAGACGTGCCTTGTAACGGGCAATAGAGCCATCTGGATTATGCTTCAAAGCAAAGATCCATTTGCACCCAACTGGGGTTTTGCCTGGAGGTAAGGAAACCATCTCCCATGTATTGTTCTTCTCAAGGGCAGCTAACTCTTCATCCATGGCTGTTTTCCAGGAGGGATTTTTCAAGGCTGTGTCAACCCTCTTTGGTATCTTAATGTTGTCCAATGCTGTGAGAAAACTATGATAGGAGGGTGAAACAGCATGATAGGAGACAAAATGATCAGTGGGATGGCTAGTAGTACAAGAGCGCTTACCTTTGCGAAGCGCAATAGGAAGATCAGACAGGTCAGAGACCGGTGGATCTGAAGCACGTGCAGATGGATGAGTGGAGTCAGCCGCAGATGGCACTCGAGACTGTCGACGTTGGTACACCATAAGAGGCTTAGGTGGACTTGGGGAAGGAAGATTGTCAGGGACCAGAGGAAGAACAGGAGAAGGAGAAGATGTAGAGGGAGCTGAAAAATATGGGTCTCGCTCAAAGAAAGTGACATCCATGGATATGTATGTCTTTCCAGTGATAGGATCAAGGCATTTGTAACCTTTGTGAAAAGGTGTGTACCCTAAAAAAACACATCGCACAGCCCGGTGAGAAAGTTTATGGCCAGAAAAGTTGTGAACAAAACAAACACACCCAAAGACATGTAAAGGAATGTGGGGAATGGCTTTATGTAAGGACAAATGATCGATGGGGGACTGATTTTGTAAAATGCGAGAAGGCATTCTATTAATTAGATAACAAGCAGTTAATACGGCTTCTGGCCAATAGGACGAGGGGACGTGCATAGTAAAAAGAAGAGATCTGGCTACTTCAAGAAGGTGACGGTTTTTTCGCTCAGCTATACCATTCTGTTGAGGTGTGGAAGGATAGGAGAACTGAGAATCGATGCCATGTTTTTCCAAAAAAGTAAGAAAGGAGTATGACAAATATTCTCCCCCGTTATCACTCCGTAGAACTTTAACCGTGCACCCAAATTGAGTTTGAACCCACTGGTAAATTTTTGGAAGTGATCAAAAACCTCTGATTTCTGTTTCATTAAATATGTCCATGTCATGCGAGAGAAATCATCAATAAAGGTAACAAAATAAAGAAAACCAGTGCGAGAAATAGTTGGAGATTTCCAAACATCAGAATGGATGAGTGAAAATAAAGTGGATGAACTTTTATTCATAGATGGTGAAAAATGATTTCTAACATGTTTGCCATATTGGCAAGGTTCACATTCAAAACGAGTAAAAGATAAACTAGGCACAAGCTGTTTGAGAACAGAGTCGGCAGGATGTCCTAAACGACAATGCCATAGCCACACATCTGAAGACGAAGAGGTCGAACAAGTCTCAGAGCTACCATAGCAAGAATCGAGAAGATAGAGACCACCTACTTCACGACCACCACCTAACATCTGTTTCGTGTTCAGATCCTGGAAAACAAAATGAGAAGGAAAAAATGTGACTGAGCAATTCAAATGTTTAGTCAAGGCATTAACAGATAACAAATTGCGGGATAGATTTGGAACATGCAAAACAGAGTGAAGGTCCAAATTATGAGAAACAGGGACAATTCCTTTCCCAACAATATTAGTGAAGGAGCCATTGGCTAATTTGACCTGACCACTAATAGGAGAAAGGGAAGAGAAGAGGGTGGACATACCAGCCATATGATCGGTAGCATCAGAATCGACAATTCAGGAAGTAGGAGAGGCATGATGGGCAGATGATTCATTACCTGAAGGAGAGGAAACAACATTGGATACCTCAGAGGACTGAAGGCGCTCAAGGCGTTGCAGTATGAAGTTAAGATCCTGACGAATCACAGGAGCATTGTCATTAACCACATCAGAGGAAGGAGGAGCAACGGAGAGATGGGCTTGCTTAGGACGTCCATGAAGCTTGTAGCATGAATCAATGTTGTGATTAGTCATCTTGCAGTAGGTGCAGAACCGAGGGCCCTTCTTTCGTGGACCTTTGGTGTCCCGTCGAGGATCAGAGGGGAAATCCTTGCCATGAGAAGCAGGGTGCCCATGAGCCAGAGATGGCATAGAAGAATGGTTGGTGATCAGTGCAGAGCGCTCAACGGGCAGTGGAGCCATAACAAGACGACGGCGATCTTCTCGAAGTAAGGCGGAATAAACCTCATCGAGAGATGGGAGAGGTCGTTGCCCAAGAATCTGGGCCCTGGTGGGCTCAAAGTCAGGGTTAAGTCCAGCTAAAAACGCAAAGATTCGTTGTTGTTCGACATACTTGTGGAATGTCACAGTATCTGCCGGATCCTTAAAAACAAGAGATTGAAGTTGATCAAGCTCCAACCAACTGGATTGCAGAGTTGAATAGTACTGGATGAGAGATAACTCCCCCTGACGAAGAGTAGCAGCAGTCTGATATAATTCATATATTCGAGCAAAATTATCACCATTAGAATACAAAGTCTTTACAGTGTCCCATACAGCTTTGGCAGTGGGAAGAGTATAGACGAGACGCCGCACATGAGCTTCCATAGAATGAAGAAGCCAAGCCTGGACCAGAGAGTTATTTGCAATCCAGGTGGGAAATGTTGGATCCGTCTTAGCCGGTTGGGGAATAGTACCATCAAGATAGTAATAGAGTTGCTTTGCAGTTAAAAACATTGCGGCGGAACGGGACCACTCAAAATAATTTGTCTCATTAAGCAATACTGTCGTGATCCGACCAATCTAGGGAGAGCCGGAAGAGGCGACATCCGGAAGAGAAGAACTAGAAGATGATGCAGCAACCATAGAGTAATAACAGGAAAGACAAGCCAAATAAACTTAGGCAAAATCAAGGCCGATGTGAGATCGGAGAAGTAGCAGCAGCAAAGGACCCCACACAACACCAACCGAAGCAAAAAAAAAACACACCAAATGTCTACATAACACCAATCTGCAGCAAAGGTCCAAACAGCAGAAGAAATCCAGCCAAGGGATGGACTGCAGCAACGAAAAAATGACCAAAAATGGGCCCCACCGAGATGGTAACACTAGCAACTCCAAAGGGATGGAAGGAGAAGGTAGGGGCGACTGTAGTGGTGTAGTTCCCAGGTGAAAGAGGGCTGAATTCCCTCAGATCTGCAGAAAAATACCCAAAATCTGGGGAAATAGGCGTCCCAGGCAGCAAGGGCAAGAATGCCCAGAAGGGGGTCCCACCGTTGATCAAAGGTGGCACAACCAGGTGGGATTGAAACCAAGGGCAGAGGCGACTACAGTAGTGAAGGATCGAACTCCAAAAGTGTCGTGAACCAGCCGATCTAAGCAGAAAACCAAAACTGGGTTGTATAAGAACACCAAAATCGCTGGAAGAAGAAGGCAGCAGGAACCGGTGTAAAAGGCGTCAAACCAGAGATCCAACCCTATGGATGGAAAGCTCTGTCAAAAACGACAGGGAAGGACGAGTCCCTTGCCGGCAGACTGCTCGCCGGAACAGTGATTTTCGCCGGAACAGTAAATCTCGCCGGAATAGTGAATCTCGCCGGAACAGTGATCTTTAAGACAATCAAAAAAGAAAATCTTCCCTAGCTGATACCATTTAGAATAGGAATATGAAAATAAGGAAGAAGAACAGAGAAAGAATCTGGGAGAGAATTATCTCTGTCAAATGTATTGATTGATTGTATTTCTCTTAGAGGATATAATGTTTAAATAGAAAATATAGAGACAATTTAGGGAACAAAAAAGGAAATACAATAAGTATATCCTAATTACAATTTATTTGTAATGACCTTCAATATACAATGAATCTAGACATTAACTGGGGCCCACATCACTAGACGTGTGATGTGTGGGTCCCACAACACTTGTACTCATGCAACTCTGACTCCTTCAAGGAATTGTTCGCTGACATTTGTATTTGTTTTCTTGTTTTTGTAAAAAATATAAAAACATACTTCTCTTCTGGTAGTTTAATGTGTGTCACATTTTATTGTCCTTCTTTGACCATTAAATGAATCTTAATTGGCTTAATGAATAGAATTTTTTTTATGTCAATAGAAATGCATATATTTTCCATCCAAATTATTATATTATTTTGCTTATCTAGTAAAAATGTTTCATTTATTAGTTTTGTGTTATGAATTATTTCTAATTTACACCAGTCACATTTTTTCATAAATATGTATTTGTTGTTACATTATAGTTCATTTGTGAAACAAAAAATGGGAAGGGGTCAACCACGGAAATATCATATGCAGTTTCCTTTTGTAGGTACCGTATCTCTTTAATTTCTCGCTGGAAGCAAAGGGGAATGTATGCAACGTGTATTTGGATTGTGCAATTACTATTGGTTCTCAGCAAAACAGATTCCTTGTTTGTTTATGTCCCTGAATTTTATGTAGAAGCATTGGTAAGTTACTCTTTGCAATAAGAGCACGTGGCATATGCATCTTGACCAAATATATATCTTTTTTTCTTTGTTACCCAACATTTAGCTCAATGTGAGAGAGACCCCTCACCTCTAAACAACAATGCAAGTCTAACATGCCCAAATCTTTGCTCACAAAGGGCCAATCAGAAATTTCTGGGTCAATATATAGATTTGACTTTCGACGGAGGTTCATATATGTTTGACTTTTCTAATAAAGGGCAATTGATAGGTTTTTTACTGAAATGGATTTCAGAATACATGGTGGTGTGGCCAGTTGTTTTTTCCTATTCTAAAAAAGGCAAGAGGAGGGAGGAAGGGGGGGGGAGTGTTAACATTTAGTTCCTCCCTAACAAATGAGCTTGGCTAGTTTTTCCTCCCTAGCATTTTGTTTCTTTCTCGTTGTTTTTCCATCCTGTATTCTGAGTATTGGATTGTCCGGTGAGAGGGTTCCTTTTTAGCTAGTTTAGCATGTGGTTTTTTTTTTTTCCTTCATGTATTTGCACTTTTGGTGCCTCTTATCTTATTAATATATGAACCATTTCAAAAAAAATAAAAAAATTGAGCTTGGCGCTCATATTGCCTTGTTAGACATATACCTTAATTTCTTTTTTTCTTTCGTAGCATCCAACACTCCTTTGTCTATCTCTATATATATCTATCCAGAGAGAGTTATAGGCTTGAACAATGTAGCTTGATAACTATCACGTGTCTGGCGTGTCCAACCTGAGGTATGGACCAGCCTAGCATGGGATAAAATGAAAAACTTGATTTTTGCACTCCATCAGCTCGAGTTTTTGGTCTATTGGTACTTGACTTACATTTGGCATCGGAGCAGGTACCGTGTTCTGTGTTCAAATTCCAGTGACAACAACTTAGAGATAGGGCCACCTGGTGCCAGTGTGAAAGCCACCACAAAGGTTGAATGGGATACTTGGTTCAGAGTAAGAGTCACCATAGAGTGGGCTGTCAGAGGAGGTCTTCAGGGAAGCATGTTAGTGGTATGTTTTATGATGAGTCATCGCTAAAGGAGAGTGCTGAGATTCATTGATGACTTTTCACATGTATGTAGGGGTCCAGTTGGGGTATGGGTGCATGGATAGGATAAAAGGGTTTGATTTTCCACGTTCCATTAGCTTTTGGAGCTTTTGTTTGGCATATTGGTTAGGTCTTTAACAAGACAAATTTAGGTGAGCTTGCATTCCATCAAACATTTGTTGATTTATTTATAGGTCAAATGTGCAAATCTACTTTGGAGTTAAAATTGGGGTTAAGTTTCTTGTGGTCTCTAGCAGTTGGCTTGCTAGATGTAGTCTCCTTTCTCCTTTGGGTTCTATTCTTTTCTTTCATTGATAAAAGTGTTTATCTTTCGAAAAAGGGTGCAGTTCTACTTATAAACTCCAAACTCTATTGGGATTTTCTTTTTCTCTAGCTCTTCTTAATTCTCCATAAAGCAACTGCATCATATGGCATGAACACTTACAATATGTGTTCTAATTCATTATTTGTTTTGTATGTTGCCTTTTTTCTCCACTTAATTTATGTTCACTTCATTTCATAGTCGTCTAGTTTTCATCTAGACTTTGACTCTACGAGTGCTCTTCTTTCTTTTCTGTTGTTTGCAGGTTGACTCCTTCCATGTATTGCGTAAGAGCGATCCTCCATTTGTATCTTCTGCGGTTTTTATCAAGCAGGGACTGACTTCTTTTGTAAGTTTCATCTAGAAAGATTTATTTTTTTCCATTGTTGTTTTGGTTTTGTTTCCATTCCATAAGTCTACGATTTAACTCTTCCCTTCTGCGAATGTGGTTGTATACTTTATATTTACGTGCTAAAAGCTATTAGGAGTTTGTGATAGTACTGGATTGTAACTTGTGGACATAGTAAATGGGTCCCACATGTTGGGTAATACTAATACTCCCCCATTTTTCAGGGAATTGTAGTTGGTAGTGACATCGGCCATCAAATCTGAACCAAGGATGTTGAGCCCCTATCTACTAATAATTTTAGGGACAAAAATCATTCCTTCAACCAAGTTTATTTTTTGGACCCACATCCATTGTTAAACCTTTAAAAACCATCTGTCCTTTGCAGTGGTCTCAAGAGGTGGCCACAAGTTGTTTCTTATGGCAAGTGCTGATGAGGACATCATGGGATGTCAACAAAGATGCATCAAAATCTAGATTTTACCTCATGAATTTCTACACAATCTCTACATATATGACCATAGATAGAGACAAATCCAGCTATGGATAACTCAGATTGTATGTTGATTAAACAACGGATTTGAAGATTTGGCTCAGTCCATTCATTTATCAGTGTCATTATTTTAGTTTATACGTGTTTTAAGATTTTTATTTTTTTCCGTATTTTAGATGGTTCACGTGTAGGGTTTTAAGTGAGTCTCTCTCTCTTTTAATTATAAATGCCTTGTATTCTTTTTATTTTTTATTTTTGAAAGATAACTTCATTAATAAAGAAAACATACAACCAAAGCAGGCAAAAGAAGCCAACCACTATACAAAGAAAACAACCCCGAAAGATTACATAAAATTATTCACAATTTCTGACGACAAAGCCACACCATGACGGGCCTTGTATTCTTCTCCTTTTATTCCCTATCTCCTTTTCTTTTCTTTCCTTCCCTTTTCTCCTTGCTTTTTCCTCACTTTTCCCTCTTTCTACACCATTTTTGTCCTTTTTTCATCCAAAACCTAACCCTAGCCAAATTAGGACCCAATCCCGCCATCAGCCACCAAAATCCCGTCGGGACGAGACTCACTAGTTTGTATGTACGTTTGCAAGTGTCTGTATGACTGTGTGGACATGTCCCTTTTGACCCCCTTTTACCCTATTTTCCTTGTAAATCTAACCCTAACCTAATGTATGAACCTATTTGAGACCTTGTTTTGCTTGGGGAAAAAACCCCCCACTCACACATACAAACCTTAGTTCCTTTGGCAAACCCTAGATGATCCTATAGCCTTATTTCATCCTTTCGGTGACTGTTTTTTAAATTTGGAAGACTTAGGATACTACTTGGTACGATTTAATTAGTCTTTTTTGGGATTTTTAATTGAAGACCAACAATACAACCATGAAGGTTTTATGTGAATGTGCCATTCTTCTTTTTGGATCTGTTTGATTAATTGTGAGTATGGATTTGCCTAAGTTTTTGTTTTTTTCTTTGTTTAATGTTATTTTTTTTTGAAATGATTATTATGTTAAAAGAAAATGAAGCACCATAAGTGCAAATTTAATAAAAGCACAAACAAAGCCAAAACAACTCGACATCCCAATCCACCCTCAAAGAGAAATCAAAACAGGAAAATAGGGAGAAAGCCACACTAATACAATACTTAAGATGAATGGATAGCTGGTGGTTAAAGTCCACACCATATTGGAAATGCAATCCTCAAGATGAACTAATAGAGAGAACTCTCCAATGAAGGAGCCTAGGTTGTTGAATTTGCTGGGGTCCTAGCAGATGATGATACCGTCGGAAGCACCAGTGGACGGTTTTGCTACCCACTGGAAATGATGGCCAATGCCACAAGGATGGATAATTGTGTTTGAATGATTTTCCAATTTGGACTCTTGAAAGCAAAATATTTCAGGTCTAATCAGCTTTATGTAATTCTTCAATGTAGCTCTCTTTCCCGAGTCACCAAGACCCCCAACATTCCAAGGAAGGATCTTCATGAGGTAACTAGTTGATTGATTTGCCTATTACTGATTGTTGCTGAAAATGCACCTGCTGAAGCCTTTCTATGGTGACTGTAATTGACCGAGGAACTGAGCCTGTTGAGCTCTCGAGAAGTCTCATCTTTTCTTTTGGAGTTCAAGGGAGCTAG
The DNA here is from genome assembly GCA_022113865.1 of Chimonanthus praecox. Taxonomy (NCBI): domain Eukaryota; kingdom Viridiplantae; phylum Streptophyta; class Magnoliopsida; order Laurales; family Calycanthaceae; genus Chimonanthus; species Chimonanthus praecox. Next base: position 57,836,835 of record CM039093.1, read on the forward strand.
CCCTTGATTGCAGCGAGATAAGATATGATAGTGTCTAGCTTTTGAGGTATCCTCTTCTCAATGGTGTCTAGCTTTTGAGAGTGAGTTTTACCTCAAGAATGTTAACATGGTTTTCTTCAGGTTATAAGGTTGCATGTCATTTTAGGATTTACGTCCTTGATCGTAGCGAGATAAGATAGGATAGTGTCTACCTCAAGAATGTTAACATGGTTTTCTTCAGGTTATAAGGTTGCATGTCATTTTAGGATTTACGTCCTTGATCGTAGCGAGATAAGATAGGATAGTGTCTAGCTTTTGAGGTACCCTCTTCTCAATGGTGGCTAGCTTTTGAGAGTGAGTTCTACCTCAAGAATGTTAACATGGTTTTCTTCAGGTTATAAGGTTGTATGTCATTTTAGGATTTACCTCACACATTTTGCATTGCCATAAAGGCATCCATCTAGCATTTAGATCTTGGATTTTCAATATTTTGATGTCTTCTGCATCAAATTTGGTATCAAAGCTTGTCCTATGTCAGATTTGGTATCATAGTCGAATCAATCAAACTAAACTTGTTAGGTAGTAGTTATCCAAGTTGGTCTCGTCATTCATCATAGGATAGTGCATGTCTACACGTAGTGATACCAAATATTACGTGGAAAACCCTACCACCTCCATGAGCCTAGACCCATTGGCTGAATTGCTAAAAGGAATAAAAACCAAATTGGATACTATAGAAATTGAGTTTCAAAGGTTTTCAAAAAAGATCAATGCACATCTAGAAGTGCTAGAAAACACATTGCAAAATAGGCAAAAAAAATATCAGATTGAACCTTGCTTTTCCTAGAGAGTTTAAGGTGAGTGATGTGAAAAGGGCCGACTTCAAAGGTTGGAAAAAAAACTCTCACATTTTCTCAATAACAAACAATTTGAGAATGGGTATAAAGAGCTTGAGGTTGTCTGTGCTTTAAAAACCAAAGAAAGTGAAGAGTCTCTCCAGGAGACATCAATAAAGACTCTGAGGGAGGTCAAAACTTTACTCAATGAGGATAGTGATGCAACCCTTGAGGAGCTTCCAGATGAGCTCCCTTTTAAATGTGATCTTCAACCCACTATATATTTGGTTTCAAAATTCTTTCTCCAACCTTCCACATTATAAGATGAACCCTATTGAACACACTAAATCGAAGAGACATGTTGATGTTGTTGGTTGGGACCATATTCTCCTCACGGTTGACTTTGTTTGTTACAATTCAATTAATCAGTCTATAGGTTCTAATCCTTTTGAGATAGTCACAAGTTACCAACCTAGGAAACATATAGACCTCACACCTCCTTCACATGCATATAGGCTTTCTAAGTCATCCGAGTCATTTGCTAAGCATCCATGATTTACATGCTGATAGTAGAAGAAAAATTTCTATCCGTGATGGATATTACAAATCTTCTGCAAATGTGCACATTAGGTGTTAAGAGTTTTTGGTGGGAGATATGGTCATGGTGCTCATGAGGTCTAAATGGTTCCCCAAATGGGACCATAAAAGAGTTGCATGCTTGAGGTGCTAATCCTATGAAAGCATTTAAGAATATTAGTGCAACACTGATGTTTTTTATTTTTCTTCAGATTTAGAAATCAAGCACATTTTCACTATGTAAGATTTAGTGCTTTACAATGGACTACTTATTCCTCTAGGTGGAAATGCACTTCCATCATCCCATCCTTCAAACACATTTCCACAAAATCATATTGTTTCTAAATCATTGTCACCTTTTCCCACCCCTCATCTACCTCCTTTGCCATCCCTACCCAAGGAGGAAAAAGTGGAAGAGATCTTGGATGTGCAGATTATGTCTGCTAGAATTGGGAGATATAGGAAATTCTTTGTGATGTGCGATGATCACTCGAGATTGATTGCACGTGGATCATTGGCGAAGCATTATCGAGGCTCAACAATGATATGTACGAGATATACTAGACACTAGAACATTTGTTCACTGGAGGTGAATTTGTCCAAGCTTGTGGGAATTGATGAGGACATCATGGGACGCTAGCAAAGAAGGATGCATCGAAATCTAGATTTTACCTCATCATGGTTGATGATGAATTTCTTCACAATTCCACATATCTTACCATGGATAGAGACAAATCTATTCATGGATAGCCCAGATTGTACGTTGATCAAGTAGCAAATTTGAAGATTTGGTTCGATCCATCCATTTACATCATCGAAATCTAGATTTTACCTCATCATGGTTGGATGATGAATTTTTGCACAATCCTACATATTTGACCATGGATAGAGACAAATCTAGCCATGGATAGCCCATATTGTACGTTGATCAAGTAGTAGATTTGAAGATTTGGTTCGATCCATCTATTTACATCATCTGAGGCATTCATTTATGGATTGGACTAATTTGACCGTTGACCCAACACCATCTTGGCATTTGTTTTTGTTATTTTTTATCAGTGTCATATTATTTTAGTTTATAATTTTATATGTTAAGATTGTTGGACATTTTTTTATTTGTGGTTTTAGATTTTCCACGTGTACTTTAAGCCACATGTGTCTAGGTTTTTAAGAGTGTTTTATTATTATTATTATTATTATAAATAGCCTTGTAGAGACACTTCTATGACTATGAATGAATAAAGCAAGAAATTTAAGTTTCTCCCATTTGCAGGCTTGGTGTGACTCCTTCTGCCTCCTTGGTGTATGATCAAGGAACCTTGTGTGACTCAAAGTACTTCTTCTCCTTTTCTTCCCTACTTTTTCTTTCCTCCCTTTTCTCCTCTCTTTTCTCTACTTTTTCTTTCTACACCTTATTTTTGCCCTTTTTTCATCCAAACCCTAACCCTAGCCAAACTAGGACCCAACCCCACCATCAACTACCAAAACCCTGTTGTGATCCTCCAGTATGTATTTACATCTATTCATGTCCATACAACCATCGGAGATGCCCCTTTTGCCCTATTTTGCACCCCTACCTCTGGATCCCTACCTTAGACCTGTAAATCTAACCTAACCTAATTATTTACCTATTTGAGACCTTGCTTTGCTTGAAAAAAAAAACAAACCCTTGTTCTTTTGGCAAACTCTAGGTGATCCCATAACCCTACATTCTTTGGGTGATTGATTTTTAAATTTGGAAGACCTAGGATGGCGTTTGCTACGATTTAATTAGTCTTTTTAGGGATTTTGCATTGAAGGCGAACAATACAACGATGAAGGCTTTATTTCTATTTGTGTCATTCTTCTTTTTGAATCTCTTTGATTAATTGAGAGTATGAATTTGTCTAAGTTTTTGTTTTATTTTTTATTTAATATTAGTTTCTTTCTCTAACATCTTATGTGAATCATGGTTATAAGTTGCATGTCATTTTAGGATTGACTACACAAACTTTGCATTCTTATGAAGGCATCCATCTAGCATTTAGATCTAGGATTTCCAATATTTTGACCTATCCTGCATCAAATTTGGTATTAGACCTTGTCCTGCATCAAGTGCATAAGTGATTTTTTTTATTTTATATAGTAATAGAGAGAACCCCTTCTCTCTTTGAAGTGGATTCTTGTCCATTTTGAACCCATCCCAAGTTCTAGTAACTGTTGGATCAAACTCATGCTCTGTCGCATTTCACCATTAGTCTTTGTGGCCTAAAACTATACAGGTATTTCTACATATTGGTCTTTGGTAGGCCCTATATCCAAGCATAATCATTTCAAACAATCAAACTTCATTCTTCCACATGGGCCCTGAATGGGGATTTTTCACTTGTGGTTCTACCAGGTTCTCATTTTCAACTAGCATGCCATTACAAGTGATGGGCCTGATATTTGGATCCAGAAATCTTTTTTGTTTTTTATATTTATTTATTTTTTGGGGGTGGGGTTTTGGTTGTAGATGAAATTGCTTGGATTGTTTGTCAAGTTTAGGACCTATCCGATTGTCCTGACCCTTGATCTCAAGGTCCTAATGTTTGTTTAAGTTAAGAGGGAATGCGTCAAGTCTAATGGTTAACATAGCTTTGGTGTCTAATGGTTAACATAGCTTTGGTGGGTATGTTGCAGGGGTTGGGCTTAAAATTCATGAAGGGTGGGATTTGAGGGTAGGAAGTTGGCCAAGAAATGGAACTTACCCTATGAAACATGATATGAGTACATACTTTTGTATCTGAGACAAGCTCTATGTGACAAAAGTAAGTTAATATTTTTCCATCTCAAAAGAAGGGTATGTAAGTATTATTTTTCCTTTAACAAATTATCATCGTTTTAATTTTTTTTTCCCCTAATCCTACCAAGACTTAGAAACCGCCACATTGTTGTGTTTTTTTTTTTGGGTGGGGAGAGCCTAAAGTCCACCATAAACAACCTAGCAAGCAAAGAACAACCATCTAATATAATCACCTATACCAACCTAATTGGCAAACTAAGAGCCTTGAACAGTCACTGTTGACCAATCTTTGTTTGCTTCCTCATTTCAACTAAATTCATTGTAAAACACAGGGAAATTTGGAAAGAGCGCAACGAGAGGATTTTTGAGGGGAAGAGAGGGGCATCTAGAGAGATTTTCGAGAGGGCGAAATGACAATTAATAGGTTGGTTATCTGCGTGCAAGGAATTTATGGGAGACCCAAGGATTTCTTTTTTGTCTTGGAAGGATGCTTGAATGGGGTTGGGAAAGTTAGAAAGCATAATATCGAGTGGGTAGCGCCCTCCAGGGATCATGTAAATTCAATGTGGATGGGGGCAACAAGAGGTAAACTTGGACTGACAGGAATAGGTAGGTGTTGCATGATGATAGAGGTAGAATGCTACTAGCATTTTCCAAGCCATTAGGGGTAATGGAGTCAAATGAGGCATAGTTGAGAGCAATCAGGAGAGCACTCCAGGTTTGGTGTAGCTTTAGGGCCGGTAACCTCATCATCGAAGGTGACTCTATTAATGCCATCTTTTGGGCTAGTAATAGAAAATCCCCTTGTGGAGGTTGGTAAGCATTACTAGGGACATTTACGGGTGGTATCTCCTTCATGCATACTCCCAGATCGGTGAACATCGTAGTGAAAGTGGGAGTACACAAACAAAGACCGGCTATGGAACTGTTTTCATCATTTCAGCATTGGAAGCTTGGGGAGTAAGGTGATGCGGTGCATCTCCAACACCTTCCATTTTCGTGTTTTGCTATTTCCGTATGTTTTATTTTAGTAAGGGTAGTCTAGATATTTTGTTGTTTATTTTTAGTAAGATGAAAGTTTATTTAAATCCTTATAGCCTCCTTGAGGCATTACATATGATTGATGAAATAAAAAAACCTATGAGTTTCGACAAACCTGCGATTGATTGGAGCGATTCTCTTCATCTTCTATCTCTTTCTATCTTTGTCTTCTCTCTTTTCAAGCCACCCCAGTGTTGTCCTTTGCTGCCACGATCCCTTTCAAACCCACCTTTCCCTTGTCGCCTCTTCTTCTGCCTTCATCCTTGCTATCGCCTGCCCCTGCTGAGCCTTCAACCCTGTCGCAGCCATATGACCTCTGCCCCTCTGCCTTCGTTTTGCCCAATCACCTACCCCTTTGACTGTTGTTCCCTCCCTAAACCCCTTTCCCCCTGCCGCAACCTGTTCTTAGCTTTAGATCTGCCATCGCCAATCTTCATAGCCTTTTCTCTTGCTGCCACAGCTCATGCATCCTTCTCCAAGCTTCCGCCAGTTTGATTCGTACCCCTTGCATTCCCTTTTATTTCATCTCACATGTGCCTAAGTTCCTAAGGTTAATAACCATTCAGCACGTGGAACCCATTCTTTGATTGTTTGGCTCAGTTAATTGCTTCATTTTCTATTAAACACATTTTATTCTTAATATTTGCATGATTATCTGTGATACAATTTATATTAATTAATTGCGAGTATTAATTGGAATTTAATTTCAGCCCATATTAGTCTTATGGTTCATCATTTTCATCCCCTTTTGATATTTAGGGAACCATATTAGGCATTTAGGGTTACCTTATTAGTTGTCCTGCGTCATAAGGGTCTTCTAGTGTATCTTTTGTTGGGAGGGGCATATTGTTGTCTCTTTATTTGCTTTATGTTTTTTCTGTTTCTTTTTATTCTCCTTTATCTTGGATCTGGGTATAATTCTCCTATACTTGGGTCCTCCTCACGTACTCAAATCTTTTTTTTTTAATGAATGAAGTTGGCAACGTTTAAAAAAAAAAAACACAGGGAAACCCAAATCCCAAGGGGTTGGTGTGTTGTCTAGGAACCTGCCTTCGGAAGCAGGAGTCCTGAGTTCGAATCCCATCCCACTTTAAAGGGCCACTCCTTGTAGTTTTACCCGGTGTGGTAGGTAGGGAGGCTTGCACACCCCGAGGACTAGTTGGGTGCTCTAAGAGGCCCTGGACACCTAGGTCATAAAAATAAAGAAATAACACAGGGAAACCCACTCAACGAGGAATGAAAAGGAAAGTGCATGGGATTGCTCCCTGACATTTTATATAGAATAGGATGAGGATTTTCCTTTAATATAATTGCCACTCTTAACTGTTAACCTTTGGTATTTTTGGAGCCCCTCCATCCCTATCTGACACAATTTTTTATTCTGCCCCTGGCAATTACAGCAAATTTATCAATTTAAGTTCAGCTGCTGTATTATAAGCACTATGGATTAATGGGATTTGGAACACTATTTGGAATTCATTTTGATAGGTGTGTCATATTGGAATTAATATAATGGCATATGGAACTAAAAGTGTTTTGATGTCTCTTTGATCTTTCTCAGGTTACCTTTGTGGTTACACACTTCAATGACCCAAGGATATCGAGTGCAGCTTTAAGAGATCTTCTTCTTCAATCTATTCAAGTCTTGGTGCAGTATAAGGATTATTTGCATGCATTTGAGAGTAACAAAGCAGCTATTCAACGATTGCCGAGATCACTATTGTCAGCATTTGATAACAGATCCTGGATTCCAGTGACAAACATACTTCTTCGGTTGTGCAAAGGTTCTGGATTTGGCGCCTCAAAGCATGGGAAGACATCCTCTTCAGTTCTATTCCAGGTGAAACCACCACTTCATATCCAGGTTGTGTTTGTGGTTTTTTCTTCTTCTTCCAAATATGCCTTTCAATCTTACCATTTTCCTCTTTTTGTTCAAAGGACTTGTTACGGGAAGCATGTGTCCACGACAAGGATCTATTCTCAGCTTTCCTGAATCGTCTATTCAACACTCTCAGCTGGACGATGACTGAATTTTTCTGTTTCCATGAGGGAGATGCAAGAGAAATATCAGGTACTATTGACCTTTATAAGTATGGAGCTAATTGCTTGTAACAGTTATATGTAAATGGTTGAAGTGTGTGTGTGGGTACTGACATACATACATATATATTGCCTATACAATTTTATCTTGATTAGATAAGAGAAGCTATTTCATTTGAGGTCCTCAAATCGAGCGGTGGAAATTCATTGGGCTAGATTAATCGGCTTGAAAAGTCAAATTGGGAATGATGCAATTTAGGAGGGTAGGTGGGTGTTGGGGGGGGGGGGTGGAATTGCATCCGTTAGGTCTGCTTTGGGTCTCACAAACCAAAGTTCTCATGAAAGTCCCATGAGAATTGTTCTTAGGAGATCCTTGTTATACATACATACATGTATGTATTCCCAAATGAATATATGGAATTTCTCGGGTTCAATAGGAGACAAAAAGGTTATTGATTGTATGTTTGTATGTTCCTCCCAAATGAATATATGGAATTTCTCAGGTCGATAGGAGATAAAAGGGATATTAATTTTCATGAAAATGCATATTATCCAATCTGCATTTTGTGTTATGTCCATACATCATTCATAGGGATCTGCCAAAGTACATTATGACTCGGGTTGCTGCTCATTTTTTTGGCCAAGTTTGTCAAATCCTTTTTTTTTTTTTTAATATCTAATAAATTTGTTGTATGATACTCTTTTCAAAAGAAGGCATTATATGGTTTTGCTACTTTCATTTGATTGGTGATCATATGTAATGATTATATTACAAGCTGTTATAAAGATCACTGTCTTGTAGGAGTGGTGTTCACCAGCAAATTAGGCCAATCTTTTGCCTTGGTGGGAGAGTGTTCATGCCGGCATTTTAATGTAGAACCCAGGAGGATTTTTTTATGGTGGCTTATCCCAAGAGATTGTGAGCTTCATATTCAATCTTGATGATTTTGCGACAATATTAGAAATACTGAATACCTTTAAAAAGAAAAGAGATGCTGAAATGCACACTGATTACTTTGGCACTTTCCAAACATGCGTTTTTATTGTCATTGAAGCATTCCCCTTTTCATGGGGTGGTTAGGTCTTATCCTCATTCCAATTTAGGGATATGTTCCTCGTTGCTTGATATAAAATCTCTTGTTACCATGTCATTCCAAGTCTGTATCTTCTTTTTCATGGTTCCATGTTATCACCTTCTTTGTACAGGGGCTGTTTGTGTTGTTCTAACTTCATCCGATTCATCTCAAATGGCTTTCCTGGTTATGAAAGCCACTTTTAGTTTTCCTATTTTCCACCCATTCCCTGTCCTTTCTGTTTTTGTCCAATGATTTTAGAGTCCAGCAAGTGCATCTCAGGCTTCAGTACTTTATTTTCCTGTTGTTTCTTTGCCGTCCATAGTTAAAGATCCACATTAAGAGAAATGCTGTGACTGTGGTCTATGCAGTTCTGGTTATAATTTGGTTTCCATTTTTGTTGTTGTTTCAACACTTCTCTGTTTACAACCTATTTTAAGACCTTTGATGTAAAAACTGGAGTGCCTGATTTGGATTCGAAATGAGGATATCATGTCGTTTAAACTACACTCATATTCATTTATCTATTTAGACCTTGATAACACAGCCTATGGTTGAGTAGCATACTAGCGTGTCTTTAGGTTCCATTTAATAGAGATTGTCAATACTAAATACAGGATTACTGAAGTCTCATATCTGCTTGTGATCTGGTTCTATGCTATAAATTTAATGGAATTTTAACCTTTCAACTTTGTCCTAATTTATGCAAGCAAATCATTAATTATTTTTTCTGGAGTTCTACAAGTGTAGTCGATTGCAAGCTTATTGCCATTCTGAGTACAGCAAATTTAATAGCCACCAAGATTGTCATATTTGTCATTTTTTTCCTCAAACCATTTCTTAGAATTATGGATACTTTTACAGGTCCTGGAGGTGCAGCATAGAAAATGTAGTGTCATATTTGATCTTTCATGCAATCTTGCGAAGGTACTGGAGTTTTGTACGCGTGAAATCCCACAAGCTTTTCTTTCAGGAAATGTGGTGAACCTTCAAAGGCTAACTGAATTGATCATCTTTATTCTGAACCACATAACTACAGCTGCAGATGCTGAGTTTTTTGACATGTAAGTGCAGTTATAATTTTAATATCTGATAATTTTTAGGGTGTTGTGAAATGCACATTAGAGATGCATTTGCAAAGCCATCTTAGTTGTAATGGGTTTGTTGGGCTTGGGCCTGTTCATTTATTTGTTGAGGGTTTATCTACTATTTTTTTTTCTTATGAATAAAATTATAACCTTCTCAAAAAGGGGAAAAAACCTGAACTGATCATTTTGTTTTTTAAAGTCTGATAGTCAAATATAATGGTTTCTGTGTTAGTCAAGTACGATTGTTAAGTTGGACTCTAAAAGCCTCTTGGCTTTGAAGATCTGTTTATAACTCTGATTGGCTTCTTATTTTTGGTTTAGAATTGTAAGACCATATATATATAACTCTGATTGGCTTCTTATTTTTGGTTTAGAATTTTAAGACTATATATATATATATTGGGGTTAGAAGAGCAATTTATTTAATATGTATCAACTTTTATTGCCATATTAACGAAAATTTGTAAATCTCAATGTGACCTGCAGACAGCATTTTGCCTTTGCTTGGATTGATTGTGATTTAATTTTAGCCCATTCTTTTTCATACAGACATGTGCAAGTGCACGCACATACATGCCATGCGTTGTACACATGCACATACATGCATGCATGAATGGAAAAAGGCATCATTTAACTATGGACTAAACCAAAACTACAATCAGAGCTGAAGCAAAATGCTGTCAGCAGGTCTAGCCAATTGCTATTCCTGTTTCCATGTGCTTCTGTAATTAGTGTGTCTGTCCTATTTTCATGTGCTTTTTCTAAGTTAGTGCTTGTTTGCTTGTTTTACATGCTTCCCTAAGTGCACGTGCATTGCCCATATGTGCACTTTGTTAATGTACGTATTTGCCAATCATGATTCCTGTTTTCATGTGCTTCCCTAAGTGCAAGCTACTATAGGATTTCAATCTGCTGGACACGAATAACCAAATCATATCTGATTGATCTGTGTAATCCAAATAGGATGATTTAAAAAAGTTTAATTTTCACGTTATGTTGCATGTATTGCCTTTATTGATTTCTCAGGACACCCAAGTTTGCCTTTAGGCTAGCTGGTTTCAGATTTTTACTTTTGATTATTTTAACTATGTCTTCCTGTGATTTTAGCAGGTCACTAAGGCGACAGGGCCAACCTGGAGATAAAATAAATCGAAGCATGATCCTGTCCCCTTTGGTTGGGATTATGTTAAATCTGGTGGAAGCTAGTGCTGATCCAGAACAGGGGGAGCAGAATGATCTTGTGCAGGTGTTTGCTAACATGGACTGCCCTGCTACTGTTCATTGTGGGTTTCAATACCTGTTAGGCTACAACTGGGTTAGTTCTCATAAACTTTGCATGCTCTCTCTCTCTCTCTCCCTCTCTCTCTCTCTCTCTCTCTCTCTCTCTCTAACTTGCCTGTATTCTTGCTTCGAGTTTGCTATCCTCCGTTTCCTTAATCGTTTGATTATTGATCAGCTACATAGTAACTTGGAATTGTAGAAAAAGTTTTGTTTTGGCAAATGATTCAAACTTTTAATTTTTTGGGACATTTTTCTGAGGCAAACAGAGGACAAATTTAGATTATATGGAGTCATTTTAGTGGATCTGAGAGTAGGGAGGATGAATCATTTCAAATTGAAAATGTCTGAGTGATATCTCTCAATACATGTTGCACCTGGAGAAGAAAATGGGGGATTTGATTTGGATCTTGCATGTAGGTTTGAAGTAGGGTGGCTCAGAGTGAAGGCAAGCTAGTGTGTTGTGTGATTTAGAAGAGCTGCCATTTAATGGGGTATTTCTATGGGACTGCAGCTGAACTGGCAATGTTATGGGAAACCGAACATTGGACAGTGAAGAAATAACGAGAATTTAAATTGCGAGATGCACATGCTAAGATGGATGTGTGGTTTAATAAGAGAAGTTAAGAATCAGCAATTAGCACATTGGAGAGGTAAAACACAAATAGCTCCTTAGTTAGGTTGGACTAGTGGTTATGCTGATGGTAAGAAATGAGCAAATTGGAGGAAAACCTAAAGATTGCTCCAATAGAAGAAAGATGAAGAAATATTGTTTAAGATGGCCTAGACACACACAAAAGAGCAAAAAACATCCTTCGGATAATTGAAGGATTACAAATATACGAACTAGGAAAAGAGAAACCCAATAAATATGTGGCTTGATGTGGAAGAAAGGACTTGCTAGACTTTAGAGTGAACATGACTTTGATATAGTTGAGTGGAAAAGTAGAACTCAAGATGTTGACCTCATATAGTTGGATTAAGGTTTTGATGGTGATGATAATCATCATCATAGTCATTAAATTCGTTCTACCTTTACTTTACTTTACTTTTTTGGAAACTATATTGTTCGATGCTTCACATTTCATGTCTTTCTCCACCCCTTCAATCCAAGCGTTCTGAAAGGTCTTCCTCTTTTTCTAGTCCCTCCTACTCATAGCCCTTCATTCATTGAATAGGAACTGCTTTACCCTTTTGGATACTTACCGAAACCACTTTTAATTGGTGTGCTCTTATTTTCTCATCCATGGGATCTACTTTTACTATTTCTCTAATGTGGTCTTTCTTGCACATTTCTGTTATGGAGTTTTTTATGTCTTTTCGTCATCATCTAACACTCAGCTCTATAAAACATTCTTGTTCCAATAACCATTTATAAAATCCCCATTCGAGTCTACGTGGTACTATTTTTTCACGTAGCACCCCTCTAGCTTGCTTACATTTTTAAATCACCCTGTTCCCAACCTACTCACTATAGTTAAATATGATCCTGATCCTCAATTTAGTACCACAATTGCACCCAGATATCTAATTTTGTCACTGCAATTTTACATCTCTAATTTTTAATTGGTTCATCCTTTCTGTTCTCCACTCCATTAGAGTTGCGTTCCATATATTCATTCCATGTTTTTGTCTTATGTTATACTAACATTCTAGCTGCTTATTTCTAGGATTTTCGTCCATAGTTCTAATTTATCATTTAATTTTTTTTCTATTTTTTTTCTTGTTCTAAAAATAATATTCTTCATGGTACTTCATCTTGAATTATTGAACTTTCCACGACTAATGGCTTAAAGTAGATTGATGGTGAAGCCCGAGTGCAATAACTGTCTCGTTACGCGTTACGCACATTTTAACACTAGTTACTGGCCTCTCATATTCAGTATTATCTGAACATAATTGTTGGGAATATATTTCCTTTACAATGATTGTCAGTTTTCTTGCCACCCTATCATGGGCCTTTTTTAAGTTGATTAAAACTATAGGTAAATTTTTTCTTTTTGTCCCTAAACATTTCCGGAAGTTGTCTTAATACAACAATAGCTTCTATTGTTCACCTCTTGGCATAAGCCCAAATTTTTTTTTAGAAATTTTATATTCTTGTCTTAGGCATACTTCTATTATTCTCTCCAAAAGTTTTAGGATCTGGTTCATAGGTTTAGTTGGCACATTTTTTATATCTCTTCTATTATTTTGAAAAGGGTTCATGATACTTCTCTGTCATTCATCTGGTATTTTTTTTCAGCAAGATTTTACTTTGAGGATGGTTATCATTGTTGTTATTAATTTGTTAGACTTATAGGCCAATGTCGTTGGAGCTCAAGCTTTCATCTTTCAAAGAGGGGATTCTAAATAATGCTTTCTTGATTATATTCATTTATTTATTTTTGGGTGATTCTCAGGTGAAACATATGTTTAGCATGAAGCAGTTAATTGATTCTGAGCGGGTTTTTGTGCATTTCCATTTTTTAAAAGCAGCTATAATATTTTATTATTATTTTTATGCAAGTCACAATTTTCAAAGAAATTGTAAAATAACTGCATATTTGTATGGTTGGGTTGCAGTCTGTCTACTAATTGAATGAAACAGAAAATACCCTTGTCCTTTGAAGGATCTCTTTGCAGCTATGTTGTAGGACTCTTCAAGATGTGCGATGCACTATCCGAAATTTTAGACATTCGCAATGTGTCAGGACATTTGCACCTGTTCTTCATGGACTTTTTAGTGCTTCTTAAGATTGTTTTTCAAGATGATTAAAATATTACAACACTGTTCTCCTATTTAAACCTACTAAAAATACCAATGTTGTTGACAGTGAAATTTATATTATTTTCTATTTGCACTTGATTTTTGTTTAAGTTAAATTTGTATGTAAATTTATTTAAAATGGTGCTATGTTCTCGTTTGTTATTTTTTCTGGCTTTCCATGTCAGACATCTTGCACCCATGTTAGACATTGACACTTGCACTTGTACTGATGCAACTTAGCTTTGCAGATTGTTTCACAACAAAATATCAGTTATTTGCTCCTAATTTCTACAGGATGGTGCCTTGAGAGCGGGGGATGTGTCCTTTTCACGTCATAGGGAGCTCACGGAGTTTCTGAGCTGCCTCAAGAGCAGAACACAGGGAGTGGAAGGGAGACAGTTTGACAGCAGTTGTGATGAGGAAGAGAGTTACTGCTGCATCTGTTACGCTTGTGAGGCAGATGCCCAATTTGAGCCTTGTCACCATATATCGTGCTTTGGCTGCATAACTCGGCACCTCCTTAACAGCCCAAGATGCTTCTTCTGTAATGCAGCCGTCGTCAATGTTGTCCGAATCAATGAAAGATAATGTGGGCAGTCAAGTACAGAAGTCCCAGAGTTATCAGTTTATCACAATACTGTTCTTTCTGATTGAAACCAAGGACACGACCTTGCTGCAAGAGAGGTGAGTGTCTTTCATATTACGTTGTCGTCACTGTATTAGTTTTGTGCTGAAATGATCTGGTATCTAAAAATGTGAATTGAAATTTATAAATTTTGACTTTTGGGTATATTAGGAGGGGTTTTATCCTTGGAAGTAAAGAACTGAGGAATTTTGTAGAGAGCGTTGAGGGCATTACTGTGTAAATATGAGATGTAAATGGAAGGAATGTTTTGGGTCTCTCTCTCTCTCTTATCAATTTCCAATATGCTTTCTACTTAATTAGTGCTCCTTTGGATCGATTATGTTTATATATACACATGCCTAAGATCTGCTGGGTGACATAGCCATTTCGGGGCCCAACTCACCCAATGCCACTCACCCTAATTTACCTCACGAATTGTGGTTCCCACTCAAATTTGAACCAATTCTGAGTTGATCTTGTTGTTGGATTAAAATCTAATAAAAACTGGTCTCATTTTTAGTGTTGATTACTGGCCCCCACTCATACCCAATGCCACACACCCTAATTTACCTCATGAATTGTGGTTCCTACTCAATTTGAACCAATTCTGAGTTGATCTCGCCACTGGATTAAAATCTATTAAAAGCTGGTCTCATTTTTATTATTGATTTTTGGACTTATAAAAATCATGACTTTTGAAATTCAATGTAGTTACATGTTTATAACAAACATCATCTGAGAATACCATTAGTTTGGATCCAAGTTTGGTGCAAACTCACTAGGATGGGTAGGTTTTGACTTTTGTATAATGCCTATATGAAATTTCATCTTAATTGGATATCAGAAGTGTTTTTTTATAATTCAAAATTTCACATTTATCTAATGATAGAAATTTATCAGGTTATATCAATGTCCTCTTAAAGTCAAATTTGGTATCAAGTTGGGTAGGGTTGTAATTCACAGGAAGTAAGTGGGTGCGATGGGAGAGTGAATACATTTGGTCCACTGTAGGCCCTATAATTGAAAGGTTGTACAAAGGTTCATGCAAACTTGTTTTTATATATACATATATATTATATACACCCAGGATTTCTTTTATCATACACCAGTTTTGATATTTTCTTTTTATATTCCAAGTCTACCCCTCATTTTCCAGAGAAATGATCTTTCCAGAAACAACAAAAGCCTACACTGCTAACCTCGCCCCCTCTCTCTCGTCTTCGTCTTGCAAACACTGGTATGCAGGTTTCATGGTGAGCCATCGCACACTTTATTGCATACCTTTAAAAAAGCTCACCTGGAGATTCTCAACCAAAACTTGGCATGGTGCAATACTGCAAACCCAGAAATTGGCTGCTTCTCTCTGCAAATTTCTAGGCTTCCTCGACGTGTTCTCAACATCTTGCGGCCAAATTCAATTTTTTCACGACACTCTTTTGAAGCCAACTTAAAATAAGCTTCAGCTGTTTACGATATTGGAAGAAATAAAAACAGTGATTAAAAAAAGACTGATGAAAACTCCATGTATCCTATTTGTTAGTCCTGAATAAGTCCAACCAAGTCATTCACCACGAAAGGAATAAAAATAAAGGAAGAACACCTTCTTTACCATGACCCCCCACCTAGCATGCCATTCCAATATCCAGTTGTATCTCCTTGACCCTTTCTCTGCTCAAAATCAGTAGTAGTACATGGAATAGGCTTCAAATCCTCAAAAGGAAACCACCACCTCCCACCACCCTCTTCAACACCTTGGATATTCCCATATCCACTGCCAAGCCCATCCAAGGGAAAGTTGAGGCTCGGCTTGAAATCATGCAAACTGAACCCAGATGGGTAAACTGCATTTGAATTCGGCATCGGCATCGGCATAAAAGAATTCAACCCTCCAGAAGAGATCCCACTCAGCAGCTCCAGGGCAGAAAGAGGAGGTGCTCTCCCTGTTTTCAATGTAGGGCAACTGAAGAAAACCTGGCATGGTGTGGTAGTCTTGTGTGGTTTGGAATGCCAGGTTGAGATCCTGCTCGTCACCACCATGGGTTGTACCTCCTTATTTTCATATAACATAGCATGAGTCATGTGAACTAAGAGATTATTCAAAGCTGGCTCCATTGATAATCTTAATCCTGAATCAAAATATAAGCCATTACTAATAGTTATTTTACTGTCTAAACCAACAGACCAGCAGGATACACATCAGCTCAGCCTTGAAACAACCAAGATATGTAAACCACTAACCATCTGCCAACCTCGAAACCAAAGTCCAAAAGAACAGTCTTGGGATCACTCTTATTTTTAATTGCCTCAAAGATTCAACAGGATGAGAAAATTGCACATTAATTTCAGAACTAAGGCCAGATCTTGGACCAAGTTTTAACCTGCAGTAGATCGAGAGAAAGATACAATCCGATCCAGTAAACTTTGGAGGAAAGAAAGAGAAAACACCGGAGCAATTGTCGACTGTAGACAACCCCAATGGATACCAGAGCAAGGCTAGAAACATGGAAAGTGGGATGGATGGGGTTTTTACTTCAGCTTTGTCAGACCCAACAACCTTGCAGGAATAGAAAACCTTACTGAACAGAGAACTGACATGTATCAAAGGAAATAGAGTGAGCAGAAAGTCCTCTTTAATCTATATTGGTTAGTATAATTCAGAATGGCATCAAACTGGGCAGGATCTCTTTTTCTTTTACCCCTTAAGAAAGGTAAATCAAGCAGAATCCTGTTGAAACCTTGTCCAACACTAGGTCCCTCACAAGTATCATCCTTGTATTAAATCAGACAGGATCCAATACAAGGATGGTGGATGTGACGGGAAGTAGTGTTCGATAAGGTCTCAACCAGGGGTAATAATCTTAAAAACCGAGATATCTCGGCCGATATCTGAGATATATTAGCCGATATCGGCCGATATTAGTAGCTTTTGTTAAAAAAAAATAAGAGAGAAATTCATCGACCGGAATATTAGCCGATATTGAGATTTCTACCCCTGGTTTCAACAAGAGTTTTTAAGATATCTGACTGCATAATAATCCTGAATCATATATACAAGCACACTAGCCGTAACAAGGAATTCTGGGTGTATATAACATTACCTGTAGGAGGAGGATCAAGGAAGAATTCCAGGTGTATATAACATTACCTTCTATAATTATATATAGTTTGAACAAAGTTTGGTGCAAATTTCTTGATGGGCTCACTTGAGATTACATAGAAGATTGGTTTTAAAAGACTATGTCTTGTATACGCTGTTTATAAAATTTTGTTTTTATTGAATAAGGGAAGTCACATTTTTTAAGACCCTTAAAATTTTAAAATATATTATTTAACTATGAAATTATAAAATTGATCAAGATCACAATTCATAGGGTTAGGTCGGTGTGAGGAGGGAGGGGAGGGGGAGTTGATCCATGTGATTTAGTATGGATTTTGAGTTCTTGAAAAGTCCAAAAGAATTTCATTCAAACGAGGGAGGCCATATATAAAACTTTACATGCTGAATGAACATTTGAAACATCTCCTTTGCATCTCTGCACATGTACTCTCATTTACCCTATTTATTTATATGAGATGTTCACTTGTACACTGAATTGGACAATGATTCTTATATGAGCCGCATCAAATAGGGTAGTGGTGAGCTTGTTGAAATAGTTTTTTTTTTTTCAATATACTCTCTATAAAAAATCAACTTCTCAGATCGATGAAACTATATTTTTAAAGCTTTTAAAATTTCACTTTATGATCTTTAAAAAAATGTCTTAATCAATTTAATCAAAATATTTTCTTTATGAATAACATATCAAAGGAATAAGTATTAACATGGACTTATCACTACCCCATTTGATAGACTGCATATTTGGGTGTGCAAAGTAATACATCCATTGAGTGGGTGACCATCACATACTATGTATTATGTGGACACTTTTCATAAGAAGTATGAAAAATCAATTCTTAGGTGGAGGGATCAGAAAATAACTCAACCCTTAGCTTACCTATGGCCCAATCCAACTCTTAACTTAAGATTCAATCCAATCATAAGCTTTGACCCGATTCACAACCTAGGACTCAAGCCATAGTCTCAATATCGATTTATTATCCAATCCACGACGCGATCAATTTCTCATGGTCAACCTATACAAATGGTTTATTCACTAACGTAACTAAGCATAGTATTTATGTTCTATTAATCGACCCTTGACGCAACCTAATCCTTACTCCCATGCCTACCCACCACTCGATCCATGAACCTAACTATGTTAACCTGAATTTTTAGATTAGATTGAGACAAGTCGGGTCAAGATCTAAACTAATTGTACACCTTATTATATAATCTTAAAATTTTAAAGTAAAATATAAGTTGAATATAATGTATATATTTTTTATTGTTGCTATTATCATGATTATTATTATTATTATGATTACCATCATCACCACCATCATCATCTAGAATTTGATACAATTGAGTTATAATCATACTTCACTCAACTAATAATAGAAAATTTTCATTGATGAAATTATTAAGGAAATCCTTTAATCACATTAAACTGAAGAAACTAATATACGTAGAAAATAAAATTTATGGATTTTATTTTCTATAAAAATAGAAATTATCGAAAAATATTTTTCACGAGAAAATTTATGGATTTTTTAGGGAGGTGAAGTGGGAGATTTCTTTACATGGTTGATCTTCTCAAATTGGTTAGACACCATGCCGTGGGGTCTCGGTGGAATATGTTGATGATTATGTAAATGGATAGAGGGATAGGGTCTCTCAATAGATACAGCATTGAAAATTTCCAAGTTTAAAATTATAAAATTAAAGATTAAAGTGATAAGAATAGATGGAATCTTACTCTAACCATTATTTTGGTCTTATAAACATACTTTATCTGACCGTTTGTCATTCGATTAGATAAATAATGGACACACCCTGTAATTAGGATTAAAGGCTTAAACAACCTCTCTCGGGTTTTTGTTTGGTCAGTAATTTGGCCTTATGTGTAAGAGGTTGCGGGTTCAAGTCTCCATAGTCTAACTTTGGTGTGCTCTAGAGGTAGTGGACTTACCCGTAGGGATTTTACGCTAGATATTCTGCTGTTTTTCACACATAAATTAAAAAAAGAAAGAATAGTAGATAAGTTGTTAAAGGGCAATCTTTTTAGTAGCAATGTCATTTGTCACTTATGCTTGAATTTGGTGAATTATTATTATGCTTAAATTGTCCTCTTGTATAATTCAAACATATAAAATTATAAATCTTTATATTTGTAACAAACAGTACATTTTATTAAATGAATGATGCAACATAATTCATTTATTAACGAGTTACATGTACGCATGATATGTGCTGTACTAGTAAAACTGATCATGTTGTATTTGAATTTTAACCCTGAAATAAATGTTCTACACAGGTAAAATGATTACGTAGGAAATATGTAGAGATAAGAGATTGCCAATTCAAAGTTTCAAACGCATGAAAATCAACGGTCAAATGATTCCTAATTACAATATATTTAAATCAGATGATTATTATTGGCTTTTAATATCAATTTTCAGTTGTAAAATACTTAAACACTTTTAAATCTAATTTATTGAGACCCACATCTGTCCATTAATTCCACGTTGAATAAATCAAACTCTTTCGCACTGACACTACCAAGTTTTAATGAATAGGATTTTTATCCAAATTTATTTGAAGATAGCTTTTTTTTTTTGTGGAGCTAATGATATGGATTTTCCTTATTAAAGAAAGTTGAATCTTTAAAATCGTAAAAAATATGAATTTATTTATTTATTTAATATCATTTTTTTATAAATACCGATTTGAGCTGGTTAAATTTTTATTTGAGGAGAGTGACTCATTAGATTCTTTATCCCTTGGATAAGTATATCTGTATATGTAACGGGAAGGAGTGAAGGAAGTTCGTAGATAAAGCAAACGCCGTTCAAAATTAACAAACTTAACAGCATTGAATTAGCTTAACCATCCATCCTATAATCCCTCTTAATCAAGTAATTGACCATTAATCTAGCAAAAGAAGAGAAGAAGAAGAAGACGGAGGAAAAATAATTCACTCATTTCACTCTCTGTCTCTCTCTTGGTGCTTCTTTGGTGCCTTCTTCCATGGCTGTTTGTGATCTCTGAGGGAGGGAGGAGGGAGAGGTCCTCAACAACCATGGGAGAGACCAAAAGAAGCAGAACAGAAGAGCCAACACCGCCGACGTCATCCTCTTCCGGCCCTAAAGAACCAAAATCTCCAGAGCAGCCACATTCTCCCCGCCGAAAAGCGTACCGGCCTCAAGTCTCTCTTCTCCAACCTTCCCAAAAGAAGAAGAGATCTACTAAAGTTTTCCACCTCTTCCGATCCATCTTCCGGTCTCTTCCGATAATTACACCAGTTTGCAAGATGCCCAGCTTGCCGGAGAGCCGCCGACCGACAAGAAGCAGTCGGTTAGTGACCGGCACCTTATTCGGGTACAGAAAAGGGAAGGTGACGTTTTGTATTCAAGAAAGTCCCATGTGTTTTCCTACTCTACTTGTGGAGTTGGCCATGCAGACAAGTTCTCTCCAAAGGGAAATGAGCTCCGGCATGGTTCGCATCGCACTTGAATGTGAACGGCGGCGGGAGAAGGACCGGCTCCTTCTCCTAGCTGAGCCACTATGGACCATGTACTACAATGGCAAGAAGAGTGGATATGCAGTGAAGAGAGGGGAAAATGAGGAGGATTTGAATGTGATGGAGCTGCTAAAGCCGGTGTCTATGGGGGCCGGTGTCCTCCCCGGAAGCTCCGACATCGAAGGGCCCGACGGCGAGATGGCGTATGTTAGAGCGCACTTTGATCGGGTAGTCGGGTCTAGGGACTCTGAGACTTTTTATATGTTGAGCCCTGAAGGGAACACTGGCCCGGAGCTGACCATATTTTTCATAAGGATATAGGGACTGGACCCCACACTAATTCTCATGGCACAATTGTAATTTGGGCTCTTTTGTAAATGGAATTATGAGTTGTAAGGGGTAACTGGTATAGGCACCTCTCTTCATTTCAATTTGTATTCTTTTTTAGTTAGATAGATACAATATTTTCATTAATCTCTTGTTTAAATTTATATCAAGCACAATCTCTCTCTCTCTCCTTCTACTCTCAACTTTTTTATAAAAAAAAATAGCAATTGTTGCTAAATTGCAATTTGGACATTAGTAGCCATTAAATAAACTTGCAGTTTTATATACGTAAATTTAAAAAAAAAATAAAATAAAATAAAATGTGCTATATCAATTTGGGACAAGTAATTTCAAGTTTTTTAGGTAATTTACACTTGTTTAAAGAAGGAGAAAGTAACTTCGAGGGGTTTATTTGGATGATGGAAATTTTTAGGGTAGTCATCCTAAAACGCGATTACTTTTTTAGTAGATATGAGTTTTTCGAATTTTTCACTTTGTCCCTATCCATAGAAATCGGCTCACTTTTTCAATGAATCAGTCCACTCATCGGTGCATTGTCCGATGCACCGATGAGTGAACCAATTAACTGAAAAGTGAACTGATTTTTGTGTAAAATGATCCAGTTGGTGCACCGACTTAGACTTTCAAGAAATCGGTGCACCGATTTCCAAGTGATCCAGTCGGTGCACCAATAAGTGAACCGATTCACTGGAAAGTGAATCAATTTCTGCTGATAGATGAGGGACAAAATGAAAAGTTCACTAAAATCCATGCTTCCTAAAAGTAACGCCGTATTAGGATGCCCACCCAATATTTATTAAGTAGGATAAAAATGGGCCTTACTTTTCTCCCATTTCTCCTAAGTTAAAACCCATTTTCTCTCATTTCTTATCTCCTCTTTCCTAAACATTTTCATATGTGATTACCAAATAAAACATACGAGAATTTTTTAAAGACTATGATGCCTGGACACAACGCAGATACAAAAGGCACATGCCATCGATATAGAAAACATAGGAGAAATTCCCTGTTGCTTGTGTCTGGATTTGCATAACCTCCAAACGAATTTTCTTGGAAAATAGGGACTGTATTTCCTTAATGGTTTCTTCAAGTTCCATGCTTGTTGGTAAACAAAATTTTATTCCATTAATCTCTTGTTTAAATTTATGTCAAGCACAATCTCTCTCTCTCTCCTTCTACTCTCAACTTTTTTATAAAAAAATAGTAATTGTTGCTAAATTGCAATTTGGCCATTAGTAGCCATTAAATAAACCTGCAGTTTCCTATAGTAAATTCAAAAAAAAAAAAAAAATCAAATAAAATGTGCTCTATCAATTTGGGACAAGCAATTTCAAGTTTTTTAGGTAATTTACACTTGTTTAAAGAAGGAGAAAGTAACTTTGAGGGGTTTGTTTGGATGATGGAAATATTTAGGGTGGCCATCTTAAAATCGAATTACTCTTTTTGTAGATACGAGTTTTTCGGATTTCTCACTTTGCCCCCATCGACAGAAATCGGCTTACTTTTTCAATGAATCGGTCCACTCATCGGTGCAGTGTCCGGTGTATCGATGAGTGAACCGATTTATGTGTAAAATGATCCAGTTGGTGCACCGATTTGGACTCTCAAGAAATTGGTGTACCGATTTCCAAGTGATCCGGTCGGTGTACCGATAAGTGAACTAATTCACTGAAAAGTGAACCAATTTCTGCGGATGGATGAGAGACAAAATGGAAAATTCACTAAAATCCGTGCCTCTTAAAAGTAACGCCGTATTAGGATGCCCACCCAATATTTATTAAGTAGTATAAAAATGGGCCTTACGTTTCTCTCATTTCTCCTGAGTTAAAATCCATTCTCTCCTTTCTTATCTCCTCTTTCCCAAACATTTGATATGTGATTACCAAATAAAACATAGGAGAATTTTTTTAAATACTATGATGCCTGGACACGACGCAGATACAAAAGGGTCATGCCATCAATATAGAAAACATAGGAGAAATTCCCTGTTGCTTGTGTCTGGATTTGCATAACCTCCAAACGAATTTTCTTGGAAAATAGGGACTGTATTTCCTTGATGGTTTCTTCAAGTTCCATGCTTGTTAGAAACCAAAATTTTATTCCATCATATCAATCGTTTGCCTGATTCTTGGCCATATATGTAAGTTCAAATCATGTGAGCCGACCCTCACATCACCTACTTATTCGAATTTCCAACATCTAATCCTGGAATAACTATGACTCTTTGTTTGAAAAGTAAAATTAACTAATAATGACCGACTACTAATCCTAAGAAAACTAAGATTCCTAATGAAACTATGTTTCAAAACAGTGGCATTGCATTGAAACAATCAGCTAGTTCTTGAATCCTTTGACTTGGGTCCCACTTGACACGTGTGATATCTTGGACCCATTGAAGTAGCCATGTTGGGTTTTATCTCAATTGGGCCTGAAGTGTTTTGCTCATTTAGGCTTGTTGTGAGTTGGGCTTTTGGCCTGTACCTTAGACTTGGGCCTACTTGGACCGGGATCAAAAATAAATTCTTCCTTTCTTCCACCGATGTCCACATCAATTTTCTGCAACATATTGACCACATTTTTTACCTGCTTAACATAAGATAATTTTCTTATAAAATATGCTCTATTTATCATTTCTAATTTTCTAATATTTTAAATAAATTGATCATTTCTCTTTTTATATAACAAAATATTCCATTCTCATTTAACTATCAAATTTCCTAGGCTCTATACTTACCACTAAATTTCGATTTTATATTTTATTTTTTCAAAATTTTTGATTGGTGGGTAGGTGCCACAATGGTTAGGGCTTGTAATTTGGGAGGCACCCACACACACGAGAGGTGTGGAGAGTGGGTAGGTATGTACACAAGGGGAGAATGACACTAGAGAAGAAAGCAGTGCCACGTCCACTCCATCAACCAACATTCATACAATTTCTACCCCAAAATCAACCAACCAAATGGAACGTCCTCCTCTCCTCTCCTCTCCTCACCTTTTCTTTCTTCATCATTGGAAAATTCATGAGAGACGTGGATTCCTTACCCACCGCTGAAAACTTGAGAAAATCCTCTCTCCTTCCTTCCCTTTCCATTCTTCCTCTCCCTCTTCCATTTTCCACTCTCATTTGCCTTCCTTTCCTCTCCTTTTCATGGCTGCTGCGGCGGCAACAGCTCGAACATTCTTCTGCGAGCAGCAGCAGCAGCAGAGAAGAGAACAGGAATTCCCGAGGCTGAATAGACCCACATCAGATTCCAGTATTTCTACCATCTCCACCACCCAAGAGAGCAGCAGCAGCTCTAATATCGTTCTGCAACCACGAGTCTGCACCCTTAGATCTTATGGTTCGGGTGGTGATGGGCTGGTCAGAACTCGGCCGGATGCGGAGGTGTCGCCTTTCTTGGCCTCCCTCTCTGATTACATTGAGAATTCCAAGAAGAGTCGGGACATTGAGATCATTTCCGGTCGACTTGCCATGGTACTCAGCTTAATTTTTTTTCCTTTTTAATATAGATATCCTTACTCCACATGAGAAGTGAGACTAATCTCGCAAGTATGTGTAAGTCTCTCAATCCATATACACTGGTCGATGAGGACAAATCTCATGAAGAGTGGCCTAGAGGGTTTGAATGTGAATAAAAAATAATACCTCCCTTCATGAGAGGAACTTCTTAACGGTCAGGCCACTCAGCTTCAATTTATATTTCTCGATGAGATAAAAAAAGAGGTTTCTACATAAATTTATAAATGGGATCAAGTGGATGGAGTGAAGGTCATAGGTCCTTTGAAGATTTTTTGTTTTGTTTTGAATAATGATTAGTAATTTCATTTAAAAGAATAAAGATTGTTTAAAAAAATATACAAGTATAACCCACAACCTGAGCCAGCCAAAGAACAAAAGGAGCCCAAGAGAGGCCCAAACCAATAAGAAGCCCACAACAAACTAGAGAAAATTACAAAAGAGAGGCCCAGAGAAAAGGCAACCGGCCCAGCAGGATCCAAAATGGGGACAATGGTATGATGGTGATGTCCATAATAATAACAATCTTAGTTATTACATATATAATTACTTATCCTATATTTGGTCTAAACATAGCGAATATTAAGTAATAACAATTGCAATTAGATGGGATTTTGGGCTAAGATATGGGTTTGGTTGGATAAGATCTAGGTCAAATAGTAGGCAATAAATACTGGATTTTGGATAAAAATTCAAATTGTGGATCCGAGCACAGATTGAGTTAGATTGAACCTAAGATTTGCCTGGTTGGGTTCTGAATGGGACACTAGGTTGAGTCCTTAGAGTCAATTGGGTCATGTTTCATAGTGGATCTTGGATAATGAGCTGTTTTTTTGGCTCTAAGATAGATTCACCTTATATATATAACATCTATTTCATCTCTATATGTAAATGCGATTATTAAATTTTTAAGTTAACAACAACAAACTTAGGGAACATCTACTAGTTTGCCCGAGAAGTTAAAGGGGAAGACTTAAGAGCTTATGCACACAAGTGAGCGTAGGTTTGAATCCCACAATCAGCAGTTTGTATTAATACCAGTAATAGAAAACCAAAACTAACTTAGAGTTTATTTGCTATTTTTTTCTTAAGATAACTCCTATTGCTGCTGATGGATGGTAGTTTATTTAATTTAAATGAATTTGGATCTTCTAAAATAAGCGCATATGGATACGTAAAGCATTGATACTTCAATAGTTAGTGTGTCAAGCTACCCTATTATAACATTCAACAAATTTATGATTTTATTTAATATCAACATCCGTTGATATTTAATAAAATCATAAATTTGTTCAGTGTTATAATAGGATAGCTTGATACCACTAACTATTGAAATATCAAGGCTTAACTTATCCATACGTGTTTATAGTAAGAGATCCAAAATCATTTGAATTAAATAAACTAACATCCATCAGCAATAATAAGAATTACCTTAAGAAAAAAATAGTAAATAAATCATAAGTTTTTGTTTTCTATTGGTGATAATGATATAAACTGCTGGCTGTGGGCTTCAAACCCATGCGCACTTGTGTGCAGAAAATCTTAAGTCTTCCCCCTTAACCTCTCTGGCAAACCAATATATCTTATCTAAATTTGTTGTTATAAACTCAAAATTTAGAGCTTAAATTAATTGTTTGAAAGTCATCTAAAGAATTCCTGCTAAAATAATACTTCCTTCTTCCCATTTTAGTTGTCTCATTTGAAATATTTATATTTTTAAAGGAACTCTCTATGTAAGGCTAGCACTCCATGTGATCTCATCCATTTTCAATACACTTTATACTACTCCAACATAAATAAGACAACTAATTTGGGACAATTCCAAAATCCATATAGAACAACTAATTTGGAACAGAGGGAGTAATATTTACCTATATTCATATTATATATACGTATATAATATAGAGATAGATGAAATAGGTGGTTTATATATAAAAAAGATGAATCTATCTTAAAGCCAAAAGCACCAAACTCAACAAGATAATAGATAAATGCGAGGTAAGTCAAGGCTTGCTACGACTTCTTATTGTAAAATGCTATCTTCTTAAGGTTGAGTTGATGTATGGACCACCCATGAGATAAAACAATAGAGATAGAGATGATCAACCGAATGACGTCTCACTTAATGGACCGGCCCTAGGCCCATTACACTGGTAGGGGCCTCAGGCCCTATGAAAAGTGCATGGTGGAGGCCCTAGGTCATTGCTCAAATTGGGGGAGTCTAAGGCGGCCGCCGATTTGACCTTAAGCCAGAGTCGGCCCTACTCCCTACTCGCTTAACTAACAAGACTATTATCCATAATATTAGGAAACAGTGCCTGGTCGGACTATTATCCCAACATCATGATGCACGATTCTTCAACAAAATCTCAATTTTCTTTTTTAAAAAAAAAAACCAAATTTTGTTAATCTTTTTTTCTTCCCGTGGTAGATCGCATTTGCAGGTGCCATAACAGAGGAGGCGGTGACTGGAAACTCCTTGTTCAGAAAAATGGAGTTGGAAGGAATTGCTGAAGCAGGAGGAGTGTGCTTAGGTGCCATTATCTGTGCTGCTGCATTTGCTTGGTTCTCAAGTGCAAGAAGCCGTGTTGGCCGGATCTTCACTCTCAGCTGTAACACCTTTGTCGACTCACTCATCGACAATCTTGTTGATGGCTTGTTCTATGAAAGTAAGCTCAGTGACTGGTCCGACGATGTATAATATACAGGGCCGGCCCATTAATATACTGTACTTGAGGATCATGTTTCTTAGGAAAAACCCATTAAGCCCATGAGGCTTTTGTCCTGTCTATTGAGCTGTATATATTCATATATAAATACATTCATTATATTGTTATTATTGCATTAATGATATTATGATACCCTCATATAGATTAAACATATCTCAACTCATCCAACATGTAATTGAAAGTTGGGCTTTAAAAGTGGGGTTTAGACTCACTTCGTCTAAATAATTTAGTATACAAATGAGCTCCAAGAGGTGGGTTCTGACTGCTTCTTATGTATTCAAATAGATGGACTTGGGCTTCGGTTTGGAAAAGCTCATCAGGCAGTGATGGTCTAGGGCTTTGACATTTCAATTTACAAGGGGGCTCAGGCTTGGGTAGAGGAGAGCCAGGCCCATGAACAGGCCTAATTTTCATCCTCTTCCCAAACAGAAACTTGAGTCACATTTTCTAGTGGGGACTGTAATTTGGAATTTTGGTTCTCTTGAAAGGAAAAATAAGATCCATCCAATTGGTTTTCAGTTTGATGATTGATCTGCTGACGTTCAGTAAGAGCATCAAAACTACGTCTTCAACTTTGGTGGGCCAGGCTGGGTTTTGGGCTTACCTGATCCTGGGCCTGAAACTCAAAAAAGGGCCCAAGTCGGAGCTGGATTAACATGATTTCGTGAGACTGAGTCCAGTCCGAATTGTATTTATTGGGCCCTAGCCCTATTTCAAGCCTGAAATGTATGTTTGGACCTATTCAACCTTGTGCTTTTCTGGGTCTAAAATGTTATTTATTTTGTATTATTTTATAAAATATAAACTACACAGTCAACTAAAGATGTTAGATATTAAAAAATGCGGTTCAAATTCAGCCTTTTGGGCCAAAATTGGTCTTCACATAATAGGCTTGGACCTAACCCAAATTCTAATTTGGACCTGATATTTCATGCCCCCTGTCCTGAGCCTAGTCAACCAGAGCCCAATTTTTTGGGGTTTCATGTGGGCTCAGATTAGACCTGCCCAAGTTACACCTCTAATCAAAAGTCAAAACTGAGGCATTAAGAGAAAAGGTTGATGCATTGTCGTGATGTCACTGTATTCTGAAATTAATTCAAAGCGTTTTACTTTTACTTTTACATGATACAGACACTCCCATCTCTTATTGTCGGTCCACAAATCCAAATATGACAGAGAATGAAAATAGCCATCTTTATTTATTTATTTACTTTTACTTGTGAAATCTATCCTTGTTTTGCAAGAGCTACTAAGTAGTATTCTGCCTTCTTCCGCAAACTTATTTATTTTCAGCCCATTTGAGTTGTAGGCTAGTAACCCTAGTTTATGGTATTCATGTGATGATCCCATTTGTAGAAATGCTGACGGTTTTGGACAATATAAATTGTGTAATGTCCTTACTGCGATCGCCATAGGTGTAGGTTAGGGGGCCAACAAGAGGATTTGATATATTGGGTTGCCTTTGGATGAAGGGTAAATTTTATGGAGGTTACCAGCGTTATCTTTGATGAGGGGTTACCTTGGAAAGAGTTTTCAAAAGTAAGAGTAGATATATAAAAAGTTGATTTTTTATCCCTACTCTTTAGTTACCCACCCCCCATTACCCTCTATCCAATGCAGTTGGGTTGAGTCGAGTCGGATCGAGTTGAGAAATTTAAAAGCAACCCGACCTGATCCGACACATCCCAAGTGCGCTAAGTTATAAAACAACACTCAGGTTGAGTCGGATCAGAAATTCGAGTCGGATTGAGTTGAGTAACTCGGGTCAGCAATTCAGATCAGGTCGGGTTAAATTCAATAATTTTTTACATGAGTTGAGTTCGGTTTGTTGAACTTGACCCGACCCGATCCAAGTTTCAGCCCTATATGGTCCATAACAACATTAGGAAAAAAAAAGCCGGCATGTATCAATGATAAAATATATATTGGTTATTAATATTTTGGTTTAAAAATGGTTCATAAAATATTATATCTTTAAGAACTAAAATTTTAATATGAATAAAATATGTTTTAAATAATTGAAAAAGGTTCAAAAGTTTTAAAAAATTGAAGGTCAATACAAGAAAATACCAATTATGTAACATAAGATTTTTAATAACAATAACTTTAAATGTTAATAATTTTTCACAAGTTTAATTTTACTACAAGATTCTCAACTACCGGAGAGGCCCACAATTCATTTTCTTTCACTTCATGCAAATAATTTTGGGTGAAACTTGGGTCGGGTTTTAATTTGACATGTATGACTTGACTTGAGAAATCAATGGATTTAGATTATATTTTTGTATATCTTCGAGCGGATTAAGTTGAGAAAAAATAGACCTGCATGATTTTCGAATTGAATCGAGTTGAGAAATACAATGCTGGAGGCCATAAGAAATCTACGAGAGATTGAAAAGATCATACTCATCTATTGTATTGGTCTATGTTCACAGACTGTAAGTTATGCTCTATATAGTCTTAACTCTTGACTTGATTGATACCTACATTACCTTAAAAATCAAATAGGGATCTTCTTTTGTATCTACTAGAATAATTAATGATTTTAAAAAGGATTAAGAGGTGGATAATTGTGATCTAATGACTCAGCCATGTGATTTAACTAAATATATTGATCGATTTTCAAAACTACACGTTTGAACCTCTTTAGGTCATATCATATCAGCTGTTTGGATGATTAGATTTTTGATGTTCTGATTTTTTCGAGTCACAATCAAACGATTAGGCAATGGTCAACTAATGGAAAAATTATTGAATCTGATCCAATTTGACTTGAATTGCAACTTGAGTTACTCAACTCGACCAACCCAAATTTCTAACTTGATTCAACCCGAGTGTTGTTTTATAACTTGGTGCATTTGGGTCGATCGGATCGGATTACTTTTAAATTTCTCACTTGACTCGATCCAAATTTCATGCGGATTTATTTTTTTCCAACATGAGATATACAAAAACATAATCCAAACCTATTGATTTCTCGAGTCATGCGGGTCGAGTTAAAAAGCAATCAAGTTCCAATATTTTCGTAATTCAACCCTTAAAAGATGGGAGTTCTGTAGATCAGGGGTCGAAATATCGGCCGATACATATCATATCGGCCGATATATATCGGTTTTAGGAGCATCATATCGGCCGATATCATATCGTATCAGCCGATATATCGGCCGTATTATATCGGCGGATATCAAAATATCGGCCGATATTTAAAAAAAAAAAGGAGGAAAGAGAAAAATATCGGCCGATAACGATATATAGGCCGATATATCTTTTCGGCCGATACCATTTTTTGTACCCCTTTGTAGATATACCTTTGTTTGTTTCTTCTTTTTTTTCCCTCTCTTATTTTGGAAGATAGTTTTAATTTCTTAAGATGCTCTTTGCGTCTAAGAAATCCTTGGAAATCCTAAATAAGCCACCAAAGGGCAGTTAAGAAGACTTTTTGAAATTAATTTGCCGTTTATGTACACTAATTTAATTTTCTTTGTGATTGAATTATACTATTATAGTTCCTAGACTTAATCATGGTAAATTTTCAAGAAACAATTCTCTTTAAAATAGCTATCTACTAAAGTCTAAAATCATCATTTTCTGTAGGGGTATAGTTTTCTACTCAAATCATGTATGCTATATATAAACACACCAATCAATGAAACAAACTTAATTAACGATGTAATTAAGGATGGCAGTCCAATCACCTCTTAAATTTTTTGATATATTTCAACATTTTCCAACACTGAGTGGATTCTATAAAAAATAGCAGGTCCAAATTACTTTCTTTGACTCACTATTTCTGAGCTTCTTCAATTCTAATGAAAGTTCAAAAAATAAAAATGAGAATGATCAAGTGCAGGAGATTTCATTACAAATCCTACCATATCTAGCACTAATTAAAAAACTTTTAATATTTTAATTTTTTTTACTGATAAATAATGGATATGTAGAACTTGACCTTTGCACTTGATAAAGAAATTTGATTTTACACCGTAAGAAAGTTGTTGGGGCTGCTGCGAACGGCCACCTAACACGCTAGTATTTTGAGTTGGAAGTCCAGGTCTTAACAAAAGTATGTATCAATACTCAAATGCTCCGTAGTCGCTCTCTCTCTCTCTCTCTCAATCTTGTTTTCTCTCTGGCTCAATTTCTCGCTTTCTCTCTCTCATAAGTAGTGCTGGCCCTGAGATGCCCTGAAATCTCAGAGGCCCTAGGCGCAGTGCAGGCCTTAAGATTTCAGGGGCCCTGAGATTGTGAGTAAAGTCATTAGTCGCGCCTATAACCAGGACCGGTCCTGCTCATAAGTTCCTTTCTATATTTAACATTAAAATAATACCAGCTAATATCAATCCTTATTCAAACATTAGGCTTGATAATTAAGAGGATATTGGTGCAGCTAACCATGGGTGGTTATTGTTGTAGGTGACTTCTAATCATTTCCAGTCATTTTCGCCCTTTTCATTCTGTCATACATATTGATATTGACAATGTATTAATAAATATTGTGATTTTATTTTGATAAAAGTTACGTAGGTAAAATTGTAACAGGACATCATAATAGTATCATGGTATTATCTTAGATATTTTTATGATATTACCTTAAGTCCCTATACTTTAAAATTTAAATGTTCCAAAGAAGTTTGAAATTGTTTTCTATTTTAAAGTTTAAACCGATAAGATCCCATAATAAGTTAGGAAGGCAAATGGTCAATAGTAATGGTTGACCGGTTGGTGTGACGGTTAAGAATTCACATGAGATGTGGGAGATCTTGAGTTTAAGTCACTTTCAATACGAAAGGGACACTCCCCATAGTGTTATTTAGTGTGTGTAGATAAAGAAGTTTGCATATACTCCAAAGTCTAAAAATTATTCAAGTGCTCTAAGAGGCCTAGAAACCTTGGTCTTAAAAAAATTGGTTGACAAGGGCCGGACCTAATTCGAACCTGAATGAAAAATGCGTTTGGGTTGACTCGGGCTTGGATTTGACTCATTTTTAGGTCTGCTAGGTTTGAATTGAAATTTGGGTCGGGCCCGACTAGTATATGATAGTCCAAAGTTGCCCTCAAATCTAGGTTTGAGCCTTAATTTATAAAATCTCTTTTTTTTTTTTTAATTAAAATTTTGTATAAATATAAAATTGGAGAAAAAAAATTCTATTTTAGGCCCAAATAAGCCCGAGTCTAGTTGAACTTAAAATTAAGTGCAGGTCCTATAAATACAATTCGGTTTGAACTCAGATTTCACTCATTCGAGTTTACTTGAGTCCATGCTCAAAGTTGGGCTTAAACATAAGCAGACACGAAGACTGATCTAGAACAGTCGAGTTGCAACCCTTGTTTTTTTTTTAGGTGTCGCACCCGACTAGTCCTCCGGGGTGTGTGAAAACCCCCATATCCACATACACCGGGTAAATCGATGGGACCTTATTGTGTACATATTTCCGTGGGAAAGTTGCAACCCTTGTTGATAATGCATTTTAGCCTTTCAGTATCTTAGCTGTCTTATATCCAGAGTGTTAAAAAGATATTAAATGATGAAATTGTGTGAAGGTTGCTACCTGCCGTTTTCCACATATAATTTTTTTTTAAAAAAAAGAAGAAGAAGGTATTGAAGCGCTAGTTTTTAAAATATAGTTTTGTCATTTTGTTTATGAATAAGTTTGATAAAAGAATTTAAAGAGGGAGATTTTGATGGTCATTTTCTCAATGAAGGATTTTTTTTTATATAGCCTTCATTGAGTTTAAATTCTTAATTTATAATATTAGAATTTTTAAAATTCAAAATTATAATGTCCTTACCATTTTTAACACATTTCCACCAGAAATGTAGAATACAAATAACATTTTAACAACCACCTCCCAAAGGAGACTCTAGGATTTTTTATTATTAAAAGTGTCCTTACGCTTTCTAAATATTTCTAAAAAAACATATCTGTTGTATTTTGGTTGAATACTCTAAATTTTCTCTAGAGGAGATGCTGTAAAGAAATAGATACACTACTTCAAATATTAAGATGAATTTTACTAAATCAATGCACTTAAGAGTGTAGAGCTAAATGTTGAAAAGTCTATATCACATTAAATAAACACAACATCATAACATTTAAGACATAAAATGCCCCCAAAGTTGAAAAGATACATAATAGACTCAGCTCAATGGTTTTTAAAATTTGCATAATAGAAATCATGCGGGTTGGGTCAACGGATTGAGTCGATTGAGAAGACAAAAATCTACATGGAATTCGGATAGGGTCGGGTCAGGTTGAAGAATTTTTAAGTTAACCCGACCCGATCCAACCCGGATAAAATTAAACTAAAATGAGTTCAGAATGCGGGTTGGATAAGAATTCGAGTCGAGTCGGGTTAGAATTCGAGTTGGATCAAGTTGGGTTTTAAGAAACCCGATTCGACCCGATTTCAGCCATAGAAAAATTCCAAGTTGCACCACTCGGTAGAGGGTTGACTTGGACACTTATGACTCGGACTGGTGACTCAGTTATAGCATTCAACTCATTTTTTTTGATTTTTTGAAAAACTAAATTAGATGCATTTGTCAATATGATTAACAAACATCAAACAAATTAAAAAAGAAGGGTACAACTTGATTCAACTGAGTTTACCTAATTTGATAAAATGTGAGTTAAATAGTTTTTAGCGAATTTGATTGAGTTATGTAGAAGAAGGGGGAAAAAAAAAACTTAAAAACATAACTTGCTACTTAATGCAATTGAAATTGAGCTGACTCATTATAACTTTGCCCAACAAAGGCACACAAGTTGGGACTTAGGACAGGACTAACCTAGAAAAAAAAGAAAGATGGGTTGAGTGGATCTACTCACTTTAGAGTTTAGAAACAAGTTAATCAAAATCAAATTACACAAATTCAATGAATTTTTTTAAATGAAACTGAGTCTAATCGACGGGTCAGATAAATAATTGATGCCCCTACTTGTATGATATGATGTCTTCTGAATTGAATCACTTCAGTCTTACCATAGTCACAAATACCATTCTCAGAATTAACAACAATTGATAATATCAAGATGCACGGATACCATTTTTTAAGGTATATGTAAATTTTTTTATTTATACATACAGAATAATTTTACGGACTTTAATCTTTTAGAATTGAATGAGAATTGAGTTCAAATTTTAATTATGAGTCTTGTTAGATGCACGGCTCACCTCATGCTTACGCAGACAGGAGTTAAATCACCTTACATGCAGTTGCATGGGGAATAATGTCACAAGGTGACATAATTAATTCATACGTTATCGTAACTTGCTTTTGAATTACATTACATTAAGTCGGATCAAGAACCCTACAAAATCAATAAATTAGTTACTGATGCAAGAATTTAAAAATTAGTTTCACTAGAAAATATGTTTGGCTATGTGATGCAAATCAAGTAAAAGAGGTGGTTAAAATAGAATTTTCTATCAACTACTCATTTCTTTTATTAAAAATAAATAATAAATAAATAAATAAATATAATTAAATGAAACTTCTTTCTTATAATTGATATATTGAAATCTATAACTTTGTTTGATAAAGTTAGTTGACCCATTGAATGCCATATGTTATCAAAAGAGACATATAGAGTTTTCTATTGTTTAAACTTTAAAGAGATAATAATAAATGAGTCGCGAGGAACTGAGGAAACTGACTCCAAATGAATTACGTAATTTTTGAAAATGAAGTGGAGACTTATGATCTTACAAAATCAAAGAAATGTTTATTAACGTGATTTATAAGAATATAAAAATAATTAATTTCACTAAATATTCAAAATCACTTAAACGAATAAAGTAGATGGATTAGAAGGAAACCTTTTATCGATCGTTAATTTTATTATTAAAATAAAATAAATAAAGTATTTAATTTTTTTTTAAAAAAAATTACGTTTGGAAAATCATTGGAAATCCAGCGTAAAATCCACAGTGGCGATACCCATTGCCCTTTGAGTATACCAGATGACACTATGAGGCTTGAACTTGACACCTCCTGCTTCAAGCTTAGTATATTGACTATTCTACTTTGGCCAACGATCCTCCCACGGGCATTTTGTATATACATACACGGGTTTTACCATGATGCCCATTTTGCCCTTCACCTGCCATACCGAAATAGTTTGGAATGTCAAGAATCGGCTCACCAATCGGATGCCTTACTAGTTTTTGACGAGCTGATTTACTGTTCACGGGTGATTCAGAGAGCCGATTTTATTGTCACGAGTGGTCTAGTGAGCCGATTTTACTCTTAGCGAGCCGATTTCTAACATTTCTATTGTTTTACATTTTCGGTACAAATAGGTGAAGGGCAAAATTGACATCACATTAAAATCCATTTCTGTATATACCAAGTGCATGTAGGAGGATCGCTCACCTTCTACTTTAGTTACTGATAACTCTACTTTAGTTTAATAAATTTAACATGTCTTAAAAACTAGGGTTCTCGACAACATTTTAGTTGACTGCATTGAATCTGATAATGATAGTTTCCAAAATGTCTAGTCAAGAAGATGCTCTCTTTCTTGTACTTGATACTATTCTTCCTTCTACTAAGTCCCTACCCAAATCATGCTTTATTAATGCTGGTATCTAAGCACAACAGTGTTGGGTTTGGTCTATTCCTTCCTTAGCTTTTTATGGGTACCATTAAAGCATTTGTATTGACCACTTTGATGAACAATTTGGAGATATTATACTTTAACCACCTCAAGTCACAGTCACAATTCACAGTGTCACACCATTTTTCTACACAAAAGTTGAAAGTTTAGAGATTGGTGCAGTATAAAATGGCTGATTGGTGAACTAGCAAGCAAAGGACATTGATGATCTCTTCATAGGTCACTCATCATCCAAAAGCTCAATTTCAAATAGTAGGTTTTTATTTTTTATTTTTGTTTTTGGGTATTGGGTGAAAAGATCGGATTATTTTGATAAAGAATGGATTCATCATTTGGTGATTGGATTGTTTGATTTTTTTTTTTAATATGAGTGTTCTATCTCACATTAGATTTGAGACTAATCTCACAAGCAGTATAAATCTCTCAATCTACACAGATCAGTTAAGTCGATCCTACGAAAAGTGGTCCGAAGAAGTTGAATGTGAATCAAATTTAACACCTCGCTTCATAAGGTATACGTCTTGACCGTTAGGCCAATTCCCTTGAGTTAACATCTCCACAATACCCCTTGAGTGATTCTTAAAGGCCCCATTAATCAAATAAAATCTCAATTTTTTAAGAAATTAATCCTTCAAAGGCCCCATTATTTGGTTATTGGCCTCATTTTTTTTTTTTTACATCATCTTTTGGTGAAGAGATGGACCCATAAATGAACCCTAACAAGTAAATTGTCTGATGCCTACTTTAGCACATCAATGGAGTTGTTTGCTATGGTCGGCATTGTTAATTATCTGTCTCATTTATAAATTCCAATATCTCTATAATTAGAGACCATATCCTCTATAATCTCCACCGACACACACATATACTCACGTAAAAAGGAAAAATATAATCTTTTTTTTTTTTTTTTTTTTTATGAATGATTCTAAAAAAATATCTCCTCTTTGTCAATTTTAAGAGATTGCTTAATGTCATTGGTAACCCCTTTAGTTAAGGTAGATTTCCAAACTTAAAATTTTGGAAAATTCTTTAAAAGGCTATGTAATCCTATTATTTGTTAAAGGAAATCTGAATGTTCATGCAACTAAAATTGAAAAGACAACAAATGAAAGTGCATTAAAAAGAAAAAATAAAGGGTCTGGCAAAGAATAGACAAGGGTAAACCTCAACAAGTGGTGGGGTCTTTCTCACCTTTAAGGGAGGTGTACTATAAATTTAGTGAGTCATATAAAAAGAGGTTGGATGAACTTATTCATATGATCATGATCTTTGAAATTTTATCAATAGTAAAATATTGATTAAAAATCAAAATTATATGAATAAAAAGATTGAGATTCATATTTATCTTTTATTTATTTGTATAGTTCATAGTACATCTCATCGAGGAGTCTCACTCTTATCTTGGATTTTCGAATTTGGCCGATACGTAACTTATCGGTTGAATTGTATCGGCCACATTACGGTCGGAATCCAGATGGATGCAGAGGGAGGTGTATTATTCTGTAGCGGTCGAGATATATAGGTTCACCGAAACGAACGTAACGGCTCTCCATATGGACGAAGTAATTTTCTATCATTGAAGTTAGAGTCTCATCTTTGAAGTGACTTTTAAACTTTTTTCTAACAAATATATTCTATAATGTTAATATGTCATACTCCCATTTGTAATATACTATGATTTTGTACACATAAATGTATTGTATTACTATAATACTAATCATTGATTTTAATATACAATAAATAACTTAAACAATGATTAATGGAAACTTTTTTATATTTCATCTAACTATTAAGAAAATTGCAATATAGAAGGTTTGACTAAGATCTAGGAATTATGCATCTTTTATTGCTTACGTGGACGATTAAGATGGAGTGAATATGACAGAAAAATTAAACAACCAGCAACTTACTTGGCTTTGATTATTTTATAAGTAAGTAATTTGAATTGTTTAGAGGAATCCATAATTAGAAGCAATACAAAACTTCTGCTTAACAAAGTATGTGCTTCTAATAACTTCCCAACTTCAAACACAAAATAAGAATGTATTTATTATACGTAGGATTCAAATATCGGTTTTTTAAACCTTTATGTATTGGACATCATATCGTCGATATCAGTCGATATTTCAGATTTTAATTAAAAAAAATCAAGTGATAAATTTTTCAGCCGATATTCAGTATTAGCCGATATCTCAGTCGATATAGAGATTTGAACCCCTGTTACCAATAAAGGTACTTTAAGGTATAACAACAATAGTAATAATAATAATAATAAAAGATATTAGCTGATATTTTAGTTATATCAGCTATTTCAGTTAATATATAATATCTAATTAAAAAATAAAGAATTATTAGACTGCAATTACTGAAATAGACTAAATATTAGTTAACAAACGTCGAAGTTTTTGAAATTCTTACTAATATTATCAATTTGCTACAAAAAAATTCACCATTTCTAAATTTTTAAAAAAAAATACTGATTTTTCCTTTTAACACTACCTACACACTTTTTATCATGTTCATGTCCAACAGTGGATGGAGCGAAGCCTGGCACCTGTTTTTAAGTAACAGGCTTCTTTGAGTGGGCCCCACAGCAGTGAAATAGTGTAGGTGGGGCACAGTTTTTCCATTAGTTGACAAGTGGCTTTCATCATCTCCATTTTTAAAAGTTAAAAGAGGATTTGCTTCATGCAAATTTTTCTCTGAGGTGCTTGTTTTTTCGAGGACTAATCATTGACCGACTAACCAACCACAATTTTCTTAGTTTGACAGCTAATCCTACTTATTTGAAAATTTTCAAAAAATATAATAATAATAATATTAATTAATTAAATTGTCATTAATCATGTAACGACCCGCTTCGAACAAGCACGAATATTATTTGCTTTGGGTCTGACATGCCCTCATGGCTTTACTTCAAGATGTGCGCCTATACGTATCCCAAAGGCCTTTGATATTATTTGAAAGCAAAGGTGAAAAAAAAATCGATGGAGACGATATATCGGTCGATATTTTTCTCTCGTGTCATTTTTTATTTTTTTAAATTTTTTGAGAAAAATTACAAAAAATTAAGAAAATTATGGGCTTCATGGATATATTATTTTTTTCATTAACTATCGGTCATTTATATATTCAATTTTTTTCAAGTTACGAACTCGAGAATTTCAAATATTTTTGAAGAAATGATAGAAAAATTACAAAAAATTCTAATTGCATCATTTAATCAATCAATTGGTTTTGAGATTATAACTTTATGTGATACTATGCAATAGATTAACCCCTATCATAGGACTAAATTTTAAGTTCCAATAGATTACAGATATTTTTATCAATATTTTGGCTATTTTACTAAATCTAAGCCCATTTTTTTAATTTTTGAGAAATTCATATGGACTGAATTTCAAAATTTTGCCACAAAGTGGGCAAACTTTTTGAACCTCCCTATGACCAGCTTGTTCTTATGATAATTTTGACAAATTTTAAAATTTGAGTAATTTTTCTTAACAAAAGAGTGCAAATTTTCGAAGTACAAAATTAAATAAATAATTTTTTAATCTGTTTATATGGTAAGAAAGTATCACATTTTATTTTATCTTTTTCAAAAAAAATTAGGTGATTTTTTTGGGGAATATTGTTATTTTTTTAATAAAAAATACATATATCGAACGACATCAGCCGATATTATCCTTAGCCGTCCGTATATATCGGCCCTTTAAAATCCGATATATATTGGCCAATATTATTAACTACATTTGAAGGAGAGCAGTCACTTAAATATCCGTCCAGGCGATGTGGGATTACTAGCGCCATCTTGACTATTTTTTTTCTCTCATACTCGCCCTCTATGGAGTTCTCCTTCCCTTTTACTGGCGACCTGATTCGAGTACCCTGTGTTCTGAAGTTGTTCTCTCTCCCATTAGTCACCGAACCCACCCGGCAAGACTACGCAATCAGAAACCAACGTCAATTGACAAAGTTTATTTCATCTAAAGGATAAGACTTTTGATTACTTTCTATTCTAAACATTTGCTTCCTAAGTGAGAATGTCAAATCTTCAAAGGATATTTCTCTCATTTGTCCTTTGACTTTTCAAAATCGAAATTATTTGGAACAAATTTTAGTTTTTTTTTTTTTTTTTTCATTGAAGAATTCACCAATACCATTTGAGTATGTACAATGAAGGCCATGTATTCAATATATTTTCTATCCTAGTGTGAGATACTCTAATCTTAAAAGATGACATTCTGCATGATCTAAGTTTAAAAAGCAACATGCATGATCAGTTTCATGATTTAGGACCCTAAAAATTGTGGCCAATGGCTTAGTTTTTGTTCCATTTTGCCCATGAGTGTAGCTCAACTGGTTAACCTCCCGTCTCAAGAACTGGGAGGTGCTAAGTTCGAGTCCCCATGACCTAAGCTGGTGTACCCTAAGGGCAGTGGGTATCGCCCGTGGAGGGTTTTACGCTGGGTTTCCCGCGGTTTTCCACACGAAAATTCAAAAAAAAAAAATCGTATGTTTAGATTTTTTTTTAGATATATTAAAATCACTATTTTCAATAAATGTTTCAGTCAAAGTTTTAAAAATTTTAATTCTATTTTGGCTGATTTTGTGGTCTATTTTAGAATTTTCTGTCTATGAAAGAAGAATTGAATAAGAGGTCATTCCTATAAGAACATAAGGATCAAAGCTTTCTATGCCCCACGCCACGCCAGATTTACAAATTGTAGTTTTCCAATTAGGCCACAAGGGTTGGATTGGACATCCATCTTTTGCAAGCAAACAAATCTATTACATAAAATCTGCCAATCCCAAAGGCAGGAAATTCCAAATTACTTGATATTTTAATATTTAAAAAAAAAACATACTTATTTTTTTACCAATGTGTCGAGACCTCTTAGAACAATGATTAATCCTTAGAGTATGTGCAAGCCTTCTTATCCACCCACACACATCGGATAAAAGTTATGGAAAGTAACACTTTAGGATGGAGTGAAAAATCAAACTAAAAACTTTAGTTTCCTGAAATGAGTTTTTAACCATCACTCCAACTCCTTCAATTTGTTTAATATATACTTATTACAAATAGTTTCATATTGCTTACAGATTCTTATTCGAGACGTTAAGCTCTATGGAGTCTGATCATCAGAGATGTACTGATGGTTTATTTCGGTACAGTGGTTAAAGAGTACAATGTGGGTCCATATTCAGGTCTTTACTCAAGTATACAAAGGGGTAAAAAATAAATTGGGAATCCGTGCTTTTATCTTTAAAGTTTAGAGAGGTGGAAGCTTTTTAATCAAAGAACCGATCCACGTGAGATAAAAATGAAGAAAGGGTTTTTGACTTAATTACAAAGGAAGATGGATAGATGTTCATGGAAAGTGAGTTATGGTAGAATAGCAGCAATAGCTAAAAACTGAAGAGACGTGAGAATTTAGAGAAGTTTTTGCAGTAAGTGGAGAATGACAAGCATGCAAAGAGGTCAGCTTCAATACCTACTAATTAATGCCTACAGATATCATACGATTTAATGGTATGATTCCTTATAAGTGGCTCTTGATGAGAAGATTCAAGAGCAGGAAGGAAGGAGAGTTGGTCTTGTCCAAGATGGGATTCAAGAGAGGATTGATTCTAGTGCTTTTAAGGCTTTTGCTGTTGCATGGATTCTTCTTTTGCAGAGTTTGGAGTTCAAGTAAGACCCATCGTCATGTTTTTGTTGTAAGTACCATCTCTCTCTCTCTCTATATCTCTCTTAATTTTTATTTTATCCTTTAAACGTCGCTCAGTGCCTCTCTTTCGAGTCGAATTGCTTTAAAGCTTTTTAGGTAATTTCAAGCCTTCATTTGCAGTTTTTGAGTCAAGTTGCTCTGTAACCTTCTTTTGTGACTTTCAAACTAATCTGGGACTCATTTGCTGTCCAACAATTCTCCTCTCAATGAGGCTCTTCAGTAGATAAAGCATTCTT
Source organism: Chimonanthus praecox (assembly GCA_022113865.1). Lineage (NCBI taxonomy): Eukaryota > Viridiplantae > Streptophyta > Magnoliopsida > Laurales > Calycanthaceae > Chimonanthus > Chimonanthus praecox. The sequence goes on from CM039093.1 coordinate 57,878,687, forward strand.
GGCTATCCCGTTCAGCTAGAGGATCCTTCAAGTTCACATGCGTTGACTTGAGAATATGACTTTTATACCACCAATGTGGAACACTGTCCAACAAAGCCTTCTTTCACGGCTCTCGAACCAAATTGTTTAAAAACTTCTGCAAGTAGTAGCTTTCAAGCCCAGTGGGGATCTTCCCTTTATTGTGTCTCCCAACACTGCCTCTTAAAAGGGTATATGTGGTTGAAGTGTTATAAAGCATATTGCAGATTTGTAGGTTCACTACATTGAAGAGTAGTGCCATAGTATGTTTTGTGTCTATTGAGAAGAGGGTATCTCAAGTGTTATATAGAGTCATTGATTTCTTTAATTAACCGATATGGGACTTTAGTTACTATAGCCGCACGTGGAAACTTCAGATCCATCCTTACGTGTAATAGGCATATAGAACCTGCTCTGATATCATTTTAGAAAACTATGACTTGATAACGTTCTTAAGGTAAAACTTACTCTAAAAAACTAGTCGCCGAGAGGAGAGTGACTCAAATGTTTTATGGAATCATTGATTTCTTGAATTAACGGACGTGGGACTTTAGTCACTTTATAGAATCGAATTGGTTTCCACTTCACTTGTATATCTATGAATCTATACATGTGTAAGTACATTTGCTTGTACTATGAGTATATGTTGCATGGGTGAGATTGGATGGAGTTGAAGAAAACTTTGGTCATTTTGCAATTTCTTTTCAAGTTTTAGAGGCCAGATATGTAAAACCAGAGGATGGTTCTCCAATTTTAGCTCCTATCCTTGAATTAAGATGGTGAAGAGGAGAAATGAATTGATTTTCTTCACTCTTGTTGCAGATTAAAGAAGCTTCTTACACTCGACTTTGTAGAACCAAAAACATCATCACTGTAAATGGGCAATTTCCAGGGCCTACTCTTCATGCCCACAGAGGAGATACAGTTCTTGTTGATGTCTACAACCATGCCAAGGAAAACATCACAATCCATTGGTCTTTCTCTAAACTATGGGATTTAGTTTGCTAAGATCATGCAGTGACACAAACAAATGCTAACCCTATTTTTTTTTAATTTTTAAATGCAGGCATGGAGTGAAGCAACCAGGGAATCCATGGTCAGATGGGCCTGAATATGTGACTCAGTGCCCGATTCAGCCAAAAGCGAGTTTCACCTACAAAATCCTATTCTCAACAGAAGAAGGGACTCTTTGGTGGCATGCTCACAGTGACTGGAGTAGAGCTACAGTTTATGGAGCCATTGTAATTTATCCTCCAAAAGGAAAAACATATCCATTCCCAAAGCCTCACAAAGAATTTCCAATCATATTAGGTATTTACTTTCTTTACTCACTTATTTATCATCAAGTGAATTAAATTTTAAAATTAAGAATTAAATGATTAAATGAAAGTAAATTTTTATACGCGTCCTACTTAAATAGTCATTTTTATATCATATCCAATCATTTAAAGTCGAAAACTAATTGAAAAGCCGTCTCAATATTAAATCTCATTGCAAGTTCGAGTCTCGTAGTGTAACCGAGTGACCCTCTTCACTGAATTGGAAAAAAAATCATAAATTCGAGTCATCCCAATGATTGCCAAAAAATAAAAATATTTTCTTAATAGACGCAACCAACGTTCAGTCTCTACTGGAGTTCACTTCATAATAAATCAAAATGATTTGATATATTTTTTACTCTTTTGCTACAAATAAGACTTTTAAAAAAAAATATTTAATTTATTTTTATCATACCATTATAAGTATTTATTCAATAGTTTATAATTAATATTCTATTCGTTATTTCTTGTCATATTCCATCATTTGGACCCCATTAAGAGTGGAGGGTTACTCCTTTTTTTTTCCTATTTACCCTCCTCACTTGTTTTTTATGTATTATATTGTTTCACTACTTATTAGAAAATACACTAATCATTTGTGCAATAGGGCCCATGGTAATAAGATTCATAGTTAGGTGTGAGTCCCACCATTTGAAGTGTTGGTCTATTGAAAATGTCAATTATTTGAGTATGTTGTCCAAAAAATCATCTTAATACATATTTTTAAAGCTTTTTAAACATTTATCATTTTGAGTTATTTTTATTTTTAAAAATAAGACTTGATTGATATAACTTAAGTGATTTTGATAGATCACATGTTCAAATAAAGATTTTTTGTATAGATTTTTTTTTTAATTTACGTGTGGAAAATCATGAGAAATCAAGTGTAAAATCACCACAGATCATACCCACTACTCTTATGACACACTAAGTGAGGTCATGGAAGTTCAAACCTGGCACCTCCCACTTCCTAAGGTGAGAGATAATCAATTAAACTACACGCATGTAGATTTATTAATAACTAAAACAATGAATTCCACCGAAAGTGTGCAGATTAAGCCCTTGGCCCCAGTGAATTCCATGTGCTGTTTGTTGTTAAGATGGGTGGTAAAAGAAACCTAAGATCAAACCCATCTAAAGGTGGATCCCACCCTAGATTCTCACTAAATCAAGCCCCACTTCAGTAGGCCTCAATTCATTGAAAGAGAAATCTTGACCACAAAGGCAAATTGCAGGAAATGGGAAGAATTGGGAACAGGCATACATTCCATGGAGAAAAATCAATAGTTCCAAAGCACCACAAACTATTTTGTTCCTTCACTCATTTGGAGAAAGATGGCAAACGCATAAACCATCCATATGTTTTCTAATGTATTTTGGGAGAAGAACCTTTTCTTTGTCCAAGGGTACTTTTATCTATTTTCCTCTCATGCATGCGTTGGGGGACCATATTTTTTTTGGACATAGTCGGTTGGTACCATTTTGGATCATTTTTTACTTGAGAAAGAAACTTATTTTATTATACTTACTATTTATTATGAGGAATGAAAATAATGACAACAAATATTTGTATTTGAGAAGTATGGAGTTTACCTTTTAAATATTTGAATTGTTTATTAATTTCTGCATGCAAATGTATAATATAGCTGTATTAGGACTGAGTATCAAATCCAAAAGACTAGTCTGATAGGTGAAGTCATCTAAGCCCTTAGATCTCCCATTTCACAACCAATGTGTGACTTGTTTGTTGCCCAACAACCCTCTTTCGAACGAGGCTCTCCGGCAGATAGAACGTCTCCCGTCATCCCGTTTGGTTAGGGAATCCCCCTCGTTCACATGCGTTGTCCTGGAGTTATGACTTTGATACCACTTGTTTAGTACCAGCCCTGAAATCTCAAGGGCCCTAGGCCCTGAGAGCAATGCAAGTGGGGGCCCTACAGCCCATTGGTCACATTTGGGGGCCTTAGGCGGCGGCCTAGTTGGCTTGAAGCCAGGACTGGCCCAGCAGTTGTTAGGACTGAGATCCAACCCAAAAGACTATCCTGATAGGTGGAGTGACTTAAGTCCCATATAAATCCCTATATCTCTCCTTTCACAAACAATGTGGGACTCGTTCGTTGCCCAAACAATATGTGTATTTTTTTAAAAAATTTATGAAATTATTGGACCCACTAATGAATGGAACAATGAAGTTAATGTGATAAACTTAATAAGATTTCTAATAAAAAACACTTTTCATTTAATCTGTCTAATAGCAGGTCCAATATTTTTATAAAATATAAAGTAATACATATATGTATCTTTATATTTATAAACTAATAAATAATATGAATTTTAAGAGTTGGATTCCACTGTCCCCAATGAAATCATTTGATATTATTCCACTATTATTATTATTATTATTATTATTTAACTCTTTGCATCATTGTTGTTGAAGGGGAGTGGTGGAAAAGCGACGTAGCAGAGATAATCAATGAAGCAATTCGAACAGGTGGCGAACCGAATATATCTGATGCTTTCACTATAAATGGCCATCCAGGAGATCTCTATCCATGTTCAAAACCAGGTAACGAAACATCACTTAAATACAATAATAAATTTTCTTATTGGAGATCCTACACTTGATCTAGCCGTCCAACAAGTGGGCCACTTGATAAAGCTTTCAAGTCTCCCATTTAATCACTCTGAAATGAAATTTACTTAGAAAAAGTCTTCTATTAGAATTGGTGGGTGCTCATTGTTAACAATATGTAGAATATAGATTTAAATTCTACGTATTGAAAATTGCCTGTTGACTCATAAAAGATTTGTTAGGGGTGAAACTTGGATCGGATTTTAACTTTACTCATATGACCCAATCCAAGGAATTAAGTCCGTTGGATTTTACATTTTTTAAAATTAGGACTGGATTGAGTTGTAGAAAAAAGAACCCAAATTAAATTCAAGTCAAGTTCAGTCAAACTTTTTAAAATTGACCCTACCCAATTAGAATGGACCAAACTCAATCCACTCAAAAAATTTAGTATAGCACTTTAGTTGAGTCGGGCCAACACTCGGGTTGAGTCGACTCAGCAATTTAAGTCAGGTTAAGTTGAGCAATTTGGGTCAGTAATTCAAGTCGGGTCAATTTTAATAATTTTTTATATTGGTGGGTTTGGATTTATTAAAACCTGATCTGACCTGTCTGAGTTTCAACTCTAAAATTAAAAAAAAAAAATTATAATCCAGCTGCAAGTTCATATTGTATAAGTACAGTGGTTAGTGTGAATCTAACTATTTCCATTTCGGTAGGAACATTTCGAATGTGGGTGCGACGTGGAAAGACCTACCTCCTCCGTTTGATCAACGCTGGAATGAACAATGAACTCTTCTTCTCCGTCGCCGAGCATCGACTTACAGTGGTAGGAGTGGACGCTAGCTACACCAAACCCTTAAATTCTAACTATATTATGATCACCCCCGGACAGTCAATCGACGTTCTGCTCCAAGCAAACCAGACTCCTAGTCTCTATTACATGGCTGCTAGGGCTCATTCAAGTGGCATTGGTGTTCGGTTCGACAACACGACAACAACCGCAATCCTACATTACCATAACCCTCATTCCCTACAATCATCACCTTCCTTCCCAGACCTCCCTGCGTATAATGACACACAAGCGGCTAACAGCTTCACCATCCGTCTCCGAAGCTTAGCCAATAAAGACCATCCGATCAGTGTCCCGTTAACCGTCGATGAACATTTGTTGTTTACCGTATCTGTAAATACATTGGCATGTCCACAAAACTCATGTTTAGGACCCAATGGAACTCGGCTCTCTTCGAGCTTGAACAATATCAGCTATGTTCAACCGTCTATCGACATACTTGGGGCGTACATCAAACATATCAATGGTGAATTCGACGGCGATTTTCCAAGCCAACCACCGCTGTTCTTCAATTTTACGGCGGACAATTTGCCATTGAGTCTATTGATGCCGATGCCGGGCACTAAAGTTAAGTTCCTCAAGTATAACACTACGGTTGAGCTTGTTTATCAAGGGACTAACTTGGTGGCAGGGGAAAATCATCCATTGCATTTACATGGCTATAGTTTCTTTGTGGTTGGATCCGGATTTGGAAATTTTGACAAGAAGAAGGACCCGTTGACATATAATTTTGTTGATCCACCCAAAGTGAACACTGTTGGGGTTCCGAAGAATGGATGGGTAGCCATCCGATTCAAAGCCAGTAACCCTGGTAAGTTCTTTCTATCATTTGCTGTGGAAACTTGGATCATTTCTTACTTCTACGCCAGCTATAAACAATTTAATTCAAAAACTTTTGTGTGTTGATGCCTTGTGTTTTGTTATTTTGTGGTAATTTCTTTTCTTAAAAGAAAATTTTGAGCATACAAATTTTTTGTTTCGCAAATTAGGTTGAAGAAGAGCTGTATGATCCACATTTTTCTCTTGTGGAGATCATATATATAGTAGTAAATATGGAAAAGCGGGGTGACACTTGGGTCGGGTTAAAACCCAATCAGCATGATTCGACCCAAGAATTCAAGTGGGTTGGGTTTCACATTTTTAAAATTAGGAGCAGGTTGTGTTGAAGAAAAAACAAACCAAATTACATTCCGGTCGGATTCGGTCAATCTTTTTTAAAATTGAACTAACCCGACCGGACTCGAATTGATCCAATCTGACCGTTACAAAAAATTCAATATAGCACTGGGGTTAAGTCGAGCCAGCACTTGGGTTGAGTCAGCTTGAGTTGAACAATTCAAATCGGATTGGATTCAATCATTTTTTATATGAGTTAGGTTGAATTTATTAAAATCCGACTTAACCTGTACTAGTGTTTTTCATCTGTTTGCTTTCATCTTTTTGTTGTTTAATGAACCTAGAAATTTGGTTAACCTAATTCAACAACTGAGAGACATTAACCTATTTGAGTTGCACTAATTAAGGTGATTTTTCAGGAGTGTGGTTCATGCATTGTCATTTGGAACGTCATCTTACATGGGGCATGGACATGTCATTCATTGTGACAAACGGTCCGACCAAAAAGAGTCGTATGATACCTCCACCGCCGAACATGCCTCCTTGCTGATGAACGACGACCGGCGAGCAGTGCCGGTGATTGTTATTTTCATTAATTAAGATCTTCCAAACAATTTTATCTACAAACTGTAATAGAACATTAGAACATATGATTTGTTTAGTCTCACATGGTTTTAACAAAGAAAAAGATGATTTGCAAATGAGAATTGTTTGTTAGGTCATAAGGTAAAAATCTGTGAATTGGGTATATATGATTTTGTTACCTTGTATCTTCTTATGTATGATTTCTTTTCTTACAGAGAATATGATTGGCTTCTCTTTTTCTTTTCCATGTGCACAAGTTGAAGATTTCTAAAAAAGATAAGACACTATCAATGGTTAGTTGGAATATTATTCTTATAAGGCAATGGATGTGATAAGCATTTTCCAAAAATATTATATATATTTACTGATGAAAAAGATTAAATAACCTCATCTTAATATCAGCTTCCTAATTGTGGGATTAAGGCAGAGGGAGAGAGAGAAAGAGAGTTGAAGAAGGAGCATCACATATTGCTTGCAATTAAATTCAGTGCATTAAAAGTTTAAAACTCTATCGCTTTTCGACATTTAATCTTAGTTTAATATTGACTTTTCGCAAATATAGTTACCTTATCTTTAAAAAGGGGTAAACATTTTCACACGGGAGAATTCAATTTTTTTTTTAAATTTCCATTTTACACTTCTATTTTTATCTTTGTGAGAATATGTACCTTAAAAAAAAATTGAAGCTCAAATCTTCAATTGGGTTGTTTGACTTTGAATAATTTATAATGTATTTAGAACTTATTATGTTGAATTATTAGATTATTTTATTATTTTAATAATAATTAGAGTAAACAAGACATTTTTTAATGAAAAATTGATTATTAACTTTTTATATTTTTCATATTTTTTATTTGGCATTTATATCTTATGGGTACTTACATATTATTATTATATTTGACATTCATATACGGCTATAGTTGAATCTCAATTGAATTCTAACCGACTCAATCTTCTCCTAAGATGGTTCGATCTACAAGTTTGTTTTTTGAAAAACATTGATTAAAATACATATGATTGGAGATTGAAGAGTGCATACTTTAATACAAAATATATATAAGATTGCCAATTCAAGTTTATGCTAATCCATTTTAAAACAAAATTGTTAAATTTAGAATTGGACCAACCTAAGATACCTGAAATACCCATATATTAGGAATCAACTTGAATGAGAAAATACCTGAGATACGAATGCAATCATATAATAAATTTCACAAATGGTAGAAATAGAATAACATAGAGCATATCTTTTGATATGTAGCATGATCTTCCCTTAATTAGTTGCCATTTGTCACGAGATAGTTAGCTGGATAAGGTTCCAGTTGCTACCACATTTACTCGAATAACTAACGAGAATATATATATATATATATATATATATATATATATATTGAATTTATGTGTAGAAAACAGCGGGATACTCAACGTAAAATCTCCATGGGTCAGTCCACTACTCTTAGGACACACCAAAGTTAGACCATAAGAGTTAGAACCCGCAATCTCCCACTTCGTGATGCAAGAGGTAAAAAGTTAAATAACACCCATGTGGATTAATGAGAATATTTGTTGTTAAAGAAGAATCCTTTTTAAAAGATATTCATGTGTACATGAGCCAATATGTCATTCTCTCATGTGGGTATGTTATTTGTAAACACTTATTCAATTCCATCCCTCGAAAACTCTTAGATTCAGTCAAGTATTGTAAACAATTCTTTCTTTTAGCTCGTGTATTTGTAGGATTAGTCTGAATTAATCTCACTTCCAATGTAAGATACCCATATTATCCAAAAAAAAATAATCAACTCACGTTTTAAAACTTTCATTTCCATCATTATTCAAACAAATTCAAATATTGAGACTCATGTCAAATACCTACTCATTTATTTTTCCATATTTGAAAAACAACATTTTTCACAATCTACAACGTACTTTAAAGTTTAAACATTTTCAATCTAAATATAAATTTTGTAGATACGAATTTTCTCCCATTTTTATTTACTTAATATTTTTTAAAGAACTTCAAAAAAAAATTTGAACTAATATAATTACATATAAAATCGTATCAGCCAATACATTTCGACCTTCAACCAATATTTAAAATTTTGATTTTAGCAAATATCAAATTAACATATTTAATGTAGGGTAGCGATCCTCCCACAAGAGTTTTGTGTAATCCGACACGAGTTTTACTGTATTGCCCATTTTGTTTTTCGAACCGGCTCGTCGAACCCTTCGAATCAGCACGCCAGATCACTGACCATTCCATTGCGATATAAATAGGCTCACTGATCGGAACACTGAAATTTATCTAATTGAGACTGTTTTTTCATACAGAATAGCAAATCGGATCACTGACCGATTTACTAAAATCGGATCACTGAATTTTTTTTAAAATGCTTTTATACGGCAGTGGAAGGATAAAATGGGTAATACCTTAAATCCCGTATCTCATTACACAAAATATCCGTGGAAAGATCGCTGCCCTTGATGTACTGGAATACTTCTCAACGTTTTCGCTAGAAAATCCCTATTGCTTTCAACCACTGGCCAGCACTGACACTATTAGAACAAAGTGAATTGATAGGGTCAAGTGACCATGTAATAGATGTTTAGTTAGTTGTCGGTTGCCTCATGTCATTGTTCTTTAAAAAAGGTCACAAATATAGTAGCCAACGGTGCCATTATTGCAAGAGTCCCCACATTTGGAGCCCCTCAGATTCATGAGAATCCAATGTTTGCTCATTTCTCTTGTGACAGCTTCATCTCCACTATCATTTATTTTTTCTATTATTGAACAAGATACTCATTTATCTCTCTCTCCAATCACACCCAAATCTACCCACGTCACTATTATGCAATTCTAAGAGTTTTGCAAACTCAAATTACAATAAAAACAAAATGGCAAATAAGAAATTGACAAATTATGATATAATAAAAAGAGAGAAATTATACTAAAATACTAAATTATGAGCCACAAAACCCCATGAAATGATCACATGCATGTCACATTTATTTTAAAGATGCAAAATTCAATTAAAAATCTTTTTTTACTATATATATATAATCACATAAAATCTTTATGTGATACTGAGGATCTTTAAAATAAATGTTAGGGCAAATGAAAGGTGTCATCTTAGCAAAGACAAAGAAAGAGGGAAAACAAGGATTGTCCTTCTTTTGCTGTTGGAATGGAGCTTAGCAGTAGAACCCTAAAGCTTTTTGGGCTTTTGATTATGATTATTTTCATTTTCCAAAAATCTAATGGAAAAACACATTATCATGATTTTATTGTAAGTACCCCTCTTTTCTTCTTGTAAAGAATTTTATTTTATTTTTTTATTTTTTATTTTTGATTTGCTGCATACACACATAAGCATTCAGACCCTCACAATAACATATCAGTATGTTGGATAATTGGTATTTTTGAGTGAAAAAATTTAAATTTATTTATTTGTTTGTTTATTTACACATTTATACATTCATCCGACTTGGCTGAAGAGACAAACTTTGGGTTATCACTTATCTCATAGCCTGAAAGAAGTAAAAAATGTCAGCCAGAAATTTTGGGCCTATGCTGGACCAATATATTTTATAGTCCAACCGGAAATTTGGATTTTGGTCAAAATTTTAGGTGCCAAACTTTTTATTTTTTCAAAAAAAAAAAAGTCTCAATTCCAATATTTCATGAAATATCAGTAATAGGGACCCTTGGGTGTGTGAAAATTATCGGCCAAAATTTTAATTCGGGCTTATACTTTTTTTTTTTTTGAATTTATGTGTGGAAACCCTAGTATAAAACTCCCACGGGTAATAGTCACTACCCTTAGGGCACACCAGATGAGGTCATGGCGGCATGAACTTGACACCTCCCGCTTCATGAGATGGGAGATTAATAGTTGAACTACACCCATGTGAACACCTATCCTTAAATATGATTGAAATCGCGAACTGTACGAGATTATATAGACCATAAAATTATTCAAAATAAACCCACAAATCTTTCTTATGTTTGATATTCTGCATTTAACTATTATAATTAGATAAATATTCGAATTGCAAAGATTTGATCAAACGGTGAATATGAGCCGATGAATGTTAGCAAAGGTCAGGTCTGAAGAATCGAGTATTGTCTTGGCTGGTTTGGATTGATCAACACTGTTGAACTGTTCAGAATAGACTCTACAAATAATTTTTTATGTTCTATCTTTTTGCTTATATAATTTAATAGTTAGATAATATTTGTTATTATAAATATTTGATGAAACAGTGAAGAGGAGTCTGATGGGTGTTTGTAACAGGTGGAATCGACTCCTTACACAAGACTCTGCAAAACGAAGAACATAGTGACTGTAAATGGGCAATTTCCAGGGCCTACTATCTATGTCCACAGAGGAGATACTGTTGTTATTAAGGCATATAATCTAGCCAAATATAATATTACACTTCATTGGTATTATTTTTCTCTATATTCTAATGATTTTAATTTCAGACGAGACCAAATTATTGATATTTCTAAATTCTGATAAATGTTGAAAAATCTCAAAATATTGATATTAACCCATTAAAGACCTGATAAATTTCAGCCAAAATTTAAAATTCGGATTTGATAGAATTTAATGCAAACTTGGTTATGAAACATTGCAGGCATGGGCTGAGACAGTATAGGAATCCATGGTCAGATGGCCCAGCCTATATTACACAATGTCCAATTCAACCAGGAAAAAATTATACTTACAGGCTCAACTTCGCCGGAGAAGAAGGAACTCTCTGGTGGCACGCCCATAGCAAATGGGCCAGAGCAACAGTTCACGGCGCCATCGTCATTTATCCAAAGCCCGGGACTAGATATCCATTCGCACGGCCTCATCAACAGGTCCCAATCATAATAGGTACGCTAGGGCTCATGTGGGCCTCAACTGTTAAATGTCATTAAAAATAGATTTATCGAGCCTTTGATAGGACATAGAAGTTCAGCTGAAATATTGATAATTCTGGCTTATTTCAGGCCAAGTTAAAAATAAAAACAAAAACAAAGAGATTTGTGACATTATATCAGCTGAAATGGGCCAAAATTGGGCCGATTTAGCTCAAGTTATGGGTCTGTTGGTTTTTAGAGTTTTTCTGTTAAAAATCCAATATTTTGCGATAATTTTATTTGTTCCTAAATTCAAAGATTTTAGCTGATACTTTAGATATTGTCTGATTTTTTTTTCAAATCTCGGATTTTTGAACTTGAGATGTATCGGCTGATACGATAGGTATCGACCGTACAAGCATCATATCTGCCGATATTATTAAATATCACTGTTTTTTTATAAAAAAATCATTTCGGTCGTGGATCCGGCCGATATTTGCCTAGATATCGACCTATATTTTCCCTTTTAAATTTGTAAAAATTTAAAAAACAAGATAGGCTTTTCTGTTTTTTTTTTTTTTTTAAATTTAGGAATTTAAAAAAAAATACACAATCGAAATTTTCAAAAAAAATAGAAGAGAGAATGATATCAGCCGATATTCAAGCGATGTCCCCGTATCGCCTGAGATTTTTATCCCTGCTTTCAAATATCAGTGACAGAGTTTTCCAATAAGCTCATTATATGGGACCCACGTGGAAGCTGCACCTCTATGTCCACAATAAGATGATGTGTCATCATTTCACAGTGTGATGAGTTAATGGGCGGCTGAGATCGATATAGATGGGGCCCAAAATAAGTATGGAGTCGCATTGCAATTTGATGCAAAGAATTTTTTTTTTTTTAATTCCTATTTTACCAGTAATATTGTGTGGAAATAAAACTGTTCGATTCTAAGTAAAATAAAGAACAAATAAGAGAAGAAAACTGATGTAGTTTGTAATGCAGGAGAGTGGTGGAGCACAGATGTGATGGAGATTGAAAGAAATGCAAAGCTGAGAGGAGGAGAACCCAAACTCTCAGATGCTTACACCATAAATGGACAACCAGGTTTTTTCCATCCATGCTCTAAGAAAGGTATAATAAGAATTTTTTTGGCCATTTTTTTTTAATTAAATCACTACTTTTATCATCTTCATTATTATCATTATCACCAAAGCACGAAAGCCTTTAACTAGATTTCTCCATTCAAACTTTTGTTGCGGAATAAATCAATTGAACCACAGATCAATCATACACATAGATTTACGTAGTTCGAAAAAATCCTACACAGAGCTTGATACGCAATTTCAGTATAAAGAGAATCACCGGACAACTAGTTACAAGGATACCTAACCTTTTCCTTTGGCTCCTTCACAATTTCTCTTTTCTCTCTGCTTTCTTCTCTCTCACACACCTAGAGAAAACCCCAAAGCTGAAAAAGCCCTTATGTATTAGACATTACAAAATAAGTGCAACCAGGTCTAGTGGGCCTTACATGAACACACTCTGGCCCGATAAGGCCTTTTGAGCCAAACCCAACAACTTTTTACCTATTTGACCATTTATTTTAAGATTAATGATTAGATAAACAATGACAAAGTTAGACCCTGCATATCCACAATTCATCGGTAAAATTTAAAATTTTAAAATATTGAATTTTTTTTTTCAATAGATGATGGATATAAGTTACCTAACCTTATTACGATCAAAATCTCCAGTTTTTTATTATTTCTCTTATTTTTAGGAGAAGTAACTTTTCTTCTTTTAGATGGAAACTTTCTAGATATGAAAAATTAATATTTTCATGGGTACAGAAAGAAGATTTTCTATTCACAAGGAAACCATTTTCCAACTTACCCAACTCAACAGAAGAACTCACTCACTCACTCACTCACTCACTCATGTCTTCAAGTGGGTGACCTTATGCTTTGCAATTGCATTGCATAACTATCTAGGAAATACTTGATTAAGAAGGTGGTATATTATACCAGCTATAGATACTTGGCCTCATTGGCTGTTCTCTCGTGTATTTTCGTTAAATTTGTACTGAATACCAACACGAGGCTAGTTTTTCAAGGATTTTTGAATTCGGTTCCTACTTTATTCAAAATGTCACTCTTCTCATAATTATTCGGTGCATGTAGATAGAGAGACTTGTATATGACTTTAAGATTAGTCGGGTGCTCTAAGAGACCCAGACACTTTGATCATTAAAAAATTTATTAGGCATCCAAAGAAACACGAGAAACTAAGGTTTTTTTTTTTTTTTTATGACCAAAGGTGTCCAGACATCTCACATGTAGTTGATTTTATCTGACTAAATCTTTCAAGAAATGTGCACACCTCTCTACACACATACTGGGTCCAAACGATAAAGTGTAACTCCATAGGAAGTGGCACTGAAGGGTGAGCATTAAGCGAATTCAAGACCTCCCTTCATAAGGAAAGTTTCTTGACTGTCAGGCCAACCTCCTCTGGATTATGAGAAATAACCTCGAGAATAATAAAAGTTCTCTTGTGCCACTTTAGATGTACATCTTGCTGTTGGCTACATGATGATTTCTTTCTTTTTAAACTGGATGCTAAACCTGAAATTCATTCTCCTCTTTCTGTGATAGGAACCTTCAAAGTGACAGTGAAACAAGGAAGACGCTATCTTCTCCGCATAATCAATGCCGCCATGGATGAAGATCTCTTCTTCTCTGTAGCTCAACACAAACTTACAGTGGTTGGAACTGATGGGAGCTACACAAAACCACTTAAAACTGATTATATCATGATAACTCCTGGTCAGACCATGGATGTTTTGTTAGAATCGAACCAGCCTCCGAACCAGTATTTCATGGCCTTGAGAGCTTATTCAAGTGCTTTTGGGGCTGGTTTTGATAAAACTACGGCCACTGCTATTCTACATTACCAAGGTTTTCACCCCTTACCAAAATCACCACCCATCCTCCCATCCCTTCCGACCTACAACGACACGCGATCGGCGACCAATTGTATGAGGGGCCTAAGGAGCTTAGCAGATGAACATCACCCAATTGATGTGCCACTCCACATAGACACCAATTTGTTGTTTACCATGTCAGTAAACTTGCTCAATTGCACAGAAAAACCGTGTGCCGGGCCATTAGGTCGACGGTTCTCCGCTAGTATGAACAATGTGAGCTTCCTTGCACCCTCAATCGACTTGCTCCAAGCTTACTACTCTGGAATTCATGGAGTTTATGGTGAAGATTTCCCAAGCCAGCCACCCCATAAGTTCAATTATGGAGTTTATGGTGAAGATTTCCCAAGCCAGCCACCCCATAAGTTCAATTACACCGCAGACAAGCTACCGGAGAATTTATTGACGCCGGATTTTGGTACAAGGGTTAAGGTGTTGGATTATAATGCAAGTGTTGAACTAGTTTTGCAAGGGACTAACGTATTGGCTGGTGATAATCATCCAATTCATTTGCATGGGTATAGTTTCTATGTGGTTGGATGGGGATTTGGAAATTTTGATCCTGTAAAGGACCCTTTGACGTATAACCTTGTCGACCCACCGGAGGAGAACACCGTCGGAGTTCCGAAGAATGGTTGGGTTGCTGTCAGATTCAGGGCGGATAACCCTGGTAAGTTCAATTACAACGTTTGGTCATTTTTAAAGATTTGGAGTAATTCAACTGTACCTATATCACTTACAAATTTTGGTCAAAATCTAAAAGTTAAGCCCAAATTTTCACTGATACCCAGAAATTTCAGCCAAAATTTTCAGTCCATGTCCGGAGTTGAGAACCAAATTTTTTTCTCTACCCAAATTTCTAACTCAAGTTCCGATAATTGCCACTGAACCGGTTTTGGATCATTGCCACCATAAGAAGACGTGGTATCGGCCCATTGGGAGTCCCTAATTCGGCCGAAATTTTTCTGCCAATATATCGTATCAACCCATTTTGGACCATGAAAAACCATTTTAAATGGACCGAATTTTGAGCCCATTCAGCTGAAATACTGAAGCCTATTTCAACTATCAAGCAATATACAATAAATCCAAAAAAATATTGACTGGTTATTTGGGCTTTTAAGTACCGCCCATGAGGCTTTTCAGCGTGCTCATACACCTATGTATATTTTTATATATATAGACACAATATTATTATTATTATTATTATTATTATTATTACATATTAGGTTGCATTTATGTAATTAATCTCTTTCTAAAATACAAAATCATCCAATTGAATTTTGAAATTGGGCCTAAAATGGGCTTCGGACTTAATTTGACCAAATAAGTTAATAACATACAAACGCGTTTCAACATGCAAGGTCAGTCTTGTGGGCTTCGAGAATACAAATGGACTGGGGCATTTCAAATTCAAAGGATAGCCTGGCCCAAAACCTGACAAGTGAATAGCCATAGAACCAATGTTTAAAGACTAATCGCATCGTCCAGTTCAACCTAGTTGGACATAAACTAGTCAACAAGATGATCCGATTCTTAAAATGGTTCGGTTTGTCTAAAAAGTATTTTATTTATTTTTATTTTTATTTTTGTTCTCATCTTCTTTTTTATTAAAAACTTCATTTTCATTGTCACTATTACAGTATCGTGGTTCCAAAGAGATATTCTTTTTTTTAATATTTTTTATAATTAAGTTTCAAATATAACAATGTAATTATTGTATTATGACATTAAGTTAATAACACAGTTCAAAACAATTTAAGGTATTTTAACCCAACTATTGAACCTAGATAAATCAAACTATGATAGAAATTAAAAAATTTAAAAACAATTTAAATAGCAGTTTTGATTTTTAATGCATTGTTTAGAAGGACTAAATCTTATTTTCTTTGCCAGGTGTTTGGTTTATGCATTGTCATATAGAGCGCCATGCGAGTTGGGGCTTGAGCATGGTTTTCTTAGTAAAAGATGGTGAAAGCCCAGAAGCTCACTTGCTTCCTCCACCTTCAGATCTGCCAAATTGTTGATTTATTCTTCATTAAATCTATTAATTTCATCTATCTAAAGTCGATTTTTTATCTTTCCTTTTTTTTGAATTTACATGTGGAAAACCGTGGGAAACCCAACGTAAAACCCCCACGGGCGATACCCACTGCCCTTAGGGTACACCAAGTTAGGCCATGGGGGCTCGAACTTGACACCTCCTGCTTCTTGATGCGGGAGGTTAACCAGTTGATAAAGGATTTATGTATCTTTCCTATGCAATGTACCCTATAAGTTAGGCCTTGACAGATGAATAGACCTACCAACATAAGATTTTTTTGAAAAAAAAATCTTTAAAAAAGTCGTACAAAACTACAAATACCCTGCAAATTATTCATTAATTCATCTTCATGCAATTTTAAAAGCATTCAATATTATCTCATTAATTTATTTTCACAAAAAAACTCCAAACATTTAGAATTAACATAGAATAAACTAAAAAATAATCATAAAAACAACTCAAAAATAGATAATTTTAAAATAAAGACAAAATGGTTGAAATCAACATATATCTTTCACACTTGAAAAACTTCTAAACCTGCTTAAAATAATACCCAATGCAATATTCTATTTAAAAAATAATCACAACGGCAATTTTTCAAAAAATTAAAAAAAAAAATTGTGAAAAGTCAATACTATATAGCATTGACTAATGTGGGCCGATCCAGCCGTTAAACAGCCTGTCTCAGTTGAATTTATAATCATACGGACGATATAATTATGTACATAAGTACATTATATTTTGGGTGATACGACGCTTAGCCCATTAAATAATCTAAATTAAGTTAAAAATAATAATTATAAAATACTATTTAATATTAAAATATTATTCTAAGAATCTTTCCTGTCACAACATGCCACCGAGTAATCCATTACATGGAAACATTGTAGAGACAACTAAACATGTTTTCTGTACTTTTTCAAAATGGTCTGAACTCTATTCCATGATCCAAATGTCACATGACATAATAAAATAGATTCATAAACTTTATCATAATTTTTAATTGAGACTTACTTTTTTTTATTGAGCTTTTGACCTACCAATCTCCCATTGTCCAAGCAGCATTTCTGAACTAATCTGTCGGATCAGATTTAATTCTTTTTTTTTTTTAATTTATCTGTGAGAAATTGTATAAATTCAGCATAAAATCTCTAAAGGTGAAATCTAGTGTCATTAGGGCACATCAAGTGAGATTATGAGAGTTCGACACCTCCCACTTTTTAAAACGAGAGGTTATCAATTGAGAGTTTGATTTTTCTACATTCAGACTGTTCAATGTCTTGCATAGTTAAGCCCAATTTAGATTGGGCAGACCTCACAATCCAATTATCATGACTCAGTTCGACCCTAGTCTATCCTTATTATTACAATGTGATCCGATCCTAACTCAATAACTAAACATGACTGGACTAGTCTGACCTAGTCTGACTAATAAACTCTCTTTATTTTTTTTAACGTACTTTTATATATAATATCTTGAAGAAAGGAAAAAATAATGTGTATGGACTCAAATATAATATAAAAATTATAAATAATAATATCTAGATATCCATATATGATTAATTCAATTTTAAGTTAAATTGAGTTTTCAAGTCAAATTCGTAGACAATGGGTTAGGCCAAAAACCAGACCCTAGTGTCAACTTCCTACCGACCAATGTTTTGAAGAAAAGTACCTACATCCACAGTTGTTTGAAATAAACATCTTCCTTCTATTTTATTTTTTTAGTGGTTAATGGTAACATTTTTTTAAGTTTACGTGTGAAAAATCGTAGAAAATCCAACTTAAAACTTTTACAGGTGATACCCACTATCTTTAGAGTATATCAAGTGAAGTTATGGGGACTCAAACCTGACACTTCTCTCGTCATGAGACGGGAGATTACAAGTTGAGCTTCCTACTAATTAACATTTATTTCCTGTAAAAATGTGTATAAAATTTATTATCATTTTCAAAATTTACTTATTATGTTCTTGATTAAAGTTTAGGGTACCTTATTACATGGAACTCTGGTGAAAAAGAATTGGCTTAGAAATTTGTTTATCCTATATTCTTTTGGGGGATTCTTTAATATACTGTCAAGTACATAAATGAGTTACAAAATGAGTGTTAATCGTCCATTTTCCCCATGTTATAGATGATGAAATTGCTCCAAGTATTAACACTAAAAATCTCTTGACCATTGAGGCATTTGAATTCTATATATAAGGTGCCCATCCTAACATGCACGAATCGATTCAATGAAAAGTAAATCAATTTATGTGTAAAATGATCCGGTCAGTACACTGATTTAAACTCTCAAGAAATCGGTGTACCCATTTCAAAGTAATCCGATCGGTGCACCGATAAGTGAACCAATTTTTACAAATAAATGAGGGATAAAACTGAAAAATTCACTAAAACTTATACCTTCTAAAAGTTAACACTTGTTAGGATGGGCATCTATATATATATATATATAAGTTTCATTTGTCAATTATCATTGCTGCTTTCTTGTTGGTTGAACTAGGAAAGATCCAATGGGTCGATACACAATGTTTTAAGGTGTATAAGGCCCACTTTACAATTGGAGCCTTCTTTCTTTCCTGTTGGCCGAAGTTTTACCACCTGCACCTTTGAATCTGTACTGTTCATTAGATAACGTCAGATGGAGGGACTGACCATTCAAAATCAAGAGAGCAAGGCCTCATTTTGGTCAATGCAACATTAGATAACGACACACTACTTCCTTACCTAACAACACTCAAAAGTACCCTACAAGACCCTAACAAAGTACTCAAAGTCAACGTGTGCAGAAATTTCAAACTCTTGGGCCCAAGACCAAAGCCCACAACCCAAAATGGGCCCTCCAACAGCCCTAGAACCGTGCTTCTACATTCCTTGGAATGGCAGTAGCGAAGAGAGGATTTTTCATCTCACATGAAAGTTTCAAGTCCTCAGTCAAGTCAACAGGGGAGTCAACGTGTGGGACCCACTTGAAGTGGTGGGCCAACTTGGCCACCCAGAGATGGACGGTCATGAGGCCGAGGTTCTTGCCCGGGCAGACCCGACGACCTGCTCCAAATGGGGCAAGCCTGAGGTTGTTCCCCCTCACGTCCACGTCCGATTCCAAGAACCTGTCCGGCTTGAATTTCGTGGGGTCCACCCAAATCTCGGGGTCGTGGGTGATGGCCCACATGTTGACCATGGCAGTGGTGTGGACCGGGATGAGCATCCCGTTGCTGAGGTGGACGTCGGAGGTGGAGAGACGGGCCCAGGATAGAAGTGGGCCAGGTGGGTGCGCCCGGAGAGTTTCCTTCACGACGGCCTGGAGGTACGGGAGTTTTCCGACGTCGGCATCCGTCACTGTCCTTCGGCTTCCAACTACTATGTCGAGCTCGTCTTGGAGCTTGGATTGAACATCTTGGTTGAGGACAAGCTCCGCCATGGCCCATTCTGTTAGTAGGGCTGTGGTATCAGTTCCTCGAAAAATCATTTCCTGATTAAATTACAACATAAACAATTAGAAACATCCATTATCATTTTTTCTTGGATCCTTGAAAACTGAAATCCAAGAAGAAAGTGAAAGCAAAAAGAAGGAACCAAAAACCTCAACAAGACATGCAAATATCAACTGAGAGTAGTATAATCAATAATGAAAAGAAGAAGAAATAAGCAAAACAAATAACAAAAACTAGCAATAAATCAACAAATGCGGGAAACAAATAATAAATGAGTGAGAAAAAAAAGCCCAAACAATAATAATAATAATAATAAAGAACTTTTTAAGTTAGAAAACAAACTCTTGACAAGAGATGAGTCCACAAAACAATAAAAGAAAACAAATTTTGAGTTATAGAATAAGGCTAGTGACAAGGAAATCAGAGATTTTGATAATAAAAAAATCTAGACATGTATTTTTTAGAAATTTCACAATCATAAAACAGGTGAAAAAGTAAATAGACGTCTTTATCATCAAAACAAGTGAAATAAAAAGTAAAAAAAGTAAGAAAACAAACTAGTTTTCTATGCAGGAAAGAAATAACTTTCTACTATTTTTTACTCGAATTTTTCTACTACTCAAATTCAATAAATAGAAATAAATGGATACGAATAAGAAAACAAACCCATAAGACAGTAATCATATCATCTTCTTCAAGCTTCTCTTCTCCATCCAAAGACAGCAAAACATCGACAAAATCGGCATTATCGCCGAACTTTGCTGTGCTATCAGCTTTCTTCTTCTTGTGTTCTTCAATTATTTCTTTCACCAGCTTCCTCACTCGAGGAACGAGTGCTGCACAACGCTCGTTGATGTGAAACGGGTCGTAAAAGAAGCTCAACCAAGGTAAGAAATCCGACCAGTTGAAAGCTCCGAGAAGCTCAAACCCTTCCTTCACCATCTCCTTCAGCTCTCTGGTCTCCTCGCTATCGTCACCGACGTCGTAGCGCCTCCCAAATACACTGCCCATGATGTTATTGAGCGAAGCTCCCTGCAAATAGCATTGTAGATGGATATTTGAAAGTCTGGAAATCTGAAAAATCTGATCCCAAAATAAACATGTTTGGATGTAAATAATAAATCCATTTAATTTTTTAGATCCAAATTTAATGTCTGATTGTTTTTGGATGTGGATTTGGATAAGACTAAATTCAAATCCAATAACCCACTAACCAAATGACTTGCATGTTATTACTGTAAATAAAGAGAATATAAATGTAGCCTAAATAATGTAGTGTAAAAAAAATCTAAATTTAAATCATCAAACAAATTCATTTATAAATTCGGGAACATGTTTGGATTAAATAATAAATCCATTTAAATTTTTACATCCAAATTTTTAGATACTACACATAAGGATTCGATCAAGTATGAATCCTTCATCTAGACTTTGGGTTTGGATTTTACTCAAATCCCTACCTGCAAATGCTTTCTTAGAGCAACGTAGCCACGTGTCAACTGCTCATTCCACACGCCAGAGAGCATGGCAGTGCAGTCTAGCCGACGACCGGCTTCATGGGAGGCTATGCGCCGGGGAGAAAAAAGGTGAGAGGAAGCAATCCTTCTCAGAAGCCGCCAGTAAGTCCCATTTGGCGCGAAGCCAATGGCGCGGGCGAACATGAGTTTCTTAGCAGACTGCTTGAGCGGCCTGTCAGCAAAGTGAACGGAGGTTAAGATCTCTTTGGCGATTTGTGGGTGGGAAGCTACTACAACAGGCGTGGAGCCGAGACTGAAAGCCATGAGCTTGGTTGCGGAGCGGCTCGAAGCCATGGCGGCGAGAGTTCGGTGAGCCAATCCGCGGCTGAGGGAAAAGAGGCTGCCCACGATGGGTAGGCCGCGGTGGCCGGGGATGGGAACAGGGCCACGTCGGTTTCTGCCGTTTTTCCATGCAATGCCGCCGACAGCGAAAGCCCAGGAGAGAAGTGAAAGGGAGAGAAAGGTGAGTAAGAGAGTGAGAAGAAGAAGGCCATCATACAAGGGTTTGGTGCCTAAGACAGCTGGGAATGTGAAAACCCACCACCTTCTGTCCTTTGAATCCATTTAGAAATGCTGAGAGCGAAGAAGAAATGGAGAAGAGTATTTAAGAGAGTAATTTGAATAATTTTTCAATCGGATTAAGAAAAGTCAAATCCTATTAAGTTGAATATTTGAATGTTTTTAGTTTTTAAGCTATAATTTGAATAAATTTGTTGATAATTCATAAATTCTCTATTTTTAATGAGGGAACTTATTTAATTGAAGGGAAGGGATTCACATGGACGATTGAAAATTGAGAAGGGGGGTTGTATTTGACATGGGGAGGTGTTCTTCACTTCTTCACTGCTCCTAATGCAATGAATCGAGTATCAAAAGTGTAGAGAGAGAATTGTTGTTCAAGTAACGTATAGGGACCAGTGATTAGAGCTGTTATGCTTTTATTAAATTTTGAAAGAAGCAGAAGGGGCAGACAATTGATTAACTACAAACATTAAAGAGAGAGAGAGCCAAACAAGGACCAACCAAATCCTTTTAAAGCTGGTAAGAGAATCCTGTAAACAGGGAAACAAATATATGCTCGATTTCATCTGATATCGGTAGTTTTAATTAAAAAATAAAAATAAGAGAGAGAAGTCGAAAATGAGATTTAAACCACTACTGCAAAGATTTGCTAGTGTAGTTGTGTTGGACAAAGGAGTGAGAGAGAAGGTATAGATATGAGCAATTTTTTTTTTTTAATCTTTTTTTAGGAGAAATTATAAAATTGAAGAGGCTTTTATCTTGATATGGTTCTATGTATTCACCTTATTCTAAATGCATGATATTTGATGATAACAAAGTTAGATATTAAATATTTACTATTTATTAAAAATATTTTAAATTTTTAAATTTCTATTAATAGATGGTGTATATGTAAGATCTGAACTTATAATGGCTCAGTCTCATGCACTTAATAATTTCTCATTCTATCCATAATATTAAGATAAAATGACTAGATCGACTGCACAATCATTTGTTTTCTTCTAGTAAGTTTTGCTTGAAGAAATGGTATAATGATATAAAATGTATTTATTGTAAAAAACACTATTTTAAAATGGGAGATGGTAAAATGTTGTTGTCTTATGGATAATATCCACGTGGATAAATGAACCTACCATCCATCAAGCTTTTGAGTAAATACAAAGCATTTGCAGATTATCATGGCCATTTCTAATTAAATTGACATGTTAAAGCAATTGATTTACGCCACTAAATATAGATAGGATGTATCAACCCATTTAAACTAGTGAGTTAGAAAATCATTATTGGACCGATTGATTAGAAAGTATAAGTGTTGATTACATGTGACCTAGATTTTAATTTGATTGGATGATTATGACGAATCTATGAAGAGCATATCATTTCACTAAAGTTATTCAATGACTTGGTATTCGAAGCCTCTCATTAGATGATTGTGATGGTGAAATCTATATGACCCTTTCGCCCTTATACAATCCATCTAAAACATTTCTCATCCAACTATAGTATTTACCACTCATAAAGGGCCAAGTTGATTAATATTTATGTAGTACTGAGCATTTGAACTTTCATAATTTCATGAACAGCATAAAGTCATTTTATGACAAAGGATAGCAATAAGAGCATCATTATTTTTAGAGTGACCATCTTAACACGGACATTATCTTTTAAGAGACATTAATTTTTCAGATTTCTCATCCTAACCGGTCCGTGCACCGGATATGTGAATCGATTCACTAGAAAATGAATCATTTCTGCAGATGCATGGAGGGCAAAATGAAAAGTTCACTAAAATCCGTGCCTCCTTGAAGATAATGCCCGAGTTAATATGGACACCCTATTTTTATTATAAGACTGAATTTGTCCATTTGTAGTTTTGTACATATCTCGTTATGTAATTTCTTCTTCTTTTTATTTATAATTGGACCGGACTAGGAAACAAATATCGACCGATACAATACGTATCAACCATATTTGTCCAATATGTCATATCGACGATATCGATTGTTTTAATTAAAAATAAATAAAAAGAAAATTTTTACGGCCGATACCAAATTTTAAACCCCTGAGCTAGACTAGTGTAGATAAATTTTGACCCAGATTGCACCCCTCCTCACACTATTTCTATGGCAAGAATCCTCCAAATTTAAAAATTAACAAAATTTCTTTATCATAATAATAGAAACATTTATTGCATACGAGTTGACATGCATAGTTAACAGAACTTATTGTTTCTGAATATTATAAATTTTATACTATAATTTTTCTGCTAAACATGCCTTAATCTGGACCCCATCTTTGAAGAATTTCTTCCCTATTAAAAGGGGATTGTCTGGGATACCGTAATTTTTTTTATGTTGTGTGAAATGATCAACCTCAGACTATTTACCCAGCACACACCTAGGCACACAGTTCACAAAAAATACGGTGTTGCATATGTAAGAGAAGTCTTTCCTTAGATATGTCGCCCACAAAAAAAAAAAAACTATTTTATCAAATCAAATCATTCTTTCTGAGCTCTTCAAACTATTATCATTTTAATTGTTTTTTTTTTAATCTTTAAACTTTGAGTCTTGAAACCGTAATTTTTTTTATCAAAGTGTTCAGGCTTCTTGGAACACCCGACTAATCTTCAAAACATGTGAATGCCTCTCCACCCACACAGCAGGTAACTCTACAGAGAATGGCCCTTTGTGGTAGAGTGAAAATCAAATTCAAGACTTTCGCTTCCCAATGTGGATTCATGACTCTCACTTCAAACTGCAAATTAGAGTTACAGTTTTTCATTATAGTGGCTATATAGGCCAAATTTTCTAATCGTAGGAGAGGTAAGCCACTCTCCGCTCCTGTTAGAAGTATGACATCGATACTGGCAACACACCAGTAACTCGCTATTATCTCTTTTTAACAAGTAACTAAATACAGAGACAAATAATCCACAGAAATGCAATGTGCTGATCTGATCAAATTAATGAGAACTCCAACGATACAATACAACAGAGAATAAAACCTAGAATTATTCTACAAGTTTATTCCGAACATATACATGTCTTCATATAGTCCATTTGAAATGAATGGGTCGACAAAGTGAGAAGAATAACTTACATTACAATGACAACATAGAAGCAGAAACGAGCATCTTCTTAGAGCCTTTCTGGATCTAAAGACATCTCCCGTTGGGTGTCTTTGAGAAAGTTCTTGATCTGTATGATTGCCTGAAATGTGGAAAAAATGTGAAGTCGCCGTTAGTACATTCTCAATATGGAAATATCATAGAGATGGTGGTCCGGAAGATACCCATGGGAAGCGTGAACTCAGTTACAAATTTAGGCCTAAAACTTTTTGTTTGGATATAGTTTGAGACAAATATAAAAAACTCAATGGTTTTTCAGAAAAACTGTATTGGCCAATATTTGGATTTCACCTGAAATCTTAATCAAATTTTACCCCAAACACACACATCCCGACTGAAAAATTGATTTCAACTGAAATGAGAGCTTGGATAAAAATACAAAAGGAAGATGAGCAGATACCTCAATTGCAATGGCAGTTGGTGTTACAGCACATACATCATCCACCTTACCTTGTTTGCTAGCAATGTCTGCAAAGTAGAATAAATTTGCTTCAAATATTGCCAAAAAAGCATGTAATACAGTAAATATAACTCTCATTCTGTTTTGCTTAATGGTATATAACTTTTATTCTCTTATAAAGCAAAAAAATGTAGACGGACTGAAATGTCACTAAGAAAACTATCCATACAACAGATTTACAGAGCTAACCAACTAAACAAGCTAGTATTCCCAGAATGTTTGGTCACTTAAAACTTTCATCTCAGTCGTGGATATTGAATATCAAATCAAAACTGGAGGCATCATTGAAAAGTTTATTACAGGAAGATCATAATACAAAAGAATTTTGTTTAGTAGCCTCTGTATTGAAGTTCCGTTTGGAAGCAATGATCCTTGCATAAAGTAAATTTAAAATTGCCAGATAAAGTATGGGTTTGGGCATCTGAACAAAAACGTGCATGTGCTTTTACTTCCCACCTACAATCCGTTGTCCATTTCAGAGGCTTCTGGCAAAATACAGGTGATTGGAAATTTTTCTTCCACGTGAATATAGAGTTAGGGGCTTTATATGCACAACTAAATTAAGGAGCATATAAGTAAAAGGGCTGCCTTGGCTTCCCTAGGCATATTGAGTTTTGTCCCAAAGGCGCTTCCCGTCCCAAAATGATTTAACCACTATGGGTAGTGCTTACCCCCAGTCATAAGCCAAGCACTTGTCCAACATACATCCAATGTGGGACTCAACACATGCCTGCATCACAGGCACCCCAGCCCAATCCATGGTGCCCTTGCCAGAGGGACCCACGCCTCTTTCGTGTAGGATCCACGCATCAAAGGAATCCTCACTGCAGTGCCCCAAAGCCCACACAACAGTACCCCCGGGTTGGCTCTGATACCACTTATCAATGAGGCGCTTCCTGTCCCAAAATGGTTACCGCAATAGGTGGTGCCTACCCACAGTAATAAGCCCAGGACCTTCCCTACACACATCCGCTGTGGAACTCAACACACGCCTGGCCTGCGTTGCACTTTGTTCTAAACCCTAGTAAAAGGTTTATACCAAGGCCGATACCTCGTTATTTTTAGGGCTGAAACTCAAGCAGGTTGGATTGGATTTTGACAAACCCAACCCACCTATATAAAAAATGGCTAAGCTCGGCCCAACCCGACCTGACCTAGAGCTCGAGAACCTAGCCTGACCGTTTTCAGCACGGATTTGGAAAAAAAACACCTTAAAATAAAATAAGAAAAAAAAAATTAAAAAACAACATACTTGGATTTTTCCAGTCTTCTTCTCTCGGAAGGAAGACCTGGAGTTGGACCGCTGAAGCTTCGAAAGGGGAAGGGACCCAGGTGGGCAAACATAGACGACTAGGACAATTGATGAGATTTGACCATGGCTGAGAAGAAATACAAACAATCTGATTGGCCGAGCACGAAAATGACATAGGATGAAACCCTTTCCTTTCTTTCTTCAATAGGGAACCGACTAGTGACATGATAGGAGAGCAGGAGAAGATTGAGAGCGAGAGAGGACCGAGAGTCAAGGAGAGAAAGATCGCCGTTGCCAGTGGAGCGAGGGAACACTCAGAGGTCATCGTTAAGGAGGAAAACTCAGGGGTTAGGAACCATTTCAAAAAAAAACTGAGGGATCAGGACCGAGTGAGTGAGAACAAAGAAGACAAGACAGAGAGAAAAGAGAAGAAGAGGAGAATGGGAACAAACAAGAGAAGATGGGGAGAACAAAGGAGAAGCGGAGAACATGAACACTAGAACAAAGAATAACTGAAGAAGAGACGGAGACAACAAAGGAAGGAGAACAAGAGAAGGGAATTAGGGATTCATAGACTCACGAATTAGGTATTCACTTGGCACATAACAAAGTAGCCAAAATCAAACTATATATATGTTATTTAAAAATGTGGGTCGGATCGGATCGGTTTTAAAAAGTTGAGCCCAACTCAACCTGAATTTAATGCAGTTTTTTTCTTCAACCCAGTCCGACTCTAACTTTAAAAATATATAACTCAGCCCAAGTTTCACCCTTGGTTATTTTTTACGCCAAGTAGGGGTGGAAATGGATGCCAAGTAGGGGTGGCAATGGGTTGGTCAGGTCAATTTGAGTTGAGTTCGTTATAGGTAATAACAGACTTCTTGCCTGACTCGACCTGATCCAATCCAACCTAAATTTTTTAATACTAACCCGACTCGACCTGACCCAACTTTCATTTTATTTAATCCAACTCAATACAAGTTTTTATTAAAAAGTTAAATTAAAAATGATATAAAGATAATTGTTAATTGAAAATGAAAGATGAGAGGATTTCCCCTTCATGTGAGGTCATTGGGCTCTAGAAGATGGAGACAATATGGACTAAGATTTATGAACTTGGGTGGGGTACAACCGCTAAAATCAATGGGTAAAAAAGGGTGCTTAGATGGTGTTTTCTTCAATTTAGGTCGAGCTAGGCTAGGTCAATTTAAAACTTTTCAAAATATACATGACCCAATCCGAGGTTTTTTTGGATCGAATTCACCGGTTGGGTTAGAAATTCCACCCCTAATGCCAAGTTTGCTAAATTGTATTTTCCTAATTGTTGTTAAAAAGAAAATAAGTAAAGAATATCTATATACATTTTTATAATAGCACCTAACAAAAATTATTTACATTTTATGATAGCACCTAACAAAATAAGATTGAATTTGGGCATGCACTTGCGCCTTAGGTACCAAGGTCTAGGGCTCTGTTACAAATTTTGGCCAGGATAAGTTTTTCAGCCCCGACAAAGATTGAAAACTTTCAACTGAAATTTTCAAATATCGGCAGCATTTCTGAAATTTACATATTTCGGCCAACATCTAGACTTAAAGCTTTTTTACCTAAATTTGTAAGGTCGGTCCAGGATCAAGGACCCCTTTGCGCATGTAAAAAAATAGCACCCTTCTTCTTTTTGGCCTGTACTAATCTAAATATTCTAATCATTACAACAACAACAAAAGAAAAGGACAGATGCATCACAAATAGAAAACACAATCAGCATGTTTAAAATCCAGCATACATTTGAGAGAAACTCTTGCATCAGCATTAGTATATGCTTCACCCCTTTCTTTCCAAAGCTCAGTCAGCCGCTTGAGGGCCTGCAGAAAGTTAAAGGAAATTTTAGAAAAAGGCCAATTGCAGCAACTCGGTCATGCATTCAACTGTCAATACACAGGAAAAAAAAAAACAAAAACATACTAAAAATTCCATTTCAACCATCTGCAAAGTGCATGGCAATTTCCCCTTAGAGTATGTTTCGGGGTTTGTTTTAAAAAAAAAAACCTTAGCAGCATCCATATTGGCACACCATAAAGGCAAAGACTCTAAATAAACGAAATAAAAGGTATCTCTGATGGCAGCATCAATAACTACCTCTTTATAAGGATCGCCTGACTCCTGATGCAAAAGAGGTCGAGAACCAGTCCCTACAGCAGCAATTCGCTTGGCTAAATCTTCTATAGGCACATCTAACCAGACAGTGATGCCATGTTGCATGTGTCTCCTAAAAATTCAAAATTCAACTTTGTTCATTCACAGGTGAAAATATGTGGCAAGCAGGAAATATAATAGAAAGTTGCTACTACCAATTGATTGGCCGAATCACAGCACCACCTCCAGTTGCAATGACCAGACGGGGCATTGAAGACAGATCTTTTAATACCTTGGTCTAAAGAAAAGAGAAGAAAAATCAATTAAAGTTTGTTCCTGTTTAGGATAATTGACAGGCTAATTGCACAGTACATAAACATTAAAAAAATGGTGAATGGAATCTGGAACAGCCAATAGGTATTTATGTTCGAAGTGATGGCCATTGATTCCAGAACTAATTGAATTATTTCAGTTCTCCAAAGTTCAAAGAGAGTGCAGCAAAAATGTAGAATGCATAAAAAGGTGCATAACATCCTTGATGCCTAACCCAGACAAAGATACAGAGATAAAGGAAGGGGGATATGTCATTCCAATTTTCTGCAATCCAGGTACTTAAATGAGTGTTCCATTTGAAACATTTTTTAGATTATTTTACTTGAAACATTTACATATGCAATTTTTCTGAATATTATCAAATGTATTTCAAGCATGCTAAATGTCATGTCAATATTTATTATAACAAAAATGAAATTCTAATTATTTTTTACATTTTAAAGTTAATCATATGGCTTTGATCAATAGCCATTTAAAAAATAAATATGTGAAAAATAAGATGAGTGTTGGGAATGAAGAACAGATAAGAAACAAGGTAATGGTGAGAAAGATGCATATTTTAAGATGGACATTTGGAGTAATATTAAAAGATAAAATGAGAAGATCAGAAACAAATCTCGTACAAAAGATTGAAAAGTTACAAATACAAGGAACAAGGAGGAGATGGGGGCAATTAAAAACCAAGATTGATGAGGTAGACAAGGATATGATGAACTGTAAGCCGATAGAAGACATTGAAGAGGCAAGGAAAGACACGAAAAATTGTGGAGAAACAGAGAATATGGTTCCCAATAGGGTAGAGTGAAAATGTAGAATTCAAAAGGCCAATCCTGAATGGATGGAAAACAGTTTTGATGATGATCATGATCCATAGTGGGTACATTAATGAATTGTTTAGATAAGTGAACTAATAGATAACATGTACGAACTCCAAGCTTAGAATTTTATATCCTACGGGTGAAGATCATGTGAACAATGGGCTACAACGTAGATTTTCTGAAATGTATCACAAATTGAAAAACAAGGAGCAATATTCTCTTGAAAACAAGAGAAACATCAAGGAAGAGGGAATGCTTTCCAAACATTAAGGTTCAAACTTGCCATTCTTTTTTAAAGGTAGCAACAAACTATAATTAGACAAACAATTTGTCCTACATTAACCATTTCCTTGAAGGAAATAGACTTCAAAACATACATAGCTGATGCAAGTAATGCTTGTAACAAATAACATATTAGGAAATAGAGTCTAATTCAGGAGGTAGAGACAATAAACCTAAAGAAATGAAGCAGAAAAAATCTCGCGGTCAAGACACTCACCTCATGAAGTGGGGTCTTGAGTTCGATTCACGCTCAACCCCTCCGGGCCACTCCCCGTAGGGTTATTCCCCATCGACTAAACTAGTGTGTGTGGATTGGGAAGTTTATACATGCTTGTGAGATTAGTCTCACCTCCAATATGGAGTGGGGATACCCATGTTAAAAAAAAAAAAAAAGACTGCTTGAAATAGAAAACCACTACCCAGATGTGCATATTTGAAGTACCTCATTCTCTCTAAAGAAATCCTCCCCATGCTCTTTAAAAATCTGAACCACAGAAGTTGCCCCAACAGCCTCCTCAATTAACTTATCACTGAAACAGCAACAAACAATGCAGACAACCATTGAAGTGATAAACTGCACAGCTTTAATTCCACTAATAAAAAGATCAGCATAAACTGAAATCAATCATAAAACCAAGGTGCGTAGGAACAGACCAGTCAAAAAATGAATACCCTAATACTTCTGACAGAATTCTCCCCACAGTAGTTTTTCCAGAGCCCATCATTCCTGCATCTCATATTCTATAGAATATCACTAGTTTGGCAACCAATATATACTTATTCTATTACAAAAATGGACAATAAATTAACTACTACCACTTAATCACACTTCATCATTATATGCTTTCAAGAAAAGAAACTGACCAACAAGAAATATGCACTGCCCATTTAAATATGGAGAAACCTCTTGTGACTTTTTCTGCAATTACATTAAAGAAACATCCTATTAGACATGTTCCAGAAGCACAATGAGAATCCATAATCAAATTAGCAAAGATTTCAAGCATAAATAACTCATCTTATTATGACTCTTTCATTCAGAACAAAAAAGGAGATATTCCAAACAATATTCCATACCTTTAAAGTCAAAACTTCATTCGCCGAAGCAGAAGAGTTGTCAGATTCCAATGCTGGAGCTACACAACACAAGAAATCAAACAAAATGTAAATCACAAACAAAAGAGAAATGGAGAATCTGTACGAAGTTCTAGAACAACCTGGTTACTAATTATGCAGATAGAATGGTCTAACACCAAAATGCAAATGGACTGAAAACAATTTTTTGCAGTAGTATCTGTTATAATGCTGAAGCAATTGATATATAAAGATGATTGGTCCATTATATGCTAGTTACCAATTGACAATCAAAGTGAAAAAGTAGGGTTATCCTATCAAGTGGAGAAAACTCAAGCTGGAGAAATCCCAGTACAGAGGAACTCTATGTTTCATTTTGCCGTTCTTTGGCAGACACTGGTGAAAGTGGAACTGGAGAAACAATTATACACCTGTACATTTCATCGAATGGTTGGTGAAATAAAATTGGGGGAAGATCAATTGGGACAACTACTGATTTTGACCACTCCATCAAGAAGCAAGCATTTGCATGAGAAAATGGGGTACATGATCTCCAGCTAGTTGTTTACCAAACAGGGGCAAACCATTACTCTACTGAAAAAGGTTCCCATAGCCCCCATTTACCATGCACCCAACCACCAAATTAGTGAGAGAGAGTTTTGATGGTGTTCAATGTGTACTGTTTACCAATGGACAACCACTTTGGAGCTAAGAACTTACTAACAAATGAACCATTCAATTGTTAAATATTTGAAGGGATTGGATGTTTTTGGCAGTCCTACATATAGAATTTTTGGAGGGATTGCTACAAGCTGTCCTTACACTTTGACAATCAAATGATGATTGATCTACGTAATAGTTATGCACATCTAGTTCCACTAGAACCAAATTCCCACAAAGTTTATCAACCGAGAAAGCATTATTGACTAGGTTGATGAGTCAAACAAATCAAGATCTGAGTGCATGGATCTTACCATCAGCAAAAATATTGGATGCTAGGATCATCTAAGCTGGACTACTTTTGAGGCAATGTCTGTCCCAGGGAATCAGAATCCCTACAGGTGAAAAGGGAGTGTTGAGACATCAGTTATAGGCAAAAGCCACCTCGTTTGAAATTTCTATATTCTAGCCATCAAAAGTATAGCCATGGAATGAGCAGTTTCTAGCCATCTCAAGAATTTCATAGCTTCCGCCTTCAAAACCAGACATTGGATGACTAGAAACTTCAAATAAACTACATTTTAGCTAATGCTAAATGCACCCTCTAAGATTCTTAGACACACTCTCCATCTAAAATGTTAAAAAACAACTACATTTGATTATATAAGACAAAATTAGCCTTAATTTTTTCCATTTTGACTAGGGATGCCTCAATTAATGGCCAAAATTTTGTTTGTTTGAAGTTTTAGCAATCTAATGTTTGATATTTTGCCGATATAAAGACATGTGTGCTTTCAAATGAGAACGGGAAAACCCTATGGAGTTGTCTGCAGAGTTCCTGATTCCAATCATTTGCGCAAGTCCCAAGGGAAGGCTTTTTTCTTTAAGGAAAGGGTTGACGAATGGCAAAGGTGATTTTGCCATCTCACACTGTAAAATACAAATAAATGCATTGAAAATGACAATATTTCATTATTTCCTTTAAGTGATGTATGCCCTCTTTTTGGCACATGACATTTCACCAGCTCAAAATTGGAAAGAAAAAATATACCACAAAAAGCTAAATTTGGTTACATGACCTTTGGCAATTAGGTGGAGTTTGGTGAGCCTGCTGTTGTCTAAGAATTTAAAAGAAAATAATCTCATTAAACATATCTAGCCACTTGATCAAACTATGTAAAATAGAGGGCCAAAGTGGAGCAGCCTGTCAACCATCAGCTATTCAGTTTTATTTGCTTTAATGGAATAGATAAAGATGTTTAAATGAAACTTAATTCTTATAATCGCATATCAAGAATCTCTATTTTAGTAAGGTTAATGTACCTCACAGACCAAATTAACCAAATGTTTCCATTCCACAGAGAAATTAAGTCCAGTCACAGACCCAAAGCTAAAATGTGCCAAAGCCAAAAAAAAAAACTCAAAAGCAAATGCAATACCAGCTGATTTCTTAATTGAACACGAAATCTCAAAGGCGACACCTCTGCACCGAACAGAAGCCGTCCTTGACCGCGTCTTCTGCAAATCGAGTGGCTGAAATTTGCAAGAACCGCGCAAAAAGCCGTCCGATTTTCTCCCGCCCTTCTCGAATCCGACCAACGGTCGAGATTGCAAGCTCAAAGTGCCAGCAACATCCATGGCACCGATTATCGAACAAACCTCGGAACTGCTTCCTTCAGCAAGAGATCTTCAATTCAAAGAAACCGCGGCCGTTGATTGAGATCGGAAGATCTGACATGATAGATCTCTTCTCTACAGCAAAGAGATTCAAAAAAGATTCAAATTCCAAATAAGAATCGAAACGCATCTTAGATAAAAAAAAATCTCAAAAAAAGAAAGGAGAGTTGAAAGAATACCATCATGCTCACGATAAGGAGTAGGTACGAAGGAAAAGACTTGAGGAGGGTAAGTGGAGAAGAAGCGCAAGTGAAAACGGTTGGTGCTCTGGTTTTGAGGCGGAATCTGTGAATTTATAGGTGCTGGCATTGACGGACTCGAGTTGTGGCATCTTGAATTTACATAACTACCCCTTCTTCTGTTGAACCGCGCTAATGTCTTATGTCTCACTCTCACAGCTGAGTTAGTCAGCGCGTAACTCAGTTTCCATTGGCGTTTTCGGCTTTTCGCAACACACGTGACAGAACTTAAGAGCTCAGGCCGGCGAGTCGGGTTCAGAGACCCGTGTCTCCGTGTATATTAAATTTAAATTAGCCAAGTGACTATTGCATCATAAATTTATTTCATGGTATATCAAATTTTTAAAAAAATAATTTTTTCATTAATGCTGAGAAAGAGGAAAAATAGAAGAAATGAAATTAAGATAAAATTAGAATTTTTTTTTAAATTTGGTGTACCGTGAGATTATTTGACGGTGTAAAAATCACTTCTCTTAAATTATTACTCTTTTATTAAATTTATATTTAGATTGTTGTTTATGAATTAACTTATTTTTTAAAATTTAATTCATTTTTTATTTAGACCAACTAATTTGAGTCATATTAAATTGAATCTATAGACTTAAATGAATAATTGTATTTATATATATAATTTACACTGTGTTGATATAGTACAAACAAAGATACGGTCATGGAAAAAATTGTATTTATCACTAATTAAAATTTTAAGTTTATAAAAGTTGTCTAATAAATATATAGAAAATAAGGTATATACAATGATTCAGAAAATTTGTTATGTAAAACTTCACATTATATCAGTCCAAATTAAAAAGGGTTAATTTTTTATATAAATTTATATTTTAAATGGATTGAATTAACTCCAAAAATAAAAACAAGAATCGTTTGCATCGAGAGTGACTTGAATCCAAAATTTATTATATTTCAAAGAAATTCTTGATCGCCAAACTATCTCTTATCAAATTTTGAGACTATTTGTAAAACTGTTATTAAAAAATTTAGAGGAGACACAGCAATCGTTAGAATCAGAGATTTAAAACTACTTTTGTCGGTTGATATATCACCGATACGTATCGCTGCTTCCCTAATTAAAATAGGACGAAAAAGGCTATACTAAATTGAAGTGTATATAAACTTATCGATTATAAGAGTCTAGTCTTATTCAATTGTATTTAATTTATAACCTGTTTTTAAATTTTTATTTCAATGTCTCTGATTGAGTATATTAGAAATAATCTATTGTTGAAGTAAAGATTTAAATAGGGTAATGACTTTTACACCAGCAACTTTCATAATTGCACACCATAACAAAAAAAAACCTCATTATTATTTTTGTTCTTTAAGGTATAATTTGCTTTTAAAGGAGAGAAAGAAAAATGGTAATAATACAATTTCCTTTTTATTATGGTGCGCAACTATCAAAATTGTTAGTGTGAAAATCATTAGCCTTTAAACATTCTCGACAATATGTTGAGTAAATACAATGCTTTACTCATATCTTACTACTGATTACTTTAAATGATTTTTGCTTTAAATACTTTTTCTCTGTGATGACTACTCAATTTCTGTCACGTGTAATTCTCTGTATTAAAATAATAATTTATTAGGCCTATTTAAAACAGTTGGTAGCTCGGGACAACGACGAGCACCGAGCAAGTCGGCTCCAACTACCACCGTGAGGGGGTTGGTGGCGTTTGACACGTTGGAGAGCTAGTGGCACGCGTCTACGTCCCGACTATAATGTTTTGTATGCACACTTTTAATTATCTTTAAAAAAATATATTTAAATCTTCAAAATTTTAAATAATTCAGAAAGTCTAAGTTTGACCAGCTCAAATTTAAAACAATAATTTATAAATCTAATTTTAATTAATATTTATATAATATATAATTTATATTTTAATAAAATATTTCCATTTCAAGCTCAAACAAACCTAAGCCTAGTTAAACTCAGAATATATTTTAAACTTAAAATTTATTACCTTAGCCTTTTTTGAATTTACGTATAGTAAATTGTGGAAAACTCAGTGCAAAATTTTCAGATGATATCCACTCTCCTTAAAATACACCAGATTAGGCCATTGGAGCTCGAACTTGACACCTTCCATTTCTTGAAACAAGAGATTAACCACTTGAACTACACTCAGTGGGCCATTAGACTCGACATTTAATTCATTTGATAAAAAAAAAAATAACATGATAAATGATTAAGGAGAGACATTTTTTACTCATGATTAGAACTCTACGGAGTGTGAGGCCCACGTAGGTCATATGTGATAGGTGTAATAAGACCAGCTGAAAAGTTTTATTATTTAATATATAGTTGATAAAATAATGTTTTGATGAGCTTAAAGTTTAAACTATTCTTTAACTTTAAAATTCACATGGCAGTTAAAACTTGACTCCATCTAATTAAAATAACTTTTATTATATATTATATTAAAAATGAGTTCTATAAGATTTTTTTGTCATCTTTCATAAAAAAAAATGAAACATTTTACTTCGTTTTTATAAATTAATGACTCTTTGTCAAAAACACAAAAAAAAAAAGAAAGAAACATTTGCAACTGTCTTCCAAATAATTCATTTTCCATCAGTAGTATAAAAAATATAATAAGAAAAAGAAGAATATTTTACTTGCTGAACAAAATAATATTTTACTGATCCATAATGATAATAATGAAAAATTTAATACATTATATATATATATATATATATATATATATATTACAGTTCAATAGAAGATTGAATGTCAGAGCAGTTAATTGAACATAAATATAATTTACAAATATACATTTCTTCGATCCGCAAGGCAGGATACAATTTCGAAAGCACTGAGGGGCAAATATGAAAAATGATGATCAGACACATGCACGTGGGTGTTGCACGTGGGATAAAAGGCCAAGTAGTAACAGGCTAACAGCCCAAAGGAGTAGAAGTCAACTGGCTTATGATGGTGGGCCCCTTTGCACTATTTATAAAAAAATTTATGATCGAAGTATTAGGATCTTCTTAGAGCATTCGAGTCTCCTTATCCACATACACTACTGGATAAAACTACATAAGCTGCATTGGAATGAGGGAAAAATTTTATAGAAGTCGTCTCGTTACTCCATATTATAAATACCTCTTGACAAGAAAAGATTTTCAAAAGTAAGAAAAGAGAGGTAAAAAATTCATGTTTTACCCTTATCTCTCTATTACCAAACAAGGGTAATGGGGGATAACCCCCGTTACCCTCTTTAACCCCATCCAAATGCCGCCATAGTTGCTAAATTGAATGTATTTAAATTTAATCTATCACATAAAAGAATTATCATTATAGTTGCTAATTTCACTTATTAAACATTCACAAAATACAGAATTGATAATAACAAAATAGTAAACATGAGAGACATCCAAACCAAATAGTAGATTGAAACAAAATAATTCCTTTAATTGGATTTCAAAGTTTGAATCAAATCATATTAGCAGCTGAAACAATTGAGAAGATTGTTACAATTTTCTTATCTAACTATAATTTTTTTTTTTTTCCAACCAAGAAGGAAGCCTTTATTTTAACAAAATCATCTCAACCAAAACATGTCAATCCCTTCATTTCCTGAAGACCCAAAATCAAATCCTCACATTTAATGAATATCTTAAGCTCCCCACATGAAGAACATGTAATCCCAAAGCTATTTTTCTAATTCCAAATTCATCAACTAGGGTTAAGTCCTTGCAAACATCAACCCTAAATTTCACTAGCCCTTCACTTTGGGCTCCCAAAAATACCTTCTTATATCCAAGCAAATGCTTCTTAGGGGAGTTGTGTATAGAAGGGGGTGTAGAGAAGAATAAAATGGTGTGGCTTCCATCAATTCTACCATTATTTCTAACTCTCAGATGAACATTAAGAGCTAGGTTTTGACAATTATTTTCAAAAACTTCGATTGATTTGCATTTTGTTGAATGACAAAAATGCCCCTCTTCGAGGGGGACGGAGACTTTCTTAGGTGCTTTGACAAGGTGGTGGCTGAATTGCGAGTAGCTTAATCCATAACCAAATTCATAGACGGTTTCTCCGGTGTAGAACCTGTAAGTTCGACCGGGATAACCGGTGGCCGGATCCGGTCTCATGTTCATGTTGGTCATCGGGACTTTGTCGACGTACGACTGAGGGTACCATGTCATGGGTAACCTTCCACCTGCAAATATAAGGGAAAAGGAAGAGAATTGTAGTAACCATTTCAACATGTAAAACTGATGGATGAACCTTACACAATTGACTGAGCCCATTTTTGTATTTGTATTTTTCGGGGTTTTTCCCCGCCTTTGAATGAATCTTACCCTGTCGTTCAAAAAAAAAATCATGAAATTCCGGGGTCTATTAAAGGTTTACCCAAATATCAACAGGGCTGATTTG
Source organism: Chimonanthus praecox (assembly GCA_022113865.1). Classification (NCBI taxonomy): domain Eukaryota; kingdom Viridiplantae; phylum Streptophyta; class Magnoliopsida; order Laurales; family Calycanthaceae; genus Chimonanthus; species Chimonanthus praecox. The sequence continues at coordinate 57,916,978 of CM039093.1, forward strand.
TGGGCCAAAATGAGCCCAAATTCTATCCCTCCTTGGCCCATATTTTGGGATTTTTGTCCATACTTGACTTTTTTTCTTTTTCTTTTTTAAAATGCGCTCAAAACGGACATTTTTTTCAGAAAATTGTTGGCCCATTAAGAGCCCGATATAGCATTTTACTGAGAATTTAAAACTTGCGTGTAACCCAATTGAAACTAATGAAACTTACTCGGATTGAATCGCCCGAAAATGACATCGGCTATGGCAGCTCCTCCAGCTTCACCAGGGTATCCAACCCATAAAATGCTTGTGATTTTGTCGTTGTTTTTTGCAAAAGAAATATCCATGGGCCCACCAGACATGATCACTAGAATGACTGGGCATGTGGATGCGTTAGCGACCTCAGTAATGAGCAGCTCTTGTTGTCCTGGTAGATGTATGTCCACTCTATCAAGGCTCTCGGCCTCAATTGAGAGATCAGCCCCCATGATCAGAACCGTTGCATCAGCTTGTGATGCGGTTTTCTTGGCATCGTCCAACTGGAGACTCGATCCAGCACATGCGACGTTGAGGCATCCAGGCTGATAAACAGTCGGAACGGACGCCGTTAGCCCTTGCAAAGGGCTTGTATATTTGCATGGAGTGCCTGTGGGGATTTAGTAAAGCCCAGTTACATAATGGCCCATTACCACATTATCTAGCGAGTGCTGAGTTACAAATTTCCGCCAAAATCATTCTTTTGATCCCTCAAAAGAGCCAAACATTTTCACCAATAATTCGGTTATAAAAGGCCATATTAGCCCAAATTTCACCCAATTTCAGCAGGCCCAGTTTTTTTTTTTCAAAATATGGCTACTATCGTATTGACAATTGTTGTGTTTCAACCCAGGCCCAGGCCAAAATTTGTAACTGAGAACAAGAGAAGTGTGTACCTTCATAGTTTCCGATCATCGTCTTTGTGACATTGGCATTCGGTCCAATCACAGCTAAGTTCTTGATGCCAGTAAGCGATAATGGCAGCGATCCATCAGCATTCTTGAGCAGGACTATGCCCTGCCTGGCAGCTTCGCGGGCCAGTTCTTGATTCTCTTCGGTACAAACATCCTTTGGGCCGAGATTTCCATAAGGCTGTTTACTTGGATCTCCATCAAAGAAGCCAAGCCGCATCAACACTGCAAAGTTGTTAGATATCGCCTTGTCGATGGCTGATTCCATTAAATTTCCGCCTTTAACTGCTGCTTCTGTATGCTGGCCCAGGAACGATCCACAGTCGAGATCAAGCCCTGTAAAAAATTGAACAAACTTTTACTTAAATGAAGAAGCCTTTGTGTTAAGCTTTTCAAAAGTAAACAGAGCTTGTCAATTTAACCATCCATATGTTAATATCGTGAAATATCGGGTTTTTATACTAAATTCCAAAGGGGCTGATATTTTGGACTGAATGGGCTCAAAGTTTGGCGCATTTGACCAATATTTCGGTATTTCAGCTGATATTGATTTCTTTAAAAATAAGAGCCCAAAATGAGCTGAAATAGCCAATATTTGGGGAAAAGTTTTTTGGCCCATTAAGGGCCTGTATTTCAAACTCACCGGAAATTTAGAACTCAGCCTCATATTCTACTAATAGTTCACTGAGTATCTTTGCCTGCAAATTCATCCCAGTCAACTAAGTCTGCTGAGTTGCTCCGTCAGACTCAGCCAAGTAATTCAAGTTGATGGGCTTCTGAGTCAAGCCCATGTCTTAAAAAATTTAAAATATGATCTACTACTAGACTCAGCCTCGGAAGATATTGGGCCTAATAACTTCACAAAGCTGTGCCAGACTGCCAGGTCTTCCGTTTCAGCATTTGGCCAGAAATATCAAACTTAGGGGATCTTGTAAATATCGCGAAATGTTGAGTTTTATCAAAGGTTATCTATATTCTATAACCCAATCAAACCAATGTTTTGGGCTTTAATGGGCCCAAAACTCGGCCATTTCATTTCTCAATGAAATATAAAATTTAGAGTGAAAATATAGTCACCAGCCAAGATAGTCTTAGCAGCGGCCTCTTCTGGAGTTTTAGTGTAATGTTGAGAGTTGTAGATAACATCTACTGAGTCACAGTCTGAAACAATGTATCTGCAAGCAATCAAATGTCAGAAAAAGAATATGCTTAAAAAATAATTATAAATCATCAGCATTACGAAAAATTATTGTGTTAAATAAATGGGAAGGGGAATTTGGGTTTTGATTTGGGCACCAATGTTTTTTATAATATCGAAAAAAATTGTGAAATATTGAAAAAAAATCATATAAATTTCTAAGAAAATATATTATTATCTATACTGAACTTGATAATTTTAAAAAGAGAGAAGAAAGAAAAATCTAAAAGAAAAAAAATCTGATGTTATCAGGTTAGGTAACTTGAGAGAGAGAGAGAGAGAGAGAGGCCCACCCATTGAGGTTCCATTTTCCTCTGATGGTAGCAGAAAGCAAGTCAGGATCAGCACAGGTAGGAATGCCATTGACTTGATTGTAAGAACACATGACACTGGCAACATTCCCATCAGTAACACAGCTCTTAAAGGGAGGTTGAAAAGTGTCATCCATGTCCTGTTTGGTAACCTGCCATTACACCCATTCACATTCAAAACAAGCTTCCAAAAGGATCATCCCAGTGACATTTTAACTCGACTAGTTCTTGGTCCATGTGGAAGACTCCCAATCCCACACACACCGAGTAAGCAACTACATAGAAGGACTCAGAAGGGTGTTGAGCGTCAATCAAACTCAAGACCTAGCTTCATGATGAGAGTTTCTTGACCGTCAAGCCAACCCCCTCCTGGGTTCATTTCATGTAACAAACTTCGATTTCCGCACATTATAGATAACACTACGGAGAGTGACCCTTCTGTATTGAAAGTGATTTGAACCCAAGACCTTCCAGATCTTATGCGGGTTGTTCACCGCTAAGCCAACCCTCACGTGTTGAAATATAAATTACATGAAACAATGATTTTCTACATGTGGATGAAATTTAAGACTCATTTTCTTTGATTTTACTGAAGTCATTGAAACTGGAATACATTTCTTAGTGGCTGTTTGCGTTGGAGTTTAGGTTGAGAAGATATTTGGGTTGAAAAACCTCACATTGATTCAACTACCTTCTGTATATTTAAGTAATTTACAGTAACATGTTTCATTTGATGACTTTGATTTTCTCCTTAGTATGTCAATATTTTATTATCATTTTGGTATAAAAATTCATCAGTCTCTTCTTTCATTAAGTAAAGATTGCACATTTTACTTCCATTTTCTTATAAAAAAATTCAATGGCCTCTCTTTTCATTTGATAAACTTGAATGCTCACAAGTCTTATGAATCTTCTTTTCTAATTTCTAAAGTTGAGAAAGGGAAGTAGGGTTTGATGAAAATTACCTGAGCATTGAAGTGATAGCGATCGGAACCTTTCCAGTTATCCAAATCATAGGCGGTGTAATGCTTACAGCAAGCGGCAACCTTGAGTCGATTTGAATCGCCATTGTCTGTTTGTTGCAAGCCTCTTACATACCCCGTCGCGTATTCACTCGAAAGCAATGGGTCTTCTCCCGGAGTCTCTTGGCCTCTTCCCCATCTTGGATCTCTGAAGATGTTGATGTTTGGGCTCCAAAATGTCAACCCGGCTAGACCCACATTATACATTGCTCTTGCCTCCGTCGACACGACCTGCAATTTGCAATCAATAGCATTATTGAATATTCATACACTTATATTGTATGACTATTATCCTCATCAGTGTTGAAGTCATTATATCGCCAATTTAAATTCTATATAAATTAAAACTTGAGACACTTTAATATTCAATCAATAATTCTAACAACCATAAGATAGTATCTAACATAATAAAGGTAAAATGTTGAACAGTTTGAATGATATAAATGCAATGTTCGATCTTGTCATCTTATCTTTTGATTTTAATTTTTTAAAAAATAATGACTTACATTTGTTAAAACTTCAAAAGTCAAAATTAAATGACTAAAATATCATTTAATTATAATAAAATATTTACATATTTCATATCTTACCCGCAGGCAACAAAGTCCAAGTGAGGTCAATCCGGGCCTCACTTATACCCTATACCCTTCTCACACCTTATCCTATCCAAGAATTAGATCTCTAATCAATTTGAACTTGAACTCAGTGAACTGATCTCACAATTGGATTGAAATCTATTCAAAACTGTCTCAATTTTTACCATTGATTTTGAGACTTTTAGAATCACGACTTTTGAAATCCTTTAGACTTGATTTTCTATGAATAACATCATCTAGAAAGTACTTTTCAAATAGACCCCGCGCGACCGACTATCCTCATCTATGTGGGCCCTACAAGACCACCCATACAATATCTCATATACATGATATCGTGTAGATAAATCTATTTACTCAATCATCCATTACAACATATTTTTTAAAGCTCATAATAAAAATCTTGTAAAAAAATTTAATTGAAGTATTTGCAAACCTAAATCTTGATGAATGTCAATAACAATGTCCAAAAATTTCCAACCAATCTTTAATGCAATGTGTCAGGGCTCAAGCAGTAAAGCCCCAAAGTCTACAAGCCACTTGAGGTTGCCACAGGCTCACAAGTCTCCAATTTAATTAATGAGTGTCACAACTAAGATTTATTTCTCATGAGAAGACCAGGAAGGGCTTAGAATATATTTTTTTCAAAGAAGATTTTTTTTAGTATTATAGATAATTATCATTTTATGATACTAATTTTTATTTAAATTATAACAAAGTAATTAAAATGTACCTTAAGAAAAATGAAAATGTCATCATCAATCTCCTTTAGATATTTTGATATTTCTTCTTTAGAAATTCTCCTCTTTATTTACCAAATATCAATTCTAACAATAAAATGAAAAATGTGAAAATTTATAGTATTTATGTGATTTGAAAATGTATCTAACTCCTAAGTGTCGGTCATTATCTTTTTCATGCACATCTTAATGCAGAATAAATTCTATAATCATACAAATCATATATACATACATATAAAAATCATGAAACTACTCCCAAACAAGTGTTGACAAAGTTCTCATCTTAGCATGAATTGAATGACCACCTAATACAAGAGATCTTCGTGACAATTATTTCATTTTCAATCAAAGTTTTACAAGTATTTCTACAATTAAATTGTCTATCAAATCCATGGACGAGGGGTGCGAAATTCGGTATTTTTCTTTCCTCTTTTTTTTTAAAAAAAAAACGGCCGATATGGGCCGATATTGTGATATCGGCCGAGATATCGGTTGATATGATGTGATTTCAAACCGTATCATATCGGCCGATACGATACGTATCAACCGATATTTGCACCCTGACAATGCCCATGAAATTTTAATTTTATAATTATCTTTCATCAATGTACATTCTAATTTTATAATTCTAAACAAAAATATCATCAAAGGACTAGCATTTTCAAAATGCAGTCTCTGGAAGGAGAAGAAGATGCTCTTCGTCGTGCATATTTGAATCTAGAATGAATCTCTTAAAAATTAAAAAATGCTTTTGATAATTGTTGATTAGAAATTGGTATATACTGTGGCCCAGAGAACTGAAGAATACAAGAGGCATTTTCAATGATCAATTCATTTTCAAAATTCGATTGAAATTTTAAAAGCATTTCTAAAATTAAGTTGTGGATCAAACACATTGACTAAAGCCCACAAAATGCCATTAAAAAAAGAAAAAGAAAAAATAGAATTTTGAAATTACAGAGGAAGGAGGTGGAGGAGGACTAATGCCCACAAAATGCCATTAAAGAAAAGGAAACAGAATTTTCAAATTGCAGAAGAAGAAGGACTAATGCCCACAAAATGCCATCAAATAGCGATCGAAGAGGAAGAAGTGGCAGCAGCAGCTCAAAATCTGAGAGAGAGAGAGAGAGAGGAAGAAGAAGAAGTCACCTTTCCAATGGCTTGAAACAGAGAACTGTTGAAAGAAGCTGCGGTCAGAATAACCATAGGAAAGCTTGTAGCTCCAGGAACTAGGCTGGAGAAATGGGTTCCAGGCCCAACGTAGGAAACTCCATGCAGAGCTTCAGACCACCATTCATAGCTGGGAATCCCAAGCCTCCCAACGGCTCCAGCTTTGTTCACCAAAAACCCGATTTTCTCCTGCAATGTCAGCCTCTTCACCAAATCCTCCACTCTCGCCGCCATCTCCATCGACGTGTTGCAGAATCCGTACCCACCCACGTCGGCATTCTTCGCCACGTCGCAGGCAAAAATCGGAGACTGGCCGGAAACCACTCTGGAACTCAACAAGATGAAAAGAAGAAGGAAAAACAGAGGGAGGCGGGCCATCTTCTGTTCTAGACTTCTAGAGTGGCTGAGCTGAAATGGGGTTGTGGGGTTTCGTGTGTTTTTGTTTATAATACTGAAAAGATGCTGGCTTTCTGTCCAACCCATGAGCAAATGAATGATGGGTACAAATCCATTCAGAATGATGGGTACAAATCCATTGAATGAGAGGAAGAAAGAGAGGAAAATGAATGATGGGAAGCTGAGTTGGTACGTCTTTGAGACTTGAGAGCCCGTGAAGAAGAAGATTGCATTTCAAGAACAAACACCGTACTGACCAAGTGACCAGTGATTTGTAGAAGAAAGAGAGAAGGAGCCGAAGCTCATTTCGGGAGTCTGAAGATTTTCTTTTATTTTATAAAGAACGCTGATAAACCGAATCACTAAAAACTCGTGAGTCGTGACTCAATTTGAATTTTACCATAAATTTGACGAAAAAGTAAGCCCATTAACTCTGTATAATCAAATAAACACTTCAGATGTAATAATTTAATGAAATAAATCTATTCAGTTCAAAAATTCACAAAGATTTAAACTAACTAAAATATATGGCCAAAGAAAATATCTTTATTAATAACTCACTTATTTTCTTAAATCAAATTCATAAATAATTTTGAGTGAAGCATTTTTCTTGTGATTGACATAAGATAACTTGATAATTTAATTAGAAAGGTTAATTTATGTAATAAAGTGATAAATTATATTCAAATTGGTTTTTTTAACTTATTATAACTGTGTCAGTCACATTAGAGTTTTCTGTTTTATTATATACGTTTGTCTGTGTCAGGGCTTGGGAAACATGATCTCTGCAAAAGGATCCCGTGAATGATCGAACCGCTGAGATTCTCTTGACCATTGATGGAGATTGATGATCGAGGTAGCAGGGCCAGCTCATTCGGCTTGGCTTGCATTGGCTCGGTTTACGAGCCATGGTTGCTATTTGCTAAGGTACGCATGCATGGATGCGCACCAAAATAGGAAGATTCAGTGACGCATTGCAGTATTTTATTTTTTAAGATTTAATTATTTATATAAAAAATTAAATTTAAATTTAAATTAACAGTGAATATTGCCGTCAGTTTAATAGCATAAATAATACGTGATAATTTCACATTATATGATATAATTATTTAAAATATAAATAATTGTTGTTGATAAGAGACTGTCTTTAAATTTAATCAGATATTAAAATTTATTTTTATATAAAATTAGAGAGATGTTAATATATACATAGAGTATAGATAAAAAAGTATTTATTTAAAAGTCTATGAAGTTTATTATGCTTCTTTCATTTAATTTATTTAATTATGCGTCTAATAGTTTTATAAAATTTTAAAAAATACATATATGTAATTTTTTTAAATTCAAAATTATTATTAGTTTAAGATCTTTAAGATGTAAACTCTACTTATCTTAAATGACACTACTTATTATCATTTTACTGTTAGAATAATAATGTAGAATTATTCCTCATTATGTTTGTAGAGGTAAGATGATTGAAAGCAAGGACCCCATTGAAAGCATTCATTTGGTGAAGCCCATACTTTTATAGGAAGTAATTGGACCCTGCCATCTTAACAGACTTATGGGCCCATTGATCCACATGGAATCTTGGATCAACCAACAAATTGACAAGAAACCTAACACATGGACGGATGGACCATAACTTAAAACTTTGCTCAGGGTCTCCTTTTCTTTGATTATGTAATACTTCTTCCATCCTAAATATGGATAAAATGGGACTGATTATTTTTGGAACCTCATTGAGGTATGCAACCAATAACTCTATATAATATTTAAGACATTATCTTCTAAATAGTTAGTTTTTTAAAGTAAATTTTACTTCAAGAAGATTAACATAATTTTCTTCTTCGTATGTTCCACGTGCAGTAAATGAATGTGAGGGGAGATGTGAAGTTGATAAAAGTTTCACATTGCTTACACTAAAAAACCAATAACACTATATAGAGTGTCGGTCCTGAGATGTCTTGAAATCTCACGGGCCCTAGACGCAGTGCAAATCCTGAGGTAGAGGCTTTAAACAGCGGCCTACTCTGTCTATAGTCAGGACTGGCCTTGAATATATAACACTTGAAGCTCTCTTTTCACGATAACTAACTTTTGAGAGTAAATTTTTATTCAACAATGTCAACATAATTTTCTTCAATCACCGATCACCAAATTGACTCTTTCAATAACTACATTCTTAAGATCTATTTCACCAATACTTATGGATGTATGAATCTCTCACTGTATCATCAGTGATTGAGATCTACCATAAATATGTGTATGCATGGATGTATATGAGAATTTCTCTTTTCAGAATAAATGATTGATCTGATAGGATAGAGCTTATCATAATCAATTCTTTTTTTATATGGTCGTTTCTTTATTATTTTATTATATTTATTAATATAATATTATTTTAATTGATTACTTTTAAAGCAAGCATAAAGTCCAAATCCACAAATTTCATATTCTCTGACATTTGAGTGCAGATTAGGTGTGCTGGTAGATTTGAGGTGGATGGCACCATCAAAAAAGGTCAGTTCACTCATTGTTTGGTGTACACATTCAAATTGGATATCAAAAGTTTTGCCCATTGCCACTTGGAAACAAACAAGTCTTCCTGTCGCTTCTGCCACTTTAAAGAACACTGAATCTTTCCTGTGGCTCCCCTTCTCTCCATTTCTCCTCTGCCAATGCCCCACCATCCCACTTAGGAAAAATTTAAGGCAAATTAATTTTGAATTTGAAATCTACTTTTAATAAAAAAAATATTCTAAGTTGAAAAATATCAATGAACTATAATATTAACTATTTTAAAAAAAATATTGACCATGTGTGATAGTTATAATGTGATATAGTTAGTTTTACATATAGAATTTACTTTTAATATAAAAAAATAAATTTTGATATCTTTATATTGTTAATATATATTAATATCAACTATTTATAAAAATCATTGAAATATCGATTCTCTTTGTCCGTGTGGTCATGGGATTGGACTGGACTCAAGTGAAAACCTAAAAAGAAAAATAAAAATCATTGAAATGTTGGATTAAAATACACTGTTTATTCAACTTAAAACAATATATTTTACACTAGGCCAAGTCGATCCAAGCGGAGCCGAGGTGCCTAACGGTGGGCGGACGTATTTAAGGAGAAATAAATGGAGAAATATGCAGTCGACGCCGATTCGGGCGGACGGGGGCGGAGAAATAGGTGGCCGGCTCGCCATTGGACTAGAAATTCTGACTAGAAAACAAAGAAAGAAACATAATGAGTGGAAAAATGGAAAGAAAGAGTCGTCCTTGTTTGGCTTCGCCGCCCGTGAAACTATAGGTGAGTTGCTGACTCTGCTCTGCTTTGTACTCTCTTGGATTTGGCCCATTTGGGTTCCATGTGATCCATCTCTACGGTGAGCATTTTGTCGATTTTATGCACAATCAAGCACTTCATAATTTAATGAAGAAATTATCAAATCATAATTATCAGTTAGGAGAAAGTAGTTTGAAGGGGCAAAACTGATCCAAATGAATAAAAAATTAACTTTTATGACGAAGACAATTATTTTAAATATAATTTTCATAAACATCAAGCTAAAAAATTCAGGACTGTGTTTGTGTTTGGATGAAAGGTAAATTTTGCAGAGATTGCTTAGAATTATATTATGAATTCCTTTTGCCAGCAAAGAATTTTCAAAAGTAAGAGAAGAGAGGATTTTTTACCTTTATTTTTCTATTTGCACGTGCACACACCCAAACTTCTGGCAGGTTGTATTAGATGTTGAGTACAAAAATTATATAGATAAGTAAATTATCATTTGTGCTATTATACTAAAAAATGTATTTATTGAATTATGTTAGCTTCTAATTTAAAAAAAAATAAAATTATTTATAAATATTTTGATTTATTATAATTAATTCAATACTAATAATGTATCATATGAAAATTATAAATATTGAATCTAAATTTTAAAAATAAAAACAATTTTAACAATATAAATTGGGTAGTGATCTTCCTGCAAGTATTTTGTATAATCAAATACGAGTTTTAGTATATTGTCAATTTTATCCTTCACATGAACAATAAAATTTCAGTGAGTAGATTTATTATTCATGCGAATTTCAAAGAGCTAATTTACTGTTGATGCGAAATCCGATGAGGCGATTTATTGTTCATGCAAATTTCGGCAAGTCGAGTTAACTATTCATGTGAATTCGGTGAGTCGATTTACTGTTCATGCGAATTTCAGCGAGTCGATTTTACTGTTCATGAGAATACTGGCGAGCTGATTTTACTATTTATGCGAAGGGTTTGTGAACCGATTTTATTGATCATGCAAAGGGTAAAATTAGTAATAAACTAAAATCATGCAAAGGGTAAAATTAGTAATAAACTAAAATCCATGTCTGCTTACAAAAACCTCGAGGATTGCTATCCAATAAATTAATCATAATTGTGACCTACATGAGGCCTTTATGCCTAAGTACAAAAATGCAATTTGTCCAAAAATATAATAAGTCAAATAAAAATAAAATTCACAAGTAAATCATAAATTAAATAGAACCCACCCCACAAAAATATCCTACTGAGGTAGGACTCGTCAATGAATAATTATTCTAATCCACCGTCCATGAATGAAACAAAATGGAATTAAAAATATGCGGGCAGAGAATAGTGGGTCCTTATCACCAAATCAAGAGACAAAGGCCCTCAATTCTTCATATTCCCTTTTTAATTCTGAGTTTGGTGTCTCTCTGCACTTCCCAAATCAGAAGTCCGCCCTACTTGACTACATACTTGTGCACTGTAATCCTTGTTTAAAATTATTATTATCATCAGTATTATTATCTTTGCCATCATCACATCACTATCACCAATCACCATAACTCTTATTTAGCATAAATTTCTGTCTTAAAATTTATTTTATTTTTTTCCTTTTTCACTCATCTCTCCTCATGTAGATTGAGTGAGTTTACTCGCTGGTGATCGAGTCTGAGTCAAGTCCAAATCATAAAAGAACACGTTACAAAAATTGATTGAAAATCATTAAAATCAAGTGAAATAGTCAAATCTAGCAACTATTCCTATAGCAGCACTATGTCAGTCTTGAGTATTGAGTATTGAGCATCAGCCATAAATTTTATTGACCACCTAGACTTTGACTCAACTAATTCGAGAAATTCTGTCATATAGATTAGGGTTGAATTAAAGTCGAATCGGGTTAAATCCGACTCGACCCGAGTCAATATTTATGGAATCCGATCTGATTCGATCCAAGCTATTGACCCAAAATTTTCAACTGAACCGACCTTAATTCTAACTCGACTCAATCCGAATTCTGATCTAACCCGCATTACGAACCCATTTTAACCTAACTTTATCCAGGTTGGCTCGAATCGGACCGGGTCGAGTTGGATTAACTTGAAAATTTCTCAACTCAACACGACTCGAATTCTATGCGTATTTTTTTCTTCTCAACCCAACCCGACCTGCATGATTTCTCTGGTCAGGTCATGCAGGTTGGGTCAAAACAGTTTCACCCCTAGTTGAGATTTACACAAAAAGGTAAAGTTTAGGGTAGCAATCATCTCACGGGAGTTTTGTGTAACCCGACACAGGTTTTACTATATTGCCCATGTTGCCCTTCAAACTCTCTAGCCAAACCATTCGAATCGGCTCGCCGGATCACTGACCCTTCAACTGCGATATAAATCGGCTCACTGACTGGCTTGCCGGACCATTGACCGGATCACTGCAATTTATCTAAATAAGACTGTTTTTTCATACAAAACATCAAATCAGATCACTAAAATCGGATTACTGAATAGCTCACTGATCGGATCACTGATTTTTTAAAAAAATACTTTCGTACAGTAGTGGAAGGGTAAAATGGATAATACCGTAAATCCCGTGTCTCGTTACACAAAATGCCTGTGGGAGGATCGCTACCCAAAGTTTATCATCTATAGTTAATTTAAGATTTAAAAGTATGGGTTGGGAGCATATTTTAGAAATCCAAATTTTATACTCAGTTCAAAATTTTATTAAGTGGAGTGATTTGGATGAACTTTTTATTTGATTCGATTCAAAAATTTATTAAATTGAGTCAATTCAAACTTGATTCGTCTGAATATTTTGAAAAATTTTAAATTATGGTTGAGTCCATACTTGAGAATGCCGTGAAGTGTGGACCACCATTCCAAGTGAAAAAATGAGCTCTCAAATTTAACTGATTAAATAATTAGTTTATAATAATATTTTTGAAAATTGATTAACAATAATTTTGGACTATCTATCTAAAAAAATCAATCTTGAGTTTGATAGTCTAATGGTCCAAAATTGACATGGATCTCTGTTCAAAAGATGTTAAGAACTTCTAAAAACAAGGCAAAATATTTTGTTACAAGCATCTATCAAGAATCTAGGTATTATTATTTTATTTGGCCAAGGGAGGTAAGGAAAGGCCTGTCTTTCACAAATAGATTATTTGTAATAAGGCAATTGTTCTTTTTGAGGTTAGCCTCTTTTGGATAAAATAAAACTTAATATGACATAAGAATTGATGCTAATTTGGCCCATTACAAAGGTTATTTTGTATGGAATCAACATGCTTGGTAAAAGAAGTTATTGGTTAAAATTATTCTATTTTTAAAGATATAAATATGCAAATATAATAAAACATTGGATATTATTAGAAATTTTTAATTTTTGATGAACCAAATTATTTTTAAAAATAAAAGAAGTCCTAAAATTTGTCTTCGCCAGTGTGAACATGAAATGTAGCATGTATGATTAGTTCACAATTTAAATTTCTCAAGGATTTGACGATTCAACTCAAATTGCATCAACTCGCTAGAGTTTTGAATAAGTTTTCAAAAAGACTTATAGAAAAACTCGTAAAATTACTCAATTCAATTAAGTTTCAATTTTGAGCTATGATAAGAATCATATAAACAATTAGATATTGTTCTTAAAAATGAAATTATGACCTGTATATTATAAGACCCACCAAATGGAATAGTGAATGGTTCATTATTGGAGAAGTTATCCGAATATGTAGCTCATAAAAATATCTTCCAGCCTTATTGAACTTTGCAATTTTCAAAAACATACCCCGACTAATCTAATTAAATCGATTTTTGATAGGCCTCATATTTAAATAAAGATTGCGCCACCCATTAAGTTAACTTCACACTTAAATATGTAATATATATATTTTATTAACGTGTGGAAAATTAAGACACAGTGCTATTAAAATCCCCACAGATGAGTCCACTACCCCTAAAACACACCAAAATTAGACCATGGGGGCTCAAACCCACAACTTTCCTCTTTCTAAGACGGGAGTCAAACAGTTAAACTACATCAAATAATATTATATACACAAATACACTTCTATTCATAATTTTCATAGAACTTATATAAATGATAGATGAGTTGTCAAGCTTTAAACCTTTCAATTGACAAATAATAGCAACTACTCACAATAGTTGATTGCTAAGTTGATCATGTTATTTTATTTTTCATTTGAGTACGAAACCCTAAATTTCAATAGGTCATCATTATGGTTTTTCTTTGATATTTTCAAAGGAGGAGAATTTGGCAACTAATCATATCTTTGGTAGCTTACAATTAAGAGTTATCAAAGATGACCCCACTTAGGTAGTGTTCTTAATTTGATATCCCAACTCCCAAGAGATGTGAATGTTGGCCCCTATAGAAGGTAGTTGTGAGAGGTTGATGAAAATGTCTACAAAATCACATGGGATTGAGTCCCATTCTCAAATCAACAATTATTCAACACCAATGGCTACCATCTTCTTAGTAGTTGTGATATCAATGGATTGTCCTTTACAAGTTTGTCTCACATTCATGTTTTAGTATAATATCATTTCAAATTTACCAGAAAGGATTCTATATTACCATCTCAACAGTGAAGATGATATCAATTTTTTAGAATTTGGTTTATTAGAATGATTTTTTTATTTTTAATACTTAGATCCAACAATTTATAATTTTCATTTGATTAATTTTCAACCGTTAGATTAAATATAATATGATAGGTCAATGTATTTATCTCTAGACGCTGAATTCGGAAACAAATATTTTTCGGGTGAAACCCACCCCTGACTTGGTAGACACTTTAAGGAGTCTCCATTTATGACGTAGTAAGTAGGATCAGGTGAAAATATGAGCGGTCTGTGATGGGTTCGACTCGAGATATGGGTTCAGGTGAGAAGAGGGGAATAGCAGGCGAGCGAGGGTGATGTCTCAGGCGGCAAGCAGAGAAGTCTTCAGGTTGGGCACGGGGGCGTGAGGCAGTAGGATGACAGGGAATGGTGAACCACTATTCACAGTAGAAAGAGAAGAAGATGGGAAGAAGAGAAGAAACAGGGGAATCCACCGGAAGGAGAAAAGAAGAAGAGAAGAAACATAGGAATCCACCCGTAGTAGAAGAGAGGAGGAGAGGAGAAGAGAGAGAGACGGGAATTAACCCAATAAATTTTATTAATCCATTGTTGCCAATTACAATGTCTAAAAGGGTTTTTTTTTTTAAAAGAAAACCCAAAATCTAAAAATAGCAATAAAAATAAAAAAAGAAATTAAAAAAAAAAGAAAAAAAGAAACCTAGATAAATCTAATTTTACAAATATGAAAATAGAAATAGAAATAAATTAAAAAAAATAAAAAATTTCCAAATCTCTTCGATTTTCTTGCCGGTTTTCAATTCAGAAAAGATCCTGATTTTTCAGATTGATACCCGTGCTACATCAATTTATCCTATTTTTTGTGATATCTAACTCTCTAGATTGAGTCCCTTTCAAAGACTCAATACCATTTGGAGCTACACACTATTAGCTTTTGAGTTAGTGAGTTAGTAGGGACTCTAGAGTTCATATTGTAATTGAAGCACTAACTCAAAATTACATGATGATACATTGTATATTGGCCCATACATTGTGAAATTTTGAAGGCCGCAACACAACGATCAATACATTGAAGTGTGTTGTGGCCATGAGACGTTCAGTCGATATGGAGACTGATATCATTGTAGATGTCCGCATCAGTATCCGTAATGCGTGTGGGGCTCACGTGGGAGAGAAACCTTCTTTCCTTCTCCTTCTTTCAGCTGACATCGCGAAAAAAAATACTTGTTTTCGACCATTCTGACGTCCATTTGAAGCAATTTTCAATTCACTTTATGAGATTTACACCGTTTAAACTCAAGTTCATTAAATCTTTCATTTCCTTTTATCTGAAAATGAATTCTTAAGTAAATGATGAGGGCCTTACTTTTATGGGCTATCCATTTTCCAAATGGCAAACGGGCCCTAAACCGCTAGAGACAAAGGGGTTTACAACAAAAGATGTTGATTTGACAACACTCGGATTAAACTTTGGCTCACTTGATTGACTTGAATCAATTGAAGTCGATGTTTAGTCAAGTGAGTCAGTGAGTTATACCAACATCTTTTAGTCTAGTTAAAAATTTGACTGAAAAAGAACAGAGAAATGCTAAAAAAAGCATCAAAACCCGCTTTAAATCATCTATTTCACTCTTCATTAATTGAACTTAAAATCTCCATTGAATTTCATTGAACTTAATATCTCTATAACCTCAAGTCACTCTAGAAGAGTTTAAGAAATTATGCTTAATTTGTGTCTCCCAATGGTAGCTAGAGATGTAAATGGCACGATAAAGCCCAGAAGCCTCAAAGCCCAACCCACAAAATGTGGGCTTGGGCATCAAGTTCAGCCCAATTGATGAACAAGGTCGGGGCTCAAACTCCAAAACCATACCCATTTTATAAATGGGTTAAAGTTCAAATTTATACATGCTCAGTCTAATTATATAATAACCCAATGGCATATTTATAGAAGACCATAATATATAGTAAAACTGTTGGCCTGTTGGTTTGAATGGAACAAGTCGATGTTAGAGCTTTTTTTTTTTTTGAATTTACGTGTGGGAAATTGCAGGATACCCAGCGTAAAACCCCCACGAGTGAGCCCACTACCCCTAGGGCACACCAAGGTTAGGCCATGGGAGCTCGAACAAGTCAATGCTAGATCTTTTCAATCATAATTAAAGAAACTCTAATAATTCTTAGTGCAAAAGTTACAGGTTTTCTCTTTGACAAGAATGCAAACCAACAGCGCCTAGATCATCCATCTAGTTGGGCTTTCCATTGAGCTCGGGTATTTTTTCCTATTAAGTTCGTATCTTTTTAGCCCATGTTAAACTTGGGCCTGACAAAGCCAGCTCATTTACATAATCCGAGAGGTCATGACCTGTCTATGATAATCACTAATGTATTTTTTTAATGGATAATCAATACTGTACTTGCTTTAATTTTCTTTTGTAGTGAATGATACCAATTACCAAGACAGAAGGTTGAAACCCATTTGTTTACTGTCCACATAAATCAGGGCCAGTCTCGAGATCTCCTAAAATCTCAGGGGCCCTAGACTGAGTGAAATTTCAGAGGCCCTTTATAACTGGTATATTAAGGAATTTAAGTGTGTAGAGGCCCTAGATGACGGCCTACGCCGCCTATGTCCAGGGCCGGCCCTGACATAAACGTACGTGCCTCGTGCGCTCATTAGATGGTTAATCTAAACTATTAAAAATGCTAGTTATTTCATTGGATTTTGATCTAGCTTTGATTGATTTTCATTTGTCCTAGATGAAAATATTTATTTAATAGTTTTATTTTCATTTAAAAAAAATAAGAGTTAGAATTATCTGATAGAACCCATTTAAAAAATAATAATAGATAAATTGTTAAGCAAAAGTAATTGCAACCAGGTAGAAAAATATACAATCAAGCAACAAACAGAATTTACAGAAGGTTAAAAATAAAAGTGAGAAAAGAGGTTTGTCCCAATCAACTAAAGAAAGAGATTACAATCATCAAAACTCCTGGAATCTTCATGCTTTTACACAGCAATTGAAACAGCTCAAAAATCTCTTTCTTGTCTGCAAGATTTACAGAGGAAAAGCAACAAAATGTCAAAACCAATATAATCTGAAACCATCTTTTATCGTAGGATTTCCCGTGATTTTCCATATGTAAATTAAAAAAATAAAATAAAATATTATTAATGAAAAAATTTCAAGACAAAACACATTTACGGAGTTGCATGAGTACCAGTGCAAAGTTACGGCATACTAAAAAAATAGAATAAGAACACTCAACCGTCAACACTAAAATAAAAACGTGACACTAAGATGTGAAAATAATATTGATGGAAAATAATATATTAATTTATTCTAAATAATTAAGTGACAGATATAGTAATACTTTAATTATGTTTTTTTTTTAAATGTTTAATAATATTATAATTATAGGCTAGAAAAGTCCATCAAAAGTCCCTTAGACATACCAATATTAAAGAAGCCGTGCAACATAGCACACAGAAAATTATTGCCCGAGGAATTTAAACATCCAATATTTCTCATTAACATGAGAACGTATATACATGATGAAAAATAATAAAGATATTATTAGTATCATCATTAAATCATCGTCGTCCTCATCGTCATCATGGTTATTATTACTTGTTTCGGGTGGAGTTGGGTTCATGTATGTTCTGTTTTCCAAACATTCTTATCTGGGGCTATTCTTGGTCAATCTATTATACCGTAAGATTTTTTTTTTTAATTTACACGTAGAAAACTGCTAGATACCCACCGCAAAATCCTCATAGGTGAGCCCACTACCCATAGGGCACACAAAAGTTAGGCTATAGAGGTTCGAACACGCAACTGTCCGCTTTTTGAGACGAGAGGCAACCAGTTGAATTACACCCATCTGAGTTACACCCATATATTTGTAAATAAATAAACTATGATGCAACAAATACACAGGTAACGATCCTCCCACGGATATTTGTGTAATCCGACATAGATTTTAGTGTATTGTCAATTGTACCCTTTACATGAACAGTAAAATCAGACCATTTGCATGAACAGTAAATTTTCGGTGAGTCAATTTACTGTTCATGCGAATTTTGGTGAGCCAATTTACTGTTTATGCGAATTTCGTCGAGCCGATTTTACTGTTCATGCGAAGGGTAAACTTGGTGAGACAGTAAGAGTAAAATTTCAGCGAGCTAATTTTACTGTTCATACAAAGGGTAAAATTGACAATACACTAAAATCCATGTGTGGTTACACAAACCTCCCATGAGGGGATCGCTACGCCAAATACACAAGTATATACACAAAGACAATATAAAGTAAAAAATTATAAAAATATTCTCATGTACAAAAAGATTTTAGTAGGAGGCTCCCCTAGAAGGGTGACGTTGTACCTCTTAAAACCTCTGAAAATTATCTTAGACATCAAGATTCACCATTTGGAGATTTCATTATCGGAGATATATTAAATCATTTGAATATTTTATTTGCAGAATTTGAAATTTATCTTGCCATCCCAAGTCTTGAACTAATTCAAAATTTGAGCCATTTGATAATGAAACGCTTAATCTAATAGTGTAGATCTAGGGCTCAAATTCAACGGTGGCTTGGTTTAGCAACAGCCTATGAACTCCACTTTTAGACGATTTACAAGTCTTGGCCTCTTTTTTATAGCAAAATGATAAAGATAAGGGGCAAATGGAAGTGAGATTAGCCAGCCCAGTCAAAAAGGTTTCAAACCAATTCAAGTGAACAAAAAGTAGTCAAACAAGGGTTGTTGCACTGATCCCACCTTGACTTGGCTACTTAAGGACGTGACAGGATAAGATTAGATTGAGGCAAACTTAGACTTTTATGTAATAAGTTTGATAGGATCAAAATTTGGACTGAATCAAAATTTGGACTGAATCAGGTCGGACTTTAATAAATTTAATTCAACTTATGTCAGAACTTTACCCGACTCAAATTGCTGACTCGATTCAATTCGTATTTTATAACTTGATGCACGTGGGTCAAATCGAATTACGTCCAGTCGAGTCGGATTAATTTTAAATTTATCAATCTATTGATTTCTCAGGTCGGGTCATACGTGTTGGGTTAAAATCCGACCCAAATTTCACCCATAAGGTCTGAGTTACTCTAAATTCTAATTTGGACCTGAAAATTGCCCGACTCAAGTCAGGTCAACTTGAATTCACCTTTTTTTTTGGATTTTTTTTCATGCGAGTTTGAGTTAAGCTTAATCGGGTAGAGTCGGTATGGGCAATTTAAGATGATACCAACCAATGGATGGGTGTGACCCACCATTAAAATGATGGCTACATCTACCAAGAAAAAATGGTGAATCTTAAAGATATAGGCCCCTGCCATGTGAAAATGCAAGAAGGAAACAAAATCATCTCAAATAGAGAAAGATATGATACCTCTCCCATGTGAAAGTTGGAACTTGTTTAAATCAGAAATTAATAATTCTGTTCAATGGGCCCTATAGTCCAGCAATCCAGGCTGTGAATTTGGTGGATTCTACCAAGGACCAGTCGAAAAAAAAAATCATCATCTATAAAAGATATCCAAACTATTCAATCAGTGAATTGAAGGACCACATTATATTTTGTCAGGAATTTTCACAACTATTATATAATAATATACTCCCTCCGTCCCATTTTAATTGTCTCATTTGAAATATTTGTATTTTTTAAAGAACTCTCTCTAAAAGACTAACATTTCATATGATCTCATCCATTTTCAATACACTTTATACTAAATGAGACAATTATTTTGGGACAATTTTAAAATCCATATAGGACAATTAATTTGAGACAGAGGGAGTATAATATTATGAAATTTTAACAGTAACTATCTAAATTTT
Source organism: Chimonanthus praecox (assembly GCA_022113865.1). Taxonomy (NCBI): domain Eukaryota; kingdom Viridiplantae; phylum Streptophyta; class Magnoliopsida; order Laurales; family Calycanthaceae; genus Chimonanthus; species Chimonanthus praecox. The sequence goes on from CM039093.1 coordinate 57,937,115, forward strand.
AAATCTATAATTTTATTATTTTAAATATATTATTTTTTATTTTATGCTTTTCAATATTTTTCTAAAAATATCATGGTAAAATCTAAATACTTTAACAATATCCAAATATTATTTTTTGGCAATATCTAAATAAGAGAATTAATAATTTTTATAGTACAATGGATAATCCAATCTAACCATCTCTTCATATGGATTTTATAAATTTTGGAAGGGCATAAAACTCTTTAATTAGAAACTCCGGTTATTATTTTTTTTTTTATTATTAACGTGTGTAAAACTTAAACATAGTCCTACTAAAACTCTCACAGATGAGTCCACTACCCCTAAGGCATACCAAGGTTAGGTTATTGGGGCTTGACCCCACAACCTCCCACTTCCCGAAGAATGAGACAACCAGTTGAACTACATCCATCTGAGTAAGAAAAACTTTCAAATGCGCGGTCTGTAGGAAGTTTTTCAATGGAAAATAAATGATGAGTCAAACGTCAATCAAATCAATCGTCTTATCCTTCGTATTTAAAATCTTGAAAATTTGATCTTTCTAATCCATCAACTATTCAAGATTCATCTAAGAAAGATACAATATTTATATAGAGTTTTTATTAGGTTATTGTGTTTATAATTTTTTTACAAATCTCATCTATGAATTTCAAGCATGACTAGATATTAGAGTAAATGGCCCTTAAATCTGTAAGGTAAACATTAAAATATGATAGTAAAACTATAGTAATAATGCTAGCAAGGTATCTAGCAGACCAAATCAATAACCTACAAACAGAAGTCCATATAAAAGGCCATCTAATGAGCCCAAGAAGGGATAGTTAGGTCTTCGTACTTTGGACATATTTGAGACACCGAATCTTTTGCATGGACGGCCCAGATCACGAAATTGTGGGGCCCATATCTCCATATCAACAACCATTTCAAAAATTCTTGCTAAAAAAATTTCTACTACTGATATTCCAGTTCCACAATTTAAAAGCAGAACCTTCTAAAAATGAAAAAATTATAGATAAATAGAAAATAAAATAAATTTAAATGGGTTCGAACGGACATTCTACTTTAAATATTCATATTTGGAACTTTACAATACTATATAATTTGAAGAACTCCCTTATAATTATAATTTTTTAGAGAAGTCTCTAAATTTTTTTAAAAATGCCTCTGTAAAATGTTAAAGAATTTGTATTTCAGTGCTTCCCATGTTTTCATTTATACATTCATAATTTAAAATAAAAAATTTCAATTCGATCTTATTTTCATATTTAGCATTTCTTACCATTTTTAAATGATGAATATAAATAAGAAAACAATGACAAATTTTCTATCATTAATTGATGATTCAGAGTGATAGCGAGAATTGTTACCGTCGGAGAATGGGGGGTGTGAATTGGGGCGCCGGCGCCGTGATGTATCTGCTGATCGGTGTTCTGGGAGATGAACTCTTCTTCGTTGCCGAGACTCGCCCTCGAAATATCCTTCTTGTTCTGCTTCCTATTCTCCCTTATCTTTGAAAAATCCAACGAGTAATCTGGCATCTGGTGCTTCTGATCCCAGTCCCCAAACTGGGGTACTGATAACCATCCATTCTTCTGTTTATAAAAAGAAAAAAGAAAAAAACCCAAATAAGAAGAACTAGAGCTGTGCTGTGAACATCAAAACTCAATCTCAGTAGCTTCATTTTATTATGCAAAATCATATTTAATCAGCTCAGATTTTTAAAATTCATTCTCTATTATGGGCTTAAAAGAGAAAGTAGAGATACAAGTTCTATTTGGATGGAGAATAGAAGAAAATAGGATTTGTTTCACAATTAATTTAGTTAGTGGTTTCTCAATATTATCATTTTCTTTGAAAATAACTTTCTACTCTTCGTTCAAAATCCTGCTACATCGAATGAAGAGTCTCCCAAAAAAAAGCACAAATTTTCTTCTTTTTCCAAACGGTAGTAAAAAGAAAAAATAAAACAGAGTCTTTTACAAGAGAATTCATACTTCCTCTCGAATTCCAGAAGGAATCTGTAATAACAGAGTATTTCAGTCTTCCCGGCTTCCATTTTAGAACACAGATCAAGTAAAAAATCACAATTCTTTCAATAAACAACATTCACGAGAAAGACTGGATTTTTGGCAAACTTTGGGCACAATGAAATCGAATTCTTGCAAAAGGGTTCTGTAGTTACACACAAGAACTATAGTCATACGATTTTAAGCTCCATAATTTCTAAGGATTAAAAAAAAGAAGAAGAGGTGTCTTTCTGCTTCCTTCTTTTAACGAATTCCGACCGTTGGATTCAAAACCCAGAAAATAAAAGTACAAGGAATGGAAACAAAATCGGAAAATTTTATTTGAAACATGTAAAGGGGATCCAGTATCCTCTTCAAAGTTTAAACCATAAAACCAAATGTCCCAGTTTTTCTTGAAAAATTCCTATCTCCAGCGGAAAGTAAGTAGCGAACAAACGGAAGAGTGAGAGAGAGAGAGAGGTTACCTCTTTACGATCGTCCATGAAATTAGATCTTCGAATGGTAAGGAAAGGTTTCAAGGAATTTGGGGAAGAAGAGGTTTGAATTCGAAAGAAAATTGCAGGGAATTCAGCGAAGAAAGGAGGGGAGTCGTAGAAGGAGAGACGGAAAGGAAAAGGAAGAAGAGATTAAAAGAAGAGAAGAAAACGACAGAGGGGACGTGGAAAGAATAGAGCTGATGACAGACCGACCAGAGATACTCTGCTGCTGCTTTTAAGCGGATTCCATAAGGAACACGGCAGCGCATTTGGACGTCGGCACTACAATATAATAAATATCTTCAATATTTTTATTTTTATCTCAACAAATATTAATAAAATAATTTTTACCTCTTAAAAAATTGGAGTTTATCACATTTTATATTTTTTAGATAAATTCATGTTAAAAACACGTTTTATTATGAGAACTTGTGATGATACATTTCATTAAAATTGAGATATTTACCATTAAATTTTTATTAAAAATATTTGATCAATATATATATATTATATATATATATATTTAAAATATCATTTATATTTTCAAACTTCAGTCATATTATTTATTTTTATTATTTTTTAAATAATATAATTTTTTGTAATATTTTTCCGTTAGATTTTCAATAAAAATTCAAAAATTTAAAAATATCTCGCTATTACTATTAATATCTCGAGAACGAAATTTGTGACAATTGTCAGCATAGCCGATACTTGTTCTTCTTACATTGACTCTTTAGTTTTACTTTAACTTTTTAGTTTGATTTTATAAAACAATAAAATTATACAATATTTTAATATTGACGTATTAAAAAGATAAAAGAAAGAGAAAAAAAAAATCATTCAAATTGATTCTATACATTTTTTATTTATAAATAAAATATATTATATTCTTTTCAAAATAAATAATATCTAAATTAAGATAGTGTTCTAGGTTAGATCAAGTCGAGTTTATGCTAATTCACTTCAAACTATTTTTTTTTTTTAAATCTAAAAATGATTTGACTTGCAATAGTTGAATATTCTGAGTTGTTTACTTAATCCAATTTGACTCCAGGTATGAATCTTGGATTTTCCTCCTTTACTTGACTCGATCTTTGAAAATCTTATAATATTAAAACTTTGAACTGATTTGACTTTAAACTTAGTGATATTTGATTCAACTATAAACATTTTGGTCAAGCTTATGTAAATTTAATTTTTTACCTAACTCAATTTGCACCTATAATTGAGAGTAAATACTTCTACGATCTAAAAAATCTACTATTACCACTACATATATTTACCTAAAATAATAAATATTAGTTTTAACCTAATTTTTTCATCTAATATAAATATATAAAATTAGGTACTTAATAAAAATTATTTTGCAAAACGATAATTTGCAAATTTTGTGATACGATATGTATAGGTAGACCCAAGCACTTGATGAGCATAGATAAATATTTTTTTAAAAAAATTGATTATAGAATTTTTATCTAACTCAATTTAAAACTACAAAATAATCATTTGAATTAATCAATAAAATTATATAAAATAATTGTACTTATCTTGAATTGAGCTTTCTTAAATCCATTTTCCCTTCTAAAAGAGTGGGAAAGACAGAAAGGAGAAGGCCGGCTGAACAATTATTATTTAAATCAATTAAAGACTTAGTCTTTGACAAAGGAATTTAGAGCTTAGATACTTTAATATATATTCTCATTCTTAAAAAATACGAAAAACAAGAAAGAAGTACAATATGGTCCCATCCAAAGCATCTTTATTCATTATAAAAATAATAAAAATAAGAAATCTTCAAGTTACATCATATTTAGATTAGTATATTAAAACTAAACTTAATCTCTCGTATTATAATCTAGTAAATAACATCTTGACATCATATGTGATTTGAGAATTAGTCGAGTATTCTAAATGATCTGAATACGTTGACTAGCATACATTTGAACTTAAAAGATATTATATGAACCAAACTCAACTAAATCAATCTAGTTTTGAGTTGAATTGTATTGGACTTAAGCAAATCTAATAATTTTAACAGAGATTTTAAATGATTTAACTATTGATTGGAATATATTTATCTTGGTGCTCTATTTTTATTATTATAAAAGAAACATTGAGGTAAATATGCTATCAAAATTGAGATTACTAGGATTTTCTGCGGTTTCCAACACGTAAATTTAAAAAAATAAAAAAAATTGAGATCGTCCATTTAGAAAGCCAATGTTATTATATATTATAAACACAAGACAAGTGCTATTCAGGTTGGGCAAGTCAAGTTAGATTCGGTCCTAGTTTTCAACTATAGTCTAACCCAATTTTCAATTCGGATAGAAAAAAAATTCAATGTTGAACCAAATCTAATTCAAATTATTCCAACACAACTTGACCCAAATTGATATGGGATCATTTGAGGTTGGGTTGAGCCCAGCCCAAATTACATCTCCATTATAAAACATGTTTAAACACTAATTTAAACTTGAATATGAAAAATTGAAAACTAGAACTTTACTTATAATTTGAGTCAAGGTTTACAACCGAGTCAAAACCATGTCACCCAAGTTTAATAGACTCAACCAAATTCAAATATATGTAAGTCTATAGGTGGCAACCCATGAATCGAAGCTGACTAATAAGAAATTAAATTTAATCTTATGCAAATTTAAAAAGATTTAAATTGATCGGACATGATTTATTATAAATTGATCTGATCTGACCTGACCCAATAACATTCCCACACTTGAAACTGTACAAAGCCTTCTCCCACTGTGAAAAAACTCTCCAACCAGGATCTTGCCAGTTTGGGCCAACCCAAGTTTAGGCCCAATTTCTTTTAAGGGCTTATGCCCAGGATTGGACTCGTGTTAACTCATTAAAACTCAGTCTTGAACTGACTTGTATCTGTCCGATCAGGGGTCCACTGTTTTTCGGCCGATGTCTCACTGATATCGGGCGATATTTTTTTTTTCTCTCTCTCTCTTTTTACAAATCTCGGCCGTATCGGACAATATCGGCGAGATCTCAGTCATATCTGCCGAGATCTCGCTCGTACGGCCGATACATCTCATATTGACTGAGATATCTGTTGCCTTTTTTTGACTCTTGTGTCCGATAAAACCTGATTTCAAACTTAAAAAGCATATCCAAACTTATTTGGGCTTGGGCTTTTTGACCCAAAGTATATTTGTTTGTATTATTTCAAAAAAAAATATAAATTGTATAATGTATTATACACGATATTGATTAAATTTACATAGATTTTATAAATTTACACTCAAATTTGTGATCTCAAGCCAAACTCCATTTTTTAGCCAAGTCCAACTCAGTTAAATTCAAATTTGAGCCTAATATTTTCAGTTAAAAACGAGTTCGGACATTGCTCCAGTCAAACTGAACACACTTTTCCAGTTTATCATGACTGATGACTCAAGAGGACTGAGATTAGACCCGACTCAAATTGCACACCCACGTGTACAGAGCCCATGTAAAAGTTTTTATAAGTTTATTTATCTTTATATATATATATATATATTTTTTTTGAATTTATGTATAAAAAATGGTGGGATATTCGAATGTAAAACCAACTTCACTGTCTAACACAGATGTAATTCAATTGATTGATTTTCGCTTTAGAAAATAAGATGTTGCAGATTTGAGTCCCAATAACTAGACCGTCGGTGTGCTGAATCTGATAAGATAAGATTAGTAAATGCTGTATTTTAAAACTTTTGAAAAAGGAGTAATTGAAGATTGTCTCTATCGAGCGTTAGTGTTCTACAAAACAGGCGAAGATTCTTTCGTTTCTTCTAGTTTTAGTGTTTTCCTTTTTCTTACTAAAGTCCCTGCGAGTCTCACTCTTGAAACTCCATTAAAGAAAGAAAGAAAGTCCTTCGATTGTTTCTTACTTGTCGGGTCAGAACCTTCTTAGAAAAAATTCTCCGTGTAAACTGAACTGCAGTACAAATCGCCCTCTTTGTTTTTTTTTTTTTTGCAGAAGAAAACCCTAGAAATCTCTCTGTGTCCATAAAATCTCCTTTAGTCTTCGACCCATACGTAGTTCCCATTCAAACCCATCTGGGTTTTTGATTTCTTCCTAAACCCGTTTCAGTTTCTTTATTTATTTATTTTTTATTTTTGCAATAAAAAATTTGCAGGCCTTTTGTTGGCTTTTTAGCTCAGTAGATCTGCTTCCAAAATGCATATTTGATGAACATACAATTTCAGAGATTTTCTGGGCTTTTTATCTCCTGGATTTTCCAATTGCTGAAATCCAAATCAATCCATGAATTGGGTCAGATCTGCAACTTAGATGTTGGTGACTTGTACATATTCCCCTCACTGATCTGAACCCAAAATGCGTTTTTGGACGTGGTTTTTTGAATTACTTCAAAGCAACTCAAGCTGTTAGTTTGACCTTTCGGGTTTTTCTTCTTCGGAGGATTTATCCAAGATGGTTTTCTGGGAAGGGTATTTTACTGATGAGGCGATGGGGACATTTGCCCCGATTGTTGTTTATTGGCTGTATGCTGGAATTTACCAGCTTTTGCCTCCATTGGACCACTATCGATTGCATACAAGGAAAGAGGAAGAAGAGAAGAATTCAGTACCCCTCTCATCTGTGATTAAGGGTGTTTTGCTGCAACAGCTTGTTCAGGCCACTGTCGCTCAGATGTTGTTCTTGGTCAGTACTTTAGCTTCACTATTGTGATTCAAAAAAATTCTACTTTCTCTTTGCTATTTGATATATGATGGATTCAATTAATGGTATTTCTAAATGCTTTAATTGAAGTAAAAATAATTTGTATAGGTGTTGCATGCAAAAAAGTCTTAATTTTGATGAATATGCCTGTCAAATTGTAGCCTCTGTAATTCTAGAAATACTAGAAGTTTGATGAGATCAGAAAATTGTGTACCATGAATCTTATCTAATCGTAGCCTCCCTCTAAAATCTTAAATGATGGCATAAAAAAATAATATAGTCAACAGGGGATGAATTTGATGATGATGGTGTGAATGTCACAAAAACATAGTCTCCTAGACAATGTATGAAATGCTTTGATACCATTTTGTCTCCGACCAAACAGATATACTATGAAAAATGTTAATATGCAATTACGGGATTTGTTGACATATGTAGCCTTTGAATTTTGTGCATGGAGAAAAAATAATTTTAGGTCAAGTTATGCGTGGGAACACAATGAAATGTGGGAGTGATATTAGGTTTATAAATTGAAGGTGGTAGGGACTTGTAGAAGGGTTGGACCAAGAGGGTAAAGAAAGACATGATAGAATGTAGGGTGATATCGAATTTGGTATTTGATAAGGTAGAATGAAATGTAGGACTAAAAAAGTTGGGCCAGATAAATGGAAAAATGATAATTGATGATGATGATGATGCTAGATTTGTCTTCAGGCCATGGTAGTCAATTCTTTTCTATTCTAGCTGGACTGGATGGAACACTCTATTCCAGTTTTGGTTTACATATTTGCTGTCCTGCTTAAAAGATCTTTAGGTTATTGATGGCAATCTAAATGGAGAACCCAAGTATATGCCATTTCTCAATGAAGACTTGAGGATGCATCTTTTTCAAGCAGGGGAGAATGATGTGGTTATTTGAGACCCACATGATGATTTAGATTTGGACCCTTCCATTCAAGATTTAGCAGTTGCTAAAACAGAGTGACCCAAACATACAGCTAGAAGGGCTGCTAGAGATATTAATTGATAATATGAAGTATATAATTTCTATATTATTGTGTTAAATGGATTTATTAAGATATTTATTATTATTATAAGTTCATATTAATAATGCATGAAGAGAGAAGGGGTGTGAACATCAAATTAGAAACTATTATTAATGTTGCATGTAATGGATGTATAAAAGAGACGTTCATGGTTGTGTGGTATGGGTTTTTAATATTTTTATTAGGATTTCTTATGAAGGCAATCGAGCCTTCCCATTAAAATCTTCTGCGGCACAAAGCACCTCCTCAACCCTTTTGTGTGGTTATGTTTTCTTCTCTATTTTGGTTTCATTGAGGTGGATTACAACTTGATGCATATTATCCGCTTCTCCTCAACAGTAGACACATTGATTCCTCAACTCAGGTCTGATTGAAAAAGCAGTTGGGTCTTTGATATATATATATATATATATATATATATATATATATAATTGTGTATGTAGGCGTTTATGAGCTGACTTTAACCTCTGGTCTTGTTGTTGCGATTTGCTAAAATAAGCATGTTCTAGATGCTATGAGCTCGTCTACAAAACCATGATCATTTGACTCAAGGATTACTTGAATTCTTTTTCTTTCTTCTTTTTTCTTTTGGTAAAAGGAAATTCATTTCATTTCGAAGGAAGGAAACAAGACTCCAACAGATTCAAACTACTCAGCAGGTAACTTAAAACAAAAGAAATAGAAGGGAAGCGTTCGGTGCAAAGAAAAAAACAAGGACAAAGAGACCCGACAAGACACCAGATACTTAGTACTAAAAGATTGTCACACAAGTCGACCACATTGGGTGTCACTTCTCTTAGAGCCAACTGAAGTCCTGATGTTTTCAGGAAGATGCTCCATTTGATAGAATCATGGTTCCTGTTGATTGGGTTCTAATAAGCAATGGTGTGGGCGACTTCATTTGATTCTCTGATGAATTGATATCCCTGCCAATGAAAGATTTGGAGGAGGGTGTTTACACTCTTCACCACCATGTGATTATATCCCAGCTTGGATTCTTTCCTTTATTTAAAAGATCCATTAGTTATGAAGTAGCACTGTCAATGATAAGCATTCAAACCCGTTGTTGTCGATGTAACTCCATACCTCTAGTCAAAGCATTCAAACTATGGTCTAATGCAGATGATATGGACATCATGGTTGCATATGCAAATAATGCATGTCCATCACGATTTCTGACTATTCCACCTGTTTCTCCAGACAATTGTTCAAAATTCTGACTCCATCAAAATTTAGCTTAAATACTCCTTTTTTTTTTTTGAAATGGCTTAAAGACACCCATTTTGAGGTAGATCCAACGGTTCACTCTTCTAAAAGGATTCACAGTTTACAGGTTTGGTATGTGAATGCTTTCCATCCATTCACTAGAACTGATCTTCTAGCCTTGTCTGAGAATTACTAGTTGCATTGGAAACTATCTCATCACAATTTTTCTAGATAGCCAGTCGGCTTAAAGAAAAAAAAAAAATCCCAAATGCTTAAATCCAATTTAAGTGCCAACCCTAGTGAATGAGATATAATCATTATCAGTGTTATATCCAGATTAACTATAGGGTGAAAGCAATTAACACACTATCTTTCAATGAACATGTTTTTACAGAATCACCTCTGTAAGAAAGTCATTTTCTGGAACCTTCAATTTAGGAAAAGAACAAGGCTGAAATTGGTACATATAAATGAAGCCATTATTGGGCTCTCTAGATGTATGTGAGCTTGTAGAATGTGGCTATAATAAGCCAGAATTGCTGTAAGCAGAAGCTAATATGGCAAAAAAATTGAAGGAGCTTTAAGAAACAAGGATATGAGACAAAAAAGGTTTTTACACCACTTATCAAGAGTTGATGAATCCACCATCAAGAAAATTGCGACTGCTACATCATCTAAATAAATATAGGATTTTCTCCTGAATACATTCAAAGGAGTTGACAAGGTAAGCAAAGTTTGCCTCCAAACATTACGAGGTGAGTTTGAATCATTAAAAATGAAAAGCCTTGAAGCTAATATGGCAAAAGAGTTGTGATTGTAGTAATCAATTAAAGCAATATGGAGAGTCGCTAACTGATGTTTGAGTGATAGAAAAGATTTTGCAATCTTTGGATCCAAAATATGAATTCATTGTAGTGGCCATTGAAGAATTGAAGGACTTGGAGGCAATGGCAATCAAGCAACTCATGGGTCCCTGCATGCCCACCAACACTAATTAGTAGGAAAGGAGAAAGAAGATAATTCATTGGAGCATGCACTTCAAACCAAACTCACCATAAAAGAGAGGGTGGAAACTCAAATTGAGGAAGAAGCAAAATAGGACGTAGTTTTGGAAGGAGAAAAGAGTAACACTCAATGGGAAAAGTGTTATTTTCTATATTGCCAACAAGTGAAGCTTATGGGGAGAATCATAGATGAGAATACACTCACTCAACTCACAACCACCACCTAACTCATTAATTATGAACTTCTACTAACATTAACACCTACCACATTTATTATGGAAGTTCTACAACACTCTACAAGATACCTGGATTTATGCGAGAAAATATCCAACTCCACTAAATTTTTAATTTCATTTTTGCTAAATGAAAGTTTATTTTCATTAGTTTATTCAATTAGTTTTAGTAATTCATGTTATTTAAGGTACTAGGAGGAAAGCCAGTAGTTGAAAACATGAAGAAAAGGGATAAAAAAGGACATGTTAGACTGTGGAGTGACTGATGGTATGGTTTGTGGTAGGGTTATTTAGAGAAGAACTCATAAAGTCAACCCCAGATAGATGGGAGTACTGGATGATGATGATGATGTAATACGAGACAACTCTAGCAGTGTTACAATGGCTTTTACTCTTCTATTATAAGGGCCTAGTAGTACACTCATGCACTGAAGAGGAAGAAGGAAGACTGTTAGAATCATGCAATATTGGAATATAAAGTTCCAAAAGTATTGGGTAAGAGTATTTCTCATGCATGTAGGACATGGAGGAATCTATGTAATACATGTCAAGGTGGAGTATGTGAAAAGAGCTAAGGAGAAGACTGTTGGAATCACTAACCATTGGAATGTAGGAATAAATAAGTTCCAAAAGTATATGATGACAGTATGTCTTAATGAGAAAAGAGCTGAGGAGGAGGAAGAAGAAGGCTACATATATTAATAGAAAAGATAAGAGGATGATTGCTTATATATTGGAATATAAAAGAGCTAAGAGGGTGATTGGATGAGGCTTTAGTGGTGATGACGATAAGGAGAGGAGGGGAGGAGGAGGAGTTTGAGGAAAGATTTGTCTTCTAGAACCTCCTTATTTTGAGAAAGGTAAGGTAGTTTGAATAAGATTTGTCTTCTAGAACCTCCTTATTTTGAAGTTCCTTGCAAATGGGAATCCCACAAATCAACTGAAATGTTTCCAAAACTTGAGCTGTAAAAGGTGGGCTTGCTAAATTTAATTTTAATGAGACAGGATAACTCGTGCATCCTTGTTTCAAGGGGCACTAAAGTTTTTTCAGGGATCGCCATGGATTGTTGCGATAGGTTTCCAATTAGAAAGCCGTATGAACTTTTGGGTACAAACAGTTGTCTTTCCACCTTGATTCCCGAAAAGATTTTGGGAGGTGGAAGTTCTTAGAAATCTTAGTGTGTATTTGGCTACTCCAATGCTCTAGAGATTAGAATTTTCAACCTCCCAAAAATCAGGAATTTGAACATGCACCTCAAAATGTAATGTAAATCAGCATTAGATAGTAGAAAATTGCTCAAAAATGCTTAAATATTGAGTAAAATGTGGAAATCACATTATTTGGTACCTTTGCTCCTACAACTTTCTAAATGCCCATTTCAATTTTTTTTTGACCAGTTCCGGAAAAAAATCTTTCTAAATGCCTAAATATTAAATATAGGTAGCTCAACATGAATACTATGGGAAGATCAAAACATCTTTTGTCCTTTTAATTCCACCTTTTTGGATGGGGACCGAATGATACCTCTTCTGTCATTCTGCTGAATGGATTTGGTGCTGCCTTGTACCTCAGAGCGGCCAAGGCATTTTCCCCCAATAACTTGAAAAATGGCCTTTTGTGAGTCCTATGAACCATATCATTTGAATCATATTTTTGTAGCCTTATATTAGAAAAATAAAATTAATTTTATTTTAAAAATAAGGTTTTATATTTAAGTAGATCTCGCAAATATGATTCAACTGATATGGTTCTAGAGGTTTACGAAAGGCCACATGTCATTTTATTAGGGAAAGATGGCTTGGCTGCACCAATGAAGGTGCTGTCAGGGTGGCCGCATCAAATCAGTTCTCCATTTCTGTCAATAGGCTGCAAAACAGGAACCCATTCTCGGCCAGAATCCAATGGCGATGCTGATAGGTTGGCGAAAAGTGAATTATCCAGAAGCTCTGTGTTTATTGGTGATTTAAATTTTATTTATCTTAATAGCTGTTTAGCTCTGCCCTCAGTATTTGGAGTCTAGGTGTTCTGTTTCAGAGGGTGGCTTTCTTATCTGGCTCGCTTCTTTTCGCCCTTGTTGGGTCTGTTGTATTTTTAGTATTTCTTCCTTTTCCAGTTTTTGTTTGCTCTTTTTTGACAAAAGATGCATTATGCATCTGATTACATGGATCACTATCTTTCAGAAAAAAAATGGAGCTCTTAAACTGGAAAGAATGCATTATGCATCCTGATTACATGTCTTTGAGAAACCCTATTCTGTCTGCTTAGATGATTTCTGCTGCTTTTCATCTCTGATTTGCATTTCCTTGTTACAGGTTACCTCAAAGGCAAGTTCAAATGGAATCATAGTGCAACCATCAATTCCCATCCAGTCGGTACAGATTATAGTTGCAATGCTGGTCATGGACACGTGGCAGTATTTTGTGCACCGGTACATGCATCAGAACAAATTCCTATACCGCCATGTTCACTCTCAACATCATAGATTGGTCGTCCCTTACGCTATCGGAGCCCTTTACAACCACCCTTTGGAGGGTCTTTTGCTTGACACTTTCGGTGGGGCCATATCCTTCCTCGTCTCTGGGATGACTGCCCGGACAGCCGTGACATTCTTCTGCTTTGCGGTGATCAAGACTGTTGATGACCACTGTGGGCTTTGGCTTCCTGGTAATATCTTTCATATCTTTTTCCAAAACAACACTGCTTACCACGACATCCACCATCAGCTTCAAGGCACGAAATATAACTATTCGCAGCCATTTTTCTCAATTTGGGATAAACTACTTGGGACCCATATGCCTTACAGTCTAGTGGCGCGCAGAGAAGGTGGATTTGAAGCAAAGCCAATAAAGGACTAGGGCTTGGTTGGTGGCATGTGTTCCTGTCTATCATTTCATGTATTCTTCAATGATGATCTTTGCGATTGAGAACTGAAGCAGTCGGGACATACAGGATATCAACTTGAGGCTGGCTAATTAAGCAGCAGTTTGGGATTGAGCTGATTTGGACTCTGTTCCTTTGCAATTGCTTGAGAGTGTTGCTTATGGTTGCTGGGCAGTGTCAAGACTCCTCACTACCCAAGAGAAATTGTATCTCAAATGGCTTTGATTAATATGTAATATTTGATCCCTGCAGAATTTGCACAGGTGATGATGACAAGTTTATTAGTCTTCAGATATTTCTAGTCATCCAGTGCTCTTTTAAAGTGTTCCGATCCACCAATCAATAGTGTGATGTTTTAAGATGCCCAATTCTTTTGAAGTTTAATCGTCGTCATCGGAGCAAAATTATTGAAATTATTATCTCTTACAATTAGGCATAGTGTTCATCAAATGAAGTGGTTATTTGATAGTGGGCTCCTCTGAAAGGTGGACTCTCCCAGAACAATCTTTCATGAAATTTAATGTAGATGGGGCAGTCAGAGGTAAACTGGGGCCAGCAGGAATTGGAGGGTACTTAGGAATCACGAAGGAATTTCCTCTATCATCTTCAGTGAGTCAATTGGAGTTAGAGATTCCAATGAGGCAGAAATCCTTAATATTAGGCGAGCTTTAATCATCTGGAAAACCTATGGGCGTGGAAAATTAATTATCGAAGGGGACTCGGCAAATGCGATCAAATGGGCTAAGGGACTTAAGCGCCCCCCTTGGAAATTGATCATCACAGTTAGGGAAGTCAGAGACCTGGCTGCTGGGATGGACGTCTCCTTTAATCATATCAGGCGTGAAGCAAATGGCGTGGCAGATTATTTTGCCAAACTTGGAGTTTTGGATCAGTTTTCCGGCCTTTTCTTTTTATGACTTTATATGTTCCTTTTGCCGCTCATGTATTGTGTGGCTTGTTCTCTTTTCTTATTATCTTTCCTGGTCCTCTTTTATCTTAGGTCTAATCCTGTTAGACCCTCCTTATCTTTTGTACTTTTTTCCTTCTCTTAATGAAATCTCTTTGTTACTGCTCAAAAAAAAAAAAAATCAAATGAAGTGGTTATGAAATATATGATTATAAAATGAGCTATTAAAATTGAACCCATGAATTTTTAATTTATATTTATATTTTGGAGAGAAAAACTCATAGAATGAATTATGATAATAAAACTCTACTACAATGCTTCATTGAAGCTATAGAAATAGCCAATAACAAATGATAAAACATATCAAACATCCCACCACAATATTTCTTATGCAAAAAATTCATTGTCTACCAACTAAACAAATTTAAAAAGATGGATGGCAAAATTTAACCTTAAATTATACCTGTTTATATTTTCGAGTTCACGTGGCAAATCACAATTGACATTTTAAGAACTAGTTAGAATATCAATAAAATAATTTTTCACACTAATAAAAATATGAAAGGATATACCTTGAGGAATTAGCTTGCTCGTCAATTCCCACTCTTATTTGTGGGTGATCTTGGGATTACTCTCCTTAATTCTGTACTTGGTGTGGGTGGATTTATCTTATTAAAATAACCAAATATCTTTGAATCAGTACACTTAATAGATCATGATTCATGATTGATTGCAACTTAAAACAAAAGAAAGACTTTAACACCCCATACAACTATTACCAACTCCTCAAGTGAGAGGCTTGACTAAATGAGATGAGACGCTAGATACCTTGGTCTCAAAAAAAAAAAAAAAAACAACCTAACTAGTAACAAGCCCTTTAATCACTTCAAACACTTCTACCCAACCTGCAAATACATACAAGATTCATAGACACGTCAACTTAGTGTATACATTTCTAGCCACCATTATTGTCGTAATCAATCACATCGGTTGGTAACGTTAACCATCAATCCCTGGTTCATGTGAAGGATTATTGAAATCTTTGGAACTACAGTCTGGCCTTTGACCACATGAATATTGAAATTATAGAGTATGGCAGCAGCCACAGCCTTCATTTGATAGAAGGCAACATCCTTGCCCAGACAGCTCCTTGGCCCTGCATGGAAGGCTAGGAATTTGTAAGATGGCTCGAATTTGAATCGCCCACGATCTGAAATCCACCTTTCCGGCCGGAATTCGCCACCATCTTTGCCCCATACACTCTCCATTCTTCCCATTGCGTAAGAAGAGTATAAGATCTTCATTCCCGGCCGAACTCGGTGGCCAGTTGGAAGAATGTCCGGCTGCACAACACCTTTGTGCCCTAGATGGACAGGGGGATACAGCCTTAGGGCTTCACAAAGCGCTGCATGAAGATAGACCAGTCCGGTTATCTCCTCGACGTCGAAAACCCTAGCTTTGTTCCTACACTCAACTTCATTTTTCGGCGAGACAGTTCTCAATTCCTCAATTATTTTGGTTTCCACAGATGGGTTTTGGGAGAGTAGCCAGAAGAACCATGAAAGGGCTGCACTAGTCGTGTCTCGACCGGCAATCATGAGATTCAGTGCGGTGTCTCGGAGGAACTTGTCTGATTTAATGGAATCATAAATACCCATCTCGTCGTCAAGGCGATAATCCATGTAAGATGTTAATAAATCCACCGCTTCATCGTCTGCTGGATGGCTTCTTGGCCTGGCCTTGAGCTCTTCTCTTTTCATCGAAATGTATTGGGAGATAAAATGGTCCAGAGTTTCCTTGGCTTTGGCCATTTTCTTCTCTTCCCCCACATGCAGCCATCTTAGAAGCTTCCACCAACTTGGCGGCATGGTGTGGCGGAAGAGCAGCGCTTCCTCCGCCTCGTCCATCGCCTTTGCAAAGGGAACTGTCGGAAAGCCAGTCGATAAGCAGCCGGGGTCGATGCCGAAGACTAAGATACAAGTGCTGTCGAATGTGAATCTCTGCATTAGGTCCTGCAAAATAAACGGATTTGGATACAGATGTCAAACCCATTAAACAAAATTTACTTAATCCTCATCAAATTGAATATCCGGTTGTTTATGGATGCTCAATAATATTAATAAAGAGGGTATAAATACATAATAGGTAACACTCGTGTTAGAAAACTTAGCATGATAATATTTTTGAGGAAAAATTTACTCTCAAAAGTTAAGATGTGTTTCAAGTATTATATAAAATTATTAATTTCACAAATTAATCGATGTAAGACTTTTTAACATTTCACACGTGCTCAAATAGAAAATTGCTCAGTGTCCTTCACCAAAGGAGAGATCAAATAATTTATTTATAATTAAATCTAATATATCTGGATAAGGAAAATTTAAATAACAGGACAAGTAAAAATTCAAAATAGAGATAAAGATAAAATTAAATTAAATTCAAAATCTAAATCTAAGCTTGACAGTGATACCATGTGAAATATAAAATTGCTCGATGTCTCTCACTAAGGAGAGATCAAATCATTTATTTATAATTAGATCTAATACATTTGGATAAGGAAAATTCAAATAACAAGATGAGTAGAAATTCAAAATAGATATAAAGATATCAAAGTAGGTTCCGTGTGCAGCTACATTTAAGAGTGGGTGTGAAGTGACAAAAAGTCTTACATCGATTTATTTGTGAAACCAATGACTCTATAAAACACTTAAGTGATCATTTTCTCAAATGCTAGCTTTTGAGAGTGAGTTCTACCTTAAGAATGTTATTAAGTCATGATTTTCTTACGGGTGGTGTAAAAAATTATGAGAAAATTCAAATTATAATTTAAATTCGTATCATGAGTTGGATTTGCACGCGAGCATACACAGCGATCCAATGGAGTCCATATTTGGATTTAGATTTTATTAAAATTTTATTAGATTTAGTCCCACTCTACCTTGTTATATGGACATATTTTGTGATAATTGATTTGACCTCTCGTGGGCCTTTTCTCTTTAGTGTTAGGGACTATGGTCCTTTATTCTTTTGACCGCTATTGGTGGATGCTTTTGGCTTTGCATGGGTTATGGACTTTTTTTGTATATTAGTCCTTTGGGATCTTCTTTGAGACATACTAACTCAACATTCAAAAAAAAAAACGACCCGAATCTGA
Organism: Chimonanthus praecox; assembly: GCA_022113865.1. NCBI lineage: Eukaryota > Viridiplantae > Streptophyta > Magnoliopsida > Laurales > Calycanthaceae > Chimonanthus > Chimonanthus praecox. Next base: position 57,954,745 of record CM039093.1, read on the forward strand.
CCCGTTTACATCCTGACCTGCAAATCCATGGCTTTGCCCTGCTGCATGACGTGCTCTAGAATGGGGACGATCCCATTCTCCACCTTCTCCCCGGCAACTCTTTGCCACAAACCTCTTGAATCCTCTGTAGCTGATGAAGTTATGGGCGACCTTCCTTTGAATACTCCACCACTCCGAATCTGCATTAAAGATACCATCTCCAAGAACATCAAAAATCTCAATGAAATCAGAGCCTTTGGGATAGTTGAGGAAGTTAGAATTCAATATATAATTGACGTTGGCCGGATCACAGGTGACCAGCACCTCCATTCCGGTCAACCATGGACCCTTGAAAACAAAAGTTCCACGTCCTTCTCTCAGCTTCTCTGTTCCCCATTGGTGTAGGTTATGGACATTCAGAAAGACAGAAGGAAGCATTCCAAGGACCGGCCAGTTGAAGAGGATGTCGTGCCGCCGGCGACGGGAGAAGCCGATGAAGAAGAAACATGCAGAGGCAACGATGATTTCAGGGTAGCTCCTTAAGAAGCTCGCCATCAAGCTTACAAGCCATGCAAAACCCATTTTGGTTGCTTTGATCTTCAAACTAGCTTAGTTCGAGTGTTATTTATAGAACTAACATAATTTAATATTTCCTTTTTTTTTTTATAATTAATTAGCCTTCATTATAATGTATTTATCTACATAACTCTTTATCATGTGGTGAAACCCATATAAATATAGAATATATAAAATTTCACCTTCATCTTATTATCTTTCCTTTTCTCAATTGTAAAATGTTAAAAATCAATAAATTATATTTATAAATATATGAGGAAGATTGCTGCATGACTTCAATAACCATTTGATATTAAAATATTACACACATCATATTCATTACTAACGTATCTACTATACTCAAATATATAAGACCTTTCACTCATTTAATTGAAATTTTTATTAAAGAATTATATTATAAAAGTCATACAAGCTTTACTCTCTTGTTAATATCATCCATCATGCCAAAAGTACTCAGTGAGCCCTCGCACTTTATTGGTTGAAAAAAAGTATAAAAGTGATTTGGTGACCATGGAATAAAAAGAGTCGCCATTTAGTCACTCTACTTTTCTTTTAAGAGACACTCCATTTTAAAATTTTGTATGAAAATTACCATTTTACCCCTCAGTTTTTTTTTTTAAAAAGTCAATTCCTCTACACAAAACTGAGGGGCAAAATGATAATTTCGCATAAAATTTTGAAATGGGATGTCTTTTAAAAGAAAAGTCAGGTATCTAAATAGCTACCAAAAAAAAATTCAATCAACTATTACCTTCAGATCGTGCACCGATACATATCGGCTGTAATAAGATTGATATATGTTTCTCTCCTTTGAATTGTGTGTGCGCGCGTGCATGCATCACTAAAGATTTTAATTTATTAAATATTATTAAATTTCCAAGTAGACATTTCTTCATTAGTTAATCACTTTGATTATAAAATAAAATTAGTATATGATTTATGTCACTTGTGGAGCATCGTTTCCTACTTAAACTTCAGTGGATTTGGTATGAGTTGTTGAATTCTCCTTCTGCTACTTTTAGTAAAATTGTGAATGATTTAAAACCTAAAAAATTTAATATCAGATAAATCAATCGAGTCATGAGTTTAATTTCAATAATACTCATCAGAATTATCTTAAATTGGTACTTTTACACACTTAAGTAAAGATGAATGGTCGTATTCAATCAATGTACTATAATTAGTCATGCATCCATCACTTATCAATCATAGACAAATCAGAAGTTGGAATTAACTCCAAAGAGTAGGCATGGCCCTCTAACGTGACTGGTGCAAAAGAAGAGTTGGAACGTCGTTCTCATCAAATGAAATTATTCAAAATATATTTTTTAATATAAAAATCATTAAAAGTGAACTCACCTGTGGAAGTTTTACACTGGGTATCCCACAGTTTTTCATACGTAAATTAAGAAAAAAATCATCTTAATTCGATTTATAACATATCATTAAGCTCTTCTAATTTTGATAAATTTAAAGTTATTTTTAATCTTTAAAGCTTTTAAATAAACACCATTTAATGTGACTTTCTTGGTTCTATTTTCATCTAAAAGTATTAAAAAAATCAATACTCTAAACTTTCTATGGAATTTTCCTATTTTTCTCCTTTTCTTCTAACCTTTAGAATAATGCAAATTATCTGTTGTGAATCGGTTTATTGTGAATTGTGACTAATTTCTTATTAAACTTATACTTGCACCATTTTTCCCCTCACACTTATTATTATCTCATGAATTTAATTCATATTCATTTTGAAATTATTTTGAGATATACCCATCATTGGATTGTGTTGGATTTATGGCTCAAAGCCCGTTTGAGCCTAGGTTGTTAGTTGGGCCCAGTGGGCCCAATCTATTGTAAACAATATATATTGTATCTTTTTGTAGTTGTTTCTTTGGGACAGTGTAACCAGAGAGAAGAAAGAGAGACTGAGAGGAAGGGTGTGTAGGATTGGTGAAATCCTTGTAACTTGACTGATAACTTTTTCTTAGTGAAATCTTTGCACACCTCGTGGACGTAGGCAATATTGCCGAACCAAGTAGAACCGTGCCTTCTTCGTACGTGTACTTGAATGTTTGATTTGTGATTGTAATTGTGTAAGTAATTGGCATAACAGATTGAACTCAAACTCAATCGACTATTAAAACTTTTCGGCCTTTAAAATCAAAATTAGATTTTTTTTTTTCTATTCGAGAGTAAATCTATCAAGGGTTTAACTCATTTTCAAAATCTAATGTAAATCTTATAAGAAGTTAATCATTGAGGTTCACAATCATAATTTCTTAAAAAAAAAAATAATCAAGATTAGGAGAGTTTGGCGCAGGAGGTCGCGTTCAACAAATAAAAATGAGTTATTTTGAGAAAAAAGTTTCTTGTGGGCAACGAGAAGAGGCCTGCAAATGGAGTTGTTTGCGTGGCTGTAAATAAGTAAAATAATTGAATCAAATTAATTATCTTACTTGCTCTTAATTCAATAGTAGTAATCAACAAATCAGATTAAAAATGGTTACGTGCAGTCAACATTGGACATTACCTATCAAACTATTTTTAAGGTACAATGGTTGAATTTGAGTATTTCTCAATCCACTACTCTAACCTAAAAAGTCTAATAAGTGGGCCAACCTTTTACATCAATTCTTGTCACAAATAGTTATTCACAAGAATGATTTATCATGACTTACAAAACTTGAAATAGAAGTGGATCACATGTGTAGAAAATTAGAGATTTTGAGTTTACGAGGTGTTCTATATAAGTGGATCTTTATCTTTCATTCCTACCGTTTCCAAATTTAGCGTTATTCAATACACATTACGTTATTCAATACACCTTGACTTGATGTTGATTCCTTAACATCCAATGAAGATTACAACTGTTTTCTGCTTAATTATTAGAGAAGTTGAACATTACCTACCTTATTTAAGTAGGGGCTCTATGCATAGTTCCAAAACTCTAATTCTGAGTCAAAATCTTATCAAATAACTGAGGTGAGTTTTTAAACTCGAGTATGATAATATTTTATTCAGGACATGACCAGATGATAAATACCCTCAACCCCTCAAATCTCACGACGTCTAAAATTTCCACAGATGAATTTACTATCCTTTAAGGCACACGAAAATTATGCCATGGAAGTTCGAACCCACAATCTCCTTCTACCTTAAACAGGAGACAACCATTTAAACTACACTTATGTGAATTCTCTCAACATATTAACGTCAACATGATGGCCAAAGCCCAAAGGACTGCAAATGTTGTTGTGGGCAATTATGGAGGGATATCAAAGTCCACCAGTTAGTTGTTCACAGTCCTAATCAATCCTAAGGATTTGTGCACATCAGTGTCTTCTAAGGCTTTCACTGAGATATGAAACCCATCCTCACACGTTAGTCCTATCCCATGAATTCCACTTATTGCTAATTCGATAGATGAACTTGAATTTTTAGGCCCTTTAAAACAATTTTGTTTTATATCATCAAAGATGAAAATATATGAATATGATAAATAAATTGTAAACTTTTAACTCTATACATCAAAATGGACTCAAGTTGTTGGGTTATGTGGAGTCTAATTATTAAATATGTATTGTCGATTCGATCTCCACTTCACATCAGGGGTCGAAATATCGGCCGATACATATCGTATCGGCCAATATATATCGATTTTAGAGATGTGAATATCGGCCGATATCATATCGTATCGGCCGATATTCACAATATCGGCCAATATATATCGATTTTAGAGATGTGAATATCGGCCGATATCATATCGTATCGGCCGATATTCACAATATCGGCCAATATCAAAATAACGGCCGATATTTAAAAAAACGAGGAGGAATGAGAAAAATATCGGCCGATAAAAATATATCAGTCGATACCAATATTTGTACTCCTGCTTCACATTGCACCTTTTGTAAATTTTAATTAGGACAGTATATAATGTCTCTTTTTCGTGAGAGAGGAGATGAGCGAAAATTGTAACGGGTCACATTTGTCTTTTCTTCGTTTTCTTGCCTTTGATCATAACGGATCTGATTTGAATACGTGAACTTACAGAAAGAGAACTACGAAATTCTATGTGTTATGATTTGATTTTGTATGTTCGATTTTCTCCTTTCTATTTTCTTTTCGATATTATTGTGTGTGGTAGGAAGGAAACAACCACATGGGTAGGTAGACTTCACAATATAATGGTGGATGAGTGTCAACTTGCACTCTAGTGCTTAGGTGGTCCTCTCATAAATTCCCAATAAAAATCCATAGAATACCGTTGGATAAGGAGAAAGAACCTATTTATGTTAAGACTCTCCTCTGTTCTCATATAAATGGTATACTACTATATTTTACACATATAACTCAATAACAATAAAAGAGCCCTCCTTATCCTGTGGTTTTTGCCTTGGATCCTACTTCTTCGATCCTTTTCTGAGCCCAATTTTGGGTATCCACTTTTTGTGCTGTGGGGTAGTATCACGGCCGATATGCGAGATACTGAGATATTGGTAGAGACACCGATATCTCGGTAAATCTGATTTTTTTTACCTCTAGTCTGTCCCATATATTTCTTTTGTTCTTTTTGCCTTGCCTGGGCTATGGGCTTTTGATGCTATAAATATTTGGGCTTTTTCCATTGAATGAATATATACCAACCTTCATTAAAAAAAAATTATAAATAAAAAAAATAGAGACTTTAGGTGATTCTTAGGATAACTGCTCCACTAGTCTTCTTATTAATCCTATCAATCAGTTTTCTAAAATAAAATTATCTATTTATAATTTAAGTATTAAAGACATAAAATTAAGACTTAGAACAATCTGATAAGACCCAGTATAAATTAGCTGTTACTCATGTTAGTATATATTTATCTATCAATTATAATTAGTAGTTGTATGTTAGAAAGGAGGATTATCTTCTTCGTCTACTCTATCTTGTTCTTCTACTGCTACTATTTTTTAGATTTTTTTTTTTATGATAATGGTGTTCAACGTCTTTTAAAGCACTTTACTAATTTTCAGACATGTGCAAGCCTTCCTACCTAGACACGGAATAACTCTAAGGAAAGTGGCCCCTTAGGGTAGAATAAGAATCAAACTAAGGACTCCTTCTTGAGGCGGATTCCAGAACATTTGTGTTATTGTTCCACGAATATTGAAGGCGATACTCCAAATAACCCTCTAGTTTCGTGCTTAAGACCTTTTAATGGGGCTTAATTTACAATAAATTTAAATTATTATTTTTTATTTTAAAATTTTGGCCTATATTTTATAATATTTTTATGCATTTTTACTGTGAAATTAATTATTATAAATTAAAATATTTATGTAATAGTTTATTTTATAATCTTAAAAATAAAAAAGTTAAGATAATTCATTAGATTCTATTTATAGAATAATCTATTCATTAGTATTTATTTATTTTGTCATAGTACAAGATCTACACTATGTAACAAACCAAACCATTAGAACATCAAAGTTTCTTATAAAAGGAGTCTGATACAGCTGTTCTATGAGTTGCCCTCATCTTAAAGCAGGGGTTCAAAAAATGGTGGACCCGAGATCTCGGTGTCTGGCCGATATCGAGCGATTTTTTTCTCTCTCTATTTTTTTTTTTTACAAATCCGGCCGTATCGGCCGATATCGGCGAGATCTCGGTCATATCAGCCGAGATCTCGCCCGTACGGCCGATACATCATATATCGGCTGAGAGATCTCGAGTTTTTTTACTTGAGATATCTCGGCCGATATGATATATCTTGGGCGTTTTTTTGACCCCTGTCTTAAAGTGAAGACTCTTGAGAGCTGGGCCTGGCCCTTGTGATGGGTCATGGGTCACCTTGATGTTAGGCCAAAGGTCCATTTGGGTAAAGGATCATAGGACCACATTTAGAGAGAGGAGAGAGAGAGAGGGCTATGTGAAAGGAAGAACGAGAGAGAGGCACGACAAAGAGGAATAGGATAGAAAACCCTAGAGGCGTGACTTTTTATTCGGATATGATGGGTTATTGGGCTGTCCGTGGCCCGTCCAATAACAATCGGACTCTCCAGGCCCGATCAGTAATGTTAACAGACTCTAAGGATCCGGCCCATATACTTATTAATCAGGGAAGGCCGGATGGTCCACGGGCCGAATCCAGATCCATTTACATGCCTAGTTACTTGTCCTAAATGCTTAAATGTTGAAGAGCAATCAAACATGAGCTGTTTTCTAAAATATTGTTAAGTATCATAAAGTTTGACACTTACTAGTAATGTGATTATATATTTTATTAAAATGTTTTGAGTTGATTTCAGGGTCTTGAATTTTTCAACTTAACCCAATTAGATAGAAGAAAATATTAGATCTACAAAACTTGAAATTTGACCCAATTCCAAATCCAATAATTATCAATCTTTCTGAATTTCTTAAATGCTAAATATTGATCTCGACCTACTATAAATACAATAAATTTCGGCCAATATTTTGATCATCTGCTTAAGGCTTAGCTGCACTTCTATTGGAATTTTTATTGAAATTGAAACAAAATGGGAAATATATATTTCAATATTGTTGAATCGCCAAAGATTCCTCTTTTGTTTGTCAATTTCTTGTTGTAAAAAATAAAGAGCATAGAAAATGAGATTATTCTCTCTTTTTCCACAAAATAAAAGTTCTTACATAAAAAATAGATATTTTCCTCTCTTCAAGAAATCCATTTCTTACTAGATAGAAATTCTAATATGAAGAAAGAGAGATTTTCCTAACTCACAATGATAATATCTTATTTATTTTCAACGAAAATAAATATTTTCACATAAATAACAATAATATTAGATTTTCAGAGTCCAACATTAGTCTGAATTTTATAACACCTATTGGAAAATGACAAAATTTCTTTTAAAAAAAAAATGATATTGTTGAGGAAATAGATAAACAATTCGTTGAGTGACAAGTTTACATCTTGTAGTTATGGTGATTAGAGGACATGTGAGGCTGGGAGAGTTTGCAACCGACCCTTCTTTTGGGGTTGACCAATTATCCTCAATCAAAGGAAAAGTCATTTTACCAATGTGTCAATGAGATAGCCAAGCAGCTTACCAACCGACCTTATGAACCTTATACTTTACTTACTAATTTCCACATAAGAAATTGAAAGTCTCGACAGCATAACTGGGTTGGATTGGTGACTCAGTCAAAGCGAAGAGTTTGAGTGAGTTGGCTCGGTTAATTGGGTCAAATAGACTTGATTTGGGTTAGATAGTAGAAGTACGGGCTCTGAAATCTCAGAGACTCTAAGCGTAGTGCATTGGTGGGGTCCTAGGCCCTAAGACTAGTGTAAGTGGGATAGAGATGTGTTTTATTTAGGGGAGCGATATAGACATCAGGAAAATCAACCTCTCCATGCCCGTTTTCGAATTTTTTAGATGAAATTATCATTTTACCCCCGTGTATAAATTCATCCGAATGAACTTTCAGTTCATTCTCAGTTCGTTCGAATGAATATACTCATTCAAACGAATACCTTAGTATAATTTTCCTTTCTTCTAACGAGTGTTCATTCGTTCGAATGAACTGTTTGGTTCATTCAAACGAATGAACATATATATGTCAATCCTTCACAAAATTCAACTCATTCATTCGAACATATATATATGGATTTTTTATTTTTTTTTTAAGACCAACCTATCCACGGGTCTCACATGACTTAACTGAATACTCTTTTACTAGACACGGGTTTTTCAGATTTACCACTTTGCCTCCATCTGTAGAAATCGGCTCATTTTTTCAGTGAATCGGTTCATTCATCGGTGCACTGTCTGGTACACCGATGAGTGAACCGATTTATGTGTAAAATGATCCAGTCGGTACATCGATTTGAACTCTCAAGAAATCGGTGTACCGATTTCCAAGTGATCCGGTCGGTGCACCTGTCTGGTGCACTGATAAGTGAACCGATTTCTGTATATATGGATGATCGGCAAAATGGAAAGTTCACTAAAACCCGTGCCTCTTAAAAGATAACGTACGTGTTAAGATGCCCACCCTTTTTTTTTTAATGATAGGTTAGTATATTCATTCAATAGGGGGAAAACCTAAGAAACAAAACAGTATGAGTCCATAGCCTGGGCCAAACAATACAAGTCAGGGGTCCAAAAAACAGTGGACCCGAGATCTTGGGTCCACCATTTTCGGCCGATATCTCGCTGATATCGGGCAATATTTTTTCTTTTTTCTTTTTTTAACAAATCTCAGCCGTATCGGCTGAAATCTCGCCCGTACGGCCAATACGATATATCTCGGGTGTTTTTTTTTACCCTGATAAAAGCCAAAGCTGGGCAAAGAAAATGGGAAACAAAGGAAAAAACTCACAAAGCCTACTCCCAGGACAGGATAAAACACAGGTAAAGTATAGACAAAAAACGTGCCCCAAATATAACCCAGACGTGAACAATACAAAGATTGTAATTGACCATAAGTTAACTCCTGTTAAGACTTAGGTTTCTAGCCCAAAAGACTAGCATGTTAAGTGGAGTGACCCTAAGTCCTTTATAAACCCCTAAATCTTCCTCCACACTTTCAATTTCTAGCTCTAACAAAAGAAAATTTAAAAACCACTTACATCTAACCTTAATCTGAGCTTTACCCTCTTATATTATAATCATATGTGTAGAAGTATGATTTTAAAAATTGAATCGACGTATAGACACGACACATAAAATTTCTCATCTCATACATCAATCCATGCATTGATAAATCAATTTGGAGATCTTCATTTACAAATCACTTTAACCTTCTGATATCAAATCATATTTTCAAGAAGTTGTTGTCAATTAAAATTAAATTCATTAAATTTGAAAAAAATTTAATTTTTAATATTCATGAATAGTTTTGTCAAACTAACTCATTTTAATCATCTAGTATAAACCCTATATAAAATTATTGATAGAATTTATAATAAAATAATTTACAATGATTAATCTCTCTCTTCAAATAGGCCCCTCCTGTGGATCAAAACATCAACATCATGCAAGAGAGGATCCCCACTCCTAAAAATTGATAAGAAGTCTTAAATGCTTAAAGGATGAAGAGAAATCAACAAAGTAAGGAAAACAATCAGACATGAGCTGTTTTCTAAATTATTGTTAAGTATCATAAAGTTTGACAGTTATTAGTCATGTTAAATAAAATAGTATTAGATACCAAATTTTATTCTTAAAAATATAATAATCTAGAAATTTGATGGGTGTTTGGTAGATGAGAAAGACATTGGACAAATCGACATTGGTCATTTATCCAACTCACTTTTCATCTCTAATCATGTCTGATGCAACGGGTAGGATTGAGTAATGGGTAAGATGGATTCAAATTGGTTTAATAAGGAGAATTAAATGGAATTAATGGAATTAGATGGGATTTGGATGTAGTTAAATGAAATTAAATGAGTTAAAGGGATAATAATAATAATAATAAAGTTGTGAAAGAAGATGAATTGGACAAGGAAAGGTCAACAATCGTCATTGCTGATGGTTTATGGTTGTGGAAATTAGGTTTAAATGGGGTCAAAAGGTGTCAATGGTATTTAATGACAGTAAGTGAACTTAAGATAATTAACCTATCATTAAAAAAAAATTAAGAGATTCAAGATTTGCCGTCAATCTTTTCGAATTTATGACATGCATCAATAACTTGAAAAAACTGGTTTATGTCTCAATCTTGATTTACCGGATCTACAACCATAGAAATTTAATTGATATTTTGGGCATTTGAAAAGACAAGACCAAAATATGTATTTCTGTCACATGTATGACTTAGTATTCTGTTGTTCGACACTCTATTCCATGGGTATGAACAAATTTAAATTCTTGACAGCAGGGGTGCAAGACTGAGATATCAGCCGATAAAACTCTCTCCTCTTTTGTATTTTTTTTTAAATATCAGTATCTTTTTATTATTTTATTTTTTTTAATTAAAAAATAAATAAAAATCCAAAAGGAAACTTTTTTTTAAAAAAAAATTGAAAACGAAAATATCGGCCGATATCTAGAGCGATATTGGCGGCGGGCCCACCATCGTTTGATTTTTTTTTTTTTTAAAGTCCGATATTATGGATATAAGTTATATTGGCCGAGAACTATCCTGGACGGCCGATACAATACGTATCGGCCAATATGATAAGAGGCTGAAAACACGTATCATATCGGCCGATACACTTCGTGTCGACCGATATTTGCACCTATGCTTGACAAGGTCACAATTATGTCGAGTAAAATGATGCCAACATAACATAATTTGATTGGTCTCAGCAAATCAAACTTATAATTGGAGAGGTTGAAACCAAAGATTTTTGTCAGTCATTTTATCAAAATATACTTAAAGTAATAGACATTTCACTATTGATTTTATTGGATCTTAAATCTAATGGATAAAAATTGATCCTTATTCCTATATTTTGATCTTAGAATATTCTATTCCTCCAAATTCAATACGATGGAATCCATTCATCTATAGAAGTTTATTAAATGAAAATATAAATTCTTTCATTTTGCTAAAATAATAAATTTCCAATTTAATATTATTTTTTCTTAAACTAGATAGGATGTTGGAAATCAAAATGAAAAAAAAAATTGAATTCCAGGAAAAAAACATGCTTGAATCTTCTCACTAGTCATGTTAGACTGTATCATTCCCCTTCTAACTTAAATAACGAGATGAAAGTCACAAATGTCATAGACTAAGACACTGTTAAAAATAAGTTCTACATATAATTTTTTTAATTTTAAAATTTAATACTAATAAATATTTCTTTGTAATATTTGAGGATTACAACTGGGCCTCCAGGTTCTACATCAAGTTAAAGGGACTGAAGAGAGGTCCAAAAATTACATGATTGTCATTATCGTTATCATTTCTCTAATCGAATTCAAAATTAATACATTACATTAATAAAACCTTATCAAAGATAAAATTTTGTAATTGAACCTAATGATGTTTTAGATTTTTTTTTTCTAAAAATAACTAAACAAGACTCTCTCTCGAAACCTAATTCTATCCTTCAATGTTAGGAAAGTCCCACAGATTTTTGGCTCTTGGGTTTATAAGTGCACAAGCACCTTCTCCTTATCACAGTTTTTTAGAATGAGTTTTACTCATGTGTTAATATGGTATCAGAACGGAGGTACCATTCAGATTGATCAAATTCATATCTCCAGCCGGCGTGGAAGAGGAGAGCCAAGTGTCTCCAGTCTGGCACCGAAGGGAGTATTAGCAAAGTCTCACATGGTTAGTGGACCTTTGGGTCTTAAGGTTTATAAGCACATAGACACCCTCTCCTTATCTAGTGGATCTCTGGTCCTGGAGTTTATAAGCACATAGATACCGTCTCCTTATCTGGTGAATCTCTGAGTCTTAGAGTTTATAAGCACATGGACACCCTCTCCTTATCTAGTGGATCTCTGGGTCTTGGAATCACCATTTACTTTCAAGCCGATTTTTAAAGATGAATTATACTCATATGTTTAACAATGACAAAAAAAAAACATGCAGTGAAATTTAATACGGAGACTTTCTTTTAAATGGATATCAAGTCTATAAAAAGAATAAGAATAATATGAGTAAGAGGTATATCTAATTTCAATATATAAAAAGAAAAATATACGAGTAAAAGATGCATCTACTTTCACCTTCATCTAATCATCTTTTATCTCTTAAATTTAAACTTTTAAAAATTAGTAATTTATATTTATTAAAATATAATAAGAGCAAAATTGTATGACTAGAACTATGAGTTGGTTCTGAAATTTTAGATACTAAATATAATGTAATCACTAATCTAATGCACAATAGAGGCAATGGAAATACATAGATACCACTTATATAAATCCATTAAAACAAACCATATATACAAATCATAAACTGTAGTAATGTATCAAAGCTCATTAGCCTTATTTTCTGGATGAGAGAAGGTCTGCTTCACCTTTTCCGCCGTCTGGTGAACGGCATCTCCGGCTACTTCAGCGGCCTTTTCAGCCATCTTCTTACTCGTACTGAAACTCTCTGAAGCAGATTCTTTCAGCGCTTCTTTAGGGCCGCCGGGAAGGGAATCCATCTTTCTATGTAAAGAGGAAACCAAACTATACTGATCAATATTTGGATGAGAAAATACAAAAGATGAAATATTTATTAATATAATTTATGTTTTTGGTGTGGAATAATATCAACATTACAAAACAAGGAAATATATAGCAATAGATTTCATTGACTCTTCCATTTTTTACATTACGTTGGCGGGATCGCAAGTGATCAAGAAATTCATTCTCAAGAACCATGATCCCTTGAAAAAAATTGTGCCACCTGATTTTTCTCAGCAGGCTAGTGCCCCAATCATGGATGTGGTTAAAAGTAAGAAAGAGAGAAGGAAGCATTCCAACAAAGGGCCAATCGACAAGCAACTGGTTCATCAGATTCAAAGCAGATCGAGTGAGGAAGAAAGAAGCAATGGCTAAGATGATTTCAGGGTAGCTTCTGAAGAAGCTGAATGTGGTCATCAACCATGCACCACCACCATCCATAGACTTTGAGTTGCAGAGTTTTTTTTGGCTGTTTAGGGTTGAAGTCTCCCACTAATGCTCTCTCTCATTTATAGCCACTCCATGCATTTAAGATGCTCTGAGGGGAGGAAGAAAAGGATGCAATGGCCACATCAAGCGGTTGGAATTTTTTTTTTTTTTTTAAGACCAATCTATCCACGGGTCTCACATGACTTAACTGGGCCTTCTAGTGGGCATGTGTAAACCTCCCTATCTTTACACGTAAATAATCTTTTATTAGACACGGGTTTTTCAGATATACCACTTTGCCCCCATCTGTAGAAATCGACTCACTTTTTCAATGAATCGATTTATGTGTAAAATGATCTAGTTGGTGCGCTGATTTGAACTCTCAAGAAATAGGTACACCGATTTCCTAGTGATCCGGTCGGTGCACCTGTCTGGTGCACTGATAAGTGAACCGATTTCTGCAGATGGATGAAAGGCAAAATGCAAAGTTCACTAAAACCCGTGCCTCTTAAAAGATAACACACGTTTTACGATGCCCACCCTTTTTTTTTAATGATAGGTTAGTATATTCATTCAATAGGGGGAAAGCCCAAGAAACAAAACAGTACGAGTCCATAGCCTGGGCCAAACAATGCAAGCCAGGGGTCCAAAAAATAGTGGACCCGAGATCTTGGGTCCACCATTTTTCGGCCGATATCTCTTTGATATCGGGCAATATTTTTTCTCTTTTTTTTTAACAAATCTTAGCCGTATCGGCTGAAATCTCGCTGGTACGGCCAATACAATATATCTCGGGCATTTTTTTTTACCCTGATAAAAGCCAAACCTGGCAAACAAAATGGGAAACAAAGGAAAAAAACTCACAAAGCCCACTCCCAGGACAGGATAAAACACAGGTAAGGTATAGACAAAAAACGTGCCCCAAATATAACCCAGACCTGAACAATACAAAGATTGTAATTGACCATCAAGTTAGCTCCCGTTAAGACCTAGGTTTTCAGCCCAAAAGACTAGCCTGTTAAGTGGAGTGACCCTAAGTCCTTTATAAACCCCTAAATCTTTCTTTACACTTTCAATTTCTATCTCTAACGAAAGAAAATTTAAAAACCAGTTACATCTAACCTTAATCTGAGCTTTACCCTCTTACATTATAATCATGTGTAGAAGTATGATTTTAAAAATTGAATCGACGTATAGACACGACACATAAAATTTCTCATCTCATACATCAATCCATGCATTGATAAATCAATTTGGTGATCTTCATTTATAAATCACTTTAACCGTCTGATATCAAATCATATTTTCAAGAAGTTGTTGTCAATTAAAATTAAATTCATTAAATTTGAAAAATTATAGTTTTTAATATTCATGAATAGTTTTGTCAAACTAACTCATTTTAATCATCTAGTATAAACCCTATATAAAATTATTGATAGAATTTATAATAAAATAATTTACAATGATTAATCTCTCTCTTCAATGGGCTCCTCCTGTGGATCAAAACATCAACATCATGCAAGAGAGGATCCCCACTCCTAAAAATTGATAAGAAGTACAGAGCCAATCGGGACAGGTTTAGTTTAGTTACTTGTCTTAAATGCTTAAATGATGAAGAGCAATCAACAAAGTAAGGAAAACAATCAGACATGAGCTGTTTTCTAAATTATTGTTAAGTATCATAAAGTTTGACACTTACTAGTCACGTTAAATAAAATAGTATTAGATACCAAATTTTATTCTTAAAAATATAATAATCTAGAAATTTAATGGGTGTTTGGTAGATGAGAAAGACATTGTACAGATAGACATTGGTCATTTATCCAATGGGCAAGATGGATTCAAATTATTTGATTAGCTATTAACATAAGTAGTAAGATTCATGTCAAGCAAGTTTGGAATTTTTTTATAAATGTGAGACTCGTTAAAAATCATCATGATCAGATTAATTAAATCATATTTTTTGCTTAAACTCAGCATGGCCCCACCTGACCTAGGGTCGCACTTGTACCCGATCCATCGTTGAAGACGCTTTTACATACGACCTTTCTTTTCCTGTCTGGCTCGGGCTATAGGTTTATATGTATATTTCTTTGGGTTTTTCCCCCTTTTGAATGAATAACTAACCTATCATTTACAAAAAAAAAAAAGAATTAAGAGATTCAAGATTTGCCTTCAATTTTTTCGAATTTATGACATGCATCAATAACTTGAAAAAACTAGTTTATGTCTCAATCTTGATTTACCGGATCTACAACCATAGAAATTTAATTGATATTTTGGACATTTGAAAAAGACAAGACCAAAATATTTATTTGTCACATGTATGACTTAGTGTTCTCTTGTTCGGCACTCTATTTCATGAGTATGAACAAATTTAAATTCTTGACAGCAGGGGTGCAAGACCGATATATCGGCCGATAAAATTCTCGCTCCTCTTTTTGTATTTTTTTTTTAAATATCGGTATATTTTTATTATTTTATTTTTTCTAAATTAAAAAATAAATAAATAATCCAAAAGAAGCCTTTTTTAAAAAAAAATTGAAAACGAAAATATCAGCCGATATTGGTGACGGGCCCACCACCATTTGATTCTTCTTTTTTTTTATAAAAAGTCCTATATTATAGATATCGACCGATATCGAACCGATATATATCGCCGATATATCGGCCATATCGGCCGAGAACTGTCCTGTACGACCGATACAATACGTATCGGTTGATATTTGCACGCATGCTTGAGAGGGCTACAATTATGTCAAGTAAGATGATGCTTACATAACATAATTTGATTGGTTTCATCAAATCAAACTTATAACTGGAGAGGTTGAAACCAAAGATTATTGTTAGTCATTTTATCAAAATATACTTAAATTAATAGACATTTCACTATTGATTTTATTGGATCTTAAATCTAATGGATAAAAATTGATCCTTATCCCTATATTTTGATTTTAGAATATTCTATAACTCCAAATTCAATACGATGGAATCCATTCATCTATAGAAGTTTATTAAATGAAAATATAAATTCTTTTATTTTGCTAAAATAATAAATTTCCAATTTAATATTATTTTTTCTTAAACTAGATAGGATGGTGGAAATCAAAATGAAAAAAAAAAAATTGAATTCCAGGAAAAAAACATGCTTGAATCTTCTCACAAGTCATGTTAGAAACCTAAATCTATCCTTCAATGTTAGCAAAGTCCGTCAATGTTAAGAAAGTCCCACATTCATAGATCTTTGGGTCTAGGGTTTATAGTGCACGAGCACCCTCTCCTTTATCACAGTTTTTTAAAATGAGTTTTACTCATGTATTTAACATGATATCAGATCAGAAGTACCACTCAGATGGGTCAAATTCATATCTCCAACCTACGTAGAGGAGAGCCAAGTGTCTCGCACTAAAGGAGAGTGTTAGCAAAGTGTAACGACCCGACCCGACCCGACCCGACAACAAGGCTTGGGGCTTGACTTAATAAGATATTGTCCGCTTTGGGCCTCGCACACAGCTCAAACCCGCACGGTTTTGCATTTGGACCCTGGCCCACCTGGCCCGGCCCAAAAGGCCTCTTACTTGAGTTTCATGGGGTCGCCACTTAAAACCCCCAATTTTTCCATCCCCCAAACCGATGTGGGACTTTTCACTTTTCCCACATTGGTTTGGGGGGGAGGTGGGTATCACAATCACCCTCCCTAAAGCCTCGAGCCGTCCCCGGCTCGACTCCGGTCCAGCTCAACAACTCCAGGGAAGGATGATAGGCCCACACAGTTCGAGTGTTGAACTCGGCTCTGATACCATATTTGTAACGACCCGACCCGACAACAGGGCTTAGGGCTTGACTCAGTAAGATATTGTCCGCTTTGGGTCTCGCACACAGCTCAAACCCGCACGGTTTTGCATCAAAAGGCCTCTTACTTGAGTTTCATGGGGTGGCCAGTTAAAACCCCCAATTTTTCCATCCCCCAAACCGATGTGGGACTTTTCACTTTTCCCACATTGGTTTGGGGGGGGGTGGGTATCACACAAAGTCTCACATTGCGGGGGGACCTTTGGATCTTGGAGTTTATAAACACATGGGCACCTTCTCCTTATCTAGTAGACCTTTGGGTCCTTATGTTTATAAGCACATTGACACCCTCTCCTTATCTAGTGGATCTCTGAGTCTTGGAGTTTATAAGCACATGGACACTCTCTCCTTATCTAGTCGACCTCTGGGTCTTGGGATTAATAAACACATGGACACCAAAAACATACAGTGAAATTTAATACTGAGACTTTTTTTAAATTTACGTGTAAGAAACCACGGGATACCCAGCGTAAAACTCCCACGGATGAGCCCACTATCCCTAGGGCACACCAAGATTAAGCCATGGGAGTTTGAACCTATAACCTCTCGCTTTCTGAGGCAGGACACAACCAGTTGAAGGATATCAAGTCTCAAATGATTAAATAAGATATAAAAAGAATAATACGAGTAACAGGTATATCTAATTTCAATATATAAAAAGAAGAAAAATACGAGTAAAAGATGCATCTACTTTCACCTTCATCTAATCATCTTTATCTCTTAAATTTAAACTTTTAAAAATTAGTAATTTATATTTATTAAAATATAATAAGACCAAAATTGTATGACTAGAACCATGAGTTGGTTCTGAAATTTTAGAAACTAAATACAATGTAGTCACTAATCTAATGCACAATAGAGGCAATGGAAATACATAGATACCACTTATATAAATCCATTAAAACAAACCATATATACAAATCATAAACTGTAGTAATGTATCAAAGCTCATTAGCCTTATTTTCTGGATGAGAGAAGGTTTGCTTCACCTTTTCCGCCGTCTTGTGAACGGCATCTCCAGCTACTTCAGCGGCCTTTTCAGCCATCTTCTTACTCGTACTGAAACTCTCTGAAGCAGATTCTTTCATCGCTTCTTTAGGGCCGCCGGGAAGGGAATCCATCTTTCTATGTAAAGAGGAAACCAAACTATACTGATCAATATTTGGATGAGAAAATACAAAAGATGAAATATTTATTAAAATAATTTATGTATTTGGTGTGGAATAATATCAACATTACAAAACAAGGAAATATATTGCAATATATTTTATTGACTCTTCCATTTTTTACCCCTCATCCAAGCGCAGTCATATATTATAATAAAGGAGTAAATATATGTCCATGTGGTGATAAAAAAGGATTCATATATACCAAAATTCCCGGATCATAGTGGAAAACATAAAAACAAAAAATGTTAAAAGGAACGAGGTTTTATTTTCGCAATGGTTAGTTTCCTTCCAACTGGTTAAATTTCTCCAATGTCGACGTGTGTAATTATGCAAGGGTTTGGATTGCTTGGAGAAATAATTTTAATGCCTAAGCCATTTTCTGCAAAGTTTCTTTATTGAACAACCATGATCACTTCATTTTGGGAAGTGTCTACGGCGCAAACTGCCCTGCTGATCGGGCTGATCTTTGGAACTCTATCATCAATATTACCAGGTCCTACAGCTCCCCCATCTGCCTCCTTGGTGATTTCAACTGTATCAGAAGTGAAGTGGAAAAATCCGGGGGATCTTGCCCAATTACTTCTACTTTGAGGGACTTTAATGACTGTAATGAAGAAGCTAAGTTGTGTGACTTCAATATTTTGGGTGCCTGTTTCTGCTGGTCCAACTGCTCCCACGCCACCAACCGCACTGAGACGTTGATCTACAGGGTGTTGGTCAACCAGGACTTCCTGAATAATTTCAACCAGAGTAGCAGCCACTTCTTTGGCCCGGGCGTCTCTGACCACAGGGGCATCCTGCTTCGGATCAGCTGTGACAGGATCAGAGGAAAGCCTCCATTCAAATTCATTAACAGCTGGTGCAAAGACCCCATGTTTCTTAAAATTGTCTCGGATGTTTGGGTAACTTCTGTCAAAGGTTCACCTATGTTTCAGATTGTTTCAAAGCTTAATAGAATCAAAAGATCTCTCATCAATTGGCATAGATCGAATCCAAGAATTTCCTCCTTGATTGAGATGGCCAGAACCACCCTTGAAGAAGCCCAAGCTAATTATGACTCTGATCCCTCCTCTGAGAACTTCTCTTTGATCCACTCTGCTAAGCAGAGACTCGAGCATCATCTGGATTGTGAGTCAAGCTTACTTCAGCAGAAATCTAGGATGATGAATCTTAACCTCAAAGATATAGGCAGCAGGTTTTTCTATAACTCTATTAAGACCAGGCAGCACCTTAATAACATCAACATCCTGGCCCGAGATAATGGATCCTTAACTGATGATCCCATGGAAGTCAGCAATTCCTTGGTTAATTTCTTCACCGAGCTCTATGAAGGTCAGCCCATCTCTGAGGGAACCCCTTCTTCTGTTCCACAGAACCAGCCTCCCTCGCTTACCTCTGCTGCATCTTCTTATAGGTTTAACATCAGAACGGTGCTGGATGACAATGTCTCCTCCACCCTCGACATCCCTCTTTGCAGATCTGAAGTGGAGGCTGCTATTTGTCTTGCTAACCCCTGCAAATCCCCAGGCCCAGACGGTCTGAATGGCCGTTTTTTTAAAGCCTGTTGGAGCATAATTGGAGATGACATTGCTGCTGCTATTCCTGACTTCTTCTCGAGGCTGCTATTTGTCTTGCTAAACCCCGCAAATCCCTGGGCCCAGACAGTCTGAATGGCTGTTTTTTTAAAGCCTGTTGGAGCATAATTGGAGATGACATTGCTGCTGCTATTGCTGACTTCTCTTCTTCATGCCTTCTGAAGCAAATCAAGGCCTCCTTCATTACTCTCATCCCAAAGTCCCCCCATGCTGATAGGCCTGAACAGTTTCGTCCGATCACCCTTTCTAATGAGCTCTATAAGATCATCTCCAGGACCCTTGTCAATAGGCTTAAGGTTGTGACGCCTATCCTCATTAGTTACAATCAATCTGCCTTCATTCCTGGTCGAGACATCACTTCAAATATTCTTCTTTGCCATGATCTCATCCAAGGCATCCATCTTAAGTGTGGTCCCCGGCGGATGTGCATCAAGATTGACCTTAAGAAGGCTTTCGACAGTGTGAAGTAGGATTGTTTGTTTCATATCCTTGGACAAATGAACTTCTCCTCGAAATGGACTGGCTAGATTAAGGAATGCATCACCTCCCCCTCTTTCTCTGTTCTAGTCAATGGGATCCCATGTGGCTTCTTTAGCAGCTCGAAAGGTCTCAGACAAGGGGATCCTCTCTCCCCCTTCCTCTTTGCAATCGTCATGGAAAGTCTGTCTTCTGCCTTGGATCGTGCCGTTGAAGATAAGCTGATTCACTGCCCTTTCTCCAAACAAGGATTGTCTATTTCCCATCTGCTGTTTGCCGATGATCTTATGTTGCTCTCCTCTACTGATCAGAATTCTGTCAGGAACATCAAGTCCATTCTTGATGATTTCTGCAGTTTCTCGGGTCTTGCCATTAATGCATCAAAATGCCAAATCATTTTTTCTGGATCAACTGAAAACAGGGAAGAAATCCTCTCCTTTCTGGGCATGACTGAAGCCCAGTTGCCGATATCCTACCTGGGGCTCCCTCTTTTTTCTTCCAGATTACACATCTCCGACTGTGCGGGGCTTCTTGACAAGATTCGAAAGAAATTCAACTCCTGGAACTGCTCTTCCATCTTGATGGCTGGTCGTGTGGAACTTCTCAACTCTACCATTAACAACATGCACTCCTTTTGGTCTAATGCTTTTCTGATTCCTAAGACTTGTCTCTCAGCGATTGAGACACTTATGAGGAAATTTCTTTGGGGCTATAAGGAGGGTAAGAAGATTCATACTGTTGCTTGGGCTACCATTTGCAGACCAAAATCTAATGGTGGGCTCGGCCTTAGAAACATCTTCTCCATCAACAAAGCTTGTTTGATGAAGCAGGCGTGGGCTATTGCTGCTAAGGAAGATAACCTTTGGATTAAATGGATTCACTCAAGGTATCTAAGGCAACATAACTTTTGAACTGTCAAAGCAAACAGATATGCCTCGTGGGGGTGGAAATCCATCATTGCCACCAGAGATGATGTTAAGATGTTCATCTTTTATTCCATTGGCAACGGCAATACTACTAAATTTTGGTTCGATCCGTGGATTCTTCCTGGGATGACTCTCTGCGATCACTTCGGATATACTCCTATTCTTGATTTGGGTCTTGGCGAGAACCTTTTTGTCAGCTACTTCATCTCCAATGGCGCCTGGAATCTTCCTTCTGTCTCCTCTTCCTCTCTCAGGACCATATGGGACATGATCATTGGCATCCAGCTTCCTCAATTCAACACTGAAGACTTGATTCTCTGGACTGCTGACGAGAAGGGTGTTTTTTCCATCTCTTCTGCGATCTCTTCTGCGATTGATCTCTTGCATCAATCGCCACTCCACGTTCGCTTGCCTTTATTTCAACCGTGGCCTAAAAAATTCAGACTTTCTGCTGAGAATTGGGATTCGCTGCCAATCTCTTTGTTTACTTTGCTCTTCCTGCTATGAATCTGGAGCCCACCTCCTCTCTTGTGAATTTGTGATTCTCATCTGGCAGGCCATCTGTTCCAAATTCAACTTCCCTGCTCTTAATTGCAGCATCCTTGACCAAATTCCTCATCTCATTTCCTCTAGACCAAACTCTCCCCAAATGTTGGCTGCTAGCCTTATTGTTCCTGCTTTGATTTGGCACTGTTGGTCTGAGAGAAATCGTCGAATCTTTCAGCGATCTTACTCCTCCTATCTGAAAATCTTCCATGGCATCACTTCAGATATTAGGGACCGCATTCTCTTTCTCCTTTCCAATCATGACCTGTACAGTTTGGGAAACCTTTTCTCAGCCCACTGGAATCTACCCCCTCCTTTGCCGCCCCCTTCTCACCCTACCCGTCTTCCAGTCCATCATCCCACATTTTCTAATAGGCTTCTCCTTCTCCACTGCGCTGAATATAACTTGCTTGGTGCATGCTACTCTAGCTGCAACCTCTCCGGCTTCTTTGCCATGCGCCTATCCCCTACTGACTTGCACTGCCAGGCCCACTTCCTTTTGCAGAAATCACTGAGTAGATGTAGCTTGAACAATCTCCCTCTTGATCAGGTACTCATTTCAGAAGGTGAACTCCTTAACCAAATTACTAAACCTTCCTCCTGTAGGTGGCAGTCCAAAGTGTTTGCTGTCGCTTCTCACTCTGCGCTTAAGAGCCTTCATGTCAAGGATATCAGTATCGATACTAAGGAGGACAACCTCTGGATTTCTCTCAGGGCCTGGTTAAATGCCAACCCACTTGGCCAATTTATGCATATTGGGACTGGGGTTTTTGCATTTTCAAATGGTTTGTAATTCCTCCTCTGATCAGTTTTGTTTTTTCTGACAGAGGACATGTTTAAGTATTCTTTGCCAGGCCCGGGTTGTGGGTTAGAGAAATTTTTTGCTCGAGTCATCTCGGGGTTTGAGAAGTCTCACTATACTTTTTGTATTTCTTGGGATTTTTTCCCTACTTTGAATGAACTTACCCAATCGTTCAAAAAAAAATTTTGTTATTCAGTGTTTAGAAATGATTATGATATAGATATTGGAAATTTTAATAACAAGGAACTTATGCATGAGATGGAGAGGTGGAAGAACACCATGTCTCTCATTTTTTTAGTCTGATATTACTAACAGGAGCCCGTCTTCATTGAAAACCTTCAAAAATTGAGATGAATGAGAAGATGAGGAGTTTAAATCCATAGAGAACAGAGAATGCCTAAATCATGGAGAGAAGAGAGATCGTACTGGGAATACGGAGGGATGACATTCAACAAGGCCATGTTTAGCATGGATTTGAATTTGCCCCAACGGCTAGTTGTGGTTGAAGTTGTTAACCCAAGTCCCCTCTCTGCGGCACTCGGTCTCTGTTGCTCCATCTTCTCCCCTCCTCCTTCTCCACTCGTCCATGAAATCACTGTACCCAACAACAGCACCAAAACCATTAAGATTTTCGCCATGCCTTTCCATCTTCTTTCCATGTTTGCTTCCTTCATATTTCCTGTTTTCCTTTTTCTTCAGGGAGAGATTATTCTCATCTCACGGCCAAAGACTCGCCTTCTTTGGTTCTACAGTGAGAGTTGGGAAAACGTGGCTTTTGATCCCAGTAAAAGGGGCAGATGATGGGACACTTGTTGTACAGGGAAGAGGTAATTAGAGGACAGGTGGCATAATCAGACCCGTTCAATTCAAAGAGGTAAGTACCCAATAATCCAAAATTCCTCTTGCCTCGGTGGTCTTAACATTATTTTACATTATAACCAAAATATTATTGATATATACAACACTTAATTATTTAAAATAAAATTTGTACATTATTTTTTTATTAAAATTATTTTCACACATTAGTTCTTTTAAAATAAATTTAAAAGTAGGTGTCGAGTACCAAGTTACTTCACACCTGAGTCAAATTTCAAAGTTCATATTTTTACCTATCTAACTCAACAGAGAAACTCACACTTATACTTATCTAATTCAATAGCAAGTTTGTTGCCCTACTTTTCATGGATACAAGATGTGTTAAAGATGAAATAATATTTGAATAGAAAAGGATTGAAGTGATGGTAAGAATCTATTTCAGAATTTCTAAGTTCGATTTTTATTTCATTATGAAGAGCTACTCTCTCTAAAGTTATCCAGTGTCTGAATGGGAAAGCTTGAACATGTCTTAACGATTAGTCAAATGCTCGTTATAAAAAAATAAGAAATAATATTTAAATCATTTTCATGTCAAAATTACTTTCTCATTTTATTAATAAAAAAATAGATTTCTCATCTCATGTGAACATTCTATATACATCTCTCATCATCACCAATAATCTCCACAAGAACAAGACCCCTCTATAAATCTATGAAACCTGGCTCTATCTCTTACAATGACTTCTCTATTGTATATCTTTGAAACAAGCTTAAACACTTCATGGCAATCTACACATATCCTTAGATTCTTAATCACTTGAATTGCAGTCCCTTCTTCAGTACTTACCAACCCGTATGCCACAGCCAACTTCTCACTGTGGTAGAACAGAGCATTCTCCTTGTCTTCTTCTCCAATGTCATGCAACACAAAATCAATCCTCGGCACATACCCGAACGCCTTTATCTTCATCCCAATCTCATCCAACATGCTATAAATCTCTTTCCAGTTTGAGTGAGTTTGGTCCCCATTCACAAATTTATGCATAACACCCCCTGCTTCAATATAACTAAAACCTGGTATCTTCTTCACGGCGTTGCTCTTCATCACCTCTCGGACCCGTCCCACGTCGTCCCACCGCTCATGAGCAGCGTAAACATTCGATAAAAGCACAAAGTCACCGCAGCTCTTCGAACCCATTTCAGCCAACTTGTGTGATGCGTGCTCTGCAAGTGCAACATTGCCATAAGTCTTGCATGCACCCAATAGGCTTTGCCAGAGGACGGCGTCTTGAGGAAGTGGCATTGATGTGATGAGGTTGTATGCCTCCTCCAGCCGCCCAGCCCGGCCAAGGAGGTCAACTGCACAGCCGTAGTGCTTAATGTTTCGGGGCACATTGGAGCTGGCCATGGAGTTGAAAATGCAGAGCCCGGCATCAACTAGACCCGCATGGTTGCAGGCACAGAGTGCAGCAACGTATGTGATTGCATCGGGCTTGACCCCAGCAGAGCCCATCTGTTCGAACAACTCGATCGCAAGGGAAGCACGGCCATGCATCGCGAGTGTCATGATGATGGTGTTCCAGGAAACCAGGCTTCGGTGGGGCATTTTGTCGAAGACTTCACACGCTCCGTCCACAAACCCGCATTTTGCATACATGTCAATGAGCACGTTACAGACTCGAATGTTGGTGTCCAATCCTACTTCCCTAGCATATGAATGGATGGATTTTCCCTCGCCCAGCGCGCCAATTTGGGAGCAAGCAGATAGTGCACCGACAACAGTGACCTCGTTGGGCTTCACACCGGCGGATCTCATGCGGGCAAAGAGAGCGAGCGCGTCTTTGGGTTGGCTCCCTTGAGCAAACCCAGCAATGAGAGCGTTCCAAGCGGGCACATCTTTCAACGGCATTTCGTCGAACAGTTGCTGGGCAGAATTCAGATCGCCGCCTTTAGCATAGAGGTCCATGAGGGTGGTTTGTAACATGACATCGGCTTCGAACCCGATGCGGAGGGCCTGAGCGTGGAGCTGCCGCCCTTCGGAGATGGCCAAGATACGTGCGCAGGCCTTGAGTGCGAAGGAGCAAGTGAGAGCGTCGGGTTTCTGTGGGCAGCGGGACATTGAGAGGTAGCAGAGGAGAGCTCTCTTGGGCTCGTCACATTGGGCGAGGCCGCGAATAAGGGCGTTCCAATCGTTCGTGGACGGATTTTGGAGGCGGAGGAAGAGGTCAGTGGCATAGTCGAGATTTGCAGCGGAAGAGAGGGCAAGGAACTCGAGTAGCTTTCTTCGAAAGGGGGAGTACTGATGGAAGAGGCCGGAGATGATTAAGTGAGCTTGCAGCTGTTTGAAGTGTGTAATTACACAGCATTTCTGTAGAATGGAATCTACAAAGGAGACTGCTGCCATGGATGGGGAGGAAGAGGGTTGGAGCTAAAAATTTCTTCCCAAGAGGGACCAATCTTTAAATAAAAATGAAAAAGGAAGGGTAGCAATTCCTTCGTATGTATTTTGTGTAAAGGATTTTACTTTATTATTTATTTTATCTTTTGAATCTTTTGATCAAGCTTGTTGGACCCTTTCATTGAAGTATAAATTGGTTCACTGACGACTCACTGAAATTTATGTAAGTGAGACTATTTTTTTCATATAAAACAACAAATTCAATCACTAATTGGATTAATAAAATCAGATCACTGACATGATCACTTAATTTTTTTTAAATGTTTTCGTACAGTAGTGGAAGGGTAAAATAGACAATACCTTAAATCTCGTGGCTCATTATACAAAATACCCGTGAAAAAATTGCTACCTAAAAGGAAATACAATGTTCTTTAAAAGAAAAATCTTAGGGAG
The DNA here is from genome assembly GCA_022113865.1 of Chimonanthus praecox. Taxonomy (NCBI): domain Eukaryota; kingdom Viridiplantae; phylum Streptophyta; class Magnoliopsida; order Laurales; family Calycanthaceae; genus Chimonanthus; species Chimonanthus praecox. The sequence goes on from CM039093.1 coordinate 57,980,865, forward strand.
GGCTATTCAGAAATTAACCACTAACCAAATGTTCACTACTTAATTAGGGCTATTCATACATTCAAATTTGACTAACCTCGTTCAAATTTATTAATAAATGATTAAGTTGAAGTTGTGTATTTAATTGACTCACTTTGTTGTGCTACTTTTTTTTAGTGTCAAATATTGGATTTTTTTAAAACATATGGAAGTGCATTAGGTGTTTTAGTCTATTTTATTCATGTAAAGCAGGCTTAGTTTGTCAAATGCTCGAGTTAAAAAAATTAAAATGTTTTGATATTATCGTGTTGGATGATAAATTTACTCTATAATTTATAAAATAATTGGATAATTGAATAAATTATAATAAGAACTCTCTAATTATTCAAAATAAGATTTATTAAATTATTTTAGTCTTTAATCTTTTAATATTAAAATAAAGTTACTAGATAAATATTTTAGTTAGTGGTGTTCAGAGCTTATTCCAAGGCTAAAAATGCATCAAAGAAATATCACCCAAAATTAGACTTAAATCTAAAAAAATTATCACTTTAGGTCCCATATGAAAGTCATCCTATTAATAAATATATAATAATTAGGTATAATTAGATTATAAATTATTTTACATTTTGAATTAGGCTGACGAAACTTTGCCGACAAGATTTTCTAACTAGACATCCAATCAAATGAGTCATGGAATCGTGATAGTTTCAGTGCTTACAACTTGTCATGGATGATGCTTCTAAGCTTTAGGTGAATAATATTGTTTTTTTAATTTGTCGATATTATTATCTTAAAGAAACAAGATTAAAAGAATTAAGAAAATATGTGCATATTTACAGTATCTAAACAATTATATCTTAAACTGCATACTCTTAAAAAGAATTTATTGATTGGTGTAATTGTATTCTGATATCTACATGGGTGTAGTGAAGCGGGAGGTTAGGGGTTTAAGTCTCTAACCATGACGTGCCTTAAAGGTAGTGAGCTCACCCGTGAAGGTTTTATACTAGGTATCCCGAAGTTTCCACGTGTAAATTCAAAAAAATAAAAATTAAGAAAATATATGCATATTTACAATATCTAAACAATTATACCAGGCAAAACTGTATTATTGAGAACAATATTTTTTTTAGAACGATAAACATCAGTGATATTGAAGTTTGACATCCATCATATCATTACCCAAATCATCCCAAAGTGAATGAGAACTTGAACAGCATATGGTGCCTGTAGATATGCCCTGGACTCACAATCGTAGAAGGAAAATTCGGGTGATTTACTGAGTCTGGAAATCCCTGAGTCTCGAGACATACTGCAGCATGAGGCCCATAAACAAACCCGCCTTTCCCAACAACATCCTTCAATGCGTTGCTAGTGTAGAGCTGCAGACCAGGTGCATCTGTCCATACCTCCATAACCCTACCGGACTTGCTTTCTTTCACCACTGCTGCTTTCTTTACTCCGTGACTCACTGAGTCAAGTGCATAGTTGATGTCATATCCCGTCGGCAGTTTACCGATTCTGCTGCCGATCGTTTTCGGGTGGAGGAAATCATAGGGAGTGCCATGGACTGGAAGGATTTGGCCTGTGGGAATGAGGGATTTGTCGACTGGAGTATAGTGAGAGGCGAAGAGTTGGAGTGAGTTGGAGAGAATGTCTCCACTGTTATGGCCTCCCAGGTTCCAATAGGTGTGTTGAGCAAGGTTAACTGGGGTGGGCTTGTTTCGGGCCTTGGCTTTCATTGTCACACTCAAGTCATAATCTCCAACAAGCTTGTAGATGATGGATACATCGAGATCACCCGGAAAACCTAATAAAGTGTATTCATATAAATGACAATGATGATGATGATATTACTATTGTATTGAAGAAAAAAATTTAACCCGACTCGACCCGAGTTTTAGAAATATAAAAAACCTGTGAAGTTAGGTCCAACTAGCAACTCAGGTCAGGTTGCATTGAGCAATTTGTGCCAACAACTCAGATCGACTCAAGTCCGACTCAATAATTTTTTATATTGGTTGAATTGAATTTACTAAAACCTGACTCAATCCATCCGAGTTTTAGCTCTAGTTTTAATTTGCCCTGCACTGATTTATTGGGCTCTTAATGAGCCCCAAGAATTTTGGCCAAAATTTCAACCACTTTGACTTATCTTGGATCTCAGTTTTTCTACCTTTTATTTTTCAAAAGATGAAATAATAAAAAATAAAAAAAATTGGTCATGCATGTTTGGCACTACATACATGAATTTCTTTAAAAAAAAATTAAAATATCAATTAAACGAAATTTTAAACTATTTTGGACATGCATGTAGTGCCAAAATCTTCCTTGTAGACAGCCTGCAATTGATGCCTTTAAATAGTCCCAAATTTTGAAAATGATAGAACATAATGTGGTCCTAATATTTTCCTAAATTTAATAAACCATACTATACAAGGTGGTGTCTTTCTTGTCAAAGGGAATCAACCTAGGTTCATACACCAAGAGGGCAAAGCTTTGTCCCATGTGCTGTCCACTTTTGTCCTTTTTTAATAACAAAATATAAAACTTTAATATAAATTAACTTCTATTTTGAATTAAACATTTCAATATTTAAAAACTATGAGAATAATTTAAATAGAGAAAATGATGTGATAAAGTTATTTAAATGCATTCAAGAAAGATAGAGAGCATTAAAGATGCAGAAATTTCTTAGGGCTTAACATTGGAGTGCTTTAAAGATAATGCGTATCATGTGGTTTCTCACGCTTAAATTAAAAAAAAATGTAGAAATTATTTATAAAAATTAGTTAACAAAAATTAATCTGAAATTTTAATGAAAGGTTTTAAATAAATATGGAGATATTAAATTTTACTATTTAAATGCTATTCTTGAAACCTTGTAATAGATCATTGTCAACTGATTCACAATTAATAATTTTTTACAAATGTAAATGAGAAAGATAAAAATTCAATAAGTTAAAAAATGAAGATGACTAATGATTTATCATAAAATAAAATGGAAAAAGTGAACACGTGGTGTTGACTTTACATAGATGCTATTTCAAAGGTCTAAATAGGCGGCTGATATTTAGTTATATTGAAAATTTCAATTGCTATATCATTTTTAATTAAAAATAAAATATTGACAAAATGAACTAAACTTTTTGAAATTTTAATTAAAATATAAAATATTAAAAATTTGTTTTAGATTTTTTAAAAATTATTCTACAATGAAAAGATGAATTAAGGAAACTTGCCTTGCTCTCCATCAAAGCTGTGATAAGTAAGTCTCATGTAAGGAAATTTCCCTTGCTTTAGATCTTTTACTCTCCAAATAACCTTACTAAATCCTCTATGTCCACCTAAATAATACAAAATAAAAAAGTAATACGAACTTTAAAAAATGATATTTTATGAATAAAAATGAGAAATTAATATGCATAATTACAGCAAAATATACCATGAAGCATGTTTTTTCCTTCATTAGCAACTAATTTGTATTTAGTGCCATTTAATCTAAATTGAGCACCCGCAATTCTGTTTGCGACCCGTCCGACAATAGCTCCGAAATACGACGTACCATTCTGAAAAAAAAAAATCAATAGTTATTTAAATTATCTATATTCTTCTGTATTATCCTAATTTTTTTTAGTTTAATATCAGTAAATGGCTAAAACACCTTACTCTAAATTAAAAGTTAGAATAATCTTATAAAATTAAAGTTACAAGTGGGATCAAATTATACTAAGCCACCTTGATCTAAGGTTTTTAAATATGAACCTCACCCAAACCGACATACTTGAAATACTCGCTTTTTGAATACTGAGCTAAATTATATATATATATATATAATCAAAGAACCAAACATGAAAATGTTTATTTTAAATAGATTGGCAAAAGAGATTTAACATGAAATAAACAAAATACTTTTATAAAATGTTTTTATATAATCGTGAATGAGATAAATCTGAGAAGAGTCAAATTTAAAGACCTCTAATTTAATTATAAAAGCTTAGAAAAAAATATTTAGAGAAATAGAGAACATTACAGTGTATGAATCAACTGTATCATACCCAAGAGCAATATCAGCCAAATTTCCTGCAAAAAACAAAGAAAAGGGAGAAAAAGTTGAATCAAACAAAACCCACAACCATTAATCCAAAATAATCCACAAAAATCATACACTCACTCTCCGAAGTCTAAACCTTTTGAATCAGGAAGAATGACTGAGATTACTGTTGCCCCCCAGTTTGTAATCTTTACAGAGAAATTCCCCTTCTTAAGTTCATAAACTCCAACATATTTCTTGGTGGGTGTTGCAGAAGCAACATGAATGACTGCAAATGAGATGAGAAGGAGGCCAAAATAGACTTGGATCTTTGCCATGTTAGGGCAAAGCCTTGGAATTCAATGCCTGTAGTAGAAACTCAAGATCAAGAAGTGCAGAACAGTAAAGAAGAGAAGAAAGTCTTAGACTGTGGTTTTGGATAACAGATGAGGCTACTGTGAAGAGTACTTACAAAAGAAAATTGAATCCTTGGTTCTTATTTAGAAATGAAGAAGATAAGGATGTCTATTTTATAGACAAGAGGAGATGGGATCCAGCAAAGGAGTCACGAGGTTTGACTCAGCAAAGGTGAAAAATTATAGTGTTTTTGACTTTGGGCAGATTTGGGTTATAGCTCAGTAATTTTTTAATTTATTTTAATTAATTAAAAATAATAATTTTAACAGCTTGTATTCATCATAACTTGGGCTTTACATAGTGCTCCGATTTAAATCTCGGTATCGACGATATATATCAATTTTAAATAAATATATATATATATATAATAAATAACTTCAACAAATAATAGTTAAAATCATCCACTATCTAAATACATATTTAGAATGTGAAATCAACAATTTGAACACAAAATAATAAGCCAGCGATCCTCCCACATGCATTTTATGTTTAGCGACATGGATTTTAGTGTATTCTCGATTTTATCCTTCGCATGAACAGTAAAATTTCGATTGGCTGATTTTTAATGTTCATGTGAATTTCGACGAGTCGATTTGCACTGTTCATGAATTTTGACGAGCCGATTTGCACTATTTATGAATTTTGGCGAGTCGATTGCACTGCTTATGAATTTTAACTAGCTGATTTGTATTGTTTATGAATTTTGGTGAATCGACTTGTAATGTTCATGAATTTTGCTGAGCCGACTTGCACTGTTCATGAATTTTGGCGAGCCTATGTGCACTGTTTATAAATTTCTAGTATTTTTTTTCTTAAGTACGATGGGTGGAAGGCAAATTGAATATCACAGTAAAACTCATGTATGTATGCACAAAATGCCTGTAGAAAAATTGCTGGCCAAAATAATACTGTATGTCCAGGTGCTTGTTGTTTAAGAATCGACAATCATTACTATCCTGTGCACTACTAAACAAGTGATTTATTGTGGGTCATGCATTGAATAAATAGTCTTTAAGAAATTTTGACTTTTTTAAATGACCCCCACATTCAACTGAAAAGGCCAATGGTCTAAACCAACAACCTCGATTCCTGTGTAATTAAATAATTAAGATAGGTTTAGATGATGTCCAGTATAATTAGATTGATCACATTCGTCCACGTTTATCATTAACTATTGTCATTTGATTGCATCTATGATGGCTTACATCTAAATACTAATGGCAGTCAGTGTCGCACACATTAAATAAAGTGCAAACAATCTAATCAACCACTGCCAAGTTTTTAATCGCTTCATGGACCATGGAAATTTGAGAGAGGTAAGTTTTTAATGTAATTACATTCAGGCCCAGCTCTTACTTTAGTCCAGGGGTCGAGAATTAGGTCGAAATGAGATTTCAGCTGAATTTTCATATAGGACGAGATCTTAGTTTTTGATGAAATCTCGGACGAGATCTTTTTCTCTCTTCAAAACTTTTTTTTTTTGGAAGTCTCAGTAGATTTTTTTTTTTTTAATGAAAAAATCCATTTAAAAAAAGTAAAAAATCGTTCGATATGGGTAAATACCGACCTGAGCCCACAACTGATATTCTGCCGATTTTTTTTCTCTCTGACCTATACATATGCTTTAGGCCAACTAAACTACCGTCTAGAATCTCCCAATACGGCCAATAGGCTGAAAGGCCCTCACTTACACTGCTTTTAGCGTCTAGGACCAGATTTCAGGATTGATACTTATTATATATATCATTTGCTTTGTTTGTGTGGAGATGCTTCTTTGCTTCAACCAATATAGGGCTAAAAGAAAGAAATGAAAATTATAAAATACCAGAACAGTAGTGGTAGTGGGAGAAGAAATCAAGGCAATGGCTGCCAGTGACATGTGAAGGAAGGCAGGTTGACAGAGATAAGAAATAGTGATTTTCTGGTCTTTGCAGTGACGCATGGCTAAAATGGTTCTACTCTAATAATTTTTACATTAGTTGTAGACTTGAAAGGGATGTAGATGGGTATATGAAATATGAAATACTAGAAGTAACTAATAAAAGATTAAGAAGATTTGATGTAAATTTTAGATTTGTCTAACTTTTAAATCTGAATTTAAATTTTACTTGTTATTAGATGCAGGTTTGGGATTTACTCTCAAAGCTCTATAGACTATCAGTTAGATTGAGCATTTGAGAATATAGATGTAATCATGTAATGATTCCATTCCTCTAATATAATATTATCGGCTTTAGATTAAAAAAACTTGCACGGTTTGTATTGAGTCAGAATCTCACTCTTAGACTCAAAACACGTTGTGTTAAAAAGAGGAGTGTCTCATCTTATATCCCCAACACTCTCATTTAAACATTTGGGATCTTTTCACACTTTTACTGACATCTTTCTCTCTTCCATACACATACGGGTATCACAATAAATAGGGCTGAAATCGGGTCGGATCGGGTTTGATTTTTTAAAACCCATTATGGCTCAAGTTACTAATATATGAAATCCGACCCGACTTGACTCGACCCGAACTTTTGACCCGGATGACTTGATTCGACCCGACCCGAATTATAACCCGACTCAACTAGAAACTCCACCCGACCCACATTTTGAACCTACTTTAGCCTACATTTTACCGAGTCGGGTCGAGTCGAGTTAACTTAAAAATCTCTCAATCCAACTCGACCCGAATTTAATGCGGGTTTCTGACTTATCAACCAACTGACCTGACTTTCATAACCCGACCCATATGAGTTTCGGGTCGGGTCATGCAGGCTCGGGCCAGGGCCAAAACCCGACCCGAGTTTCACCCCTAAGAATAAACATATTCAAACTTGTTGAATGGGAAGCATGGCCTACACCTAGTCATTGAAGAGTCCTAAGTTCCACTTCGGCTTATCTTAAACTAGGATTGCAACTTGAGTTGGGCCAGGTTTTAGAGCCCCTATCGCCATTTGTAATTTAAGGGGCAAGTCTGAACTAAGGCCAAGCCTGAGTTGACCCATTTTGTTCAAACCAAGCTTGGACCAACTTATATTAATATAAGATCTGAAATTTGATTTAAAATTTAAAATGCATATCCACATGCAAACTATGAGACTGTATGCCCTCGACCTGTCCCTTGGAAGCGATGGTTGAGTTGGGCTTATTGATTAATGAAAATTAAGTTTTCATAAATTTTGATTTAAATTCAGGTTTAAAAGGCAAACTCAGACTTTCTTGAATTAGATCGTTATCAAAATTACAAATTTAAATATGATATTTTGAGTAAAAAGAAATGAACTTGGTTGATCCCAACCTGAATCTTTTGGAATTTTTTATGTTTGCTTGAGTTGAGCATAGTCGCTTTGTCGAGTCAATTTCTGTTTTGAGCCACATTTCTTTCTTTCTTTTCTTTTTTTAAATAAAATGTAATTTATTTTTTGAACAATAGATAAATTGATAAATTTTGCCTCTGCTGGTTCTGTTCAGTTGAGAAGAAAGGGCGGAAACGTGGCCATGTTGCCTGCCTTGCCTGCAAGAATTCCCAGTCATTTTCCGTCGTTTGCTTGCAAAACAGGTTCTTTCCTTTCCCTTTCCTCTCTTTCTCTGCACAAAATTTCAAATTTCTCGCCATTCTTCGTATTACGTTCGAATGGATTCTAAAATACGCATGTGTGCACAACTTCTTTGTGATTTGCCATTGGAATTGTAATCTTCAAATGATTCAGAGCAAACCCAAGTTCCATGTGGCATGAATCTTTCAATCACTGAGTCAAATTGCCCGTGACTCGTTGAATGAGTTGAAGCCGCGTTGTGAATTTCACTAAGCTTAGTTGAATTTGCAGTCTTTTGGACGCATGGAAATGAAAGTGCTTTCTTAAAGAGTTACCATTTTTAGCTAAAAATAAGAATAGTTTTAATAATTTTTCGTAATAATTACTCTCTTTCTTTCTTTTTTTCAAGAAAAGCTCCAGTTGGATGGAAGAGAAAGTAGTTTCTGCAAAATTAATTATTTTTTTTTGAAAAAAAGAGTCAAAGCCCTTTTTATTTAAGTTAACAAAATTCTTATTTTCCAAAAAAATACTTTCCTTTCTGGACCTCTAAATGGTGCCTCATCATTATTTTCTCTCTCATGATTTATCACTCCTAATAGCTTTTTTTTTTTTAAGGAAAGAGTAATAGGGGAGTCTGGTCTGTAATTCTTCCGAAGGCTGCTAAAACTCAATTGGAAGTAGGCTCTCACATGTCTGAAACTGCAAATTTTGAGAATTGCCAGCAACCGAAGCTTGTTTGGATATGGACCAAGAGCAAGCAGGTGATGACAGCTGCAGTCGAGCGAGGTTGGAGCACTTTTGTATTTGATTCTAGCAATCGACAACTAGCCAATGACTGGTCTTGTAATCTACCATCCATTCTCTCTTCTTTGCTCTTTCTCTCTCTGTATTCTTTTAGTGAGTAGTTTTAATTAGAATTATGACAATTTGTTGTGCTCCAAGTTGCATGTACTTCTGAATATTACGGTAAAACTAATGATTGTTCATAATGCCCAATATTAAGGGCAACAAGAAATTAGAGATCTTGTTAGGTAGATTCATTTGTGAGAAAAATGAAAAAGCTTGACCAAACTGTTGTGATCTCCAAGTTTCAATCGGCCTGGGATTTGCTATGGAGTCTTATACCCAACCATTTTCTGTGCCAAAATAATGTACTTCAAAATTCAAATGGCTTGGGATGTGGGTACGTCTAAACGCAAAGCTCGGATCATCTGCTGCATAAGTAGTAAAATTCTGCTCCACAAATGGGATTTTGATATGTTTCTATTATTTGCATTCAGCATTAAGCATTTTGCATTTCTTATTCAACGTTCTTTTTTTATTTTTTCAAGTCATGAATGCTGAATGTGAAATTCTGAATGCAAAATGACAATGTTTCAAATTTTCATTCATGCAGTAAAAAGTATCCGCTTCCTAACGGCAGAGGATCTGAGCTCTTAAATGTGTTTCATTTGTTGTGTTGTGGAGAAGGTATATAAAAACTTTGGGATGAAAAAAACAAAATAGGAAATGCATATCACAAGGTGAGAACAAAATAATGTGATCCTGCAATGAAGCCCACGCCTATGGGCAAAAGAGAGGATGACTTTACGGTATGAATAAAAATAAAAGGACCGAATTACAACATTCATACAATGAAACTGTTAGGCAAAAGCCTATCACCTAGCCTAATTCAAGATTGACATAACCCTTTCCCTAAGTACAAGACAAGAGGATCTCCAACTCCCCTCTTTCTAACCATTCACATTTTGACACTAGAAACTCAATTCTACAATCTCTCATGTTTATAGAAAATGCTCTTTCTAAAATCCGTATGTTAGATCATAGAAAATAGAAATTAGAAGTAAGATCTAATATTCAGAAGAGATACAAATACCTCACATGGATTTGTCTTATCCTAAACAAATGAATGTCCAAACTGAATTTTTTTCACAAAACTAGAACCAAGCCACAAAAGGAGGGAATTGTGATTTGAAAATCTTGTTTATTTCTAACAGTATCAATCTAATGCTCGTAATGAAATTATTTACCAATATATTATTGTATTTTAAATATGAGGTTTTTTGGGGAATAAGAAGCAGACAAAACTTTCTTCATTTGCTAGTTATGCAGTAAAGAGGAGTTCATTTTATATTAAGTTGTCTGACTTTTCTTTCTGATTTTGGTTACTTTGGTGCTCGGAAATTATGCAGCAATGGCATTTATATATCCTCTCTTTATTGAAGAAGGAGAGATAGTTGACAGTGAAAGCAAAACGGTTGCCACATTTTCAGAAATTTCTTCTCCCCAACAATTACAGCAGCTTCAGCCAGTTGATACACAAGCAGAGAATGTAGTAATAAATTTGCTGGATTGGCAGGTGTGCAGTTATTTTCTGTAAATGTTCCAAAGCATGGAAGACGCGTTATGTTTTCCTCAAGATAGTTCTCTGTCCATTTTCGCTCCACTTCCTAAATATTTAAATAGAACTTTGTGGTTTTTCACTAAAGAAAGTAACGGAGGTCTTGGAAATAATGTAGCTTCGATTCATTCTTGTCCACTAACATTTATCATTGTCTTCTTTCTTAATGCATATTTTTTATTTTATTTTAGGTGATACCTGCTGAAAATATTGTTGCAGCATTCCAAGGAAGTCATAAAACTGTATTTTCTGTTGCAAGAACTGCCTCTGAAGCACAAATTTTCCTGGAGGTATCTTAGTACCTTATATAACTCAAGAAAGGAAAAATGTAACTTCACTAAAAATCTAGTGTGTCAATGTGTTTTTAGGCCTTAGAGAAGGGTCTGGGTGGAGTTGTTTTGAAAGTTGAGGACATAGAAGCTGTCTTTGAACTAAAGGTAATTTTTCTGACCTTATCTTCCTGTCTTGTGAATTTGTATTCCACTTGAGTTTTTGTCTATGCTTTCCCATTCAGCTCCACTTTGTTTATGCTCAGAGCATATTCTTTTCTCTAAAATTTTAGATGATTGCGTTTGAAAAAGAAATTGACTTTGTCTTATTCTTTTTCTTTAATGACATTGGCTGCACATATTTCCGATACGATGGTTTCTTTCTTTTAATTCTTTCAATGGTCATATGACTTGAACCCACAACCTTTAAGGTGGCACAATTAGCGCATACAGTCACAGCTTGTGATACAAGCTCATCTTGTTTTAAGTTTTCTAACCTATATTTCTTTTATTATTCTTCTTACTATTTCCTTGAAAGTTTTGACAACAGTGTAAAATACATATGGGCTGTGTTGGATAAATCACCAAGGGCATTTTTCTTTCAACATAGAGAATCTGCAATTTAGACCTAAACATAATTATTATTTTGGTACCCCAAGGGCTTTGCGTGGTGGTTGAGACAAAGACTTCATGATTGAGGTCTTGGCTTCAATCCTTGGTGACTCCAATGAAGGGCCACTCTCCGCAGACTTACCCGGTGTGTGCAGATTGGAGGGTTTTCACACACCCGGGGGACTAGTCTGGTGTGACGCCTAGACACCTCCAGACCTCAAAAAAAAAAAATTGTAATTATTATTTTGGTGTAACTAGTTTATTTCCATTTCAAAATAGGTTGGGACCATCCACTATTCTGATTTGCCTGTCATTAGAGGTTTTGTTGATTTCCCCATCATGCATTTGCTTTTCTTATTCCTTTACCATCATTTTGCAGTAAGCACTACGTAATTTGAATGCTGTAGTACTTACATTTCTCGCAAACATCAAAAGGGGGGAAAACATTATAGATTTCTATTACAATTAATGTCTTCTTTATTTTTCCTGTGTAATGGTTCTTCTGCTGCTGTTGTTGATGATGGTGTGGCTGTTGTTGCTGTTATTGAGACTGTAATGAAGCACTTTTTCCTCATCATGTTTAATATTATCAGGATTATTTTGACAGAAGAAATGAAGCAAGGAACCTTTTGAACTTGACTAAGGCCACTGTAACAATGGTCAGAACAGCTGGAATGGGTGATCGTGTATGTGTGGATCTCTGCAGTCTCATGAGACCTGGTGAAGGACTTCTGGTTTGTTCCTAAAATCTCTCTCTCCACATTTTTTCGATATTTATGACCAAGGTAGGAGCACTGAATCGAGTCCAATGACCTTAACAACCATATATTGTGATCAATAATACATTATTATATAATTTTCATCTTCCATAGGTTGGATCATTTGCTAGAGGTCTTTTCCTTGTTCACTCAGAATGCTTGGAGTCAAATTACATTGCTAGCAGGCCTTTCAGAGTCAATGCGGTGAGTTTTGGCCTTGTGGTGATTAGTGACAATATTTTGATATCTACTTCCAACCACTTGAGTCATTCATGAAATGTTTCATATAGCTTGATGTACCATGTAATTTTTCTGAACTTCTTGTCCTTTACCTCTTTTATGTACTTTTTGTAGTCAGTTTGAATATTTGGGTAGAATATTTATATATTTAGAGAAGTAAATCTATTTTTCAGAATTATCTCACCTATCCATTTGTCCTACCAAAACATTAATTGGGTCCCATCATTGAGGTCTATGTATGATACTACTCCGGAACAAGGAATTATGCTTCTTACTCCCCTCCAGAAACCAGACACCATGTTGGAAGCTTGCTGAATATGCCACCCAGAGCCGGGGAGGCCATATAAGAATTCTCTTCGAAAGGCCATCCTCTTCTTCATATCCTAATCTCCGTAACCATTTTCCCAATAAAACAGTGTTTACAAACCTGAGAGGTCGAATTTCCAAGACCTTGAAACCAACTCTTAGTGGTCTAAAATACTATATGTTCATGTCAAGTTTGTAATGTAACCTTTGGCTCATTTCATGTTCATTTCTCTAAAAGTGAAAAACACCGCAATACCTGACAAACATAAATTCATTAAACAAAAACACAGATCCAGGAACTACTTAGCTTGAGACCAGCAATCTCAAATGAGATAAACTCTGCTGGGAAAAAGTCTCTAGATTTATATAGTGTTGCATTTCAACAGAGATAGCTTTTCATGTTGCGCCGTGCTCCTTCTTCAATTAATATGTTATTGTCTTTGATATTTATAGGGGCCAGTGCATGCTTATGTTGCTGTTCCAGGAGGAAAGACAAGCTATCTTTCAGAGTTGCAGGCAGGCAAAGAAGTTACTGTGGTTGACCAAAGTGGCCGACAACGGACAGCAATTGTTGGGCGTGTAAAGATAGAATCAAGACCTCTCATCCTTGTTGAGGCAATGGTATGTTTACCATGCTCTTCCCTTGTTCTACTTGGAGTATGAAAATTGATGCTCATCAGAGAAAGAGCACAGATGCAACTTGTCAACTAACATTGGCAAGGATGTACCTATTCTGATATCATTAAGAGGTGTATGGTAATGTGTAGCCCAAGATAATCTACTGTATATTTAGGCCAATCATTTGTCAATGATGGGGCCCATCATTCTGTGATCCAAGATGTAGAGGGAGTGGGAACTGCTGTGGATCTGGGCTGTGTGACTTCTCGTTTAGATGACTACTTCAGTATTCTGCGGACTCCCATTGTGCAGGCATGATGCAGTCATGCAATTGCCCTGGAATTCAAATATGCATGTTTTTCTTACTTACTATGTTGCTGATATGATCTTATTTTATTACCATGTGGTACAGCAGAATAGCTCAGATTCCAAAACGAACTACAGCATCCTCCTACAGAATGCAGAGACTGTCGGTTTAGTCTGCCCTCGCCAAGGTACATTCCATCCATAAACTCTATTTTCTCAAACGTTGGCTTATTTGTTACCCGTACAAATAATAAATAATAAAACAACTCAGATTGTTCTGTGTTTTAATCTCATATCTCTATATGCCTTGTGTTATTCTCCACAGGAAATGAACATACAAGAACAGCAATTCCAATTACCTCACTGAAAGAAGGTGATGAAATTATGTTGCTAATACAGGGCGGTGCCCGCCATACAGGTATAGAAATCCAAGAATTCATTGTTGAGAAATGAATAGAATAAATGCTTTTCTGATTTGTTATTGCTTTCTTTTTCTGTTTGGACATAACTTCAAAGAAAACAAAAAAATTCTGTGGCTGGATTCGACTCCAGATATATTCTGATATCATTGTGTTTTTGTAAGATCTTAACTACGCAAACACAACATGCCATGATTCCATCATAAAAATTCTGACATCAATCTTTCTGCATAACCTCTCAAAAAATCAAACATTTCCATAAAAAAAATCCTTGATATATGCATAGTATTCTTGGCCTTTGAGTTTGTAGATTTTGGCCCATATTCTATAATCCAGACTGTCAAACCCGATAAAATACTGCAAATACACCATGTCCTGGAAATAATTTAGATTGTAAGGTCATCTATATTTAAATGTGGTTCACTCCTGCTTGCATTTCTTGACAGTTTCCATTTAGGGCATCAACCAAAGATTAGGACTATTCATTTGGACAAAAAATTAGGCATAATCTCTCTGCTGTAATCACCAAGGTGCTAGTTCATCATACCCAAGGTACAACGTTGCCATGCATACCTTCAGACTGAGGGGGTCACAAACTACAACCATAGCTTATATAAAATGGAGAGAGATAAGACTTATCTTAGTCCAACAGGCCAGCAATTTCACTACTCGACAAACTTTCTTGACACTGCATTTGCTAAAGAAGTATTCTTTCCATGCTTGCTCTTCTTTGACATATTAGTGAACCCATGGCGGTTGCGCACTAACTTCTCATTTTTTAGCATGTAGAAATCAGCGGTCACAATATCAGTAGATACATATTGGTCTCATTGTGGTTGTAAGAGAATTGTATCGGCTGTATCAACAACATTATCAGTTGATACGTATCCGCTAGTATAAGCCGATACTGCATAGTGCATAGTATCGGTGATGCTTATTTTGTTAATGTAAAAAAAATAGTATTCATAATTTTTTGAATTGAATCTTGCATTAGGTGTGATTTTAAAAAAGGTTTAGAAGCAAGTTATTCAAATTTAAATGGTGTTTGTTAATTCCAAATACTCTCTTAAGATTTGACCATTTTGAATTATTTTCATCAAATTGTTTGAATTTTAACTCTAAACTAATCTCAAATAAAGATGATTTTATGTATCCATAAGGTTAGTCTCACCTTCAATGTGGGGTGGAGATACCAATGTTATTTAAAAAAATGAAGAGTTTTTTTTGTGAAAATAATAATATAAAATAATATTCGGTACTTATGAAATTCATTGAAAAAGTATTAATGTCATTCACATAATTTGTCGAGTGCCTATGTGATCTTTTTTAATTTGATAAAAGCGAAATTTTCTAAAATTAAATAAAGAGCCTTTGATGTGATTGATATAATTTTTAAAGTATTCGTGCATTTTTTAAATATTTCAACATTTTTATCAAATTCAAAAAATTTAACAATGAAAAATTTATAATTTATAATAGAAGATATACGTCATTGAGAGATATTTGAAAATATAAATTTTATATATGAGAATTTGATTGATTTCTTACTTTATAAAATTTTTAAACATTTTTTAGAATTTTAAAACATTTTTTTTTTTTTTATAACATGAGTATTACCACCTCACATTGAAAATAAGACTAATCTCACGAATACACAAAATCTTCATCGAACTTCATATATTAAATTCAAAAGAAATCGAACTCAAAATCTCTGATTTAATCTTAAAAACTTAGGCATAGGCCAACTAAACTGCCCATGCAGATTAATTTTTTTTACTATTATCTAAAACTCAACAAAAATTACCATTATTTTTTAAAAAATATATTTACTTTATTTTCTCATATTTGTCTGGTTAAAAAAAATTTGACCATCACGACACTCAAGTCCATGCAACCACAGCTCAACATAG
Source organism: Chimonanthus praecox (assembly GCA_022113865.1). Taxonomy (NCBI): domain Eukaryota; kingdom Viridiplantae; phylum Streptophyta; class Magnoliopsida; order Laurales; family Calycanthaceae; genus Chimonanthus; species Chimonanthus praecox. Next base: position 57,996,660 of record CM039093.1, read on the forward strand.
AAAAATCTCGGAAAAAACTGATAAGCATCCATAAAGGCCCCCAAAGATGATTCAGTATGCATGGGGATCATAATGGGCCTAGTTGTGGCTTCATTCCACGAATTTTGTCTACAAACAAAAATAATGCCAGAAACAAAGTTCTCCATCTGAACTTCCCATGGATCCAAATGGTCTTTTTCATTTGAATCTATCAAAATCCTGGGACTGCAGATCCATCCAACACAGAAATAGGATCAATCGAGTTTGACAAAAACATAAAGATGGCAACCATCTTCACCATTTTTGCTACAATCATCCATCTTTTCAATCATTACCATCATTGGAACATCAAGTGCTAATGGAAACAAAGACATCCTTCAATTGCAAAGCAGTGATTCTCTGATGTCATCTTAGGACAAAAATATCATTGTATATGATCATGTAAACTATTAGATCTTTAACCAAAGAAACAGATTCATATCCATGGAAACCAAAAACGCAAATGTTTTGACTAACTGAAGACCATTTCATTTCATCAAATCACAGAAACTCGATAGCAAAATCGGTAGATAGATCATTTCGCCAAAACAAAACTGTCATCTAATACTTGAGTGGGGCCAAGATTTCTAGTTGAGAGCCGAGATGCTCTTCAGCAGCCTTCTCTGCCTTCACACGCAACCTGGTTAGCTGCTTCCTCCTCTCGTATGTGACCTTAGCCCTCTTCTTCCTCTTCTCTTCCAGCTCCTGTCAATTATCAAAGAATCCACCATGGTCATAAGAAGCCCAGCTACTGCCCTTGGAAATGTAATAATAGCATGTACCCCAATGGAGGGAATTTTTCAAAGCATTAATAAAAGGGTAGGAAACTGATAATGAAACTAACAATAGTCCTTCCTTCACATGAACAAAGTTACCCCTCCATAGCAGAGATTTTCTTTAAAATATAGATTAGAAAAATAAGGTGAACTTCAAAACCAGTTTCCACCTCAATATCTAGAAAGAAAAGGCATTTTTGGTGCGAGAGAAAGAGCATGGTTGACCATCTCCCTCCATTGTCAAGGGGTTGTCCTTATCAAGAAGCACTTTAACCTTTTCAAGATCCAACAAGCGTCCTTGAAAAAGGGGAAAAAAGAAGAGATGAACTGTTTTAATATGGTAAACAGGTCCTCTCAAAGTAGAAGTAATTTGTTGCTAGATTTCTTATGTAGTCCAGTGGGGTATTTGATTACACAAACAAAATTACATCAGATATGAATTGTCTTTCCCCCCATGAATTGAAAAAATAATGGCAATGCTCTTCATTAGGCACTTCGTAAAAGTTCAACAGGTAGATTTTCTACCTATTTTCCAAAATGGTTTTTTTCCTCTGGATAGGGGACTGAAAAGATTAAACCGTCACTTGTCATGGGTCTAGACTTTTTTTCAAGTTTTAAACTTTATTCACCATTAAATCTATATGACTGCATCAGCACCATTGTAGTATATTTAATGTTTTCACATTTTCTATTATCAACTTTCCAATGAAACTAAAATATTACTATAAAAAACCTCAGATATGTTTCATGAACTCTGAGATTTGTTTCAAATTGTTTCTCGTGTAAAATGATCAATCAGGCTGATCAATATCTAACAAGCAGACTCTTAACTTTAAGTCTTTAACAGATCTGTAGGATCTAAGTTACAGAGTACCAAAATCAGAAATGAAGGTAGAGCTTTAGCTTACATTCAAAATCCAATCACGGTATAAGAAGAAGGTTCATAATTCACAGCACAGAGGATGTTAACAAATAACGGCAATGCTTATCATGGCTATGTGCATCAATAACATAAACAATTATGTAATAGCTTCAGATGTCTAAATCTTAGGTTCAAAATTTTTACAATGTTCTCAAGTTCAAACATTGGTGTCGTTTTTGTCATCATCATGTACCACTTCCCATCTATATGGGCTCAACTTGTTTAGTTTTTACTTGGCCATTTTACCTTATGGTAAGCAATTGCCTTCTTCACTATACAAACTATCATGTATAGAGTAAATAATACTTAATACTGTATCACATAAAATTCCAACTTGATTAACCAATTACTAATTTTCTTATAATTTGCTCTAGTTTTCAAGACACGTTGAAATCAATTGCATTCTTGACAGACACACTGGGTTCCAACAAATTTACATGTACATGCATCACATTGGCTTGTTTTTGACTGATTAAAAAGAAGAGAAACAAAACCTCAAGAAGAAGAAAATGGCAACAGATCTTACCTTGATTGTCTCATAGTGATTCCATCCAACCTCAGAAGAGAGACGGCCCAGCAGACAATACTTGTGCCCTGGCTGAAGCCTCAAAACCCTATAAGTAACGAATTGAAAAAAAAAAATGAGCACTTCCAGAAAGAATCAATAAAAAAAACAATTCAATTTATTTATCAAAAAAGAAAGAGGAAAAAAGCTTCAGCAATAGCTGGCATAAAATCATTGGTGATATGTCCTGAAAGTTGATGTAGACAGCCTCCCCTCGTAACAGTGGCTACAGAAAATGCACCCAGTAGAACAAGCAATCGGCGAGAAACTAAAAGGTCTATAAAAGGAAATCTCACCAAAAAAAAAAAAAAACACACTGAAAGAGCTCATAAGCAAGCGGTAACCCATCATTAGGTAATGTGAGTACACACTTGTAAATAGAACTGAATGTCCAACAGTAAAAAGTGGGGAAAAACAGGGCAAATGCTAATCTTTTTGCTTAGCATGAACATCTTGACTGTTACTTTCTCTGAGAGAGGAAATGTATCAGACTACCAAATGCCCTTTCATCATTTCCCCCTACCCCACCATTCGAACTCACTAACTCCTCACTGGAAGCTTAATTGTATGTTGTAGCCCATACCGTACAGAAAGAAGAATCCATCCATGGAAGGTCCTCTATCTGGAAGCAAACTTTCTCCAAATATCCAAGCACATTCAAAGAGATGAAAAGGGGAAAAAAGAATAAAGCAGAAAGAGTGAAGGAGACGGACCTCTACCTAGGCGACTCTACAAGATGCAAACTTTCACAACTTATCTCCAGATTTCAGGACGCTTGGGTTAAGAGAGTTTTTCAGAATGGAATGATCCCCAAGAGATTTTTTTTCCACATGCTCTATCTGGGAAATCCCCAAATAGCAAAACTTCTCCAGATCCAAACACAAGGATAGAAAAATTTTAAAAAAAAAAAGACGAGAAAGAAGGACGAAAAAGGAGAAACGTACTTAAGGGCGTCGGGAATGACCATCCGCTTCATCTTATCGTAAGGAGCGGGAACGCCCTCGTAGGCCTTGAGGCGAGCGAGAGCAGCTGCCCCGCGCTTGGTCTTGTGCGGGATCATGCCACGAATGGTGCGCCACAGGATCTTCGCAGGGGCACGGAAATGAATGGGACCGTGCGAGGGCTTTGTGTTCATTCGCTTGCGGAGGAAGCGATGGTACTTCATTTTCTGCCGGACAAGGCCACCGGAGAGACAGATCTCCTCGCATCGGACGACGACGATTCTCTGGCCGTTGAGAAGCTCCTTGGCCAAGATCGACGCCAATCTTCCCAACATGTGGTGGCGAGCATCCACCACCACTCTCCTTGCACAAATTCCTGATCCGCTCACCATCTCTCTCTCTCCCTGTCTGCGCTAGGGTTTCTCCCTGTCTATTGCATTGGGGTGGGCTAGGGTTCTTATACTTGTCTTAGTTCAGTGTGGTATGGAATTACTGAAATAACTTTTACGCGGGTTCAACTTGGGCCGGACTTAGTCGAGCCCTTGTAAGAAAAAAAGTAATTTTTTAAAAAGTTTACGTTAATTCGAGCTCGAGTCGGTTTCAAATGTAGTTTAAAATATAAGGTCCAAATTGAAAATTGAATCAGGTTAAATTTAATACATGAAAGTTTTATTTTGATTCAAAAATTTGAATTTGAGTCATTACTTATAAATTTTTTTTTGAATTGATCTTATTTCAAAATATCAGATTTATTTAATATAATTTATAGTTTGATAAATAAATACAAAAAAATCATTTTAAACACAGAGAAGCTGAAGTCAGAAGAAGTCTGGGGCTTGAAAAGAGATTTGGATCCTACAAAGACAATTTCAACCAATCTCAAATTAGATTAATTTGGGTTCAGCAAACTTCAAGCCAGTCTAGACAACTGAGTTGCAACCCTAATTTTTACATTTGCTAATGTATTTGAGGTACTTATAGACCCAACATAAATAGGTTTTAGTTAGGGGGGCAATTGGGCCCAACCTAGTGGCAGTATGAATGAAAAAAAACTCAAAAGAAATTCAGACTTGAGTTTACTTAGTCTCAAGTTGGGCTCATGTTTGGCCTAAAATGTTAAGCCAAAATTTAAATTCAAGATCGGATCTAATATTATGAAAATCCAAATTTGGCTAAGAAACTTGAATATGTGCCATCATTTATATATATATATACCGAACAATCCAAAATTCCCTTATTCCAACTACATTGAATGATCTTTCGAATTGACCATGATGACTTGACGTCATCCTCACCTTCCTCCGGTTTATTACCGGCAGTCTATTCAGGGTTCCAAACTCAATGGTGGCAACTAAACACGAGGGTTGCGCTCGTTGTGGGACTTAACCTGTATCCCCCTTAGTTCCGGTCATGGAATAGATGAAATAAATCCAAAAATGGATTTTTGTTCAAGAATGAAATCTTATTGGAACTGTCCATATCCCGTTCATCCTTCGAAACCATATCACATCCTGGATCTGATGAAATAGAATGAATTGAGACGGTATTTTGTATATATATATATATATATATTTTATTTTATTTTTTAATTCCTGAATAAGTCTACTAGACATTTAGGTTGAAAAGCCCAAGGTGCTATATTGGGTTGTCCCTACGAATAAAAATATAGATAATCGGATGTATTATTACTGAACCCACCAAATTGTCCAAAATGAAAAATACTGAATCATCTCAGCCTTTAATTTTTTTAAAATAAAATAAATCATTAAATAAATATGTTTACATATCATGATCACAATGCATTAAATAAGAAAAAAAGTTAAATTTCTGTGAAAAGAAAAGAGAGAAAAAAAAAAGTTGGTTTTATAGGATTTTAGTTAACTCAACTCATGGTATTTCATGTTGAGTTGAATGAAAATACTCTTAAATCTATATATCTTAACCATTGATTTTTTTTTTTTATATTTTTAAGCCATGAATGAGTATGTGTGTGTTATTTTATTCATTTAATCCACGTAAAGTATTTTGATCAAACAGTGAAGATGGATGACATTGATGTTGGCCCTGAGTAGATTAGAAATTTTGAATTTACAAAAATTATAATGTGTGAAGAATATGGATTGAGACTGGAAGTCTTTTGAGGAAAGTAGGTAAATGAAACATCAAATCAAAATTTCAAGAACTAGGAACAATCGATGGAAAGCATCTATGAAGCAATGATCAATGAGTTGGCAACAAATAAATAAAATTATATTTATGATAAGGTCAAATGAAAAAATATAACTCAAAAAGCTATCTCCAAAAAGATGGGATAATAGCAACCTGATGATGATGATGATACGAAGATAAAACTAGATCAATCCATACAAAAGGCAGGATCATTACATTTTGTGGAATGCAGATGACAAAATCTGCTCTTCAATGCATGATTTCATCCAAATACAAGTCCAACGCTCCCAGTGAAATACAAAAATGAAAAGAGCAGAAACAGTATACATGGAAATGCCAAATTGTGATGCAATCTCTCTCATCTCACCCGCGGGGATTGCCGTAGAGACGGCAAAGGTGACCCGCCTGGTGTCATATTCTTCGGTGAAGGCATGTATCTCGTTGGCAATTTCTGGGTATGGGTGGAAATTGTTGATTCTTTTTTGGAGTACTTGGATGCATCCTTGGGAGCTTGGAGTTGTTCAAGTGATGTTACAACCTCAGACATTCGTGGCCGCATTTTCGGATCCGAGCTCAGGCATTGTAAAGCAAGAATTGCGACTGAGTATGCCGCTTTCTGAGGATACTGTCCCTCCAACTTGGGGTCCATGATGCGGAATAGCTTTCGCCTATCACCCAAATATGGCTTTGCCCAGTCAACCAAACTCTGCTCTATGCCTATCTTTGTTTTATCAAGAGCACGACGCCCAGCTAATAACTCTAGTAACATGACCCCAAAGCTGTAAACGTCGCTCTTTGCAGTTAAACGACCTGTTAACCATTGAAATTGTTAATACATTGGCCAATCTTTCACAATCATTTTCTTTTTAATCACATTTATCACCTTGGTATAAAGACCAATTTCCCTGTTGTGGATCATTCAAGGTGATGGCAATTTGAAGGCAGAGATCTCATGTCCTTCTTCACCCCTTCCAATCAAGTCATAAAAGGTCTACCTCTCCTCGTTCCTTCAACATATATTCTTTCAACTTTTCTTACATGTGCCATTTCTGATCTCCTAGTACTTGCCTAAACCACTTAAATGACTCTCGTTTTCTCATCTTTTATGACAACTCTTAAGGGCATGTTTGTGTTTTTCAATAGAAGTAGGATTTTAATGGAGGCACTTGCACAAAAAAATGAGGAAGATGTTGCAAAAGACAAGGTGGTTTTCATACACAGTTTTTATTTTCCCATGTTTTCCGAAAGAGGGGATTTTCAATGAAAACATGATACCTGTGCAAAATGCAGATTTTCCTACATGAAGGACCATTTGCAAAGAAACCACTTTCCTATATGGGGGAGGGGAAAGTTGGTTTTCATCTCAAACTTCTAACATGCCCTAAAGGTTTCTCTGATGCGTTCAATCCTAATTCTGTCTTTTAACATCAATCTTTTCATCTATCTTACTCATTGACATGCAAGTATATTATATATCATATAAAAAAGTACTCGCTGCTTGCATGAGCCACAAATTGTGAAAGCACCTCCCCCTTCACCAATAACATAATGAACTATCCTTGAAAATTGAGAAGAAAAGCTATAACTGTAGAAATGATGAACCTGTTGCTACGTATTCAGGTGCTGCATAGCCATGAGTGCCCATGACTTGTGTTGAGACATGAGTCCTATCCCCAGTAGGGCCATCTTTTGCTAAGCCGAAGTCTGAAAGCTTCGCATGAAATTCCTACACCAGTAGAAGCAGACGTTAGAAACAAAGCTGCTGAAGCAGTCTCTCTATAGCCAAGGGGGATAAAAAGGAATAAATAATAAAAATGGAATAGCTACTTTTTTGTTTTTATTCAGCATACCCCATCAAGAAGAATATTTGAAGCCTTAACATCACGGTATATGACTTGGGATTCAGAATCATGCAGGAATGAGAGTCCTCTAGCAGCGCCAATGCCTACTTTCATCCTTACAGCCCAAGAAAGTGGTTGCACACCTCCTGCCAAGTAATAATTGCATAATTATATGTATTTCTTTAATGAAACAGTAACAAAATATTTATAATTGATTAAACAAAATGTACATTATGTATACAATTGTGAGTGTGTCTGGAAAGAGAGGATTCATACTGTTTAGTGCACGGTTAGTGATGAAGAACAGGCTGTGGATAACTATTTGGTTGTTCAGATTGACAAAGGGGGCTCATTAGGGTCTTCATTTATCAGTTTGGGTTAGTGGAAAGGCCTTGAGAACTATAATGATGATTCATAACACCTGTTTGTGCACAGTTAGTAAAGGAGGAGTGGGTGAAACAGTCTACTCATTGAAAACAGAAATCATCCAAGTTGTTTACACTTTTCCAAAAATTGCACTCACAGTCACTTCCAGTATAAATAGGACAGACAAAGACACACATACCCTGCCATGAAAGCATGTATGCATGCAGACACACAGATAAGCTGGCTTTCTAGGGTCAGAGATGCCTACCCAAACTCGCTGGATCCAAAAAGTGTGCACTGTTTTTAAAGTACTCTTTTACATAAGAGACCGATGCAATTTTTTTCTTTTGGTATACTATTATTATTATTATTATTTTGGAGGGGAAGGGTGAGAGTTAAAAGATAAGTGACCATTTCTGTGTTCTTTTTTTTCCCCAGCTATACTATAAAAAACCATACCCGTCGTTACCCCTTCAATCCATGTTCTTAAAGGTCTGTGCCACCTTCTTGTTCCTTCTTTATCCTCTCAATTTTCGTGTTGTAGCCACTTTTGGTCTCCTAAATATGTTCCCAACACACCTTAAACAGATTTCCCTCATTTTTTTCATCTATTGGGGCTACTTTTGATGTATCTCTAACAGGTTCATCCCTAACGCTATTCTATGACCATAACTATCCAAACAACTGAAACCAAACTGGACAGCCTAATGCAGCCTAAACCTTGGATTGCCCATGCCTGTCAATGATATCTTTGATCAGATAATTCTAAATTCTAGTCATTATATCAGTAGTAACAAAAATGGTTGATTATAATCAGAAGGTGCCATTTTTATGTTTCATCAAGGTGTCATCATCAGAGCTTTTGCCTCATCAAAACCTTTGTTCCATTTCATTTCTCAAAATTGAATGTTTTTTCCTAAAATGCATATTTTGAGAGAAACGGGACTTTGTAAAAAATAGGATCCAAGTATCCTTGTTTGCATTGGGTGATCATGCACACTCACCACTTTATACTACTGGGAATCTTATTTATGCTTTATGAATGTGTCTCATGTCATGGTTTGAGCATGAAAAAATCACTCAGGTGGTTTCTCGGTCATCTGCTGGTACTTGTGGATTTAGGGGCACACGAAGAGGGAAACCATATGCTATTCAAATCTCAGCAGCAAACGCAATTCATACAATGATTGATCATGGTCTGCAACAAGCAAAGGTCTTGATAAAGGGCTCTGGTCTAAGATAACATGTCTAGAACTTCATTTTTCAGAAAATTCATTTTTTGAAGAATGAGAAGTTGGGATTTGTGATTCATGAGAAGTAGGACCACATAAGATATTACCATCAATGGAAAAAAAAAGATATATGATGCTCTATACTCAATAAATGAAGTGAATGGTGGGAAAAATTACTTACTTCTGAAAAGGTGGTTCTCTAAACTTCCTTTGGGCATGAACTCATAAACCAAAAGGCGGTTGTCACCTTCTGAACAGTACCCAATAAGCTTAACTAGATTTGGATGGTGAAGTTGTCCAAGATAATTAACCTCCGTCTGCAATCATCAACACCAAAACCCATTAAAAAGAAGAATTACCTAAATGCCAACAGGGTTAGTGGGCAGGATCCCATATCTCAATTTGGGCTTAACTTTAGACCAGAGTTTAACTTGACTTGGAAAAACTTGGTACAACTCACTCACTCAACTTGAGATCTTATAAAGTCAACTTGGATTGCCTTGTCCAAGCTTTTTTGAGTCAAGTAAAACTATGATTGACCCATAGATTGAGCCCATGCATGAATTTCAGGCTAAAATAAATTGTAAGGCGTGATCACAAAATGATAAAAGCAAGAAATGGAGAAAACAAGAACAGAAATGTATGACTATCAATAACCTACCAACCACTCCTTGTGACCTTGAAAGCCCTCTGGTTTAAGCTTCTTGACAGCAATGACCAAGCCCGATCCAGGTCTTGCAGCAGCTAGAGTTTGCTCGTCAATCCACCCTTTAAATACATAGCCAAATCCTCCTTCCCCAAGAAGACTATCCGGACGGAAGTTTTTAGTTGCATTTTTAAGTTCATTGAAAGCGAAGGCCTTCAAATTTGGAGCTGATAGTATCTCACCTTCAGTTCGAGGAGTGGGAGGAGACCCCTTAGCATTCTTTTCACTGTAAGATGGCACTGTCAGATTGGAATGTGCTGAAGACAGGCCTGATTTGGTGGTAGCTTTTGACGGCTCTGGATATTGTATAAAGGAGATTACAGTGAGAATCAACAACCTACCATATTCAGGTTGTTTGAATATGCATATATACGTACATACATACATATATATGTGTGACTATGCACATGTGTCATAAGTCAAATCATCAATCCAAGTACAGAAAACATGATTGTTGTGTAAATAAATCCAACCCCATTAACGATTCTCACATAGACATCAGAAATCCTTTCTTTTAACAATGAATATCAGACTTTTATCGGTTGTGCAAAAAGAAATCAGGGCATAGAGAGTAGGAGGTGTAGTCAAGGATGATAAGCCATTTATGATCTTTCTCGGATCCAGTTGGAGCGGGATATTTGAGCAAATTGGAAGTCCTAACACAATCAAGGATGGCCTACAGAAGCCGAAATCTGAGCAAGAAGATACAACATAAACACAAAACAGAGAAATAGACAGTTTTAAGATAAAGCTGCCCAATTTCCTTAGAATCTTTCTACCAAGAATTCATTAAAGGATTTTTGAACCATAGCCCACTCAATGATATTTGACTTGATCCTTCAAAGCATTGCTGCACCAGATAAGGCTTTGTCCTCAAATTTCTTCTCTTATACTCCAGCCAAACAAATCAAGCAATGGCCAAAGGTTCCATTTTCCTTAGACCTTAGTACTTGGCTTTAAGGTGGCTCAAAAAGGGTTCCATACTTCCATTTTGCTTAGACCTTAGTACTTGGCTTTAAGGTGGCTCAAAAAGTGAGCTGTGGAGACTCGGCCATGCAGTGAGACGAATCGAGAGCCTATCAGGGTTACATATTATCACATACCAAGAAAAGTGACGGAACAAACAATGCCCTTGAAATCAGGTGTTTACGAGGAAAATCTGGTAGAATCTTTCCACCAGGAACCCATTTAAAACCAATATAGAAACCCAATACTAGAATCCACAATCAAATAGGGAATAAACAGGCAAGACTGGCAGAAGAAGAGAAAGAGAGCCGTTTTTCTCTTAGATTCAAAGAGAGAGAGAGTCAAAGCATTCATAAATTCATTACTTACATACACTCTTATTTAAGGATCTCAAAATATCATCAAAAGACAACTTCCTACACCAACTTATTATAAGATTAGCCTTATTGTTTAGCAATTATAATCTAAAAATAACGTTATTTTGACCTTCTAATTTTCTATAATTGCTATTTTCTTACCTTATTTTTGTTTAAAATAAATTTAGATTTGAACTTATCTAAATATGTCGTTGTATCCCCCTGAACCTTTTTTCTCATTTTGATAGATTCCGCCACTTGCATGCACATTAAGGCCCAATTTCAAAATTCTATTAGATGGTTTTGTTTTTCAATGATGGAGGAGATTATATGATATATGGGGGGGCGCAAATATGATAATATAAAGGGTATCTCTCATACACTATGGCTTACAATATTTTTCAGTTTTCTTAAATAATTTTCTTTTGAATGATCAACATTTTACACTTTTGTTGAGGTATTCAAAAAAAAAATCACTTCTTTTAAAATTCGTACACAAGAAATTCCTGATATATAATCAGGTGATATGAATTTATCAAATATTCGTATACACTTTATAGTTATGATTGGCTTAATCAGCCAAAAAGCCCAATGAACTTCACAGGTTTTCCTTAAGAGCCCGAGCATGCCCATTTATTAAATGGGCTAAGAGCATAAGGCTTTGCCTGACCACTCTGTCAACTACACATGTTCAAGCCCGCTCATTTACAACGGACTGAGGTTAGACCAACACAATTTGAATTAAAAAGAAGGACCATGTTTTCCACTAAATTCTCCATCTCCCAATCTAAAAACATGCATACAAACGCCCATCAGGAGCTAAAATAAAATATAGCGAAAACCCATCAAAATCTCATCAGGGATTCTCATTTCTAGCATCAACCAATCAATTTCAGAAAAAAAAAAAAAAACACAGAAAAGGAAGAAAGAAAAGAGACAGAAATATCTAACCAGAAGTGTTTTGAGAGGTGAAAGCATTCTCGATTCTTGTGGGAGCTTTGACGCAGTTGCCCATTGAGCTCCAAAACCTTAAGGAATTGTATTTCCAAGAGTCAGAAATTCATGAAAGCAGAAGATTGAAGGAATGGAAGGGAGGAAGGAAGGAAAATGGAAAATATTTTTCCACCCTTTTCTTTCCAGAGATACGTGAGAGAAAAGGAAGAAAGGAAAGAGGGGAGAAAACGCCGAGGGGAACAAGACGTTTGTCTTCTTTTCCTTTGGTGACGACGGCCGTGTGCTTGTCGGACTGTCACTGACGAATGGTCCATGGTCACGACGGAATGACCAATGTAACCTCCAGTTGTATAGAAATATTATTGATAATAACAAAGATAAGAATAATAATAATAATAATAAGATACAGTTCTCCTCATAAATTTTGTTATTGTAATTTTACAATTATAATTGGGCTAGTTTTGACATTTAAAGAAACCCATTCAACAAAGGGCCGCAAATTTCAAACCCACATTCATAAGAAACTTGACTGATTTCTTCTTTGTTCACACCTTTGCTATTGGACTCATGGTCCCATTCACACACAAACAACATAGCCAACGGATCATATTTGAAAATTAAAATAAATAATAGAGCTGGTCCACAACATACTCTGGCCTTTTGAGCTCCTAATCTTCAATTTTATAGGCTGATAAATAATTAGACACCTAATTATAGAGACTATAATAATATTCTGAAATTAGTTTACTTTTAAAATTTTAAAGTTAAAATAAAATTTAATTAAATAATAGAAAAAGATATATCAAATGAACATTGATCAAAATTAAATCAAAACAATCTAAAAAAGATCAGCCCATAAACTTAGGTGGATAACTTAGGCCTTTGACTCTTTTATTGGTTGGATAAAGCCCAATAAATTGATTAATTAATGAGGTTTACTGGACTTAAACTGAATTACTTGCACTGCTTTTAGACGGCACTAAGAAACTCTAAGATTAATAATTTAATATATTCTAGATTTCCAGCCCATAGAAAATGACGAAAGTATACAGCTCACCTACGTCACTAGGTTTGGTGATAAAGTTTGTTAGAAAGTCTTTGAATATATAACCCAAAAAAAATTTATTTTGATTAAATCAATTAATTCATATTTTGAAGTCTTTAGATTTGATCAATTTAATTTAATTTTTAATCTTTAAGACTTCAAAGTTCAAAACATAATTTGATTGATCTGATGAAAATGATTTTTCATGAGTCACATATTTAAATAAAAACTCTTTCAATAGATTCATTACCAACCCCATCTAATCCGTTCAATGGCATGTGTTTTTTAAAACCTATAAATATCGGTCGATTCGATACGTATCGGTCGTATTTGGGCGATATCCGATATATATCTCCTATATGTATCTGCGATATCGTCTGATATCGGTTGTTTTAATTTTTAAAAGAAATAAAAAAAAAAAGAGAGAAATTTCGTGGATGATATATTGGTCGATACCGAATTTTAAACCCCTAGTTTGAAGTATAAAACTTTTGATCACTAAACAAGGGGCCAACATGCATGAGTTGGGTTGTTCAGTAAATTGTTCAAAACTTTTATTTCATCAAGTGGGAAGGTATTTGTACTCTAATTGAAAAATGATTGAATATGTTGCAATCATCATTGTATTGGGCCTGAAATGGGCTGGACTTGGTTGTATATAAGATTGAATAGAGCCTCAACACAAGTAGATGGAAGGGCTAATGTCATGACCCATCCTATTAGTATGATATTGTTCGCTCTGAGCCTCACACACAATCTGCATGCATGACTTTCAATTGGCGAGTCAACCCATTATTGCTCCCAAAAGGCTCCATATTAGAAGGAGCAAGGCTGCCACTTATATACCAGGGAATTTTCATCGCAACTAGCAATATAGGACAAGTAGCGCACAAACACGGGGTATTACAGCTAAGCTTAGATGTTTTATCCGTTTCCTAGTACAATATGGCCAAATATGAAGTCCATGATGGCTAGTGGGGCCAATTCTTGACCTATATTTATGGACCATTATCTGGGCCTAGCTGCAAAATCATTCAAAAAAAAAATCCAAAAGGCTTTATAATTTTTATTCATCAAAGTAGTGGAACCCTCCAACATAACATGTATTAGAACCGCTTGGAAGGTGACATAAGGGAATTGCAGGTCCTTGTGGATTCATGATGTGCACGACATGTGGTAATAGGCTGAGGTCTATTGACTGCATAAATTTAAAGAAATATCTTCTCATTCATCAACTCAAAGAAATCAAATCTTGTTAAATGTATGTAGTCACTTGATCAAAATAAAGCAAAATGAATGGTTGAATTGGAATTTCCTGTCAATTCTAACTTTTTATTTCATTTGCTTAAACCAAATGATTAAAGATTTTAAATTAGAATAATTTATTATAATTGTGATATGAACAATTTCTATTTTACTTTAGGAGGGAAAGCGGACTACCCATGGGCCTATATTTCTTTTCTATTGGCGAGGTCCAACTCAAATTTTAAGATAAGGTGTAACCTGTTCGTGAGTTAGGGATATAAATCTCGGCCGATACACACAGTATCAGCCGTACTAAAGAGATATCGGTCGATATGGTCGAGATATCGCTGATATCTGCCGATACACATTCATACGGCTGATATTTGTCCAAAAAAATTTAAGAGAGAGAGAGAGATCTCGGCCGAGATCTGAGATATCGGCCGAGACACCGATATCTCGGTAAAAGCGATTTTTGTACCTCTATCGTGAGTTGAGGATCTGCAACAAAAGGGTATTTTCATTTAGGGCTGAAATTCGGGTTGGACGGGTAAGATTTCTTAAAACCCAATATGACCTGACCCGAATTCTCAACCCAAATTCTCTCTGTCTTTCTATATATATCGAGAAGGGAAGAGTGGTAAGGAAAAATGTTGGGGAAGAATGGTAGGAAATATGTGGTTATTCAAGCTTCCTTTTTTCTTCGTTTGCCTTATTAGTTATGTTCATCATTCCTTTTAGAAATAGATGAAGTGGAAGCTCCACTTCATCTTCCAGAAGTGGAAGCTCAATCAATAGCAGGCTATTGCTAATCCAAATAGGATGAGTTATTCTATCATGCAGAACTTCCAAAGTCCAAACACAAACTTGTGTGAGAGGACGATTTTTGGATTCTTATATTTAGAAACAAAAAATATGTAGAACAACAAACTATAAATACCATAAACAAAGAGAGATTTACGTGAAAAACCCCAAAAAAAAAAAAAAAAAAACCAGAGTAATTCTAAAAAGTTGAAGTGACGGTCGGGGACTCGCTTCAAGAAGCAGTAGTTTTGAGTTCAATTTACACTCTACTTCAAAAGGTCACTCTCCGAAGAATTACTCGGTGTGTGTAGATAGAGAGGAATGTATATGTCCCGATAATTAATTGGATGCTCTAAGAGACTTGGAGACTTTAATCATCAAACATTAAATCAAGAGGTAGTGCTCTTGCGTGCATTTGAAGTTTCTTGGATTGTGAAACAACTTATTTAACCAAGTTGTCTTTAAAAGCCACAGTTCCAGTAGGAAAAAATTCAAATAAATGAGAAAATGATTTTAATGATGATAACAATAATAATGATTATATTTTTAAATTTTTCCAAAAGTTAAGATTGATTTTGACTTGGACTATTGATCCTGTCTTATTTTGGATAATTTAGTATAGAATCTGAAGTTTTGTGATATTTGCATACCGTCCTTTTAAAGATGAAAATTCTCACCTGAAATTTCAGATTTGTATCAAATGTTTTTTCTTAAATTTTAGGTTTTGATTTTAATCCTAGAAATTTTATTGTTTTATCAGCTTTTCTTTCTCCAGCAATGGTTCTTCTATCTCTATGTTAGTTCTTGGCAAGTGGAATTAGTTGTTTAGTACTTTAAATGGATGAAATTCTTATAAAAAAAATTCTTCCTGGATCTCAGTTTGACAAGACTCATCCTGGGATTCTCAGTTGCCTCTTCCGAATATCTATAAATGGGCTTCTACCGTTTTACGGCAGCTCATGACCCAATTTGCCTATGCAATTTGAGCTGGGCTTTATATACTGCAAGAAAATTCTAAAAAGATTTGTGTTTAGGTCGACCTAGATTGGTCCAAGGTCATTCTCAGATCTTAGTTGACAAGTCCGTATGAAAAAAACTGAAAAAAAAAAAAAAAAAAGAATTCGGATGATTGAACCTCGACCAGGGGTCGAAAAATTGATTGGGTCAAGATTTCGGCCGATTTTTCATATCGGCCGAGATCTTTCTCTCTCTTCAAATTTTTTTTTGAAGGTGGCTTTTTTTTTAAAAAAAAAAATCTTTTAAAAAATAGAAAAAGGCTCTTTTTTAAAAAAATTAAAAAAAATATAAATATCGGCCAATATTCTCCCGATATGAGCAAATATCGGCTTGGGCCCACAACCGATATTTATTTATTTTTTTAAGAAAAAAGGAAATCGGTCAATATTCAGCCAATTTTTTCCTGCCGATGCTTATCGTCCTTCAGAAAACTAATACATACTCATTTTCAAGCTCAAATATTGGTTTCAATATTGAAATATTGGTTTCAATATTGAATTTGGGTTGGGCCCAGTCTAAAAAAGCTTGAGTTTGTCTTGACAACTTGATTTTTTTTTTTAGTTAATATTGTGTAAAAATATAAATTTTATGTATACTTTATGATTTATAAAAATCAAACAAACAAACAAACATATCTTGGATCTATAAAAGCCCAAGACTAGATAAACCGGTATCCACTTCGAGTTTCAAATCAAACTCAAGACTTACCAATTAAACCTTGATTTGGACTTTGGTTTTAACAATACAGGTCAACTCAGGCTGGGCTCGAGTTAGCCTAAATCTGAGTCAAGCTTTTCTAATTTTTTATTAACATTGAGGGCCCCACAATTTGGTAAATCCATATACCATGTTTATGAATGATAAGATTGCACAAACTTTGGTGGAGTGTGGTATAATTCATTATAGAAAGAACTAGTCATTGACTAGATCACCTGTTCATGTGGCAATGCTTCCCTTTGTCAGACATTACAATAAATTAAGATCGAGGTCACACCCTATCATATCTTAATTATGATGGAATCAAGATCATGCAAGGAAATTCTCAAATTCCAATCTTAGAAAATCTTATAAATTAATACTGCTTAATGTTAATTAATACATTGCCACAGATCGAGGCTCGCAACATGTTTAATGCTTTACTTAATCTTGATTAGATATTTATACACATTACTATTTTATAGGGAGAAGGTTATTTTATAAATCATCGTGGCAAATTAATAATGATAAGAACATTCATATATTAAAAATATCTTAGACCTGCCTCCTGCTGCAGTCGTCCCCTCTGTTTCACATTACAAGTTTTGTCTCGTTCGACAGAACTTCAAGACTGTATGATCACTCCAATATCATATGAAGATCCCTTCATAATCAATTTGGTAAGTCCTTCCTTGAGTCCATTTGCGGTCCTTAGCTTCTTCATAGCTCATCTTCTATGCATTACAATTTGTGCCGGTTCAAGCTCTGTTATTCGACTCTTCAGACTTGGATTACACCTCTGATTGGTGTCTCATGATCGATGTTGTTGTTTTGCTGATTTCAACTCGAAAACAAATTCTTTTCGACGCATATATTAAACTCTTGGTTAAAACAACACGTGTTCATTATTACCCAAGAACAACAATTAATTACTTAATCTTAAAATATACTTCGAATATTGAATCTACTTTGAAACTTTGGTGCATATTTTAATCATATCATAATCATTATCAAAATCATTTATTTTATTTATTTGAAATTGATATTTACAATTAAATTTAACAATTTTTATGTGAACTGACTGTCTATCAAAGTTTTGATCCTACTATTTTGATAATGAAATAAACTGTACTAAAATTTTATTATAAAACATACACATAGAATTCACTGTCTAATAACAAATCTCTAACTTGAGCCATGTTCTTTCATCATTATCTATTACTGTAAATCTGTAGACATGACATAGCAATTAGCAAATATTCTCTCTTAAAGGCCCCATTAATTACACTAGTAAAAATATTAATAATGATTATCTCTATGACAAAAGTCTTAAATAAAAGGGTTTCCAACCCAAATTCCACTTTGCACATGGTTTGGGTGTATATTCTATCTCACCTAGTACCATGTGGGGGGCTTATGGGGTATTTTTTGGTGGCTAAGCTCAGTGAAAACACATTTAATAAATAAAAAATTAGAGAAATTCTGATTAAGATGCCAACTATTTTAAGACCAATTTGTAGCACATTTCTGTCTTTTATCTATTGAGGTCCTCAAGTGGTGTTTATTCAGCTGTATATTGTAATTTTTATTAAACCCTTAGTCTAAAAAAAAAATGCTCATTTGTCTACCATTCTAACTTTGCAAGCCACCATTTGTACTTCTAACATTTGTTTAATCTGCTTGTTGCATGTTCTTCAGTACCCTTTGCACCCTTTTTTTAATAATATGATTAATTATTAAATCTCAATGGCCAAGAGCTTCAATAACACTTATTATTAAACTCATTTTTGTAGAATGTTCACCCTTCTCAAATGGAGAGAGTGAATTATTTCTCACTCCCATGGCCCCTCAGGGTGTATGAAATCAGGGAATTAAAAATTGGTATTGGCTGAGAAATTTCTCTCTCCTATTTTTTTTCTATAAAAACACGTTTATCGACCGATATTAGTAATATATATATCAGATATCGGTCGAAATCTCAAATCTCAACTAATATGATATATATCAACCGAGATTTGGTTCCCTGTATCCAACTATAAATAAGTTTCCATTGGACAAGGCAATCATAACCCAGACCAAATGCATTAAATTAATGAATCAGTCCTTCAAAGTTGAGGCCAGGGCCTAGTACTTGTGGCTAGGTTGAAGTTTACATGATTGAAGGAGATATTCATGGAAGCAATAGATGAATAATGCATTAAAAGAAGGAATATTCATTCATAACGTTGCCGAAGGTATTTATATTGGTAGTTGTGCATTCTGATACATCCTTTCTCATGTACAGTGATATGAAAATCAAGTTCAGGTTATTTACTGTGTTAGCATAGCAGCATATTTTTTCTGCTGCACTAATACTAATAGTGCTATTATACATTATTATTTCTATTAATATCTTAAATACTAAGTGTAGAATACAAATTATTAGTATGAAAATGATGATGTATGGACTAAATTCCTCTTATCATTTATTAGATGACTCGTAAATGAAAAAGTCGAAATTCCAGTGGCTGAGAGTGATAGTTAAGAATCTGATTAAAAAGTGAGAGTTTTGAGTTCGATTTCTACTCAACTCAAAGGATTACTTTCCATAAAATTACTCAATGTGTACAAAAAAGACTTGTACAATATTCTGAAAATTAGTTGAATAGTCTAAGAGACCTTAATCATAAAAAATATCCAATCCAAACCATCTTTACGATGAAAGGGTTCAGACTCAAATGTACATTACACTACCGAGTCACAGCTCAGCTATAGATAACTACATTTTCTTAAGAATGTCAAAGGATATTTAAAAAATTTAAAATTCAGCCCAAAATAGATTACTTTAGTCTTAATTTTTTTTTTTTTTTGGTTTTTTTTTTTTTTTTATTTGTATCATTGGGCTGAACCTAATGTGATATTACATGAAAACTGCAAAATATTGTAGATTTAGGTTGATAAAGATTTGGGTATGGCTCATTTTCAAATCAATGATAGAGAGCCCAAATTAGAATTTGGGTCGGGCCATGTCTAGTTAATGAAAGCTTAAGTTTGACCTGAAAGTCCAGATATAAGCCAAATTTATAAAAAGTTATTTTCTTTAATTATGTATAAATATAAAATGTATATATAACATGCAAATTATATTTTAATAGAGTTATACAAAAAGCTTCCATATGAAATAAGTTTGAGGTCAAATAAGTCTGCCCGTGTACTAAGTACTAACACCATCCTTAGCCTTTGACCTTTCTTTAATAAATAATTAATATAATCTAATACCGTTTAGCGGATGCAAATTATATTTACTTTAAGCCATGGGTTGATTAACCAACTTTACATACAACTTATTGTGCCTGAAATAAAATATATTGAAGTGCATGCTCAGTTGAATTCTTTCATGAGATAGTTTTGTCGTGTGGCAAACTCACACATGTGCTAAAGGTATAGACGCTGGATATGGTCCCACATTTTGTCATTGAATGTAAAACATTAGTCACTTATGTTTTCTGCTTGAATAGTTGAATATCATAAATAAATGTTAAAGTATTAGATTTTCATGATAAATAAATATTGATTTTTTTATCAAACTAAAAAATTCCAATAAAATTCTATTAATTTATTCATAAACTAGCAACCGGGTTTATGTGCTAGTGCCTCTGAACGAATACATGTATGTCGGGAAGCACATAGATACATTGTTGGTCAAATCAGAGTGAGTATAATCTCAAACGCAATACACTAGAGTATTTAGATTTTTAAAAACAAAACATCAATGTGAGCGTATAAATATTTCTGATGTTTTCATTTTTATCATGAAAATATCAGAAAAATAACTTTTGCGCGTTAAAAATCTGAGTTTATCGCGTGTGCAGTTTTTAACGGTAATATTTCCATTGAAAAATACATTTTTATCACGAGAAACGATAAAATCCCGTTAAAATCATGAGGTTATACCGTTAAATTCACATTAAAAATGCTTGGGCTAAATACACATTTTTTATTTTTGAAATATCATCTATATTTTCAATTTCTGGCTATATTATTTATTTATTTTATTTTTAAAATAATATATTTTCCATGAGATTTTCCAGTTAAATTTTCGATAAAAACTCAAGAATTTAAAAATATCCCGCTATTAACAATTATCGTTAATATCCTGAGAATGAGATTTGTGACAATGCGTATGAGACACTCTGAGCTAATTTTTTTAGGTATTGACATCAAAAATTGTAATTTTCTATATATTTTTGTGAAAAAAATCTCTAAATAGTTTTAATTGTATATCCAAATTTGAGAGAGAGAGAGAGAGAGACGGCTGGCTTCTTGTAGCAGTTGTAGCCCATGTGGGTGGGAGTATCTTTCTGGTCAGGACTTGTTATTGCTGAAGTTAGTAAGTGTTTCTTTCTTGGGTATTGGGGGGTCCCATCTCTCCTAACCACATTCCACACTTGCTTCCTTGATTGGCTCACTACTAAAGAAAGGTGAAATGGTGATCTATTTGTACAGTGTTACTTTATACATTTAGGTAACAAAAAAATTTATTGAAAGTATTTTTTAACATATAACTCACAAAAAATTATTGTAATTGAATTCATTAAATTATATTTTTTAAACTCTATAAAATATTTTAATATTGAAATTTCATAATTTTTAAAAAATATGAATTGATTTATTCAATAAAGATGGTTTTTTATAGACTTTATACTCAAATAAAAACTTTTCACACTAACAAAGCTGGATGATCATCAGACACTAGTGATTAGTTTAAAAAGCTGGATGATCATCAGACACTAGTGATTAGTTTAAAACGTTGAGAAGTATCTTAAAAGAGATTCTTTGAATATAATTTCCACTAAAAATCATCTTTATTGAATTATTTAATTAAGTAATTTTTTAAACTTATTATCAATCATTCAGTAATCTTATCTATTTGAGATTGGTTTTATAAATTTTTCTTATCCAATTTATCTTATCATAAATTATACTATCAATATCACTTTAAATTAATTTTTTACTAATTTAACTCATTTAATTTAAATATTTTTTAATAAATTATATATTTAATTAAACAAAACTCATATGAATGTAGCTCAATTAGTTGTTTCCTACCTCTAAAAGTGAGAGGTTACCGATTCGATCCTCCGGAGTTTAACTTATCTGAATTTTATCAATTCTTAATTTCTCATTTTACATAATTTTTTTAAAAATGAGTGAGAGATGTGGTTGACAGTGGGTCACATGTTCACTTATCTTGAATGGCATGACTTTTTGAGGCCAGAAAACGTACAGAAATCGTCAGCATGGCACCACCAAACCCTCCCCCACTTGAAAGTGACCATTTCCAATCTCTTTGTTTCTTCTCCACTTCCTTGTTCTTCTTGCCATTGTCTTCTTCCCTTTCATTGGAATGCGTGCACCTCTCTTCCTCACTCTCATCTCCTTCTCCTCTCATCTCTCATGTGCGTTTGTCACTCCTAACACTTCCATCATCTATCACATCAATAGATCTATCATTTTTACATTTAATATTTAATCATTAAAGCATTTTTTTTATAAAATAATATTAATTGTTAAAATGATGCAACACTTTCATTTGACAATGAGTAAGTTTTAAAAGATTAATGAATGTTATATTTTAAATGTTGGACGTGAGGTGATGAATGTAAAAAATGATAATATATTAGTAGAAATATATACTATTTATACAATAGACAGATTGAAGCTCAAGTCCACTGTACCCACGTAGCTCATACTAACAATACAAATGGCTTAAGCCGCATGGTCTTCAATATAGATCTAGTATGAAATGAAGATCACACCCACCCACACCCAAAAATGATTTTATATTACTTAGGTCATTTATGATTAGAAATTGAATTATAAACTTTTCTATTATAACAGTGTAATACCCAACGTTCTTAAGTGTTTGGAAATTGTCCCACATAGTCTAACTAAACTTAAAGTGAGGGGGTTATAAGAGGGAAGCCTTCTCTCTCTACTGTGAAGTATTTTAGATTTAAGAGTGATACTTCAACTCAATATAAATCTGTGCAAGTTTTTGAAATTCAGAACGAACAATATCATTACAAACTCTGTTTGGTATTAGTGTTTGAAATATTTTTGCTTTACTTAGATATTTGTATAAAAAAAAATTCTGATATTGTGATGCACATAAAGAACAGTAGAACAGGTTAGTCTACTGTAACTTTTATTTTTCATTAAATTTAATTTATCTTTAATCTAGCCGTTCTACTGATTTTTTTTTAGTAAATGACATCACCGTACATTGATACAGTAGAAGAGAATCTGTGACTGACATGTTAGATTATTCAAAATTTTCCGGCACGTATCATGACATGTAAGGACACTGGATTGGTGTGATTGTCTGGCATGAGCTCATGAACGAGCATCTTCACATGTGGCAGACGCACATTGTAACTCAGTGTCTCCTTCTCTCTCGCTCTGGCCATCTACTTTCCTTTTCAAAATCGAGTAGATTCGACTGATTCATCTTTTCAAGCTTTATTACTGTCCTTAAAAAGCCAACCCATCATGAGAACTTTTCAAACTTTTCTTCCACACACTAAGTATTTTTTTCTTTTCTACCATTAGTGCAAAGAGAACATCATTTCATATTAAAACTTTAATAAAAGAAGAAAAAACTTTATTTCACCAGCCTTGCTAGATCTAGATTCAGCTTTAGCAGATAATAATCCATCCTAACAACATCTCGTCCAAGCAAGCATGGGAATGATTGTATCGTAATTAAAAAAAAAAAAAAATCGTCTCTTTATTTCTTACATCTTTCCACAGTCGATTTTAGATAAATAAAATTAATAACTTCAATTATAAAAACCAATTCAAGACATGAAGTCGAGCTAATGAGAATGGATTGGCAAGATTATACCCTTTAATCACTTAATTTTGCTCGTGCTCAGCGAACCACGATTGAATGGATTGGATGGAGGATGATTGACAACACTTGGAAAGAATTAGCAG
Source organism: Chimonanthus praecox (assembly GCA_022113865.1). Taxonomy (NCBI): domain Eukaryota; kingdom Viridiplantae; phylum Streptophyta; class Magnoliopsida; order Laurales; family Calycanthaceae; genus Chimonanthus; species Chimonanthus praecox. The sequence continues at coordinate 58,020,254 of CM039093.1, forward strand.
AGCCATTCAATGGAAATGGTGGTGTTAAGACCATGGCCAGAAGGCAGATTGATCGTCGATGCCGATGAACATGTTGGAGAAGGTCTCTTCTTGGACGGGTTGCTCGATTTTGGGGCATTGGAGTTCTGATCTTGTGGAGTTTTGGAGGAGCTGAGCTACATTTGAAGGCCTCATCGATGGGAAAAATGGACGGCTTGGATGTGAGGACAGAGGGCTGTCGATTGCTGGTGTTCTTGATATGTCTAAGTTGATATCTGAACTGTTCTCACTTCTGTTGCTGCAAGAACCTTCAGTTTCTTTATTGAGATTGATTGGTTCTGATATTTCTCTGCTCTTCAGTGCCAAGATCTGCAATCATTGGATCAATCAATTCACTAATCATAAAATAAAACCCATAATCTTTTAATCAATAAAACAACTATTTAAAATAACACTTCCTAAAATGGGGCCATTCTATGACCCAATCGAGAAAAAAAAAAAGCAATAGAAGTAGGCCATCTTTGCAATCATGATCAAACAATTCATTTTTCAGAAAGGGAAATTAATAAAATTCATCAACTCTTCATAAAAAAATACTAATACAAAGATTGAAATAAGAGGAACCCAGAACAAGTTTCTACAAATTTAGCATAAATCTAATGAGAAAAAAAAAAACCAGAGGATTCATTATACCTCTGTTTGGAGCTTCTTGTTTTGAGCTTGGAGGGCATCATTATCTGCCTTCACTGCTTCAAACTGTCTCTTCAGAAGTTCATAGTCCTTCTCCAATTGTTTGGTCTTCCATCTGGCTCTCCTGTTTTGAAACCATATAGCAACTTGCCTTGGCTGAAGACCAAGAGCTCTAGCCAGCTGCATTTTCCTCTCAGGCTCGAGCTTATTTCCCAACTCGAAGTTCTTCTCTAATGTCTTCACCTGCTCCATGTTCAACCTCCTCTTCTTCTCACCAGCCTGTGAACAGTCATCTGATAGATCATCATCGCCAGTCACTTCTTCGCACCCTTCGATGATCGATAACGACATGGATCTCTTTCCTAGCAATGAAGCAGCAGCACCTGCACCACTCCAAATAAATTACAAAAGGAAAAACAGAGACCCATTAAGAGAGAATTTCAATAGCTTCGATATAGTTGTTTTTTTCTCATTTTTCTTGCAAAATTAAGACACTAGAAGAAAAGGAAGAGGATATGAAATGACCATGAAAATCTTGAGGTGTGCAGGAAGGGAGGATTTGATTTAGAGAAGTTGGAGGGTGATCCTGTTCATGGGATTGGAACATGAAGTTTGAAGGGAAGAATGCCATCTCATTACAAGTCATTGCAGGAGCTCACGTCACTGACTCAAACCAATTTTGATGGTGATCAGCTGACATAGTGAAAGAGAGAGGAGGAGGAGAAGGAGGAGGAGGAGAAGCAAGAGATGAGAGAGATGGAGAGACTTGTTGTGAGAGATGGAAAGCAGATGGAATATATCACAGGAAATTGATAAGAAGAAATTCTAATTGACATGAAATATGGACAATAAAAGTAAATCAATACTCACATGAGTTTGTGGGGAAGAAAGTAATTCACTTATGAAAAGTTTAAAGGTTCAGTAGACTTTGATGGAATATAATAGCCCTGCACTAGGTTAGAAATTTCAGTCAAAATATGTACTAAATTGTAAAAAAATATATTTAGAAATATAAGCTGAGTTTTTAAAATGTGGCTGAAATCTTTTGATCTCCATTTGGGTTGCAAATTTTCTCCTTGTAAAAATTTGTAAATGGAAATTAGAAAAGGCTTTAGATGTAAATTTGAATAACCTTAAAATTTTGGACTCGAATATGTATAAGAGTTCAGTATCTGATAACAAGTTAACTTGAATTGCATATGTATAATTAGTAATATGAATAAAGAGAAAGTAATATATTGTTAAAAATGGAGAGAAAATTAAATTCAAATTGTAATTTGGATCACCAATAGGATTTGACTGTAAATATGGATATAAATATCTATGTGTAGATTCAAATTCAAATCCTATACATAAAAATAGGGGTAAAATTCGGACGAGTCGAACTGGATTTTAAAAAACTCAGTCCCACTTTAGAAAAAAATATTGAACCCAATTTGAATTGTCTAACCCAACTCGACTCGAAATGCTGACTCGATTCAAGCCAAGTGTTGAACCGAATTGCTGGCCCGACTCAACCCGAGTGCTATATTAATTTTTTTATGTAGGTCGGGTCGAATTAATTTTAAAAAAGCTTTACTCAACTTGACCCGACCTGAATCAAATTTAGTTTTGATTATTTTTTTCTTCAACACAACCCGACCATAATTTTAAAAATTTAAACTCAATCCACATGATTTTTAAGATCAGATTTTAACTTTACACAAGTTTCATACACTACGTGTGGAAAACCGAGAGAAATACGGTGTAAAATTCTCACAAATGATATCCACTGTCCTTATTGCACACCAAGTAAAGTCATGCAGATTTGAACTTGGCACGTTACACCTCCTATAATGGAAGATTACGAATTGAACTCCAATATTCTTTTATCTATTCACCTCTTCTCTATTTGGCTTTTAATTATCGCTCAGCTATGTTTCTTTTAGTGAGAAGTGGTTCTATTGTGAGACATGCTGGTTATTTATTTTGTTTTTTAGTTTAATGAGGAACAACAAAAGATTCTTCAAAAATTGGGGGTGAGTTAATTTTTTTAGATTTCCTTTACTTCCTTTCTTTATGACTTATGAGAAACTTTTACATGTATTTAGGTACACTTTTGTGGTGTAACAATGGGACCCAATTTTCTTTACACAGATTCTTAGGTGTAACTTATTAAATACATTGCACTTTTTTTTAAGTATATCCATACATTGGATCAATATCTTTATTTAATTAAATATGAATGAATTAGTTTGTTATAAGAGAAGGATTTCTATGTATAATGTATCTTAAATTTTAAAAATCAGTTGAGAACAACTCAAATTCAGTCAATCTTAATACAATTTAAACTAAAAATTTCTGGCATAAAGAATTTCAAGGGGCAATTGCAAAATAGTTTTTAGTCTCATTTTTTATTTTTATTTTAAAATAAAAGATTAAAAACATGTTGGTAACTGTGCAATTTTCTCATAGATAAATCTTGACCATGGTAGTAATTATGTTTCTCCTCCATTTTAAATGCCAGATGGGATCACTTGAGGAAAACCAATTGGGTTTAATATTCTATGTTCTTTAATTACAGTATTTAGAGGCAAAACACCAATCATTATATATTTTTTAATGAAGAAGAATAAGAACATTATTTTTATAAGAGATATTATGTTCCAATGACTGATTCATTGTTAGTAATTTTTTTTTTAATTGAGAGAGAAAGAGAGAGGAAGAAGGCAGGAATCTAAGTATGGGTCCTAAGTAGCAGGGCTTGCTACCTAACCCACCTACACCCATCGTGCATCAGGTTCTTCTTCTTACTCATCCACTGTCCTTCCAAAAGGGTTGGGACCCTTGGTGACTTTGTGAGTAACCCTAACCCCATCAATTTGGGCATTTTTGTAATTATCCCTCACATCCTCTTCTGAGTTGTGACATCCTGTATCGCCCTTGTCATGTCCTCTGATCCTATCCCCATCAATCCATTTGGACACACTCTCTCTCTCTCTCTGGTTGGGTTGAGAAAAACATGATGTGCTTGGATTTGTTTGAATTGACACGTTTAGACCTATGTGAAAATAATTAGGGTTGCATGGATTGAGTTAAAAACTCAAACTTAGTTCATCTAAATTTCAAATTACTACCTTTTATTTAATTCATTTTGAGTCATTAGTCAATTAGATTAGAAGAACTCGTAAAGCCAACACTAAATAGATAGAATACTTATTTATAATGATGATGGTCAACCCATGTAATTAAATAGATAATTGAATCTATATTAATTATATTAGAATGATTTAGGCAAAAAGGCACCGGTAAAACAAGTCTTACTAATAAGACATATTCAGATTAAAAAGTTGAATAAAAAAACCCTTTAAATAAAGATATAAAAAATTGGGTAATTCTAACCGGTCAAGCTATACAAAACATGACCCTAGCATGAATCAAATTAAACAAAAGGGCAAGAGTTTTTTTCACTCAAACTAAACTCATGCTTTTACTGAGTCTGGTCAGGTTTGAGTTGACCCTTATGAGTTACAACTCACTCTCTGTTACTCTACCTCAACGGAAAATAGCTATGATGGAGTTGGAAAACATTAGGGTTTAGAGAAAAGTTGGTTCCAGGCTTGCAAAACTCAAGTTTCTTTTTTTTTTTTGTTAAGTTAGGTTAATTCAAGTTAGAAGAGAATATATTTTTTTAGATTTACATGTGGGAAACTCAGACAGTCCTACTAAAACCCCCACGAGTGAGTCCACTATCCCTATGGCACACCAAAGTTAGGATATGGGGGATCGAACCCGTAATCTCCCATTTTCTGAGAAGGAAACAACCAGTTGAGCTTATGTGAAGATATTTTATAAACCTTAGTCTTCTTTAACCATTCTTGTTTCCTTCTAAAGAATGGGATAAATACATTTTATTTCTTTTATTTTGAGCCTCTCTTTTTCATTTTTGGAGTACCAAATATGGATTTTATATTTTATTGCTTTGATAGTTAGATCTATTGTAGGTTTTTTTACCTCATGATTGCCAGAACTTTGGTAATTTATTAAAATGATTAGGTCTCGAGTTTAAACAATTTTCAAATATTTTCATTTTCATATTTAATTTTTTTTATTCAAAGTGAGTTGACATAAATCCAAATGACTCCATCCCTTCTCTCTCATTTTATTTTCCAACTTCCCCCTCTATTTTCCTTTAATTGCATCTTCCAACTACTTACTCTATTTTATTATCTCCATATTGATGACAACAACAATTTCCAATAGATCCCCTCATCTCCATTATCAATTACAACAAAATGCTCATTCATTGAATCAATGGGTCACAAACAATGTGCTTGTTTCCTTATTTTACTCCTCATTTTCTAATCACCTCTGCTCTTAGAGCTCAACAAATAGAATAATGATGAGTTTGTTGAAAATATCATTTCTTCAAAATATGTTCAATTTTTAAGGAAAATTTGCCGGATTTCTAATAAATTTGTCTAGGTATTTATTGAACTTAGATAAATTTAGATTTTCCCCCTGTGTGAGATCAAGACCATTTGGAAATGAGATTGAAATATTTGAAAACTGTGGAAAAAAAAATCTCACGCGCGCTCATCACATAGTGAATCGTGACGTGTTGGTGTCACGAGTCATAATCGACAGTTCATTACAGCCCAATCCATTGCCACTCTTGAGAAAACAAAAAAGGAGTTGGACATATAAACCAAATTGACTCTATGCCATTGAGAGTCTTCTCACTTTTCTTTTATGTTGAGTGGCATACAGAGAGGTCCTCCTCATAAACCAAGGATGCCTTTGTCTATTTTCATTGAAAGCTTCCAAACATTTGCTTGCAAGCATCCCTCCCTAAAAAGTTCTTAAAGTTGAATGTACACATTTTCTTCTGTGAAGGACTAAAATTATCAAATTCTACCCTATTTCATGAAACTTTTGGCTTGTAGAGTCTAAAAGTTTATTCAATGAATTCATTCTTCCTCTTCTCACACTTATCATACCTATAAATTACACCTAAATTTTACATCTAATCTGATTAATTTCTACTATAAAATTAAATTAAAATTTTTAATTCTTTAAAATATGGTTTTACTTATTTGATTAAGATGGAATTTTATATATATTGTATACAAGACCAAAATTTTCAATTTCACCTATCAACGTGAGTCCAAATGATTAAAGCTTATTGATCTAATTTAATAAATTTTTATTGTCAAGTAAAATTAGAATTCTTTTGTATAAATAATATATACGAGAATGCTCCATTACTAGAATTCTGTCTCTTCCACGTAGAAGGGAAGGATTGCATGCACATCACCACCATACACAAAGAATGCTATTTTAAGTGACGTTTAGAAAAATGAAAAATGAAAAATGCAGCCACTTAGGGGTAGTACAAGTTTTGTGATAACAATGGTTCTAATTATTTACCTGTCAACATCAAAATAATGATCAATAATTGCTCACTTGAACAAAGAAACTTCTATCATGATTGAGAAGTGGTTGTCATTGTAATTCTAATGTTATGAATTCAAGTCCCATGTTCGATAAGCAGTTAATCTATAAAAGAAATTTGTAAAACCCAATTGTAAGTGCTAACTTTAAATTAACTTAAAAGGGATTGGCGTCCGTAGAAGATTTCAATTTGACAATCGTTTTGGGAACCCGTAAAGCTTGCAACAAAGTAACTGAAATTGAAATATTGACAGTTTGAAGAAACCAGAGTAAATTCGTCTAGACTGGACTTCCCTTCGTGAACTGACATTTCAATCATTCAAATTTTATAAAACCTGTCATCCATTACCATCATACCAACTATACTTTAACCTGTATCCCATGGATAAGTAAGGGAAAAGATAGAATCGGGTGTTCCTCTGGATCTGATTTGACGTCGTCGTTACTCCCCGTAGTCAAGAATCTGGCCCCAAGAAACAGGAGTTTCGATTTCTATTCCACCCTAAAAGCCACTCTCTGTAAAATTTCTTGGTGCGTGTGAATAGGAAGGATTATTAAGGTGCTTTAAGAGGTTGGACACCTTAATCATAAAAAAGAATTGCTAACTTTAAATTGATAACAGAGAATAATCCACTTTTTCTCTATACCTTATCAACATGGGTCATAAATCATATTTTAATCTTTTTAATAAAAAGAAGTTGGAGTTCCAACCCCTATAAATAGGAGGTGATAAAATTTAATTATAAATATCAACTTAAAAAAATAAAAATTACCTCAAATCATGTTCCACAAATAATAAAAATATTAAAGACTTATGCTCTCTACTACTTCACATGTTCCACAAATCATGTTCATATTTAATGCAATTTTTTCTGATAATACCCACTATCTAAATTTAATGGGTAAGCAATCCACATCAATCAACTGATGGATTTCATCAACAAATGTTTAACATCATTTTCAGCAAGTTTTGATCAATGCATGTCCTTTTGGTTTTTCTTTTCCATATTTTTCAACATATACGACAGAAATGTAAGTATCAATATAAAAAAAAAAAAAACACTTTTTTTCTCAAAGCAAATTGTTGGATAAATATTATCTTTCATATAGTTCATTTATCATTAATATTTAAGAGATTTTTTTTCCATTTGATTGAGATAATTTTATTGGATATTGATTAATATTTATCTTAAATAAAAAGAGATTTCAAATTCAACAATAAATGTCACTCTAGTCAATGAGAGATATTGGAGTAAAAAATTATATTATTCAATGGCCTAAAATAAACGAGCCTATAATTTATATTTTCAAGTGATAAATTCTGAAGGACATTGGAAAAAAAAAAAACTGAGATAAAATAATTGTTGACCTTCTAATCAAAATGTATTGAAATTGGTTTAAATTTAATTTGAATTTGATAATAAATATGATCTTTTGATTCTTAAGTACTCTACACTTCTGTATTGAATACAATACACTATTGACACAGAATGTCATGTATTATAAAATAATTTCCATTCTTGTAACTAAAATGATTATCTAAATTATGTTGGCATTTCAAGAGAAGTGTTTGCTGTGGAAATATATGGATTTGTTCAGGTGTCAATGTCTTTTGATGGAGGGACTATTGTTGTATTCAATTTTGTGGGGAGAGGATCTAAGGGAGACCTGCCCCACAATTTCAAATGGTGGGTCACCCTCCTTACTTTAGTCTGCTGTAAAACAAGAGGCCACATGGCCTCATGAGGTGGATCCATTTGAAAAACTGGTGATCCACGTTGCAGACTTGTTGCTAGAGACCCTCAAGTGCATCATGAATTATGCTCCACATCATTAAGTGGGTGTTGTGAATAGGAGCAAACGAACAATAGTTAGAAGAACAAAATATAGATCAATTACACATAAAGACGTAAGGATTTACGTAGTTATCTTTCGGTACATTTACTGATTTAAATTAGATCTATTATAGTCAAGAGACAAAACAACGAAAAAGAGACGGTTGTGCTCTCTCACAAAAAGAGACATTATACACTGTTCTAATTAAGTCTAAAAAATATGTAATGCGAAAATTACAAAATTGCCATCCATTAAAAAATTCGGCTCGAGGGATGGGATCACCAGAAAATATCTAACAATCAAATTCCACAAAATCTAATAGTGGGATGAAGAAAAGATTAATAGATGAGATAACTGAAGGAAAGCTCTTTAACTAATTACCATAGTATTGTGAGATACGCCATGAAAAATTAATATCTTATAGGTCAAGAAAAATTAATAGTGTGTAAAGAGTTAAACAAGACTTAGATACCATATTCCATAAAAAAATATAATCGACTTTAATATTTAAAGAAAAATATTTTTAAATGAAAAGAATCGAGAAATCTCCTTCAAAATTTTTAATTAAAGAAAAGTTTCATAGTTCCCTCCACCATCACATGCCTGATGTTTCTTACAATGTTTCTGATATAGATTCCATGTGCCTCTCTCTCTCTCTCTCTCTTTCTCTGCATTGCACATGCCAGAAACTGCAGGGTCATGGCCAACTGTTGGACTGTGATACACAAGTATATATTTTATACGCCACTTGGTTCTCAGGTCAGATTCAAGCCGGAGTTTCCTCACCTCAGATCAAGTCCGATAATATCTGAGTGAAATATGGGTCTGGGATCTCGTTTGTTGGAATATACACAGAGAGAGAGATGACAAACTTAGAGTTTCAACTTTTAGATTAGTAAACGAATCTTATCACATTTTTGGAGTGCAACTTTGTAAATATTGTAAAATAAACTGATAATACTCTCATTCATCGCTGAGTCATTTGTCCAATCAATCTAGACGTGATTATTAGAATTTGGGCATCGAGTCTAAAAGACTAGTCTATTATGTAGAGTGACTCAAGTCCTTTATAAATTCTTAGATCTCCCTTTACACTTCCAATGTTGAATTCGTTTGCAGCCCCAACAATCCCCCCTCGAACAAGGATCTCTTGAGTCCAGATAAAGTAGTCTGAGACTTCGGTCTGATACCACTTGTTAGGATTTGAGTATCCAGTCCAAAAGACTAGCGTATTAGGTGAAGTGACCCAAGTCCTTTATAATCCCTAGATCTCTCTACCATTCCGATGTGGTACTCGTTCGCAGCTGCTACAGTTATTAGATAATCGGTCCATCATAATAATATATCTCATCTGTCCAGCGTCCTATGATAATAATATACCTTTGATTGACTGATTTAATTGCATTTACCTTTAGAATTAATTTTATCTGTTAGTCCAATTCTCTTGCTTGATGTTGGATACAGAGTGCACCCATGGATCAATCATGTAGTACACAAGTTTTTGGAATAATCGTAAGCATGAAATTCAATTCATCATTTCATTTATGAACTATTTTTTGTTTGGAAGCAAACTACTCCATTAGAGAAATGGCTAACTTTACGAAATACGGAGTATTACTTAAATATTGTATAACGGTAAGATTTTTAAAGTTACAAAATTTGTTCTACATTTGAAGAGGTGCAAGGAAGAAAGCATTTTTGTAACATTTTATTGACAATAGTGAAATTGCTCCCATCTCATTGCGGACAAAGGCATAATCTCCAGATCTGTTTTCAGCAAACAAAGTTTATCACTATTAGAAACAAATAAATTTACACAGAAAAATGAAAGAGAGACTTGTGATTTGTCTTGAACTTGTAAACTGGTAATGATTCAACAAACGGGTGTAAATCTAAGTTGAAAACTGAAAGGGAAAACACCATGTCAAGTGCCAAGACTTGTATTTGCTCAAGGCATATCATTCCTGCTCTTTATCTCTGGATTTTTTTTATGTTTGGCAATGGAGGTAATGTCCGAATAACCTGAAAACCTCGACTGTCTTCGATGGCTCCGGAGAAAGCAAAGAAATCTTATACAATCATTCCCGATTGCATTAGGGGAGAGATTGGTGACTTGAACTCATGATCTTCCAATCCATCTTTCAGAAATTGGATAAGTTGCATTTATGTACTTCTTGGGCTCAAAGTGAGGTCCATATCATGCAGAGTATTGACTGGCCTAAACAAGCTAGTACTTGGGCCCACAATTCGGGCCAGAAAGACTGATAGGTAGGCCTGTAAACGGATCCAAATCTGGCCTGGCCAGACAAAATTCGGCCCGACCCAATAACATAGGGTCCGATAAGTGTTAGATCCAGCCCGGCGCTATCGTTTTGGGTCTAATGAAGTAAAGTATTCCTCAAAAGGTGCTTAGATTAAAGAAATCTTGGCATAGAAGTAATCCCTTGCTTGGAGCCAAATAAATTATATATCAATTTATAAGCAATAGCTATAGAACTAAAATACTAAACTTGAAAAGGTGTAACGTAAACGACAGGGGTCCTCAAATTCAGGGAATCGTGAATTTTGTTATGGGTATACATTGAAATTTAATTTGAAATTCCCGTTTTATCCTTTCAACCAACATATTAAATGAAAGGGTAAAATGAGATCTTCAAAAAAAAATATTGAATTTTCGTATAATTGAATTCTCGATCCTCCCATAAGAAAATGTTTACCCTCTTGTTCTCCTTTATTGTGGAAACCTATGCCCACATGCCCAGGATTGGCCCTCCCTCATCTGAGTAAAACTAATGCATGCATACAACTCAGCTGGTTGTAGGGGTGAAACTTAGGTTGAATTTTAATTTGACTTGTATGAACAAATCTAAGAAATTAAGTTATGTATTTGTAAATTTAAAGTAATTAGGTTATGTATTTGTAAATTTAAAATAAGTTCCTAACAATGTGACAAATCTCGGCGGTATTTTCAAATTTACCGCGTTTTTATCGGCAAAATACCGTTACCGCGTTAAAAACGCGTTTTTATCGCCAAACGATAAATTTCCGGTAAATTCCCGATAAAATCGCGTTAAAAACGCGATAAACGTTAATAACGCGATAATATTCCGAGAAATTCCCGGTAAATTCCCGAGAAATTCCCGGTAAATTCCTTATACCATTTTTATTTCATTAATTTTTTTATTTATTCTATTTTTTTTATTTTTTAAATATTATAATTTCAGCGAGATTTTCCCGTTAAATTCCCGATAAAAATCCGAGAATTTAAAAATATCCCGTTATTACCAATTGCCGTTAATATCCCGAGAACGGTATTTGTCACTATGGTTCCTAAAAGGAAACTCTTATGGAATTTAGATGAGGTTAGGCTCAAAATTTTAAGATCAACTTGGCCTGATTCGAATTAACCTAATTTGACTTGAATTTTAGCAAATATAAAAAAATATACTTTTTTTTTCTCTAAATTTAGACTAAAAATGGGTCACATCGGACCATCTACTCGAGTCGAACCATCAACTCTCCTGATCACATAATGGGACCCACATTTGACTTTGCGTTTCTTTTACTCATTAATTTTGCCTGTTGAAGGAAGAAAGCGCGTTAATTAGTACTAATTTCAAAATTAAACAAAGGAAGGTCGTAGTTACGAGGGTTTAAGTGTCATTCATTCGTATTTTCTCAACCAATCTCTCGTTTCCCCTGAATCCGTCTTCGTAAAGTCCAATGCAACTCATTCACAGTCACAATCTTAAGAGAGGAATTAGGAATTCAGATCACCAAAATACCCTCCTCCTCCTCCTCCAAAAATCATGGCTTACAAAATGATAATAATAATAATAATCAGAATGGAGAAGTGAATGAAAGAACTTAAAATCCCTCATTTCATTAGACCCGATAATCAGAAGAAGAAAACACAGAGAAACAAACAGATAAAGATGGGGGAAATCATAGAAAGGGAATCGGAAAAATGGCCTTTATTTTCACAATCTCTCTTTAATTAAAATAGTATGGTATGTATCCATTTTATTTTTCTTTTCCTCATACAACAGAATAAAGAATGATTTCAGCGGTATCAGCCCCAAAAGCCTTGTGGGTATTGCAGCCCGGCGAAGCAGAAGCCACTTGGCCACCGCTTCGGTTGCCATTGCCGTTGCAGTTGCTGTTTCCGTTTCCGTTTTCATTGCCGTCGGTGTGGGGCGGCTTGTAATACATGCGAGCCGTTTGGGGGCAGTGAGAGTGGAAACGAGCCACAATCCTCACACCTGCATCCAATATCTCCACGTACTTCCCCATCTCTTCGTCTGCTTGTATCCCTTTTGGGTCCTCTGCTTCTGCTTCTTCTTCTTCTTTGAAACAAGAAAAAGAGATAGAAAATAATGAGAAGGAGAAGAAGAAGAAGGAAAGGGAAAGAGGGGAAAATGAAAATTGCTAGAAAACGTCCCAAAGAACGCCCATGAAATTGGGCGGAGTTGGAGTTGTGTGATGAGATGGGAAGAGAAGGAAACGGTGTATTTATAGATGAAGAGTTTATAGAGAAAAGCCGCGTCAAATTGTTGCGTATAATTACAAACGCCGTTATGAATGGATTGGCCACTTGGCGTTAGGGTTTACTTTAGTAATAGTTGAGGCGAGACTGCAGGGGCAGGTAGATGGGAGGGTTTCACATTTGCCTGAGAGGTTAACCAAAAGCCACTCCGAATTTGAAATTAATTTGATTAAATATCAATAAATCAACATGTGTCATATGAGTGCATCTGAGATATATCATCGTATTGACTCAATAATTATTTTAGTTAAAAAAATTATATTATTAGTAATTTATCAATAATACATATTGTCTCGACGATATCTCAATACAATATTCTTAATACATGACTTAATCGATTTCATATATATATATCAACAAAAACGTAAGACAAAGCCTAATGTATTGACAAAGACAATATATATTAATCAATATTGAGGATATAAGAGGGATACTGACCAATGGAAGACCAATTTTCTTCTGATTTTGATTTGGACACCAATCATGTTGATAAATATATTTAGCAATTTCCTTTCACTATATTATGATTTCTTTTTATATATTGCAACTCGAATTCTTTTTATAACCAAGGTAACAAAGCCTTTTATTTTAGTATTGGACTGATCCTCGAGACATAGCCTCTCTACCAACACATGCTGAGTTCATTCTCCCTTTGTGTCAAAGTCAATGTCCAGTATTATCAAAATGGTGTGTTAAATTAAAATTCATATTTACACACTATTTTTTTAACAAAACTGAAATTGAGGTTGAGGTATTTATTTAGAACTCAGATTAAAATCATGGGAGGAATTGGGCCCCAATAATTCAGCGCCAGCCACCAGTTATGGACAGATCCAAAAGGCCTGCGTGATCAATGCACAAGTTGAAAGGTTCTTTATTTATGCTTGACTTGTTAAAGCCTCTTTATTTATGTTTGACTTAGTAAAGCTTCTTCTTTAAATCCTTTCTTGGCTTGGTATAAGCCAAGTAAAATGCAACAATCCATATGCTTTCAAGGAAGACTCTTCTTGTTTGAACTGATGGAGACTTGGAGGGGCGTCATTACAGGTAAGATTTTGCTCAGTCCTACTCAATTTGAATTTTCAGTTCACCGTTATGGTCTGAATTTGAAACACGCGTATGAAATTAATGGAATTAGAGTAAGGAATTGGAGTGATAGTAAAAAAATTAGATCAGAAAGCAAGAAAGTTTCATGCAACTCCATCCAAAAGGGCCATTTACCGTAGATTTACTCTACACTTCCTATGTCCACTTCTTAAGTCAACTTCTGCAATACATGAACTTTTTTTTATAAAAAATGATATTTCATTCATTCAATTTATAGCCCACCTTTTCTTTTCACATATTATCACAGTATTAGAAAATAAATTGATTTTTACTAGTCATGAAACAAAATCTTGAAATTTACTCTTCACAAGTCATAAAAACAAAAATCTCTTTTACATCATACTGTGTCAGTCCGTTTGAAAATCAAAGAATAAATAAAATAGAAGGAAGGAAGATAAATCCACGGCCGACGGGCTTAACATTGAGGATCTGAGGTCCGTCCATTAAGGCCAACAAAGAATCATCTTTACTTTATTCTTGTCTTCTCCTCCTGCTTTACTCCTTTGGGCACTGCTGCCGGCAACCATGCGGCCCTTTATTTCACTTCTGTTGCCGTCAGTCGTGGGTGGCTTGTAATACATCCGAGCGGTCTGAGGACAGTGAGATTGAAAGCGAGCCACAATCCTCAACCCTGCGTCCAAAATCTCTACATACTTTCCCATCTCTACCTTCGATTTCTGGAAGGGAAAGAAAATAGAGAGGAAAAACAGAAAGAGAATTTACTACAAATCCAAACGATTCAAAACCAAGTGACCGTGAAGACTTTTCTGGTGAGTGAGAGGAGAGAGGCTTGAAGATTTTTCCGGTGATTGAGAAGCGGAATGAGGCGTATTTATATTTGCCTCTTGCCCCGACTTTTTCTTTGGAAAGTAATTTTCTAGGAAAGTAGTATCTCAACTCTACTTTCCTTTCTTCTCTCCTTCCGTTGACTTGTCAACAAACGTCCCGAACTGAGTCAGCGGCTGACGCCGTTGACTCTTATCTGCGACGAGAGAGATCAGTGACACCCGAATTCCTATAAATATCAATAAATCAACATATGTCATATAAATATATTTAGCAATTTTGATTTGGACGATCATATATTGATAAATATATTTAGCAATTTTCTTTTAATATATTATAATTTCTTTTTATATATTGCAACTCGAATTCTTTTTATAACCAAGGTAACAAGGCCTTTAATTTTAGTATTCGACTGATCTTCGAAGTATATGCAAGCTTCTCCACTCAGAAAGTTGTCTTTTAGAGTGAAATAGAAATCGAATTTAGGACTCCTACTTCCTGAAATGTGTTATTGACCATCACTCTCCCTTTCGATTAAATTCAATTTCCAGTATTATCAAAATGGTGTGTTAATTAAAATTCATATTTACACTCTATTTTTTTAACAAAACTGAAATTGAGGTTGAGGTGTTTATTTAGAACTCAGATTAAAATCATGGGAGGAATTGGACCCCAAGAATTCAGCACCAGCCACCAGTTATAGAGAGATCCAAAAGGCCTGCGTGATCAATGCACAAGTTGAAAGCTTCTTTCTTTATGCTTGACTTGTTAAAGCTTCTTTATTAGTAAAGCTTCTTCTTTAAATCCTTTCTTGACGTGGTATAAGCCACATAAAATGGAACAATCCAGATGCTTTCAAGGACGACTCTTCTTGTTTGAACTGATGGAGACTTAGAGGGGCGTCATTTGGTGATCATCACACGTAAGATTTTGCTCAGTCCTACTCAATTTGAATTTTCAGTTCACTGTTACGATCTGAATTTGAAATACGCATATGAAATTAAAGGAGTTGGAGTGATAGTTCAAAAATTTAGATAAGAAAATGAAAATCTTGAATTCGATGAAATTCCATCCCAAAAGGTTATTCACCTTAGAATTACTTACACATGGCCGATGATCAGTCAAATACAAAAGGTGCAGACACCTTTTGTCATTAAAAAAATATATCAAATATGAGAAGGAGAAAGCTACTTCAGACCCAAATAGGCTCGATATAATTGCATTATATTATATATTGATGTTCATTTTGTTGTAATCAAAATTATTAAAACAATATACATTGTTTTCTTTGATAATTTTATATGATAAGAATATGATGTGACTGACAGTTGAACGGTGCACTCAGTTGCTTGGTCGAGGTTATTTTAAAACTCAAATTCGAACAAGATTTTATAAAAAAAAAAAAAACTTTTCATTAATACTATGTAGAAATACAATACTTATGTAAATATAATTGATATTTTATAAAAAATACAAATAATTCTATGTGCGTTTGGATGGAGGGTAAATTTTCAAGGGGTGCACCAAGGGGTACATCCAGGGGTAAGGGTTTTCAAAATGAATACCCTTTGCATGGAAAAGGGTTTTAAAAAAGGAAGAAGGAATTTTTACCGTCACCCCTTCATTACCAAATAAGGGCCATCCAAACACATCCAAAGAAGCTTTAGTCTAAAATTTTCTTTTCTTAATGACGGAGAACTGCACCTTTTTTTGAGTACGAGATTGTTGGATAAAACTCTAGATGCATACAACGCTCTGAAAACCACAAATATCATGTGATTACGTGACTTGAATATAAGACCTCTAATTCCAGAGCCCAAGTGTATGTAAGTTGAACTATGCCAAACCTAGATACGCTTGCATATGCATTTTAAATTCGAATTTGGGCTAAAAAATTCAGTTGGTTCAAACTTAGATTTTATCAAAATTAGTCAAAACACAAATGATGTATAGCACTGCTTGCTAAGAATGCTTAGATCACTACTCAAATAAACGTTTCAGCAACTTGTGTTTGTACCTTGTTCCTATCAGTTTTAAAGTAATGCCAAGTCCTAACAAAGTGTTACATGCATAGTAACTCAACTTTTTCAGCTCATTCATAACACGAATCACAAGATCCTCCCCTTACTTGGAAAGAGGTTCTCGATTATTATTAATCTTCTCATGAGATAGTTTAGATTGGTTTAAGACTTTGTTCCCAACAATATTAGCCTTGGCCAACTTAAAAGACTCATTGGTAACCTTTTCTCGATTTTAATTTTCCTCTTAAACATGGATATAGATAATCAAATCATCAAAAGTCATGTCTCTCTTTGTGTTAGAAGGAACTATGATACTCCTTAGAAGTGGCCGACAAATTTTCAATAATATTTGCTATTTTAAGTCTCTCATTAATATTCATTCTCTCTCTACAACATGTATAAGTATTATGCTTCTTCTTCTATGTTGATGACATCGTCTTGACTGACGATACACCATCTGTTCTTAGTCATTTGCTCACAGACTAAGTATAGAATTTGAAATTAAGGTTCTAAGCACTTTATATTACTTTTTGAGCTTTGAGTTGACTAATCTCTCTTATGGGTTACATTTATCTCAAGATAAATATATCCTTAATATTCTTCACCGTATTAAGGTGCTTAATTGCAAACCATATTCTACACCAGTTGCTGTAAAGACTCAATTATCTTCTGCTACTGGTGAATTTCTTTAAGACCCCTTTGAGTATCGCCATCTTGTCAGCACTCTCACAAGGCTCAATACTGCTTATACGGTGCACATTGCCTCTCAGTTTATAAGTTAACCTCGCACTTCTCATTTGGATGTTGTCAAACACATCTTCCGCTATCTCAAAGGCTCCCTTGGTTGTAGTTTGTCAGTTGTGCGTGCAACAAAAACTTTCCAAATGATAGTTTACTCTGATGCTGATTGGGCCTGTTATCCTGATAGTGGTTTCTCACTACTGGTTATTACATCTTCTTAGATTCTAACTTATTTTCATGGTGTGCAAAGAAACAACCATTGGTCTCTCGGTCTAGTGCTAAAGCTGAGTATAAGGCCCTTGCACATACTTATGCAGACACAGTTTGGATTCATAATCTTTTGCGAGAGCTTCATTTTCCTCTCAGTTCTCCGACTCTTCTTCTCTGTGATAATCTCAATGTTATATACATGGCCGCCAATCCCGTGTTTCACACTAGGACTAAACACATTCAGTTAAGTTATTATTTTATACAGAAACGTATCGCTGTTGGCTCTCATCAGATTCAGTTCATCTTTTTACAGGATCTAACTCGCTGATATTTTCATCAAGTATATATTGAAGCACTGATCCAAACTCATCGCTTACCACCGTCAAGTTTGTGACTCTATGTATACGATGTTTTAATGAGAAGGCTTAAGCCAATTTCAAAACTATACACTTTTCATGTCCACTTCCTAAGTGAACTTTTGCAATACATGAATTCTTTTTTTATTAAATTGATATTTCATTCATTCAATTTATAGCCCACCTTTTCTTTTCACATATTATCACAGTATTAGAAAATAAATTGATTTTTACTAGTCATGAACAAAATCTTGAAATTTACTCTTCACAAGTCATGAAACCAAAAATCTCTTTTACATCATACTGTGTCAGTCCGTTTGAAAATCAAAGAATAAATAAAATAGAAGAAGGAAGATAAATCCACGGCCGACGGGCTTAACATTGAGGATCTGAGGTCCGTCCATTAAGGCCAAAAAAGAATCATCTTTACTGTATTGTTGTCTTCTCCACCAGCTTTACTCCTTTGGGCACTGCTGCCGGCAACCATGCGGCCCTTTATTTCACTTCTGTTGCCGTCAGTCGTGGGTGGCTTGTAATACATCCGAGCGGTCTGAGGACAGTGAGATTGAAAGCGAGCCACAATCCTCAACCCTGCGTCCAAAATCTCTACATACTTTCCCATCTCTACCTTCGATTTCTGGAAGAGAAAGAAAATAGAGAGGAAAAAAGGAAGAAGAGAATTTACTACGAAACCAAACGTCTCAAAACCAAGAGACTGTGAAGACTTTTCCGGTGAGTGAGAGGAGAGAGGCTGTGAAGATTTTTCCGGTGATTGAGAAGCGGAATGAAGCGTATTTATATTTGTCTCTTGCCCCGACGTTTTCTTTGGAAAGTAATTTTCTAGGAAAGTTGGATCTTAACTCTACTATCCTTTCTTCTCTCTGTCCGTTGACTAGTCAACAACGGTGTCGAACTGAGTCAGCAGCTGAGCCGTTGACTTTTTATCTGCGACAAGAGAGATCAGTGACACCCGAAGTCCAAAGACCCTACAGAAGTAGAGTCTGTACCCATACATGGACCCGTTTCTTAGGTATGACCAATATTGATAGTTTTTGTTAAAAAATAAAATAGGATCGAGAAATTTACCGAACGAAATAATGTTTGGTATCAGCTGATACCAAACATTATTTTAATTTGATAAATAAAAATATAAAACTAAAATGCCACCTTGACAAATGGAAAATGATTTGATGATGTCTATTTCAATCAAGCATAAAATCCTCAATTCCTTGACCCAAATCTCGTAAAATTCTATTTTGTAAACCAATGCTATAAAAATCTTCATTAGCTCAAATATTTAAAAATTATTGTCATAGTTTGTTATTCTCCATTTAATATTGTATTCTATTCGTATTAAATATCATTTTCACATACTTTTTCATAATACTTGTATATACCTCTTTTTGACTTTTTTTTACATCTATTTTTATAATCAATTTATAATCATATTTTTTAAGAAAAAATCAAAAAAAAAAAAAAACAGAAAACCCAAAACAACCCAGAGCAGGACTAAAAACATGTCCCTTACATGTGGCCAAGTCCAAACCATCTTAAGTGACAACCTTATTTTCTCCTCTATCTGAAGGGGCCATTAGATTGACTGCCTGAATGGCTAAAGAATACTGTGCATATCCTTGGGTAAGAGAAATGAAATAAAAAACTGGAGCAACATGTACAAAAAGATCGTCATTCAAAAGATTTTCTAAAAATCATCTAAGTTCCTTTAAGAATTTCAGAAGTTGAGAAGAAAAGCAAAAACTTTAAGTCTATTTACATGCCTGTGTCAAAAAAAAAAAAATCATTCCCAAATTTTGGTGAAAAAATGATACAAATCCAACAGCTTTCTCCAGATACTAATCTCTTTGCTGGTGAAGACCACAAGGCTTCTTAAATAAAATAATTTATCATTTAGGAAACATCTTTCAGCACATATGTTGTAGCTCTCTTTACCGCTTCAGATGCCTTCATCAGATCAGGCTCCGAATGGCCAGCAGATACAAACAGGCGAATGCCCACAGGCAGAGAGCACTTATCAAGAGTAGACCTTTTGGATGTCACGAGAAGCACGGAGTCTTCCTTCAACACCTGCTTAGGGGAATTATCAGGTCAAGATCACTTTGCAAGACTCAAATTTCAGTATCTACAGACAAAGCAAAGCCAATTGTCTTACATGGTTGACAATATCTTCTAGCAGCTTTAGATCATTCTCAAAGGAACCGGTTGAGTTCTTTAGTTTAAGAAAAACAACTGGTGATTGTGGATTGCTTGCAATTGACAGACCTGGTATATCTGACAAACCTGCACTCACGAGAGTTGAAATTGCAAAGTGTCAAACTCAGCAAACCAGAAAAGAAGAATGCGGGGGCATGGCACCTTAGTTTAATAAATTTATTTTCAAATGAAAAAAAGTGTGAAAATAACGCACTAGTTTTTACTCTAAAAAATTAAGTGACAAATATATTGATATTTTAAATAAGTTTTAAAAGGAGAAAGGTGTTGCAACATTGTAGTCATCTTAGAAAACAACGTAAAACAGCAATTAAGAGTCCATAAAGAATTGGTGTGTTTTACACAAGTGGAAATGGTTGCAAGTGTGCAACACGGGTGTATCACCCATCTTGAAGTATCCATGAAACATAAGACAAGCAATTCCATGAGCTTGTGGTTTGGAGTCTATGGTTCAAATTTCATAACAATGAAATTAAGATAATGTTTGTATATGATTTTAGCCACTAAATAATGAAAATTAGCAGTCGAGAGAATTTAATTTTAGTAATGGGATCACTAAGTGTGCGTTGATTGATTGATCGATTATTTACTCCTATACAATTTGAGTAAGAGTAGATCTCTTTAGTAGTCTACCATCAATACAGAATATCAGATAAATGATGATTAGATACCTCTCCTACAACATATAAACTAGTCATATTAGAACAAACCTTTCCATAAAAGAGCAATATTTTCCTTCAACTTTTTGAGAAGATTTGGATTTTCCTCCAAGACATCAATGGCAGAAATTGCAGCACTGGCAAGATAAGGAGGCAATGAAGCAGAAAACACATATCCTGAGCTACTAAGACGCTGCCCAAAAAAATTAGTGAAAAGAAAGAAATCAGCGAACATAACACACCATATTCTTGACAATGATGTTAATTTAATATATAAGTTATGCTTCCATCTTTCACCAGCTTTTCATAACTAAAATTCTATCATCAGTTTCATACTTGGTGATCAACAACTCTAACACTTCCAGTGCAGAATCCTCCATCTGTAGCAAGTGCATGCCCCATAGCAGCAGTAATAATGTCAATTTTTCCAATCTGCATTAGAAAAACGGATTCATCATTCCGAGAAACATGAATAGAGAATACTTCATCAAGCAAATAAATAAATCCTCAAACATACCGAAACTCCATAATACTCTGAGAGACCTCTTCCAGAATTACCAAGCACACCAAATGAATTGCTCTCATCCAACACAACTCGGAAACGGTATTTCTCTTTCAACTTGACAATGGCATCTAAGGGAGCAATTTGACCAGAATTCTACATCAATAAAAAACAAATGACATGTTAATATTCTAGATAGAACTATAGAATCCCAATGAACAGAAAATGTCCAGAGAGAAATTAGCATTTTAGCCTAGAAAACAATGAACATAAATTTAGTATTGACCAAAATGCAATCCACAAAAAAATCAAAATTCAATTGGTACACAATTTTCAAACGAAATATAAGATCCTCAATCAGAGAAATATGCTGTCCTCAAGTCCTGAGTGTGTGGTAGGACCCATGTTTCAGATCTTGAACATTGATCAAATGAACCCCAATGTGGATGGAGCATGGCCTAAAAGTATCCCCAATAGGAAAATAACAACCCTCCAGTAAATGGCCAGTAACAGATGGTTCAGAAAGAAAATTGGCATGAATGACATTCAATGATTAAGGTCAGAGTTGGATGGACATTGTTCCAATCTGATTCATTTTGGGGAATTCCCTATTTATATTGGATGAAGTTACATGGGCATAGGTTCCAACATAGGTGCAAGGTGTCAAAACTCCACAATCTATAAAAAATAGGAGATAGGAACATGGCACCATGTTTAAAAAAATTTAAATCTAATATTATTTTTAAATGAAGATAAGGTGTGAAAATAACACTAATAGAAGCAACATACTAGTTTTACCCTAGACATAAAGGTGACAAACATATTGATATTTTAATTAGGTTTTATGAGGGAAAAGGTGTCGTGCTATTTTAGTCATCTTAGAAAACAATGTGAAAAGGCACTAGAAAGTTCATGAAGAACAGGTGCAAGTCTCTAAAAGTGTCTACAAGTGTCCAACATAGGTATAAGTGTATCCAAGTGTTTTGACATAGGTGCATCTTAACATCTTAAAGTGTTTGTGCAACATAATTTAGATCGCATCCACAATAGTCTAGCCATAAGACCCCAAGAAGAAACTAGGTGTGCAAGATAGTATCATGATCATCAAACTAATGATATCATGTAATTCCCCTAGTTCAGAAGAAACCAAAAATACGGATCTCATCAATGTGTAAGTAGCAAATGCAAAAATGGAGCTAAAAACCCATAACATAAGAAAATGTAAAATCCTAAAGATTAATAACAGAAAAAATGGGGTGCCACTATCGTTTAAAATCATAATAAAAAACAAAAGGAAAAAAGGGACAAGCCACATAATGGATTAACATTCTATCCATCCACCTAAATCAAATTGCACAAGGACGCATATATAACTAGTCTCCTACCAAAAATCAATTTTCAATAGCACTGAAGCAAGAGTTACATAACCATGCATTTTATTGGAAACTTTTAACAGGTGTCATTTGTCCTTGGGGTCATATTTTCTATTTTCTTTTCACAATCTTTACTACTATAAAAGTGGGAAGGTTTTTCCTCTTTTTTTTTTTTTTTTTTTGTTTCCTTGCATAAACTAAAGAATTGGTGTACGCACTTATATAAAGAAATGATAGGTTACACCTGGTCCATTTTCCTTCTCTTTTAATTTTTGTAAACACTATATAAAACCAACTGGACAGATTGACAGTAAACTTGATGAGGTATAGGTGGACTAAATTTTAACTTTAAAATCAATTTTTAACACTTGATCTTAACCTTCGAAGTCATCAGAAGTCTTAAACCTTTCGGGCAGCTCTAAGGAGACAGTTTCAACGAGGAGAGTGCACATTTATCATGGGATGGGTCCTACATGGTTGGGTGGGATGAATATAGAACTTCAACGATGATATAACTTAGGGGAAACTCCCTAGTTTGATTATTATAACTTTGTGAGATGGGCTTGAAAAATCAATAGTTTTGTAGGAATCAAATTTTCAGAAGTCTAAAATTACGACCGATATGATCAAATGAGGGATTTACACAACCAATGTCCTTGTCATTCTCTACATATTTCATCAAAAAATATATAGCCCACTTCAATATTTAAAGAGTAGCCTCCCTAAATATGGAGACTTGAGAAGTTAGAGTTTCTGGAATCTTTTTAAAGACACCTGATCATTTTGATCATTAAGATCAAGTAACTAAAAATTGAGATTTTAAGGATGCTTAGTCACTTTGATCTTTAAGATCAAGTCGCTAATAATTAAATTTAGGGCTATATTTTAGGTCCACATATAGTTCATCAAGCCTATTTTTAATTTGTATAGTTGTTTCTTTTTAAAGAACAAATGAAAATTAAAACATGATCCCGTGGTATGGCTAGATCCAACTAAAGGTTGATTCTTCACTCTACTCTTTCCTCTCATTTTGTTGCTTTATAATTTTTTCTGTTATTTTGCCCTTCTAATTTCTTCTGTGCATGTTGCATCCCCTACAGCCAATACTCATAAGACCTTCATGCAAACTTTGGTTTGTGGGACCCACTGTGGATGTAATAGATGCTTGCACGAGGTACTCATGCTTTTCCCGCATATGATGAGAGGTAGCATTGTGAACATGCTCAACAAGGTAAAACATAATTTTCAGTGGGCCCACATGCAAAGAATATGCATTATACTAGTAAGAAGAAAAGAAAAAGGAAAAACTTTGCTACATTAACATTATTATACTTGCTATTGAAGTCTGAACATGTAGCTCAGTTAACTTGAACTTTTAAGAATAGATTAGAGGTCTCGAGTTCGACTGTTCCCGGAGTAACACGATACACAAGACTTGTGGGCAGTTTTGTTTATTTGTGGGATTAGTCTCAACTCTATGTGGGGTGGGGATACCCATGTTATTCTGAAAAAAAAAAAAAACGCATACTTGCTATTGATAAGTCCGAAGTTTGATAAACAAAGAGAGACATTTGACACCAACGTTTCATGGACAAAAAGCTAATATATAGATTAGATGATAAATATAAGGTCAGCAACGACTCTTTTTTTTAAATGTGATACGTGCAAGCATCATAAATACCTGATAGAGCGCTTCAACCACAATGTAGCGCCGCAACTTTTTTGCACGCTTATTTTCTCGTGTAACTTTCTCCAAGATACTTTGCAAAGACTCCATATCATTGTGCTCGAAATAAAAAACAGTACTTCTAGAAAGATAGAGGCCGTTTTGTATTCCCCAATGGACACCCTTGTCACTACAAAGAGATCAGCTCATTAATAATTTAATTGTAAATTCAATTAGTTAATTTAGCAGCCAAACAATGCCAAAGTACAGTGACAACATCATGTAGCAGAAAAAAAAAATACAGAAGACCAACTATCGTACACTTTTACCCTTCAAAGAAGCCAATGAGCAAAATCATATGCAACAGTGGGAGTGGTTGTGCTAGTTACAATGGGCACCAAAATTCTAGTCATCTTATTGAAAACAATGTACCAGAAGGAAGTTTTTACTCATGAAAAAATCATTCAGTGGAAATGAGTGGCAGAGAATAACCAAAAGTGAACTTTTTTGAGAAATTAAAAAAAAAAAACAAGAATTGAAAGCCAACAGCCATAGTGAAAACTAAACTTTACAAACAGCAAGGTTTTGAAACTTTAATAACTTTTGCTAGATTGGCATGCGATTGCTCGCAAACAGTCAACAGGATTCTGAATATATTAGAGGAGAAAAAAAAATCCTATATCCACATAAAAATGAGAAAAATGCTTGAGACATACAAAGCAGTTACCAACTATCAGACAGTCTGAAATTGATAACAGAAAAGATGATACAACTCACGCAATGATGATGTCGCCTTTCTTACAAAATGCAGGAATCACACTGAAAATAGTAGAAATCCCATAGGAATAGAGGATTGAGTCTGGTGTTCCCAAAAACTTGGCAATTCTGGTCTCACAGTCAAGGTGTACATCTAGAAAGGGGCAGTTTGTAAGAAGAATTAATACAATACCAAGACATGAAATTAACAGCATATATAAGTTCACAAAGTTGATGTAGAAGTGAATGTCTGAAACCAATGTGAATGACAGAGAGGTACCAGGTCTTACCAATTGTCCCATAAAAACCACGAGGACCACATGAACCAACACCATATTTCTCTAATGCAGCAGTACATGAATCCTGATTCGTACGTTAAGTCTGATCAATTCATTCAAGTAAAACTATAAAAAACAAGAAAAGGCAGTAAATAAGGCTAGCATGGTTTCCTCACAATTAACTTCTCATGCCCTACTAATCCAAGATAGTTTGCTGAAGCAAAGTTCACAACTTCCTTGCCACCAACCACTGTATGTGGCCCTGCAGCACTGCATAAAACAATAGAACAAGAGAAGTACTGTATAAAACATAGAACATGCGCTTTTCATTTGCCCCGCCCCCTCTCCTTCCCCCAACCAACATCCACCCACCCACACCCCATAGGAGAGCAACAGATGTGATAAAGGGGCCTGATGTTCGTCCAAAAGAGAATTATTCCAAAAATAGAAATAAAGTCACATTGCAACAGGAATAAATCGAAAAAAAAAAACCCCAAATTAGGAACTTCAATAAAACAGAAGAAAAAAGGAAACAGATAGAAATAAAGTCACATTACAACAGGATTAAATTGGAAAAAAAAAACCAAATTAGGAACTTCAATAAAACAGAAGGAAAAAGGAAACAACTAGCCAGTTCTTCTCACCATTCCAGTGTTGGAGGCTCATATTCTGCCTTGACTGTAAGAGGAGGATGGAGAGATTCTGGTACCCATTCTTCACAAAGATCATCTATTTCCTGCACACAAGTCACCTACACTTTCACTATCTTTTTGCAGAGCTATGTTATCAGAAAACATTATGATATAATTAGGCAAGGAGTTGCATATATATTTAGGTAGAGAGTTGAGGTTGTGTTGCATATTTTCTTTGTATGTTCAGAGCAGGAACCCATAAAATGTATTGAAATGTTTGGTTTCTACCAAGGTATCAGTAGTCATGTAATGAAGTGCATCTCGCCCCTTGATTGGTTCAAGTGAAGGGTTTTTTCAATCTCCATCATCCCACCAGTCACCACCCTGTATAATCATCTGTCCATGGATTGGATCTAGTAGCCTGGCCTCAGGATTAGGTCAATCATTTGCTGATCTGATCATGAAATGAATCAACATATATGGGTCGATCTTTAGATCTCATATCATGCCATCATCCAGATCTACAGTCTGACAATTAGATTTGCCTTCACATGCCAGAAAACCAAATTTGCACCAACATGGTCCCCACAATGTATGTCCATTAATTATTTTTGTCTTTGGTGACAATCCATATAACAAAATACAACATTGTTCATTCAAAGCACCAAAGTTTATAAGCAATGGGTCTTCCAAACATATTATTGACGCGGAGCATGCCATCACATGGCGGCAGTATTGCATTGCTTAGTTTACTTTAATTTTTTTAGTTTTTCTTTCTATTTATTATTTAAGGGTAGTTTGGTAATTATTCATGTTTTTTAATTTTAGTAAATTGAAAGTCTATAAGTTGTAGCCTTTGAGGCATAACACACGATGAATGCTATAGAATCGAGTTTTTTCTCCGATTGGTGAATGCATGTTTGGCGAGAAATCGTGGTTCCAGGTAGGGGTCGAAATCTCGACCGATACAGTGTGTATCGGCCGAGATATCTCGGGATTTCCACGACCGAGATATCTCAGCCGATACGCATAGTATCAGCCAGAGATAAAAAAATTTGCCCGATACAGCCGAGATCTCGGCTGATGTTTATTTTTTATTTAAAAAAAAAAAAAAAAAATATCGACGAGGGCCCGATCGATATCTCGGCCGATATTTATATTTTTATTTTTATTTTTTAAAAAACAGCCTTTTTATTTTTTTATATGAATTTTTTCAAAAAAAAAAAAAGCCACCAAGATTTTCAAAAAAAAAATGAGGAGAGAAAGATCTCAGCCGAGATGAAATATCGGCTGAAAATTCGGCTGAGCCGAATTTTCAACCCCTGGTCCCAGGTGAGAAGCCATTGACTTGTGAAGCCCTCCTCTCTAAGTACTCTTTTCTTCCTCTCTCTTTTCTCTTCTCTTCCTCTTCCTCTTCCTCTTCAGGTACTCCTTCCTCGCCCTCTCTTTCTTCTCCCTCCCTCTCTCTATTTTCATTTTTTTCTTTCCACAACTTGGCCTTTCCCTATACCCCTTCCTTACTTCCATCCCTTCCCAACTTCCTTCTACACTTCTGCCCCTCCCATATAGCCTTCCTGCTGCGACTACAAGCCTACCTGGCGCCTTTCCAAGCCTTCTAATCCCTCCCACACAGCCTTCGCCCCTTGTCCAAAACCCCCTCACTATTGTCGTTTTCCCTCCCTAACCCCATCTGGGCTTTCGTCCAGCCTCAAAATGCCCCCTACCAGTTTCGCCCCTCCCTAAACTACCTACGTTGCTGTTCCAAGATCCTTTTTTGGCCTTCCTATCTCCAAAAACAGTCCAAACAGCTCACCATACTGCTGTCCTAAGCCCTTTGGACCCTTCCTTAGCCTCATACAGCCATTACCACTTATCCTAAACCACCATACAGCCCTTTGTCCATCCTCTATCATTAAATCCACTTTTCCCCTTCCCTCATCAATTATACAAACATATAATATATACTTATATGTACTACTTTTTTGAAACATTACTTTAATGAGGCATGTTAATTATAATCATTTCAAAAATGCAAAGTAATCAGAATATCTACTCGTTATTATGAAATTAAAGTGAACCTACCTTAGAGCTAGGCAACGAACAAATAGGTCTAGAGCCTAGGACATGGGAATATATGTGCACCTAGGCATGACACTGTCTATTGTCTCCTACACCAGATCAGCTGCATGACCACTACACACCTCATTTGCATTATCATAGCTCAAAGGCTTTTTTTTGGCCCGTCAATCATTTGTATCCGACCAAAAGCCTCTAATCCAACAGTTGTAACCTGTTCACTTTACTTAGATATGTTATTTGACCATGGGGTTCTTAAATACACATTGTAACCCAAGTTGTTCTCTCTACATAGGAAGTCCTGGGCTAGAGTTATGCTACATTTCAAAAATGAATAAATAAATTACGTAGCCCTAGATGTAACTAACTATAATTTTAACATGTGTTGCGTGCTCCTCTTGTATATATTCAAAAATGACTCCCACAAAATACATTTAATTCTTTAGTTTCAATCAGCAAGAATGAAAAATAATTTGAAGTACAGATAACACCTGATAAATACTGAACTATTCATGAAGATGAGTAAAACCAACCCGCTCTGTAAGAGGCCGTTTTGGTGGCTTGTAACTCTTCTGGAAAAGTAGGAAAATGATGACTGCGACAAGGAGGACTTCCACAACAAGATGCCCTTCACCATAATATAAAGAAATATAAGTTTATAAGCATAAGGAGACAGGGTAAACAACACAGTTAAGAGGACCAGAAAACCTACCACCGATGTGCACTCCAAATACAACTGCTCGAGCGAGAGGGACATCAAATGCCACTGTTAGGTAATCTAATGTTATGTTGGTCATTTTCACAAAAGCTGGCAGCATCATAGAGAAGCACTTAGAGCAATAAGCGCACTGACATCCAGGAAGACAACAAGCCAATTAGTGTATTAGCTTCAGGAACCACACCAAACCAAAAAGATTCTCTAGAAACAGATCTTAGCACAGATTCAAGAATCAAAGACTCATTCTCCACTATGGCCCTTGTTCAAACTGCCAGCAAATACTCCCCACAAATTCTGCCAGTAGAATTCATCTGAGAATTTCAAAGTAACTTCCCCATTGTTGGCCAGTTAGTATAGGAGTAAAATATAAATCAATATATAATCAGGAACAGAGCCTAGTTTGATGGCTATCTAGAGAGGAAAAAAAGTACAATCTAATGAAGACAGTACCCAAAATCAAAGCAATATATATATATATATATATGATGATTCTCCCCTAAGAACAGTTCTCATAAGACTTTGATGCAAACTTTCCTTTGTAGGGTCCATAGTAGTTCTATGAGTCCAATTCCCCCTCACCCCTACCTATCCCTTACCCAATTTGAAAACAATTTAACTTTTAAACCCCATAAGTCAAACCTGATGAATTTCCACCATTGGATAAATGTGAAAGTTTGAGGGCCTTTAAAACCGTGGCTTCTCTTACCAATTAAGATGAGATTTTATTGACACCATATACAAGCCAAGATCTTTCAAATTCACCCATCATGTAACCTAGGCAGCACACATTGGCCATTTGCACCAAATTTTGGTGCCAACTTGTATAAATAACAAGGATCTCCTAAGAACAATTTTTTTTTTGAAAGACTCCCAAGAACAATTCCCATGAGACTTTCACAAGAACTTTGGCTTGTAATGCCCAAAGAAGACCTAATGGATCCAATTCCCCCCTCACACCTACCTACCTCCTGTGAATTATACTTATACCCAATTTGATGTGAATTTGACTTTTAAAGCCCATTGATCTAACCCGATGAATTTCCACCCTTAGATAAATGCGAAGTTTTGAAGGTATTAAAAAATAAAAAAATTCTCTTATCCGATCAAGATGAGAATATATAGGCACCATACAGAAGCCAAGGAATGATGGGAGCCTTTAGTGCAGTGGAAAGCACTCCGTTTTCTAGCTCTAGAATTGCAAGTTCTAGTCACCACTTTCAAACAACAAAGAAAGTGACATAAAGCAATCATATAAAACATAAAACTAGTAGCTATATGGTACAACTAAGGCATTCATCCTATCTCCTTAGTTTGCACTATACAAGGAATAGAACGCACTCCATTAATAGCATGTATCAGCTCAAAAAATAATATATAAGTGGACATAAAAGAATAGCTTCAAATCCTATTAAAATAGAAATCAGAAAAGAAAATTACATAGAGCCAGCAAATGTAACAAGTCTTGGTTCAAGTCCGAATGAGCTCAAAATGACCATAAGTCGTGTGAACACTTTTCTTTCCTTTCTTTTTTTAAGAGTCAATCACATGGTTTATAATAGGATATCCAATTGAGAAACCTAACCATTACTACTATGATTTCTGAATTGTGAAATCAATATTTCATCGCAATCTATCCACCTATAAAATTTTAAATATAAAAAAGGACCCTAATCTAACATAACTAAGTTATGAGTTTTTGTGACTCAATTCTGAATCCAATAAAATGTGGCATTCAATGAGGTCATCTAACCCTATCGAACTAAAGTAGAGATTGTCAATATATGTCTCAGTTGGGCATCTTTCATTTAAGCAAATCATTTGGATAGTTGATGGGGAGTTTCAAGCTTTTCAATTCAGCTGTCTATTTTATGTAATTTAGATAAGGTGACTATATATCTGAATGGAATTAATTTTTCAAAAATAAAATGCATATCAGCAACCATTTCTTTGTTTTTGTGGGGTCAATAGACCCAACCTCATAGTTACAAATAGTGCATTCAAAATTGAATCACAAGAATTCGTCTCATTCATATCACCTCGATTTGGTTCTATAAAATACCAAACTGAGGTTTAGTGTTATAAAGATGAAAAATGTCTATGGAAAATGACTATTACAAAGATGGACATGGCAGGGAATTGAGGTATAAGAAAGAAAGATACAGTAATATGAAACTGTAATCATACGCCAATTGAAACTGTAATCATACGCCAATTGACAGGAAAGCAGATGGAAAATTAGAAAATTTGGGATCCTTGGCGCTGGTTTGGATGCATAGATTTTCGATTCTGGATTTAAAATTTTCCAGGAAATTCGATCGATAGGTGAATCCAGACCATTGATGTGTCAGCTCTCTCCCAAAAATCGGGTCACACACACTAGGATCTACAGTTTACCGGATTGGATGGATGGGTTCTTGAGTCCAATGAAGCTCTTTCTGGTGGGTCGCTTCACATCCACGATCCAGATCGGCTATTTGAAAATGAATAAAAAAAAAAAAAAGAAGAGGGAAAAAAATTTAAAAAGGAATAGAATCAAGAATCAACTGGACAGGGAGAGGGAAATAGAATAAACACAAGAGAGAGAGATGGTATACCTGATCATAAGCTGGTCTTGGTGACTGGAGGCAAACTGATTTGGGTGTCTCTCCGACAGAGATGGAGAGGCAAAGACCGTGACAGAGAATCGATGCACACGCCTCCGATCAACGTCGGAGAAGGCGGAAACTAGAGCCGTTCTGGTCCCTGTCACGCAGGGACGAGGAACTGTTGAATGCCCTTCTGCTCAACGACAGGGCCAGAAGGAGAGAGAATGAGACAGGAGAATAATAAGATTTCTCCTTGTTCATTAAAAGGAAGTGAGAAAGGTAACATTTGATCCTTTTAACTTTTGAGGTTTAGGCTTTGAAGTGGACCGTGGACGTGACATAATATTTGAGCCTTATAATGGGCCTAACAAGATATATGGCCCTACTTTTAATCCATTTTAGATTTTGAATTTGGACCCAATTTTTATTTTTTAAATATGACCTACTCTTTAAAGATGCCATTTTAACACAGGCAAAATTTATTAGCAGACTCATGATTGAGTAAAATTCTCATTTTTACCCCTACCGGTGTACCGTTCCTGTGAACCGATATGCAGAACATATACATGCATAGTAGCGTGTTATCGGTTCACCGATGCTGAGCGATACACCGGTAGTGATAAGATAGAAATTTCACTCCATTATATGTCTCTCAATAAATTTTGTCTTTATTAAAATAGCTAGCCACTTTTTAGAAGAATAAATTTCAATTATGCGGTGTTGCCCATGAGGGACAATGTGCCCAGAGTCCTATCGAATCCAATTTGTGAGAGTCCATGCATTTGAAAGGTATTCCTAAGATGAGCTCCTTATAAAAATCAGATCGATTTAATTTGAAAAGTAATGATTTTCAAGAGTCGAAAAACAATAATCAAAATGTGGTGTACTAAGTTAGATGGACTTTAATCCATATGTGAGATAAACTCAAAAGTTTCAAGTTGTTAGGAAGGTGTAATAAGTTAGAATTAAATTTAAAAAATTATTCAAAGTGGTGGAATACGATGGTCCTTTCAAAAGAAATATATATTTGTTGATTAAATACAATAAAATGAACAGCATCATTTTTTTATTCATTTGATTTAGATGATGATAAATATGAATAAATAAAATAAATAAAGACTCAGATCCTTTTATAAATTGAATGGTTATAATTATTTTATATTGAATTTTGACATATTCCTAATCAACAAATATCCATCTTAAGGGAGTGACTTTAATAATCTACAAAACCCTATTATTATAAACTTTCTACTTTTAGCTAAATTTCCATTAAAAAGTAAAAACAAGAAAAAATGGGAAGATATGTCAACTATATTTTATTTTTATTTTTAAATTTTTATATAATTATTTTTTAATGTAATAACCGTATATTTACTTTTTAACCAATAAGAAACTCAACGAAGTTGTTGAGTTAGACAAGAAAGCAATCCAAGTGCCTTGTACGTGGAGATACTATGAAGAAAACCATATTAACATTCTTGAAATAGAATTCAATGTCAAAAGCTGGCCATTGAGAGAAGGATGCTTCAAATGTTATATAGAATTATTCGTTTTACAATCTAAGCCTTGTGAGACTTTTTGTCAACTTCGTAACATGATGAATTGCATTATAGTAGATGGTATAATTTTGTTAGGATGGAGTAGAAGAGAAGAACTTAAAAACTTATCTCAAATATATGAAAATAGTGCCTTTGATGATGGTGATGAAAAGGATAATGACGGTGATACAATGCCTCTCAACCATCTTTCAAAATATTCGTCATAAAATGTTCATCAAGATTATTGGATGGGTTTTTCTTTTTTCTTTTTAATATTATATATATATATATATATATATTTTAATTTACGTGTGGAAAACCACGGGATACTCATTGTAAAATCCCTACGGGTGAGCCCACTACCCCAAGAGCACACCAAGGTTAAGCCATGAGAGCTCAAACCCTCAAACTCCTATTTCCTGAGGCGATAGGCAACCAGTTCAGCTACAACCATGTGGATTAATATTACATTTTTGCTCGATCTAATCATCCATTTGTATGATGTAACATATCGTAAAAGAAGTGACCAGTCATCTAGTTAGGGATGTCAACAGGATATAAACAGGCTTGGCCTTGTAAGCCCAAGAGTGGCCCTTTTACAAATATTTGCCAAGACTCATGCCTAGGATGACAAATTAGGCCTCAATTAGGCCCAAAACTGGTCCATAAGATAATGTCGGGCACTATATAGGCTTCAGTTGAACATCATCAAAAGAATGCCATTAAACCTATGCTCAACTCTAATCAAGAAATGGATTATGGAGTGTTTCTTGTCTCCCAAGTTCCAACATCTCACACTGATGAGATTGTGAAATCAATAGATGAAGACTTCCAATCCAATCCAATGATCTAGGCAAAATTATGGTGATGTGATCAACTTCCTCTTACATTCAAGAGATCTCTTTATTTTAAGGAAAATGATTGTACGATGTGAAAATTTCAGCTGATAAATATCAAAATATAGGTAACAGTATGAAAATTCGTGAGAGTTTTACACTGAGTATCCTACGATTTCTCACACGTAAATTAAAAAAAAAAACAGTATAGAAATCCAGTTTTTAAATACTTAGATATGAGCAAAGAATAAAAAAACCTTTGTTGATGGACCAACTTTACTGCCTTGATTGCTAATCTAATATCAATGTTGGTTGAAACTGAAATTTTCAAAATTTAAAAAAAAATTAGACAATATATTAGATATGTCAACGATAAAACAATTTTACTATCTTCAAAAATATACTTCTAAAAGTATTATCTTCTTTACGCCTTTGTGGAAGTCCCTCAAAGATACACAGTATAGATAGTACTTTTATAAAATTACAAATTTACTCTCATATGTTAAAAGTGTTGAATATCCACTGTTTACTAGAATACATCTTTACAAATTACAATAGTTAAAGATCATTTGCAGAAGTTTATTTTTTGAAAAGGAGATTGAAAAGAGTTTGGTCACTTATGTAGTTTTAATTAAAATTTCACCTCTCGCCTTGGAATTTTCCTTTTCAAGGAGCTGAATGTGTTGGGAGCCTGCTATTCCAGCGACAACCTGTCGGGGTTCTTTGCTATGCCTCTCTCCTCTGCTAATGGTAATCAACACACTTATAGGATCTTTCAGAAGGTCCTATCTATTTGTGCTTCTAATAATCTGCCGCTACAACAAGTTCTCTTTCCTGACCTCACATTCCATCAACAAATTACTGATCCCCTCCTGC
Source organism: Chimonanthus praecox (assembly GCA_022113865.1). Taxonomy (NCBI): domain Eukaryota; kingdom Viridiplantae; phylum Streptophyta; class Magnoliopsida; order Laurales; family Calycanthaceae; genus Chimonanthus; species Chimonanthus praecox. The sequence continues at coordinate 58,054,683 of CM039093.1, forward strand.
ATATGGGAGACTAAGGTCAATGCTTTTGCATCAAGGGATCTCCTTGCAACTTTCAATACTGTGGTTGTTAGCATTGTTTCCAAGGAGGACCCTCTCTAGTCCATCCTCCTCAGCTGGATCACTGCTCACCCCCTGAACCAGTCTGCCTACCAGAGTGAGGGTGTTTTTTGTTTTTTGCACTAATCTACTCTTTTGTATCTTGGCCTATTTTGGGCCATGTACATCCTTTTTATCTTGTATATTTTTTTAATTTATTTTTTAGAGGTTTTCCCTTTTAAATGAACTTACCCTTTCGTTCAAAAAAAAATTAAAATTGGATCCTTAAAAATTTAATATGTTGAAGTTGATACTTGTTTGTTAAAGTTCGCATGAAATAAGTTCTTTTGTCACTATTGAAGGAGCACAATAGCAACATCTAGATGCATCAGCCTGATTCTCTTTTTTAATTAAAAGCAAGTTACTCTAATCAAGTTAGTTAAGAATATTAAAATACCCCTTAAACTTGATTTGTACTTTTACGAGTTTTCAAATGTCCTATAGTACCAACTTGGCATTTTCTTAGGGGATGTGTCATACATAGTTAATAGATTGTTTGTTTATTAATCAAGAATCTACAACCCAGTGCCTTTAAAATCATGACATGGCTTCTTCTCTTTTTTAATGAATGATTAATTTGGCGTTATTACTTGGATTTCCAAGAAATACAACTAAGGAACTTGGATCTATTCTTTTAAAGAAAAGAGAAGTAGATTAGACCCAAGTTATATGATTGTAGGTGACATGATAAATAATTTGAATGGTAAAATAGATGATATGAGTTTCATCATTGTTGAAAGTGGAGCTAACTAGCTCTTAATTTCTTAAAGTGAAGAGAAAATTATTAGATAAATGTTTTATCTATGATATTCAACAAAGTAGTAAGAATAGGATATAAAAAAGTTTGAATCTAAGTTTAAAAAGAAAATAACACTTATTTAGATATCTAACCCATGAACCATCAGAATTTCATCAGGAACAATTTTCACACTTCATATAAATAAGGTGGCAAAAGATGTATACACTTCTAGTTCTTCTAATGAATGTAGATATCTTATGTGCAAGTATCTAGGGTTCTTTTGCTCACGATTTTGTCTTTTGCCACATGAAAGCATGTCATGTGTATAGGAGAGGAGTTCTACCATTTATCAATCAATCTGTATATTTACTCTTTTGATGTAGGACTGATGTCCAATTCAGAATCCATTAGGCTGACAAGCGAGACTCCTCACCGCCAAAATGAACTAAAATCCACCAGACCCCGCATCTATACTAATTCAGCATCCAAAAAAAAATTTACCCTCTCCAATTTTTTTAAAGTTTAATAAAATCATTATATAATATTGTCAAGTATTACATGTCAATCATACATTTGATGAAATTTAAATGTTTTAAAGATAGTAATTTCAAAATACACGACTTAGATGCAAGACTGAATGATATTACTTGACTCATGAAAAGCAATGGAATATGAATCTTGCAAGTGCCCAAGAGTTCACATGCAACTGAAGAGATGTTGATAGGACAGAGCTACAATATTTCTTCTTCAATTTCGAGTCTCTAACTTAGCAATTTTAGAAGGACAACAAGTTAAGAAACAAGTTCCATCCAAGTGAAGACAGACAGAGAGAGAGAGAGAGAGAGTCACATGAGACACCAACTGGTCAAAAATTTGAATTGCATTTTGCGGAAGGTGTCACGATCAAAGTGAAGAAGCTGCTTATTTTAATCCTTGCATTAATTTGATGTGACTGAGATTAGTATAATGCAGAAGATGGGAACTTGAAAGATGCATGTGAGGACTTTACCAAGTGCATGAACTTTTATTATATGATTTAATTGCTACATGTTTTTGGCAAAAGGAGATGGATTTGATAGCACTCCAATTGAAGCCTTGTTTTTGGGCCTACGACCATGCCGGAAAGATGGAAGAAGAAAGACCCATTACATAAGTAAACTCCTAATTATCGCCGCTTCGGCACTGCCGGTGTCCGTTGTAGCCAATAGCTCCGAGAGCCTCTCGCTCAAGTCGTCCACCTCCCGGTGCAAGCTTCTGATGTACTTGCATGTCTCCTGCAACACCTTCGATGCTGATACCTACATACAATTTAACACTAATTTAGCTATAAACTATTCTAATCGGTATATTAAGTTATTGATGAAGAACCATTAAAAATGCTACACTATCATCATCCACATAACTAAGCCCATGAATCCAAAGGTGCAAACTGTGTCTTCAAATAGTTGGAATTTTTTATTTGATAGTCTCCTTAAATTACACTCTACTCTTGGGAGAAAACGTGTATCTGTCCACGCATAAACAACAATATTGGAAAAACAGAAAAGAAAAATCAACACAGAGAAGCAAAGCACAATACAAAGATTTTACGTGATCCACAAGTATATATCTGATGATCAAACTCATAAATCCTAACATTTACAATTGGACATTTAAGCCCATTTATATCAATCCGAACATTCCAAATAGTTGTGGGCTAAGAACAAGTCAAATACATGCTCCATTCTCATTTAACCAACCTTCAGCGGGCACCTGATGATGCAGTCTTGCCGGCCCTGCATGAAGATTGAAATTTGAACCCATTTGATTCAAGCGTCAAATTAGAAGACAGTTAAATATTTAAATCAATCTTTTTGACTCTCATCGTTCAAAGATTGCTTGATTTTGGAATTCTGACATTTCGGAACTTGTTAGTTCTCATATTACTAAAATCACTAGGTTTTCTCTCAGTCATCTTTCTAATATATCGTTGGGCCAGATATTGTGTCTGTTGGTGTGACCGCTATTTTTTATTTCAAATGACTATGATCCTTTATTCTTTAGGTTGCATTAGGCGACTGTTTTTTGCTTGGCCCAGGTTGTGGGCTTCTTTGTAAATTTCTCCTTCGATTTTTTTTTTTAATGATATACTAATCCAACATTAAAAAAAAAAATTAGATATATTTTATATTAAAATATATTCATTTATTTTACACCAAAAGTCATTAATTGGATTGTATTAGAAGTCTCAAATAAAACTACATTATATATGTGCATGTACATCCAAGGGGAGACGAATGAAATTTAGTTTTTTTTTCTTTTTAACTAAGTTTTCTTGGGTACCCTAAGAAAGATCTCCACTTCCAACCCTTTATGAAATTTTCTCTGAATCAAAATCCTAACACAGTAGAATAGTAGTAACCTACCTTATCAGTGTCATGGTTGTGCATCTCTGGCAGAAGTGTTTGAAGCTTGGAGACAAGATCAATGATCTGATCGTCTGTGATCCTAGAACTTCCTGATTGCCTCGACCGTGACCTTCTGCTAGACATATCTGAAGAGGGTGGTGGAAGTTTTGTGTCAGAAATAGTTTAGAAAGATGGAAAAGTGTGTCAGAGACTTAGTTATGAGGAAGAAAAGGAGGATAGAGCAGTAGAGATGAAAAAGTGGGAGAAGAGAAGATGGAAAGGATGGTAGAACACAAATGAAGTAGACTAGTGCATGGGAGAAAGTAATGGGTTTGGGGTGTTTTAAATAGAGATTTGAAGAGAGAGAGAATCCCCTGTTGAGATACGCCATACTGTCTTCTATTTGATGTGTCTCCAAGTTTGGACTGGATTTGAAGAGAGAGAGAGAAGAGCTATTGATGGATGGAGGAGAAGGGACTTGTGTCAGTCTACAAAGACAGACCACGTTACGAGTCTGAAAACTAGAAGAAAATGAATGAGAGGAAATTAAATGGAGAAGTCTCTCTCTCTATCTCTCTCTGAATCTCGTCTGAGAGTTGACTGGTCAAAGAAGAGAGAGAGATGGAGATACCTTGCTTCCTGCCTGCCATCCCAAATCGCCGCGAGTCACGACACGTGCAGCCTCGTAGCCTAACTGTGCGTTACACCGACCCGATTCCTCGGCACTCTGCACCAGCGTTTCTATTTCTTTTTCATTGCTGTATGTTTAGAAACTTACTTGCAGGTTTAGAAGTTTGAGAATTAACTAAGGTCCCGTTTACACAATCCGTTTTTCTGCTTCTATACCCCTGTTTTAAGTGCAGATCACTGATTATCATTTTGCTCCTACGTTTTTATTCGTTTGAATGAATTCTCAGTTTATTTCGACATTTGTTTAAACGAATGGACGTATACCCTATCTAATTTTGATTCGTTCGAATAAATCTCTATTTAAAATTAATTCATTCGAATGAATGAATTGGGTGAACAGTAATATGTGTTACTGTTCACCTGTGTTACTATTCACCCGTGAACGAATTGATTGAATGAATAACTAATTCATTCGAATGAATCGACTTTTTTTTAAATTTCAAAGTTATTTTTTAAGCACTATGTATTTTTAAAATTTCTCAAATTAAATATCCAGACTAATTATAATAATCTGATAAAAATACTTTAAAACTTTAAGGTCTTTTGACACTCCTAAACATTTAAAATACAGTATTTTACAAATAAGGGTATCTCTATGGTGTGCCGAAAACACATTTAGGAGTGTCAAAAGACCTTGAAATCTTAAAGTATTTTTATCACGTTATCGTAATTAGTCCGGATATTCAATTTGAGAAATTTTGGAAATACACAGTGCTTAAAAAAAACTTTAAAGTTTTAAAAATTTTATTATTTAATACACTATGCACATTATTAAGTACCGTGTATCAAATTTCTCAAATTGAATATCCGGACTAATTACGATAACCTGATAAATATACTTTAAGGCTTAAAGGTCTTTTGACATTCCTAAATGTATTTTTAGCACACCCTAGGGATACCCTTATTTGTAAAATACTGTGTTTTAAATATTTAGGAGTGTCAAAAGACCTTAAAGTCTTAAAGTATTTTTATCAGATTATCGTAATTAGTTCGGATATTTAATTTGAGAATTTTTAAAGATACACAGTGTTTAAAAAATAATTTTAAAATTTTAAAGAAAATCAATTCATTCGAATGAATTTAAAATTTTAAAGAAAATCAATTCATTCGAATGAATCGATTTTTTTAAAAATTTTAAAGTTATTTTTTAAGTACTGTGTATTTTTAAAAATTTTCAAATTAAATATCCAGACTAATTACGATAATCTGATAAAAATACTTTAAAACTTAAAGGTCTTTTGACACTTCTAAATATTTAAAACACAGTATTTTACAAATAAGGGTATCCCTAGGGTGTACCGAAAACACATTTAGGAGTGTCAAAAGACCTTGAAGTCTTAAAGTATATTTATCAGGTTATTTTAATTAGTCCGGATATTCAATTTGAGAAATTTTGAAGATACACAGTGCAATGTGCATAGTGTATTAAATAATAAAATCTCCTTTAAAACTTTAAAGTTTTTTTTTAAGCACTGTGTATTTTCAAAATTTCTCAAATTAAATATCCGGACTAATTACAATAACTTGATAAAAATACTTTAAGACTTGAAGGTCTTTTGACACTCCTAAATGTGTTTTCGGCACACCCTATGGATACCTTTATTTATAAAATATTATATTTTAAATATTTAAAAGTGTCAAAAGACCTTAAAGTCTTAAAGTATTTTTATCAGATTATCGTAATTAGTCCGGATATTTAATTTGAGAAATTTTAAAAATATACAGTGCTTAAAAAATAACTTTGAAATTTAAAAAAAAAATCGATTCATTCGAATGAATCGTTTACGGGTGAACAGTAACACGCATTACTGTTCATCCGATTCATTCATTCGAACGAATTGATTTTAAATGGAGATTCGTTCAAACGAATAAAAATTTGATGGGGTATACGTCCATTCGTTCGAACGAATGCCGAAATGAAGTGTAAATTCGTTCGAACGAATGAAAATGCGGGGGCAAAATGGCAATTAGCCACTAGCACCTGGAAACGAGTGTGTAGAGGCAGAAAAACTGAGTGTGTAAACGGGGACCCTTAACTAAACAAGTTTTTCGCAATGCTTTACCAAGTTGGAAGTCGCGGGTTCAAGTTTCTATGTCCTAATTTTGGTGTGCTTTAAGGGTAATAGGCTCACCTATGAAAATTTTGCACTGAGTATCTTGCAGTTTCCGACATATAAATTCAAAAAAACAAATAAAAAAAGTTTATTGCATCAAAAGTTACAGATGATTTGTGTATAATTTTATTTATGAAGATTTACATAGATAATGATAAATAGCAAGTTTAGACGAGAGATTACGTATTTATCATGAAATAGGTCACAAATGATTGGATATGATAGATACATTTTAATATTTAGAGAATGACAAATATATTTCCTGTGTAAACTTTAATCCTCATTGATCATTTTGGTTTTGAAATATTACACGTTGAAAATCTGATTGCTACTTGTAGTTGATCTTTTATAAATATGATAAATATGTAGTCTCTAGATTGAAAATGTATTTCGAGTCTCTCTAGAGTTGTTCATTTAGAAAAATGTTTAGTCTAAAAAGTAAAGATGATAAATTTCAATAAGAGAGAGTTAATTTTTATGTAAAGTTTGCTAATTAATAATTCATTACTCAATTTATAATTCAATTAAGCTATCAACCTCATCTGTTATCTTACGCATGACCCATAATCAATCAAAACCAACTTATGATCCAATCAGGGGTCGAAATTTCGGCCAATACGTATAATATCGGTCAGAGATAAAAAAAATTAAATTGATACGGCCGAGATCTTGATCGAATATTAGCTGATTTTTATTTTTTATTTGAAAAAAACAAATATCGGCGTGGGTCCGGTCGATATCTCGGCCGATATTCATCCAAATACGGATAAATATCGGCCTCGATATCGGCCGATATTTATATTTTTTAATTTAAAAAAAAACAGCTTTTTTATTTTTTTAAATCAACTTTTTCAAAAAAATAAAAAGTTACCGAAATTTTAAAAAAAAATAAGAGAAAATCTCAGCCGAATTTTGGACCCCTCGATCCAATCCATGTTAACTCATGGCCTATGATGTCACTTATGATCCTATCCATGGGTAGGCTTTGACTGAACGCAAGCTATATTTCATGTCCTAAGACCCCCTCCCACACCGACCAAACTTTTGTATTTTTCATATTAAGACTTGTTAGACCAAAACCTTATTCAATTGTACTTTATTACTTAATATTACCATTTTTAGTAAAAATAGATGAATTATTTGTGTACAATACATTCTTTCCACATGTTACCAATCCAATGGTAAGGATGAATCTAATCGAATCTAAATTTACAACCCAATAGTTCCATTAAGGCATTGTTGGATGAGAAATTTACTTTCATTTGACATATTATCATTGATTAAGAGATATCCAGAAATATTCGCCAGGTTAATATCAGTCAATAAATTGGGTAATCTTTTTATTTTTATAATTAAAATTTTCATTTTAACTGAATTTTTTTTTTAAATGATAAAATTAGGCCAATAGTTTTTGCATGTGAAGTCTGACTCCCTTTAAGATTTAAGTCTTGGATAGAGCTGTCATTGCGTGATAGCAGCTGTAGTGACCAAATTCAAGTAGGAAACAATGAGTAGCAACCAATTTCAAAGAGGAGTTGATAATTTGTTTCTTATGGATGTTGGCTCGTTCCAGAAAGGGAAGGGAGAGCTTACCCGATTAGAGATGTTGGTGTGCTTGTACCATAAAAATTTAATGCAATCGATCAGATTTTAGTATGGGTATGTATTCAAGTTCAACTTGATCATTTCCTGCATGTGAAACATGTTTATCATATTTAAAGTGATTAAAAGATATTAAGTTTATACACAAAGTATGATTTCTTTTTATAACAGCCAGGCGTATCACCCGTTGTAGAATTTATCCAACTAATTCTTTGAGACATGTGCACACCGAGACACACACATACTGGGTTCAAGTGATGAAAAGTAACTCCATGGGAAGTGGCCCTGAGGAATTTGAGCGTGAATCAACCTCAAGACCTCTATGAGTAGAGGCTTCTTGACCGTTACGCCAACCCCCTCTGAATTTACACAAAGTGTGATGTGATTGGTCATTCCTTGCTCAAACTTGGCTTGTATTTTATTATTCCTTTATAAAGTGATAGACAAGTTTCTTTTTTTCTTTATTTATTTACACAAGTATTTTAACAAATCTCAGGGAGAATATTGTTGGGGCTACTGCGAACGAGTCTCATGTTGGAAGTGTAGAGAGAAATCTAAGGGTTATAAAGGAGTTGGATCACTCCACCTAACAAACTTGTCTTTTGGACTAGCCCAGGTGCTAACGGATATAATATACTTATATCAAGCAAGTATTCATGACGGCTTTTGCTACTCGAATAAAATACACTATAATGCATGGTAAATTTACACAGCAATGGTAAATTTGAAAGGTTTCATCACTCATAAAATAAATTTAGACACGAGAGAGAACCTTTCATCAAATAAATCTTACTTATTCCCCTGTTTTCATTACCTCATTTCTTCCTAGTAACATCACATTCTCTAGGGTTTTTTTTTTTTTGGAAAGAATAAAAAGAAGAAATAATTTGGCTTTTGTTGAAAAAAGGCCTTTTGACTTTTTCTATATATGGATTATTGAAATTTGAAAGTTTGAAACCATTGGTTCCTTCCCCGTCCATGAACCATCTGCTTAGGTCCATAGATCACGGTCAATAGTGTTTCAATACAATATTAACTAGCGTTGTGGTTAAATTATTTCACAATCTCTAATTTATCATTAAGGGACATTGAGATCATTAATGAAAACTAGACTCAAATTTATCACAACTTATAATAAATTCAACTTCATTTAATATTTCTTATTATAAAATAATGTAAATCCAAAGACTATCAAAACCAAGTTAGGCCCAAAGAAAATAGTGAGCTAAAGCCATGGAATTTATCTTTAACAAAATATCCATCTTTTGATTTTCAATACGAGACGGACACGACACTTTTAATTTATTTTTTTAAAGAGAGACTCTGTTAATGGTTTTATTTTATTTTTTAAATGAAGGTAAATATATTAATCACTCAAAATGAAAATACAAACTCAAAAGATAGAAAGAAGAAAAAAGAGAGAGCCCGGGTCAGGGAACGAAACAAAAGACTCCGTTAATGTATTTTGACTAAAATAAAAAAATATCTTCATAAAATAATTATTATTTCTTACATTAAGATTTATTAAAAGTAACTTGTCATTTAAAATAAAGTAAAATAAATTCCTTTATAAATTTCCTAAAAAGTCGTACTCTTTGAACAGTAAGAGGAGAAATCTCTTCTTTATTAAAGACATATTTACATGAAATGTGTGAATAGTATAAATCACAATATCCACCGACCCATTAAGACAGCATAACACCCATATGGTGTTAAGTCTCTAATGATTTGATTAGATTTTAATTAATGTACTTAACTCATTTTTTTAATAGAATACCAATAAACTAAAAAATAATTTTTATAAGACCTTTAGATATGTATAGAGAGTACAGGCCAGGGATTCAAAAAACGGTGTCACCAATATATCGGCCGATATGTAAATATCGGCCGATATGCGATACGGGCGATATATCGGCCGATAATTTTATCTCTCATACCGATATCGACATTTTCTCTCTTCTCCGATATCGGAACCGTGAAAAAACCGCAACAAACCGTGATGAATAGTGATGAACCGTGACAAAACCGTAAAAAACCGCAAAAAACCGCAAAAAACCGCGAACCCCCTGAGAACCGTAACCCCTGAACCGCGGAAAACCGCGTAAAACCGCGGAAAACCGAAAACCGTGAAAAACCGTGAATACCCCTGAGAACCGTAAACCGTGGAAACCCGCGAAAAACCGTGAAAAACCGTGGAAAACCGTGAAAAACCGCAAAAAACCGTGAAAAACCGTATCGGTGTTTTAAATTTTTTTTTTTTAAATACCGATATTTATGAATATCCGATATTTGACCGATATTTCGGACCGAATATCGGCCATATCGGCCGATATTCGGTATGTACGGCCGATACTTATCGTATCGGCCGATATTACTCGGTTTAAAAAAACCGATATATAAACCTTAGGTACAGGCAACAAAAATTGCTTGTTGAGTTAGGTGGATGAGATTATATTGAAAGATAAAGATTAGAAATGACCAATTTAAGAAATTTTTAGTGTAATGTTGATAGATAAGAAGAAGGAGGACTGCATAAGATAGTTGGATATGTCCCTCGAAAATTGGAAGCAACCCTAATCCATAGAATTTATAATCTATAGATAGTAGAGATTAGGAGAGAAATTATCCTGAAATTGATTTATTGTGAGCTAGATGATTAAATGTTTAGAAGTCTCATATTTATATCGTTTTCTCCATCGTGATCATTGATATTTTATAAATTAAACTTTTACTCGACAAAAGCGATTCTCATATGGGATGAAGGAAAGAAAGCAAATTACGAGTTGGAATTCCACTTATAGCAATCGCTTCGTCGTTAGACAATATCAAAAAATAGATCTAATGCCTTTTAGACCTACTAACCATCATCTCATCTGGCGCGAAGGAAAAGGAAAGGTCCCCCTTCCTTTCCCCGGAAACCCTCGTAACTGCCTTCCTACCAGTACTCGTAGCTCAATCCGAAGTCAAGAGTTTGAAATTTAAACACATTTTAAGATACTCAATTTAATGATGATAATACTTACTTTATAAATTTGGCTTAAATACTATATATTTAAAAGAAAATCTTCACGAATTTACCCTCAAACGATACTATTTTCCACATGTGGTTCCATGTCTAAAACATTATTAGATGACTGAGTGATGTGACAAATGCTTTCTAAATATGTCGGTAAGCATTTGTTTTCGATTTGAACTCTTCAAAATTTGATTTCTAATCATTCTTAATTAGTTTGGTTGGAAAGAAAAATCCTGATTCACTGAAAATTGAAAGTGATCCAAACATCTAAATAGAGAGTATAAAGAATATTTACCCCACTTAGTACATTAAAATATTAAATAGATTCACAAACACACACAAAAAAAAAGTGTTGTGTATCACAAATACACGGAAGGAAAAAAAAAAAAGAGAACATGGTAGAAAGAAGAAAAAAAGGGCAAGAAGAAAAGAGAAAAAAGAAGAGGTGGAAGAAGAGAGGAGAAAATGTGAGATTTAGACACCGTTCTTTGCTAAGATTCAACTCAAATTTGGAGGGTTTGCTCTGACATCGTGGAGAATACATCTATTGATTTAGATCGTAGATTCAACATCTCTACAGGCTATCTCTCATATCCTCTTTTCTTGTGAGATCTATCTATATTATATTTTTCATTATCATTGTAATCCTCAAACTTTCGGTATAAGTCTGAGAAGAATATTATAAACTCATTATTATTATAGTGCAAGATTTATTCGGAGTTGTCACGTGGGTTTTCTCTCTATGTTAGATGGTTTTCCACGTAAATACTGTGTCTTCTTGTGGTGTGTGATTGATTTATTTTTTAGTTGATTACTTCTATCATTATTATTTATAAGGTGTGTTTTCCCAACACAATTATCTACGAAAATCGAGAATTAGAAGAAAAAAAATGATAGATAAAAGGACTTTCCTTTCATGCGAGACCATTTAGCTATGAAAAATAGAAATAATGTCTAAGATTTTTTAACTTAAACATGAACACGTCGGTTAAAACAAATGGGAAAAAACGAGTGTTTAAAATAATGTTTCAAAAATTAGACCATTAATGAAACCAATTTGTTTTTATCAATGTTTAATTTGATTAGATTTAACAGCTAGCTGAAACCACTGTGAAACATTTCAAACGATGATGTTAGCATAACATCATGATGGCATAATAAATTATATTTTTAAATAAAATTGTTCAAAATATGAAAATTGAAAATCATAATACAACCATGAAATTGTCACTCCTAGTTTTTTTTTTCCAAAAACTTTGAATTTTCATTTATGAATCACAGAAATGTCACCTAAATAGTCCATAACAAACTTCATGTCTAGAATCTAAATAACATTATCAACTGCTTCTGACACGACGGTGGAAACCTGCGTTTCCTTCTCCGGCCAAAATTCCTCCCAAGTCAATTGATTTAAAGTTAAACCAACTCGGCCAACCTGCATTTCCTTCTCCGGCCAAAATTCCTCCCAAGTCAATTGATTTAAAGTTAAACCAACTCGGCCAACCTGTGTGGAAGAAGAAAAATATATACAGTTCATAATATCTAAGCACGAAAGAGGGTAGAAATTAGGGTTGCAGCATGGGTTAGGGTTCAATCCAAACCCAACTAATCCGGCTACAAGTAAAGGTAGACTAATTCTAACTCATTAAAAGTATTTGACTTATTTTTAATTTGAGCTCGATCAGAATTAAACTGTGCATAGTTCAACTCTGCATAATGATTCAATAAGTACAAAGATTAAAGGAAAACTCCTCTATTCAATCATTATAGCTTTATGAAATGTGACATAAAAATCAAGTACTTATGTAACTAATTCTTCAAAGTCTTAAAACAACAGCTAAGAATTAAAAAAAATTAAAAGTTCTTCTATATTGAGTAATGCTTGTGCAGAGTAATTTAAAAGAATTTGACGTCCAAACTCCTTTCGTTAATAACACAAAAATAATTAGTTATTATTCTTGTATTCATATTTTTATAATATTCTGTTATTAGTAACATGAATGTATAATGACAACTTTAAAATAGTCTAGAAAAAAAAAACTTTTTTTTTTTATCATACCATGATCACACTAACCTTCGTTTTATCTATTTAAAATTGATATTTTTTAAATTTTATTTTTTCTCTGAACTTTATTAACAATTATTCTCAATCATATCACATTCTAGTAAATTATGTCTCAATACGTCCTTAATATTTCATCCTTTGGTGGTGACTAAAGGTCACTTGCCATGATTCAATGCTCAAAAGGGTTCACTAAATAGCTGCATAATTTGAAATACTCGTAGACATGAGTTATATGTTTAGAATCTGAAAAATTACAATTTAACTTTTTTTTTTGAATTTATGTGTAGAAAACGGTAAGAAACTGCGTAAAACCTCATTAGTGATACCTACTACCTTTAAAATACATCAGGTAAAGCCACATGGACTTGAACTTGACACCTTCCACTTTTTAAAACGAAAAATTATCAGATGAACTAACTTTCATTTCATACTAGCGAGAGATGGAGGCATCCTCTTAATATATTTAGAAATCCTAAATAATCAAATTTTAATAATATATTAGACTGCGTAATTTTTATCTGTGGGTTAATATAAAAATATCAATCAATAAAATTTACATGTTATTAAACTTGTTGAGTGTGAGGAGGTTAAAGTGTTAAAGATCGGCGATGATTTGAGGCGAAGGAAGCGTGCATCGCGGAGCACATGAGGTGCATCCAATGGCCAGCACCGACTGCACCATAACTCACGTGGAACCCTAATTTCTTTAATCTGCAAATCCCGTGGGCGCTCAATTTCCTTCTTTTCAAACACCAAAACCCCAAACCCAAGAAAGATTTCATTAAATTTTAAACCCTTTCTTCTTCTAATTTATTTTACAAATCTCTGCTCCACAATCTATCTAATCCATTAAAAATATCTTCTAGTTTTTAGCTTTATTTCATGAAACTAGACCTACATATTATTTTTATACAAGACTATATATATATATATATATATATAGACAGGAATAGATCTTTTAAAAATAGTTTTTTACTAAAAATCTTTTAAATTAATAAAGTTATATTTTTAAACGCTTTAAAAGTTTTAATCTTTAAACTTGAGTATACCTTGATTATTCAGATCAAAATACTTTTATTGGGATGCCTATTTTAACATGGGTAAAATTTGTTAAGAGACACGAAATAGAGTAAAATTCTCATTTTATCTCATCAAGTACCGGTGTACCGATATGCAAAACATATGCATGCAAAGTGGCTTGTTATCGGTACACTGGTACTTGATGAGCAGTACACTGGTAGAGGTAAAATGAGAATTTCACTCTATCTCATGTCTCCTATCAAATTTTACTGAGATGACTAACCCCTTTATCGGTATCATATTTAAATAACACGTCACTACTCCATTTAGTGAGTTTCATACATAAATGTACAGTGTAATATCAACAAAAGTTTGTAAATGATATTTCTTTTCATATTTAAAAAGGTAAGTTGTACTCTTTTTTTTTTATCAATTCAAACCTTTTGCACATTTTAACTTATGAAATATCTATTAAAGTGAACTTCTAAGTTTAATTTAATATATTCAATGAAAAAGGTTGAAACTTTTGATTTTAAAATTAGAGACAAGATCATTAGATAAATCTAAAACTTTATAAGGAGAACATGCAAATATCTTTAATTGGTAAGTCCTACACTCCCTTTTATTGATTAAAGAAGAAGAAAATCATGTATCCGTGCTCGTTGTACACTAAATTAGGCTGATGAGAGTTTTTATTAAATGGATAATGGCCCATGTGAACTTAGGTGTGTTGGATAAATGATTATATAGATCTTGGATATGTAAAGTTACACAGCAATACATATAAATCATTTAGTTATAAAAATTTAAAATTAAAAGATGGAGTGGTTAAATAAGATAGAAATTTTATATATATTCTACTAATATGATTTTTATTTTTAAGTGTGGGAAACCACTAGAAACCCAGTGTAAAACCGCCACAAGTAATACCCATTACTCTTAAGACACACTTGGTGAAGCCATGGGGTCCGAACTTGACGCATCCCGCTTTCTGAAGCGGAAGATTATAAGTTGAGCTACATCCATGTGGATCATATGATCTGTATTAAACAAGTAGTTTAGAATTAATTTAATCTACTAATTCCGCATTAAATATTAGCAAAGGTGATTGAACTTTTATTTTTATAGAAAATGGTAATGACTTAGAAACGAGTGCTTAAAAAAAAAAATTTAACTGTCACTATTAAGTTATTGGCACCGACCTCGACCTCGGATGTTAGTTTAATGAGTGGTCATGTTTGAATAACCTATTTGTATGGCTAGTATGAGGTTAATTTAGTGAGATAAGTGCCTATTGCCTAAGGTTTAGGAGGAAAATACTTTAGAAACTGAAATTATTATAGCTTGAATTTAATTAAGAGATGGTCCAACCAAGCGCACGTGTAAGACATTTAAGTTAGTGCATTAAGAGAATAATTATAATAGATTAATAATACTTCAAGTTTTTTGGTTTTTTTTTTCCGATACCCTGCACCAGTACTATCGATGTGGGAGCCCCACATCGGTAGTGAAGGAAAAGAAAGGAGTGTTTATATAAGGCCAGCCCAAGTACTCTAGTGTGACGTGTTTTGGACCAGGCCCAAATACAAAACTGTGCGGGCTCCCTTGTGTGCGAGGCTCAAAGCAGACAATTTCACACTGAGTCAAGCCCTAAACCCTGTATTCGGGTCAGGTCGTTACAAATGGTATCAGAGTCTCAGTTCTACACTCAGACTATGTGGGTCTTCCTCCTTCTCTAGTGTTGTTGAGCTAAGCCAGGTCGAGCCGGGGGCAGTTCGAGGCTTTAGGAGGGGTGATTATGATACCCTGCACCAGTACTACCGATGTGGGAGTCCCACATTGGTAGTGAAGGAAAAAAAAGGGGTGTTTATATGAGGCCAGCCCAAGTACATCCCACATTGGTAGTGAAGGAAAAAAAAGGGGTGTTTATATGAGGCCAGCCCAAGTACTCTAGTGTGACGCATTTTGGGTTGGGCCATGTGAGCCCTGGCCCAAATGCAAACCGTGCGGGCTCGCTTGTGTGTGAAGTCCAAAGCGGACAATTTCACATTAAGTCAAGCCCGAAGCCCTGTATTCGAGTCGGGTCGTTACATTTTCTATTTGACAAAAGTGTCCTTATATTTTTTCTTTAATACCAGTTTTACCCTCCTTTTACATTTAAAAAACTCCAATGAGAGACATGGGTGTCTCAGTTATCAGTGAGACACTTTGTATGAAATTTTATCTTTATTTGATAAAATTTTTTAAAATTTTAAAAAGAATGACTCATAATCATCAACATTTAAAAAACAAGATTACATGACTTTGAATCATTAACTGACAGTAAAACTTTATACACATTATATCAATATAATCACCTTTCAAAAAACTTAAATCCATAAAAAATTTCAATAACTTAAAAATACATCTCATTAGTGTTTCTTATTAACCTCACTCTTAGCTGTAGTGGTAAACTCTTCCTTTCTACTTCGCAAATGTCCCCGTCTCTCTCTCTCTCTCTCTCTCTCTCTGAATAATGACTCTTTGTCTTCCTACCATTGCGACGACGTTTGGTGGACCTTTCTTCAGGTGATGACGGTTGGAGTACAACTGCTTGAAATCAAGTTTCTTAAAGAGAAGATGGAGGAAATCGAAGAGTGACAAAGTTTATATCAATGGGTAATGATCCGTATATTATGAGATCTTTTCTTTTTAAAGATGATACATCACGGTAAAACTCGTAATGCATAAATTATTATCCTATATCAATCTACAAATGATCATTTTAGTTTAAATAACATGGAGCTAATCAGGTGCACGTGTAGGAAATTAAAGAATGACTTCAATTGACAGACATCGTAGAGATAAAACTAAGTGACCTCATCTTAGTTTATTTGCTTAATTGATTTGTAACAGAGAGGACGATTTGTTGGATCTATGCAAGATATCCACTGTTACCGGAGGTCACGTGGAGAGAGAAAAGAATGATACTTTTAAATAGTCGTTGGATGCACTTCCGGATTGAATATAATTTCAAATTTCAAATTTTAACTATATAAAATTTTGTATTTAAATTTATTTATTTTATATGGGATGTTTCAGATTATTAGATAATTGGAGGTCCATTTATGTTCTTAAATGTGGGGTTGGCTCTCTCTCCACACTAGAAATCACGGGTGATAATCTGAGTCATGTCGGCTGATATTGGTGATATTTGTAAAAAAAAAAAATGAGAGAGAGAGAGATTTATCGGCTGATACCGAGATTTTTACCCCTTTTAGAAATAACTTTAGATGACTGTTTATTTGTGTGTACCGGTCTTATAAAGGACTCATTTACTATTAAAAATAGTATTTTTATTTAGATTTAGATACACATTTCATTTGATGCAGTTTTACTATTAATTGATTATAATAAATAAAAAATTATTAAATAGTTTCAGTTTAATACTTGAATATGTATAAAAAAATTACTCATAGGACACAGCTTTTATCAGCAGAGCGAGAGACAATAGGATATAGTTATTTTTTAATTATAAAAAAATGACCCAGCTCAAACTTATTCCCTTAGAACCCTACTTGGGATACACATTATTCTCCATAGTACAAAAATTAGCAAGAGAAGACACCCATCGGAGTTAAGGTGTTGGAAATAGCAAAATCACATCTTATGATTCAAAGCCCATTTTTGAACTCCATTTAATTTGGGTAAACTCCAAGTTTCAAATTTTGGCTGAAAACTGAAATAAGGATTAAAATTTATCAAATTTTAAAGATAAGGCAATCGGTCTATGGAAATAAAAGGCCAATGTCAAATTGATAGGACAAATGACTTAAATGATGATCATTGAATTTCTTAAAAATACATCTCAAATTGGTATACCCAAAATTTAAGATATATTGTTGATAGGAGTGAAACTTGGGTTGGGTTTTAACCTGACCCGTATGACATGATCCGAGAAACCAGTGGATTTGGATTAGGTATTTATAATTTCTGGTTGGGTTGGAAAAAAGAAAAACGCATATGAAATTTGGGTTGGGTTGGATTGAGAAATTGAAAATCAACTCAACTCGACCCGATGTAACCCGACTTGACCCGCGTGCACCAAGTTATAAAACACCACTTGGGTTGACTCGGGTCAGAATTTCGGGTCGGGTCGAGTTGATTAATTAGGGTCGTGTCGGATCGAGTTTAATAAATTTAAACGTGGTTGGGTTGAGTTTATTAAAACCGGATCTGACCCGACCCGAGTTTCAGCCCTAATTGTTGATAAGTATTTTTAAAGAATTAAAAAAATGGACCTAAAATGAGGCAAAATAGAAGAAAATAGGCCGAAATGCTTCAGCCCATTCAGGGTGCAATATCTAAAATCCGGTGAAATTGAAACTCAGGGCAGGAGTATAAAATTCGGCCGATACAGTAAGGATCAGCAAGAGAAAAAAAATTGGCCGAATATCGACGGATTTCTTTTTTTTTGAAAAAAAAAAAACAAATATCGATTGTGGGCCCGTCAATATATTAGACGATATTTATATTTTTTAATTTTTTTTTAAAAACAGCCTTTTATTATTTTTAAATGATTTTTTTAAAGAAAAAGAATAAGACAAGGTCACCGAGATTTTCGAAAAAAAGTATTTTGAAGAGAGAAAAAATTCGGCCGAGATCTCCACCCCTGACTCAGGGTAAAGTTGCTTGTGGGCTGCGGATAACTGGGTACTGGGCCTAAACGACAGTATAAGCACAGAGCTTATTTATTTTCAATAGCATTATTTATTTATTGATGGACCCAACTTCCAATTATGACCAGAAGCAAAGTAACAACTCCCTCTTTTAGATTGAATCTTATTTAGGTGTCCATATCATTTATATCAAATGGGTAATATTACTTTTTCAAAGCAAATTTTCAAGTTTTTGTCCCTTTACTCGAAGTGGACTAAGTTACACATGAGTTTATTAGTGTTTATATATATATCTTAATCGTGGGATCTCGATCTCAAGATGTGTAAACTGTAAAGTGAAGAAAAATAGGCATGTTCGTGGCCAAGTTTGTAAAAAGAAAGGCCCGAGTCTTTTTATATTTAAAAAAGTTTGACATCGTTTGAAGCCCGTCGGGCTTTTAAAGTCAAAGTCTGACCCATCATCTAAAGCCCATTTATTTTACATTTGGTAATACTTTTATTTATTTTTAATAAATTATTTTGTAAGTTGAAAATCTAATAGTACAGATTGAAATTATACTCAAGACTTTCTACGGGTTCAAAACTTAATTTTTAATCACTTGATTTTGATAGTTAAAGTTGTCAGACATCTTTGAAAGAATAATGTCCAGAAATTCTCTCTAAATGAAGAGGCACAAGTGTCCCCGAAGTTTTCGATTAGGATCATACATAAGCAGCAAACACAGCTAAATAGAGGGGCCAATGTTGGCCGACTCGGATGACATTGTCGGCCCAAATGAAGGGAACTGGGGTCCACATCTATGAGCATGAATCAAATGAATGGATGGTTAAGATGAGTACCTCATACATATTCAAATAGCTATTTTTTTTTTTTTTAAAAAAAAGGTTTAGATTACTAGATGCAATAACAATGATAAAAACAACAGCTGCTAGTAAAATTTCATTCACTCACGAAAGATATCTGCAGTACATTTTACTGGCACCAGAATTATTGGATTTTATTTATAAAAGCTAGAAACAAGTTTCATTACTTTTATTTTAAAAGGACGGGAACTCTATCTGAGAAGAACAACGGCCGTTTGGCAGAAGAGGGCACTCGATGAAATTGGATCCTGAAGTATCGACACAAAGGTAAATCTGATACAGTTGATTGTTACCAGCTTCGTCGACATTGCACTCTATTCCGGGACTGTACCCCGTCGCGTCGCTTATGGCTTTACTTATGCTTTTTAGACGGTAAGATCCGCCGTCAGCTTCGATTCCTGAGCAATAAGTTTTTTTAAAAAAATGATTCATATATTAATAGATAAAGAGGTACCAAAATTACAAGTATAAATATAAAAATCAGGGGTCAAGATATCGGCTGATATAGAATTTTAAACCCCTAATAGAAATTAAATAAAAACAACAATCGAGAATAATATGAAATAATCCACCCAGAGAAGTGGCTTCGATTCCTGAATAATAATACAATGAAGCAAATTTCACTTGCAAACAATGTTATGATGTAGAAATCACTTGAATTGTTAATTTTTTATTTAAAAAACAAAATGGTTGAGCAAAATCACAAACATATATTAATGACACCAGTAGTCTAATCCCATGACTTACCTACCCATGAATATGTTACAACTCAGGTGGGCCGAGCGGGGTTGTAAGCCAACCCAAGCCTGGGCCTGATTTATAAAAAAGTGGCTAGTGCAAAAGCTCAAACCCAAGTTTACCCAATTTGTTCAAACATGAGAATAGACCAATTTCTATTTGTATACGACAAACAGAATTTGAAATAAAAATGCATATGTGGGCTTTTTTAGGCTCTGGCTTTTTTTCCAAAATGAGTTTGTTTTATTCTATAGAAATAAAAAAAAATTATATAACATAAATTTTATGCTAATAAACAATATGAATTAACGAAACTAGAACTAAGTCTATAAATTTGGTTCATATTCAGACTTTTGGACCAAACTTAGGCTTTTGCACACTAGGTCTAAAACTAGCCCAAATTCAAATCTCGGCCTAATTTTTGTGATCCAAAATTGAGTTCAGTCCAAGCCATAAGTCAAGGTTTCAGTGCAGGCCCACATTGCACTACTACCCATCAATCACTTGCGCTTTGTATTCATACATGTGTTTGATCCCTTGCGCTTTTTAATTCATTCATGTGTTTGAACACTTGGGCTTTGTAATCAATCATACTAGAGCTCTTTTATCCTTTAAATCAGTGACTCCAATCCATGCAATTATTTTTTATAACTTACAGGGTTCACCCACTGTGTCCTCCTCGTTCTATTCTATTTTAAAATTTTGAATTTTTTAAGGAAAGACTTTTAAAAGGCTTATGAATTTCTCTTTAACATTCTATAACTCTCCTAAAATGCATAAGACAACTATTTTGGGACAGTCCCAAAATGCATGTAAGATAACTAAATTGGGACATAGGGAGTATTTAGCTAGTGGACTCTGACCATGACTAAAGAAGATCCGACCTGTCCACTGTTGGTTTTTGGTTCAAAAGGCCTTTATTGGGCCTGAGTTATCTGTAAGGCCCAGTAGATCCAGTGAACCCTGTCTGTATAACTTAGCCCACCTATATATTTCCCCTTTCTCTATTTTAGGGTTTACTGTGAAGGGAGAAGAGAGAAAATCAGAGTTGAAGGAGAGGCTATGAGGAAAGGAACAAAGGAAAGGGTTGGATAATCCTTATATTGTCCGATTCTATTCTTCATAGTGAAAGTGCATCACGCTCCGTGAATGTTGGCCGTTTTGTCGAACCGCATATCTCTTTGTGTTCTTTCTTCTTGTGGTTGATCTATAGTTTGATTTTAATGATTAATTTCACAATATCAACTACCTTATTTTCACTCACCTGCATCCTTCAAGATTTGGAGGAGATTGACTTGTTTTTTGAGGTTGAGTGCTGCTAGGAAATATCCATGTTGATTGAGGACAGACTCGGAACAAGTCCCATGCTTCTCCCATTCGTGTGACCAAAAATTCAATCCATCATTGCTTGGACAAGAAAGAGTAGGCCACTTTGTTTCCATGCTATCAGTCAAATCCTTGATCTACACATGGTGAATAATTAGGGTTTTGTATCAGGTTGAAAATTTTCAAACTAATACCAACAGAAAACTTATGTGATTCATTCAATTATACTTATCAAATTGAGTATTAACTGAATTCAAAATAAAGAGAAACTGACAATCTTTGATTGAATCTACTGTATCTATTTGAAGAATCAAAGTTTATAATTTCTCAACCTAAGTTACTGCTCAAAAAAAAAAAAATTTCTCAACCTAAGTCATCATTTTCATTTAAATCATAAAAAGTATTTTAATATAATGGCAGTATAATCCATAGAGCAATACAGAGAACAATGATAGTATCTCAATGAAGGTATACAAAATATATATATATATATATATATATATATATATATATATATAGCATGAGTCATTGAGCCAAGAAAAAACTCGAAAAACTTGACTTGCACAGTTTTCCTTCTATGAGTTTATATAAATTGCATGATAAAAATTTAGACAATTACTAGGTATAGTCGGGGGTAATAATCTCGGCCAATATCTGATTTTATCATAGATATCGGCTGATATTAATGGTTTTTGTAAAAAAAAAAATAGGATAGAAAAAATTATCGGCAGAGATATCGGCTGATATCCAAATATCAGCTGATATCTCAGCCGATACTGAGATTTCTAGCCCTGGGTATAATCTTTCATGCTCTAAATTACAAGCTTTCAACGTCGTCTAATGATATTTGATTGAGCTATTCTTTTTAATCTTCAAAATTTTCATCCACATGTGTACAGCATAATTTATGTGAAGTTTATACGAATTTCCCATAAAAATATTTTGATTATATCAACTAAGTTATAATAACAAAGGGCATAAAATTTGAAGAAATAAATTCATGTGGGACCCACACTTATGGCTAGAAAAAAATACAATTTTTTTTTTTTATATATATTTTAAATCAATTATCCTCATATGGCCTCATACGCAACCATCTAGGCATTTTGTCGATCCATTGATAGTTTTAATATAATAAAATTAAAATGAGCCTAGTCTTAAACTTAAAAATAAATAAATCAGGAAAGCAGAGACATTTATGAAAAGGAAATGAATCTTGTTCTTCTTCTGAAAAGGAAATAAATCTTCTTAATTTTTGTCAGCTGCCGGGCTATCAACGTTATCTGTTATTAAATATTTTCCTTCCATACTTCATTCTTGTGAAAGGAAATTAATCTATTTCTAAATATAAGAGGATACCTTTTCCTTTTTTAACCTAATAATAATGAATGTTATCTGTTAAAAGAGATTTTTTAGGAAATGGACAAAAGGGAGAAAATGGGAAGAAAAGCAGGAAAAAAAAAATTCAAAATTCAAAAATCAGAAATGACAAAGACAGTACATTCATTGCATCATGTTAAAACTTACAACTTTCCCCTAACCTTCTAGATCATTATTAGTCATTTTGAATAACAAAAATAAATCAATAAAAACTACTTAAATCCAAAAAAATAATAATATATATCTAAAAGTATTAAGGATGACAAATAAAAACCTCTTAAAACATTTATAAAACAGTACATAATAGAGGTTTTGATGTTAAAAATAAATAAAAATGTTCTACTGTCAAAAAAATAATCTAGAAAAAATTGTAACTGCACATACCTTGGATGGATCAAAAGGGCTGTTTGGGTCGCAGTTGGATGGATACGACCCATCGTTGTAATTGGGCCAAAGCCCATGAATCCCAAAATCTGCAGATGGCTTCCCCGTTGTTGGGTAGCAACACGCTTTCTTGGTGTCGCAATAAGACCCTGGCCACTGTAACAAAATACAAGATCTCTTTAGAATTTTTATAAAAAAAAAAAAATATAATTGAAAGAAGGAAAAAAGGGGTCTCATAAAATTATTCGCACACACTCGAGGTCTTTTACAGCACTCGACTAATTGGACATGTACAAGCTTTCCTATCCATATGCTGGGTAAATTTAGAAGAAGTGGCCCTCTCCCTTTGAGGTGAAGTAGAAATTGAAATTAAGATTTTCGTTTCTTGAGACAGCTTCCTAACTATCACTCTAATTCTAGATAGAGATCGGAATATGTATATATACAGAGAGAGAGAGAGAATTACCTGCTGGACAAAATAGAAGAAATCAAAATCTTGGGCATTGGATAGAATAAAGAGAAGAGATATTAGACAGAAATAAAGAGGGATTGCAGAAATGGGTTTCATGGTTGCTTATAGGAGAGAAGAATAAATGAATGGTTATTTGGTGGTGTGTAGTGTTATATATATATAACTTTATAGTGTGTATTGAATGAATATTTTTTTGCCATCTCAACGGCTACGGATATTCCTTGGAAGGATTTGATTGGAATTTTGTCTTTGCCTCTTTGGTGTGAAAAAATGGGAAAGTTTTAAATGTAAGGAGGACCATTTTGGACTCTTTGAGAGGGGAGAGGGAGATTTGATTTTGACATTGGCCGAGACATCAATTCATTATTTTTGTGAGATTGATTTTGAGTTACAAAGTTCATGTTTAAATTATAATTTTACTAGAAATTGGTTTGAAATAATTTCAAATTGATTTTAAGGGTTATAATATTAATAGTGTCATGTGACTAGGATTTGATGTCATATTAAATGTAATTTGAAATCAGATGAAGACTAAAATTCAGATTTTATTGAAATTTGATATATCTTGGCTAGGGCCGAAATCGGGTCGGGTTGGGTCGGGTCTTTTAAAAACCAACTCGGCCCGAGTTACTAATATATGGAATCTGACCTGAACTTTTGACCCAGATGTCTTGACCCGACCCGACCTGAATTATAATCTGACGCACCCCGAAACTCGACCCGACCCACATTTTGAACCTACTTTAGCCTACTTTTGAACGAGTCTGGTCCGGTTTGATCGGGTCGGATCGGGTTAACTTAAAAATCTCTCAACCCAACCCAACCTGAATTTAATGCGGGTTTCTGATTTCTCAACCTGACCCAACCCGACCCAACCCGCTGACTAGATTTAATAACCTGAACCGCAAAATATTCGGGTTGGATCATGCAGGTTTAGAGCCAAAACGCAACCCGAGTGAAGTTTCACCCCTAATCTTGCCCTTCAAGGCTTAAAGGGATGAAAAATTGTCTTATATTTCAGTGCATTTCGGGCTCATAATAACTTTTTTTTTGCATATTGCTTTGTTGAAATCTGTTTTTTCAAAAAAAAAAAAAAACCAATTTTATGCATTATTTGCATATTGCCCCTGCCTTTCGTCCATAAATCATAGCCCAAACCCATCTAGACCTATAAGTAGGGATCATATTCATTAAATGTTAATGTAGATGTGAGTTTTACCAAAAATGCTTGATTGATTTGGAACTAATTCTCAATGGATAATGTTTTGGTATTGATGATCGATTGTGAAACTTGGGAACATGGAGTGGAAGAGTGAACTCATTAATCCAAGATGAATAAAATGTTTTAATTAGAAGAGATTGAAGAAAGATATCCGCCTTTTATTGTATATATAAAATTTATACGGATTGCTAATGAAAAATAAAGAGTTTACTTCCTCTACAGTATACGAGTGTTTTGCCAACATGAGATAATTTTTATAAAAAAAATACAATTTTATTAATTCAATTAAGTTGATTTTTTATAGAACATAAATTCAAAAGAATTTTTTGATGCATCCATCATCACTAAGTATTTGATTACCTCTGCACTTAAGTGTTTAGGTAATACACAGCACACCAATGTATAAGTGATTATTTCACATTGTATTATTCTGTATACATAAACATAGGGCTGGGCTCATTAAATACAGTGATGATGAATCAATTGGAAATATTTTGTTTGAATACGTGGTTTACAAAAAATTACCTTAGTCAGATCAATCAAACTATGTTGTAAAATGTCTCAAACATTAAATTAAAGTAATTTTGAATAATTTAAATGAAGTGATATATTTAAGAAAAGATTTTTTTAATATACCCAACACCACCTCATTTAATAAGTCCTATTAAATAAATATAAAATTATGATGAACACCTTTGTAGATATTTTAGATTTGAGATTGGAAGATTTTTTTTTGGAAGTTGTTGTTGATGATGCTGTCTGGCTAAAGTTAGCTGCCGTGTTCGTTTCCCTTGCTGAAAGGGTCACTCATAGCGCTCTGCTTTCACATTGCACTTTAAAGAAAAAACAAATCCACTCCTCTTTCTAAGCAGCAATTCTTGTCCATGTACACACCACACTGACAACAGCAATAGAGGAGCAACAGAAAAAAAAATCAAATTCCAAAAAAATTGCATTTGGACTGAACTACGGTGATGTCCAGCTCACATTCGAGCCCAAAATATGAGGCCTAAATTGAAAATTGGATTGAGTTGGACCGAGTAAAAGAAACATGGATCCAAAAAATGGTAGACCCGAGATCTTGGCGCCTCGGTCAAGATCTCATTGATATCAGAAAATATATTCTTCTTTTTTTTTTAACCAATCTCAACGAGATCTCGATCATATCGGCTGAAATCTCGCCCGTACCAGTGATACATCACGTATCGGTGACCCCTTGATATTAAGAAAGTTAAGTTTGGTATGAAAATCCAAATTTGAATCATAATTTATAAAATTTAATTTTATTTAATTGGCATTATATATTGTAAATAGATATATACGATTTATTTTATTTTTATTTTTTATATTTTTAAGAATAATACAAGTAATTTCATTTAGACTCAAATAAACTGAGCACGAATAAGCCTGTATATTCATTTTAGGCTTAAAATATACTTAGTGAAGCACAATTAGATAAATTGAGTCTAAAGCTCACTTTAAGGCTCAATTTAAAATTATAATAAGTTGTTTTGATTTGAATGAGAACGGGGATCCCATTATATTTATGGAATTTATAGCTAATATAATTATTTATTGTTGCAAATGCATCCTAAATTTTATTATTACACCCTAAACACCCAGAATAAAATCTTTCTCAACTTAAAATCTGTGTCAGCCTTTTTAATCTTTGTGGAAAGTGAAGAGTTGAAAGCACAGTCTAGAAAATAATTTTAAATATTATCATTTAAATATATAGTATTATTTATTAATTTTTAAATATAATAATATAAGGTGAAATAATCGTTTTAATTTGATAGAAATTGATAAAAAAATTCTTTACTTTACTAATTCATGCTTTCTCTTATCCATATGACAAGACGATTGATGATTACTACTACACTCTATTAATAAAAGGCAAGATGGAATTGGACGGTAGATCAAGTTTTTCACTTTTACATGAGATTGATTAGTTCCCTCACCATATCTACACCATAATAATAACAACAATTTTAGGAGAAAAGGCTTGCAACGTGAGGAAATGAGAAAGAAAATGGCTCACGTGTGATGGTGTTGCAGCTGCAACAGACGCAAGTAGGCTCCATCGGCTCCGCTTACCAGCTCTGTATGGCTTCCCTGTTCTACAATTCTCCCGTCTTGAACTACTCCTATGCTGTCCACACCCCTTATCGTCGACAGCCGGTGGGCCACCAGAACCGTCGTCCGGCCCCTCATCAGCCGCTCCAATGCCTCCTGCAATACGCATTCTGATTCGGCGTCAAGCGCGCTTGTTGCCTCATCCAGCAGCAGCACCGCCGGGTCCTTGAGCACAGCCCTTGCGATTGCAATCCTCTGCTTCTGCCCTCCCGAAAGCTGGACCCCTCTCTCCCCTACAGGCGTCTTGTACCCCTCCGGAAGCGCACTGACGAACCCATGCACATTTGCTGCTTTCGCCGCCTCAATCACCTCAGCTTCTGTAGCACCATCCTTCCCATATGCAATGTTGTCCAAAATGCTTGCTGCAAAGAGCGCCGGTTCTTGCTGCACTAGTCCAATCTTTAGCCGGAGAGACTTCAAATTCAGCCGCCGAATGTCCTTCCCATCAATCATAACCTTTCCAGCAGTTGGATCGTAGAATCGCTCGATCAAAGCAATCACAGAGCTCTTCCCGGATCCGCTTGCTCCAACGAGGGCTTGGCTTTGCCCGGCACGGATACGGAGGTTAAGGTCTTTAAAGATTGGAATCTCTAGCCGAGATGGGTAGGCAAAGTCCACATGCCGCAGCTCAATTTCACCACGAATGGATTCAACAGGCTCGCCTTCTGGGTCTTCTGGGTCGATCTTTGTTGGGCGGTCAAGAATTGCGAAGACAGAGCTGACGGCCTCGCCACCTCGGATAATCTCAGGGGTGAGACTGACTGTCTCGGCAACAGAATTGGCAGTGATGACAAGGACAACAAAGACTTTGATGACTTTAGAGAAGGTGGAGGTGCCGTGGCTGACAAGGCGGGCGCCATACCAAAGAATGAGGGCCTCTGATGCATAGAGGGCAAGCTGTGAGAGGCCAAAGAGGAGCCCGGCAGTCTGGCTGCGGCCAAGGCTCCGGCGCTGGGGGACACGGAGCTCATTGCTAAAGAGGGAAAGGATCTTGTCCTGGGCATTGAAGGCTGCAACTGTTCGGATGTTGCTTACGCCTTCTCCAGCGATCATGCTCGTCTTGGCGTGTGCCTTTGCAGTGTCGCCGGAGAATCCCTTTAGAGAAAGTTGCTGTCAATTTCAAACAAAGTGAGGAACGGTCAGGAGACAGCAGTCAGCAGGAACTCATTTTCCTGCCTGAGTTAACCCAGGTCATTCAACTAAGCTAACAAAAACTAAAATAAATTATTTTAATAATAATAATAAATAAATATGATAATCGATTTATGCAAATGAATTTGTATCAAGCTAAAGTTAAATCCATCAACTCATCTATATAAATATGTTATTATGGGAGTAAGTAATATAGATTTAATTTTTATGCTCCAAAGAGTCAATTTATCCGTTCTCATACCCTCTTGAACTGACGAGGCTAGTGATGTAGATACAACTTTGAGAATTTGATTAGGTGAAACATTCACCAAATATAAACCAGATTTAGATCTAAATTGTCACAATCTAAATTTTGAATTTTACACCGGTAAGGATTTAGAATGAAAGGATGATCATCCAATTACCTACACACTTAGTTTATTGGAATATGAGCATATTTTAAACTTTTCAAATTTTAATTAGTTTAAATTAATTTGTGGAGGAAAGTAAGGAGTCAAATGATTTAAAATTTAATATAATTGAAATAAAATATAGAAAATATAATTTTAGTAGAAAAGAAGATAGTAACTCATTAAAAACAAGAAATAACTCAGTTACCTTCACTCCTGAGAGAACTGGGTATAAATATTAAAATAATTATCAAATAAATATTTTATTTGTATTATTAAATCTAATAATGTGAATAAATTAAATGAACAACAAATGAATTAGATTTATATTTAAAAGAAAAATAACATTTTACAAATGTGGAAACTTCGCTCAAGAAAAAAATACCATGTGGACATTTTATAGGTTCCCCAGTAAAAATTTCAACCAAATGATAAGAGAATAAGATTTTTTTTGACCAAGAAATTCTAAAAAGCATTGTGTTTAATTCTTCAGGTATGTAAACCTCTTGAGATAATACTATCAGGAGAACAAGACTTTTACCTATAAGAAATGTTAAACTTCTTTTCTTTTTCTATATGTCACGATTTAGCAAAAAAAAAAAAAAACAGAGTTTTTTAATAAATAAAAAACAAATTAACTGCTCAAAGTTTTTATTTTTTAACAACCCTGAGCGTATGATACAATAATTGGTGGGCCTACTGAACGTGCTTTGCTCCTGGTGCAAGAGGATGATAATCAAGAAGACCCCCGTGACAAACTCCTTTTACCCTGTTTTTTTTGGAAAGTCACTTTGCAGAATACCTCTCAAGGAAATTTAGCTAATTTACAAATCCAGGGTGCAGAAGCACGGAAATTAGAAGTACTGGCAACCGCCATGGCAAGAACGCAGACAAGACCAAAGGTAACATCTTGAAATTTCAGAGAAGAAGAAAATTGCAGCAGAGGTTTCACGAGCTAACCTAGCCTCTGATTTGCAGTTGAAAATAAAAACAGAAATTTCTTGGGATATCAATGTAGGGAGCAGTGAATACAGGGAAAAGAAGTGAAAAGGAGAAGAATCTCGAGAAGAAATTCACAGTAAAATGGGAAAGTTAGATGGGTTTTAATTTGTCACTGATAGTTTTACAACATTGAACGATGACTTATAATATATTAAAGCAGCTTTGAACATGTGGAATCTTTCGTGTCCATTCGAAAGTTCAGACAGTACGTTTATTTTTAGTTTTTTTATTTATTTAAACGCTTTCTTTTAGGAGGAAGGAAAAGCATATCCAGCCATGTGTACAGAGCCATTAGAAAAATGGAAGACGCACATGCGTTGCAGTGTAGTGCAGTGAGTATTTTGTAGGCTAGTGCCCGATAGAGATTCCAGCAATGAAATCAGCCCCGAAAACTGAAATAGGAAGACGAGACTCGAAAACTGAAATGGAAGACGAGACTGAAAAAGTCCGATTCAATTACTACACTGCTAGTTAAGTCTATAAACAATGGATGTCATAAAAATACTGGGACAAAACATAAAGACAGCATTTATTTGTAAGATAGATGAGCGTCGTGCCAGTTAAAACCTTTAAATATAACTTATAAAATGTTATTATAAAAATAAATTTCAAAATAAAAAATATCAGATTCTACAACAGATGGTGAACTGGTGAAGAGTTGAGATATAACTGTATATGATCATTTCTCGTTTAAGTCGAACGGTTGAACAAGTAAACTATTAAAAACTTGGATTGATGGAAAGGCAAAGGAGACAACGACAGGTCATTGAGCATGGTTATAGGGCCTATTGGCTCATGATAGACGACATAAATTGAAAAGATTGTATCAGCATTACAAGCTCACAAAAATGAGCTCCATTTGACTTCTTTTAATACCTATTGCTAGCCATCGGAGTCCAACAAAACTTATGAATGGTTTACATCAATGTCCTAGCTGCAATGAGTACCAAAAAGATGCAAAGAGTTCATCATCACGAGGCATGTAATCAACAGTCACTTTTTATAGAGCATGTGGGCTTCGTAGACATGCCAGATCTCTTGTACCAAAAGAGAGGATGGAACCCACACGTCTCGTGAAGAAGAATAATTGTGAACCAGTTCGAAGGGTTCTGGATCAAGATGGGAAAAGTCCACTTGGGGTAGCAAACAAGACCGCAGCACTTTACAGAGTGAAAATAGAGAAATGATAGTCCTACTTTACACCTTGGAATGGCCACATTTCTGTTTTCCAGATTAGATGACAGGTGTCCTTTTAAGAGTCTCATGAATCCTATCATTCGAATCACATTTATAAGCTCTACTTAATAATAAAAAAAATACTTTTAAAAATATATTTTACTTAGTTGATAGATTAAGATAATGGATAGCTAAATCATTCCATACTCTAGAGGGAGCAGTGTCGAGGGAGCATTTGATTGATGGTAAAAGCTAAGAAATTGCTTACCTGAGCAAAATTGGCAAGGACTAGAAGAGGGAAAGTGGCCAAAATAAGGAGAGACACCCGCCACTCGACAATGAAAGCAACGATGAACGACGTGAGAAGTGAAGTCATGTTCTGCAGTATCACTGAAATTCTCTCAGCAATGGCTGACTTTACATCAGCAGCATCAGTCGCCAAACGAGCAGCAACAAGGCTGGAATTGTTCTCTTCTTCATCAAACCACCCCACCTCATTCCTTAGTATTGCTGGAGAAAACATAGATCATCAATTACTAAATTCTTCCATCTATAAAACTGAAACTAATAAACAGTCTTTTGGACACTAAAATCAATTTAGTGAGCTATTCACCTGCAACCATCATCCTCCTCACCCGAGTTGTGAGGTTTTCCCCCATGATACTAAAGAAATAATGCTGTACAAGATATGCCATGACAGCATAGAGCCCTGCCCCAATGTATATGAACACAAACTCCTTTGTCTTCCTCTCCATTTTATCTGAATCCCGATAGTAAAATACCTCTATCATATTACTCATCACAATGGCAAATGTTGGACCTATAAATCCCGAAAATACTGATCCAATAGCCCCCAAGATCGCATATGGCCACTCAGGTGCATTCAGCTTCAAAAGCCGGAAGAAGTACCCATCCGGTGCTGGATTCTTGCGGTCAGTATCTGCATTTGAAATCATCTCTATACGACCATCAGCTCCAGTGCTGTACTGATAGCTCAAGTTCCTCAAACTTCCAGACCTTAGGCTTAGAGACTTAGTAGAAAGTGAGTGACTCAGACGTGAGGAACGAGATCGGCGAGTTGATGACATGCCAAAATCTCTGTTCTTAGCCATCTCTTGGAATCGAATTAGGGAGGCATATGCTCCAGAGCCTCCTTTTGCAATCAGTTCTTCATGAGTACCAGTTTCGACAACTTGACCTTGCTGAATAACAGCAATTGTGTCCACATTTCTTATGGTGGATAGCCGATGAGCAACAACTACAGTTGTTCGGCCTACCATCAGACGGTCCAATGCTTCTTGGACAATGCTCTCTGAACCTGCATCGAGGGCACTGGTAGCTTCATCGAGAAGTAGGATTTTAGGGTTCTTAAGCATTGCCCTTGCAATGGCAATTCGCTGTTTCTGGCCACCTGAGAGCTGGATTCCCCGCTCTCCCACCTGGATAAGTGACGATAATGTTTGTAATATTGCTGCCAATTGGAGCTAAAGTTTTTCAAGAAAAAATTGGCGAAAACAGAGTGGTGCA
Organism: Chimonanthus praecox; assembly: GCA_022113865.1. Taxonomy (NCBI): domain Eukaryota; kingdom Viridiplantae; phylum Streptophyta; class Magnoliopsida; order Laurales; family Calycanthaceae; genus Chimonanthus; species Chimonanthus praecox. Next base: position 58,086,838 of record CM039093.1, read on the forward strand.
TTCTTTGCACAAAATATCAAATAAAGCTAATACTAAAATGACTGATTCAGTTACCTGTGTATTATATCCATTTGGAAGCAGAGTAATAAAACTATGAGCATTTGCAGCAGTGGAAGCAGCTTCAACTTCAGCGATTGTCGCATCAGGCTTTCCATACAGTATGTTTTCAAGTATGGTGGTTGCAAAAAGTGCTGGTTCTTGGTTAACCAAACCAATTTGATCTCGCAACCACTTCAATTGCAGTGTTCTAATATCAACATTGTCCAGCAAGACTTGTCCTGCGTACAGTAAATAGAAAAAAATGTGTTCATTACTACAACTCAATTTAAATTGAAATTGACATTGTATCTACCATGAGAACAGGGTCGGTCTTACCTTGACTGGGATCATAGAACCTTTCTATCAGAGAAACGACAGTGCTCTTCCCCGATCCACTGCCTCCAACAACAGCAACTGTCTTCCCAGCAGCAAAAAAGATGGAAAAATCTCTAAAGATGATGACGTCGGGCCGAGACGGGTAGCTGAAAGTGACCTCCTTGAATTCAATATTCCCATTGACTTCAGCCAAACACTTGCCATCTAAGGGGTCTTGGATTATAGAGGGCTTCTGGTTGATTATCTCCATTAGCTTGTATCCAGCTGTTTTACCTTTGCTGAATGCCCCAAGATTTGAAAATGATTGGCCTAAACTCCTATACAAAACCGAACAATGCCGCAATTATTAGATATTATGTACTGTAAATAAAACAAAAGGAAAAAGTTATTGGACTAATCCAATTCATAAACCATCAGACTATTTAATCCAATTCATAAACCATCAGACTATTTGGCGAGGAAACTAAGTGAAAGGCCACGCAAATCACAAGGCATTTTTATCATTTAGAACAACTTCACACATTCACCCAAAACTCCGGTTGGGCATGGATTTGAAATTAAATTAAAATTTAGTGCATGTTACTTAGACATTGATATCATATATCAACCTCCAGAAGTAATACCTTCGATTTTGAGTGTTAAAAAAGGGCTAGTCATTTAGACACTTCACTTTTCTTTTTAAGAGACACCCAATTTCAAAATTCTTTGTGAAATTACCATATTGCCCTTAATTTTGTGTGGAGGAATAGTCTCTTTTTAAAACTGAAAGGCCAAATGGTAATTTTAACACAAAATCTTGAAATTGGATGTCTCCTAAAAGAAAAGTATGGTGTCTAAATGGCCACTCTAAAAAAAATTGAGAGATAATATATGCCTTTGGTTAACTAAGTCCCATAAAGTCTATTGTACTATAGTAGTTTGGATCTTACATACCATCTAACCCAAATAATATCCAAGAATACGATAATAATGAGCCGTTGAGTGACAAATGACTTGGTGGAGTCTAATCACTTATCAACATAAAGCCGTCAAGGACAAGCCAATGGGCCAAAACTACGACCTAAATGCCTAACTTTAGATCATTCATGAAGTGAACTCCGCCAACATGTCAAGCTCAACTCCATAAGTTCCATTCCAAGTAACTGATGGAAATGGTATCGAGTAAGTTCGGCAAGTTGGGGATATGTAATGCCACTAAACATAAAGCATCAATAAAAGCCCAACCCGATGGCACAGCTTCGCCGACAAATGCAAAATTAAAAAAGATGGACGGCCCAAGATTGGGGATTGATCACTCACATGCCTCCAACAATGGCCGAGAATATAGCCGTGAAGGCCTTTCCACCATCAGTTTGTCCATTACGGATGAAAACACCTGCGTACCAGAAGACCAGAGCCCAGGACATACAAGCAATCCCATAGGTGCAGCCAATTCCCAGTCCTTTCGCCATCCCAGCCTTGTATCCTAACTTCAATGTGTTCTGGATGGCCTCCGAATAAGAATTCAATGCTTTGCTCTCACCCACAAATGAATACACTGTCCGAACTTGTGCAATAGCCTGCATAAAACCAGCAGAGGCTTGTTTCTTAGGCTAAAATTTTCTAATGAATTCAAATTTTGTAAAGATTTCACGATTTTTTAAGTTAGAATTTCATATTTTACAAGAATAAAATTAATTGTGAAAATTTTGGAATTTCACACAGTTTCAATTTCATAAAATTTATGAACCCTCTTCATAAAATATTACTTACAAACTCTAAATGCCTGAATTCCTTTATTTACAATTTCTCATATTTCAATTAATAATGGACCCATTATACTCTAATTCAATAAACATCTTACTCATGTAATCCTCTATACATTTCATCTAATCAAGTGATGCTCTAATATTCTTTTAGAGTCATTCTCCCTATTCCATTCTCCTTAATGTTGAGATTCGTCAATCAGTTAGGACTAAAGGACTCATCCTTAATTATTTTAGACTAATTTTAAATCTTTTAAAACTCTCTCAAATCACCTGCATATACTATCAAACTATATAGGTTTTAACGTTTTATAATAGAAATAGCATGTGAACCTCAATTTCGATTTTAACTTTTTGTAGTGGTGGAATTTAAAATTTCTCACACCGTATTTACATAACACTTTCCATGATAAAATGGGAAATTTTCTTCTTTTTACCAGAAGACTAGGGCTGTTAAAGAAGTAATAATGATAAAAGAACGTCTCTTTCTACAGTACTACAGATGCAAAAATGAATGATGGCCAGAGAAAATGCTCTATGGGAGAAGACTCGCCATCAGAGATGCGGATGGGAAGAGTTTCAGATTATCTGAATAATGGAGTGTGGCCTGCGGCAGTGAACGTTACTAGAGACACAGCAGTACTTGTACCAGTAGCGTTTGGGCAGCGAGAAATAAATTCGGCGTTGAGGACAACATTTTCGCGAGATTTAAAAATATCATCTCATCCGTCTTCTCATGTCTCAATAGGATAAGTTGAAATCATCGCCCGCATAAATAGGGGAATACCTCTAATTCTTTTTATAAAGAGTATTTTTACTATTTCCTTATAATTTGAATGACAATTATTTTTTATAAAATAATAATGGTTTTACACTAAATTTCAGTTAAATATATTTTGTTATTTAAATTATAAAATAATAAGATATTTTCCTATTATAAAATGTAGTGTCTCAATCACTCTGTATCAAAGAAACTTTCCTATTTTCTACTCATCGATGATATTTGACCCATTTACATTAAGGTTTTACATTCATTCAACATTTAAAATTAAAAATACATACTAAATAATGAATACAAATATTAAATGTTAAATGTAAAAATAATAACGAATCTTCAAATAAAACCTTTTTGTTGCATAGCCTTCAGACAATTTAAGCAAAATTTAGAATAGGTTGGCTTGCTGGAAAGAGGAAACTCACCTGCTCTGCGATGATGCCGGCATTGGCGTATGATTCTCTGCTTTTGGAAGTGAGACCAGTGAGAGTATAAGCATATAAACCCCCTGCGAATGCAATTCCAGGAATTACCGCAACACTCAGCAGCGCCAGACGCCATGCCGATACGAAACCCACCACCAGCCCCGCCAGAAACGTTGATAAGTAATGTATGAAATTACCCACCTGCAGCCAAAAAGACCACACCCACCAGAAATTACCCCACCAGTAGACTGAAAAGTACCCTCCCATGCACATTCGTAAACAATCTGGTCCCACCTTCACTGAGACAGTGAATTCCCTCTCACATTTAAGTGATGCCCCAGCTCCGGTCAACATGAAAATTACTCGTCTAGAAATTAGAACTCAAGTGAACAGGTTCCCAAGCTATTTTATTCATTGAATGGAGATCAACTTCTTAAATTTGTCGTTTCTTCCTGATAATAGCTGCTATCGAATTTCATCCATTCTAAAATTTAAGTGGATTAAGTCCAAATCTTACCACAGTTGCCTCTAAAGAGTGAACTGCCTTCAAAAATTTCCTTAATTCCCATTTTAGGTTCTCAATGTGTAAACTTTTAATAGAGAAACTATCATGTAACTTTTTAATTTTATTTACATTTTCGTACAATTTAAATTCACCAAACGGGCTCTACTAAATGTAGAAAGTCATGAGATCAATGGATGAAATGGTTGAGGGCATATAAGGCATGAAAGTTATTGGTTTGTGCAGAAATTAAAAAGCTATCTAAAAACATAAATTTAGAGACATTTTAGTCACTTCAAATTTTTCATATACTTCTATATAATTTCAACGACGAGAATGTTTTTAAAAAATTTCACATGATTTCATGGCAAAAAAAGTAAAAATTCTCTAGCGCATCAAGAATCTTAAATGCCACCGGTCCTCATTATAGCTTCAACAGTCCTAGGCCGGCGGCGTCGTGGTGCCAAATGCCAAAAGGCATCCTCGAATTAATGCCATCCCACCCTAAGGACCCGCTTAGTGCCCGATAAAGATGTGCTAATGGACGGTCTGATGGGCAGAATAAAGAAAAGGAGAAATGGAAAATGGTAGCGACAATTTGGCAGGAGAAGGGTAGATGGATAGAAGAACCTTCTCGCTGATGGCATCTTGGACGAGTAAGGTGTCCGTAGAGACACTGAAGACAATATCACCCGTTCTCGCATCTGTGTCGAAAAACCCCACGTCCTGCTTCAACACTGCTTCCAAATACTTCTTCCTCAACGTGCTAACTTGCCTCTCTCCCGTATACATCCAACAAGCAATCTCTGCAACAAGCAAACGCACGCACCAGAGTTATTGAGACGCACTTGAATTATAAGATTTCAAAATCAATTTTTCAGTCTCAAGAAGGGCAGAAAATTTTATCTGTAAGAATTTGTTAATAAATTGTATCAGTAATAGCAGTCAAAAATTAGATTGAAGTGGGCCAAATTTGTCAAAATATCAATTAAAATCTGAACAGTTTTTTTCTGAAAAGGAAAGACTAATATTGTCGACATCTGCATTTTGGAACTGATAGTTTAGCCGTATTGATTACATCAGTTGATACTTTTTTTCAGAAAAACATGATAAAAATCAGATTGATTTAAAAACAAGTTAAAGTTAAACCAAGACAAATCAAACGTCTGATTTGATTTTTAAAAGACTGCTGATTGTAATAACTACAGGACACCAGTACAAAATTGGAAGCAACATTATTCATTCAACATTAGCTGAGACTTTTCAAGGCCAATATTTTAGATATTTAAACTAAAATGACATAAATATTACAATTTTTAAGATAGATAACATACTTAGTTACTTACTGTGTTCATCATTCATTCTTCAGACTAGCTACGTGCAATAAATAAGTTCATCAATTTTAATATAAGATCATAAAAACAATTGTGAAATAAATCAATAATGTCAATGTAATTTTTTTGTTCTTAGCAATGAAGTATCTAATCTGAAATATTTTCTTTCCATTTTTCATGACGTGTGTGTTATTTGCTACGTTAAATCCTCCGATCATTTGCAGTCAACCGGAATTCTGGGAAGAAAAAGAAGATTTCGATATTTTTGACACAAAAAAGGAACCAAAATATCACGACAAATTGGCTTGTGCCCCCTCCTATCTACGTGACAGCGATGGGTAACAGAGAAAGGAGAAAACGTTTCGCACGCACGTGCCGCTTTGTACCCGACCTGAAAACATCAGTGACACGTGTCCGTCGCCGGACAAGATATCCATTCCCGCTACATACTTCCCACGCAAAATGATCGGGTATTACCCAAACAGAAGAAATTATCCGCTGTAAATTAGTTCTGTGTAAAACAGACAGTTTATATTAAATGAAGAAAATAAATTAATTTATAAATTTAATCTTAGAAAATCTGTCGAAATAATAATTTCTAAGACTAAACAGTTTTAAATCATAATAATACGATAAGTTACTATGTTTGAAGTTAAATAGATTATTAAAAAAATTAAAAGTAAAGATCAACATTATTTCTATAATATTATACTAAAACATTAAAAATAATATTTTTAAATGAAAAATAAGATATGTAACAATGTAGTACTTTGTCTTAAAGATCTGTTCAAGGCCAATCACATCAAAGTGGAAAACTCAATTTGATTTTTAATGCACAGTTCAAAATAAGTTAAAATTTAATTAAAACTTAAAATAAATATAAATAACATGAAATTTATTAAATTAACAATCTGATTCATAATGAAATAGATTCAGAACGGACAATTTCCCAACCAAACAAGGAAAGCAAAAATTAAAGAGAGAGAGAGAGAGAGAGAGAGAGAGAGAGGAAGGAAAACGTACTGACCAGCGTACGAAGATGCGCATACCACAAGCCCGAGATAGACAAAATACAGAGCGTACTGCATTCAAGAAACAACGGAAGATGAGTAGAACACAGATCTGGAAAACCAAGATCAATGGAAAAAAGAAAAACTAATTCTAGCTGGAATTTTTTTTAAGAAAACAGCTGTCTTCAGGAATGAATGGATTTTGGCATGCAAACGCATACCTTGGAGACTTCTTCGGTCATTTTCTTCAAATCCGACTGGTTTTTTCCGAATCCATTAACCAGATCTCCAAACAGGAGGAAAAAAACCGGCATTGCGGAGCCATGAAGGATGGCTCCCAAGCTTCCGGCGACCATCAAACACCAGTCATACCGGTCCGCAAAGGAGAAGAGCTTGTAAAACGGGAGACTTTGCTCCTTCTTCTTCTCCGCATCGGGAGGGGGCTTCGTATCGGGTGTTTCCGCCATTAGTGACACGATCCGAAGCCTCCTCTCAAGGTAGGGTTAAAGATTGAAGCCTTTCTGAGATAGCGAAGAAGAGGAGGATTTTCAGCAGGGGAAGAGAAATTGCGACGATGATTTCATTGAGATTCGCAGCTGCTCTAATCTTTCCGCCATTAGAGCAGAGATTCGAGCTTTTTTTTTTTATTGGTTTTTGCTTGCGAAAAACTGACAATGTCGGGTCTGGGAATCGGTCGAGGAGAGTCTTCGGAGGAGAGTGAGGCTTACTGACCACTGAGCTCGCTCTTCTAAGAGTAAAAACCGAGCCGGTCAAAGAGAGGAAAAATGAAATGTATAAGTGTTCTGGTTGGATTTATTTATAGAGAGAGAAGGACGCAATTTTCACGTGACTTCGTATAGACATTTGGAAAAAACAATTTGATGGAAAATTATCCTTTTATGTTTTACCTACCGAAAGAAAAAATTCGTTTGAATTAACGAAAAAATTTATTCGAACCAATTGACTTTGAAGTGAGATTTTTAAAAGAGGTTGTTTTTCGATCGATTTTTATAAATAATGTATCAAAATTCATATACTTTGAATTTTATGAATTTTATGATTGATTTTAAATTAAAAAAGTATAGTTATAGACTTAAAAAATCGTACTCAAAGAATCAAAAGAGAATTTTTTTAATTTTTTGATACAATTTTTTAAGTTCAAAATTATACTCTTTTAACTTAAAATAAGTCATGGAGTTCATAAAATTCAGAATAAATAAATTTTGATATCTTAATTGTATAAATCGATCGAAAAACTACAATGAATTACTCATTGAGGATGTGGTGTTTTTAGGTAAAAAGGCAAAAGGTTAATTTTCATTCAATTTTGGAAAATGAATGTGTAGAGAATAAAAATGAAATTAGCCCCCCAAAGTTGAACTAATTTTGAATGAGTCTGGATGTTCTTTTTCATGTGAACTCTTGTGAGTTGTGACACGTTTTAAGTCTCTTGGAAGGTTATTTTTTAAATAGATTTTAAGTGGAAAATATATTTTCAGATGTAATGGGTAGAAAGTGATAAAGATAATGACTGTCAAATTTAAACTTTTTTTAGTTAAAATCTTTTTTATTTAATGGTTGTTTTTAGTATTTGTTTGTTTATAAATGAGTACAGTTTGAAAATGATAACTCGGAAACTTTCCTTTGGACATTTTCAAACGATTAATTTATATTTACGAGTAAATTTATTCATCTAACAATAGAATAAAAATGAAATTAGCCCCAGGTACATGAAACTGGGTGTTTGAATTTGTATTGATTATCGATGAATGCGAATGAATTTTTCTTCTTTTCACAAACAACCAAACGTATAGACTTATTTGCAAATAATCCAAAGAATAAGTTGAGTTAGAGTTGGGGTTGGAAAGGAACCATGGTTAAATGGAATCTGAAATAGTAAGATAGTGAAGGAGGCAGTGGCAGAGCTGGGCCTGTTTGTTTCGTTTACCGAGCTCTGTGAGGAAGGATTAAAAAAGACTGTTGACTGGTGAGCTGTTTGCTGCTTAGTAAAAATACTAAAATACGAACGAATGGGGCCATTGGATGGAAGGCAAGTCCGTGGAGCCCACTCTCCGGCTCCAATTCCCAACCTTACGTTGGTGGATGGGGTCCACTGCAGTACAGACTCAGAAGAATCCGTCCTTTCCATCGGTTTTTTCACTTTCCGCGCGAGGTAAAAGGGGCGGATTCCGTCCATTATACTTTGGGTTTTATCTTCCAAACATTTTCCACCCTTCAGTCTCATCTTATCTAACTATTAAATTTCGTCCAAAATTTTCAATCCCAAATAATAGCATTTTTTATATCTACAGGCCCGGTCCGGCCCGGTAGAATCCAGCCCGACCTGATCGGGCTATCAGACCGTTCACAGTTTAATAAGAGCCCGTTTGCCCTGTTTAATCTATCATTCAACCTTAATGCTACTTGAGTGCCGTCATAAAACTTTTTAACTTTAATTTTAGATCACTGGATTAAATCAAATTTTATTCTAAACTTAACATTCTCAATCAACAATTTTATCCTAATCTATTTTAATCTTTGATGATAAAATAAAATCCACCAAAATTTATCAAAATAACAAATCTCAATATCCATATATGATTGATTCAAGTTAGGTTGAGCTAAATTGGATTCCAAAGACAAATCTAATCAAATCCAAATTTGGGTCCTTTCTTACCTCAACTCTACCATATTGATTATGTGTAATTTAATCCAAATGTTCAAATATCGGCCGATACATATCGTATCGGCCGATATATATCGGTTTTTTCAAACCGAACAATATCGGACGATACGATATGTATCGGCCGTACAGTAGTATTATCGGCCGATATGACCGATATTCGGACTGAAATATCGGTCACAATATCGGCCGATATTCATAAATATCGGTAATTAAATTTTATTTTTTATTTTTTTTTTAAAAAAAAACACCGATACGATTTTTGCACGGTTTTTTACGGTTCATCACAGTTCGTCCGATACGCCTTTCACGGTTTTTTGCAGTTCTTCACGATTCGTTACGGTTCGTCACGGTTTTTTGCGGGTTTTTCACTGTTCCGATATCGGAGGAGAGAGAAAATATCGATATCCAGATGAGAGATAAAATTATCGGCCAATATATCGGCCCGGGCTTTTTTCTGATTTAATCTAATACTTTTCTTAGTTAAAGACTCGAACCCAGCCAAGTTTCACCCTCTCACTCTACATGTATTTGGCCTACTTTAGCCCATGGCCCCTGCTTAAGTCATGTGATCAATGATCAGTCATGGTTGATAACGGACACTTTAAAACCATTATTATTCTATTTTATCATTTTTATACTCTCAAACCAACTATTTTTTATAAGAGGTGTTCGGTGGTTTATCTATTCATAGAATTACAATAATTTCAAACAATAACATGTTAGTAGCTAAAATTAGATAGCGAACTAAAAGGGGATAAAAGCCCCCTTATTAATTAGCTAAAAATATCTTTTCTCATATTATCATTTTTAAGTATAATTCTTTCAGGTTTAGTAATCCTTTCACAGTCACTTTGTCTAATCCAACACGAATTTTACTATATTGTCAATTTTGCCCTTCGAATCAACTTGAATCACTTATAATAAAGGGTTCAGCGAGCCATTTAAAGGATTCGGTGAGTCCATTCAAAGAATAAAATAAGTAATATAATAAAACACGTGTTAAATTACATAATACCTATGAAAAGATCGTTGTCATTCTTTCAGCGTACTAGTCACGAAAATAGACTCCACTAGAGTTTCTAACAATGTCTTCCTTCTATCAGCTTTTTCAATAATTGAGTTCTAAAATAAAAAAATCTCTATTTTTAGAATTTGAAAAATAAGTGACACCATCACATGCAATTGAAAAAGAATTGTCACGTCAATCGGTATATTGAAGGTACAAAGATGTTTGGCCTTTTAATTGAAAGTTTCTAGCAATTGATGGTAGCCGATCTGCCGGATTGACCAGATTCAAACTCCATTGCTGGAGCCAAGCAACATCATTGTGGTTCAGCCTCCCTAAATTAGGTTTAGGCGACAAACTCATGAGAGCAACATTGATGGCATGAATGTATATGCGATGCTACCACATAGGGGGACGAAATATTAAGGGGAACCTTGCAAGATTTTTTAAAAAAAAATAAATATTACAAGATTTATGTAAGTATTTAATATTAAAAGTAAATCTCACCTAATCCCAAGAGGTGGTGTGTTGGACAAGATTTTTTCTCAGAAAATGAGAATTTTGAATTTGAATCTTATTCCATCAAAGAATTTAGTTTTACTTGGTGTTTGTGGGTAGGAAGGCTTGCGAATACTTTAGGACACAGTTTTATTCTATGTTAGTAAATATGTAGTTTTGTTCAATATTTGTGAGTATGGCGACTTGTACTTACTCTAATAACTAATCGAATATTCTAAAAAGCCCTAAACGGATAAGAAAAAGCGAAAGTAAATCCCATTATAGTATCTCACCTTAGTAAACTGAAATCTTGTAAATATGCTACGAACCGTAGTCTAAACTATAATTTAGTGATATAAGAAATTTAACTTAACTTCAACCATGTAATACCCCAGCCCAATTTAGGAATTAATTATGATTAATCGTGATTAATTAAATAATTTTTATCCGTTAATTATGAAATATTTTCCTCTAATCGTAAAGTGTATCAAATAAGTTTTTCAACGGATCTAAGTTTGACTTGATCCGAATCCTGTAACTCTTTTAATTAAGTTTTAAAGATATATAAGTGAGTTACGAATATAATAATAATATTATTTTAGGCTTAAACCTTAGCTGCTGTATAAACTCAGTCATTTGACGTAGTTTGAATTTCAAATTTTAGATTATACATTATTTTTAAATTCCGGACCTAATGACATGCCAATCTCGTTATAATTTCGCTAATTTATTTTACCCCTAAGTTTTAAAGAGGTAAAACTCTAATTCGATAGGGTAGAGGAAGTCCTAAAAATATATAGAGAGAGTCAGTACTCAATCTATATTATAACTAAGCTGTTTATTTCTTTACACTCTAAAATAGTTAGTTTTTGATATTTATTTTAAGCCATGAAATATGGGCCATTGAATATTCTTTCATTTAGAAAATGTGGTTTTTGACTTCAAAACACCTTAAAACTTTAGAATGTTTTTATCAGACAAATTTACTTTATCAAACTATAAGGTTGGATACTTTCAAAAAGAATCTTGAAGATTAGGAGATTTTGTTAAAACGGTGATTTTTAGCGAAAACACTGGGTTCTTGAGATAGATTTCACTCCAAATTTTAATACCATGCTCAGTTTTTAATACCTGACCTACTGAACCAATTGTATCAATTTAGTGAGACCCTGAAATACCCCGATAAAAAGAAGGATATAGATGTAAATAGTAAAAAGAATAAACTAATATTATATTATAAAATAATATCAGAAACCAAACGAAAATAGGTTTCAAAGCTACGAACGTAGCTTTTAGTTGTGCTGGAAGAATACAACACCGCCAATTGCCTATGTCACTGTGCGGTAGTTGTAATAATAATATTAAAATATATAATAATAAATGCAAGTTATTGAAAACTTAGAAACCTACGAATAGCTTAGGCAACCTGTATGATTAAAAAAATGCATACGGTTGCTTATAAATAGGAGTAATCGGCGAGGAAGCCAAAACGTAAAGAAAAAAAAAACACTCCTCAAAGTTTCTGCCGTTTTGCTCTCTCTCCCTCTTTCAAAAACAGCAAGCCCTCTCTCTCCTATTTTCTTTTCTTTCTTCTTCTTTCTCTTGCTTTGGCCATACCAGCAGCAGCCGAATGTTCGGGTTTCCTGAATTGGTTTAAGGGTTTTCAAATTTAGTCAATCTTACACAGAATTTTGCACCCAAGGTATCGAAATAATTCTATCTTTTATTTTTATTAACTTCATAGCAAATTAGGAGTAAAATAGCTTAGTATTGGGGTTCAAAGAAATGATATTTTAAAATGGAGGAAAAATAGATTTCCTCTTAAAATTTAAATTTTACCCTCAAGATTCGTATTATTTTACGTTCAAAATATAATTTTTGACCCTAAGTAAAATCGAGGAAAAGATTAACCCCAGCTGACTATTGTGTGTTTATTTTTCCGCCTTGTGTGTTTAAATTCCTGTACTGTACCCTCTGGGCCACATTCTCAATACGTCTCCATGGTCCTTTCTCCAGAAGACAATACGAGGATGGGGCACTGAGTACTTTTATTTACTTTACTGTCTCTGTACCCTCTGGGCCACATTCTCAATACGTCTCCATGGTCCTTTCTCCAGAAGACAATACGAGGATGGGGCACTGAGTACTTTTATTTACTTTACTGTCTCTGTACCCTCTGGGCCACATTCTCAATACGTCTCCATGGTCCTTTCTCCAGAAGACAATACGAGGATAGGGCACTGAGTACTTTTATTTACTTTACTGTCTCTGTACCCTCTGGGCCACATTCTCAATACGTCTCCATGGTCCTTCTTCCAGAAGACAATACGAGGATGGGGCACTGAGTACTTTTATTTACTTTACTGTCTCTGTACCCTCTGGGCCTCTCACAATACGTCTCCATGGTCCTTTCTCCAGAAGACAATACGAGAGAAGGCACTGAGTACTTTACATTTTTCATTTTATTGTAATATTTTGGATGGCTGACAACTAACTTTCTGACATAAGTTAAAGGAGTAGAAAGAGCCTAGGTGACTCACTACACATATCATGTTTTCTGGAAAAATAGCACGGGGTTTGGAAATTATTATGTGTATATACTGACAAATAGAAAATTTATACATTCTACTCTATCTTACAGATTTTCTGTGAAAAACTTAACCGGAGAAGGTGAGGAGACTCGAACCAACATTTGTATTGTGTTATATGTTAAACCCACTAACACCAGACTGAAATGGGACCCATGGTCAATTAAAGATGGAAAATGCTATATAGGTCCAGAATACGAGACCTGACACTGCCTACATGTAAGGGATGTAAATGTTCTAACTGTTTAGAACGTAGGCGTTAAAATGGTGTCGGGGAGTCGAGGACTTGTAGTCTCTAACGCAGTATGGACCCATGGAGTGTCTGAGAATTGTCGGGTAAAAACTGGGTGAAGGCATTCGTGTTATTAAATCCAGTTTTATATGTTGTGTGATATTGATTATTTTATTGATCTCTTGTATTGGTATTGATACACCAAATGGTAAGGCTGAAATATGGTGGCTCTCTCAGAATAAGTCCCTGTGTAAGGAGGGCACTGGAAATCATGCATTATCATGCATTTGACATTTGCATGTGATAATTATGTTCATAAGTTAAATCTGTGGAAGATAATAACTTTGTAAAGTTTGATATTTGCCGTTGGGCTATAATTGCTGAGATTAGCCGAACACAGTTTGCGAACCGCTGGGTTGGACGTGTTAGTAGGCTGTGGTCGACCGCCATCAACCGTTGGTGTTGGATGGGCTAGTAGACCGGGTCGTGGAGACCGTATGCACTTGCAAGTTGCTATATTATTTCCGTGGAGGAATTAATATTAGTTCTGATTGGAACTCTAAATGGGGGCTGACCCCGGTGTTGTGACATGGCTGGGGACCGACCCCGGTGTTAACAATACAATCTGAATAAAAACCTTAGAAGGCGATCCTAGGGTGAAAATGAGATATGCTGATAACATGTCTTTCTATGACATGCATTGCTTATGCATTGTTGCATTAAAATCATTGGATTTTATGGTGCATTGTTGCATTAAAATCATTGGATTTTATGGTGAGTTTTCCCCACTGGGCTGTTGCTCACGTCCCTTACAATACAGGATCTGAATCAGAGGAAGGATTGGAGGGACCAGTGGTACCTCGTTGAAAGTCGGAACTTAGAAGTTCCTAAGGTTTTCCGCACGTGGAAACCATATGCTTGCTTAAATATGTTTGAGTATTTGTAATAAATATGCCTCATGTGGCATAAGAAACTTATGTCTGTAAGTTTTAATGTCGTATACATTATATCCACTATGTTTTCGTGCGTAACGCTGATGAGACAAATGAAAATATTCGTGGTGTGATATGGGTTGTATATGGGGACATATGGTATATGTTTGAGTTCATGTGTGAAAAGCACGTGTGACATTTTCTAGGATCGGATTTTGGTAAACTTGAAGATCCAGCCCAGTTATGACGTTGGGTGATTAGAGTTTATTGTTTTAAAAAAAAAAAAATTAGTCGCGTTCCGGGCCCACATCTGGGTTCGGGGCGTGACAAACCATGTGAATAACCAACTCACAAGAGGAAAAATGAGGAAACCAAAGTTACTTATCACCCACATGGGTTTAGCTCAGCTGGTTACCTCCCGTCTTAAGAAGCGGGAGGTCACGGGTTCGAACCCCCATGGCCTAACCTTGGTGTGCCTTAAGGGTAGAGTTCCACCCTTGGGGATTTTATGTTGGGTATCCACGGTTTCCCATATGTAAATTTAAAAAAAAAAAATTACTTATCGATCTTCTTCTAAATTTTACAATCATAATAGTGAAAGTAAAAAATATTTCCTGATTCATGTGGGATTTACTTATTAATAATTTAAACTATTGACCATAATCTACTTCTTTCCTTAGATGTCCATAAACAAATTTATCCAACTATTAAGTTCATCATTCTTCAATCAATATAAGTGACATGGAACTCGTTTAAAAAAAAAAACTATACAGAAGTTGTTAATTTTTAATGACCAAAATACCTTTGTTTCAATCCATGAAACATTATGTGAATGGTGGTACTGTAAATTTTCTAGTCTTCATTATCAAACCATTCACTTATTAACATAAATAAATTTCAAAATGTTGCTTAGTAAATTATATTTAGTCATGAATTAAATAATTATACTATAATTTTTTTTTAATTTACATGTAAAAACCCACGGGATACATCAATAAAATAACTCCCACACATTAATAGATAGAAAATAAAGTGAAGAGGTGCAGTGCTTTTTTCCTTTTTTTTTTTCTTTTAACTTGGCTGTTGAAGGGATGAGTTCTTGAAAGATTAGAAGCAATTGTTGGGAAAGGAGGTCTCAATTAAGGAGGGAAGAAGTTGGTCGGGTCACCATGTGAGCATGAAATGTACTTGGTCTGTCGCTTGGTCATTCCTAGTTGGAAAGTTTATTCAACTGCAAAATTGCTATTAGATTCTAAAGTAACCAATCAAGTTTAAACTAAATGATCTAATTTCTTTGTTAAATACTTCATTAAGTGGCTTAAGCTCTTTTGTCGCCATTGCAGGACACATCTAATCGTCTTTTAACTGTGTAAGACTAATTTAGGAGTAAGGACCATCAGCAGAGAGAGAGAGAGAGAGAGAGAGAGAAGAGAGAACGGGTCCATGGTGGCTACACATTTGTCAACCAAGAAAACTAAATTATGGACCCAGCCTAGGATGGACTTAGACCAACATTAAAAAAAATTGAATGGTGACGATTGTAAATTAAATGAAAAAGAGATAACAATAAGTATTCTTTATATAATTTTTTCGTTATGAGTCATTTGCTATACTTTTATAGAATAAAATGTACAGTAAAAAAGATAAACAAATAAAGTTAAAATGATAGAAAGTGTTTGCCATATTGAGTTAGTGGATTAACTATAAAAAAGAGGTAAAAATAATAAAATTAGGATTAAAATTATTTAATAGATGACAATTTGAGAGAAACTCATTTGAGGTGATTTAGATATATAAAAAGAAAATTAGAGACAACGAGAATACATAAAGTTAAGTATAAGGAAGAGGGGTATATAACTGAAAAGATAAAGAAAAAATATAAAAAAAAGAAAGATAAATAGTAGAATTATTAATTGTATAGTTTATGATATAGTCAAATAAAGGAGTAGATCTCAAAAGGTTTTATGGCTTGGGTACGGTGATCCTGACCTTTGATTTTAAACTTTTAAATAACAATATCTCATACTCATCAAAATTTAAAGGCCGAGATTATATATCTTAGACCATCAATTAATAATGAAACTTTATATACACTATATCCATAATATCACCAATCAAATGAATCTAAATTCGTGAAACCTTCAATAGATCTAATAGCATTTCTTATTGGCATGTCTCGGTATTGTGTCTCGTAAACCTAACTCTTCTAATCTTATATTTTGTATTATTTACAAACTTTAATAATTTAATTGAATCAATTAAATATATCATTAAACCTCTCAAAATTGTAATAATTTATTTCAATTGATGTAGACACCGTTGGCGTATAATGCCTCCAAGAAATGAACCTACAAATTTTCATGAATGTGCACATGACTTGTTTTTGTAAAGTCAATTAGACGAAAATAGAAAGCGCCAAGAAAAAGCAGCCCCATCGTAAATGATCAAGCTAAAATAGACATTTGAGATGACTATATAAATCACAAATTATATAAAATAAAAGAAAATTTTGTGATTTGTTAGAATATAATTAAATTGTTTTTAAGATTTTTATCTCATATAAAATAAAAATCTATTATTTAAAATAGATGGAATAATGGGTGGCCTTTGGTCATTTGATTCATTTCTCATAGACCCATTAATTTGAATGTGAGATCCATGCAAATTTACATGCTTAATAGGAAAAGATAAATTAATAAATCTAAATATTAGTGAATGTTGATTATGATTAATTCACATGCATTAATTAATAAATTTATATAGTCAATTTTAAATAGATGGAATAAGACTTCAATTATAGTGATAAAATCACTTGGTAGTTGTGTTGTTTCATAGAGATGGCATGTTGTGTGTAGAAAAAGAATCATCTAAATGGTCCAATAACATTGAACTTTTATTTTTTTTCTCTTTTTGTTGATAACTTTAGGGAAAACAACAAAACATGAGAAGGTTTTGTGCAATCAGACACACAGGCCCCCACCCACCTGAGGCTCACTTCAAGATAAATCTAAATATTTGAATTAATTAATTTAAAAAAAAATCAATATTTTTTATATCCATTTGATGCATCCTAATATTTAAATTTAACATCACATATAACAATAAGTATATAGTTGTTTTATTTTTATCTTAAAAAAATTAAAGCTACAATAATTTAATAAAGTTTTTTTTTAATATAGTTTGATGGCACTCATCATAAATTATTCAATCATCTAAATATTTTCATCATAAAAAAGTCTTACATTCTAAGTTAAAAATCTCTAAGACCCCTTATCTCTATAAAAATGCATCAAAGATTCGGGTCAGGTTTTGATATGACTCGAGAAATGATGCAGGTCGGGCCATGCAAGTCGGGTCAGCTGGTCTGGTCGGATTGAGAAGAAAAAAATCCCCATGGAAGTCGGGTCGGATCGGGTTGAGAGATTTTCAAGTTAACCCGACCCAGTTAAAATTAGATTAAAATGAGTTTAAAATGTGGGCCGGATCAGAATTTGGGTTGAGTTGGATTAGAATTTGGATCGGGTCAGTTTGGATTGACAATTTCGGGTCAAAAGTTTGAGTCGGGTTGAGTTTCATATTTTATTGACTCGAGTCGAATTAGATTTTAAAAAACCCGACCAGACTCGACCCTATTTCAGCCCTAGATTCCCCTTTACAAAGTGGCACAAAAATGCAACAATAATTATCTAAATTGTCTAACTAATATTCATGGTTAAGCAAGTGTCCAACCCTAGATGAGGACATTGCAACCCCATGTCTTACCCAAAGGGGCCATAGGGCTAGACCCCTCAAGCCTTTTTAGGTGTGCCCCCCCTCAGCAAGGTTTGTGATCTTATATAACTTTATCTTTATTTTAGTCTTTATATCTCTCTTTGTTGTTATCCCCTTATCTTTAAACGATTTGATTAATGAGTCACAAAACTATCCATTCTTTGACAGATGGGCATACGAAAAGGTATTCCCTAAAAGATCATGTATCAAGACTTGGGTCTGTTGGAAAGGGAGTAAAGCTTTGTTAAGTGGGGGACCAAAATAGCTTTCAAACCCGACATGTTTGTTAAATAATTATCTACTTTAAGAAGTACCATGTATAATGATGCTATCTTAGTTTACTATTAAAGTATTAATTTAATGTTTATGTACCTGTAAAATAAGTATACTTAGAATGTGACACTAGTCACTGTTATTCAGTGTTTTCACTTTTGTGTCGAAATGAATGTAAATATTAACCAATACACTTTATTGAGTTGCCATTACATTAGATAATATGGTTGCTATAATATTATAAAATTTATTCTGTCATTAGATTATAGCTATTTATTGTAAAGTGTGACTTTCTATTATTGTATACTTTGTGCATTATGTATGTAACTCATCTTGTTTTAGCGACGATGGCTACTTTTGGATGATGGGTAGAGGGGTGAAAATGAAAGTAACTTTTGTTTATTCTCGTTGGGTAATGAATGAAATGGGTGAGAAAATCTCAAGTTTCTCTTCTCTCATACAAATTTGAAAACCCCTTCGCTATAATAGATAATCACGTTACCTTTACTTTAAGATAATTTTTTTTCTTATACATTTTCACTGTAATTACCAAACAATAGAAGGAAAACCCATGTTCAAGAGGAACTCGTGTTTAAAAAAAAATTCTGCAAAATTTACCTGCAATTAACAACAGAATATACTCGATAAGAACTTTTTCCTAAATGAAAATATGATCTTCCTGCAGAATAGCATAAACCCTGCTTATGCTAACTCACATGTCAAAAGTGCTGAAATGTCACCATAGGCCAAATTTGGTTCACTGATTTAAGGGCAACTATTGAAATTTTAATCATTGCTTACATGAGAAAATTGATTTTAAAACATTTTAAGATTAGTTGATGTGCTCAATAGCCATGTTGCTTGGGTTTCAATGACTATAAAGATCCATGTTATGCAACTCATATCAAGAATGCCCTAGCCTAGACCTAACATGATAGAGAGTGGGCTGAAAACTTTCTACAAGAGTACAATGTATGATTCAACCGATCGATTCAAATCATTGATTAATGGAGAAGGAAAGTAGAATTCCAATCATGAGATAGTTTTTATTAAGAAAAGAGGTATTTTTTTAAAAAAAATTATTCTTCTTTCATGTTTGTTAGAATTTTAAATGAAAATGTACATTAATATTTGTAAAATAGTTGTTTTTTTTAAATAATTATTTATAAAAACTACTTTCTTATATTGAGATAGGAACGTTCATTTTGTAAGATTAAACATGACCTACAATTAAATTTGAAATTTTATATAGAAAATCTTAAGTCAAGAACATTATATTAAACATAATGACCCCGTCGCTTAAAAAAGGATTAAATCTACAGTAGATTTCAATGGGGTTTGCTCTTTGAAGTATATCATCTCATATGAGACATTTTATACAAATTTTAATTTCTCAAAATTTGATTTTTATTTAAATTTAGATTTAATTTTTATTTACATCTATTTAACAATTTAGATTGTTATTTCTTTTTAATTACTGTGATAAAATTCTTCACTCGAAATTGCATCCATAGAAGAAGCTTGATTTCTTCGGAGGCTATGTGAGGAAGAAGAGTCAAGGGGGTTCACTGAAGTGGCCAACTTTGGTTCTTACTTCTTACCAGTGACCATCCAAGCAGCATGTTATCAGAAAGTACGGTCAACATCACTGTCCTTTCACTTCTGCCCAATCAGTCACTCACGTGATCCAGCTGTCTCTATCCAGGTTCATCAGAACGTTATTTAAATTCTTATATAAAATATAATTTAAATAAATATTTATTAAAAAATCAAGGCTTGGGCTCATTTTTAGCTTGTTTAGCTAAATGGATGGATTTTTACTAATTGAATACACCTATGAAACCCTTCGAGCTTTTCAAATCATTTATATAGTGTGCGTGCAAACATGGTCATTTTCTTTTAAAGCTTTACAAAATAGTACTGAAAAAACTTTCCCTTTAAGCATTAAATTCTGATTTATTACATTACATTGCTTGTGTGGATCATTTTAATAAATTACACCATTATTGTGTGTAGCCACTCGGTTTTTCTGCCTCTACATATCCATTTTTGAAATTTCGGGTGAAATTACGATTTTACCCCCGTGTTTCCAATCATTCGAATGAATGCCCAGTTCATTCCCAGTTCATTTTGGCATTCATTCGAATGAATACCCATGTGTAATTTCAATTCATTCGAATGAATGGGCTGAGCAGAAATACAGAATACTGCTCAACCCATTCATTCGAATGAATGAGGCTCATTCATTCGAATGATTTAAATAATAAAATTTATTTTAAAACTTTACAGTTATTTTTAATCACTTTGTATTTTCAAAATTTCTCAAATTGAATATCTAAATTAATTAAAATAACCTGATAAAAATACCTTAAGACTTCAAGGTCTTTTGACACTTCCAAATGTGTTTTTGACACACCCTAGGGATACCCTTATTTGTAAAATACTGTGTTTTAAATATTTAGGAGTGTCAAAAGACCTTAAAGTCTTAAGGTATTTTTATCAGGTTATTTTAATTAGTCTAGATATTCAATTTCAGAAATTTTGGAAATACACAGTGCTTAAAAAATAACGGTCTATGTTTTAAAATAAAGACAGTTATTTTTAAGCACTGTGTATTTTCAAAATTTCTCAAATTGAATATCTAGAGTAATTAAAATAACCTGATAAAAATACCTTAAGACTTCAAGGTCTTTTGACACACCCTAGGGATACCCTTATTTGTAAAATACTGTGTTTTAAATATTTAGGAGTGTCAAAATACCTTGAAGTCTTAAGGTATTTTTATCAGATTATTTTAATTAATTTAGATATTCAATTTGAGAAAATTTAAAAATACACAGTGCCTAAAAAATAAGTGTAAAATTTTAAAAAAATTTAAACAAATGTATATACTGTATACTGTAAGTTCACAGAACGGCCATTCGATTCGTTCAGTCATTCGAATGAGAACGGGTCATTCGAATGAATGGATTGTTGATTCGAATGACCGTTCATTCGTTGTTCATTTCGAAGGAAACGAACGAATGAAATTACTATTCATTCGAATGAATGGGCTGAGCAGTATTCCGTGTTTCTGCTCAGCCCATTCATTCGAATGAATTAAAATTACACATGGGCATTCATTCGAATGATTGGAAATGCGGGAGTAAAATCGTAATTTTATCCAAAATTTCAAAAACGGGTGTGTAGAGGCAGAAAAACCGAGTGTGTGTAAGTGCTCCCTTATTGTGCTGCTCCAAACCAACTGATTGTCCTTAACGAGTGTGCTCATGTCATGGTGTCTCTTATTCAACTTTGATCTTGACATATATTTATCAAAATTTCGAAAATCAAGATTAAATAGATAATATGATTACTTGATGAGGATTGATCTCATGGCCATATTCATTCGAGACTTGTGATAGTTCCAAGTCATCCCACACAATAGGGGAGAGAACCCGTGTACATTTATCAAAATTAAATAGATAATATCAGTACCGGTCTGATATTTTAAGGACCTAGACGAACTCTTAAAATATGCCTTTTATACACTCACAAAAAATAAAATCATACATTTTTTTTACAAAATGTGAAACATCCAAATAATCATAATATGATAAAACCTTACATACTCTATTAGATGAAAGGGTTAACCTTAGAGTTGCCCTTCTAAGTTTGTACCATACTATATTTATAAGGTTCCCTATTAAGGGATTGTAACATCTATTTATACAAGGAGTAATGAGAAAGACTATTGAGCCAAAATTCTACATACTCCATATCTATATAATCAACTATCCAACACACTATATTTACAGTGATTAACAAGCACTCGTCTAAGTCCGTGGGCTGAAATCGGACCAGGTTGGGTCAGATTTTTTAAAACTCAATCCAACCCAAGTTACTAAAATATGGAACCGACCCGACCCGAACGTCTCAACTCGGCCCGAATTATAATCTGACTCAACCCAAATTCTGACCCGACCCGTATTTTGAACCCATTTTAGCCTAAATTTAATCGGGTCGGTTGGGTTTGATCGGATTGAGTCGGGTTAATTTGAAATCCCTCAACCCGACTAGATCTGAATTCAATGTGGGTTTTTATCTTCTCAACTTGACCCGACTTTCAGAACCCAACCCGAGTTTCACCCCCAAGTCCCTGTAACTCGTTAGAAAGAGGTAATGCATGGTTGTAAATCAAACTCCCGCTTTAGAATACAGTTCAAATTTTGAAAACGAGCAACCCAACGGCAAGTGCCAGCTGGACCAAAGTTTAAATCTCAAACGGTAGAATCACTAACAATAGTCGCGCGCGTAACTGCACCGTCCAAATGCCAGAGTTTCACACGCGTACAAGGATCATGACGTCCATCAGGTCACCATGCTGGATGGGCGGATAAGATTTCACCCACGTGGCGCATAGAGGAAAATATCTCTTTCTAAACGCCCACATTCTCACCTCTCTCTCCGTCGGTCCAACGGCTCCTTCGCCTCTACTCTCCTTTATAAATTACTTCCACCATAGCAAAAGGCACCCCTTGTTCTCAAGTCTCTCTCTCTCTCTCTCTGAGTTTCTCCTCGCAGGATAAGTGTAAGAAAAATGAGGGAGTGCATCTCTATTCACATAGGCCAGGCCGGTATCCAGGTTGGGAATGCCTGTTGGGAGCTTTACTGTCTTGAACATGGAATTCAGGTGAAAGTTTCCTCTATGTTTATTCTTTGTGGCATCCTCATAAGTGGCTCTACCATGAATGTTGATGCTTCATGCATTTCCACAACTATATATATGAGAACCTTTCTGTTCATTTCATTAAATATAAAGAAATGTCTAAATGGGTATTGCCCAGATCAATGATCGGATGCATTTTAGTGATGGGTAGACAATTGGGTTTCACATCCAAATAGACATTTGTGGATGCTGTTCTTACTCTGGATCCTGGTTTCTTTTGCAGCCTGATGGGCAAATGCCAAGTGATAAGACAGTAGGTGGTGGAGATGATGCCTTCAATACCTTCTTCAGTGAGACAGGAGCAGGGAAACATGTCCCCCGTGCTGTCTTCTTGGATCTGGAACCTACTGTGATTGACGAAGTGCGAACAGGGACCTACCGTCAACTGTTTCACCCAGAGCAACTGATTAGCGGCAAAGAAGATGCAGCGAATAATTTTGCCAGAGGCCACTACACTAGTAACCACTTTACATCTGTTTTCATGAAAAATTCATGAATTCTGCACTTCGAATTATTTCCTTGGTTCTAACATTTTCACTTTTCGGTGAGAAGTTGGGAAAGAGATTGTAGACCTGTGCCTGGATCGCATCAGGAAGCTAGCCGATAACTGCACTGGTCTACAAGGGTTCCTTGTTTTCCATGCTGTTGGTGGAGGAACAGGTTCTGGGCTTGGATCTCTGCTGCTAGAAAGGTTGTCTGTTGATTACGGCAAGAAATCAAAGCTCGGTTTCACAGTCTACCCTTCCCCGCAGGTCTCAACCTCTGTTGTTGAGCCCTACAACAGTGTCTTATCAACTCATTCTCTTCTAGAGCACACAGATGTCGCCGTTCTCCTTGACAATGAGGCCATCTATGATATCTGCAGAAGGTCGCTTGACATTGAAAGGCCAACGTACACCAATCTCAATAGGTTGGTCTCACAGGTGGGTATATGTTGATTGGATGAACTCTGCCCTATTGAAGACCTGATAGTTATTGCTGATTGTGGATTGACATTCTTCTTCCTGTTATCTACTTCAGGTTATTTCCTCATTAACGGCATCGCTGCGTTTTGACGGAGCCCTTAATGTGGATGTCACGGAATTCCAAACCAATTTGGTTCCCTATCCACGCATCCACTTCATGCTTTCTTCATATGCTCCAGTGATCTCAGCGGAGAAAGCATATCATGAGCAACTTTCTGTTTCAGAGATCACCAACACTGCATTTGAGCCATCATCTATGATGGCAAAATGTGATCCTCGCCATGGGAAATACATGGCCTGCTGTTTGATGTACAGAGGTGATGTAGTCCCAAAAGATGTCAATGCAGCAGTGGCAATGATCAAGACAAAGCGGACAATCCAATTTGTGGACTGGTGCCCAACTGGATTCAAGTGTGGAATCAACTACCAACCGCCCACTGTTGTCCCTGGAGGGGATTTAGCCAAGGTTCAGCGGGCCGTGTGCATGATCTCAAATTCAACAAGTGTTGCAGAGGTGTTTTCGAGGATCGATCACAAGTTTGATCTAATGTATGCAAAGAGGGCATTTGTTCACTGGTATGTGGGTGAGGGCATGGAGGAGGGAGAATTTTCAGAAGCAAGGGAGGATTTGGCTGCCTTGGAGAAAGATTATGAAGAAGTTGGAGCAGAATGTGCAGAAGGAGACGATGATGAAGGGGATGAATATTAGATTTACATGGACATCAGATTATTATGACTATGCTTCCTCTGTGTTGTTTTTGCTTTATATAACCAAATGGACTCATTGGTCATAGTTATATGGTACTTATGTATTTGTTTCTTCAAGTGAACTAGTGAACTGGTTTCTTATGCTTCAGGGCCTATGTTAGTGAACTAGACACTAATTTATGTTTTGAAAGAAGGAAAGTTCATTGACATCTATTATGTCAACCCATCCTGTTTGGTTGATTCACAACAAAAACTACAAATCAATTCCCCGTCTATATACCACACACTTTGTTTT
The DNA here is from genome assembly GCA_022113865.1 of Chimonanthus praecox. Taxonomy (NCBI): domain Eukaryota; kingdom Viridiplantae; phylum Streptophyta; class Magnoliopsida; order Laurales; family Calycanthaceae; genus Chimonanthus; species Chimonanthus praecox. The sequence continues at coordinate 58,111,666 of CM039093.1, forward strand.
GTCTTAGATCTACTAATTTTCAAACTGGGCACCTCAGGAGCTTCTTCCCATTATATCCTGTTTGGTTGATTCACAACAAAAACTACAAATCAATTCCCCATCTATATACCACACACTTTGTTTTGTCTTAGATCTACTAATTTTCAAACTGGGCACCTCAGGAGCTTCTTCCCATTATAATTCTATTTTTTCAAATTAATTGAATTCTTGTTTTCTTATTTCTTAAACCAGGTACTACTCCATCTACCATGACACTTGAAAACTAAACAAAGACACTCCAATTATAAAGCTAATCCTTGTCATCTCGCCACATAATTATTATTACACTAATTATTGCTGCATGTACACTAATTGTACTCAGTATTCAGTGAAGTACAACTCTAGTGACAAACAAAGACTTCATGTGAGTGAAATGATTCAAGTACCCTCAACATGGCTTGATGAGAAAGAATTTTTATTAGTCGATACTTCTAATTTGGATTCCTTCCACTAGAGAAGCCTCCCCTCCCTCCTCTCCTCCCCTGTGAGTTGAGAAGGTGTTTTTTTTCTAAAGTAAGAATATGACAGGGTCCCCCATAACCAACATTTTGACAGTGTACTGATATTATGAACTAGTCTAACATTTTGAATAAAATAAAATAAAACCATTAGACGGCAAATATCTTTAGCACTCTTGCATTGAGAACTTAAGCAAATTACAATTGAATTACAACTAGAGTGCTGAAGTAACTGTAACATCCATCAAATTTGCTGAATGTAAAAACTGTATCAATGAAGGGCATTTCATAAATAAGTCTGAGCTCTCATAATTTGCAATACAAACTGTATCAATGAAGGGCATCTCATTCTCTGCAAGATAATAAGTCTGTAATATAAATTTCAAGGAATTCATGTGAGTTGACAGTTTGCACTTTGCAATTTGCAATACATGCTGTATCAAGGAAGGCATTTCATTCTCTGCAAAATGGAAGTGCCAATGAGTTCAGTGTTTATATATAACCACTTCTTTCAACCAGTTCCTGTGAAATGTAAATGCATGTCACTCACCTGTCTTTCAACTTCAATGGCTGACTGAGCAAGCCTTCGTTTCAGCACGGTCTTCTCATGTTCACAGGTCTCCAACTTGGTATCTGTCAGTACAATTTTTATCAATTATAGACAATTTAGTCAGATAATCGCCATGAAAAGAATTCCATGGTCCAAAATAATCATTACAGCACCAATACATGTGAATCAGATTTTGAACTATTATCATTAGGGATACTGATAATACTCCTACCTGATGAATCTAAACTCAGTGTTCAACAGCAGATCCTTTGCCAGGTTTGGCGTCAAATGAGTTTAGATCCTCATGAGTCGAAGACCTATTCTTGACCAGGGCACTAGTTTCCCAGGTGAGATGCCTTTTGAGTCATATAGCAGAGTGAACCAAATGAAGCTGGGACTGAGGACTATTATCATTACAGCACCAATACATGTGAATCAGATTTTGAACTATTATCATTAGGGATACTGATAATACTCCTACCTGATGAATCTAAACTCAGTGTTCAACAGCAGATCCTTTGCCAGGTTTGGCGTCAAATGAGTTTAGATCCTCATGAGTCGAAGACCTATTCTTGACCAGGGCACTAGTTTCCCAGGTGAGATGCCTTTTGAGTCATATAGCAGAGTGAACCAAATGAAGCTGGGACTGAGGACTAATTATTGTTCCACAGTTCAATAAAGATACAAATGGTGTTTGGAACAGAATATGAAATGAAGAAATGCATTCCATATCTCAAAACTGCATGTTTGGAGCCTAAAGTGGAAGCAGCTTGAATATTTGGGTATAAGTGGTGGTGGTCCATAACTGTATGCATTTGCTATGGATTGGAAACTAGAAACTGCAATAATCAGTGTTTACCCTTCCCAAATCTTCATCTTAGTTGATCACTGATACCAATACTGGAATAGATAACCATTCGTCCTGTCAAAATATCTAAATACTCAACCAACCGAAATGCCTAAGCCAAAATTATCCCATTTTCAAGTTACTGAATGCAAACAGTATAGAAAGATTATAAAACTGAATTGGAATAAATGACAAAAAAGGTACATCTATATGTCACATCCACTAAGAAATAAGATAACAAGGTTGATTGGTTCTCACCATAATAGTAGGTTGACAGAATGGTGATGCGTTCAGTAGGCTGGAAATGAAAAAAATTATTAGTTAGTTTTCAACCACCATAACTTCAAAAGCATGGAAATTCTGCACATCTATATTGGCTATAGAAATCATATAATTCTGCAAACATGGCATGAAAACAGTTATAAACACAAGCACTGAAGCAAAAGAAACTAGGTATTATAATTCCAAATCTGTAACTTGTACATGAGGCGATCCTTCTGGGGTTAGGCAGTAATGACTGATCAGCAACAATGACTCCCATAGACTCAATGTGCTGATTTGACCATCATTGTGCATAATAAGAGTGGATAAGAATACAGATGTAACCTGTAGATACCAAGCCTATTTTGGTGATTCTGGATCAAATAGTGAAACCGTATAAGGGCACCGTACCATGGTCTGAATTGAAAAAACCATGGTTTGGACATGATTGGATTACAAAAAGGATTTTGGATCAAAGAAGAATCAGAATGGCTTCAGAGAGATGCAATTGTTAATGCATGGCTGTAACATGCAGCAAAAGGGCACCTAAATTAGTGTCCCAGCAATAAAGTTGGTCCCATTCAAAAACTAAAATTTAAAGCATAATCAAAACCTTACGAAATCCCTCTAGAAGGTCCTGGAATCCCCTAAAATCATTTTGACAGAACTAAACCTTTAGTTCATTCATTCTACCTCTGTGAGTATAGATAGAACCACACCCTTCCCTTGCAAAGGACTAGGTTCCAAGCAATGAAATTCTGCCTAAATCCTTCTAATAATTCTAAGCAAAGTGATGCGGGACAACTAATAGGATAACCCTAAATACCTAATGTGGTTTCCTAAAAATTAAAAAAAGATGAGAATAGTGCACCCTAAGCTAAAATGGGCTAAAATTAAAATCCAATTAATACTAGCAATTAATTAATATAAATTTTAATACAGATAATCATGCAAATTCTTGGAATCTAGTGTAAACAAATCCATGAAAATAAATAAAAGGGGATGGAATGATTTTGAACAAAAAGAGGACTGTGATTTTAAATAAAATGGCTATGGTTTTAAATGAAATAGACATGTATACTTAAAAGGCATGTGGTTTGAGAAGGGAATAAAAGGATAAGGAAGAAAGGCACGATGAGTGGAAAGGGGGCTCACGAAAGCCACGGAGACTTGCGGCAACAAGGTGGAAGGCTCGGGATGGCAGCGATAGCACTTATGGGGTCTAAGGAAGGGAGTGACGAAGGCAAAGAGGATTTTGGAAGGTTTAAAGGGGTGTACGGCAGCAAGAAAAGGCAATTTATGGAAGGGCGAAACTGATGGCATGAGTTTTAGGATTGGGAGAAGGTAAAGGAGCAGTTGGGAAGGGGCGGAAGGTTGCAGAGGGAGTTTGGATGAGAGGTGAAGGCTATAGGGGGGGGGGAATCTGGAAGAAGAAGATGGCCTCATGCTGTGCTCTCACGCCATGGCCTCACGCCAAAAAAGAATCGCTCCAATCTTGTTTACGGAAACTCAAGCTTTTATTCATATCATCGTGTGTTTACAAAAGAGAGAGGAATAACTTATATAAGCTTACAAAAAAAACTTATGACCAAAATACCCTTGCATAAAAAAGGAACTAACTAAAATAAAAAAGAAAAGAAAAGAAACTACTAAAATAAAATAAAACACGGCAACACCTTATAGAGGTGCGCCACATCACAAAGAAAAACAAGAATGATGTCATGTGCTAATTCCTATAGTAAGTCTTCATGGCATCCTCTTAAGAATGTAAAGTTCCTCCAATCATAACACTGAACATTACAAAAAACAAATTTCTTGTAGAAATTTCATGATGATAAATCATAAGCCACATTTTTCTGAATTAATAGAATCATCCAATTATTAAGGAAACAAAATGTCTGAAAACACAATATAGGAGTATACCATTACAAAGATGCCCTCTTGACGAGTTGGTAGTACCTCAAGCTTCTTTAGTGTCTCATCACCTTTAGTAACTTTCCCAAATATTGCATACTGAACAATGTAATACATGTGAGTATTATATCAAAAAGAAGCATATAGAAATACAGTTCTGAAGTCATCCCTTCAAACGATGTATATCAAGTACAGCAATACCTGGCCATCAAGGTGAGGTGCATCACCTAGAAGGATTGAAAACGAGGATGATGCACTGTTTGGATCAGAGTACCTAAAACAGTAATGCAATACATATTATGCAGATTAAATAGAGTTGAATTGAATGACTTAGCACTTACAACGCAGAAAATGACCAACTAAGATGTAGAACAGCGACAAAAGAGTACAAGCAGTAGTTCATCCACTATTCAATGATGATGGGCATTTCTACAACTGAAGTTTGAACCCCTTGCATCAGCGTTAGAAATTTAGTTTTAGGTCATCATCACTGTCAGAAGGCTCAACTTTAGCCTATGCCCAACTTTCTGATTTAAATGACAATGTCCTATTATCCTCTCCCTTTCTCGTGGTACTGGTGTGCCATAGTATTATACCATAATGTACGGATAATACCGGTCCACGCACAGGTGTGCAAATGGCTGTCCCCTTAAAAAAAAAAAATTTAGTAATTTTTGATGCTTTTTTTTTTTTTTGGTTTAAGTCTTTTCTCTTTTATTAAATGATCCAATCTTTAAAGCATCCCATATTGATGAATATCTGTTTTATAGTGTTTTCTATAGTAAGATCTTTTTATAGCCTTCCTTTTATATATAATTTTTTTTATAACAAACTAAGGACAAGAGAATTGATTAAGTCATATTTTACAAGTTTCTTGAAGTATTAGGATATCTGATCCACATGCAAGTCTAAAGATGAATGAGCTTACATATTGCAGGATTTCCGGTAATGAAAACCTAAAATATTCCTACTATTCAAATATAGCAGCTGTCACTCATCACTTAACCAAGAAATCAGACCTAAAAATATGACTTCAGAGATCTTCCAGGTTCAGGACTCAAGGCTACTCCATTTTGTCAATGTTATTTTTTGTTTCTCCCTCCATTAACGACAATATATTTCTTGATGCTCAGGGCCCTCTAGTTAAATGAAATTTCTTATAAATCTATGTTTTAAAACAATTATGAAATTTATTTGTAACAAAACATAATATTAAAATAGAGCCAATGGCACAAAAAAAAGAGAGAGTACCAAACTCAACGTAGCGACCTTCCAAACAAGGATCACCGAGTTCAAACTAACTAGCGAGTAGTGGCTCCCATTCTGGAACAACCAACAGATGATGCATTTTCTTCAGTAAGTATTTTCCAACCCTTACCAATATAGGAGATATGTTCTAGAACCTGCTCAGCACTCACGCATGCCTCCTAACCAGATATGGGTGTAAGCAACTTTATTCTCAAAATAACTTTTTTTATTGAGCAGATCACATTAGAATGGATCAGCAAGTGGTCGTTTCAGCATCCTCCAAGCATTTGATAGACCATTGATGAATCTCTTTCCTCAATTCCTTCAATACTCAAGCATGAGAATGCTATCATTTAGTCCGCTCCAGCGGAAGCCATTAGTTTTCACAGGGGTGGCACAAAAGAACTGTAGCGACTGTCTCACCACCTTAACACTACATTCAATACAAAAAGGCTAAATGGTAGACCTGTCATAAATCCTTCTTCAAGAGGCGATTTATGACACAACATTGAAGAGATTGGAAATGAATATACTGGACAACAGTTTGAGGATTTATAAAGAGTCAAGTTAAAGCACCAACCTCACAGGATGATTCTAGAAACAGAAAAGTGGGAAGGTATGAGGAATGCTTGCATACCATCTCCAATTCCATATCCTTAAATGGAGCCTATATAGGAAATATTCATGAAATGCCATCTTCTACATGGATTATTTAAAATGAGCAGCATACTTAGGTCAAACATCTAAACATGATGTTTATGAATCTTATATATGAATGATGTTCATGAAATGTCATCTTCTACGTTGCATGGGTTCTCTGAAATTAGTAGTTACCTAGGTCGAGCATGTATTCAAGACAATATTTTCTTGCACCATATTTTTTCTGAAACTATATATTAATTGATGGTTTTGAGGAAAACTTGTACATTACTTATGTCGATGTTATTCTTACATGTATTTTTCTTTTAAAATAGATAGTGTAAAATTTTCATTTCAAATACCATATTGAAAACCAGAAATCCTAATATACCCATGTTGGATTCCAATGCCATGCACCCATACCAAATGGAACTTAGATCATCTTGTAGATGTCAGAAAAACATTCCAAACCACAATGACATTTGCCCTTAGAGTTTAAGAGTTAACTATTAGAAGGAAATGTTCAATATTTTTCATTTTCATCATGATCATTATTGAAGCCTTATCCCAATCAAGAGGCTGCTTTGTAAGCTCTACTTTTCCCTTCATCCCTATTCACCATATTTATAGCAGTATTCTTTATCATCTCTTTCTCATAGGTAAGTTTTCATGTTGCAGAAGAACTTGTTCATGATTCTCTTAGAGAGAGGATATTTTCTGATATTCTTTATTATATAAAAATCAATGAACCCTTCAGTTTGGACCTAAAACTCATAGGTAAGGATGATGGTAATCGACAACAGCAAAGATGATTAAGTTTTTCATAGATATAATTAAAGGTAATGTAATTTTAGTTTAGCATGTACGCTAGGCTACCGTCCTATGTGTCAGAAAACCATGACATGATAACATTGTTGAGGTAGTACGCACTCTCAAAAGATAGCTGTTAAGAGGAGGGTACCTCAAGTGTTATATGGAGTCATTGGTTTCTTAAATTAACCGATGTGGGACTTTTGTCACTTCACACCTGCGCTCAAGTGCAGCTGGACTCTATGGCTGCACACGGTAACTTGGAGCGCTGCTGCAAGTGGAAACTTCAGATCCGCCCTCACGTGCACTAGGCACGCAGAACCTGCTCTGATACCATGTTAAAAAACCATGACATGATAACATTCTTGAGGTAGTACTCACTCTAAAAAATTGGCCGTTAAGAGGAGGGTGCCTCAAATGTTATATGCAGTCATTGGTTTCTTGAATTAACCGATGTGGGACTTTTGTCACTTCACACTATGTCCACCTACCATGGGTTTAAATTTAGACATTACTTGTAACTTTTAGGTTCTTCTATCGATTTCACTCTAAAGCTATGAGAATTTCTTACCTGCTCCATTGCCCCAAGGCACAGTTTGTGGTCTGATCTCATATCAGGCCTGCGTTTCTAATTTATAATGGAAGATGAATGACGGATGTAGAAGTCCATGAAGAAATTAAAACAGTAGAAGCAACATAAAGAAATTAATAAAATGAAAAATTATCTGTGACAATAATCAGCATCAAGGTATCTGATCATCATATTTAAAATGAAAAAAAAAATTCTAAAAAATTACTGTCAAAAGTGAAAGGCCAGTATTTAGACCAGATAACTGATAACATGCCTTCCCATTGAAAGAATGCCTCTGACATGTTTGACATCACTAAATTCGCCAACAACTGTTTTTTCAGCTTCTTCTCCTTGCTCTGCATTCATAGGAGCTGTCCTACCACCAACAACATCAGCAACTTGGGCTACAAAACCTTTATCAACCTGCAGCAATTTTATATCCATATTACTAAAAAAAAGAGGATAGTTGCACCCATCAAAAAGACAAAAACAATGATTCACTTACCCGAAAGAAGTGATTAGTATTATAGCAACCCAATCGAACAAGTTTGAAAATGTGCTCAACAGTTTTTGGAGCAACATCAGGGAAGAAACCAAACTCAATATCTCCATAGTTTGTCTGCATGGAAAATAAACCATAAACCACTTCTCAAAATCTAACCACCCCTTACAGCATAATCATTTAAGCCATGACCTATACATCATATCCATCTGAACTTCACCTTATACTGAATGAGATTTTTGCTAACAAATTCATCACTCTTAGAAATTTGAAAGGTAAAACAATTGATGAACACCATTTCATGTCAATGATCCTCTGTAATTTACCTCATAACATAGTATATGGTGGTAAATCCAGAACATACATCAAGTTAGAACATAGACAACAAAATCAATTACCATCTGAAGACCAAGGGATAAACAGCTGAAGTTATCCAACTGGTGTAGCATACAAGCAAAGGTCATTATGAGAAGGATGCTGTTATTCCATGCTTGGGTGCTTCAAGAATAGACCGAGGAAAGTAAGGACGAAGGTTGAGTGGTCTCCTCTGGCTTGTGGTGTTTTTAAGTTTAATGTGGATGGGGCCTCGAAAGGTAAACCGGGTCCGGCTGGTATTGGGGGCGTTCTTCGAGACCATTTGGGTTCCATTATTGTTGTCTTTTCAGAATCTGTGGGGTCTAAAGAATCTAATGAGGCAGAACTTCTTGGTATACGGAGAGCCTTATCCTTAGGGTCTGTTTTAGAGGGGGTGAAATTAGTAGTTGAGAGCGATTCCACCAATGCCATTAGATGGGCTAAAGGGGAGAAGCGTCCTCCGTGGAGGCTTGCTACTTTGATACGGGAGATAAAGGGGTTGGTGGCGTCAATGGAGGTTTCGTTCTCGCTCGTTAGCCGCTCAGCTAATGGGGTGGAGGATTTTTTTGCGAAGAATGGTGTAGATGGAACTATAAGGGGAACTTTTCACATATCGGGTGGATAGTCTTTGTGCTTTTATTTTTGCTTTGGTTTCTTTGGGTGTTTGTAATTTGGTAGTTTTTGTTGGTCTATACCTCTTAGGCCCCATTTATACTCCTCTCTTATTATCTTTTGTATTCTTGTTCTTTTAATGAAATTTTAACCTTTCAAAAAAAAAACCAACTGCACTGCCTCACACATGATGGCAAGTTGCAATAATCAAGAGGAGCCCATCATGATGAACTAGAGACAGTTAGAGGTGGTAACCACCAGAATTCAATATAATCAAGACATCAAAGTTGGAACTGGATTAACCCTGTGGACAACTGAATGACCACAAGAGAGGAGAAAAGGATTTTGGAAATGGGTGAGAATACTAGTGGGAGATGAGAAGAGAATTTGTTTCTGGGAGAATCTGTGGATTGACAATATCTTATTGAAATCAAGGTTAGAAAGCTTATTGGATCCAGTAAAAAAGATGGGTTCACCAATAAATGTAGGAAACGATAAGGTGGAAAAAAGATTTGGAATTTAACCTTTGGAAGAAGGTTTTATGGACTTCAAGGAATCATTTTCAGGAGCTACTACAATTGCATGAATGCTTGGAAGAGGGAGAGAGAAGAGGGAGGAGACCTGTTTTTACATTCCTTGTAAGGCTATAACGGAAAATCTTGCTCCACCTAGAATTAAAACCTTTTGTTGGACAGCTACTTCACATAAAATCTTGACCATTTGTCCCTTAAAATGAAGAAACTTCTTCATTCTAAAGATTAGTTTCATTTACTGTGCTGATGAGGACTGGATCATAGCTTTGTTTTGTTATCCGTTACCCCATGCCTGTGGTTATCCTTTGTGTCCTTACTCAAATTCATTTAAAACACAAGGGCAGATTCTATGGAGATGCTTCCTCTAGACATGTCATGAGGCACCGGGTAGAAAGAAATAGAAAAAACTTTTGAGGTAAGCAGTCCTAATATGTGGTCTGGTGAAGGATCCAGTTTAACATCATCAATAGTATAATCAGGGACAGAGAATCGTTTGCATTTCATCATTGGCTTAGGATGAAAATTGGGTCTTTAATATTGAGTTGTAGGGTTGGATTGGCCTTTGCTGCTGCCCCTTCTAATATCCAGGATGTTGTTATGCATGCCTTTTTGACAATATTGCCATGCCTTTTTGACAATATTGCTTGGAGTGAAATCCCACTTACCTGTGGTATTTCCATGATTTGGGGGGTTTACATGTCTAGTACGTAGTTTATTTTTGTTTTTCCATTAAAACTTTGAAAATAAATAAATATATCAATCCTTGAGTGGCATTAAGATAGAGAAAAACAGACTAGTAAATATTCAGGGGAACAACATTAAAAAACAAATGAGTAGATCCATAATTTTATCATTTAGTACAACTCAAGTTCAAAGTTGAAGATAGATAAACATTAAAGAATTTAAGCAGCTTGCTGCTGTTGACTATCGCATAAATAAAAGTCATTTCTCAACTACTGCTCTGGTGATATTTTGATCATCCAACAAAGATTAATAGGTCATAGGTATGAGCTTCAAGGAGCAAAATTTTGGTGTATGAATCATCTACGAAGGAATTCACTCAAATCAGCAGTTCGAAGCCATCACCAAAATGCCTACTTGCTCTGATTGATTAAGCGGCATCCTCCAAATACAACATCAAACAAAAGCAACAACAATGAGAACAACAACAATTGAATCCACTAATCCCATTTACCTAGGGTCGGTTTTCTGAATTCTACTCTTTCATCTATCCTATTAAAAACCATATGCTTTGTTGCCCTGCAATCCACTATATCCTTCTTTACTCCCAGTTTCTTCTACATGCAACGACAACAACAGTTAGTAAATGTTATGTTATGTGTGTTCGGCAACTTTTAATCTCCAAACCCTTCTAATCCTCATAGACATTTTCCACTCTTTTTACGACCAATCTCTCCATCCTCTATTGACAACCAAACAGTAAGATTTTAATCTGAGAAGATTCTCTCCTAATCTCCCAAATTTAGAATCTCCAAAATTAGAATCTACCAGTTGCCAAATATACCACTGAGGAAGTGTGTTCACCTCCTCTGTTCCTCGAGGTGGAAGGTTGATGGATGAGGCTTTGAAGAGCTAGTGTCATGGTTACTCGAGGAGGCTCCACACTAAGTGAATTCTGCATGTTAAGTCGAAAATGTGGGAGTTGCTCGATATTGTTATTATTATTACTACTACTATTGGTGGTGGTGGAGATCTGAAACAGGATTTATTATAAATTCAAAGGACTAATGGGGCCATATTGAGGATCTTATAAAAAATTACATACCAAAACATGTAATTCTTTAGACTGATTAATATGAAATCTTATGTTATGATTTAAAAAAATTACAATAGATGAAAGAGATCGAAGAATCGGGAATAGGCGGACCTGAAATACAACGCGGACGGATCCAAGATCGACATCTGGAGAAGAGGAGAAGACGCAATCCAAGGCAAAGAGAAGGAAGACCTGAGCCACCCAACATTTCTTCATTTTTTTCCCCGCAGAATCCAGTCAACCCACTCACATCGGGCGCATTTCAGAGTCACGAGTTGATAAGTCAGAACTCAGAGCCGCGCTGGTGCGATTCTGTTGAGTCGGAGGGATATAAATAATTATATCAGTCATTTCAATAAAATAAATTAAACTTTTAAAGTTTTTACCAATATTTGATAAAATCTGAATGATATATTTTTAAAATATATTTATGTTTTGAACTTCACATTAGCTAATAAATTTTAGTAATAATTTTTTATTTATTGTATAAAAGTGAATAATGAAAATAATATATTCTTATCGAATACTCACACATGTGTGTATATATGATAAATTTTTATTTATAAATGTTTATATTGCAGAATATTAAATTTTGTTATATTATATAAAATATATATTTTATTATATTATAAAAATATTTTATTTAAAAATAATAAATTTAAATTATTTTTAAGTGTTTAATACTTTTATTTTAATTCAACTACCATTTGCAATAATTAGAAATGAATTGAATCATAAGATTTGACCATATTGAATTTGAACAGTGGTTCAATCTTTAAAATAGTACTGAATGACTGAGCGTAGAGACAGTAAAACGATCATCTTTCTCTTACAGATGATAAAGAGAAGAAGATCAGATCAGATCGAGGAAAGGATAATCTATCTTCTCTTGCCTCTTAAGTAACTAATCAAAACCCTAAGTTCCTTTTTTCCTTTCTTCCATTTCAAATCTTCTTTTTCTGCTGCTTCTCTCCCTCTTTCCAATTTCGATCTCAACTCCAATTCATATGGATTGAAGATGGAAACCATCCCTCATCTGCCCCGAGCCTCCGCTCTCTCACCTTTTCTCACCCGCTTCCTCGGAGACCATTTCCAGAGCCGAGACGATCTGTACAAGGCTCCAAATCTCGTTTCCGATTTGCAGAAACAGTGCTCCGATCTAGAACAGAACCTAGCATTTCTTAGCCAGAAGCTATGGACTAACATCACTGCGTACGATTCGTATTCAGAGCAAACAGGAGTCCTTTTTGGCGAAATTGGTGCTAAGTTGAGAGAGATCAGGTCGTCCGCTTCCGTTTCCACTACACCTGAAGGTTTGCATCTTTCAAATCTTATTCCTTGTTTGGGTGCAGGGAAAGGAATGAACTTTGCGGAAAATAACAAAATTTTAATTTATTATGGTTATGATTTTTATAAAAACGGTTTTGTTTTATGAAATGTATGGAAAGGAAAGTAATTTCCTCAAAAAAATTATTTTTTTAAGGAAATGTATGGTAGGGAAAGTAATTTTCTCTAGAAATAGAAAAGGTTGAACCTTTTTTTTTTTTTAATCAAAATGTGTTGTTCAAGGCACTTTCCATGCATCCAAATTCCAAACTAATCTTATACCTATCACTATTATTATTTTTTTCCCATTTCTGCATTCAGTTATTTACATAATAATTGATCTTTCATATCTTAGCCTGCATTTGGACTTTGGATACATGGAAAGGAAAGAACTTTGTAGGAAAATAATAAACTTTTAGTTTAGGGTGTTTATTTGTTATAAAATTACTTTTGTTTTATGAAATGTATGGTAAAGAAATTAACTTCCTCAAGAAGAAGAAGAAAGAGAAGGAGAAATAGGCTAAACCAATTTTGGTTTTTAGCACAAAATGGTTCATTCAATATGCCTTCCATGCTTCCAAACTCATTCATAGTTTTTCTCCCTTCTTTTTTCCCATTTATGCAGTTTCCTAAATCTGTTACTTGATTGGTCTTTTGTGGTAGATGGGAGAGAAGGAGAGTGTTTGGCAAGGACAACCGAGGAGATATTCGTGGATGAGTTGCCAGCGCTTGCTAAAGAAGTGGGTAGGGTTGAGACTGTTCGGGCCTATGCAGGTGAATATGTAGAAAATTTAGGCTATGTTTGATCGTCTGTTCTTGAATTATAAGTTTGGTTCTTTTAATCCTTAATGAAATAACTGAATCTATAACCAGTATTTTCCCATTTGCCGAGAGTCTAAAACCGATGAAGTTAAATGAATTTTATATGCATAATAAACTAATTTTGTACTACAATGGTGTTTAGAATAATGGTTAACCATTTTGTTAAAACATGACACAAGTCCAATGTAGATTTTGTGTTCAAGCATGTTGCCATTTAAACCAAAATAAAAGTATTGCCAGCTTAACAGAATGGCTGTTACTACGTCACTCTGAAGAATTTTTTACTAGATGATTCTATTATGTAATTGGAGTGATGTGGAATACTGTGTCTTTGTAGCTTTTTTATTTTTTTGGAATGGTTCAGATATAATATTAATATATAAAAAACACCAAGACAGGTGCATTACACTGGAAAAGAAAAGAAAAAAAACTCATATCAGGACAAAGTAGGAAAAAGCAAATAAACTAGGCAGGAGTGCAAATAAATTAGCTGGATAAAATAAAATTCTGGCAGGAGTGTGGAGAGCTTGAGCCTGGAGAGGAGACACGACACTAAGCCTGTCATGTGGGGGAACAGAAGCTGCGAATACTGTGTCTTTGTAGCTTATCACTAAAAAAATTAATTGATCTTTCCACTTGGCTTGATATGGCTCCCACTTCTAACATGAGAGGCATTATAATTGACCTCTACCACCTAGTCAAAACCTGGCAAAATACGCATTTATGCTTCTAACATCTTTTCTTCAGTAATTGAAAGCTCTCATTTGCTATTGGAGTTACCCCTTTCAAGTAATTGATGATTGTTGAAATCAAGGAGCAACGTTCTGAATAGACCTTATAAAATGTGTCAGATCCACGCGACCATTCTTGGGTGGCAGCCTATTACATTTGTTATAGTAGTTATCTTGCTTCTTCAACTTAATCCCATCCAAAGTAACCATGTAGCCTAAAATTGGTGAGGAAGCTATATCTGTTGATGTGACCTAAACTTCTGAAAAAAAAAAGGCTCGAGGTGCTTTCTTTAGGATCCTAAGCATTATAGTTTTAAATTCTGAAAACTCTACTCGAGAGGCTCAACAAGTCAAGTATCTGTCTCAGTTTGACCTAGTAACAAGTAAGTTGGCTAACTTTGGTACTCTATAGATTGTTACCCCTCCCAAAAAAAGGAGTCAGATACTCTATTGGCTCCTTTATTGTGAGAGAAATGGATATTCACTTGATCCAGGGATGTCTTGAGTCAATTTACTAGAATTAAGTTAAGACTGATCGAGTATCTAATCTTATGCTATAATCGAGTATGCCACCAACATAGAGCACACCATAATTTTCAATTTCATTCATCATTTTCATAAATGTACTTGGTGCACTTGGATAATCTGATAGGCATGACCAGCTAGTTATACAATTTCCTTTTCCACGGATATCATGTACAATCGTGTTTGGCACTTTAGTCATGTCGCTGCGTCCTTTCCAACAAATGACATGTAGCTGAGGCACTAGACCACACCATACTTCATCTTTATGTGATTTTCTTATGGTAAAAGAAACTAAGCATTGGTTAGATGCTTACTGCATTTCCCTTTCTGAACCACAAGACTTATAGAGCCTGGGTTTCTTACTGTCTCCAACTTTTGCTTGTCGATGATCCGTTGCACACCTTTCCACCACTGGTACAAAGAGTACATAACGTGTTAGTCTCCAACTACTTCTTTAAGTAGTGGTTATCAGTTGTCACTTTCTGAATCACAGTACTTTGTTATTCATCTAAGTTATTTTATGAGATACTTTGGCATCTTTAGATTCCATAGACTTTAAAAGCGCACAAGCACATCAGTCCCTTTATCAGTACCTTCATTTGGGCTGTGTTTGGATCAGGGTGAGTTAGGGGTGAGGAAGTGAGCTGACCCTGAAAATTGGATCTCACCCTGTTTGGATTGCAAGTGATGAAGTTCCATACCTTAAAAACTCACTCTGAAACAAGGTGAGTTAACTCTCCCATGAAGGGGTGGGGAAATCAATTCATGGCACTAACTGCCCCCACCCTCCAAATCCCACTCCATTCATGAATCGTGACTATATTTAGTACATCTTTTATTAAATGAATATTTTAATACTTATGTTATTAATTTTTTTGGGAAATGGTTGATATAATAGATAATAAGGGGGCACCAGAGGTGCAAATACAAAGAAAGAAAGCAAATAAACAAGTTACAAAGGGAACAAAAAATGGTAAAACATCAGTTTAGATCAACAATACTTATGTTATTAATTGATGCTATTTTTTTACTTTAGTAAATCAGTAAACGAATAAAACTTTCAATTACATAAGTGAAATTAACTCATATAAGGTAGTTACTTTAGTTAGTTAATTGAATTAATTTTTTCTCTTCCTCCGCCTCCCCCTGTTTTTTCTTCTCTTCTTCTTTGAAAGTAAAGTGTGTGAATGGCTTTTCCCCCTTTGAAATTAAAGTGTTTGAGTGTTTTCAGGCCCAAAGATAAAAAGAAGTTGACTGTGTAGGAGTTTAGCCAACTCCACTTTCTCTCTCCTTAAAAAAGACTTGTGTAAAACTTGGCCCATTGTCAACCTTAGGTTAATGAAAAAGCATGTAACTACATGGTCTACATACTCGGGTATGTACCTGGACTTGGATCAAACCATTGTTTATTTGCCAGGTCTAAGAAGCAAGAACTAGGCCCAACATCTCTGACTTGCATGGAAGTTTTGCCCAAGATTAGCCCATTGTCAACCTTAGGTTCATGAAAAAGCATGTGACTGATGGTTTGCTGTGGGTCCATCTCCTGTAATGCCTTCTCTGCAT
Source organism: Chimonanthus praecox (assembly GCA_022113865.1). Lineage (NCBI taxonomy): Eukaryota > Viridiplantae > Streptophyta > Magnoliopsida > Laurales > Calycanthaceae > Chimonanthus > Chimonanthus praecox. The sequence continues at coordinate 58,127,748 of CM039093.1, forward strand.
TAAGCATTGTGGCTTGCCATCAAATTCAGTGGTTAGTTTCTCTATGGTTCAAATTTTCTCTTAATAAATGGAAGAAAATGAGCATTGATGATAAGTTTCTTTTATAAGAAATTATCCTTCTAGACCCTTTCTATGCTCGAGTGCTGATTCAGTGGTTTTACTCTATGGTTCAAATTATCTCTTGATAAATGGAAAAAAAATGAGCATTAATGATAAATTTATTTTATAAGAAATTATCCTTTTCAAGTCCTTTTACATGCTTGAGTGCTGTTTTCTGCTGATTCTACCCCCTATAGCTCTGCTATAGATCTGAGTTGGCCACAAATTGATTTTTTTCCCCACTGGGTACTCTAGACCTTTTTCTCTTGGTGTCTTGACCATTTTTTGGGTGTCTCCTTGTGTTATTACTGTAGAAACGGCACTGAAGCTAGACACACTGATTGGTGATGTTGAAGATGCAGTCTCCTCATCTATGACCAGTAATCTAAGGAAGCTTCCCTCTGTGACTAATTCTAAAGTGAGGCCCATAAAAAATAATGCTCATGTCCTCTTATATGTAATTAAGCTTTCTTTCTCAATCACCAATTCCTTATTCTCAACCTTTACTGCAGGAATCACAATTTCTAGCAATTAAATCTCTCAAGCAGATAGAGGACATTCTAACCTCTATTAGGAAATCACGACCTTTGTGGACACATCTTGTCTCTGCAGTGGATCACAGAGTTGATAGAGCACTAGCCATCCTAAGGCCCCAGGCAATTGCAGACCATCGGAACCTTCTTACATCCCTTGGATGGCCGCCACCTCTATCAAAATCAAATTTTGCAAGTTCAAAGTTAGAGAAATCATCTGAAGTCTTGAATCCTCTCTTCATGATGCAAGGAGACCTGAAAAGTAAGTATTGTGAAAATTTCCTTGCCTTGTGTAATCTCCAAGGGTTGCAGATAAGGAGAAAATCCCGGCAACTTGAGGGATATAATCTAGGAGTAGCTTTTCACCAACCACTTTGGGCAGTTGAGGAGCTAGTCAATCCAATATTATTGGCAGCACAACATCATTTCTCAAAGTGGGTTGACAAGCCAGAATTCATATTTGCTCTCGTTTATAAAGTCACCCGAGATTTTGTCGACTCCATGGATGATATCCTGCAACCATTAGTAGATAAGGCAAAACTCGTGGGCTACAGTTGCAGAGAAGAGTGGATGTCAGCAATGGTAACCTCACTTTCGACATATCTGGCAAAAGAGATCTTCCCTATTTATATTGGTCGGCTACAGGATGATGTTGCTGGCAGTCCATCTCAGGCCAGAATTTTGTGGCTTAATCTTGTAGACTTGCTGATTGGTTTTGATAAGAGAATCCAACCTCTGATTAAAAATTCAGGAGTGTGGGTTTCCCTAACTGAAGACGAGAATTTGCAGAGGATTTCATCGATGTCTGTCTTCTGTGATCGCCCCGACTGGCTTGAAATATGGGCTGAGTTAGAGCTCAGTGACACACTTGATAAGTTAAAACCAGAGATGGAAGATGAGAAAAATTGGAAGACAAGAATCCACGGTGCAGCAGTTGTGTCAGGGTCAGATGATTACAAATCCCCAGTGGTCTCAGGTTCTGTTCTTCGGTTCTTGTCAACAGTGATTGAACGGTGTCGGGCAGTGCCTAGCGTTCCACTTAGAGCAAGGTTTATCAGATTAGTAGTGGCACCTATTGTGCAGGAATTTATGGATGGCATGCTTCGCAGATGCCAAGAAGCTGAAGGTCTGACTGCTCTAGCAGACGACGAAGCCTTAGCCAAGGTTTCGAACTCGATCAATGCAGCTCGATACTTTGAATCTGTTTTAAAAGAATGGTGTGAGGATGTATTCTTCATTGAGATGGTATCTAATGAGACTGATCAATTGCAAACAGCCAGTGACAACACTGGAGAAACTCCAGGGAATTGTATTTTTGAGGAAGAAATAAGGAAATTGCAGGAATTCCAACGAGAGTGGGTTGAGAAGATAAGCACTGTCATTTTAAGGGGATTTGATGCACGATGTAGAGATTATCTAAAGAACAAGAAGCAGTGGCAGGAAAAGGGAGAAGCTGGGATTGTATCCAAAACATTTATCGGCGCTCTAGATTACCTACAAGGGAAGATCTCAAAACTAGAAGAGGATCTCAATGAGATTGATTTTGTCGGTGTTTGGAGAAGCTTGGCTACCGGGGTGGATCATTTGCTTTTCAACAGTATTTTGATTAGCAATGCAAAGTTCCGGGATGGTGGTGTGGAAAGATTAACTGGTGATTTGGAGGTTTTATTTGGGGTATTTGCAGCTTGGTGTTTGAGACCAGAAGGCTTTTTCCCGAGAGTGAGTGAGGGCTTAAGGTTGCTGAAGATGGATAAGCAACAGAGCAAGAGATTGGAGGGAGGAAAGGAAAGATGGTTGAAGGATAATGGGATAAGGCATTTGAGTGTAGCAGATGCAGAAAAGATATTAAAGAACAGTGTTTTCATTACTTGAAGATTCGTCATTTGATTTTACATTTTCTAATAACTCATTCAAAAAGAGGCAACCATAAGCAGTAATGCAAGTTATTCAGTGTAGCAGCGCTTTATTTAGAGAAAAAAGAAAAGAAAAAGAAAGAAGAGATATTATCAGGTTATTTTTAAATGTTGTGAGTTTTATTGTCATAATATCAGAAAATATCTTGCAGAAAATACAGTATTTAAGAAATAAAACTATGGTGAAAAGATATACAAATGAAATGACACTAAAATGGAAATAACCATAAAACTAATTGTCATAATTTAATGCTTTTTAAGTTTGTATTTAATTTAAATAAATTTTAGAAATCAGTGGATCAGCTCATAAAAATTGATATGAACTTTCTTTAACAACCTTTCAAAGAACAAAAATCGGTTCCTATACTTTCCTCTTTTTCGTTCTTTCCATATTCATGCTTAATGTATTTTTATGTCAGGTTTTATTCCCAGATGAGAAGTGGAATGAAAAATTAGTTGAAATTTCATTATGATTAATTGTGCTAATTTCAAGTTTGATCCTTCAATGTCTACCCTTCCACAGTTTTCCTAATTCCTACTTGTTATGCTGTTGATGCGAGGGTGACCATAAAGAGCCAAATGTCCAATCATGCTTATTCCATTATAATTTGATGTCATGCTCTTGATGCAAAGCAACTCGGGTCGGATAAAATAGATCAAGTCTGAAGAGCATCGTTAAAAATCTCGGATATTGGCCGATATCATTCTCTCTTCTTCATTTTTATTTTTTCAAAATATCAGTTACATTTTTAATTTTTTCTTAATTAAAAATAAATAAAAGATGAAAGGAGGTTAAATTTTGAAAAAAAAAATTGAAATCATTAATATTGGTCGAGATATCGGTCTAGACTCACCACCGAAATATTTTTTTTAAACAAAAAATAAACCTCCTTTCATCCTTAAAATACAACTGATATGATACGTATCGGTTGTGATTTTCACCCTTGCTGAAGAGAAATTATTTATGATACACTGGTTTACAATAAATAAATATGAACTTTCAATCTCAACTCTTGAATTGAAATATTGGCTGAACTTAAAAATTGAAAATTGACACCTATTTCACATCTAAGACTGTAATTCAAAAAGTTCAGGCCAATTTTTATGAATTAACAAGAATATGTTTGAGTTTTTCACATGGTGTAGCTCAAATGGTTGTCTCCCGCCTGCTCAAATGGTTGCCTCCCGCCTCAGAAAGAGCGAGGTTGCGAGTTCGAGTCTCCATAACCTAACTTTGGTGTCTCTTACAGGTAGTGGGCTCATCTGCAGCATCTCTCTATTAGAAAGCATAGTTCTCTTTATCTTGTGATTATACGAAGACATTTAATTTCTTTCATTTTATACATTTTTATTTTCAAATTTCATTTTACCAACTTACGATTTTCTTTTGGGACTTTCGCTTTTTCTACTTTGAAATATATGGTGGATTTTTTTTTATTCTTTATGATTGCTTAACTCTTTTATTGACTTATAAAAAATGGTTCAATTTATAACTAGATTTTAGTCAAAGTTTTTTTTTTTTCAAAGGAGATGCTACATTTATTCTTAAATTATACTCCCGCTGTCCCAAAATACTTGTTTATTTTAGAATTTTTTATTTTTTAAGGATCGTCTTTGTGTGGAGTGCGTCAAAAGACTATTAATAGATTCTCTGAGTCAATACAAACATGATGCAAAAAAATAAGATTTGGGTGGTCTCTCGTTGTGTAGATAGTGCTAATCGGGTTCATTCACAAAAGCTCAATGATGTTTTCCTAACTATACAGCAATGCATGATTGAGATGATGAGAGTCGAAGGTGAAAATAATTACAGAATGCTCCATTTGAACAAAGTCAAAACTTATAAAAGAATGTCGTCTTCCCATCATACTAGAATGTGATTTGGAGCTCATCGAGAAGGTTAAAACTTTGGTTTAATGTGAAAATAAATGAATATGACAAGTAATTTGGGACAATTTCAAAATACATATAGAACAAATATTTTGAGACGTAGGAAGTATTTTTTATACTTTTATTTACATGACAAAACATAATTGATTTACCATATCATCATAGAATATAAAAAGATATAACTTAAGAATAAATTTCGCATTTATTTTATCTCAATTTTAATTAATTCTCATAATATGAGTCTTTTGAACATATCATGTCCTAGTGGTTCTAGATTTAAAATCTTGCTTTCATATAGATTAAGATGAACTCAACTTAGCCCACATCGAGTTACAGTGTTACACCCTACTCTCTTAGCTTTCATTAATCCTCTTTATCATTACAGCTAGTTGATCATATTAGATCCTAATCAATGAGGATAAAAAAAAAAAAAAGTTTAATTAAGGCTGGACATGTAGACACCACATTTTCTTGTAAGCAGACACTGCTTTTCGTTTCGTTCGAACTATTTTCTCTCTATGAGTTATGGAGAGGGATTTTTAAACGAGGTCGTTTCTCAACCGATTTCTATAAACAAGTTATCAAAATTTATATACTCTGAATTTTATGAACTCCGGTACTGATTTAAAGTGAAAATGTTATAGTTTTGGATTTTGTGATATCCTGACCTATGAACCAAAGGCCAGGCCCTAGATAGACTGATCCAAGTGAAACTGAGCCTGTCGGACGGGCCAGCAGAGTGGGCTAGTCGGATCCGACAGCCCAGCAGTGGGTGGGAGTTGTGGAAAGTCCTACATCGGAAGTTGAGGAGTTTGAGAGGGGGGTTTATAAGTAGCCTTGCTCCCTCAAACCAGCAAGACGCGTTTTGGACCCGAACTTGGGCCGGGTTCAATCGAAAAACCGTCCGAGCTCGCGTGTGTGCACGTGTGGGGGCCCAAAGCGGAAAGTATCTTGTTGGGCTGAGCCCCAAGCCCTTTTTTATGGGCGGGCTGTTACACACTTAAAAAATTGTACCCAAAGAATTAAGGAAAAATAGCCTTCCTTCTTAATTTTTTGGATACGATTTTTGAAGTCCAAAACTATACCCTTTTCACTTAAAATTAGTCGCGAAATTCATAATATTTAGAGTAGATGAATTTTGATATCTTATTTGTAGAAATTGGTTGAGAAATTTGAAAACTCGAGCCAAACGCGCAAAAGTTACAGTTGACAGGGAGACGGTTTCTCCACCGATTTCTACAAACAAGGTATCAAAATTCATATACTCTGAATTTTATAAACTCCGGTACTGATTTTAAGTGAAAATGTTATAGTTTTGGACTTCAAAAATAGTACCCAAAGAATTAAGGAAAAATGGTTTTCCCTCTTAATTTTTTGGGTTCGATTTTTTAAGTCCAAAACTATACCTTTTTCACTTAAAATCAGTCTGGAGTTCATAAAATTCAGACTAGATGAATTTTGATACATTTGTTTGTGAAATTGGTTGAGAAACCATCTCGTTTGAAAACCCGAGCCAAACACGCAAAGATTACAGTTGGTAGGGAGACGGTTTCTCGACCGATTTTTACAAACAAGGTATCAAAATTTATCTACTGTGAATTTTATGAACTCCGGTACTTATTTTAAGTGAAAATGGTATAGTTTTGGACTTAAAAAATCGTACCCAAAGAATTAAGGAAAAATGGCCTTCCCTCTTAAGTTTTTTTGTACGATTTTTTAAGTCCAAAACTATATTCTTTTTTACTTAAAATCAGTCCCGGAGTTCATAGAATTCAGACTAGATGAATTTTGATACCTTGTTTGTAAAAATTGGTTGAAAAACCGTCTCATTTGAAAATCCGAGCCAAACCCGCAAAAATTACAGTTGGCAGGGAGACAGTTTATCTACCGATTTCTACAAACAAGATATCAAAATTCATATACTCTGAATTTTATGAACTCCAGTACTGATTTTAAATGAAAATTTGTATAGTTTTGGACTTAAAAAATCGTACCCAAAGAATTAAGAGGGAATGCCACTTCTTTTTTTACTCTTTGGGTATAATTTTTTAAGTCCAAAGCTATATCATTTTCACTTAAAATCAGTAACGAAGCTCATAAATTTTATATGTAATATTTATATTAAAAAACTACTTGACCGGCTTTAACTATGGTTGAACCCAAAATACCTCGAAGACGGTTCGTTAGACAGTCCAGTTCTGATAACATTGGTCATATATGTCTGTTGATTTTTTTGCTCAAAGGCCTTTTTTGGGCCTGGACAATCTGTTGGGCCCAAGCCCTGTTGGCCTAGTCTTGTAACTTAAGCCCACTAGTATATAATCTTTCTTTCTTTCTTTTTAGGGTAAGCTGGGTTGGGAGAGAAGAGAGGAAAAACTGAGAGGATCGTGAGACTATGAAGAGAGAAGAGAGAGGGTGTATAATCCTTATACTCTGGTATTTCTCTTCATAGTAGATTTATTCACGTTCTGTGGACGAAGGCAATGTTGTCGAACCACGTATTTCTCGGTGTTCTCTTGTTTCTCTTCTTGTGAGTTTGTGATTCTTTGATTGTGTGATTGTTTGTGGGTTGAATTAGCACAACATATGTCTTTACAAAACAAGGTGGGTACTGGCCCAGTTACTACTGGGTGGGTTGGTTGAGGAGTCTCGCACGTATGATCTCACATGATCATTGTCAAACTAGGCCGGTCACTGGATAGGTCGAAGATCATTTGAGTTTAGGTTGAGTATGGATGATAGGTTGGGTCAACTGACGATAAAGATAGAAGCTTGTTTACTAATATAATGTAGTGTTATATTTCACAGGAGCAGCTCTAGAGAGACTTGGTTTTCATTTTAAATAGAGAGACTATATGTTTATCATTGGATGGATCACACATGGTTGACTCGTACAATAGGATTTTAACTTTCACACCACATCATCATAATTTTATGAAATAAATCATAAAAAAATCAATAGTTTTGTAGCAATCAATCTTTCTTAACGTGATAAGATGAGGCTCAAATTTTATATAACCAATGTTGCTATTATTCTAGTTGAGTTCTATAAAAAATATGTGACCCATTCTAATAGATAAAAAGAACACCTTCCCTAATTAGGGAGACTAGAGTTTTTGGCTTCACATCCACTAATTTCACACCTCCCATGGAGTACAAGTGGAGAAATAAATGTGTTTTAAAAGAGACTTCTTTCTCACATATGAAATTAAATAAATGAGACTCATCGTTGACATGGCAGCCCATAAATGTGACTTTATTAAAAGACGGAGAGTCATATAGACATTCGAAAAAACTACCTCTATACATTAGTTTTCGAATTTTTAGGTGAAGTTACCATTTTACCCCTACATATAAATTCATTCGAACGAATTTACAGTTCATTATCACTTCGTTCGAATAAATATGCTAATTTGAACGAATACCTTATTGTAATTTTTGTTCGTTCGAACACTGGGGTAAAATGATAACTTCACCTATATACAAAATTTTCAAGTGTCTATATCCTCCTTAGTCATGCATTTTAGACCAATGAATTCTCGATAGGTAATTTCTCCAACATTTTCTCACATCCTACATAAATTTATCCTTGTCCTCCGAGCTAATGAAAAGTTCCGACTGGAGAAACGTACAGTAGCCGGAATCCTCGTCTTCCAATTTCCATATCTCGTCGTACGTCGAAAACTCCACTCGTTCTCCCGTTCCTTCCATCCCATCTTTTATCTCTGCATGTGGGATGCCCAGATCGTCGTCGGAAGCTTCTAGAAGGAATTTGATGACCACCTCTTCTTCCTCGTGGGAAGAAGGAGGTGGGTCCGTCGGGAGAGGATGGGGAGAGGAGAGCTCTTGTTGAAGGGTAGTGACGAGAAAAGAAAGGTCTTGGGTAGGCTCGTCTTCGTCGGATTCGAGAATGGAGAGGATGTGGTGGAATGAGCAGTGCCTCTTTATTTCTGCTTCGCCTTCTCCTTCTCCTTCTCCTTCTTCATTACCTTCTCTCAAACGCTTTTGCAGAGATTCCGCCATAGATAGATAGAGAGAGAGAAAAATTGAGAGTAGAAAAGGGGAGGAAGAAGGCGTGTAGAAGGAAAGTGGTACTGGAAAGGATTAAATAGAAGAGGAAGGCAGGCAAACAGTAACTGTAGAGTAAGGGGGATGATCAAACCTCCTTAATCATTGCCGCTTGATAAATAACTGTAATTTTGTTTATTAATGGATTAGTCTTATAATTGAATATATAATTTAAAAAAAAAATCATGCAAATAAGTTTAAATTAATTCAACTCGATATGTATATAAAATATCAGCATATATCTAAAAAAGCCTATAAATGCTCAAATATGTTGGTCCACATGGACATGACCCTCGTTTGCAAAGTTATCAATAATGAATTTAAGAGTCTAAATTGTTATTTTCTCTTCTAAATTTAAATTAGTTTATTGGTTCAACATCTAAACTAAAAATATTAATTCAATAAATTTTATTCTAATATTTTTTTTGAATTTATGTATGAGAAATCGTGGAATACCCAGCATAAAATCTCCACATGTGAGCCCACTACCCATAGGGCACACTAAAGTTAGGCCATGGAGGTTCAAACCCGCAACCTCTTCCTTCCTGAGATGGGAGGCAACCAGTTAATAAGTAAATTTTATTCTAAAATTGAAAAATTAAAAAGTAAAATGATTTAACAAATTCTCTTTTGTACAATTTAGAAGTCCCCATAATTATTTGATTAGCTATTCAAATTTTCAATTTTTTTTCTTTATCATAAAATGTGGCTCAGTCTCTACCTTTTTATGCCAAATCATCTTAGCTTTTTCTTGATTTGAAATAGCCCAATGTTTTTGGTACGATAGCTGACATTATCCTAATTATCCTAAGTTCCTAACTCATACGATAGGTCGCATCCGATGTTAGGTAAGTTGGGGAAAGATTGTTAATGGATGGATTGGCTGAGGCCAAACACTTTACAATTCCTAATCTTCAACAAAACAATGATTAATGCTTTAATGCAACATCAGCCAATAAAATGCAAGTGGTTGCCTTTAAACCCTAAACCCTAGATTAGGCAATTGATTAATAAAGGGACAAGACAATCTATTAATTGGTTGCATTTGCTATTTCTAATGGATTGGAAGAGAGTCCACCTCAAGGACAATGACAATCAGGGCCGGCCTAACTATAAGGCAAGCTAGGCCGGCGCGATATGCCTCATTTTTAAAAGGGCTCACTTAAGGTTTTTTTGCTTGTTTGTGTTTTTTATTTATTTATGAAATTATTTTTTTAAAAAAAGGTATAAATAGATTAACTCTTAAGATATTCTGTAAATTGGTTTCATATTGCGGATGGCATCACTATTTTGAGCCTAAATTTATTTGTAGGATAAATTTAAAGGACCCTCCTCTAATTTAATTATATTGAAGATTTTAGATTATTGTTTTAACTCCATTAAAACAACATCAGTTTTTTCTCGTTTCCCACCTAATTTGATCCAACGCCAAGCTTACTTGTTTTAGCTGAACTTAGGGTGCAGATTTTTTAATTCCTTTGTCTTTTTATTACTTTTTTAATTCAGTTATTTATTCTTTTATTTGGTGAATAGTGATCGATACTAGATTGATAATGGCGTAATGGAAATATTGAAACAATAGAATTTTGAGGTTTGGATATTTGAATATTGGTAGAATAATAATTGCTTTATGGGATTGAAATGGTGTTGAAATGTTGCAAATGTTTGGATATGCTACAATAATAGTTAAAGATATTGTTTGAAATGTCCTATAAACAATGCCGTTGAATGGATGAAGAATTGAAAATGATATTTTAGCAAAACTTTAATACAAAAATTTAATTAGTAATTTTGTATCTCAAAAAGCAAGAAAAATATATTTTACATAATTTTTTTTATTATATATAATTAAAATTTTAATGAAATATTACTTACAATATAATAAATACAAGAAGGCCCTATTAAGATTTTTTGCTTTAGACCTCAACTTGTGTTTAGCTGATCCTGATCACAATAATGCTTGTGCACTTGCTGGCAATGCACTTGTTGTCCTAGCAACACATACCACATTTAGTTTTTAGGTGTAAAATTACCATGTTGCCCTTTCATTTTAGATGGTCTGAATGAACATCCTTCGTTAGAGGACGATGTGACCATCTGAATGAACATTTTAGTGTAAAATACGTTCGTTTGGACGATATTCTCTTTATGGATTGTGGAGAGGGATTTTCAAACGAGCCCGTTTATCGACCGATTTTTACAAACAAAGTATCAAAATTAATTTACTCTGAATTTAAGGAAGCTATCTTTTACTAATAACATTAATATAAATATTAAAAATAACATTTAAACTCTGAATAATATATCAAAACGGTGGAAGATATATGATAGAAATGGTAATAAATATTTATATTTCAAATATATACATTTTCTAATAATATTTTGAAAGGAAAAAAGTTTTTTTTAAAAATAAACTAATAATAAAAATTCAAAATTTATGAGCCGCAATCCGCGGCTGACGGTTTGTGGGTAAAAACCGTAGCTCTTCCTGGTTTTCTGCGATTTTGACCCACAGCCGGATCTTAACCAGAACCGAACCGCAGCCGCCTGATTCCGGTCGAACCGCGGTTCAGTCCGGTTCTGATAACATTGTATACGAGTACAACTAAGAAACAATTACCACCATCATTTTCCGAATGGCAAAATGCCTCTCCTCTCATTATCCTAGTTTGTTGTCTCAAGATTAGTTGTGGTGTTGACCAAGGCAAAATTGTTTTTCTCCACCCAATTGATCCCAACGTCCACAATTTGTGCAAAAAATTGTTATGTTTTTTCCTTGTTGTAAAATAATGAATGGCAGAAGAGAGAGGTCGACAGAATTTCATGGGCGTGCATGGTTGGCTCATTTCCATTGGCAACTTAAGGAAAACAGTAACCTCATTTTTTAGTCTTGCTAGGCTTGCATTTGACAACCCTCATCTATGAATGTAGAGGAGGTGGTGGTGGTAGTGGTGAGAGGCAATGGATGCAGTGATCGGAACGACAGCGACGGCGTCGAAGAAGGTGATGTTGATTGCGGATCCTAATCGAGAATCAGTGGGTGCACTCCAATGGGCCCTAATGCATTCATTACTTGACCATGATGAACTTATCCTTCTATACGTGGAGCCGGGCCTGAGGCGCCACTCCTTCTCCACCTTACTCAAACGCACCGCAACCGCGCCCAACGGCTCCACCTTCTCTACTGAAATCGGAGGAGAATATGATTTCCTCGATGAGCTGAGGATGAAATGTGAAGCTATACGGCCCAAGTTGCAGGTCCATATAGAGAGGGTGGATATGGAGGGTAGAGATAAGGCTTCTACCATTCTCTTACAGACCAAGGTCTTCTCCATCGACCTTGTTGTCGTTGGTCAACGCTCCCAAAGTTTTCTAGCGTAAGTTTAGATTCATTTCAAATTATCCCAAATTTAAAATTCAATCACAAACGGCCAATATTGCATCTAGGGTTTTGATCGATCTCAATCAAGAGTTTCTCAAATCTCATGGGCATCCGTTATCTAATGAGTGTATTTGTTGGGGTACAAATGAGTATCCTATATCGGTGAGAGAGAAAAATATGAAGTATAGTTTTTTAGGTTGGAAGTTCAGTTCTAAATATTTAGCATGCAATTTGTCTCACTTTTAGAAAGTTTATATTGAAGAGTGAAATTAGTCTTACTTTTAATTTTAATGTCCAGTGAAAATACTTATATTATTCGAAGAAAATTATTTAAGAAGTGAAGATAGGTAGAGATGGAGACACTTGTTTTTTTCATTAAGAGAATACGGCCATTACTTTTATTTACCAAAACTCAATTTAATATTATTTTCATGCAGTCGCAAGCTAAGTGGAAGTCTGACAAACAAAGGAATTGATACTTCTGAGTATTTGATCGAGCATAGCAAATGCCCCTGCGTTGGAGTTCAGAAGAAGGGGCAAAATGGAGGCTATCTTCTCAACACCAAGACTCTAAGGAATTTTTGGCTTCTTGCATAAGTTTTGTTATTTTTTTCTTTTCTTTTCCATCAGATCTGCTGTTGCAAGTTTTCATTATGCAAGTATGTATCTTAAAAGATGAGATGTAAATAATTGTTGGGTGTTTTAAAATCAATTTTATACGAAATAAATAAATAAATAAATAAATTTCAAAGTATATTTTTGGAATTGAATCTTTTAATTATATACGTGATTTAGGTGGTATTAAACTAATTATGAACTCATTTTGAAGACAGACAGGTTTGAGGTTTTTTCTTTTTTATCTTATTTTATCATTGTATTAATATTTAAATTTATATCTTAATATTGCAAACCATAGTGTAACAGATTAATAAGGGCTTTAAAAAATTCTGTAGGTAGATTTGTTAAAACCCACATCTAAGACTGTTCGATTATGATGTTGAGGTAAATGTTATCTTAAGGCAATATCACACTTTTCATTGATGTCCATCACATAATACTAAGATTTAGCTGTCAATCTGACCCGCCTACCCAAATTGTACCTCTAACTGAATGATTCAAAGGGTCCTATTTTAGAAAGTTAAATAAATCTATCTAAATATTTCCAATAAATCTAATTATTTTGATCATAGAGTGGGTCCTACTATTTAATGTAGTCCATTAGAAATTCAAAATGCCCAGGCTGAAATAAGCCAAGCCCGGTCCATGTGCATACCTTAAGTTAAAATGCTTGACAAGGCTTTTAGGGGCTTCAAAGCTTACGCCCACACATGATTAAATGGGCTAACAAATGAGCCAAGCGGGCCCGTCAGTCAAAGATGCATGTTCAATTCCAAATTTCCAATGGATTCAGACCCAATTTGAATGCATGAATGGTCCCAATGTAGAGTGGGTAGAACCGAACCGCCTCCAAAGAAGGTTAGGTTAATAAAGTTCAAACATGGTCAAACTCAGTTAAATTCGTATTATAAATATTTTATTATAAATAATAGTAAATTATAAATTAATATTTGACTGATGAGTTGAAAAAAATTTAAAGTAAACTTTTTTATGAAAAATTAAAATATAACTTTTACTAATAAAATCAAATGTTTAAAAATTGAATTTTAGGTTCAGTTTTTTATCTACTCGTGATTTTAATCTAACATTATTTTATTATAAATCATCTTAAAATAATTTAAAAAAGAAGGAAAATACGCTAGATATATATATTAGGCTGAGAATCCATTGACTTTTGTGTCTTTTTGTAATAATACTCTAAAGTTTAGTCTGGATCCATTCGATAGGCTGTTATATTTTATATGTGTTCAGATTTATTAATTTATGATAAGTTCGATGAATCTTGAAGTTTATATTGAAAAATAAACCTACTCAAATATCAAAATTTAACACTATATAATCTATTACAATCTCTTGATATTATTATAAAATTATAATATCGCCCATTTTATAAATTTATATCAAATGATTTTTTTTTAAAATGCACTGAATTTTCCTATTTAACTAATCTAGATAATCACATTTTATTGAGTCAAATTTTCTGTGCTCCCACGTATACTATTTATTTATTTATATTTATAATATAATAAATGTTTATATATAATTTTTTTTAAATTTTAAGACCTCTAAAATGTTAAAAAAAACGAAGAAAAACCCATTAACTAATCTAAATAATTTTCTTTAGAAGCTCAAGTCACGGAAAACCCTAGACTTAGATCTTAAATTCTTGTCTCCCTCGCTCACTCCCTTTCTCGTTTCTGCTCGCCGCCGCCGCCGCCGCTCTATGAGAAGAGGAGTCCATCAGCGACGATCTTCAGTCCTTGCTTTTCTCGTTTCTTCTCCTCTATCTTCTCTGGAGCTGACGGCCGCAGCGACGGATAAGAAGCAGAAGCCATGGTCCACGTTAACTTCTACAGAAACTGTGACTATCTATTTCTCTATATCTCTATCGATTCGGTCTTCTTAATTACTGTTTCTTTGTTGCCTTTTTTCCCTTATTTCTGTTTGGATGTATTGAATATGAAAGTTCTTTCCTGAAAAATGATTAATTTTCTTAAAAAAATGGTTAAAATGGTTCACATATCATTACCCAGTTTCCCGTCTATCTGGAATTGGCTAAAAGCGGTTAAAAATGGCTGTTTTAGGTAAAAAAAACAGCTATTTTCGTTTCCTTTTCATGTATCCAAACAGATCGTTCATTTTTGAAACAGAAAAACTTAACACCGGGGGCGCTGTCACTCGGATGGGTTGTAAAAGAACTGGTTAAAAATTGTTAATGTGGTTAAAATCAACAATTTCCCTGGAAAGTAATTTCCTTTACATGAAAGGAAATCACATTACCTGGAAAATAATTAATTCTTTTACAAAAAGGTTAAAATGTTTCCTCATCATCATCCATTTTCCCGTCTAAGGGGTTGGCTAGAAAGCTGCTAAAAATGAGTACTTCGGTTAGAAAACTATTTTCCTGGAAATTACTTTCCTTACCATGGATGGAAAAGAACTTTCCTTGAAAGTGATTTATTCTTTAAAAGAATGGTTAAGATCATCATTCTCACCTAATTTTCTGTTTAATGCGTTGGCTTTAAAATTGTTAAAAATGATTACTTTGGTTAAAGACAACTGTTTTCCTGGAAAGTACTTTCCTTTCCATGCATCTAAACAGATCTTTCTTTTTCAATACAAAAAGCCCTAACACTGTGGTGCTGGATACTCAGATGGGAAGACTTTCAAGAAGCCTAGGCGTCCATACGAGAAGGAAAGACTGGATGCAGAGCTGAAGCTGGTTGGAGAGTATGGTCTCCGGTGCAAGAGGGAGCTGTGGCGCGTGCAGTATGCACTAAGTCGGATCCGTAATGCTGCCAGGGACCTTCTCACCCTTGATGAGAAGAACCCCCGTCGCATCTTTGAGGGGGAGGCTCTCCTTCGCCGGATGAACCGATATGGCCTTCTTGATGAGAGCCAGAACAAGCTTGATTATGTGCTGGCACTGACTGTGGAGAACTTCCTTGAGCGCCGCCTTCAAACACTCGTCTTCAAGTCGGGTATGGCCAAGTCCATACATCATGCCCGCGTTCTCATTAGGCAGAGGCATATCAGGTAAATCATAATATCATAACTTTATATCTCCTAGAATTGCTTCCAGTCTCTCCCCTTTTCCCTCTCAAACATACATTGTCATAAATTGTGTAGTTCTAACCTCCAGTAGTTTAATCTGTGTTGGAGGCTTTTTTCATCTAGAGAATGAATGCATACATATACACACACATCAATTTTTCTCCTAGCATGCAAAGTCAATATGTATGAAGTGAATGTGGACTTATTGATTGATCTTAGGGCATCTTTCTTTGAAAGATTTATGTAGGAAAAAAATGTTTTCTACTCATTTTCCCTTGTTTGTGAAATTTTCCTACAAATTTGAATTCTTGAGGCCAAATTCTTTTAGGAAGGCAACTCAAGAGTTTTCTCATTAAGATCCTTGAAGAAATGGTTTCCTGGAAAAATCTACAGTTACCTTGTTACGAACGTAAGCCAACCAATCGTAGACACCTTGATCATTTCTATATCCGACTTGACCCATTTATTAAATAGGTTGGCCCAACTGACCCAAGGTTGAATGGGTTGGCCAATTCGACCCATCGAAGTTTAAATGGGCAGTCTCAAGCTATCCTCTTTAGTAAACGAGTTTCTCAGCCCCACTTATACTTTAACTCATTTATTCAATTGGTTGACTGAACTCGATCGATCGTAATTGTTTTTAGATCCATATACTCTACCATATTTAAATGGTTAACCCAACCTAAACTATCCATTATATGATTGACCTAACGAAACTGATATTAAACTTGACCCATTTATCGAATGGTTGATTCATCTTGACTCACACCAAAACCAACTGGTTTATTAAATGGTTAACCTTGCTAGTCTTGAATCATAAATTAAATGGTTCAGCTGACCTAAACAATCTTAATTGGTTTATTTGACCCATTTATGATCTAAGTCATTTATTAAATGGATTAACCCAATTGTAGTATTGGATCCCAACCAGCTTAAATGTTTCAACTCAACTTGACTCTACCAAACAAACTCATTTATTAAAAGGGTTAACTCGATTGATCCAATCTAAATGAGCAACTCTAGGGAGATTGAAGTGTTGATTTTTATTGGGAAGACCCCAAATGGTTCGTGGGATGGATAGAGGACTTACAATTCAACGAGAAATCTCCATCTAATCATCACTGCTTTGTGATTTGGACCATGAGAAAAATTCAAATATTCAAAGTCCAAAATCACAAGGCTAAAATAAGCAGATGGAGGCTAAATTTTACCTTTTCATTGTTTTTGTTATTTTCTATTTATCCCAACCATTAATATATGGCCAACTTAAGATTTTATTTATTCTTCTTAAATAGGGAGGCTTTGAAAGTCTCCCTAGACTTTTCGATCTTAAATTAGTTGATTTGATCTATACTTGACTTAATTCATTTATTAAATGGGTTGACCCAACTCAATCGCCTAATCAAAGCTTAAATGAGTTTTTTTGAAAGGTAAAGCTTAAATGGGTTTTACCAACTCGAATCATTTATCACTAGACAAACAAATACATGAAAAGTTTGATATCAGCAAATGATTCTTTTCATGCTATTTTCCTAGGAAAGATTTCGATTAGAATATGTATTCTTATTGAAATTCATATTCCTAGGAAGCAACCCGCTCCACTATGCTTAAATGCATTGAGGGAATGCAAGTCATTTATTAAATAATCTAGTACCACTATGCCAATCTCAACTCATTTATTAAATAGGTTGACTCAGTTTGATATAAACTATTTATGCACTAGTATTTGATTATGTATGTTGTAGTGGCGAACAAACAGATGAGAAGTTTTAGATAGAAAATGAATTCTTACCAAGCTATTTTCCTAGGAAAAAATCTATTCTATAATATAGTTTTCCACTGAAATTCATTTTCCCATTAAATGAACCAATATGGTGGCAAATGAATTCCAATTGGAAAATGGCTTGATAGGAGTTTGTTTTTTAATCTAAAAACTTTACTTTGTTTGTTTCTTGTGAACCTACATGAGGAAAAATTGATTGATAGTCGATTGAGTTGAGTCAATCTATTTAATAAATGGGTCAAGATTGGCAGGTGTGTAGTTAGGCCCACTGTTTCATAAATGTGCTAAGTGTGAACCCATATAAGTTTTGTTGGACACTCAGGTTAAGTCAACCCATTTAATAAATGAGTTAGCTTAGCTTTAGATAAGATTGACTCATGCAGGATTATTAGGGTTGCATCAATCCTTTTAATAAATGGGTTATTTCAAGTTGGATCAACTTGTTTCATAAATAGTTTGGGTTAGGCTTGACATTGGTCGGGTCAGCTATTTGATAGATGGGTCAATCGTTGGGCTAGACCATTTAAGTCACATTGGGTAGTTGGGACAAGTTAACTCCTTTAATAACTGATTTAGGTCACTTTTGGGTTGGATAGACCCATTTATGATTTTTTGAGTTGGGTCAACCCATTTAATTAGTGATCAAATTAGGTATAATTTTGGTAGGATTAAGCTTTCAATAAATGACCAACTTGGATTGGACCCATACAAGCTTGGTTGGGTGCTTTAATTGGTTGATTTGTTTCATAAATAGGCAAAGACATGTTCGGTCAACCTATTTAATCAATAAATAAGTTAAGTTACGTCAACTCATTTAAGTTTGGTCTACTTGTGTCAACCTGTTTAATAAATGGGTTGAGTTGGGTATGCATAAAACCAAGGTGTTTACAATTAGTTTGGTCCTATGATGCGGGCATGGCATTGATATGGTAGGGATGTGCCATCATCCAACATAAATTTGATCAAGTTCATCAAGGTGTGGATCATAAATTTTTCTAGGAAAACATTTCTCACAGGTCTTGGTGAGAAAAAATTTGGATTGTTATTCTAGAAAAAAATGGCATTTTAAGGGGAATTTGTGTAGACAAACATGAGAAAATGTCATTTACCTTAGAAAATCATATTTTTGCAGAAAAATCAGAAAAAAAAAATGCCCCATAAATTATTTGTTCAAGGCATGTTATCATTTTCGACCACAAGCATTTCAGTTGAGAACTACAGTTTTTTATTTTTTTTTCTGAATTACAGTTGAGATTACCATTCAAGCAGGTTGTGTGTTTAAGATTTGAATGTGATATATGTCAAATATAAGCCAGGTGAGTTGTGGCTATGCAATTAAAAGAAATTGGGACTTTGCTATGTGCACAACCTCCAATGTGCATCCCACTCTGTGCGGTAAGTCCATGTGGCATCCTACGTGCAGGGCAATTGAAAGTCAAAATAGAAATAGAAATAGAAAGTCCGTTGTTGCCAAACTATGTATTCTGTACAGTAAGGCTCATTGTGCAAAGATCTCAACTAACCAAAAGATGTACACAGTTTATTTCATTATGGCACTGAGTTTCATGACTGGAAATGTGTGCAGTTGAATTTGTAAAGAATGCTATTTAATGCTAGACTTTTTCCCCTTTTGAAGTGGTTTGTTTGAAAGACATTAGTTAACATTTTACACAAAAAGGTTCGTCACCCACACACTGGTGTTGCCCATGGTATTGCCCCCAGATGGTAGGCAGTGTGTTGCCCATGGTATTGCCCCCAGATGGTGGGCAGTTGGCCTACATAAAATAATTTGCCAAATCAAAATATAAATGCCAACCCCAGCTTGATGGAATAGATGACCTGAAGAAGATTACGCTGATGAGCTAGTGTGGAGCCCCCCACCAAATGGGGTGATGGATCAAGTTGGAAAGGTTTTATTTGAGTACAAGCCCCACCAAAAGTCACCTTGATCAGATCATTCATTTCAGAAGGCTGTTTGAGTTCAAAGTTTAAAAGAATGATAATGTGATCAAGTCTTGGAGAGCTCAAACAACACTGACTTTATTGATTTAATCAAGTGAATTTTAGTGTACCACATATTCAAAGGCTCACCACCTCATTTGTTGGGTTCATACCTAGGTATGTGGAGTAATACTGTGCACACTACTGTGCTGGTGATCATTTCTCCTAAACACCAGGCCTTTCTTTTTATTTTGAAGTGGTTTGCTTCAAACACATCAGTTAGTAGCAGCATTTGAAATGAAACTGACCTGTGAAGTGTTGATCTTCCTGAAGCTTGCTCATGATAATAATGATATTCCAAGGGTTCAGTTTGATAGGTTTTGATCACTGTTGGATTTTCAATAACAAATAATCATTCTTAAGATATAAGAAACAATTAATTATTTTTGCATGTTCCCCAATCAATTAGTCAATCCAACTCCATTTCTTCTGAAACTTGTCTGTAAGCTAATTCTTTTGAGGCAGTGACACTCTAGGTACCAGTTCTAATTTTTTTCATGCCTTCAATAATCTTGGGAACATGAAATCACTGCTGCTGAATGGAAATGGGAATATGATCAGTCAGTTGGCAGCTCCGGTTGGACCTTTGCCGGATAGTCTGCTACCTTGTAAATCACGTGATTTAGACAATTAGGTACAAATCTAAATCACGGGATGATGAGCAAGAGAGAGAGAGAGAGAGAGAGAGAGAGAGAGAGAGAGAGAGAGAGAGAGAATGGTGTAAATATAGGATCAATAAGAATTTAGAGATCTGGTTCACAAGGATAATTTCTCTCTTGGGAGCTGCATTTCTCGAAATTTATTCCTGAAGCATACTTTTATGTTGATTTTAGTTGCTTATGTAGATTGTTGAACTGGTTTAGCGACACAACTCTATGGTTGAAGCTCTCTTGCTTTTTATTATCATTTTAAAATTTAGGGAATTGATTTTTACACCGTTGGTTTTTGTTAATGGTACATTGGAGAAGATTCCCAACCCCCCCCCCCCCCCCCCCTCTCTCGGAAATGCCAGTTCTATCCTCTCCTCTGTTCCTGTCAAAAATTGCACTCCCAGCTCCAGCTCCAGTTCCAGCTCAAGGACTTGGGAAATCCTCTCCGTGATGGAGAAGTTGCAGGAGGTGGAGAAACAAAATAAGTCGCTGGAGAAACTAAACCCTGAATTCGCAAAGGAGTCTCTCTTAACATTGGAAATCTCCATTTCCGAGTTGAATTGGATGGATTTCATCAAGCTCTGCAATCAAATCCGTGAAGAGCTTCGTCAAGCTCATGATTGACGAGATGGAGCAAGCAAAATCGGATCTTGATGCTGCAATGAGCTCGATCGAGCTGGATGCTGCTCATGCCAAACCCAGCCAGAAATTCCTCTCTTTTGAATCCTACGTGATTCCCATTTCTCTAATATTATTGAATTTAATTTTCTCAGGGTTGGAAGGCAGGTGGTAAACATTTCGTCTTTCATGGTACGGGTGGACTCTCAAAAACACATTGATTTCTCTCTCACAAGCCCACTTGGTGGAGGTCGTCCTGGAAGAGTGAAGCGAAAGAACCAGAAGGCTGCTGCAAAGAAGGCCTCTGGTGGTGGTGGTGGTGATGGTGATGAGGATGAAGAGGATTAAGGCAATAGTAGGATTTTTGTTCTTTTACTATTATGTTTTAATAGGTAGAATGTTTTTTGGGATTTTAGAAGAGGTTGATGACATCTTCATGGATTTTTCCTTGCACCCCTCAAGATTGAGATTTTTTATTCTCTTCCCGACTTAAAAGCACTTGTTATTTAGTTGATTGCATCAGTTTTACTACTTTGCGGTCGTTTCGTTTTTAAGGTCGAGGGTTGAGCGAATTTTATTTTTTTCCCTGAGCAGGATGTTGACTGAGTTGACTCAGCCCAATCACTATGTAGACAAGTGTTGGTCGTAAGAACATAGTCACAATTAACGGATATTTTTAAATTTTCGGATTTTGAACTGGATATTAACAGAAAATTCTGAGAAAAAAATATAATATTTAAAAAATAGTAAATTGAGATTAAATTAAAATATTAATAAAATAAAAATCTTAATATGGAATATATTGGGATATTATTGTTTTTCTGTGGTGTTGATAAATATGTATTTTGTTGATAAGAGTATGGTAAATATGATAATACTATAACATGGGTCAAAACCAGGATTTTCGATTTTTTTTTGCTAATTTAGACTTGAATTGGTCCATTGTGGATCCGCCGCTGTCTTAGTCTGCTCATGCCTCATTAGGCTATGTTAGCCTGCCTGGGTTGAAATTTGTTGGAATTTTGTTTGTGTTTGTCCTTTTTTTATTCATTTAAATTTAGAAGTTTACAAATTTCTACTTTTCTTTGTACAAACTAAACGCTTGGCACCCTCTTTCAGAGGGAGCAGGCTGAAAGCATGTAACTGAATAAATAATTTGAAGTTGGTTGCCTTGGGTATATGTGCTGGTTCTAATATTTCAGATGCTTTAGGCGAACTCTTAAGATGAGATTTTTATACATTCACAGAAAATAAAATTATACATTTTTTTTTAAAATGTGTGAAACACTCAAAAAAAATATCATAATCAAATGCATAACAAAGTATTATTTAAAATTTTTAATTTTGAGCCTATTTAATTGAGTTTAATTTCTAATTTTTCAGACCTATATAATAAATATATTTATAGATTTATAGTCTCTATCTATTTGAGGGCCTTAGGCGACAACATACTCCACCTATAAACAAGGCCAGGCCTATTGTGCACCTCAGACAAATAAGATGTCCACACAAGGCAAAATTTAAGTTGCTAAGACTGAAGATATTCTCTCATATCTATATCTATTCAATGACAAGATATGTGAATGAATGATGGTTGTTTAGAATATTATATGTAAAGTAAACCTAACATTTGGCACTTGGCATTTGGAGTTGATAAAATAAAATGGAAGAAGAGATCCGCAATCCCTCCCACCATAACGCCTACGACTTGGACTCCTCTTAACCACCGGCCCTCCCATCATCTACCACGTGGCCCGCAGTGGGTCCCACACCGCAACACATGCCATGTTCATCACGCACGCCTATTCAATCTCTTCCACATGCAACTCTTCCCACGCTATAAATAGTCATTGCACCAAAAGAAGTTGATGCATGTATGTTGATTCTACCAAACTACCAACATTCTTCTTGTTTTTCTTCTTCTTCTTTGGATTTATTTTTCAATAAAAAAACTCTGAATTCGTCTGGATCATGACCTTAGGATCTAGCATGGAAAGGAGCAGAGGAGAGAGATTTAAGGAGGAGGAGAAGAAGAAGAAAAGGGTGTTGGTTCACCACCAAGTGTTGAAGATCAGAGAAGAGGAATCTCACCTTGGAGAAGATACGGGAGAGGGACTGAGCGGCAGAGACAAGCTTGCCTTTCTTCATCTCAGTTCCCACATGGACGCTCTCTTCTACCCCGTCCCATCTTGCCCTCCTCTCCTCTTGGCAATAGATCAGCCATCTGAGCACCCTTCTGCTCTGTCGTCTTCTTCACTCCCTCTCTTCCTTTCTTCTTCGTAAATATGTAACTCTTTGACGAATTGATTTTGTGAATGGTTCCAGTGATTCACTTGTTAACTTTACACATCTAGGGTGAATGAAGTCAACGGACGAGAGCGTGTGTATTATGAAAAATTAATCTGATTGAGTATTTAGGTCTTCTTGCATGGTTTAGAAAAATAATTTTTATAATTTACTTTTATTATTCCTCCTACAACCTTTTAGATAGTAGTTTTGTTGGGGCCTAAACGAGACTCCCACTTTGATTGTGAGGGAAAAGACTAACTACTTATATGTGATTCTACTTATTGGACTAGTATTTTGGACTGGAAATTCATTCCCATCAAAACTAGGTTCTCAAGCAACAACATGTGGACTTAAAGATCTTTTAGTTAAACGAGATGGTTGACGACGTTTTATCTGATTGAGAGCGTAGTTTGAGGAAGGAGATTGTTAGGGTGTGAACAAGAGTCTCAAATTGGTTGTAAAAGGGGAAAATTAAATATTTATATGGAATTGGACCACTCCACCTATCAGGCTAGTCTTTTGAGCTGGAAGTTCATTCCGAAATCTCATCCACTTTATTAATACACTTGTAAGTTGTAAGGATACATCAAATCTAAACCTATCAATCTTGAACAATGTTTTAAATAGGTTAAAACAATCTCACTTAACTTATTTATCAACTAATTTTTTTCTTATATAGGTTAGTGACAAGAAAAAAATTTAGATAAAAAGCAAACTTTTAGAGGAAAATTTTCAAATCCATTTTTTCACTAAACTAATAAATGTGCCCTACAAGTTCGTAATTCATGCATCAAGACTTCGCAATTATTCTAATACATTCTTGTTTGTAAACAATAACTTAAAGCATAAGAATTAAGAATAATGTTTCATATAAGGTATCTTTGCAATCAAATGCAATGACCACAGCTTGATACAATTTCTAATACCAGTATCATTATCGGAAAAAAAAAATCAAAGGAAAAGAAAATATAAGACTAAATCCAAGTCGCAGAAATTGGGCTCCGAACTTTATACTGACTGCGTTGATTGTGCACCCATGTCAAATATCCTTCACCATAACTCACCTCTTTACCCATCTTCTTCCTTGAAAACAACCAAATTCTATAGTCCTTGCTTTGGTACAAATGACTGAATGTCAATTGTTTTGGTGTAATTCTGATTTTCACTCCCAATGGTGCATTTACATGCACCGAGTAGGTCGAATTAGGCAAGCCCACATTCGTCAATGTCCTTTTGATCATCTTCCTTGTCATCCCGAGCTTGAAAATGACTGATATGGATGGGTAATTCAGGCTGAAATCTGGGTTGTTGGACAATATATTGGAGCAATTCACAGACCTGTGTGTGATGGTGAAAATCTGCGATGTGTTGTAGCCTAGAGTGCACAGATGAGTGATATAATCATCTGGTTTGATGTCATAAACCAAGCCGGGATCGATCGCTTGTGTAGGATTAACATGGCCGGCACCCATCGCAAAGAAATTGGCGGGTTTTAGCCCATCCATTATGGGCTTGCCGGAATGGTCCGCAATATCGGTGGTTGTCATGATTGCAGATTTGACGGCGGCAGGGCTCCATGTTGGGTGCTCTGCAAGTATGAGTGCGGCGATTCCACTTACATGAGGACATGCCATGGAAGTCCCTGATAGAACAGTGAAATTCACTCTTCTTGAATCCTCCGGGAGTCCAGTAGGGCCCAAAAATTGAGGCCAGGCAGCTATGATATTTACTCCAGGCGCGACGATGTCCGGTTTGAGTATCCAAGGGTTGTTCAAACTCGGTCCTCTTGATGAAAACAGAGCAATTGCAGGGGCTCTTGATTTCCCGATGACCGTCCCTTTGAATTCCAGTCGAGCTGTGGGCCTCCTTGTGGAGTTGATGTAATTCTTCAAATGAATAGACTCGACATAGCCAATTGCCGTTGCGGGCAATACATGGACATCGACTGAGTTCTCCTCTTGGTTAAAAGCGGTGTTGGCCAGAATCATTGCAGCCCCACCGGATTCTTTCACGGCTTGACCTTTCAATGCCCTTCCGGTCGCACCTCGGTCGCATACCACCATTTTCCCGCCAACACTTTCGTTTGAAAGAGAGCCTTTGGAACAAAATTCTGCTCCATTCTTCCCACCATAGACTAGTTCCAGCTCTGTTCCACCATTTGAAAAGTGGTTTTTGGGGTACATTGATTCTCCGTAAATTGTTTGTCCGTTGCCCAAATGCACGACCGCGGGAAATCTCCGATCAAGTGTGCTGGCCCCGACGGTGGTTATCCAAGGGGCTTCATTGGAAACTGAGTTTGGGATGGGCCCGTTATTTCCCGCCGCACAAATGACCGTGATCCCCCTCTCAGTTGCTCTGAAAGCTCCTATTGCAATGCTGTCGTCGTAAAGCGGTATTGGAAAGCCACCCAAGGAAAGGGAAAGGACATCAACGCCATCTCTAATTGCATCATCCATTGCAGCGAGGATATCAGAGCTGTAACACCCACTAAACCAGCAAACCTTGTAAATAGCAATATGGGCCCCGGGCGCCATGCCCCGAGCCTCACCTGCACCATTTCCAACAACACTCGCCGACGGAACCGAATTGCCTGCTGCAGTTGATGACGTGTGGGTACCATGGCCGTGTGCATCACGAGGAGATATGTACTCCATGATCGACGGTGGCGGTGGTGGAGGCGGCGTTGACGAGGAACGATGGCCTTTGATATAAAATTTAGCACCAATGAGCTTACGGTTACAAGAGGAAGGATCGAAATTCTGGCCTTCTTGACATTTCCCTCTCCATCTCTTCGGCACGGAAGGCATCCCATTGTCTACAAAGCTTGGACTCTCAGGCCAGACACCGGTGTCGAGCACACCTATTATTCTCCCTTGTCCATATTTTGATAGAAACCACGGCCCATTGTCAGCAGGTCCAAGTCCTAAGAACTTATAAGAGTAAGTGGTGTGTAGCTCAAGGAGACGATCGGGGCGAATTGCGATCACACCATGAGTGCTCTTCAAGGCCGTGAATTCACTCTCCGACAGATGGGCCGCGAAGCCCTCGATGGCAGAATGGTAAGAGTAGAGAAGGCGAGAAGAAGGGTCTTCTTCGGGGAGTATTGTGCTTTGGAGGATTGAAAGGTGGCATTTGATCTTGGCGTTGAAGGAAGAATTGGCCATCAATTGTGGGTCTAGTTGGACAATGTAGGTGTTGAGATTGTGGGCATGAACATGGAGAGAGAACAGGAAAAATGAAAATAGGATAAAATGAGAGGTGGCCATGGGTGGGTGAATTGAAAGTGATTTGTGGGAATTCCTTCAATTTTTGTGGGGTATTTGAAGGAGGGATTGAGAAATTGGAAATGGGTATTGTTGGAAGCATTGCTTAGAGAAGAGGAAACTCGTGATGTTCAAGGGCTCTTCATCACGAGGATCTTTTGGAAGAAAGAGTAGAGAGCTTCTGATGAGAGATGAGAGCTGAGATGTGTGTGATTGATTTCACGAGATGTTCTTTTTGGATTTATTACTGTTGATTCTCACCTACCTAGCCGTTAGATTTAAATTCTATGATTTCTATTTCTAGTTTTTTTTTTTCCTATTTCAACTGCTTTAAGGAAGCATCCTACAAAGTAGGGGGGAAAGGGATGGAGTAAATGCCCATGTCCAGTGCCTTCATGCACACGCTCTCCAGGTCTAATGGGACCAACGTTTTAAACACTTGACTCGGCCTTTGACTCAGTGAGTGTCTGAGTTTAACTCAACTTCAATCTTATCAATTGAGTTGAACAGGTATCTAAGTAAAAAATATTGGAGATGAGTGATAATGAGTTAATGATTCAGTCCGAATCAATATCCATGCAGGGGCGGCATTATCAATATCAACCGAATGCAAATCGTAATCAGCTAAGTTTGAGCATACCTTAGCTGATTTTTAAAACTTTGATAAAAGTGCAATTTGGATTAAGATTAACTTGAACTCGACTGGCCCAACTCGAAATATAAGCAGAGTTGCTGACCCATTTAAAATATGAGTTTCGTTTCGAAAATAAAATAATCTGTTTTTCATTTGTGTTGGATTACGGTAATGCTTGTATAATTATATCAGCTTAAATTATCTAAATTACACACACTCTATTTAATAATTTTTTGAGACTTAGTTTTTTACAGTGATTATGATTCAGAGACATTATTTTGTGCATATCTCTTTGCTTGAAATATGTCAACAAAATATATATAAACCCAATTATCTAGTTAATGACAAAGGTTGACCCAAGTCAAAATTTTATCGAATCTAGATTGGTTGGCCTGATAAAAATGAGTTGAGTTATAAAAGTGGGTTGAATTATGGGCAGGGTCAAAATAGGTGGGGGCAAGATTGTTGAAATATTGGTATCGGCTGATATATCGGCCGCAAAATCTCTTTTTTATTTTTATTTTTGTAATTAAAACCACTGATATTGGACGATATCGAGCGATATCCGATATATAAATTTTAAAACCAATATATATTGGCTGATACGATACGTATCACTTGATATTAAAACTCCTGCTTTCAAATAGACCCACTTATCCACATTGCACCCCTAAACCTTGATTGGGACTGTTCATTGGCCTAAATTCGATCTAGACCCAACTTGAATCCCTATAAATGCATGGGCTTTAATATATATATGTATATATTTGTCTAACCTATTTTGCTAATCTCTGTTTAACTAAATGGATGAGCCAGGCTCTTGAGAAAAGCTCATGTAGCTCGTACAGCTTTTTTAGTCCGATTAATCCCTTGTATATATTCATATTTGTACATGTAAGTACGTTTATTACATTATTATCTTGCAAAATTAAATCCTAATATCTTTATATATAACAAAACATATCTCAACTCACCAAACATCATTAAGGCCATTTTTACTCAATGGAAATTTAAAACTTGGGCTAGACTTCAAATTTACTTTATGCCAGTAATTAAATACACAAAGAAACTCCTATGTTTAGGCTCTACTTTAGCTTTGAAAGCTTGACAAGTTGCAAGCGGGCTTAGACTTTGATATTACAAAGGGGCTCAGGCTAATATAGAATATAACCCGGCTTGAACTTGGCCCATGAACAGGTCACACACCATGCCTTTTAGGATTATTCACTTAATTCCAACCTGGAGTATATCTTTCCGACAAGCTGTGCTCAGATTCATTTTTGAGCTATTTAGCTAAATGGCAAGCTTGAGCTCTTGTAAACCTCTAGGAGTTAGCAGTCAAGATACCCACTTCATCAAGTAGGATCTTGAGTTTGCTTCACGTTCAATTCAAATGGGTCACTCCCTGTAAACCTAATTGGTGTATGTGGATCGAGAGATTTACACATTCTTGTAAAATTAGTCTTATGTCCAATGTAGGATTTGGAATACTTATGTTATAAAAAAAAACAAGTGATGCATGTTG
The DNA here is from genome assembly GCA_022113865.1 of Chimonanthus praecox. Classification (NCBI taxonomy): domain Eukaryota; kingdom Viridiplantae; phylum Streptophyta; class Magnoliopsida; order Laurales; family Calycanthaceae; genus Chimonanthus; species Chimonanthus praecox. The sequence continues at coordinate 58,156,068 of CM039093.1, forward strand.
AGCTTTTTGGTCCATGAACACCACACACAAAGACATTTATAATATCTTCTATTAACCAAACCCGAATATCCAAATATATGATAAAACATATTGCTCAACTCATCTAGCATAATAAGACCTTTTTATCCTAGTTGAAATTTGAAATTTGAAATTAGGCCTGAAAAGTGAGTTTTATACTCATTTTATCCAAATAATTCAATTTAGAAACCAGATTCAAATGGCAGGTTGGGCTTCTTATTCATTCAGGGGTGGGCGTAAGCTTTATCCATAGTATCTTGGTGTGTTGCATGGTTGATCTTTAACCTTAAAAAGCCCAATAGGGTGTAGACTGACTAAGACTTTAGCCTTAAAGAAGTCCGATGGGCTCTTGTGAGGTTGGGCCTTAATATTAAAAACAGGCTCAAGCTTAGGTAGAGGAGACCCAGCCCAAACCCAACCGATGAACAGGCCTAATGTCTATTCGGTTCGACCTTTACCACTTCCATGGACCCACATTTTGACATTTCGGATAATTTATGCTGGATCATACTCCAAAAACTAGAAACCCATCTATTTCGAATTGGATCATCAAACTTAAAAAGCTAATGTTTAACCAGGCAATTCAAAGAACATGACATAACAATTTGCAAGTAATGATGACATGACCAAAACCCATAAATCATTATATTTGCTAGAGTGAGCATCTCGACCTCTTGATATTTCTTAAAAAAACATAAATGCAATAGACCATTTAATGAAAAGTGTTTATAGCATAATTGGTAATTACTCATTATTAACACCGAAAGATTGTGAATTTGAGATGTCAGCATCCCAAAATAAATAAATAAGTAAATATTGGTATTCATGTAAATAATGTGATTATTATGCAACCTATGGATGGAACATTTATGTCATAAACTACTATGTAAAGAAAACAGATGAAAAAACCATTTCTGTTGAGAGGAAAAGCAGGATTTAAGAGGCCAATTCCTGGTGGGCAGGATAATGTCTTTCAATATGATGTTCACAACAAATGAACGGACAAGAAAACAATTTTACATAACTACCACATAAGTAACAGGATTCAACCTCTATGCAGATCCATGACCTCCACATTTCTGAAACATTTGACCCACTTTTAAGAGAGAGAGAGAGAGAGAGAGAGAGAGAGGATCCGAGTGTCAAAGAGGCCTCTAGGTGGTTCTTCATGTATAGAACTGCCATAAAAAGACAATGGAAAAAAATCAAAATGGTGAGATGCTTAACTAATCAAATTTTCATGTAGAAATAGGAAGTTGAAGAAGAGAGTGCAAAGTTCTCACATGATGAACTGGTTGGTGGAAAACATTGAACGAACTATCGGCGTAGTGGCTATAGTCTTCATCATGGATCATGTAATTGCTATTCCTCCTAGACTTTGCCTCCCTGTTGGTCTGCAAAGCCAAGACACGAAAATTGGCTTCAATGGAAATTTCTCGCAATATATGCAACTGCTAATGGAATAACTATGCATTTTGCACTTCCATATGGAGGTATATATGATGCTCGGACACTTCAAAGTAAGCAACTTTCCCTCATTGTATCATTTTGGACACTATTTTTATGTGAAGAATCTAAATCTAATCTCAGATTGGAAGATTATTGTAATCCAATGTTTGGCCCTATTTATGGGCCATTGTTGCATCAGTTTTCTTAAGGGCGTGCGTGGGTGATCATCTGTTCATATATGTTTAACTCTAGACTTGCAACAATCCAATAAACTGCTGACCCAATACTCAGGTGTTCTGATCCCTTCCAATGTTGGTGATCTTTTCTCAAACCCGACTCAGTCAAAGAAATTTGGGATGAGTTCAAATTTGGAACATCAGAATCAATCTTATTTCATGCAGAGCTTAGGAACTTGGCCTTGAGATATTATTCTCCACAAAATTTACTGAAAAGCAGAAATAGTTTTGAACAATGGAATCAGGGCAAGCTGAACATATGAACAAGAGAAGAAAGAATGCTTACTGAGTTGAATTCAATTATTTATGGATGGAATAAATCATAAAAGGGGTTTCACACGGCCGGAAGAGTTTTCTGCAAATTTTACTTAAAAAGCAGAGATGAAGTTCAAAATTGTGCAGCAAGTTTTGATGTGGATAGAACATTTTGGTAGAAAAACTAGTAATTTGTTCCCACTGCTTTTGAGAATGTGGACTTCCAAACTGCATCATGTCAGAATTCACATCCCATTATTCCGACTTATAGGAACACTCAAGAAATTCAACCCAGCACAGGTAAAATGGCGGGAATAAATATGACTCTTTTAAAATAGATGAAAAATGCAGTCAACATTTATTTGGATTCTAAAGCATTCCCTCTAGAAGAGCTGAGATATAAACTTTACCTAATTTCTTTCTCAATTCTTTAAACCATGTTTAAATCAAATTTCCCATGACAGATACCAGAAGTAAAACTACTAAATCAAATATGTGTGCACACTGGAATACCTTGCTGATGAGCTTTTCAAATGCTTCTGGTCCATTCTCTTCAATGTATTTCTCTGCAGCAGTTAGAATGTCATCTGGCTTCTTGAAGATCTCCTTCTTTCTCGGAACGTACCAAATGTTTACTGTTTGTGCATTCAAAAAGAATGGTCTGATAAAATGCTCATAAACATAAGCAGCGCCATTGAAGTGAGGTAAGACCAACCAGCAAAATGCAATCAGCTTTGCGTAAGACCAGATAGGGAACCTGAAGTGAAGAAGGTAGATTCTCAAAGAGAAGCCTAAAAAGAAGCTGGTGCAAAAGAAATTACCACATTCTTTTATAGATAAAGATTGTATTTGAATTGTTAATGAGAATCTGTGTAACACGTCTATATGCATGTGTTATTATGTATATACATGATTGAATGAAATGGAATGAACTAAGCTTTCCAATCTGAAATGGAACATATCAAAAAAATAAAATTTGAAATTATGAACATCAAGGAAAGAAAGGGTCAAAAAATGAAAATTTATGGATGAACATGTTCTTACATCCTAATACTTCTTATAATAGGTTAGAAGAAGAAAAGAAAGAAACAAAGCACGGGAAGATGCAAGAATCATTGCTGTGGATGTTCTTAAATCTTAGTAGCTCTTATAATAAGTTAGAAAAAGAAAATGATGACTTCTTTACCCTAACAGTCGTAGGAGAAACTTATATGGTTTCTAAACTAAAACAAGACCCAACTAAATCATCCGTTTGAAGGAATTTTAATCTGTGATTTCATTCTTTGTTGTTTGAAATTTGGTGATACTTCTCTCTGTTGAGATTTCTTTAAGCCAAAAACAGTTCTATTTGATCTTCTAAATTTTGGGCATCATCCCATTCTATTTGGTATTGATCGATGAATGACGGTAAGCATAAAACAACTATGAAGAGAAACTTGTTGTACATATTCCAGTCACAATTTACATTTTTTCCCAGCTATGGACTACTCTCTCTCAGGTTCGAGCCCCCATGGCCTAGCCTTGGTGTGCCCTAGGGGTAGTGGGCTCACCCGTGGGGGTTTTACACTAGGTATCCCGTGGTTTCCCACTCGTAAACTTAAAAAAAATATATATTTGGAAATCAATTGAAAATAATCACATTTTCGCTTGTCATTTTCCACATCAAGATATATGACGGAGGTTGAAAAAATGGTAAAGATATTCAAACCATTCCAAGGAATGCTACAATCTTCGAAATCCAAACTTACCATTCGATGACTTTGGCAAATGTAAGCTCGAAGAGAGTTATCAGAGAATACAGAACCCAATATGTGAGCCATTGCTTATCATCGGCATGAGATTTACTTTCTATTGCCTTAACTGAAGCATATCTGAAAAAGAACCAAAGGGGAAAAAAAAAAGCAGAAAAAAATTAAGTACAGCACTTGTGAGATTACTATTAAAATCACCAGAAAGAAAAAAAAAATGAGAATCCACTTCAGGAAATCACCTATTAGAAGCAATATTTTACAACCATATTTTCAAAATCTTTTAACCAGATGTGTTTTTTTTATAAAAAGAAAAGAAAAAGAAAATGGAAATATACTTACAGAGGATAAACCAGAGTCACCAAAGGCCTGTAGATGAAAATCCAACAGTGATAAACACATAATATTAGCATTCATTAGAATAACACATTTCTATAGAATAAAATAAATCCAAAAGAGCACTAAAAAAAAGTAAAAAAGAGAGAATAAAGTTAAATAAAACTCATTAAAAGGTTGGTAAAAAGTAGAGGAGACAAATGCAGGAAATTTGAAGTAAAATACAAAGCAATATTTTTCTTATTTCTCAAGATTGAAATGCAGACAGAGAAAGGAAATTCAAATGCAAAATGAAAACCTTTTTCTGTTTAAAAAATCACAAATTCTCTAACCTTTTAACAAAGTATGATACAAAATGTGCAAAAATGAAAGACTCCGTTGGTGGGCATTGCATGAAATTACAAAGGAAAAGCAATCGAACAAAAGCATGAAAAAATTAGAGGGGAGAAAAGAGATTTCGATGAAAAAAGAGCGACTCTGTTCAATGTAAAGTAAATTTGCATTACCCGGCAAGAACATCGAAGTTTTGGACGACCACCTTGAGAAAGTTCTGGGAACCCATCTCCTCTCACTCCCTTGTGATTGTTCTGCTTCTTCTTTTCTTCTGATGGGAGAATTTTCTGGTGGATTTGCTCTGTTTTCTTCCTTGAAAATGAAAGAAAAGTAAACAGCAGAGAAGATAGAAAGGGAGTGAGTCGAGAGTGAAAGGATTCTTTAGTTGAAAAGGAGTCATTCCATGCGGAAAATTCTTGCATGGCACATTAAATTTACATGATTTTTTTTTCTCTCTTATTTGATTTTATTTAATTTCATATGATTAATGGGAGGTCGAAAATAGATGGCTTACATTATAGTTTTTTTTATCAATAAATAGAGATGGATAGGACACCCTTATTTTTTATAAGTGAGCATCTCTTATTGCTTTAGTTGATTAAAATAATAAAAATGACCTTTACTAAAATTTATTGTAAGAGATGATTATTATTTAAAAATATATTTTTATTATTTTAATCAAAATCAAGATCATGAAACTAAATTAATTAGAAAATGATGAGACTTTGTACTGATTAGCTTTTTATGTAGTCCTTTCAACATTCTATTAAATTATCTTATTCATAAATTGCTATTCATTTGTCTATTTTAACCGGAACTTATCGTCAAAATAGTTTTTAATAAACTATATATTTTAAGTGTTCAGTATAGTCATCACTTTATCATTTCATAAATATATCTCCAACTATAAGACAGACTCAGTTCACTGATTTTCAACACTACAGTAAAAAAAAAAAAGTGAAAAGAAAAAAATAAAAAGTGAAGGAAATTTACGCGTGGGAATTTAGAGGGTTGGATGAGTGGAGAATAGTTGTAATGCAGAGGCCAAAAGGCCTCAAAGTCGCCGGGAATAAGTCGGAGACGTCTCAATCATCTCGGACAATGTTGGAGGCCAGGTCCTCAAAGTCAACAAAGGGCAATGCTAACGCTGCAGCCTCCTCTTGATTCGTTCTTCACTGATCTCAGCCGTTTATCTTATGGGCCCCATCGTTGATGGAACCAATTAGAAAAATCCAACAATTAGTCATTTCCTATTCTGCTCTTTCCACAGCACCAACATGAATGATTTGAATTCATTTGCAGATAATATAGACACCAACAGCTGGTTACCTCCCACTTTAAGATCCCACTTTAAGAAGTGGGAGGTCATAGGTTTGAGCTCCTTTGATCTAATTTTAGTGTGCTTTAGGGGTAGAGGTCTACCCGTGGGAGTTTTACGCTGGGTATTCTGCGGTTTTTCATACATAAATTAAAAAAAAAATCTTAAAAATTTAGATATTGTGATGTTAGAGGAGACATGCATGAGCTACTCTTAACATATAATAAACTGCTTACATTTCACCCGTCTCAAAAATATGTTTATAAACTATCTCAGAATTAAAAATTAAGATTAAAGTGATCATTAAGTATTCTATCAAAATGCATGGAAAATAATATTTGTTTCACTCTTTTTTAACAGATATTCTCACCCTATATTGGAAGTGAGACTAATTTATGAACATGTGTAAACCAACTCAATCCACAAGCATTGGTTAGGTCGATGGACAGTAACTTCATAGGGAGTGATCCGAAGGGGTTTAGCGTGAATCGAAATCAAGACTTTGCTTCATGAGACAGTGTCTTGATCGTCACACTAATCCCCTCAAATTTCACTTTTGATTTTGATAAATCTAAATTCGATGGTTAAATTTTTTTGAAATCTAACTCATTTTTGTACCATAATTGCACTTGCAGGCTTGCAGCTAAGGTGGCTTTAAAGGTAAATCTCAACACCAAGTGAGGGTCCATCCAATCTTACGTTTAAATTTAATCATTATCATCGTTGCCATCAATTATTTATTCTATTAAATTAAGATTAACACTTATAATTGAAATTGACAATTTTTATTTTTTTATAAATTGATTGTCTATTTTATATTTATAAGAGTTGCAGTAAAAAATCCTTGAATCAAAAGTTTAAGTATTAATTTGAAAACCTAAGACGAATTGAGTGAGCTTTGTTCATCTTGGGGCTAAGTTGAGTTGAGAAACAGCCCCACTGCAAAGTTGAGCTCAACAAATCCAATACTCAGAAAGACCCACTTGCCCATGAGCTGAGATTCGATCAATTGTGTTCAAAGTTGTGTGTCTACATCAAGTTGCACTTTTAAATTCTCAAGCACAGATAGAATAACTCATCTAATAATAATAATAATCATGTTACAATTAATAGTTTAATACAAGAGAGAAATATAAATGTATCAGCGCACACTTAAAATTCTCTTGTTATGAAAATTAAATAAATAATTGAAAAGATGAGAAAAAGAAAGACAGAAAATCTTATCCATGCTCTTCATGCAATTATATGTGGGGCCACTGAACAATCTGCTTATCTGACCTCCAAATGAAATAATGTTGATATGCAATTAAATTCAGAATCTCTTGATCATCATTTTGAGAGAAATCTTAGAAGTAGGGATTTTAATCTTATCCATTGAAATGCTTTTTTTATTTATTTTTTTAATTAGATTAATCTTTAATCAATTTTATTGAATATATCTTCGTCATTAGATTAACATTATAAGTGTTTATTCAATATCCTATTTTCAACTTTAGAATTCCATTAAAATAAGGGCCCTATTTTCCACAGTTTAGTAGCTTTATGAATAACTATCCATCCATCCACATATGACAACGTATGTAGCTCTGTTCAGCATTGGATTCTTTTTCGATTAGAAGGTTCGCTTTTTAACTGTAAAGGTGCTTTAATTAAGGTTAATCATCACCATCATCTTGTCTTTTGTCAACGTCGAAAAAGAAATGAACTCCTAGTCAAAAAAATCAATTTTCAGTGGGCCCGTTGGGGTGATCCTTTGTCTCCTAGTTATGTAACCTATCCACATTACTGGTGTCACCAAGGTTCCAAGGAGATGGACCATTCAATGGTGGGCCCACTGAGTCCCAAATCTGGGAAATTTCTTCTAGTCATTTTCTCATCAGGTGATATAGAGGGATCCACTTTTCTTCATTAAAATCTCTCTTATCCAACATAAGGACCAATAAATCAGTGTAGATAGGGCCTGTTCACGGGCTAAGTTTGTACTTGGTTTTCCTTCTCCAAGTCCAAGCCCATTTCTTACATAAAAAGTTCGAGCTGCCTTGCAGTCTTACTTCTTTTATCTAAATCTTAAGTCTGTCCTGTGGAGACCATTAGTAAGAATAAATATAGGTAGTCGTTATCCTTAATAACAAATTAATAGATGTAATTGTATCTGTATAAATATACAAATACATAGTTAGTAAAAGCTTAACAAAGACCGTTCACCAACTCCACTTCAGTACCGAATTAATCGGACCAGACTTGGCTTAAGTCATGCCATTAATAGATCCAGTTACTAGATTACCATGCTCTCAGACCATTTACTTGTCTAGTAATAGGTAAGAGTCTGAATAAGCCGTCTTACGTCTGAACTCAATGCAAATTAGGTGCAAATACACATCCAGATCTAGACATTTGATGATAATGTCTACACATTAGATACATCATTTTTAAAACATCTCCTACCATACCTTATTTGCATTTCTCCATGCACGTGAGCCCATATGAATGTCTTGGCTAGAAAGGTCATTTACTTGAATGTGACGTGTCAAAACTTACCTGTAACTACAGTTATGTTTTTAAGGTTCTATAGATTAAATTTTATTTGGTGGTATCAACTTTATGGAGTTATAGCAGTGGTCCATCAATCAAACTCAAATTGGATAAAGATCCACTTTACTATGGATAGATGCGTGAGTAGAAAAAGGTCGTTACCGTATAATTGTTACATGTGGTGTCAAGCTTACAGGGAAATAATTTTATGGATAAATGCCAAGGTTGAGAAGAAGATAGAATGTAGAAATGAGGAGAGAACCGGGCAAGTACTCCAAAATGACATTATGGTAAACAGCGTCTCTAGTCTCTAAATACAATTGGAGAATTTTCCTGTCCAATGTCCAGACCTCCCCTTCCTATTAATCTCTCTACATTGGTCCCAAGTGATCCTAACAGAACATAATTGTGCTCGATCCCTGTTGTCATGCATGGAAAATAAATGCCCTTAAATGCTGATTTACCATTTTCTAACTAGACAATTGAGCCTTTTAACTCAAAACAATACCAGAGCCTAATTCGCTGTTGCTGGTAGTGGTAGTGCTGGTGCTACTATTTGGCTGGGCTTCTAGAGTTGTTCTAGGGGCAAGGATCTGCGACGGCCATGAATCTGATGGGGTGGGATACCGGGCCTGTGGTCTCATCACTTGTGAAGGAGGCTCAGATGAAGCTTCTACAGCCTTGTCCTCCTGATATGATCGGATTTCGGGTTGCAAAGGAATTACAAAAACAGGCCCCACAACAGGTAGGGGCTGCAATGCGGTCTCTGGAACAGGCACTGAGAGCTGCTCACCTGGCAAAGAAGTTGCCAAGTTGCCATCACGTGAATGTAAAAGACGTGCTCCATTGCTCCACCCAGGATCAGATTGCATCCTCTCCTTTAGCTCATTTTTCAGCTTCTCAATTTCGGCTCCCAAGACATTATTTTCATCTTTCACTTCATTCTTTTCAAGAGTCACCTGTTCCCAAACACCCAAGAGAGAGTATATGGGTAAAAAACTTGCATAACGTTGGTAATCCAATGAAGTTTAATACCACCACGGACATCACATTGAAATTATGCCATCATATAGGAGGCTGGCAAAAAAATATTGAATTTTTGAAACAGTTGACGGAAAAAAAAAAACGTTTGTTTAGACGTATGGGTTTCAGCAGTTCCCAGGATTTGAGGGTTTCCTCAAGTACAAATGGTGAAATATTTTGCTTAGATAACTAGTAATCTGTCTGGAATAAAGAAATTTTGTAGTCACACGAGTCCAATGGTCAAAAAGTGGGAATGACTTATTTGTCTCCACTCAAATCGAAGAAATGCAGCAATTTTTGGACCTGGTTAGCTGGTATGGGATAAATAGAATGAGAGTGAGAGTGCTGACATGGCAACTCATTCCTACAAAAGTTGTCTTTAGTAGCTCTAGGAGGCTTTTTGTCATTTCCATCTGTTGGAAAATGAAAAGCATAAAAAATGAGACCTTTCCTCTTTTTCTATGGAATAAGGGCTTTTGTCCAAAAAAAAAAAAAGAGAGAGAGATTCAAGGGGAATAAAAAAATTTAGCAAGGAAAAGTGGGAGGTTTTCTATACTCGGTGAGACGTCTCATTCATTTTCAATGGAAATGAGAGTTTTAGTGGAAACAACAGACTTTATGTTTCCATAGCCCAACGCAGAGCCAAGTTTCAAGATGTCGACATGGACAAGGGGGAGAAGGGGAAATTGGGGGAGGGGAAGGTGCATGGGAGGATAATTTTGCCAATTGCAAACATTATAGGAAGTTTTAAGCAGAACAACTCTACTATGAAGATTTGAAAAAAAAAAATCATCAAAAAGCAAAATACAAGGGAAATAAAACATGGCAAGATTTAGGATACTTACATAGTGGGATTCAGACAGAAGAGCTACATTCTCCTTTCTAAGACATTCCACCTGTGCAAGCAAGTCCCGAAGTAAACGAGCAGCATCGCCCAATATAGAGGCCTTGCCATTATTTTGGCGAGATGGTTCTGAAAAAAGACACATCAGAAACTTTAAACCAAATGTATCTATAGAATATGAATGTTCAGGTCTATACTTAATGAACTTTCACCAAACTAAAAAGAAAACTGTCAAAATATCAAGCTGCATTTGGATGAGGGGGGTGTAAGGGGAATGAGGTGTTATCCCTCATTACCCTTGTTTCTTAACTAAAGGGTAAGGGTAAAACTCTCAATTTTACCCTTGTTTGTCCCTCCACTTCCACTTTTGAAAATCATTTTGAAGCAAAAGGTATTCATAATTGATTACCCACCCCTGCAAAATTTACCCCTCATCCAAACGCAGCCCTTGAGGGCACAATTAAATTATCAAAAAGTGGAAAAAAAACTATCAGGAGGAAGATATGTTTACCAAGCGCATGGCCCAGGGCAAGGAAGAGCTCATTCAAATGGTCACGTTTCAGCTTCTCTCTTTCAGCCTTGTGAATTTTCTTTGGAACTTTTCCATGGTTCTTTTTGTTGGCAGGGGGCCTGCTTCAGAGGAAAAAAAAAAAAAAGCGCTTTCAGCTATCAAACATATGACAGCTAAATGTATTATCTGCTAAAATAAATATCTAAACACTTGTTGGATTTCTTTATTATCTCTCCCTTTTCGAGAATGGAAAAGAAACTTCGCATTTGCTCTTTTTTAAAAAAAAAATTAAAAAAATCACATGAGACTATCTGAAAACTCAATCAAAGAGGAATTACCAGGTTCACAAGTTGCAACTAGTCCAAAGGACTTACAAATGCAGTGCAGGTTCATATTTACCACATACCAACACTAGCAAATAATACAACAATAAGTTTCATAAAAAGTGGAGAAAGAAATGGAACATTTGCATCAGAGCTACCATTTTCTAGTGATGAAATTGGTCCATTTGCCATTAAATAGACAAGCCAAATTCGTTCCAATAGAAGAAACATTTTTTAGAACTGAACTGTGGGTCTAAACTATATTAGCATAAGGTCGGTTGAGAGAGGCACAACCATGGTCGAACGAAGGTTAACTGGTCCAAATCATGATGTTGGAATGACAGCAGAAAAACTAATAAAAATATATTAAATTATAAAATATTAAAAAATCAGAAAATAATGAAACCAGTTTCGTGCCCAAGAATTTCATGCGTTTGTGATAAGTTTCAATACTTGGGTGCAACTGTGTGAACAAAATGGAGGATTAGATGTAGATATTTGCCACTGGCATGGGTATGGGGTGGGCTATGTGTAGGCTTAAAGGAGAGACATTATAAAACAACTATTGGGTCAGCACAGCCCCATAGAATTGAGTGTTGGGCAATAAAGGAAAAAAAAAAAACAAGTATACAGGGTAATAGTAAAAAAGATGCACATTCTAATATGGATGAGTAGAGTTACATTAAATGATATAATTCTGAAGGAACATAATAGAAAGACCTTGAAAATAGAGCCCTTAGATGAGAAAATAAGAAAAAAAAATCATTTAAGGCAGTTGAGCATGTATCTAGGAGACTGGTAATATTCTCCATGAGAAAAATACATAGGTTGGAAGTTGAAGCAACAAGAATGAGGAGGAGAGTGAAACTGCTGAAAAGATGGATGGAAAGGGTAAGGAAGGATACCAGTGATTGTGGGTAATAAAGAGGATAAAGTTTTTGATAAGACGGAATAGAAGAGAATTCATAAAGCGAACCCTAGATAGATGGGATTAGTGGCTCTGATGATGATTCCATCAAGATCTATAATCATTAAAATATTAAAAAAAATCTAATGAAAAACCCAAGTGGAAAAACATTTTGACATTTTGAGTCTTTTTGTTAACAATGATGACCACCCATGACCAATTTAGGCCTTCTAGACATTCTTATCTCTTGTGAATTAATGACACCCATCTGATTGACATTCAATGTTAGATTCAACCTATTCCATCATTCATGGCTTAACTTAGAACAATGATATCAAGGTTTGGACAATAGGATTAGGACAAGATTTGTCCTCTAAATCATCAGAACATTTCATAAACTTGCTGCCAGGCGAGAAGATGTTGTTGTCTCAGCACTGGAGCCTTCTATTTTCCCTTTGTAAGGAATTTTTTTTAAGGTCTACAGGCATTTTGACATTCAGAAGTTGAACAATAAAACTGCAGTTTCCAATGTTTTTTCTATAATGTTTTGCTCATGTAGAGGTTTTGGGCTAATCGAACTGCTGAGACTGGTGGATGTGATCCAGTCCTGCTCTTGAAACATTGGATAAAAGAAATGGTTCTCAGAAGAAATGATATATGCCATTGAAGTATTCATTCTTTGAAATCTTGCATACTAGAAACATACTTTTTATCAGTATACAAATGGGTTTTGGGCTAATCGAACTTCTGAGATTGGTGGATGTGATCCAGTCCTGCTCTTGAAACATTGGATAAAAGAAATGGTTCTCAGAAGAAATGATATATGCCATTGAAGTATTCATTCTTTGAAATCTTGCATACTAGAAACATACTTTTTATCAGTATACAAATGGGTTTTTTCTTCTAAATTTCAATAAACCTGACAAACAGAAAGTAACAAACCTGCCAATCAAGCTTTCAGTGTCCATGCTTGACTCATTTACTGTTGGAAGAGAAGGTTCTGTAACCATGTTTGGGTTATTATAGCAACTTCTGTTGTTTGAATCACTTACAAAATAAATGACAAATATAAATCACCCTGCAAAAACCCATCAATAGCATTCAGGTTTTGTTCGTCATAGCCAACAAACATATGGAATCAAATAACATCAGAAACATTTCAACAGAAAAAAATGAAAATAAATAAAATAGTTCTGTCTGTTTCCCTATCGAGTTTTTTCCCTTTTTTAGACAGCCATTTTCATATCCACTGAACCATTATTGGCCAGATATTTTGGAGATGGATACGAATCAAATCAGCTTAGTGGGCCATGAGCAGAAAGCATTGCAACCATGATTCACCAATCAACATCATCATCATAGCCTTTTCCCATCTATCTGGGATCAGCTTTTGAGGTCTAGATCTCCACTCTAACCTATCAAAAATCATATTCTCCATTATTACACTATCTATCATATCCTTCCTTGCCCCATTAATCCAAGTCTTTAAAGGCCTGCTTTTCCTAGTACCTTCCACTTATAACCTTTCAATTCTTCATGCAAAGATTGTTCCTAATCTTCTATGTACGTTGCAACCATGATCTCTTCCCCTATTTGTGATTACAAGGGAAATGCATTTTTCCATTCATTGATGTCATATAAGCTCAGGTGCCCTTCCCAATGATGCAGATGCTCACACAGTCCACAGATGGAATTAATGATCTACTAATGTTGAAAATTTTCTAGACTACTTACGGTATATCTATGATCAGTTTCTTATTTTTAAGGAATGGAAAATTTTTAATGGAAAGAATTGCCATTTTTGGTGTGTAATATGAAGTCCGAATTACACGAAATTGGATCAATTTGGTAAGCTACTCAATTGGCTTCATAATGAGCCCAAGTTTCTGCAATTTTGACATATATATATATATATATATATATATATATATAATGAGCCCAAGTTTCTGCAATTTTGACATATATATATATATATATTGAAGAAGTTATAGCCTATTTTACATTCAGGTTCACTGGGATTATAAATTATGAGAATTTTATTGAATTTACAAATAGGATGTTTAGATGGCTACAATTATTTATCCAAATCATCCCAGTGGGTCAGGCACACAGATTATGATCATGGTTTTCGTTTGTAGTAGATAATGTTAATCAAAGTCCAGATTACAGTCATGGCTACAATTATTAATGGAAGTCCCAAATCCAAACCTGTGCTGCATCACCTAGCTTTCACAAACACATCCAATTGTCACCTCAGCAATCACAGATATAAGAGAAAATTTAGTGATACTAAATTATGATAGGTGTGAAATTTCTAAAGAGAACTCCTCTCATAAAACATGGTTACGAAATTATTCAGATTTTCCGGAGCTTTAGCAGGGTAGAGAGCAATTGAAAAGAGCTCCTTTTGAAATTCAAACAACAAAAGTAAAGATTGATGTATGTACTTTTAGATGTACTCAAGAAATTCTCGTTTCTCATTTCTAAATGAACCAACATCAGTGGAATGGGAGAACCCCAATAAATTGAAATCCGCGTTCATTTCACAATCTTATTCCACTAGTATTCATCACTACGGAATTTAGAGTTGGTTTTATAAGGGAATTTGCATAATCATAGATAAGATCCTTCCACTAAGTACCCTAGTTCCAAATCAACAAGTGCATAAGTGCACATCAGAAGCAATTGAGATTCTGCCCAGAAAAGAATACTTTACAAACAGTAAAATCACAACTTTCCGTGTATCGCAGATTAGATGGGACAAAGGCTTGATAATAATTAATTGAGTAAAATTACCACTTCTAGAGAGATATCAAAGGTCAAAGATCTAACAGCAAGCCCTAGTCCGAACTCGATGACATTAAAAATCGTAAGATAGTGAAGTCATAGATCAATTCCGCGAAGAAAGCACAAATACAAAGCCATTCTGGCAGTGAAAATCCATACTTCTAATATAAAAATCCAAACTTGGAAATCTAGAGAGAGAGAGATTGAGGAAAAAAACAGCTTCTGGTGGCAGAAAATTAAGGCATACCTTAAACGGTGGAGCGATCTTTCTAGAAGAAGAAATAGATCGTCAGTGAAGAAGAAGAAGAACAAGACGAGGAGGAGGCGGAGGGGGCGGAGGAGATTCAGATGAGATGAGATTGTGGAGATTGCAGCTTTTGCCCGAGGCGCGTGTGGAGAGCACCCGCCCGTTGTTTATTGGAAGACGAAGGACACGTGTACGACCCTCCGCGCATCCGATCGTTGCCTGGGGAAATGAATTAACAGTCGGATTCTCCTCGACGCGGTGAGGACTTAAGTCACTTGAGCCGTCTTGAGGTCATCTTAAGGCTTATAAAAGAGGGGTGTATAAAAGAGGTGTGTCCAGCACACGCCAGATAGTGTGGTGTGTGCAACGTAAGAGTGGTTGGTGGGCCTCACAGACACATGTGGGCACCTTGCCACCTTCAGCTCTTTTCGGGCGCGTCGTGAGCCCAAATTCAGCCCGAGCCCGGCCCGAATATATTGTACATGAAGGGGCTTAAAATATGTATTTGATCAGCAGATTTGGCTAAATGAACAAACTTAATCTTTTAATTAATAGATTTAGGGTGCCCATCTTAACATAGGAAAATTCTTTTAGGAGACACGGGTTTTAGTGAACTTCCTATTTTACCTTTCCGTTTGTACGGATTTTAGTGTTGTAACGACCCGTCCCGAATACAGGGCTTACGGCTTGACTCAGTGTGATATTGTCCGCTTTGAACCTCGCACACAGTTCGAACCCGCACCGTTTTGTTTTTGGGCCCAGGCCTACATGGCCGGCTCAAAACGAGTCACATGAAGTCAAGAGGGGGTGAACTCTTAAAACCCCTCTCTATTTTTTCTCCTCTACCGATGTGGGACTCCCACATCGGCAGGGTATTACAATCATCCCCCCTAAAGCCTCAAGCCGCCCCCGGCTCGACAACATCAGGGAAGGAGGAAGGCCCACACAGTCCGAGTGTAGAACCTTCGGCTCATACCAAATTTGTAATGACCCGACCCGGGCTTAGGGCTTGACTCAGTGTGATATTGTCTTCTTTGGGCCTCGCACATAGCTCGAACCCGCACGGTTTTGTTTTTGGACCCAGACCCACATGGCCCGCCCAAAACGCGTCATATGAAGTCAAGAGGGGGTGGCCTCTTAAAACCCTCTCTATTTTTCCTCCTCTACCGATGTGGGAGTCAAGTGTACTTTCAAAAATTGGTTCACTTTCCAGTGAATCGGTTTACTAGATCGGTGCATTGGACCGGATCATCTAGAAATGGAAATTTGAGGAAAATGATCTGGTCGGTGCACCGATTTTCACGTCTCAAGAAATCAGTGCACCGACCTGATCACTTTCCTCAAATTTCTATTTCTAAGTGATTCGGTCGGTGTACTGATTTCTTGAGATGTGAAAGAGTTTAAATCGGTGCACATGAGGTAGTCTGAGACTTAGCTCTAATGCCACTTGTTAGGATCTGGGTATCCAATCCAAAAGACTAACCTAATAGGTGAAGTGATCCAAGTGCTTTATAAATCCATAAATCTCTCTTTACACTTTCAATGTGGAACTCCGCCAATAGTAGAGTATAGTTACAAGAGTAAAAACAAAATTAATAACAAAAGTTATATATATTGGCTAATGAACAAAAGAATAAGAATTACATGCAATGACTTAAAAAATAATATAGCCAAATTATATATAAGAACATTCAAAGTAATGAGCTTATATATATGATCTTAAACAGATGATTCATTCATTGACCTGACAAGCACAAATAGATTTCTAACTCTAGATATCTACTCTCGTTGGTTAGAATTTATCTCAATTTTATTTTCCTAATTTTTATATTTTTGTATAAATTGTTACCTTCTTTTCATAAAACTAATATAATAAAGCAAGTAAAATTATTCAAACTTATCAAATCAAATCTTAAAATTCGTATTTTTATTTTAAACAAATTTTTAGACTTTTCTCTTTTACTAACATTAAAGCAAACTACAATCATTAAAAAACAAATAATAATAAAATTATTAAATAATCACCGAGTAACATCTTTATCTTATTTTTTTATAACTAAGGTGTCCAAAGGTCTCAAACTCAACTAGTCCTTAGGGCATGTGCAAGAATCACAATTCCATATATACTGGGTAAACAACTAAGGAGAGTGGTCGAGAAGAGGTGTTGAATGTGAATAGAATTCAAGACCTCCCTTCACGAAGGGATCTTCTTCACCGTAAGGCCAACTCTCTTTTAGATTTTTTTTATGTTATTTTATTATTTGCTTCATTCATTAATTATATCAGGTACGAGGAACGCTTAATAAAATGATTTTCATTTTAATGGGAGAATTGATGCACTTTGTGCTTGGGCCCAAAGTGGCTGTTCTTGGGCCCAAAATGGAAGATTTCCTTCCACATGCAACTGATTTTTAATTTATTTATTTATTTTATTTTATTGAGATGGAAGTTTCTCGACGTGATTCATAATCCAATCTAAGGAGGACCAACCTTAACGCAGTGTTTAAAAACAGCAACGAGCTGAATTTTAGGACCAACATCCACTACAATCAACGTGAAGAAGAAGAGGATTAACTAGAGTTAAAGGGCCTGGGTTTTCAGGCTGAGTTGCAGGGAGATCCAGGCAGTTTTGAGGGACGGTTTGGTTTGAAAGAAAAGAAGGTTGAGTTGGAGCTGAATGTAAGCAAAATTTCCATCAGATCTTAAGCGATTCCAGTCGTTGAAAGCAGCAGCAAAGCCGGAGCATTTTTCGACTGAAATCAGACCGGAGGAGGAGCGATGCTAACATGGGTATGAGCGACTGTAACTCTGTAAGCAGGGAGAAGAGAGAGATTCTGCCAGTGACATTCACAGTGATATTTCTTTTTCTATTAAATTAGACGAGTACACGAAATTGTCCTAATTTCTCATTTGAATTGAATTCTTAGAACTTTTAATTTCTTTGGTGAGATTGTCTATTAAAAATTAAAACCATCTCTTCTTAAATGAGAGAGAGTGGATATCTGAGGTTTCATTTTTAAGAGTCCTTGATATAGAGGATATTGAGTCAAAATTTATTATTTTCAGTATGATAATTTAAGTAGGCGTTAAACACGATCTTAGCCGTATAATACCCATTAATATTTCATGTGTCAAAATTTAAAAGAGATTCTTTGGCTAAGGTAGGATTGAATCTGAGCTCCTATATGTAGGGGTGGCAATAGGTCATATCGGGTTGGATTGGCTTTAGATGATAAAAGGAGGTTTTTTGTCTAATTCAACTCGACCTTAATTTTATTTTATTGAACTTTGATTTGATCTAAATTTTTATAAAAATTTGAAAAATTAAAAAAAAAGGACGAGAAATATTTTCTAGCAGAAGGTGAAAGATAAAGGAGATAAGAGACCTTCCCTTTTGTATTGTACCGACCATTGTGTTATAGAAAATTGAAACAATGAGTTAAGATCTTTTAATTTGTGTGGAGTACGTAGCTAAAACTAATGAGTTAAAAAAAAAAAACATTTAAATGATAGTTCTTGAAAGAAAAAATCACATCTAACCCAACATGGATTTGTTTTCAATTAGATCTAGTCTAATCAAGTTAAAAAAAAAACTCATGTTTCTTTTTAGGTTTGATGAGTGTGATATGTCATAGGTCAGTTTCACACTCAAAATGGCTAGTCATTTTGGGGTACTTCTAATATGGGACTCTGTCCATGTTACAAGCTCTTCTGTCCAATCCCTGGTGCCCTCGCAGGGGAGACCCACACCTCTTCTCTCTCTTTTTTTTGGGTACAGTCCACGCATCAAGGGGAGCCCCTGGCCTACTAGATCCCTGCCCCCACGCGGCTACAATACCCCCGATATATTCTTGTCTTCTACTCTCTTAAAGGTCGAACCAACATCATCCTCAACCAGTATACGTCAATACGCCCAGGGAGAGTCCTAGTCCCACACGAAGGTGACCTGATTTACTCTTATACTAAATTGTCACGAGTCAATTTCACTAGTAAATTTTAAAGTGTCTTGGAATACGTCTGATGTAGCGCTCTGCCCATCTTGCAGATCACTAACCATACCGCTGTGACTCATTTTTATTTTGTCCGGACACCTATGAGGCTATGACATAGAAGGTGTCCATCACTTAATGGTCTAATTTTTCATAAAGTCCAGCAGTGATAAAAGTGAGGAAAACCTCCAGCATTGTGGACTCCCAATTATTTGATTGAGGGTATTCTGCCAATTGAATTTGAAGATTTATGGTGTTCTTGTCATGTAATTCAAAATTTCAAATATCCATTTAATGAGCCAATCAATTTTCAGATAGATATGACTCTGACCTTCTCACCCCTCTGCAGCAAACTTCTTTGCTGAAAAGAAAATGATTTCAATCCTTTCCAGCCCAAAACAAAATATGGGATCACCATTTGAAGGAAATAACTTCAACCAACATTTTTCCCACCCTCATTTTACCAGTAAAAAATAATTTACCAAAATGTTTGCTTTTGCAAGAAATGAATGACTCATCATCATCGTTATTGTCATAGTTATTTATAATTATATTTGATAAATATTTTTTTTATAATGATGATGGTTGTGGTGATCTTAAAACTGCTAAAATAGGCCTATGAGATTAGGGTTTCGATCTAAAGATGTGCTTAATCCAAAATTTGAGTTTTTCAATCATGGCCTGGGCCATTGACAGCCCTCTAAGTTGAAGAAGAAGCAAACTGGCATTTCAATGGTGCTAAATCTCTCTGGCACAAATGGGAAAGTTCTACTCACTTTCAAGAAAGGTGTGAATCCCATCCCAATAATGAAATCCACATCATCCAAAAGAAGTCGGGTCGTTTATTAAGTGGGTCTGAGTGTATGAAAAAAATGGACCAAAATGCCTGCCAATACTCAGCATTCAAAGTTCCGTTCCCACTGTAGCTGGTCTCACCACCAAACCAACATGTCCATACTGTTTACAAAGAGAGAGGATTAGACCTAGTAGAACCGTGGTTTTAAATTTTGAAAAAAAAGTTTAATTTTTAAGTAAATTAAGTCACTATAAGTTGATTCAATTCAATAAGTTTTTTTTTTTTTAATTTACGAATGGAAACTACGGAAAACCCAGCATAAAACTTTCACGGATGATACCCACTGCCTTTATGACACACCAGGTGAAGTATGGGGGCTCGAACCTGACACCTCTCGCTTCCTGAAATGGAAGATTACTAGTTGAGGTACACCCATATGAACAATTCAATAAGATTTCGTGACAAATAAATTGATAAGTTATGTTTTTGAATCTCGTTGAAAAACTCATCTAAATTGATTGACTCAATTGAAACTCAAGTCAAGTCTCAATAGTTAATTCTTAAACTTTGGTTCAAACTGATTCAATTATTATCAACAACTGCTCCATATTGTCCTAATACAGACATCCAATTGGATTTGAAGAAGTTGGTCATCTTGTCAGCTTTCATTTACCAATTTGCTGCACTTTATGGTTTTTTTATTTAAGCTTCTAAAAGGATTACAGATGTAAGAGCCCAGGAAATAATTCCTTAAAAAAATTGAAAGAATGCAAATAAATGGAACAAGAAAGAGAGAAAGACTTTTAAAAAATTAGTTAGAAGGGATAAAGAAAGATATAATAAATTTTAGGATAATAAAAAATATGGTTTTTATAGGATATAATAGAAGAGAATTTAAGCAATTGATTCTAAATATATGAGATAAAGTTTGATAATGATGATGAATACTCTAGCAATATCTTTAGACTCTTCAGTTATAATACTTTAAAACGTTGATTGTGCTCCACATAATTGAGTGTCATCACTCTAAAATTTAACCTTATCATTTTATCTTAAAAACTTGACCATTATTAACCATTTCTATGATGACTTACTTGATGAAGTTAAAGTAATTACATGGTTACTCATTTTTTTTCCAATTTAATCATCTTCAACATTATTAAGAAAAGACAAATAAATAAATCTAGAGTATCCGTTATGCACATGTTACGTTGAATGAGTAAACTATATTAAAGAAAGTTAAAAAATAGCTCAAATCAATAATTAAATTAAGAGGAACTCATTTGAGGTGACTCAGTAGAAGACAGGAAACAACCTTAGTAGGTAGACCCGTGAAAACATGAAGAAATAGGATAAAAAACACGATGAATAGTAGATTAATAAATAGTATAATTGGTGACAGAGTATATTGAAGAAATAGAACTTGAAAAGTGACAATAAATATATGTTGATAATCTTCAAATGATGGATATCAAATAGTGTTTGAGAGTTTGAATAAGGCCAGCGATCCTCCCATAGGCATTTTATATATACAGACACGGGTTTTACTGTAATGCCCAATTTACCCTCCACATGTTGTACCGAAGAACAAAAGAATGCCAGAAATTCATACAGTGCAAATCGGCTTGCCAAAATTGCAAGCCGACTCGCCAAAATTCATAAACAGTGCAAATCGGCTTGCCGAAATTGCAAGTCTGCTCGCCGAAAGTCATGAACAGTGTAGATCGGCTCGCCGAAATACACATAAACAGTAGAAATCAGCCCATTGAAATTTTACTGTTCATGCGAAGGATAAAATCGAGAATATACTAAAACCTGTGTTGCTAATCACAAAATATTCATGGGAGAATCACTTGCATTTGAACAAGAGACTTGCATAGTTGTATGTAGCATTCATCCTCTACATCCAAAGTCTTACAATAACATATGAATCAAATTTTGTAAATGAGTTGCCCCCAAAAATCAAGCACATCCACTCATGAATGCCACACATTGTATGAAAGTGATGAAACAAATGAACTTTGCAGTTGTCACATGCATGTGGCTGCCACCTCCTTTGGCTCCCGATTTAATGTTGCACAACCGTAAAACACTTAAAAGGCCGAGGGAACAGATGTCCTCCTGCCATTGGTAGAAGACAGCCAACCCTATTTTATGATTGATGGACTCGGCTCAGTATGGGCCTATTTCACTGTCGTGCACTACATTGGGCCCAAGCCGACATTTGTGACTGAACCCCTGAGGTTGGAACTGAGTTTGAGTCTAAGTTCAGCTCTTACAGATTGAGTTGTATAGAAATGGATTGAAAAGTGATTAAAAACTGATAATGATTCAATCTGAATAATATTTGCATTGACAGAATTTAATTTGTATCCATGAGTCAACTCACACTCAACTGATTTTTAGGACCTTTGAGTAACACGTGCTGTGCAATAAAGTATTTCTTAGATTAACAGATAGTCCACCACATGGGCTGGCTGGCTCATTTCCTCGGCCCACCTTGTAGGGACAGAAGTTGATGGGTCTCAACCACAAGACAAGTGAAAACTTCCCTTTTGCATGTAATTACTGTGTGTGTGTGAGAGAGAGAGAGTGGGAATTGGGAATTTGTTTAGAAATAGGTTATGGGTAATCATCTCCTTAATTGAAATCTTTTTAAAACCTTTTCTTTATATTTTTAAAGCCTTTCAAATGAAATTGTTTGGCAAGTTTGAGATATAGATTATGGCTAAATTGTTTGTCATTGGTATATAATAGGATATTCCACTCTTATAGAATCTGAGATCCGGCTCCTTCCACCCACTCATTTTATTCTGTTTTTTTCTGAAATATGTAGATATAGCAAAATGGTGTTTATTTTCTATAAAAGCAATCCAAACAACTGAATCTCAATAGGATATTTTCCATAAATCTGTTGATTAATCCCCTCTTTAAGAGTTAAGAGCAAGAAGATGTTAGAAAACAAAACCCTAATATGACATAACAACCTCTCTCTTCATATCATACAACAGCAATCACATGTAATAGCCAATCTGATTAAGATATATATTAGTATAGTAATATCAGTTACGGATCAAAATAAGCATTTGAATAACACTCAATTCAAGTTTGCTAATCAATCCCGAAAGCTCTTCCACACAGAAAATGGCTAATTGAACTCCAAATCGGTCGTGTTGCAAGCGTATTATATGTTGAAAAGAAGCACAATAATCAATAGACACGCATAGATGTGAGAATATGTGACTGATTCTAGGACTGACTGTCGGTGTCGTGCCGATCGTCCCCACCGTGGTGGGATCCCATCTGTGGTGGATCCGAAGTGGCGCCACCGGTATAAGGGCGGTAAGCATTCAGTGCTGCAAGCATGCCCAGATGCCCCTCCGAGGTGCCACTGACACTGGTGCCCAACTGCTGGCCGGGCATTAGCGCCATCGGCGCCGGGAAATTCATAAAATGTAGTCCACTAGACATTGTGCCTCTATACATGGTAGAGTTGCCGACTGAAGGAAATGTCCATATGGGCTCACCACTCACTCCTTGGTTGTTAGGGTTAGTCACCATCCAAAAATTAGCCGGAATCTGACTACCATGGCTGACCGGGACTGGTCCAGATGTCGACTGTAGCATGTAGGGCCCACCCATTTGGTGGGGTTGAATTTCATGCTCCGGTCGACGCCGTTTGGTGTCGTTGACATCCGATCCCCCCACATCAATGCACGGATCACGTAATTCTTGCTTGGCATGTAACGTTTGGTTGACACTATTTGAGTGGAAATTCAAGAATGTGGATGGGTTCTCAGATGAGTATCCAATGCCGGGGAATAGAATACGAGCTTGCGATTCGTCGATGCCACCGCCGCCGCCTCCGCGTTCCCACTCACTCCTCATCCTCAATTGTGGCGCGGCTAAGTTGTGATTGAAAAAGCTGTTCTTGAGTGGAGCCGACATGCTTGAACCCGAACTACGCAGCGAAATGTTGAGGGATGTGAAGTTGGCCGGAATCGTACCTGTTCCGGTGGCTGCGATCACTGCAGGCTCGGCTTGTTGAAGCAACCACTCAATAGTCTCACCATCGGACTTATGTCCAAGCTCACGCGTCAACTGGAACACTCTCGCTGCGCAAGTTGCTGGCATACGGATCCGCCGTCCGCGACCGTCCACCTTTGTATGCCGATCCTTGGTTGATGCCCTCTTCGGAGGCGGCTTCTTCGGCACCTCGGCGATCTCCAGTCCAGAACTCGATCGAATTCCAGCCGTCACAGGCGCTATTGCCAACGGAGGGTATCCAGAGCTCGAGCAAGCATCTTCTTCCTTCCTCTCTAACAATTGTAACGGAAAATTCGGCCGGCGGATTCCATTTTCGCCGTCCATGATCACAAAGGAGTAGCCAATGTTTGTTGAACCCAATAAAAATAAACTGTTGCAAGAAAAATTCGTCTTCTGGATTTTCTTCTTATATCAAATATCAAACACTTGAATCAAATACATAACAACAAAAATGAGTAAGAGAAATTAAAAGAAGAACAAAAAAAAACCATGTGATTGTCTCTCAGCTTCCTTTCTGTTTGAACTCTGATTTCTTGCAAATTTTATTGATGTTGGGTGGAGTGGAGAGTTCTCTCTGGAGAGAGAGAGAGAGAGAGAGAGAGGATAAGAGAGGAGGACAAGCTTTAAGCAACAAATACATTGAATAGAAATTATATTATATGATGGGTAATAAATTATCAAAGGCAAAGAATTTTTTTTTCTTTTAAATTTTTGCTTTACATAGCTTTTTTTTTATCCTTCTTTTTCCAAGTCTTTCCTCCTTTTATTGTGGTTAGCCAGTCCCTTGGTTCAGACTCCACGTGCGGTGCTCTTTATCATTCAATCCATAAAGACAGTGGTGGCCGATTGTGGGTCCCACCTCCGAGTCAAAAAAGGGTATACTGTAAAGAAAAGATAATCAACAGGGTCCCATCTCATTCAAGTAATCATTCCCTTCTGCTGCCCCTTTGCATCTTTTTCCCTTTCTTCATTCCTCAACCACGGTTTGGCTTCTTTCAGCTTTCAACCCCCTTTGAATGCAACAATGGCTAGCTCGGCTAATCGGGTACACAGCAGTTTTTTAAGACTAGCCTTCTGTAGTTCAACCAGGGTTACAAATCTAGAGTGATACTCTATTTATGGGCTGATATATCTCAAATTTTTTTATAATTAAAATATTTCGGCTGATACACATTATATAGATGAGATTTGTTGAAAAAAAATATAAAAAGAGAGATCCGTCGACATTTGAAATACTGAGATATCGACCCAAACACCGATATCTCGGTATCCACGATTTTCAACACAACCTTGTTAAACATGGCTAATTCCTCTTGGGGAAAATTAGTAGGTGAAATATACTGTACACTTGATGGGCACCTGAACATTTTAATCCTTTGGGTGGTTGGGTCCCTTGCACACAAATGGTGGGGCAGCAACTGCTGTGGTGTACGTTCAATAATAACTTTGACTGAAATATGAAACAATAATTCAGATTGACATTGAAATATGAATTTTTCAAAAATACTAATATAAATGTCCATCACTGATATTGGAGTTTAGTTTCAAACATCAGTTGTAGTCCAAAATCGCATTCAATACCTTTAAGTTATTAAGAAAATAAGAAAATATCAAATTTTTAAGTTTTTTTTTAATTAACGTGTGGAAATCTGCTGGATACCCAATATAAAATCTCCATGAGTGGACCCATACCCCTAAAGCACACTAAGATTAGGCCATGGAGACTCGAACCTTTTACCTCTCACTTCTTGAAGTGGAAGATAACCAAATAAACTACACTCATGTAAGTTAGATAGATAAAAATAGCTCAAAATGCATCCCAAAATAAAATCAAAATATAGATTTTGAGTGACATTTAAAACTCAACATCAAAATGATTGAATGGACCACTGAACAGTGAAGGTGACACATTTTTCCCATGTGGGCCTTATCGAAGGTGGGGCACATCTCACAAGCAATTAACTACCAAAAACTTAAAATGATGGTCCTAAGCATCTTTAGAAGTACAAGTTTGAGACATCTAAAGGTGTACTTTCCCAGCCTAATTATTTTATCCAACTCTTTGAGCTAACCTAATTGAAAAAAAAAAAAAAAAGGCCAACAAGAAGAAGTCTTAATTAGAGGATAAACACGTGCTTATAAAAATTAAACCCTCTAATGACTGGCTAAAACATCTGTTTTTAAAGTCTAAACAGATTAGAGATCTCCATTCCTTGCAACAGTAGTTATTGATTGAAGCCGACACAAGTCCACACACCTAATCAGATCACATGTTGCACATCAGTGTCAATTAAGGTGTGCTTTTTCTACCTATGCTGGATGGGGAATTTCACCGAAGTGTCACCATCCAATCACAATAAAAACATTTTGCCCACAGCTGCACTCGATTTGGGTCTTCTTTGCCCAATAAGAAAAAATAAATTTACCCAAATTTTTTTTTTTTATTATATTCAATTCTTAATACCCATGACAGTCCTCTTGTAGTCCTTTTAAATGTGTTTGGAATGATAATCGACAGGGAAACATGAGAGTTAAGATCCCATCATCTTAAGGGAATTTCATCTCATTAATCATTATGGGATTTTTACTACTACAAAATAGTTTGAATTTGTCTAAAAACTGGAACAAATATTTTGTGAGATAAATGAGAATTTTATATTTTCTCAAGTGAAGATGGATTTTATATTTGTAGAGTTTTTGATGTGGGGAGTGGGGACTAAAAACAAATGGGACAGATGTGTTGAGTAGGACTAGTGGTAGAGAGGGAGCAGTGAAAAGCAGACATGGTTGGGATCCACATGCTAAAAGAAGAGAGGTTTAATTCACACCACCATGAGGGAAAGAAAAATAAGAAAATACTTGACATTTTGAAAAAAAAAAAAAAAAAAAATATATATATATATATATATATATAAACTTCTAGAAATAAGTCCACTATCTATAAGATAGATTAAGATTAGATCGTGGAGACTTGAATCTGCAATCTTTCACAACCTCCTACTTTTTGAGACGGGAGGCAAGAAGTTGAATTTAACACTTTACATGATAATTCATATATCTATCTATTTTTTAAAAGATAAAATTTATCTTTTAAAATAATTGATCAGATCACTCAAATTTTTAAGTCAAATGATTCATCAAATTTTCAATATATATGATATATATAAAGGACCCATGCAATGTGATATTTTTATTAAACTAAACTATTGTATAAACTATTAAATACATCATGGGTAATGACTTTCTAATGAGAAAAATAATAAGGGATGTAAGGCCACAGGCAATAAATTTATATTAATTGTTCCACGTTTACATTCTAGTGCTCTATTCTACACCAGCAACTGGGACATGATCCACCAAGTTTAAGTCATGGGTCCCATCTCTACTTACCCATGCAAGAAATTTTTAAAAGAGATTGAATAAACAATGAATAGCTAATGAAAAAGACTATATGGCCCATTGATTGTGTTTTCAACATTTGGGTCATGTCATGTGTGATGTGACAAGTACATGTTTTTCATAAAATACTAGCCAAGGTTACCATGAAGAAGACTTTTGGTTTGTGTGACATATTTCAACAAAATTGTGGGATACTGTTACTGTTTGTAGATAAATATTCTATACTTGATCATGTGATCAACCTCATTTAATTATTTATCTTTGATGTATTTTTTTATCAAAGGTAATTTTAAATTTATTTGAATGAATTAAGACTCTCCCTTAACTTTAGCTCTAAACCAAAGCCATAGTTTAAAATCTCCAACTGCAAAGTTTGCTTGAAAATGAGTGAGTCAGATTACTAGTGATCAACCATTCTAATTAACAATAAATTATAACAAATGAATACAATAATTATAAAATACCCATCTCACAAAAAAGAAAGATAAAAACAAAGAGCTGAAGGGACTAGCCAACTCAGACCTAAATGATGGGCTTGTCTTGATTTGCTCATTGGCACTTAACAGTTGGAATGGAACATAATTACTGAGTACGTTTAAAATACCTTTCTGAATTGCTTCACTTAAAACTCAACTAAATAATTTTCTATAAATGAGCTAAGTTTTTCTATTGTCCAGTCTAACTTCGATAGGTAAGAGATTTAAGGCAACTTTTAAATTATAGTGACAAGCAAATAAAATAAAATAAAAGGGTTGAGTCAGTTGAGTTGTTTGACTCAGTGATAAGAGTATTCTTTTGAGGGCAACCAAGTAAATCTTGTGCTACGTTATATATTTCTATTAAGGACGTACTACTTAACTTTAATTTAAGTGTAAAAAATCGTAGAAAATTTAGTGTAAAATTCTCATAGGTAATATTTATTGTCTTTTATAGTACACCAGGTTAAACTACGGGGGCTTGAACTTAACACCTCTCTTTTCCTGATGAGGGAGATTAGTTGAGCTAAACGAATGGTATGATACTATTTTTAACTGAATTTTTGTATTAATTTAATTTTTCTAGCTTTATTTTTTAGTTTATTATAATTTTATTTGAAAGTTTGCAGTTGAAAAAGTAAAGAATTCTCAAGCATTCTCTTGTTTGTAGTCTTTCACTTGACATAAAGATGTAATTTAAAGAGAAATTATCAAGTGCAAGAGTATTATATAGTTAGGCCTTATATATTCACTATTTGTTGATAAAATTTTAAATTTTAAAATACAAAATTTTCATGAATCAATGGTGGAGATGTGGTAGTTGACTTTATTAAACTCCAATATTTTACTTCAAAATATTTCTCTATTTCAAAAACTCAAACTCATACTTCACTCCGGAATCATTCGAATAATATCGCTCTAGCATTTTTTCTTTTTCAATATTTTTCAACCTTAGAAATTATGACTGCAACATAAGTGGAGAATTAGACACGAGGGAAAAGGGAGAGAGTAAAAATTCTCGAGCTTTATAAAAATAGGGAGTCAAAATATTATTTTTTATGTTCAAAGCAAAAGTATATATTATTATTTTTAACTATATATAAAATCAATTTAAATAAATTTGATATAAAAAGAGTGTAAATTCAACTTAACTTTATAGATATCAACTTATGAGATTAATATAATTAAAATATCAACTAATATTTTTTTGATGTCCATCCCAACACATGTAAAATTTGTTAAAAGATGCGAGATAAAGTGAAATTCCACTTTATTTTTATCGGTATACCACTCATCAAGTATCAGTATATCGATATGCAGAGCAGTCGGTTATCAGTTCACCCGTACTTAATGAACAGTATACCGATATAAGTAAAATGAGAATTTCACTTCAACATGTATCGTTTAACAGATTTTGACTCGATTGAGGGAGTTGACCTATCTTTTTTACATAAACACATATTGAAATTTTTATCCGGATAAAAATTTGAACTGACCATATTTATTGGAGACAGCACAACGGTTGGAGAGGATGGGACCCAGCGTCCAGCGCTCAAAGGAATGTCCTTCTCGAGTCTCACTGGCGCCGATGGTGGGTGGCCTGACACTGCCACGTCACCACGACAGTTGGAATCTTCCTGCCTTAGGGAGCAACATCTCCCACCCCCTAGGGCTGACGTCGAAGGCAGGGCCCGCGTCCCCCACAATGGATCGTTGTGGTTAGGGCTGACGTCAAGGATTGATGCGGGCACTTGTGTCACATCAATGGGACAATGCCGCCAGACACATCTATCCATTTAGATGCGGACGCTTCTCACTTTACACCTGTCTCTTTTGATTTTTACGCTTTTGCCCCTCCCTGCACTCCTGCAATTCTACTCTTTTCCTCCGCTGTTAACCATGTTCACCGCGGGACCACCGACTAAATTCGTGGAGCTCCTTTTGCTGGCCATCGGCGTTTACATCACTCGGTTCACGTGCTCGTGTCGAATTAAAAAACAGAAACTATTGTAAAGATAACAATATATGATTATCTTACTATTTAATTTAGAGAGGAAAAATAATTAAGTAGATGTAGATAAGTATTACATTTTTACTATTTATATGATAATAATGTAAGATCTCATGTTATTACGATCTAAATTTTTATATAATTATAAAAAATATACACTTTTAAATAATTTTATCTGATCTTATTTTAGTAAATAAAGATACGTAATCTAAGTTATTAGGCCAAAGGCCCCCAAACTTTTATATGATTATAAATTTTGTTGCCTGAGTGACACATGTAAAGTGGGACCAGACGAGCTGTGCGTTGGAAGGAAACATGTGGTCATCCCAAACGTGCATACTTGAAATGAGTCTGTCCAGCGGGCTACCGACCAGGCCCCGTTGCAAATCGACCACACACGTGTTCCTAAGTTGGTGATAGGAACTCCCCCCATCAAGTGGTGGAACCCACGATTGATGAATGGCAGTAATTGAAGGTGTATTAAATTATTAATTAATTGTCATGTGGGACAACACATGACACATCAGTTGGGAGGCTCCAGCTGTCGTGGTTTGGCACAGTCGGCCTCCCCGTACAATTCTGTAAATGGACGATCTCCAGTGACTTGTTTTAGGGTTAAGTTGGGACAACCATCTTTTCACGTTATTTTGTGTAATCTAATATAGTTTTATTATATTATTTATTTTATCCTTTAAATCTACTCATTAAACCCTTTGAATTGGTTTGCTGAACTTTTGGTGTTAAATATTTAAAGGATTTGTAAAGTGATTCGAAGGACAAAATGGTTAATATAGTAAAACTCGTGTTGGATTACACAAAGTACATGTAGGAGGATTGCTACCTTTTAAGTGAGTATTATTTGAGTTAAATCTAATTTGAGTCTTATTAAATAGTTTAAGTTGGTTTGAATTTATTTTAGATTTAAAATAAATTTATTCATTATATGAAGAGACACATAAATAAAGACTTTTCTAACGTTGCACAATGTATTTGTTTCTAATTATATCTATGGTTGTGGATAATACGGACATTGATCAGTATAGTAGTGACTGACAACCAATCCAAGAGCATCAAATTGAAAATTCTAAACTAGTTCAAGCGATTCTTTATTCTTAATTGAATGACTTTTGTCTTTGCTCATAGGTAGAGTACTTTGAAGCAGGGATTCAAATATCGACCGATATGCCGATATTTCGGCATATCATATCGGTTGATATCACAATATCAATCGATATCGATTGTTTTTGTAAAAAAAAAAGAGCAGAGAGAAAAATATCGGACAATATATCGGCCGATATCGAATTTTAAACCACTAATTTGAAGTACTTCATTTTCAAATTTAAATGACAGCAATGTTACCATGTGATCGATGTTTGAAATTGTAATGAAAATTATTAATGAAATCAACCTATTCATATTGAAAGAGAAAATTTGGCATGTTCTTTTGCATGGCTTGTTGTTGGCCTAAAAGTGAAAAGGGGCTTGGGCTTGTTTGGACCCAAATAGGCCTCAGCATGGGCTCCATCATTCTCGCAAGAGCGACATACCCATTCTCAAGTTATCATTACTGATATGCTGTCTATTTTGCCTTCCTCTAATCCAACAAAAGTTCATCTAGCATCAAATCGAAGATCTAGACGTCAATTTCATATAACTATGTAGGTTTATCTAGCATCTCATCAAGATGCCTGTATACCTCAAGTAGGAACTTCTGAATTTCTGATTACTTTGTCTCAACTTTGCGATCGGGTGCGAATCCTATGTGCAATACTCGACCGGGAGACCGGTGTTGGTTTTTTGGCTCAAAAGGTCCAGGCCCAGTGGGCCGAGTGAATCCAATTTGTGCAACAAAAGTCCATGGATATATATTCTCTTTCTATGTTTTAGGGCAACTATAGCAGCTGCAGAATTCTCTTAGGGAGAGAGGAGAAAGAGAAGAAATGCCAGAGAGGAATGAGAGATCTGAGAAAAGAGAAGAAAAGGGTTGTTCTTTATAATCTTGTCCTTGATTCTCTTCATAGTGGATTTTTTTACTCTCGGTGGACGTAAACAGTGTTGCCGAACCATGTATCTCTATGTATTCTTTCTTCTTGTGGTGTTGCTCTATTACTTCAAGTTTCAATACGTTGCTCATAAGTTTAATATTCAATGGTTTATAAAAGAAGACAGTAATGCTCTTTCTACATTCTTCAATCACTCCTACTCAATGTAGTCGAAAGATTTGTCAAGCCAATGAACTTCATTTTCCTCAATCAAAACCTATTCTTGCATAACATTGATTTGATTTGAATGCTCTTTTCTTCCTCTCCATTTAGAGAAAACAAACAGTTGAAATTCCATGCAGCTCCATAGAACAAGATTTGGAACAACAATGGGAGGCCAAATTTTGAATTGTAGTCTCAATCTGAAACTCCCAAATGATTCCAACCAGAATAGAAACATTTCAAACTACAAATTTTCACCCAACCAGAATAGAAACATTTCAAACTACAAATTTTCACCATTACCTAGCTTCATATTTCTCACAAACTGGGACAGTAAACAGACACTGAACAAAAATGATCCAATAAACTGGAAAGGCTTCGAAGTGCTGACGTACCTGAAACGATGAATTTCTAAGGCCAAGAGATTCATCAAACAGGTCTTTAATTTGACAATAGCCTCTGCTATAGTCGGGTGCAGATGAAGAAAACACAATACAGGTTTTTCGAGAATGAAACAGGTAGTTCACATTTTTCTGCACCAAAATACAAACAAAAAACTGAACCAAACAGAACCAAAAGCCGGAGTTAATTGGTTGATATGTGGGTCGATTTAGTCACAAGAATGGCCATGGAATTGGAGTTTGCTGTAGTCATTTGCTTGCAAAAATTTTATCTTAACAATTGTAGCAAAAACCTGTCCAAGCATTGTCTGCTGTGTGGTTTAAGAGGTAAATCAACAGAACATTGTTAGGATGACCTTTTATTTGAATGGGTCCCACATCGATGAGAGGGGGAGAAAAGAGAGAGTTATATCGGGCTAGGGATCTCCACCTATCAGACTAGTCTTTTGGACTGTAAAAATAAATTACCACCACGAAAGAGGTATATACTTGAAACCCTGTCCTTAGAAGACTTCAGTTTTCCTTGTTTGGGGTATTTATATTTTAAAGCCTAATTCCCTTTTGAGTTGCTTGCTTTATTTTAGAAGCTCTGATTAAGACTCGTTAGGCCTTTCTTTCCCTTAGTTATGAAAGTTACAGATTATGGTTAACAAAGTAACAACATCTTCTGATAGTCAGGATGTAATCTGCTTGTTGAAGTCCAAAACTGTTCAAAGAATTAAGATTACTAAATATATAATTTAAATTAAAAGAACCTTGGATGAAAGAGCCTTTCGGAGATTTCTTTGAAAACAAGTTCAGGAGAAGTGTTACAGTCATGTTCTTGAGATGCAAGTCTGAAACCTTGGTGTCAGGATTTTAAACCATTTTCACGGATTTCTTGCATTATGAAGTAAGAATAGATTAGAGTACTTGGGGATGATTGAGATTTGGTCAAAAGCAACCTAATCAGCATAAGATTTTGTATCTGAGATTCCAGGCTACACCATAGGCAATCGAGATGATATTCGCAATCTGGGACTGTCATTTTTCTAAATAGATGCCTTAAAAGGGGGTCTAACCCCATGTAAAGAAAATGAAGTTCACTTGTAAAAGCCAAAACCCATTAAAGCAAATGCAAGGTATTGTAACAGATTCAGGTTCTACCTTCTTTTCAAATGGGTTAAAGGAATACTTTCCCAACTGGAAGATCAACTATACACCTGTTGGTACCCAGAATTAGTAAAACCTGTTGGTTTTGACTCAAAAGTACTTTTGGGCCTTGGTTGTGTTTATGTCAGGCCCGGATGGTCCAATTTGATTTATTGGTAATGGACAAGTACATAAGGCCTCTTTCTCTAGGGTTTTCTTGGGCTGTGAGTTTTCTCTTGGATTTGAAGAGAGGAGAGGAAACATGAGAGAAAGGGGAGAGACTGAGGAAGGGGACAAAGGGTAGGGTTTGTTTTAATTCTTATAATCTATTGTCCGAAATTTATTCTTCATAGTGAGATTGTGCATCACACCCCGTGGACATAACCTTCCGGTGAACCACTTAAAATCTCTATTTATTCTTATGGTGTGTTTGATTTTGTGATTTTGCATTTTAATTTCCAACAAAACCTCCTCCATAAAAGTTTACCTGTTCATTGGCTATCGAAAAATGTCTACACCTTTCACTATTCAAAGTCACGATAACAAGCCCTTTTCTGAAGGGAATGAAAATGAGCCCAACGGAGCATTAATTTCCACCTGCTATAATTGGGTATCCGGGCCAAAAGACCAGTCCGATAGGTGGAGTGGCCCAAGTCCAATATAAGTCCCTAAATCTCCCTTTTCACAACCGATTTGGGACTCATTCAGCTACTCAACAATCTCCCTCGAACGAGGTTCTGTGGTGGATAGAACGTTGCTGGTCATCCCATCGGGCTAGGAGATCCCTTGAGTCCACATGCAATAGCTTTGGACCTGGCTCCGATACCACTTGTTATAACTAGGTATCCAATCCAAAAGACTAACCCGATAGGTATGTGGGACTCGTTCCGCTGCACAACACCACCTACAAATGACAAAGTTGGTTGTTTCTTGTTGTACCAAGAGAGAGCTCCCGAACCAACGTGGGAAACATAACCTGTGGTGGATATTAAGCGTCAATATCAGCAGCCTATCAACAAGAATTACAGACATCAGAAGAGCATGTTGTAAATTGGAATGTGAGTTAATCAAAACGAGTTCAAAATGTCAACACTGAAACATATTTAAGGATTTTTGCTTCAGAAACCAACCCATAGGAAGTAGAAGTTGTTTATCATTAATCTCTGCAAAATAAGCAAAAATAATTAACTGGCTAAATGCCTCTCATTAGATTACAGTATATTCAATGACGAAGTATCACTAAAAGGAAGCTCAAATCGACTTGCAGATCACACAAGACAACAGCAACCATTGAAAAAACTGTGATAATGTTCCACTAATTATCATTTACTTGGTTATTATCGCAATGGAGATTTGAATATATTTCGTGATACAGCAAGGTAGTGTCCAATTCCACAAAGCATTGAAGCATATGACAGGATACGGCAATGAAAAGAGTAAATTCTTGCATTCTTCCTTATACCATGATTCCTTAAAGGAACAAATCATATTCTGCTCCTGCTATATTCACCAATAGTTTAAAACCTTCAAATAAAACTCAGAGCAACTCGACTTTCATAGGATTTTGAGTAAGAGTTGAGTGAGTCAATGAGTTGTACGGAATTTTTTCAAGTTGAATAAAAAAAACTCTTACAAATTACTCGACTCGATCGTTTAAATTGTGATCCCACACAATGCTTGAGATCTAATAGCAGATAAACAAGTCTCTCATGCTCCTTAAGCCAGTAAGCCATGTTGAGATCATTGAGGACTTGCTACAAGTCTGGTGGGCCCAACTTAGGTTGTGGAAATCAAGTTGGGTCAACCTAACATGGGATAGGCTTAAAGGGTCCAACTTTTCACATTCCATCATCTTTAGAGCTTTTGGTGAGTTATAAGTGAAATCTTCCACATGACTGGAAAGGGCTACCTCGTCTAGATTGAGAGCTTCTGTAGAGTGGATTGTCGTGATGTTGGCAAGAAAGCATGGTAGTCTATTATGTGACAAGTCATAGTTGAGGGAGAGTGTTGAGATTCATCAATGACTTGCCACATGCATCGTGAACCCCTGCTCTTACTCGCCACAACTAGATGGAGGGGGGGCTCCAATTTGTCCCACATCGCTCGAAAAGAACGCCCAATCTCCTTTCAACATGAGACCTTTTGGACATGTATGTGACCCACATGTGCCAAAAACAAAGCCATGTTGGTGTATGAGTATTCAAAATGGACAATATCATGCCGAGTGGACCAAGTCGTTACAAAATCTTCAATTCTCTCATTTTCCCCCTTTTTGTTTTGTTATTGGTTTCTATAATGAAAAGCATTATCGAAAAGATTTAGAATATTTGGTTAGTCTTCAGGCTGAAAATGCTAGATTCTGATATCCTACGAGTGCTTTCTATTGTCTAAAACAACATAGATTTTGCCATCAATGTCATCCTTGACACACCTGTAACGACCTGCCCCTCCTAGCACAATATTTTTCCCTTGGGCTTGAACGGGTCCTCACGACTTTGCTTTGGAGTGTGCGCTACTGTTCAACCCCAAAAGGCCTTATATTAAAAGGAGAGAGGTGATGAGTTATATCAATGATTTAGATAGCTTGTCCAAGCGATGTGAGACTTTTCATTCCTTTCACATGCACAATTCTCTCCTCTCCACGCCCACACTGATGGTTTTTCTCTCTTTCTTCCATCAAGTGGAATTTTCACGCCGTCACTACTCTCTTTCGTGATGAGTGTTGGCCATCACAATCCCACCCCTTTAGACTAGAGTTGTCTTAGACTCAGATACCATTTAGTAATAACATGCCTTGCCCAACACAATATTGTTGGCTTTCGGCCTGAACAGGCCCTCACAGCTTTCCTTTGAAGTGTGTGTCACTGTACAACTCCAAAAAGCCTTGTGCTAGAAGGAAAAAGATGTTTGCTTATATCTAGGATCTAGATAGCTGGTGATGTGGAACTTTTCACTCCATTTACTGGAATAATTCTCTCTCCTCCTCAGCCACATTGATGGTTTTTTTCTCTCTCTTCCATAGGTGGCATTCTCACACCATCACTACTCTCTTTCATGATTGATGCATGCACCATACACCTGAATTTTTCTATCACTCTATCACTGTAACGCGATTGACTGTTGGTTATAGTGTTCAGATTTCTTCTCAAATGAAGAGAGAAATTCTGGAGGGTCTGGAACTTGATCATAATGATTCTCTAGCGAAGAATGTGTTAGGTTTTGTGGGGCCTGATTGTCAGATATTTATTGGTGATCCCATCCCCACTAGTCTAGTCGTGGGTCGAGCTCCACTCGGAATTTTTTTAATCGAGGGCAATTTTGTAATTTTTGTATTACATATTTTGTTGTCCTAATTTGGATAATATATAATGTCTCTTTTTGTGAGAGAAATGTGAGAGAGCGAAAATTATAACATGCACAACCGTCTCTTCTTCGTTTTTTTTGTTTTTGAGAATAGTGGATTTGTTTTGAACTCGTGGACATACCAAAAAGGTATCACGTAAATCTTTGTGTATTTTTATGTGATTGATCTATGTTTTGTTCTACCGACTCTTGTTCTTTCGACCATTGTTTGTATACTTCTATTCACAACAAAATAATGTAAAAAGGAAGACTTTTAGATAAGTTTTGAAGATGCAAAACTAATTTAGACTTCAGTAAAAATAGAAGAAAATGATAGGATTCTTGATATGTGAAGTCGAAGATGGGAATAACAGAGGGAGATTTGATTTGAATCTAAAGTTTGAAGTGAAAAAGGAAAATATGATTTTGATTTTGAAAAACATTTTTCTTTAAAAGATGATTTATTGTAGTAGGACATTTCTGTTCTAAATTTAGTAGGAGGGACTAAGAGATACACTGAGCTAAATTTTTTTAGATGCACTAACCAAATTTACAAATTTTTCAGATATTTTAAAAATATCCATTTTCTTTTTCACAGTTGACCTTACATAAATTGAAATATTAAATAAATAACCAAAATAAATGGAAGATCTTGAAAAGCATTCTTCTCGACTTCTCGTCCGCTTAAAGTTAAAAAAATAAAATAAAACAAAACCTTCTGCTTCCCTTCTGCATCTCAGGGTTCCCATTTTCTCCGTTTCTGTTTTTTTTTCCTCCGAAAACAGGAACAAAAGGGGGGCAAAAAACAACTCTTCTCTTTCTTTCTCTGAAAATCGCAAAACCGCTCTTCCATCCCTTTCCGAGCCCTAGAGCGGTTTTCTTTCTTCCAGTTCGAGAAAAAAGGCGGTTTCATCCGGTTCCTGGATTCAAAGACAACAAGGATTTGATTTCCATGAGATTGATTCCGGTTTTGTTTATAGTGGACATCTGATTGAAGAAAAAAAAGGCAGTTTTCTGAATCTGATTCAGGTTCGGAATCTCAAATCTCTCTTTCATATTCCACCGCGAAAAATACAGATTCTGGTTCTGGATAGCTTCAATCGGACGTAAGCGGCTTCCTTTTTGACTGATTTTTTGAATTTTGGAGAGGATTCAGGTTTTGGCAGGATGAGCACGCCAAAGAAGAGGACTTTTAAGATTGAGGCGTTTAAGCATCGGGTGGAGATGGATCCCAAATACGCCGAGAAGACGTGGAAGCTGTTGGAGCATGCGATTCACGAGATCTATAATCATAATGCCAGCGGACTTAGCTTTGAAGAGCTTTACAGGTTTACTTTATTTTTTGATTTCCTGAA
The DNA here is from genome assembly GCA_022113865.1 of Chimonanthus praecox. NCBI lineage: Eukaryota > Viridiplantae > Streptophyta > Magnoliopsida > Laurales > Calycanthaceae > Chimonanthus > Chimonanthus praecox. The sequence continues at coordinate 58,194,086 of CM039093.1, forward strand.
TATGGTTGAAAATTGATTTTTTAAAAAAAAATTCATTTATGTCTTTTTCATGAAGCTAATTCGATGACAAGACGAGGAAAGATCATTTAAGATGTTTTCAGCGCTTAGGTTAAATGCTAGCAATAGCTCTACGATAAAGAGTCCAAGTATTTCAAGTAGAAAGTAGAATCCGAGGGTTGGTAATTAAAGGCATGTTAAATTGTGTAGTAATAGTGAATATCGATTCTTTATAGGATTGATTGGGTATGTAGAACTAAAAAGCTGACGCCATATCAATTTGATAAATTTGTTCTGTGACGGTGAAGACAGTGTTTTATATCTTCCTTGCCTGTTGCCATCATCTTCTTGTTTCCTGTTAGCCTGAGCCGATGTGGGATTACTTACACTTTTCATAGTTGTTGAGATTGTTTGTTGGGTTTGTTAGTAACTACTTTGAGTGTTATTTTTTTTCTTTTCAATAATTGTGTTTGAAAATGATAAGAAAGTTTTAATGGTATTTAAAAATTTAAGAATCAGCCTATCGAGTAGGGGGAAGGAATAGAAGGCCAAGACATGAAATGAATAAGCTTTAACAATCCTTCGACATGATCTGCTTGGCCATGTCAACACCCCCTCATTCTTTTTTCTTTCACTTTTTGATATATTGTTAAGAGGGAGCCCTTTTCAACAATTTATCTGTGCATTGGGCCATGTCAACACCCCTCATTCTTTTTTCTTTCACTTTTTGATATATTGTTAAGAGGGAGCCCTTTTCAACAATTTATCTGTGCATTGGGCAAAAATGCATAAAGTTCCTCCACGTCACTCTCCGTACTCCATTGCCACCCCTCCTCTTCTGGTGGCTGCCTCTAAATTAGTTTCCGCACAACTGTCTCCGTCCGTGGTCGCAACAGCTCGTATGGAGTGTCACCTCTGATAAAGGTACATCTATCATCATTGGCAAAGAAATCGTTGACAATAGAATCTCCTTCTTAAACCGTTGCCTTGTTGTCACTTTTCCTCCGTCGTCGATTGACATTCCTGAGATTGAGGCTTCGTTAGTTGCGTGGGGATGTCTCAGTAAGGTCTCTGTCAGCCGGATTGATTCCTCTCACGCCCTCCTTTCCTTCGACGTCACTGATGAAGCTGCAAGATTGATGCTTGAGATGCCTTCCCTTTGTGGACCCCCTTTCTTAGACCTCTGTTTTTGGTCTTCTGATTTTGATCCCAAGTCTGTTTGGGTTCGAGTAAATGGACTCCCTCTCCAAGCTTGGTTTCTCAATTCTCTTCATGTCATCGGAGTGGATCGAGTTGGGAGTCTGCGTGCAAGCAGATCCTCCTCCAACAACACATCTCCCGACCTCGACTCCTTCGAAATCACCTTCGTCCGGATCTGGTGCTCAACACCCACCTCCAGCAGCTGTCGATCAACATCCCAACCCCCAATCCTCCAGTGAACCTTTTTCGACGTGGTTGAATGCGATTAGCCTTTCGCTGGGTTTGCCACTAGCACTGAAACATGTCTATGTCTCGCCTCTAACTATCTCTCTCCAGCAAACAACCTCCACCCTCGCCTCAACTATCCCATTGGTTGGTCAGCTCCTTGTTTCTGCAGCTGCCACATGTCTTGAGAAGATGCCCTTCACCGACCCCTGACCCTTGCCCATCGGTTGTTTCTCACAGATCTAGACCTCTTCATCGTTGCTCTAGCCTTCCTTCCCTCCACCAAATTTGTAGCTTCTCTTTGCCTTTTGATAACCTCACCGTATCCTTACCCCTTTTATCCTCCCATCTGTACTCGTTGCAGTGCCATCGTCTTCTCAACACTCGCTTTTCCCTGGGCCTTCTCTAGATTGGCTTCTGGATCCATCCATAGTTAGCCCAAACTTAAGTCTTGCCAACCCGATCTCAGTTCCCACCTGTTAGGGCCCACTGCAGTGCTAGCCCGATCTTAGTTCCCACATGCTTGGGCTCACTGCAGCTCATCCCTGTTTAGACTTGCTGTAGTGGGCGTCCCTCTATTGTGTCTCCTCCTGCCTCTCCTTTTGACCTGTTATTGGATGGCTCTGTTGGGCTTCTTTTTAGCCCAACTCGCAACCTCCATCCCGATCCCCATCTTTCAGCCTGCCTTTCCTCTTAGCCTTTGGTCGATGCTTGCTTAGGCCCATCCAACGTACCTAACCCCTTTCCCCAGGTTTCATTCTTCCTAGCCCATTAGTCAACCCTTTCCATTGCCTTGCCCTAACCATCGTCTCCTCCTCCTTTGCTTTCTTTTCATCCTCTTTCTTCACACCTTTCCTCCTCCTATGACTCAATTTCCCACCTCTTCTTTCCAAGCTTCCCCTTACCTTTCGCTCAAACTGCATCGTTGTTACCTTCATCCACCAAGCCTTTGTTTACATAATTTGTTTATGCAGTAGCTTCTGTTGAGCCTTGTAAAATTAGCTTCGATCCCCACCCTCCATGTCTTTCGTTCTCCTTCGATCCTATAGTTATAGTATCTCTGGTTGCTTCCCTTCTCGGTAGAGTCAATTTTTCACCGGCTTCTTCTCTGTCCATTGCTCAAGTGTCCACCTTCTACTCTGGCCAGGAAAGTGTTTTGGCAAATTTGTAGGAGCATTTGGACGCTGATATAGAACTGTGATCTCCGCTGATCAAAACAGATCATCTCCGACCCGCCAGTGGATCTCTCCCTGTTGACCAGGATCATCCTCCGCTTGTCTCTAAAGCTCCTCCTGTTGATTTCCCTACTCTTGAGAGGATTGTCATTGAAACTTCTCTTGATGACCTGCAGATGCTCAATGTCAGCAAAAATCTTGGTTTGATTTCTTTAGTCAAGAAGGTCTTCTCCTCTCTTACCTGACATTTGTTAGGGACTTGGAGTCCCTTCCAAAGAAGATACCTATCAAAAAAGATAGAACGTCGCGGGAACTTGTTAAATTGAGCTCTTCAATTAACTTCTCCAGTGGCAAGATGAATGCTGCAGGCAGCATGCGGATCCGCCGTGATGAGTCATCTACCTCTTGATGTATCCATTTCGGTTTCCGACCATGACATAATACTGACAAGCCTGAGATGACAGTTCAGGATTGTTTTATGGTACCACTAAATTGAGAACCTTCAAAAGGTGCTTGGTATGTTTGGTTCCTAACTTCACTGACTCTTGTCAACTTTGTAATTTTGTAATCAAAAGGTGCTTGATTGATACTTCCCGGTTTAGTATGTTATCTTTATCGGATTCCTGTGTGGAACTTCTCTATTTGGCACAATTCTTTGTACACAAAGTTACCATTTCCAAAAATAAATAAATAAATAAATAAAAAAGAGTGGAACTCCTTGCCAACATCAACTTAGGTTTTCTATGCTGATGGTACCTCTGGATTGACAACTTCTGTATCATGAAGATTCAATAATTATTTGTGGGATTTGTCAAGGAAAGCCAGGTAGGCCTTGTTCATGATTCAGTTTGGCATATATTTTGGACTAGTGCTTGCAAATTTTTTTATGAGAGATAATGGTAAATTTATTGAATGTACAGATTTTTTTTTCAAAGGCAGAATTTAGGAAGTATTACAGGTGTTGTGCGTCCATTAAGGCTATGAATGCATAAAATGAAGACATGCATACAATTTCTGTGCATATTACCTTATAGCAAGAAAACATACAATTTATATAAAGAGTGTCGGCTATAGCTTTCTCTGTTTCTTGACTTAACCATCCTAAACAAGGCTCTCCATTCTGTCTCCTTAAATCAGCAGTAGAAGTATCCATCATTTCATTCAATATAAGGCCTGTTGAATAAAACAGGACATGATACTCCCTATTAGAGAAGAAAGAGGAGATGCTTATCGTCAAATGTTCTTCCATTGTGGTTCCTTTCATATTCTTCACGTATAGTTAGTGGTATCATTTTCCATAATACAATACTTTTCTTCTCATCATTGTCATTATGCTCAAAGCCATTTATCTCATCTATCTGGGGTTGACACTTGTTATTGGATTTGGCAAATTGTTTTTCATGACTGGACTACCTTTTTTTATGCCTATGTCACTCAAACCTTTTCAATTGAAAGATTTGTACACCATCCATATGTGAGAGATAGGAACTAAGCCTGTATTGGCCTGTAGTAAGATGACAATAGCAAAAATAACATACCAAAAGATATAAAAAGGTGCAATTGAGATATAGGTAATCTATTGACTCCTCAAGAGACCATTGAAGGAAGCAAATTGTAGGAATATTTAACTTTTGGATTTAGGGTTGTCCAAGGTAAGGATTTTATTGGATGTAGTTGTCAACAAAAGGCCCTTAACACTAGGGGGTGAAGATTTCTCGAGTCCCCATGGCGTAACCCTGTGGCTATCCTGTGGGGGTGTGGGACGTCACCCGAAGGGGGGGTTTAGTAGGGCTGTGCTCGAGGTTCCCCCCCTCCGTCATAAAAAAAGGGAAAAAACACACTAGAGGGTGAAGATTTCTTGACTGATGCTAAAGGAAAATGTGTATTCTCTCTGGGATCAAGTATTGAATAGAGATTGATTTCTTTGAGGACGGACTCGTGGGATCTAAACCTACTCTCTTAGAAATTCCTCACAATCTTTTCAGCTTTACATTTTGATTTGAGATACTATATAATCATTTTTTTTCCGGATAATATGGATATCCCCACCCCCACATTGGAGGTGAGACTAATTACCTCAAAGAAATCCTGAAAGTGCTAATTTCCCACTTGCCAACAACACCCCCTCCTTCCCTCCCTTCCCCCTTTTCCCAATGGCATCTTCCTCACCAAATCCCAATTAAATTTTTAGAGGAGGATTCAATTTTTTTACATAATATTCCCGCCTAGACCTCCACATTTCATTGTTAATTTTGTAAGTTTCCAAATTACCAGGTGAATCTTCATTTTGTCCCCTACCCCTTTCCACAAGAAGTTCCTTTCGGATCATTTTCAGCCTTTTTGACAACCTTTACCAGAATTTAGGTGAAAGATACATAATGAATTGACAAATTGGGTAAACTTTCTTTGATTAATGTTATCCAGCCATGTAAAGAAGGTAAGCTTTTATCTCTCAAGGTCACACCCCACCTCCCTCCCCCTCCCCGGTTGTTTTCCAAGTGGTTAATTTCTGTTTGAAACTCCTGATGATTGGATCCTGCATGGATGAAGGTAAACTTTATTCAAGAGGCTCGTAGAAGGACAAGGGTAAACAAGTTGTTCTAAATATGATTAGGGAGGCGAAAATTTGAACTTACATGATCTTGTAAATGAACTCCAGTCATCATGCTCGTGGCAATATTCACTGTCAAGACTGAAACTGCGCCATGGCATTTCATGCTTCTCAATACATTTTGCACTTCTTCTTCACTTGTAGCCTCACAGAAGACAGTGGTATTGTCTGCAAAATGCAACTGAGATATAGGCAAAGAAGAGTAATCAATTTGGAATACTTGAATCATTCCCTTATGCTCAGCCTTTTGAAAGAAATAACCAGGTCCTGTGACCGTTGAAAACAAAAATGGTTATGAATGGACTTCCTGTCTGAACCCTCTCATACCATGGGAAAAACCTTTTGGTGATCCATTCACTGAAATTGGAATGCATGCCATTGACCTCTATACCCACATCTAAGATCTCTTTCATCCCATTCCATGGTACAACAAAATTCTTCCAAATCAATTTGTGGACAAAACCTGATTTTCATGTTCTTTCTATGTAATCTACACATTCATTCGCCATTAGAGTTTAGTTGTAAATCCCATATCTCCTTGTTCTAAAAAATTTGTCCAAAAGTTGCGTACCTTAGTATGCACCTTGGAATCATGAAATGCTAGGCATTACCACTCAAGCTGTTTGCAGCACCATTGATTAAATCTTGTATGGGCTGCCACTAAGCTAATTGCTCTGAATTTGGAGAGCTTATTTGCACCCTTGACCTTTGGAATTAGAAGAATGAAGGTAGTGTTGAGTTTTATGAAAATCCCCTCTCATTCTGACCTCCTTAAAGGCATCCATAAGCTTCTTTTGCAAATTGAAGTGACCTTTGGAATTAGAATAATGAAGGTAGTGTTGAGTTTTATGAAAATACCCTCTCATTCTGAACTCCTTAAAGTCATCCATAAGCTTCTTTTGCATATTGAAATCTCTTTGGCAGGCTTGTGATGCTCATGTTTCCTTTTGGATTCAGGAATGCTTACAATATGGTGTTGCACAAATTTGGAGACAAGCTTTACTCTGGACTAGTCACCACCATGACTTGGCATCTTAAAGAAATATCGAAATCGATAGAAGCTGCCCAAGGAGGCTTGTTTCTAGAGGAACTGAATAGGAAATGGGAGGAGCACAACAAGGCTCTACAGATGATTCGAGACATATTGATGTACATGGATAGGACATACGTTCCCAGTTCTCAAAAGACACCAGTTCATGAACTCGGACTTAATCTATGGAGAGACAACATCATTCGCTCTGGAAAAATCCAAGCGAGGTTACAGAGTACACTTCTCGAGCTTGTACATAGAGAGCGGACGGGTGAAGTTATCAATCGAGGGCTGATGAGGAATATTATGAAGATGTTGATGGATTTGGGACCATCTGTCTACCAAGAAGACTTTGAAAAACATTTTCTGGAGGTTTCTGCTACATTCTACATGGTTGAGTCGCAGCAATTCATCGAGTGCTGTGACTGTGGTGAGTACCTGAAGAAAGCTGAGAGGCGGCTCAATGAAGAGATTGAGAGGGTTTCACACTACCTAGACGCCAAAAGCGAAACAAAAATAACAAATGTGGTGGAGAAGGAGATGATTGCAAACCACATGCAGAGGTTGGTCCACATGGAGAACTCAGGCTTGGTGAATATGCTCATGGATGACAAATATGATGACTTGGGTAGAATGTACAATTTGTTTCGTCGAGTTCCAGATGGGCTGTCAACAATAAGAGATGTGATGACTTCTCATCTTCGAGAAACTGGAAAACAATTAGTTACTGATCCAGAACGATTGAGGGATCCTGTCGACTTTGTTCAACGCCTATTGGATGAAAAAGACAAACATGATAAGATCATTAGTTTGGCATTCAACAATGACAAGACTTTCCAAAATGCTATAAATTCTTCATTTGAATACTTCATCAATTTGAATCCTAGATCCCCTGAGTTCATTTCTTTATTTGTTGATGATAAACTTCGAAAAGGCCTCAAAGAGGTTAGTGAAGAGGATGTGGAAATTGTCCTCGATAAAGTGATGATGCTGTTCAGGTACCTGCAAGAAAAGGATGTGTTTGAGAAATACTATAAACAACATTTAGCAAAGAGGCTTCTTTCTGGCAAAACCGTTTCTGATGATGCAGAGAGGAGTCTTATTGTTAAACTCAAAACTGAATGTGGATATCAGTTTACTTCCAAGTTAGAAGGCATGTTTACCGACATGAAAACCTCCCAAGATACAATGCAAGGGTTCTATGCAAGTCCGTTTGCTGAGGTAGGTGATGGTCCTACCCTAGCAGTCCAAGTTCTCACAACAGGATCTTGGCCAACTCAGCCAACAACCGACTGTAATCTTCCAGCAGAAATCATGGGGGTGTGTGAAAGATTCCGGGCATATTATCTTGGCACTCATACCGGGCGTAGACTGTCATGGCAAACAAATATGGGGACAGCAGATTTGAAAGCAACCTTTGGGAAGGGTCAGAAGCATGAGCTAAATGTATCCACATATCAGATGTGCATTCTCATGCTCTTCAATTCGGCAGATCGCTTGACGTGCAAAGAGATTGAGCAGGCAACAGAGATACCAGCCTCAGATTTGAAGAGATGCTTGCAGTCACTTGCTTGTGTTAAGGGCAAGAATGTTCTTCGCAAGGACCCCATGAGCAAGGACATTGCTGAGGATGATGCATTCTTCTTCAATGACAAGTTTACTAGCAAGTTCTTCAAGGTAAAAATAGGCACAGTTGTCGCACAGAAAGAGTCAGAGCCAGAGAAACAAGAAACGCGTCAAAGAGTGGAAGAAGACAGAAAGCCACAGATTGAGGCTGCTATTGTGAGGATTATGAAATCTAGGCGGGTGTTAGATCACAATAACATTGTTGCTGAAGTCACAAAGCAACTGCAGTCACGATTTCTGCCAAACCCTGTTGTAATAAAGAAACGGATTGAATCCCTTATTGAGCGGGAGTTTTTGGAGAGGGACAAAGTAGACAGGAAATTGTATCGCTATCTTGCCTGAATGCTACACTATATTCTTCTGGTTGTATGGGCTAAAATTGTATTCAATTGGTAAGCGAAACGCCCCAAGTTTAGCCATCTTATGTTAGTTTCACTGAATTCTTGTTTAATTGCACCATTCTTCTGTACTTGCTCCATTTTAATTGCTTTGCTTTAAAGGCCTTTAACTTGGTTTAAGTTTGGTTGATTTCCATTGCTTGTTTTCTACATTAGTCTGAAACTCAGTTCTTGTACATAGCCACCCAACAATAAATTCAAAGTAATGTATAGCAGTTCATGTTACGTTTTTTTTTTATAAACATCTGAGGTGAGTCTATTCCCATGGATATATGAAATCACCCATAAACCTTGTGTATCAGGTTAGTCTCGGGAGAGTTGAATCCAAGACTTCCAGTATAATCCTTGAAGCTCATGTGGTTGAACTTACTAACCCTAACCTTCTAACCGGTGGCCTTCTAAAATACATCAATTTTTACTGAATGATTAGGAAGTAAGCATGTTTAGTTTATATGGATAAGAGTTACGGATGTAGTCCTAAATGCCTTGATTTGAATTAATCTTTATCGACAATAGGTCTGCAGAATTTTCAATTCTGTTAAAAGTCTCAGAATGCAACAAGCGACCATTCAACAAATGATCTATCATTTTTCATCAGACTTTAAAACACAAGAGCTGACTGGAAATCTGTCACTTGTGTTTATAAGGTTGGCCAAGGCTTGGCTCTGGGACGATGGCAAGGCAACTATCCCATTACTTGTATCGGGCTAATGTTGTCACTATTATATTACCAAGTTGTGATGCCGATTGCAAGTGACCATTGCTCAACTTTTAGTAGGTGATAAGGCCAATTGAAGCCCAGTCAATAATGGTGGGTTTCATGCGTATCACCATTTCAAATTAAATTTCTTGCACTCTATCATGATTCGAATTTACATTCTAAATGATTGAGGGAGGAAAGGGGGATTCTTTGAGTTGGAAAGAGAGAAGCTATTACAATTGGCGAACATGTAATTTTTTCATTAAATATCGTTCTTCTACGTGTTAAAAATATTTTTCAATGTATGAAATTGAGATTTCAAAAATAAAAAATGATAGAAAATTACAAAAAATGTAGAAAATTAGAAAAAAAAATTGTAGAAATATTTTGATAATTTATTGACTTATGTAAAGAGTGATATTTTTAAACTACGATATATAGAATTTTAACATTAATTAATATAATGATGGAAAATTTAAAAAAATTATAGAAAAATTTGAAAAAAATTGTAGAAATATTATGATAATTTTTTACGTAATTTTTTTTTAAACTTAGTTGAATTGATAAGCACTCAAATGTATATAATAGAATCAAATATTCAAATGGATTGTGGTACAATGCATTCTAATTTCATATATATTTTTTTGAATTTATGTGTGGGAAATCAATATGGAGGATAAAAATTGCCAACTTCTAGAACTTGTATCTAGGCTTATCAGAGGGCTGATATGGTCGATATTCTATACATATGGCCGATACTATATCGGCAGATTCGATACGTATCGGCCGATATTTAATACCATGGTCATGACCATCCAATCCATGACTCGGCTGTGATAAGACATAGCTTGGATCCAAAGTTCCATTTGTTGAGCACGTAAAGAATGGCTACCCTGCTTCAAGGACCAATACGTGAATTTCGTTTTTACCATATCTAATATGCCATCAAATCATTCTTATTGGCACTTGACAGTTGATCTTGTCCTTCCGTTGTTGTTATATTGATCTATTCTTTAAAGCTCTTGAAATGATCACTATAATGTAGATACAATCATGACATATCTTTTTTGGGCATATAAATTTAGGGTCTAAGACTATGGATTAAGTTGTCATCGAAATGCCACATGCCAGATATACTCAATCACGGGACCAGTAATTCAGTAAATGGGTTCTTTTAGAAATGGCTCGATGGCATAAAATTCAGGAGTAAATCCTTGAAATTTTATGGTTTTGAGAGATGCTTATAGTAATGAAGGATTCAAGAGGGTCTTAGTGTCACTTATTGGTGCAAGCGGGCGTAAGGAATTGGGTCCAAGATTACATTGCTATGGTCTCTAGCAACTTATTTTAGTTCTCAACTTAGGGGAGTCAATTTTCTATTGGCAAATGCATCTCAGCTCTTATAAGACCAAAACATGTTTCACTTGGCTGCTTCATCCTCATACGAGTGTTTTTGAGGCCCCTTATTCCAAGAAAGTACCGCCTATTTTGATTTTTTTTTTTAAATGATCAAGGTGTCCAGACTTTTTAGAGAATTCTTAGGGCATGTGTCAACTATTTTACCCACACACCGAATAAATCTACAGAGTGGCCCATCGGTACCATATCCATGAGTTTTAAGACTATTGATTGATTAAGAGAACAGAAAGGAGCCTAAGTATTTTTTTAATACATCATGTAGCCGTTGCTGAGTTAGACCACTCTCACCTAGATGGAAAGGACCCAAGACAATTCGAGTTGAGCTAGTGTAATTTAGAATTTAAAAAAAAAAGAGTTGCTCTGCTACACTAAGGAGATATTGTGTCAGAAGTACTGCTGGTTTTATATGTGGATTAGAAGTACAACGATTTTGATGTCCAAGAAATAACTATTGATTTTTCTTAATTTTCCTTTTGATTGCCGTCAACTTTTCAATGAATTCCATAGTAACGTTTTATGTTATTCACCAAAGTATGTGCATGAATAATCAGAAATGGCTTAATTTGAAGAACCAAATATCTTCTCCTTTCCCTAACTGAGATTTCTCAAGTAAATCATCACCATATTTCACCAGTAGTCCTGGCAAGAACACTTTCCCCCTCTGAAATGATGGAAGCGATTTCGATCCCTCACAACTATCTCTCGATCAAAGACCTTGGATATGAGCTTACTGGCATCGTGACAATCTCTGCATACCCGCAAATTTTTTGAGATTCGAATTGTTTCCCCTGGGCCAGTTTTCAACAATCCGTAGGCGATTGCAAGCTTCTCACTATGGTAGTATAACGGGTTCTCTTTCTCCTCCTCTTCAATGTCGTGTAGCACTCCATCTTTGTCAGGTACATAGCCCATACACCTAATGGATTGCAACATCTCATCAACTTTCGAGTATATCTCCTTACTTTGAGGATGAGACCTTCCTCCAGCAATGAATTCACTAACGATACCATCCAATTCAATCATCGAACAACCGGGGGCTTTGCTTACTCCCCTATCATTCATCAACTTCCTCACATTCGCAACGTCTTCCCATCTACCAACACTTGCATATAGGTTAGCTAGTAATATGTAGCGGCCACTGTTTTCGGGCTCCAGTTCGATAACTTGTCTGCCTATTTCCTCACCCAAATTAATGTCTCCATGAATCTTACAAGCCCCAAGAAGAGCACCCAAGACACCGACATCAGGTCTCATTGGCATCTCATCTATTAGCTTTCTGGCTTCGTCTAGTAAGCCAGCTCTGCCGAGCAAATCAACCATGCATCCAAAATGTTCCATCTTTGGTTTGATTCCGTAAACTTTGGTCACATAATTGAAATAATGCTGGCCCTCTTGTACCAGACCGGTGTGTGCGCATGCTTTCAGCACATTCACCAGAGTGATATCGTCTGGTGCAACCTTCTCTGCTTCCATTTTCTTGAGCAGCTCAATAGCTGCTTTTCCTTGTCCATGCATTGCTAAACCTCCAATCATGCAATTCCAAGAAGAAATTCCTTTTCGCGGCAATGCATTGAAGACTTTAAATGCCTTCTCCAGACATCCGCATTTGCAATACATGTCAATGATTGTCGTTGCCAACTTCATGTCCAACTCAATCCCACTCTTCTCTATATACCCATGTATCCACTCCCCTTGCTCCAAAGCTCCCAACCCTGTACAAGCCGACAACATGCTCGCTGCCACAAACTTATCCAATTCAATCTCCTCCGCCCGCATCCTATCAAACAGAGTAAATGCCTCCTGAAACCGGTTGCTCTGAACATAAGCTGCAATCATGGCATTCCATGACACTGAGTTCCTCTCGTGCATCTGCTCAAAAACTTCAAGAGCATCATCAACAAACCCCCACCGAGAATACCCACTAATCAAAGTAGTCCAAGAGACAACGTCCCGTCGAGGCATTTTGTTGAAAACGCGGCGGGCATCATCCAAATAACGCCAATTCACATACATATGAATCAAATTGTTCTGAGAGAAGGTATCTCTGCCAAAACCCAGTTTGAAAATATGGGCGTGGACCTGTCTCCCCTCTTGGACTGCATCTTCAATGCAACAGGCTCGGATGAGAGAAGGAAATGTGAATTTGTTGGGAGGGATGCATTGGTGCAACATTTGGGAGTAGAGGTGGATGCAGTTTCGGGTGAGTGGAGTTTGGAGGTGGGCCCTTATGATGGTGTTGTAGATAAAGGCGTCTGGGTGGTAAATTTTGTCGAACAGTTGGAGAGCGTAGTTGAAATCGCCATTTTGAGAGAGGGCGCAGAACTTAAGGACTCGGCCCATGGAATCGTTATCGGTGGAGAGGCCAAGGCGGATGATTTGAGAGTGGAATTGCTTGAGCTCGTCCATGGTAGAACATGATTCGAGAGCTCTAAAGGTGAGAGCATGGCGATGGCGGGCCTCCTTCTTTTGGGAGGAGGAGGAGAAATAGGGGAGAGAGGACGGTGGAGAGGGTTGGATGAGAACGTGAGAGGCCATTCTTCTTATGCTTTGCTCTACTCAGACACATTAAAAAGATTGGAGTAATGATTTTTCAATAAGACCTTACATTTAATGTAAGCTGATCTTCCATAATTAGATTAGACGGCAGGAGGTTTACATCAATAATATATTTTTAAGAAAAACTTTTCATTTAATCATCATAGAACTGTGAGATGGACTATAAACGGTAATTAAATATTCAAAGTATACGCTTTACTTTTGAAGTCTCTCTATATATATTAATAATATTCCCCAGTTTCCTTGATAATGTTGATGACCATGAAAAGAGTTACATTCACATATGTCAAATTTCACAAGAGGCACCTTTATCCCCATCTCAAAACTGGGTTTGATCTTAATTACTCTATAATAAGAAATTATCACATTAAAATATTTTAATCTTCTAAACGTAAAATAGTTTCGAAATGGATAGTCAAAATTAAAACTCTTGGAAGTGCTTATAAAATATGATGGGAATGCCCGTAGATATATTTTTTACTTGGAACTTGCCTCATTTACTCTACATTCTACAAATGGGCTTCATGTCATAATGCCATAAATATCATATTAACTCTTCAGTCCTCACCCAGAGATAAAAAAACAAAGGAATAAATGAAATCAAGGGCTAGAAGCAAAATATAAAATGTGTAAATATAGAAAGAAAAGAGACAGACCAGAGTCATAGGACAATTGCAAGTGTGTTCTGGATCGGGCCCAGTTTGACCCGGCCATGAAACACATTGCTTCTGGTTCCTGAGAGCAGATGCCCGCTTCCGTTCACATCACGGGCTTTCCTACGGTGAACATTACTGTTACGGAATACAGCCAATTTATGCCCTTGCCGATTGTCATCATCCGTTGCAGCTGTGCTGCAGTTCATGTGTTGATGAGGTCATTGAAAAAGTCTACAAGCATTGTGGTGGGAAGGCATGGGGGATTGTCATTGGGGACTAGGGGAGGCTGCCGGGTTCGGCACGTACCAGTTTTTTTCTAATGTTGAGCCGGGTCACGATGGAGTGGATTTAGATGAGCCGGCCCATGATGACTGATGAGAGACAACGGAATTGGGCTTGGGATGCATTCCGAAGGCTCTCAGTAACGTGGGAATCCTTTCTCAAGAGCTTAGTGAAAGAGAAAAGTAAGAAAGACCTGAGATATGTTCCGTAATATGAGAAAAATAAATTTGAACTGAATTTTTCAGATCTAATGTTCCGTATATATATATAGGGTTTTATTGGAAAACCGTATTTTAATTTAAACAGAGTTGATATTGATTTACTAAGATTTCAAACTTAAATAAATTCTAATTGAAAATTGAAATCACCAAAACTTTTAAAATAAGATACTTTGATTAGGAAAGTGATCCGTGCACCATCACTTTTGTTCTAAGTGCACCAAAATTCATTTTGCTTAAACTTTTACTCTAAGTGCACCAAAAGATGTATTGAAGAAAGTTTCGACAAAATGGACATTCCATTTAATTTTGGTACACCTAAGGTAAAAGTGATAGTGCACGGATCACTTCCCCTTTAACTATCATTAAACTTTAAATCTTAATATAATATAGTAATATACTACTTGTATTTGATTGGAGTTGACATGAATGGATGTGTAGAAGATAGTTTATTTGCACCGGCAGGAACAATCTCTTTCAGGGAAATAAATCATGGCCGATATGATAGGCATCCATTGTACATTCTTGATATCTGCTGATATCCTCATTTATCAATTTTTTTTTTTTTTTAAATCCTGATATCAGACGTGGGCTCAATATTTGCCCATATCGGCTGAATATCGACTGATTTTGTGTTTTTCAATTTTTTTTTGAAAAATTAGATTGTTTTTTGATTTTTTATTAAGAAAAATTAAAAAAATCACTGATATTTAAAAAAAATAAAAAAAGAAGAGAGAAACATATCGACTGATATCTCGTTAATCCGAGATTTCAACCTCTCTTCTCTTTATCATACAGATTTGTCTCAAACCTGGATCGAATTTAATCTATTGTAGAAATAGGCTTGAACATGTGCATTTGATCGACAGGCTGTCTTATACTCGTGTTTTGAGCCCATTTAATAAATATAAAGAATTGGGCTTTTTAGTAAATCTTGTGAAAGCTCGTTGGGATTTTATCCATTTCAACTAAGTATGCCTTTAGAGTTTCTGAACTTGAATGCTTTGCTAGGCTAAGAAGATTAGATGGTCCTATCTTTCAGGAAAAAAAATGACTAGCTGAGTCCTATTTTGGACAATTAGTCTCCACAACGATTCATCTAACTATCCAATTCAGGGGTCGAAATCTCGTTATCGGCCGATACGAGATTTCGGCTGAGATATCGGCTGATAAGAGATTTCGGCTGAGATATCGGTCGATATTTCTCTCTTATTATTATTTTTTTTTTAAATCCATAAATATCTACCGATATGTATCTATCAGCCGATATATATCGATTCCCCTATCAAATTATTTGAGCATAGGATAGACTGGTCATTTCCTAAAATTGCATCTGGACTTTTCAGGCTGGACGTTTGCCACACATGCCTACACTCCATTACAAGCTAGTTTACAAGCAGGCTGGACTTTGAACACTAATCCATTAGCCACCACTTATCCATTTGATTTGACTTTTTGAATTCTACTTATATATATAAACTGTATTAAAAACTATATGTTCCATCACTGTACAATCTCTCATGTATTTTTACTTTAGATTTTAAAGTTTTTTCTTTTCTTTTTCCTCGTACCTTTTACAAGTAGAAGCCAACGGAAACTCTCCTGTCTCCATTTTAAGGATTAATGATGATGAAATAGAAATTCATAAAAACATTGAAGTTAGGACATAAATTGATTTTATGCAAAGTCCAATTGATTCACACCAAACAAGTGTGGATTATGTAGGAAAGATTCATACATAATACATCAGCTAGGTTTTTGGACCAACTCTGAATAAGCCTAGACCACTTCCTATAACTTACTTGATGTCTCTAATCTATTACACAAAATTAAAGTCTCTTCCAGTTAACAATCCAACGATATTTTTCATGATGAAGCAAATAGCAAAAATCACTTTATCAGACGTGTTTTTTTTTTTTTAAAAAAAAAAAATCAATAAATTCAAATATTTCATTAATGAAAATTGTTTGATACAGTGATAATAGACTTTGATTGTCCACTAATTCGAGAATTCTTGTTTATGATGCAATGCTTTGCACCTGAAGATGAACCCTACAGAACTTTCAAATCCCACAAGAGAGATAACTGAAAATTGGGTGGCATCAATGAGAAAGTAAATTATACATGCACTGTAGAGGTGATAAACAACCCAAGTATTGAAAGAGAGTTGCCTCCACCACTTTCCATGTGCCAGCAGATCGCTGTGAAGGTACAGACGGGGACACTAACCAACCCAATAAATGCCACTGATCAGGTACGGGGAATCCAGAAGTGGAATACAACACAAATTTTCCTGCCAAAACAGGTGAAATAGATGAGAATGCAAGTGACAAACTTAAACAGATGAGATACTACAAAGAAAGGCTCAAGAATGTTCCCTTACATTATCTCCCTTAATATGAATTCTCAACAATCAAGAACCGGGTTGCTTTGGTCTTGATAACGGCTTGTTTAGTTTGGAGCAGGACGCTGAACTCTTTCCAAGAAAGCCACTCATCGACTGGGAAACACTAGAGAAACAAGTACCAGTTAAGATCAAAGCATGCATTGCATAGTCGTGCATATGTGTGACTGTAACTGCCCCAGCTAACCTAGACACTACATTGGCACAAACTGGAACCTGCTTTGCAGTTATGCAGCCATCGATGCAAGCACATGGAAGCAAAGATGCAGCAAGGAAGATGGATAGATATGGACAGGGCATACCTTGAAGGTTTGGAACATGATGCAGAATTCTTTCTGAGAAAACCACTTGGCTTCATTGATGGAGAAACACTAATACAGAAAATGAAAAAGAAAAAGTATCAGTTACAAACAAAGCAAGCACAATATATTTGTGCACGCACACATGGCCAAGCTTCATGGAGACAAGAAAAAGGGCACCTGCAGAAAAAAATTGTAAAAACAGATGGATATACTTGAATAAAAAGAGGGTATACCTTGGTGGTTTTGAACAGGATGCTGAACTCTTTCCAAGAAAATTATTTGGCTTCACTGACCGAGAAACACTATAAAACCGAAAGGAAAGAATGAGTAAAAGAAATGGTCACACATTTATGCACGCACATGTGTGCAATTCACACCCAATGGAAGTAAGAAGTTATCATGCACATGAAAGCAAAGACAAACCTAGATGGATAGAAGGATGGATGGATAGGCAAATGTGTTTTAAGGGAGAGGGCGCACCTTGGAGTTGAAAATGCCACCCTTTTTGAGTCATTTTTCCTCATGGCTTGGTGAATTCTAGCTTCATGGCTATTGTCCAAAAAAACAAATTATGATAGATCAATAACGGTCTAAAATTTCATAATAACTTGGTATAGTTTACGGTACACATTTTTGCTTGGACATAAGAGCCTTGATCAAATTTATGAACACCAAAGAAAGAAGAGAAAACAGTTCACCTATTTAGATACTCTATTTTTGCTTTCTTCATCAGGTTGCCCTTGACACTGGATAATGCATTGTCACTTCCACAGCCTGCAAATGGACAAGGGGGTCAAACTAAAAGACTCGAGTGGATTTGGCACTAAAAGAGTCTAGCAATGGGAGATGCCCGAGTATATGAGTTTGGTCTAGAGTGTCTCCGCCAACAAGCTTTTGCTTGGTGTACCCTAAAAAAGTGAATTTTGTCTGAATTTTCTTTTTTGAATGGTTAATATATTTAGAAAAAAGAAAGCACCAGAGGTGCAAGTACAGAAAATAAAAGAACAAAGAAACACTACTGCCCGCAAGTAGAACTCAATAGGAGGTGCATCTTCATGTCTAGTGACGACCTCTATTGTCCTCTCATGTCTGATAGGACGTTGTTTAATAGTGAGAAATCTTTGGACTAGATTTGCTTCTATGATGGTAGTTTCTTGGGTTTTACATAGCTCCATTTATTGCAAGCGTGGAACGTTGGGTCATTTCCAAAGTGGGACCCAAGATGAAGGTGGCTTGAATTACCATTCTGTTAGTTATCCTTTGGTCAGTTTGGAAGGAGAGGAACTTGAGACTCTTTGAAAACAAAAGATCAGAGGAAGAAGACATTTTCCAGAAAGCAAAATGGAGGTTGTGCGCTTGGTTGGCAGCCAGTAAGGAATTTAAAGGCCTTATGCTAATGGATTTCTATAGTTCTTGGGAAGGCTGCTTGTTGGGAGTCCTAGAAAAATGTTAGAATTGAGGCTTGGTCTCCCTCCCAACCAGAAGTGTTTAAATTTAATGTCGATGGGGCTTCTAAGGGTAAACCAGGGCTTGCGGAGATAGGGGGTCTCGAGGGATTCTTATAGATCTTCATCTCTAGATTTTTTCCAACGAAGCTGAGTTGTAAGCTGAAGAGCCTTGACTCTGTGGGTGGGCAATGGCAATGGTAAGCTAGTAATTGGGGGGTTGGGGGGTTTTGGGGTGGGGGGGGGGGGGTTTTTTCGGCAAATGCAATCAAGGGGGCAAGGGGGCAAAACGATCCACTTAGAAACTAGTGACAGTGGCTAGGGAGATCAGTACTTTGTATGCCGGGAGAGGTCTCATTTTCTCTCATTAGGAGATCGGCAAGGGAGTTGCAGACTTTCTGGCCAAGTGGAGGGTAAACAAAGATCAGGACGAGACACTTCCTTGGGATCTCAGGAGGTGAGACTACTATATGGGGATTATTCACTGCATTTATGGAGCAGGGGTTCTTGTTGTATTTTTTTGTTTTGTTTTTTTCTCAAGGTTTTCTTTTGTTTTGATGTTTGTATATCCCTTTTTGAGTTTAAGTCTCTTAGACCCGCTTCTTATACTTTCTTTTCTCCATTAATATACTTCACCTTTGTTATCGCTTAAAAAAGGGGGGTCAAACTAACTAAAACAGGAAACTAGAACACTCCTGCGTTCATGTGCTTAGGCAATGTAATGCCTAGATGAGTATGATTGTATGATTATCTGTCAGAATCATTTAATTGATAACAACAACAAGAGCATAGAAGTGTACCTCCAAATAAATTTCGCTTTTTACTTGAAGGTGGAACCTTGGAACAAAGTTTAATCTGCCGACTTTGCTTTTCTACAATGAAGAAATTGTTATTCAGTGACATAAAGTTTCAAACATTGCCAACTCTAACATGAACTACAAGCAGCATCTACAGTGCTAGAACTGGATTGCAATTTCAAAAACAATGAAACTGTTGACATTTTTTCTATAACTAGCTGATCTACACCTTTTCTTTTCCTTTTTGCTACCATTCTTCATTATTACTATTATCATTCCATGGCAGGGAATATCGAAATGCTCCCAAAAGTTGCTCCTTTTTACTTGATCCACAATTCAATAAGCACAGTTAATTCAATGACTTCTCTTCAGATTATCCCCAATGAAACAGTAAATGACAGTGTTTCATTGCCAAGAAAAGTAACAATCATCATCACTGAAGCCTAATCTCATCCCATCTATTTGTGGTGGTTTTTTATTCTTTTTTTCTTTTTTGTGGGTGTTTTGGGTGAGTGGGTTTGTTTTTTTTTGTATGTTGGGGAAAGGGAGGGGGGGCACTCGACTTGGTCAATTCATTTAAAATTACAAGAAGATGCCCGAAAAGCCAAGAGCAATAGGGATTAGTTCTACTTAATTCTTCCTACAGCGTGCTGCATGTTACGACCTAAAAGAAGTTGAAGCAATACAGGACTTAGCATAAGAAAATGAATATGAATGTGTGAGAGAGAATACAGCATGTTGCATGTTCTGACCTAAAACAAGTTAGGATCAATATAATACTGTAGCATGCTAAAAAGTGAGTGTCTGTGTGAGTGTGAGAGTGAGAGAGAGAGAGAGAATACAAGACTTAGAATTCTAAGAAAATGAATATGAATGTGTGAGAGAGAATACAGCATGTTGCATGTTCTGACCTAAAACAAGTTAGGATAGATATTATATATATATATATATATATATATATATATATATATAAGAGAGAGAGAGAGAGAGAGAGAGAGAGAGAGAGAGAGATAGAGAGAACTTTATTTTAAGATACAGAATAATGTTGCAAGACAGATTTTTTTTAAAGATATAGAATAATGTTAAAAGAATCATAAGAAGTGAAAACATACTAGCACCCTGTTCTTTGAAAAGTGTAGTGAGCCGTTCAACTGATTTCTTTTGAACTTCATCCCTCTCCTTTAACTTTGCCTGCAATGATTTACTTAATTTACTTCAAAATGCATTACTTTCTCTCTTTCTTGAAAGGTAACAAAGACTACTTTGTCATTAAAACTGTCAGGGAATTTTTCAAATAAATGGAGATGTGGAAAAGGGAAAATCATAAAAAGCAAAAAAACATAAAGCATACTTCATACAGTAGCCTCCACTTGACTACAATTTGGTTCTTCTTCATCCTCTGGACAACAATATTGTAATTTTCCTCACCAAAGTTGCGTTCATAGAACCTTTTCCACAAACTGTCAGTTACTGGACTGAGATCTCTCCCCTACAACAGTTAGACATAGGCAAAATATCTCTAAGTTCCACTGAACTAAGGAGTGACACTGATCATTCAAAAAAAAAAAAGAAACCTCCAGAGTGACACTGAGAAGAAGCGCCTGCAAAAAGAAAGGCTTGTTTGCTGGTAATTTAAAGTTATAAATTCTGAGTTCAATCAAATGTGGAGTTAAAACGCTTCAAAATTCCAAGTTTATATTCATGAGATGAGAACTTGAACTCAAAGCACATTAGTATCAATATAAAAGACATAACATTGAAGCAGCAACTTTACTCAGTCACTCTGGTAGCCAATAACTGCTAAATTTCAAGAAGAAACCTAAGAAAAACACGTGAGTAAGGGGTGGTTCTGTGCTTACTTCAGAGCAGTTCTCAATGTGCATCAATTGATCTGGACTGGTGCAATGAGGTAATATTTCCTTCAATAGGTGTGTATCTGTCTCTCCCACATCTCCAATATACCTAATGTTATCTATTGCAGTCTGAATACAAAGCTCCACCAAAGTAGGAATCTTCTTTCCAAAGCTTAAGACCATATTTCTCTTGAGATTGTAACTATCACGCTCTAATCCGAAAAATTAGACAGACAACAACCAGAGGAGGCGCGAACAGCTTCTTATTAGAATCAACACTAAAAAAAAGGAACCTGTGTAAGTGATGCTTGGATGATAGAACTGCATAAGGATAATTTTGAATAAATAGCTATATGTATTCAGAACTGAACAGAGCAAAATAATACAAATCAAGAACCAAACTCAGAATGCATTAAAATCAGGAAGGCAATTGTTTTCTTTAATGGCTTGGGAAGGCAGTTGCAAACATAACCAATCTCCACCTGTTCCTTTGTTTGTGTCAGACTGTCAGCTACCTACATGAGGTCATGTACTCCTCTCCCTCTCCCTCTCTCTAAAAAAGGCAGTTGTACAGATAAAAGGTCAAAATGTCATGATGTTTGCAGATAATATTTTCCAATTTTGGGCGAAGTAGACAAACATGTTAACCCTTGTGCTAAGAAGAATATTTGCTGATTTTGCTCGTAGTATTAAGAAATAGAGATGAAGAATGAAGAATCTCTACTGGTTTACATAGATCGATGAAAGCACTATGATTCAAATGATTTTTTTTTAAAAAAATTGAATACACACAATGGTGATTTCACAAAGTCATTTGTTCCATCCATCTAGGATTGGCTTTCTAATCTCTACTTTTCCACTTAATAGTGTCAACGATCATTCTCATTACAACACAATCTATCATGCCTTTTGTACCACCTCAATTCATGCTTTGCAACTTCCCACTTTTCCTAAGTATCTTCTTTTTGTAATCCTTTTATTCATCGCGCCTGAGTTATTTCTACTTCTTCCATGTATCAGCCTAGACTATTGTTAATAGCAATCCCTCATCTTTTCTTCTATTGGTGCAACCCTTAGGCTTCCTCTAGTAACAACGAACAACAACAACAAATTCATCTTACTCTTTCAATGCTGAGTACTTATGCCAAGTCCTTGAACTTGAAGAGAACAAGGAAATCAAACAAATAATTGCCATCCAATCCATAAAGAAAGCAATAGACAAGCTGGTAATCAGGCAAAAATCAATAGACTAGCAGTGAATTATTGCGAACGGCCAATCCATAGCTCATTACCAGTCATTTGTGCTAAAATTATGGTTCTTCGAGAGCACAAGGAAATCATGCAAATACTTGGCATGCAATCCATGAAGACAGTAAAAGAGAAGCTTGCAGTCAGACAAAACTTAGCAGATTATCTGGTAATCATCGTCAATCACCAATTAATTACCCATTACCAGCCAAATTCAGCACATCAAAAAATATCAAAAGTTAGCTTTTCAATGTACAATTACATATTGTAACCTGAACAATTAAGAAAAAAAATTCTAATTCATGAGCTTAATGCACAACACAGAAATTTCAAAAAAAAAAACCCTCAAATTTCCAGACGCGAGTAATTCATGAATTTCCAACTAACAATTATCAGAGTAACAAAGCTACAGAGGATGAAATCACCAATTAATTCATCTAATTTTGATCAAATCAATTCATTCAATTTCAGTAAAAAAAATTAAAATTTAGATTTGATGTGCAACTACATATTGTAATCAGAATAATTAAGAAATCATATCTAATTCATGAGTTTAACACACAATAAACTGAAATTTCAAAAAGAGAAAGTATTGCTCGAATTTCCAGACACGAGTAACTCAAGAATTTCCAACTAACAATTACATAGTAACAAAGCTACAATCAATGAAATGACCAACAAATTCATCTAATTTCGATCAAATCAATACATTCAATACACCAAACCGGTCAAAGCATTCATCATATCGATTGCATAGGAAAATCAATGGTAGAAGTATAAGAAAATGAAAATTATAGCTAGAACCGATTTTTCTATCTTTAATTTCATAACACTGAATCTTCTGATATCCCCAAAAACGAAGTAAATTGGATACGATCTGAGAAAAGATGCATCAATCTGCCACACATATTCTATTACTTACAGGACTGAGATTAGGTATTGGAGAAGAGCTTACCACGAACGAGAAGATTGACATTTCGCGAGGACCGAAAATTTTCAGAGGATGCGATCGCGCAATCTATTTAAAACCTTTCCGGAGTTCTTTGTATCTCTGTTCCTGGGGTTCGCTAACATGCGCCGGAGGTCATCGGAAACATCGGATTGATTCTTTCCCACCTGCCCAAAACACAAGCCCAACGATCAACTCCTCGTTCACACGATTATTATAAAATTAAAAACAATATTTTAAAAATCAAATAGTTATTAATTTATTATAACAGGTACACTCATTTAGGTTCAACCACTAGCAGAAACTATTTAAATCATTTTGATATGTGGTATTTGCATAATATTATAACAATAAAAATATTATTTCATTAAAAATAAATAATAAAAAATCATATGGCAACTATAATACGATAATAGCAAATAATGAAATTGATATCTTTAATGAGAGAGAGTAACAGAAAATAAAATAAATAAAAATTTAATAATTTTTTGATAGACTAAACTATCATAAAGATTGAATTATCTAAAAGATCAAATCAGGTCCAACCACGTCAAAAGTGCATAGTTTAATTTGATTTTTAAAATATTAAACAAATAAGTAGATGTTTAAAGGAGCCACTAACTCCAACATTCAACTTATAAATCATTGTAATAAAATATAAGACAATGATTTTGAATTACTAATTCATTTTATGAAATAAATTATAATCAATAAATAACCAACCTATAATAGACGATCTCTCAACTAGTTAAAAAAAGCTAAATATTTCAAAATTACAATTATCTAATTTAAAAGATAATTAGTGATCTTTATTAAAGTTGGGTCAAATTGTAGAGTTCAATCTCTCTCATTGAATAAATGTGCATCATCCATTCTTTGAATTCAATAATACACTTTTAAAACAATTTGGAACAAATGGTGCATTGCAATTAAGGTCACATGACATTTTGTAGAATTGTGATTAATTATTACTCAATTCAGCCTATTTAATGAATAGTTAGGCTCGACATGAACGATTTGAAAATCGATAAACTTGAATCAAATATGTTTAGAAATTGATAGACTCGACTGACTTGATCATTACCATGTTTTATGCAAAATATTTAATTATACAAGTTCTACATCTATTTAAAGTCTCCATCTCTTTTTTTCAGAAGCTCCATTGTGTTACTTATTATATGAACTTAAGAAGTGAATTAAACGGTCACTTCTTTTTCAAAATGAAATGAGAAGCATTGTGCTGAAGGCTATAAATGAGGAACGTGAGTATGAAGATCTTATACCTTGCTCGGCCCAATGGGCCACATCATATTAAATTTAATATTTCAAAGGAGAGGCTTCCAATGTTGCCATTCTTGATTTAAAAAAAAAAAAAACTAAATAGTTTTTTACTGCCACAGTTTGTGGGTTTTTAAAAAAAACTGGTCAAACCCATGAGTTTTACCAGTTTCTTACGATTTTATATAATGAAAGGGATTTTAGAAAAACCGGCCTGTGACTGAACCAGTTATGATTGAATCACCAGTTCAACCACAGGCCGGTTCAGTTTTAAAATCACCAATTTAAAGAGTAATCTTGATACAAGTCTCAATGTAAAGGAACATCACTTGTGGAACTTCACGTGAATTTGAACAAGCTAGATTGATGAACTTCCTTGGCGTTTGACATGACTAGGGTTGTTGATGGGCTGGGTTTGAATTAGGGTGTCCTCTCCTCAAGCTCGACCTTGTTTTTATTGGACTTTCCAAACCAAGACTCAAGACCACCTATTTGAATAAACAAAAAGCCCAAGCTCGTCTATTGGAGCTTGTTTATGAATTAATATATATGGATTAAATTAACTTTTCAAATTCCAATGAGATTATTCTACCATTTTAGTGAATAGAAGTAGATCATAAAGGAGAATATGGCCAATATTTTGCATTTAAGCACAAGTTCCACCTTCCATTGAATCATATCTTAAATAAAGATAAATAATTAAATGTAAGAGATTTGGTTTAATAAAATATAATCGTGTATTACTGTCATTCATTTGTGGAACTCGAAATCTAAAAATATAGAATTTTTTTAAATGAATTGTGAAGTTAGGGCTGCGATTCGGGCTGGGCCTAACCCGAGCCTAGGCCAAAAAATTCAGTTTGGCTTGGTTTGGATTGGCTCATTTTCAGACTTGAAATATAAAGCCCATTTTGGAATTTTGGTCAGGCCAGGCCTTGTTAAAGCAAGCTCGAATTTGGTTAAAAAACCCGAATCTAAGACAAAATTTATAAAAACCTATTTCTTAATTTATAAGTTAACCTATTAACTTATATTTTATTAAAAAGGTACAAACAAACCCATTTAGGCCCATTAAGGCCCGATCCCAGATTAGTCCACAAATGTATTTTGTATTTAAAATTGAGCTCAAGCCTTACAAATACAAGTTCGTTTGGGCTTAGTCTTACAAATCAGATACACTCGGTTCATTCTTGGGCTTGGACCTTAAATAAGTCAGGTCTAGAAATGGGTTAGCCGAAAACTAGGCCCAACATGTGGGAGTTTTGAAGTCCTAGTGGAGATGCATGACCTTATTGTGGGTCAGGTTCTGCACTTAATCATTTCTCAACATGTTGAAGTATAATCAGGATACCTAATCATAAAAAAGTTAGGTCCTACTTCTCTACCATTTATAGAATTTGAAATTTAAATCTTATTATCAAAGGTCCGGATGATTAAAATTTAGTTTAAAATATCTATTTTAAACGTTAGGAAGCTATACTATTGAATCTGAGTCCAGATCTTTAAGAGCTGAGTTTTGTAGAGCACCCCAAATCATCCATGAATAAGTGACATAAAATTATAAAGCAGACGCATATTTGAAGCCTATATATTAATTTGAAATTATTTGAACCAATATAAGTTCAATAAATATGAAACGAATGAAGATATCGATTTTGTCTTAATTTGATCCAAAATCTGACCCGTTTACAACCGTAATACTGCTCCCTTTGAACCCCTAGGTTAGGGACACGAAGCATTTGAATTCTAAAGGAAAAATTGTCATATCTCCAAGAATGGCAGACTTATTGGCAGATAATCCTATTTTGGAAGGTTATTTTGATGGTCAATTCTCCCTTTGTTTGTGAGAGGTCTTCGAATTAAGCTCCTCTCAATATAAAAATGGTCATTCTCCTTAGTTTTGTACTCGGCTTCTGTGGATTGGGAGGTTTATACGTCCTAAAAATTAGTCAGGTGGAAAATCTGAAAAATTCAAGTAAGACGCTTGAATAACTTAGTCTTAAAAAAAATCCATTTCAGATATATGCAAATATGCCACTAATTATCATCTAAATAAAAGTTGAAAGATACATGTACCATTAAATCATTGCCTAAACAACTTATTGTGTCTCACAGAAATATTAATTAATACACTTTTTTGAAACATTATTAATTACTACACTTGGAAGGTTCCACCCTGTCTCCTTTCACTTACATTCAGCCTATATTTTCATTTATTATTGATTTTCAAAAATTGTACATCATATTTTTTTTATTTTCTTATCAGATTTAATAGTTCCAGAGGCTAATTTTCTGCCACGTAAGGCATTTAGCTGCCTCAAAACATGTGGCAAGAGATTGGTGTTGTCTTATGGGTGAGATCATCCAAGTACAGTGCCTTCGAAGCTGACTTGGAAACCTCTCTCACATCAGCAACTTGCCAAAAAAAATTAGTCAAAATTCTTGGATCTGAGTAAGAAAACATGAAAACTTAGTGAAATAATGCATTTTAAAATATTCTAAAAGAGACAAAATTTGGGCCGAAATGGGCCCAAATTTTGGGCTAAATTGATTTGTTAATTCCTTTTAAAAAAAAAATCCAAATGCGAATGGGCTAAAATGGCCAAATTTGTAGATAAAATTATTTGGCTCAATAATTGTCTAATATTTCGTATATTGCCGACATTTAAAACTTATGTATATTACTGTATCTATGGCTCCTGATACCACTGTACCCTACTTGCCTATTTATCATCTTATTATAAACATTGCAATCCTTTTGTCACTGTGCAAGAGCTGTGCCACTTGCCATTTAATGTGACAATGTGGGACTATCTTACCTTTCACTGTATTTATGGCTCATCTAACCATTTCCCCTCTATTATTTGTCAGATTTTCTTCAAAAAAGAATTGAAAGTAACATCCATCATTTTGAAATTCAAATTGTTGATTTTATGTGGTTTATATATATCTTTGGTAGATATTCATATCTAGATCTAATAAAAAAAAAATCATGGTTGGCTTCCTATTTAATACGCAATCAGGAGTGTTATGTTTTCCCCGGCTTGTGAAAGTGACCTGATCAAGCCCAAAACATTTCAGTTTTGGGTCAAGGTTTTAATTTGATCCAACCTGGTCCAACAAAAGAAATCTGAGTTGAGTTGGGTAAAGATCCTCGGACTCAACTCTATTTGATCCTACTTAAAAATATTTATATAAATCTCAATTCTCTTAGCCCAATTGCTCTAACCCATTTATCCTATCTCCAAATTTTCTAGCTTGTTGCTTCAATTTCTTGCTACCAACTTTTATCTTCTGAGTGACAAAAGCTTAGAACTTGGATATGAATTTCATACCTCAAGATGTGAACATAGAGAATGTCAGTCAAATGATTCGTGCCTTGTTACATCAAAAGAGTGGATCTGTCTCATTCATATGGATGGTGTATTAACCTGCATCACTTATGTGAGAAATATATCTAATACTTTTTTCTTCTCCAATCAATTCCCCATGTAAACATCAGCTATGTCCGGTGATGACATTCCTAGCTAAGGTTTGTGAAGCATGAAAGTGAAAGATGGGTTGACAGGAACCACTCAAGTTAGAAGGTGGTTATGGAAATGAATGGAGGCATCAATGCTCTTTATCTTGTGGGTACATAAGGTTGTGATTGTTATTTGTTCATCATGCCAATACAAGAGACATTCCATGGTCCCTGGCCATCCTCATTAACTCTAGAAATCGATAGATCGGTTCACTAGCACAAGACATGTGTCTGATTGCTAAAACTGCGATTTATAGATAATCTATGCAAAACTCATAAGGATTGACTTGGAAGTCAAGAACTCGTCTGAGTTGCGGAAAGTCTTGGATTCACTCTCAATAGAAAAGGGTCACTCTTTATAATATTACCTCTTGTGTATGTGGATAGGGAGGTATGCACATGTTCTGAGCATTAGCTAGGTATGTTTAGAGGCCTGAATACCTTGGTCTTGAAAAAAATAGACAAACTATAGATGTACAGTAAATAGGGGGTCAGCATTGAGAAGTTCATTTAAAAGAGGGTATTTAGCTTTGCCAAATTAAAATGCCCATGGACAGGTTTCTGCAGATTGTTTTCATGGAGCCAAAAAGAACTTACAGATATGTCAAGATTTCTTGCGTTCAAGGATGGGAGTCGAGCAAAGCCGAGTATACGAGGTAATGGTAACAGATGTGTATTATAAGATAAATATAGAGCAAATTGAACTTTACGTATACATGTATAATCAGAGAATTGAAAGGATATAAATAGAAAGAACATGAATTAGGAGACCTTTAAAAACTTAAATTGAAGAGATCAGAATAGATACAGTGGATTGTAAAGTAATAGAGGATATTGTTTTGTATAAGATAGAATGAAAGAGAAAAATTTAAAAGTCGACTTTAGATAAATCAAGTTAGTAACTTTTATAATAATGATATATTAAAATATATAGTGACAATACGACTTGAACCAAAAATAGAATCATCTCATTGCTCTAAGGGTAAGAAGAAGTCAATCTGACCATGTCACACAGACATGTTGTGGACCTCAAAGAGATGGAGGATCCCATGTATACTACATTCTGATGCATGCATCTGCAGAGGTGGGCCTTGGATTTCGAATTTTAGATCTTAATGATACATGCTCTTGATTCATAGCATTCCATGACAGGAGGCAAAAATATTGAATACAAAAGAACCTTTGATACATAAGAGCATGCTTTTGACTGCTTACACCAAGCCAAACAGATAAAGCCAAAACATAGTTTCAAATCATTAAAAGAAAAGAAAAATCTTTTACTACAAGAGTGCAAAAAAGGGGATTCAAAGAGGAAGCTGATGATGGTAGGAAATGGATGATCTCTAATTGATTTTACTCATTTTTGACTTGGTAATTGGTATATTTGGCTTTGATGATGTGGGACTGTTCAATGCTTGTGGGCTGTTGTTGTTTAGAGTAACAAGAGCTTTAGTTAGGGCCCTACTTTTTGAACGACACTTCACCTTATACATGCATGAATTTGAAAAGGAAAAGAGAGGGTTTTTTGTTAGATAAATTCATCATTATCATTTAAGTAGCTTATTTCATTTATCTAAAGTTGGTTTTATGTATTTATTTATCATTCTATTATTTAAAAATTACGCACTCTATTATTCTACAATCTCTCATATTCTTCTTTATGATTTCCAACCTAATTTTTAAGATTCTATCACTCTGTTCTTTCTACTTTTATCTTACCAAATTTTCTCATAAGGGATGCCCAAACCACCTTAGACAAATTTTCCTCATTTTCTCAACTACTGTAGTTATTCTAAAGTTTTCTTTAGTGCATCCATTCCTCATTCTACCTCATTATGTTTATCTACTAATCCATTTTTGAATAAACATTTCAAATTGTTGGTATAAAAAACATATCTTGTACTTGACTATCATTATTAAAGTTTTAAAAAAAATCCTTAAGATAATATGTTAAGAGGGGGTTGGCCAGACGGTCAAGAAGCTTCCCTCATAAAGAGAGGTTTTGAGTTTTATTCACGTTCAAATTCCTCTGGGTCACTTCACACGGGGTTACTACTCATCGATCCCTTGTATGGTACGATTTCTAGACTTTGTATGTATTTGGTTCACGCAATTGACTATCAAATAGGAAATAAGTCTAGATAAAATGTAATCATTTGCTTTTGAAACATGTGTACTTGCTAATCACATGCATTAATAATTTTGGATCAAGTATTTTTTGCATGGCTATGTCTGTGTTTTCAGCAATGAGAGTTCTATTTTCTTTCATGTCAAGAAAATGCTTAAGGACTACATGAAGGATTCTTCGAAAACACACTGGAATTAAACTTACCTAGCACAATACATGATACAGTCCACACAAATCCACAATCATGGTAACATGAGCTAAAAACCCTAAGTGCAAGACATGGCCTAGTACATGTATAGAGAATTTGGTGTATGCCTAGAATCGAATGATTGCACGGCAAAAGCTTGCTTGGATTCGTAATCAGTAAACCTTCTCCCCAATGGTGCCATAGAATCTGAACGGAGTTGGCTTCGTTCAAACTCCGGTTTCGCAGCTACTCTATGTGCGTTTGCTACGACTTTCACTGCCTTGGAACTCCGACAACCCAACAGTGAAATTGGCCTCTGTGACTCCTTCGCTGTTGCCGCAGCAGTCTTAGCGGTGGTGGCCGTGGTCATAGTAATCATCGACTCTAAGTCTGTTTTGTCAAATGATATATGATTATCGTAATCCGAGGCCACGGAGAAGTTGGCAGCACTGGCAGTAACAGTGCTCCACTCAATGCTGGCCTCACTTGGCTCGTAGTAACTCGACATGTCATCTGATGGCTGTAGATGAAAAAATGAGTGGTGAGGCTTGCCGGTGAGGCTTTCGATCTCGAACAAGTCTGAACTCGCATCGCTCCCTCGATCTTCATCATCCATTCCATTCCTACCTCTGGAATTTGCAGGAATGTTCTTGATCGGATGGCCAGTTTCCATTGTCAACATAGTCAACCTCTTCTCAAGGCTTGAATCCATTCCTTTCATTCTATGGGCTCCAAAGACCTCCAAAGAGAATCGCGCCTCTTCGTCGAGGAATTTCTTTCCGGCAGTCAAATTAACTGCCACTGCAGGATTTAAATTTGGAAAAGCAGAACAGGTTTCTCTCTTGAAACCAGCTACTCCGCAATCCATCTCTGCTCCCTTATCAGGTTCTAGACGATTTTGTTTACTCCCATTCAAGAAATTCTTGTTGGGTGCCTGGCCAATCCCAACTGGTCCTTTTGCGAAAATTCCCGGGCCCTGAAGCTCCTCCCCCAAGTGGGCCAAGTCTACAATTTTCTTGCACTGGCTTGAATTTCTGCTCTTTCCAACCTTGTCACCGATATCAACAGATTCCTTACCCGCACAATTGCAACCCAAGCTGACGAAGAATCTCTTGCCACTCATCTGCTTTTGTATATTGGGAAGCCTTTCCTTCTGTAACAACGCACTTTGGCTGTTCCAACTTGCCTCTGAACAGGTGCTCGGCATTGCCGATTTATAGACCTTTCTCGCAACAGGTTGCGGTACATCAATTTTCACATCTTTCTTCAACTGTTGTTTATCACCCATTTCTGAAATTGCTTTTGCAGCATCGTCCATTCTGCCGCTAAAGTATTTCTCTGCACCAAAGATGCCAATTTCCCGATCTCCGGCATACTTTCTTCCGAAACTTGATTGGTGGGGAGACTCTGCAGCAGCAACTGTAGCGGAAAGTGGGAGCCGAGTTGATTCGCCCAGTTTTAGAGTGAAGGCCTCTTCGCTGCTGACCAGATAGGAAGAGAAAGAAGCGTCGCGAAGATGATTCCCATTGTCTTCGGAAGTGAAGTTTTGGGTAATAGAATTATTGCAGGCTGGTGTGACTGTGACTGTAGCCATGGAAGATTCAAGGAAGCTACTGAAAAGGTGAAGAAGGAAATGTACCCAAAAATATGGATGGTGAAATTTGAGAGACTTTCGACAGTGAAGAAAAAGGGAATTTAAAGAGAAGGGAATTTAATTCTTCTGAATACTAGGAAACTATAGCCGTAATTCTCAACAGAGTGAAGGAAAAGGAACTCAAGAGAAGATATTTGAATTTGGGAAGAGAGAGCTAAAAAGACTCTCGAAGAACTAAGTCTGCACGAACATGGAGAAAGAAGGAAGATTCTAGTATGCAGAGAGATTTGATATGTGATGTTAAAGAAGCAAATAAAGGAAAAGAACAGAGACTCAAGAAATTCAATCGAATGACTTCTAACGAAATCTTCAATAACAGCTTCTGCACAGAAGTAGAAAAATGAAGAGAAATAAAAGAGACCCAAAAGAGAGAAGAAATAGAAGAACTCAAGAGAAAGTATGATTTGCAGAAGCTTGAGAGTATCAAAGAGAATCAGATCAATAAGATTTAGTAAAAATGTGTATGAAGTAAGAAGACAAAGGCAGAGAATGTCATATGAGGGAAACTTTAGAGAATTGAGACTGCTGCTGTTTTGGAGCAGCAGCCAGTCCTATTAAGTAGACATTGTGGTGGATCAAGACAGTCATATGTGGGCCCATAAATTGGATTTTCTTTCTTCAATTTTTTTTTCTTTTGTTACTTTTTTGGGTTTCTGTGGGGCTCATAAATTGAAATTTTCTGGCTAATGGCCCGCAGTGGGTTGATTTCTGCAGCATTTACATGATGAATTTTAAGACAAAAAAATTGTTGAACTGTTTAGGCTCATTCAACATGAAAAAAATGATATTTTCCAATTCTTTTATAGATTTAAATTTACACTGAAATTTTGAAAAAATTCAACTATTATGATTTTAATTAAGAATTATGTACTGACCTAAATAGCCGATATGATCAAAGATATCAGACAATAATTTTTGATCTATTAAAAAACCGATAATCTATAGACTATAGTCCAATATTTTAATCTCTGATCGTATCATTAAACGTCTGTTGTTTGGATCCTAGCCCATGGCCTAAAGCTACACCAGTCAAATGATCATGACCATCCTAAAGAAACTCCACTAAGAGCTGATGGCTGATGGCTGAGAAAGAGAACAGACATTGGTTCGATTATTCCAAAAATCCGGCAGGTTTGTGTTTGCTTAGTTTGTCTGCATGTAGGTGCCTGAAAAGGCTTTAAACGACAAACGGCCAATGTGTATTTTGGAAAAAAAAAAAAATCGAAATTGAGACGTGATTTAAGGTTGGTTCAGTTTCAACTTTCGGCAGAGGAACTTTCATTGGAACATTTTAGATGACTGATTATTAAAAATAATATTAAAAGATCTTTTATTAAAATAATTATTTACGAATTCAAACTCAACTCTTTGAAATAAGCTTAACTAAGGACTGCTTATTTATATCATGATATAAATTAAAAGTTATGAATCAATTTATGTAATAAAATCAATTTACTAAAACATTGAGAAGCAGTGTAGCATCACATCCCAAAGATAGTAAGTCTTCTTTTTCACATGGAAAAGTCTTTTTTAAAAAAATCTATATGAATTTCTATACGAAATCATGAAAAGAAAATACCTATGCTTTGCAAGAAAATCATTATTGAAATAGAATTTGAAATTCATATGATTAATCTCTTTTGATCAAAACAAGAAAATGAGATAGATATGATAAATTAAGACGAGAGGCTTGAAGAATGTTGAACCGTATGTGGTAGGAAACTCTTGAGTGTGAATCTAAGAGGAGTTGACCCACCTATCCAACATTGAATCACACACCACCACACAACACTTCGATCTGGTGATGCTTCGGCTACATGCACCTCAAAGTGTCTAAAGCATTTATTTTTAATACATCGTCACATGGCCATTTTTTTAAATATATTTCATCATCTTATATAAGACTGAAAAAAAGAGCTTCATAATCACAAAAAGAAATAGTTGAAACAAAATGAATAATGATTTTTTTTAAAAAATTAAATAGTTTTTATTTATTTTTTAATTCAGAAAAAAATAAAATAATAAAAAATACCGATATTTAAAAAAAAAAACCCACAAAAGAGGAGAGAGAAATTTATCAGCCGATGTCTCGGCCCAAGCGAATTTTTCACGTCTGGTTAGGATCATCTTTATGAAAACAAAGCATTGTCATTCGCGAATATTTTCAACCATGGGTATATATTTTCATAGGCTTGGTTTCTCAAGACCGTGAAGATTAAATTCTTTCGATAGTTTTAACTTAAATATTTTCAAAGGATGAATGGTGGTCGGATTTTTTTTCTTTTTTCTTTTTATCGTTTCGTGCTTTTAACTACTTTCAATCTCTAGATTTCATTATTTTGAAAATTTAGAAAATCGGAGATTCTAATTAAAATATTTGACAAGGTTATAGATGAAGAGTGACTAAATTAGAAATAAGAGATTCTAAAGTAACGTAGATCTGCATGTATAAATGAAATTCTATCTCTTAAATTTGTATATTTAGTTAAAAAGTTCTAATCTTTATACACCCTTTTTTACTATATCTATCAAAAATTAAATTTATAATATAATACTATTGCCTTGGAAAATGAGCATGAACCAAAAGGACAAACAAAAAATGTGTTAGATCATAGAATATTGAAGAATATATTTTTTTACGGAAGAGTGAGAATGTTACCATACTCTTGCTGAGTGAGTTGGCAAGAATCTTTGTCAGGAAAGTATGCAAATTCAGACTAGTATAATGCATTGATTTTTTATGACTCATCCTACAATTTTGTGATTGATCAAATTAAAAAGCTTCCCTTAAATTATACCATTCCACTCAACCAATGTGGTCGGTCCTACTTCATGATAAAAAGTGCAATCTTCCTATTTATAATGTATACTCTCGTCTTTTAGAGTTCCTTTCATAGCAATGTCTCTATCAAATCAGTTTTTCTACTATACCTAACCTTTCACCTTTACAGCAAGATTGCTTTTGTATCCACTTTAGTTTCTCCAGTTCTGCTCAGGCAGAAAGACGTCTACTCAGACGAGACCAATTTCTGCAATTAATTATATCTAAGACTCGTTTAGTTTCCATTGATATCAACATTCAGACTTCTAATAGAAATTTTATTCACATGAAATAGAGCAGTATGTCATCTATATGTACTAAATGGGATTTTCTATAATTCTCAGTCACATAATCTAACCGAACATGAGCGCTCTATAATCCTTTTTATAAGTTCGATGCTGAAACATCCCTCAGATTCTTTGCATGCAGTGACCACGAAAGTAAGAGAGAAGCATGAAATAACCCTTCGTTCTTCTTCCTACACTTGAAGTAATTCCATGATCCCTTCTATTCCTCTCCCCCAAACACACTCCAAGCAGTTCTATATGGTGCTACTTTCCCTGAGAACTTATCAAGGCTCTGGATACCAAGAGGAGGGAAAAGAGAACACACAAAATGTAATACAGAGAGGGACAATATCGGACACGATCAACAGTTTATTCACTGGATTTCGACATAGAAAGCAAACACTCAGTAACATGTAGCCTATGGATTTCAGCCTACGAGGTCGTACACACCCACTCACCAAGATTCTTATCAGACAGCCACATCTGCAGATATATGGTAGTCTGGAATTCTATACAATAGAAAATTAATTGAAACCCATGGAATTCAACTGAATGAAGTAAGAAATCCCAGACTTACAAAGAGAGAATGTGGGTATTGCCAATTAACTCAGGGCTCTATCCTATAACATCATGAATCAGGAGATCATCAGAGCCCCAACTAGGGTATCAATTATAGCTTCATAAATAAATGCAAATCTAATCTTTCTTATCAATTATAGCTTCATAAATAAATGCAAATCTAATCTTTCATCTCTCTCTCCACCTTCCTCTAGACTTTAAGTTCTCTGGAGAACAGTTAGGATTGTCCAACCAGTTGGTGTTGGCCACTGGAACTTAGGGGAAGTCTTCCTCCCACTATATGTGTGTTGATACAATAATGGTCATTTCCTAGAAAATAAAATAGTAGAAAATTTGAAAAGAAAGAGTTTGCCAGCAATAAACTGTAAGATTTTGCTAACAATCAAAAAGAAGAAACACCCACACACACTGAAAAATATAATAGATTGTTCTATTCAACGCAACATAAGCCCAAAAGATTAATTTATTCACTAATGAAGAAAGGTATTTTCAACAAGTATTTCAGACTCGTCCATTTGATACAAATCTTGTGGGATGGTACTAAAAGGTAATAACTCAAATTGCTGATACAGCCAGCCAGTGGCCAACTTTTGCAAGCCTCAGCTGTAAGAACTAGGGGAAAAAATGGTAACTGAAGAACACCAAAATACTCGTTGATAGCATAAACAAGGATTAAGTGTTAAAAACAAGAGTACTACCTCTATCTGACACTAAATGAGAGCTCTCTAAACTCCAAATTACTGGCAAAAAAATTCTCAGGAATTAAATCATCCTTAGCTTTGACTGCTTCGGACGATCATCAGTTGCCAGCAAAGAACCTGCCAGAATTGCTTCGTTTCCTTCTTCAAATAGTGTTCTTCTCATTTCATTCACTGGATGTGCTGTTCCCACCAGTGGTCCAGTATTGTTTGACGGCAACCAATATCTTCTCAGCCACAAGAGGGCCATCCTCATGGTCAACCATTTTAGTGTTCCATCTCATCCCATTCGCAAGCCTTTGCACCTTGACTAGGACGTCGACTTCATCTCGGAGAATCACTGCTCCTTCTGGTCGCAAGATTCGATCCATCTCCATAAGGATGTCTTCTATCTTACATCTGGTTTAATAACATAAATTAAAAAAATAAAAGACCAACAATAAGAAACCATTCATCTCTCAAAAAAAAAATTAATTAGTTACTTTGAGAATCCAAATAATCTTGCAAGGAGCATGCAATAAAAGTGATCCAATTGCCTTCAGGTGTTGGGCGACTCCCATACTCCCACACAAGTGGTTGCAGTGAAAACTGATCCATCTAATATCATCTCATCTGTGAATTGATATGAAAATATAACCTAGCCAGATATTGCACACCCCAGTTCAAAGATAAGATGATAAAAATGACCCAGTGAAACTACAACGTATAGAGTGGCTGTTTGCTTGCAAAGGAGAATCCTGGTTTCCTCACTTCTATAGTCATTTTTGTTGAGCAAAATAAATCGAATAGCTTAGAAATTCAAAAAGTCTGAAAATCGAAGAAATCTCAAAGATGACCCATGACCCATATACATCTTCACTTGGGTGTTCCTGTTTCTTTAAAAGAGTCGATGACTTTAAAAAGAAAAAAAGAGTTAATAACTTGATCACCGAGTCATTTTGTTGAACCAGAAGGATTCTGTTCTTTCCCCTTTTTCTTCCTCAAAGATTAAGCAAAAAAGAAAAAAGTTTCATTCTAAGATTCTTGCATGCAAACAAACAGCCCTTATTATAGTAATCTGAACAACCTCTATATATCCTTGTTCAGACATACACTGAAAAGTAATGTGTTCTTACTTGTCCTGATACAAGCTGAAGAGTCCATTCGCATGGATGAGGTCATATGTTCGTGGGTAGCTGGAGAAGGCCTCACACCTGAAACATGGCAATAAAGAAAAACCTCGTTAAACAGTGGTAAGAACATGAGCAGAAGAAAAGCCACCAAAAAAATATAACTAAATTTTCAACATAGTAGTATCATCATCAACTTGGACATTTCTAGAGCCTGATTCACCTCAGTTGATTTACTAAATTTGTATTGAATGTTCCACATATTGAATAGGGATGGGTGGTAGCAAATTAGTTGCATATTGCCCCAAAAAAAATATCTGGTTGATCATTTCTGGCCGTCTGACCTGAGGCGAGGCAATAAATGGACAGTTAAAATGAAATTAATTTAGACTGTCCATTTCATCTCCTTGGCACTTAATTTTATTTTATTTTTTTGAAAAATGACTTAATCTACAACCCCTCATTTCTAGGTTAGAGGCAGACTCCACTCAAAAATGTCATGTGCTCTTGGTGAAATACGGTTGTAGCATTGGCATTTTTTTCCAGTTCCAGGATGGATAGTAATTTTGTCCAGCATTTCAAAAAACATAGATGGGCAGAAAATTCTTTCTTTTTGTAATCAAGTGTGAACACAACCTGAACCAATAATTTTATCAGCACTTGCCATCAGTGCCACGTGCTCGTCAAAGAGATGCTATCATTACGAAAGCCTAATGTCACGAGGTTAGTGAATCCTTCATCGATTCAGCCTGTGCAGCACTCACTCGATCAGCACATCGTCAAGCGAGTAAGTCTTACGACCGTTATGGTCACTCTTTGAACCAATGTGATCAACCAAACCACACACAAACGTGAACATAAGTTGAAGGAGAGATGGGAATGCCAAGAATGCACCTACTTGAATTGAACACAGAGAATTACAAGGTTTTTGAGACTCAAACTGACAAACTCTGAACACTCAGGGAGTTCAACTCTTTCCCAAGTTCACCACTCCTCTCTCAAGCTCTACGTGGAGGGTTGGAGGGTTGTGGGGATTGATGGCAAATGAGGCACTCACCTCCTTTTATAGGTGAGGCTTGGAGCATGGGTGGTTAGGATTGTGCCAAGTGTCGCAATCTTACACTACATGAAATTTCTAGACTCACCTACACTCCTAGACATTCTAGAATATTCTAAGAATCTCTACAACTCCTACAAATT
This sequence comes from Chimonanthus praecox, assembly GCA_022113865.1. Taxonomy (NCBI): domain Eukaryota; kingdom Viridiplantae; phylum Streptophyta; class Magnoliopsida; order Laurales; family Calycanthaceae; genus Chimonanthus; species Chimonanthus praecox. The sequence continues at coordinate 58,232,641 of CM039093.1, forward strand.
TCTACATTCTTCCATACACTTCTACAAGACTCCATACACTTCTCTAGAGAACTCAAGACTCCTACACATCTGAAATCTCCATTGCCCGGGTTCAGCCACATGATTTTGACACCGAAGATGGTCTTCGCATGTCTTCGTCTGGTCAAGGAGTCTCGACCTGTGGCACTAAGCTTACATAAACCATCATGGGGAGTTACAAATTGTGAAAATCATTGTAGTAGAAGAGAATGTGAAAGAGTAAAGGAGTAGGTGTTCCACTCCAGCAATAGTAGAACCAAACTAAGTCATCTAGGACCTGTTTTACATTGTTTTCAATGATGAAAGTCTCTACATTTGTTAAGTATAAATTAAGTCTATCTTGGTAACACTACTCATAGGTGACAGCTCTGTGGGATCCACCTATATGCATCGCAATGAATGAGGATGTGTGGCATTGAAAATTCTTAACATCAATAAAAAGCCCACATCAATTCCTCTGGGCATGGTTCTCAAAGCTCCAAACATCAATGATCAACATGAGTGGAAATCAAACATGGTGGAACCACGTGAATGAAAGAAAATTGCTCTGGTCTAGTTCCGTGGCCACAACCAATCTTGGAGAGTGAATATAGGAGGTGTCCTCATGGATGATGTACACAACAAAAATAGTCTTGAATAAATTTCTCTCTGGTTTTATGACACCACCAAAGATCAACAATGTAAAAATAAGGATAAAAACATGTTTTGCAGATGGGATTCCTGCACAACAGAGTGGTACCAAATATAGATAAGGATACAATTCATGGGATCTAGCACAAGAAAGAAGGTGAGTGGGTGAGCATTTTACGAGGATTGGTAAGGGACCAGAGTAAACCCCAGTATGAAATCCAGACCAAGAATGACTCATTGTTGAATACTTGAATGAATATTGAAAAAACGTCCCCTTCTGGGGACAGTAAATCCAAGAACAAGGTCAGTTAAATATTCACAACCATATCTCATGCACTTCAGTTTGCATCTTGGAAGCAATCCTAACATTGAGGAACATGCAATTCCATAATAAATATTGCAACTACAAGTATGTGAGAATGTATAAGATGGTATGTCAGTCATTCCTTGAGGTCCAAAGTTTGCTAATGTGAATAAAGCACAATAAGGTGTTTTAATGACAAACATCACTATTACTAAAGAAAATAACCATGCACTGATACATGTTTGACGATTCAAGGGTAACATTTAGAACCAAATAAAATTCAACATATGTTCAGAAAACCATACCAGTCATGATATATACCAATCAGCCCTCGCTCATATATAACACCCAAAGTGTTTTTATCGGCAATTGTAGGGACAACATTCATAACCCATAATTTGGAGGATTCAAGAGCTGCAGCAAAGCCTCCAAAACCTGCATTCATATCCATTATGTTGCGATACCTCCCAATGCCGATGTACTTATTGATCTTCTTATATACATTTACATGTTTCCTCCACAATCTATTGTCCTCATTATATGATTCAGCTGAGACACCAGGAATAGATCCACTAGCAATTTTGGGAGGGACAGCATTAAGCCGTTCTGGGAATGTCTTCAACTCCCCTCCAGCAACTTCATCTGGGTTGCTAACCTCAGGAAAAGGAGTTACACATGCCTCCATCTTCTTATACCTAAAAGATACATCTTATTAAAGAATGAAAGATGTAATTAAAACAAAGGACACATGCATGCATCAGGTCGAAGACAGCAACAAACGATTCTGTCCTAACACAGCTAATCACACAATAAATTTACAACACACACTATTACATTCAAAATGGCTATCATCTATCAAAGTTAGCATTCCCCATGCAATTCATTTTAAGATATGGAAATTTTAGTAAGAGAAACAATTAAAGGTACACAATTTCAAATCTGATTAGTAAAAAGGATACTCCTATAAAAGAGATATAAAGGAACCTCATTTAAAATGACACCCCCAAAAAAATAAAAAATAGAAAGGAGAGTTAAAGGTTCAAGGAACTATGAGAAGAGAGAGGCCAGTGAGAATTTAGAAAGTAGTGATAAGAAGCTAGAAGGTTGAAGCAGAAATGTACCAGACATCATCAGGATTTGTGGATGCACACATGGTAAGAGAATCATCTTGTCTCCCAGGGCAAGAATCAGCATTTATTCTCTTTCTCCAGATGGCGATCTCACCCTTCTCATGAGTCTTTTCCCAGCAAAGAAGCTTGGCAACTTCTTCAATCTTTCTTTGTTCTTCCTGCAATTCTTCCTTAGGGCGCTGCCATGCTTTGTAGTTATTCCTCCAATTGATAGGGGGACCAGAGAGAACCCAGTACCCACCAGGTCTTAGGACCCGATCCACTTCCATCATATACATCCCATCTGCAATGAGGAAAGACCAACAATTCTTTAAGTAGTTGGAATTAATCAAATAGAAATTAGATAATTCACTGCATTGTAATGATGATAAACCCTGTAACACTAAATACTTAGTGATAAAAGCAGCTTTAGTGTTGATACTCACCATTTGCTGACCATGGTATCAAGCATCGTGAACAATGAGCCATATCAAAAGCTCTAGATGGGTAAGGGAGCCGAATGGTTCCAAGTACGCCGATAACCGCAGGCACACCTCTTTCCAAAGCAAACTGTACTTGTGCTTCATGTGAATCCCTTGGAGCAAAGGACATGGCTAGAACATTCTTTTTCAACAGGTAGGCACCCCAGCTTGCGACCTGTTCATGAATCCATGTCAGTGAATCAACTGAATAGAACCTAAAAAAAAATCATCATCAAGTCAGTAAATTTTTAATGTGAACATGAATGTCCAGATTATTCCAGCTAAAGAATCATGATTTAAGGCATATCAAGGGATGCAATCAAGCACATCCCGTTGTAGACGACAACCCAGTCGTAGGGCATACTTAGTTGCATGTCAATCATGGGGAAGAGTAGGAATAGAAAGGTATCCATGTGGATAACAATTGTGCAAAATATCACACCCATCCATTGATTAGGTTCAATGGAGCATATTAATTGATGGGTGTCAAATCGGGAACGAGATAAAAAAAAAGATGGTAGAACATAGGGTGACTAAGGATATGTTTGATAAGGTAGAAAGAAATGTAGGACTTAAAAGGCCGACCTCAGATTGCACTGTAGTTGTTATTGATGATGATGATGATGTCAAATTGGATCATATGACATTCATGGGGTGAAGATGCATGGAAGGGGTTGGATTGATCATTACTGGACCCTGTTATTCGGTATAAAAACAAGGTTTAGTCTACACCCCATTTTTTAGGGTTTCCTTGATTTTCACCCATACATATATATAATCAAGAACTTGAAACCTGAAACACGTGCAGTGCTCGTAATCATATACCAAATGACAAGGTGAACAATTCAGCATCAGATAAATGGAAAAACTAAACAAACTATGTACTTAATATGAAAGAACACAAACACAAAACATTATCACCAATACACAATGGCAACTCAAAATTATAGGTGGCAGCAACTAGCAAGCATGAAGTAGAACAAATCAAGATAGCAACGGGGATTCAAAAAAGGCATACCCCGCAACCAGTATCCAATGCAGTCCTGACTGTTCCATTGGCAATTGGAATCACAGAAGCAAGTTCGTCAATATATGCATCTGCCCCATGCGGAAACTGTGTTCCTCCACCAGGAAATCTGAACACATTGCCTTCGTATTGAACCCAGTTCTGGACAGCTTTCTCAACTGTCAAACTTTTATATGGAACATTTGTGTAGTATACATAATCACGACTCTTTGGCCATGGAAATGGGGTCACATATCCTTTGGGTGCAGGGATGAGACAACGTAGTTTCTCATTCTCTGGTGGGCAATGTCTCTCCCTGTAATTCATATTTGCTCTAGGGAAGGTCATTGCCCGACCTTGCTCTTGGCAAGGAGTATAATCAGTGTATTGGGCACCACATGGCTCAAATACTTCAGTTTTTGAATCAGCAGCATCAGCATTATAACCTTCACCATCATGATGAGTCTCAAATTTTAAATCAGACATGACACCACAATCTGTTTGCTTGGTGATCTCCACAGCTATGCTGTCACCTTTACCAAAACCACTCTTCTGCCAAGCGCCCAAGATGTAGAAGAAGCAGCACAAACCAACCACAATAAATATTGACACCGAACTCCGAGTCCGGCTATCTGCAGAGTTCGTCTTCAAAGCCATGATTTACCTGAATTTTTTTCCAAATCAGTTTAAAGGTGAAGATTACTACGCAAATGTAACAATTTCTACGTAGCTGACATAAATTAAAAATATATATAACTGCTTCCACAAAACAAGTATAAGCCATACCAAACAATCTTTGAAAGAACTATGTTGGAAGCTGCATAATACATGCAAGCAAAGAAGGAACAAGAAGGTTCATTGTCCAACCACTGCTGCTATTGCACATTGACAAAGGAAACAGTCCAGTAGAACAATATTTATCAGTAAATGAGTACAATCTACCATGCCCCAGACACTGGCTAAAAAAATCCAAAGGTGCATAACTGGCAAAAAAAAATCTTTAAATGCCAGCATCAGCACCATTTTGCCAGATGTCAGCCTTCCCAAAAAGGAAAAGATGGAAATTTCTTTTCCTGATTTGGAACTAATTATTGCTTAGCCATATAAGCAATAATCTAAGTATCAACACCAAAACTGATGTAAACTAACCATATAAGCATACATTGCACATTATCTGTTTATAATAAATTTACGGAATCAGCATTTTTAAACGACTCAGTCAATTCAATCTCAGAAAAATCCGAAAAACAAAATTCCAAGACCAAGTTCCTGGTAACTGAATTACTTTTAAGATCCAACAAACAGTAAGCAATCCTGACGCATCCAGTAGACTTTCTCTTCAAGATCTTGTTCGTATATGTTAAGAAAACCTAGAAGCATTGAAAGCATCCCCATCACAAAAGGAGAGAGAAAAAAAGCAATCTTGGTCTCTTGGATCTGAGCACTCACAGCTGGCAGGAACCTCTCCCATATGAAATTTGAAAATTGAAATTGGAACATATATAACAAAGATTTTTTTTTTAAGTAGGATGTTGAAGGAGAGATCAACTGCAAGATCTAATCAAACTCTCTCTGAGTCTCTCACACACACACACGCGCCCACATCCGCGCACATACGAACAATATATACGATGATAAAGAAGATTTTTTTTTTCCGTAAGTGGAATGATGAAGAAGAGATCAACTGCAATATCTGATCAAGGCAACAAAAAGAAACTAACTAGTAAATTCAACCACTGATAAGCAGAGCGAACACCAAAAAGCATCTATACGCTGCAGATTTACATCTACAAGAGTAAAATTACGCAAGTTTCACGGATAAAGATCCAAGAAGAAGATCTAAAATTCTAACAAACAGATAAGCTAAAAAAGAAGGCATCTTTTTCATCGCAAGAATATAATAGCTAAAATAACACGTCAATTCATCAGATCAACCGGAAGAAAGGTAAACAAAAAGCAAAGAGAAGTAATGACAGAGAGATCTTTAGAGGAAACAAACAGATCTGCAGCAAAAGTTCCGATCTTTTACCAGTCGCAGTGATTGATAGAGAAGAAAATCAAATTCCAGATCTCGAAATGCTGAAATCAAAGATTTTGATCCATCTATTTCTTCTTGGGTCGATTCAAAAGCCCTAGAGCTTCTGAGTAAGGAGGGAGAGGGAGAGGGAGAGGGAGGAGTTTTGTTTTCAAGTAATCGATTGAAGTTCAAGAGAAGAGGAGAGTCAAATCTATATATATACATGTTCGTGAAAGGAAAGCGAGAGAAGGAAGAGTTTCTCAATTAATGAGCGAGAGAAGCAAGAGTTTCTCAATCAATGAGATTAGCGGACGATAAGACGGTAGAACCACGCTAAAGTGACATAACTGAGTCACAGAGTTTCATGACACAATTTTAAATCATTTGACATTGATGTCCGATCTAATAACCTCATAAATTTAATTTAATTATTCGTGATATAAAATTTAAATAAATTAATAATTTATTTAATAGTTATCTTCACTTTATTTACATTTAATAAAATGAACGATCAAATAGCATCCTCTATTAATCCTTTTTTTAATTTAAATCAAAAATAAAAAATAACTAAAATTAATTAATTTATATAAAATATCGATGCTATACAATTTGATTTGGTAAGGTTAGTAATTCCTAGAATTTCATATAATGTTAAAATCAAAATCAAAGTAACGAAAACTCGTAACTTAATAATGTGAGGAGAGCTTTCAGAGAGAGGGTGGGAGATAGGTGACGAGAAGACGCGTTTCTCGCTTATGAAAGCGAAACTCAAGCACTAAGGTGTCTTATTACTCTCTATCAGGGGTTAAAAAATTGGCCAGGCCAATATATCGGCCGATATTTTTATCTTTCCTCTCAATATCGATATTTTCTCTCTCCTTCGATATCAGAACCGTGAAAAAACCGCAAAAAATCGTGACGAATTGTGATAAACCATGAAGAACCGTAAAAAATCACAAAAAACTGCCAAAAACCGTGAAAGTCTTATCGGACGGACCGTGTCGAACCGCAAAAAACCGTGTAAAACCGTGGAAAACCGTGTAAAAACCATATTGGTGTTTTTAAAAAAAAAAAATTAAAAATCGATATTTATGAATATCGGCCGATATTCAGACCGATATTTCAGACTGAATATCGGCCAAATCTGCCGATACATATCGTATCGGCCAATATCATTCGGTATAAAAATACCGATACATATCGGCCGATATTTAAACCTTTGCTCTCTGTCATAACACTGCTTATAAGAGTAACATGCTTATGCGATGGACTAGCTTATCCCATTTAGATAAGAATTAATTTTCTTAAAATTTTGAATTGAAAATTATAGATCAATTAGTTTTGTACGATTAACTGATATAAATGGATAAATTGATCTATTCAAAGATCTAAAGACAACCGTTCAATTCAAGAAATCAGATCTAAAGGCTAAAAAAGAGTATGAATAAATATTTGTTTATTGAAATATCAAGAGATGTTTTCTTCATGTACTTAAAATATTGATATTTCATTATACAAAGTTACAAACCGCAGGACCCTATCTGTACTACAGTTTAGCAGGAATTAAATAAAATAGATTAAGAAATGTCTTGGTTGTATTCCTTTTGGGTGGTGATATTTTTTTATCAACGCGTCATGGGTACAACACCATCATGAATGCACTAAGTCCGGAATCCTAATTTCTTATAATTAGAGGTGTAAATTGAACAGGTCAAATAACATTTGCTAATTTTAAAATTATATTAAAGTTAAAATAAAATTCGACTTGGTAGTAATCTAGATGTACCCAGTTTTCTTAAACCAACTGCGTTTCACCGTATTCGACCAAAATTACTTGCAGACTTTTGTTAATATTTAAGTAAAGGTCCCCGTTTCTGAGTGTGGATGACTAATTACCATTTTGCCTCTGAATTTCCATTAGTTCGAACGAATTTCCAGTTCATTTTGTCATTCGTTCGAACAAATGGAAACAACACATCCCATTTTGATTCGTTCGAACGAATCACTCTGTTAAATCAATTCGTTGGAATGAATGAAGCGGGTGAACAGTAATGCAGGTTATTGTTCACCCGCTCCACTGTTCACCCGTTCAATTGGATTCGTTGAAATGAATCAATCATTAATTCATTACAATGAATCAATTTTTTTTAAAAAATTTAAAGTTATTTTTTAAACATTGTATATTTTTAAAATTTCTCAAATTAAATATTCGGACTAATTATGGTAATCTGATAAAAATACTTTAAGACTTTAAGGTGTTTTGACACTCCTAAATATTTAAAATACAGTATTTTACAAATAAGGGTATCTCTAGAGTGTGTCGAAAACACATTTAGGAGTGTCAAAAGACCTTAAACTCTTAAAATATATTTATCAGGTTATCGTAATTAGTCCGGATATTTAATTTGAGAAATTTTGAAAATACACAGTACTTAAAAAATAACTTTAAAGTTTTAAAGGAGATTTTATTATTTAAGACACTATGCACATTATTTTTTAACCACTGTGTATTTCCAAAATTTCTCAAATTGAATATCCAGACTAATTACGATAACCTGATAAATATACTTTAAGACTTTAAGGTCTTTTGACACTCCTAAATGTATTTTCGGCACACCCTAAGGATACCCTTATTTGTAAAATACTGTGTTTTAAATATTTAAGAGTGTCAAAACACCTTGAAGTCTTAAAGTATTTTTATCAGATTATCGTAATTAGTCTGGATATTTAATTTGAGAAATTTTGGAAGTACACAATGCTTAAAAAATAACTTTAAAATTTATAAAAAAAATTGATTCATTCGGATGAATCACTGATTCATCCGAATGGATCAATTCAGAAATTTAATAAAAATTTGATTCATTCAATGAATTCGTTCACCCTTCACGGGTGAACAGTAACACGGGTGAACAGTAACCCGCGTTACTGTTCACCCGCTTCATTCATTCAAACGAATTGATTTAACAGAGGGATTCGTTCGAACGAATCAAAATGGGATGGGGTTGTGTTCATTTGTTCGAACGAATGACGAAATGAACTGGAAATTCGTTCGAACGAATAGAAATGCAAGGGCAAAATGGTAATTAGCTATCCGCACCCGCAAACGGGTGTGTAGATGCAGAAAATCCGGGTGTGTAAACGGGACCCTTTAAGTAAAAGTTGTGAGATTAATTAACTAATCATATAATTTGAACTATTAGCACAGTTAAGTTGCGACTTCAAGTTTGAGAGTTTTAAGTTGTATGGACATTAGGCTGAGAATCTGTTAAAAAACATATCAAATTGAATCGCAACTGGTAACCTCAATTCGATGGGTATACTAAAAAATTGGGTTTTGATAATGGTGTATAGTTATATCCAGGGGTCGAAAAAATGGCCTCGATCGACCGATATTTTTCTTTCTCTTTAAATTTTTCTTTTTACAAAAAACGGCGTATGATGCGGCCAAAATATTGGCATATCGGCCGATATTTAGACCCCCTAGTTATATCCAGTAGTACTTTTATATGAATTAGATTTTCAATTTTTTCACTAGTCTTTGCTAAAAACTATTTAGTAATATGGAGATCACCTTAAGATGAAGAAGCTCTCCTCATGAAGGGAGCTCTTGAGTTTGATTCACATTCAGAATCCTTTGAGTCACTCCCTATTGAGTTACTCATCGTCGCTTGAATCTGATATGTATACGGGGAAGTGTGTACATGTCTCGAAGAATTAGTTGAGTAAAAGACCATATTGTATTGTATGTAGTACCTTGTTAAAGATACTGAGTTTAAAGTGAGATCGAGACAAAGATCGAGCCAAGTTAAACAGAATTTTTTATAGTTTCTTAAGTCTGCTTTGATACGTATCAGCTGATAATAAAATCACTACTTAAGCGTCATAATTAACACTAAAGAACATTTTGGCTATTGATTAAATTCATAAAGATCAATGGTGAAATAAGTATTAATTTTAATTAATTTAAACCAAATTACTAATAATTACTTTTTATCTCAGTTTTTTAACTTTAAGATGCTGTGAAATAAGACCTTGACGCATTAAATATCAACTTTCAAAAATACAAATTCTGTAATCATAGCTAAGGTTATAAATTGCACTTACCTCAGCATGCTTAGCTGTTGCTATTTCAATCTTTTCAAGCCTAAATCAAACTCTGTTTTGCGTGATTCCAGCCGAGGATATGCATATTAATGGAACGGAAAATTCTAACCCCATTTAGTTAGGTCATAATATTTTTATAATTTAATATTAAATTTGATAGCATTTAATATTCTATGAAGTCCACTAGGAATTGAATTAGAGATTTTTAATATAGTTTTATTTCAACATTTCTGTCTATTTAATTTCAACATATGAAATAGACAATAGACAGAGAGTTCTAATTCAACCATCTATTTCTTTTATATCAAATAGTTGGGAATAATCAATGTGACTAATTTCTATAAAACTCTCAAATCGGCAATTACTTTTTTTACTTTATAAGATCATTAAATTCTATATTGAATGTAAAATTATATAGATTTAACTCATAAAACCCATGATAAATCATCTCACTTTTGAGTTCCTCTTAATGGAAGGTGTGTACTTTACAATTTTCGTCCCTTATTAATGCCACAAAGCAGGGGATGGGGCCTTGCTTTCATTAAATCATTTCTTTCTCTCTTTATTTATCTTAGGATTCTTCATTTCATATCAAGTCCATTCTTCCGTCTCCACGTGGATCTCAATCTCAATCTCAATAAAGGTAATTACCTAATTGGGCCCATATATGTCGGTAAAAGAGCCAGGCATAATTGCCCAAGTTATAAAAGTCAGGGTTTGGATTGAGAGAGTTGAATCAATTCGAGTCAAGTTGAGATTATGATAACTTATTTTTAATAAAGATTTTTTAATTTAGAATTGATTTTTTAATATAATCCTTTGAGAATTAATTTGAACTAAGAAAATATCTAAGTTTAAGAACTAAATTTAAAAATCTAATATGTTTTATATATTGCAGAAAAATCTCAACATTCAACAATTATATAGCTACCCACATGGTATAGTTCAATTAGTTCGAGGCTTCTTCGAATGCCTAAGCCTTTACTTACATTACTCTGACTAGGAATAAAAGGCCCTTGACATGAGGCACCTATACTTATTGCTTGCTTTCCGAAGATCCTTAAACGATCTTCACTCTACTGCTAGTTGGCTAGCTCGCCTTTATGTTATAGTTTTGTGTATTAGTTCGAACCTCTATTGCCTAATATTGGTGTGCCATAAGGATAATTGACTCATCTGTAGAGATTTTACACTGGATATTTAACGATTTTCTTTACGTAAATTCAAAATAAAATAAAATCATAGAACAATAAATAAATAAAATAAAATAAAATAAAATAAATTAAATGTTCCTTCAATTTTATATAAATATGTGGAAATGAACAGACAAGCTTGGACGGCCCCTTACATTTATTTAAAAAGTTATGTTTTCATATGTAGCCGTCTAATATTCTAATAAAATTATTTTAAAAATATTTTTTTATAGCTGACCAGATATAAAAATACATTTCTTGAATGAATTGAAATTGAGTGTCAACCACCACCAATAGGCACGATCAAATTGAAAATGAATTTTGTTGGTTCCAACAATGTTCCTCAAAGCGGTGGAGGGGAGGAGCTGGGGCTCATTCAAAGATGAAAAGGATTCAATTATCATGTCTTACTTGTATTTTAGATTTATATTATTATTATTATTTTTTTAAATTTACATGTGGTGGAAAAAACTTAATTTGTGACATGAAACAAATGCCATTGATCACACAATCTACCTTCTCAGCACCTTTGGAAAAAAAATGATTTTTTTTTTTTGAAATCTATTTCTCAGATGGCCAATAGCAAAATTTAATGAGTAAAGGAGAGAGATTTTTCTCTCATAAATACAGCATTTTGCTAATTTTTAGTGAAAATTAAAATTAAGCTATAAATAACAAAAATATCAGAATTTTAAAGTTCGATAACAGATCAAATTTCATACCAAATGTTGAATGACATGAATTAAAATTAAATATAATTTTTATTATGAATTTTTTTTTCTTAAAATAAGATACAAACAACGTCTGAATTTATATTGTTTGTTTTTAGCTGCGTTTCTCCAATTGTGATTGTGACTTTTGTCGTTATCTAAGACTTTTGAATGTCCCAACTCCCAAGATCTTCAGTGGGTCTTCTGTGTCTCCACTCTCCAGTATGTGCAGTGGTGTTTGTCCTTCACCGTCACATTTGTTCTTTATTTTGTTATTCTTAAATTTATTTTTAATATGTATTTAAATGAGTCGTATAAATTTTGATGAGTCAATTTACTGTTTATGTAAATTTCGACAGATCAATTTACTATTCATATGAAGGATTGGTGAATCCATTTTACTGTTCACGTAAAAGATAAAATTGACAATACATTAAAATTTATGTCTGATTACAAAAATCTCCTGTGAAAAGATCGCTATGCATAATTTAAAGATAAGATTAGCATTTTTTAATGGGATGATATGTGAAACCTGTTCATAATAATATAATGTGTAGGATTTCTAATATTGTTTTTGATGTTTAAAAATACCTTGAATTGATTTGTTTAAGAGAATATTATATTTTTAGAGATCTAGAGCTATCATATGAGAGTTGATTTAAGTGGAGAGAAGGTGAAACATCTCTTTCTCCACTGTCACCCAAACCCATGGGCTTTCTTCTATCATCTTCGTGCTTCATAAATGTGAGAGAAGGCTATTGAAGATTCCTACATTAAAGTCTTCTATATTACATAGGAGTAGAAATAACAATAATAATAGATTTTCTAAGAAATAAAAAATATAGATCACAAAACTTGTTTTTAATTTTTAGTATGTTTTGAAAGGGCATATTGCCGTCCATAACCGAATCCTCATAGATATATTGAACTTTGAATATTAAAAGAAAAACATCACTGTTTTTTTGGCAAAATACAGTTTTAAAAAGAAGGTAGGTTTGGATATTTCCGTGAGAACCAAATAATAATATAAATTTTTTAAGAAAGCTGAGGTTGCTATTTAGAGAGTGATAATCTAAAATTATAGAGGCAGTGAGGGAGGGCCAGCTCTACCCAAAGACAACTAAAGCGGTCGCTTAAGGTCCAAAATATTGGAAGGTCCGAAATTATTGATAATCTTACTGCAAAATCTATTAGGGAGGCTCAAATTTCTGCCTCAGAAGTGTTAAAAAAATGGCCCGATTTTTTTTTTAGATTCTTTTTTATTATATATAATTAAAATTTTAATTAAATACTATTTATAATAATATGTTAAATACAAAGAAGACTCCGTTTAGACTTTTTGCTTTAAGCTTCAACTTGTGTTTGGCCAACCCGAGGCCTCATGTGATGGGGTTAAAAAAACAATCACCAATAATTGTTTTTGAGAAGCAATTCATGAGGCTAGACGAGATGATTCAACAAGGGCTAAAACTTTATCCATTATTCATTAATCTCATTTCCAGATTTCCCATTAGGGCTGTCCATGGGCTTGGGTTGGGCTAAGGTCAATTGTGCATGAGCACATGAGTTGGTAAATGGAAAGTCAAACAGGCTATTGCATGAGGACTAAGCCACATTTTTAAGGCTCAATAACCTTGACAAGTCTGACCCTAGTCAAGGGGAGAGTCATGGGCCACTTTCAGATTCATAATTAATTATATCATGTGCATATAGGCAGAGGGTCCACTAAATGGAGTGGTAATGGGCCTGTTGGAATGATATTTTATTTAATATATTTATCATAAAAAATTACAATAATTAGATTGATCAAGTAATATTTTTAAAAATTTTAATTTATGGTCTTTAAAAACATGACGTAATTAATTCAATTATGGTGATTTCTGGTAGATAACAAATTGAAGAAAAGATCATTCCAACGAGCTTATCACCACTCTATTTGATAGAGCTCCATGTCTAAGTGTGGAAGGAAATACCGTACAACCCAATATGCGAGTGAACATCTCATCAAATCACATGAAACAAGGATAGTAACAAGGGTTTATGGTTTTTTAATGCATTTTGGATATTTGTTGCGTAGCTTTCTAAATCTTCATTTTGTTCCAGCAATCTCATGAATAAGAAAAAAGTCAGCACGACGCCATTGAGTCTCATTTCAAGAATTACTTACCGTGAATTAAGTGGAATTGGCATCATACCAGTAACATGGACATTCCACGCCATATAGAAAATTTAAAATGCATCTTTAGATCATTTGATAAGTGAGAAAGTTGTCCACGAGTTGGGTCCAGATCAGGCTTTGCTTAGTCGAAGTTTGATCTTGTAATAGCTCCAGCCCGGAGGCCCAAAGGCAGAGAAATTGAGATGTATGGGTCACTGTCTGTCCGACTGACAGTTGTTGTCGGTCCGATCGACTGCGAACAGCTGCATAGGTATGTGGATGCGGGATAATCGTGCGGGCCCGTGTGGGTGGACTTAGAGAGGAAAGTATCTTGCTGAGCTGAGTTTTAAGCCCGAATTTTTTGGCCGGGCCGTTACAGATCTAGTTCCTATTTTCAAAGCCCAAGTCCAAATGCATGGGATTGAGCTTTTTAGGCTAAAATCCAAACCTTCCCAATTGTATGGACGAAAGTCCAATTTGCCCATTAGAGTCCATTCGTAGATTGATGTACTTGGACAAAGTAAGTTTAAAGCCCATTTTAAGACCTAATTTTATGTTTTAATTGAACAAAGTGTAAAGTCACATTAGGGCCCAATATCAAATTTCAATGAAATGATTGTCTTTTTAGTGAGGCTGGTGATTACATTATAATAGGGCCTAACAACAAAAATATAACAATAAGTAATTATTATATATTTATATACAATATAGTTGGCTAAACGAACTTTCATGTGCTTCATTTGAAAGCCCAAGCCCGCTTGATTATTTAATGGGCTCAAAAACATAGAATCAGGCCTAATTGTTAGTAATACATAGAGCCTATTCATCTGAGCTTAGGCTGATTTTGATTTTGGGCCACATGCCTAGACCTTAGCAATGGGCCATCACTTTCCATGGAATTTGAAGGGCTTTGGTCAGCCTGACACACTTTCAAATCTTAATATCCATATATCATTGCCAGGTTCTTCATCTATTGTAAACTATTTAAGTATCTCGATCGGTATTAAATTATTAAACATTAAAGGGTGAAATCACAAACTTTTTTCTTGGGACTGTTTTTAAAAAATAATTGTTTCTTCAGGTCATTTTAGGTTTTTTTTTTTTCAAATTTATGGGTCTCTTTGGTGTCACCCATGATTTGATAGACATTGTATGGAGCAAAATATCTAATATACAGTAAAACTTCTATAACTAATATGGTTGGGACTATGGTACATATATTACATTAAAGAGGTTATTTAATTAGAGGTGTAACAAATTGACATTCATAATTCATTTTCCAAAAAACTCCTTAAACTTTAACCTATTGTAAAAAATACTTTCGGCTGAAATCGTTTTATCTTTCTGGCCCATAGGCCATTGTTGCATGAAAGCCAAACGATCGCCCATTGCCATCATTAGATCCTCTCTGTCTGTAACCCTCAAGATTAGCGAGAAATCCTACCACATCGGAAAGAAAGCATCCTAGAGTCATTTGTCAGAGTATTTGTGAGGTGGAGTCACTTTTGCAGTAATTTTGTATTTTAAATATATGGAATATTACTTTACAAAATGGTTGACACAGTACAGTTTTTATTTTGAATATATTAAATACTAAGTTAGAGAGATTTATTACATGTTTTATGGACCCGACATTAAGATCGATTGCTGATATTATTTTAGACATGTTATAACTTTATAGAGTAATACATTATAGAGGTTTTATTCAAACAATCTAAATCTAAATAAGTAGATAATATTTTCAGTGGTTTAGTTTTGTCATTAAATAGTTTCCACATAGAGCCTTTACACTTTAGAGAAGTCCTGTTTGAAGTGATGGTATTTTGACCCATAATTGAATGAGATTAACTTAATTCATGTTAAAATAGTATTATCTAAAGATGCCAATAGTGGTTGGATAGTACCTTATCATGGATTGCAATTAGGGCAATCTTGGATTATAAAACTAAGCATATTAAATGGAATGGAAGCAGTTTGTCAACATAATGTTTATATTAAATACCAAAAGATGTATGAGTGAATTGAAAGCATTATGTATTTGACTCTTGGCCTCTTGAGAAATTTGGGGTCTTTCAACAAAATATTAATAGTTTAATGATCATTAATGGTACATAATTGAATATAGTGGACTTGTATGGCAGTCTTAGACACTGAAAATAAAGACTCCTTGTCCTTGGGATGAAATGAAAACTACTTGATAACACAAAATGTGATTTGTGGGGCACACCTTAAATGTCCCACTAGAGAACTTTTGCATATTAGAACCTTATAATTCAAACGAGATGAATTGAGGATCACGGAAATATGTGGAGAGAGAATTTATTAAAAAACTTAAATAAATAAAACTCAAGTCTACTTTGAGATAAAATTTTGATGATAATATTAATGTTGATGATTAACACATGCAAACAACTTTGAACGTATACATTTGATCGACAGGACTTCGCTAAGACTCATTTTGAACCAGCCATAATAAATGAGCAGGCTCATACTTTTGAAAAACCAATGAAAGTCGTTGGGGTTTTAGTCACATATATGATTTTTATAAAATTTAATGATACCCTTTCTCTCTACTCAACAGACTGGCTTCAACAAGGTTGTGACTCTTCACTGAAGTCTTGTAAGCAGACTCAAATGTTTGATAATGCAAACGTGCTCATTTTATAGGAGAAAAATTCGGCCCAAACCCGACCATGAATAGCCCTAACTTGCATGTCATCTAACCAACTTGAGTGCAATTACTGACTTGTCGAAAACCACTAACCCTAATTAATTAAGGGGTTTGATTATGAAAAATAATTGTATTGTTACGTCAGAAACATGTGCCATTTTAAGGAGTTTTGGTGCACATAGAATGAGGGAGGAGACTTGGGTTGGAAGAATTTGATTGATTTTTAAACTTAAGTCGCACGCTTGCAAAGTGGGATGCAAATCCAAGGTCAAGGAATGGACAAGATTGGTTCCAAACGAGGGCTAGATTTGGGGAACTTCACTAAATTTGGAGTCCCAAGTTGGTGATTTGACTAAGTATCCCCCCCATTTATTAGAGCCTTCACACTTCTTCACTTGTTCTCCACTCAGCAGACATGGTCTATCAAACTCCCATGTAAAAGTTAGTTTTAAAATATTTATGGGAAGACTATAGGAACCCTATAAAATTCTACCCCCAATCTTCCCATTGTCCAAAATGAGAAAATGGTGACTCACATAACTTGGTTGTCATGGGAAGGAGAGATCATTCACAAACACTAAAAATGAGGGAATCGACTTGTACTTTGTTTTCCCCTCAATGTCGAAGAAAATGACTTCTGTTTTGGACTTTTGTTGGGAGTCCTCAATTTCTTGTTTATATGAGTAAGATTAAGATGGACAAATAAAGAGAATGGATGTATGATGTAATTAAACTCTTAAAGAATTATAGGATTAAATGAGATACATGGGTGATTATATAAAAAAGAGTGAGAGAAGTTTCACTTCATTTAATTATTTTTGAATCATGAGGAGTTATACAATTCCATAATTATCAATATCAAGGTTATTATAATCTCAAACGGTTGCCTAAAGTATATTTCAATAATCAGTAATTGTATGTTCATTTGATGAATCTTAAAATGAATTGAAAATTACTTGTATTTTATATTTGCATATCTTCTATCCAGCTGTGCATATGCATCAAGTGTGATGTTTCACACCCTATTTTAACTCTACTCTAAAGTAATTAAATGATGTTGACTAGTTGAGTTAATTTTGTATGTCGAGATTATTATTAATCAAAGAAAACTCATTGATCTCAACATCTTCTTATGATTGTTAATGATTCCAATATCAATCATCTACTAGAATTATTCAAAGTTGGACTTAGATATCTTGTGTATGATGGGTTAAGAGCTTTTAGAGTAGGGCTGCACTTTGAGTCGGACAGGTCAGATTCCTTAAAACCCAACCCGACCCGACCCGAATTGATATATATGGAACCCAACCTGATCTGACTTAAATTTTCAACTCGAACTTCACAACCCGACCCAACCCAAATTCTAACTTGAATCTACCTGAATTCTGACCCGACTCGCATTTTGAACCCATTCTAGCCTAATTTTTGCCGGGTCAGGTCGGGTTGGTCTGGTCGTGTCAGGTTCACTTGTAAAATCGTCAACCCTACTCGACCCGCATGATCTATTGGGTCGGGTCAAAACCCAACCCGAGTTACAGCCCTATTGTAGAGTATCTGAATTCATAGTAATTGGGCTTTGTAAGTAGCTAATTTTGCATCCATTATCCATTGTGATGCGATGTTGAGATTCAGTAGTTGTCGTTAATAAAATAGGTCTTACATGAGAAATTTACTCATACCTCTTTTTTCATTTTATGGGATTGAATATCACAGGAAATATCTGAATTATAAGGAGGTACATGCAATATCGAACCATTGAATTTAAAAAAAGATGATCAACTAATATTTTAGATATCAATAGACAATTCAATTTCTGAAGCTACGAGAGTTACATACCTGATCCAGAAAATTCATCTCCTCAAGAGATGATTTAAGGCTTCCAGGTAAATTTCTGGCCTCAAATCAAGTTGTGGGCCTCTCTGCAATAGGTTGTTTGGTGGTGGCTGATCTTAAAAGTGGGCCCCACTTTTTTTTAAAAAAAGAAGAAAATCTCATCTCATCAAAGGAATCTCCATGAGTTACAAATATCCACTGACAAAAAGGGAGAAAAAGGTTCCAGGGATATAAAGAATTAGATTAGTAGAACTTCACAGAAGAAAACAAAAGGATATAAAGAATTAGATTGGTAGAACTTCACAGAAGAAAACAAAATGGAATGGTATTTTTGGATCATGATGAAGTTCAGAGAAAATCTGAAATAGAAAGATAGATGGAAGAGGGTTTGAAGGAATTTGCAGAGAATCTAGGGATTGAATACACATTTGAATTTTAGTGTTGGGAGTTGGGTCAGCCCCAAAGTTAAAAAATTCCACCACCAATATAATATTCCATTGAAGCATGGTTTGTCTTGGTTTGCAAAAGATGGACTGCACTTCTGATGGGCTTGAATTTGATAAGAGTGGAAGGAAATAAGAGGATTTGAAAATCCCAAAAAACTGCTGATTTTTTAGTCTCTTGAGATCCTTCTCCTTGGATTTAAGTATTTTTTACAAGGGAAGCGAACTAAGAGTCTCTTATTCATATCCACCTTCTGACTTGGGTTTCTTGGTATTTGTTTTGACTCTCTGTATTGTTTTTAATACCCTCTTCTACTTAAGCTTCTTGCTTAGTCTCCCCATATCTTCAGAAAGAAACTCATAGACAGTGGACTGAGTCAGCTTCGCTTTGATTTTTAGCAGCTACAAGTTCATGTTCTAGACTTTTAGATTGTCTTCTTAAATCTTAGTTTGTGAAACATGCGAGACATTAAATGCATTTTGTAGCTGTTCTAGTTGATGAAGATAGGTTTTAGGTTTCCAAATTTACAAACTGTAATTTGGATTGCTTTTAGCTTTTATGGAAATGAATAGATGAAGTCCATTAAGAACTGTGAGGAACTTTGGATTTAAACTACTCAGCAAAGAAGGAAAAAATATCATTCTCAACTTTTGCAAGTCTCTTTCTTAGTAGTTATGGATGAGAAGAATGATGTGGATAAGGGAGATGAAGTCATGCTGCCTGGGTTCCGGTTTCACCCAACAGATGAAGAGCTCGTTGGCTTCTATCTGAAGAGAAAGATTCAACAGAGGCCTCTGTCAATTGAGCTTATCAGGCAACTGGATATCTACAAGTACGATCCATGGGATCTTCCAAGTAAGTTGTTTCAGTTTTGCTTCATTTTTTTATGACAGTTTTGATTCCATAGATTAAGACTTGTTTTTTTTTTTTCACTTGAGAGTTGTTTCTTTTGTAGTATTATTGATTGGTTGGTAAGTTCATGACTTTGGTCTAGGATCCATTTAGTTCAAAGAAAAGTTAGAATAGAATGAAATGCTGTGAAAAACAATTGCAAAATTCTCACATTTAACTAATCCAAGTAAGGATTCTAGTCTTTTAGGTCCTCTTCCCCCCCAACTCTCTTCCTCTGTTGCATTTTTGTCTGACATGTATTTCCATATCTGTTTTTGCAAGAAGAGCTAGCGACGACTGGGGAGAAAGAGTGGTATTTCTACTGTCCGAGGGATCGTAAATATCGGAACAGCACAAGGCCAAACAGAGTCACAGGAGCCGGGTTTTGGAAGGCTACGGGAACTGATAGACCCATATACTCCTCAGATGGAAACAAATGCATAGGGCTGAAGAAATCCCTGGTCTTCTACAGAGGAAGAGCAGCGAAAGGGATCAAAACTGACTGGATGATGCATGAGTTCAGACTTCCATCAATTTCCGATTTGATGAACAAAAGGCCTATTGATAAAAATCTTCCTGCTAATGTAAGAGTGGCATATGAAATTAGTTCATTCCATTTTATTTTTCTGGAAGTATCATTCAAGTACAGATTTCTTACTTGAGAAAATACATGAATTCAAAATAAAAAATCATACTTTGATTATTACCTAGCTTATCATTTTTCTATGGTCTTGCAGGATTCTTGGGCAATTTGTAGGATCTTCAAGAAAATCAACTCTGTGGCACAGAGAGCTCTGTCCCATTCTTGGGTATCTCCTTTCTCCGAATCTACCATCAGAGATGTAGTTTCCCACACTACAAATGACACCCAACTTACTTCAGAGAACATCTCTTGTACAACGGAAACTGTATCAACTATTCCATTCTATTGTAACAACTTATTACAATCAGCTACTAATTTCTCTTTTCTTGACATCCCGCCTTCGAAACCTGTCAACCCAACGGTCTCTAAGCCACCTTTTCCACCTGTTTTGAATATGGAAACTAACCAGGGCTTTATGTTCCCTTCACTTGACATGTCAGTACCGATGAAGTACCCTGTTGATGTTACTTCAATGCTTCTAAACCTGCCTCCTTCAATAGTTGGAAATGCCAGTAATGCCTCATCAAGTATAGATTTTGGGTCACAGCAGCAGTTTAGCAGCTTTGCAGCAAGTGAACCAGTGGAGCTGAATGGAAATGTCAACAACGTCGAAGAGGCTGTGAGAAGCATTGGATTTCCCTTCAACCTACCATCGAATCTTTCCGATGCCTGGAAGCCTAATATGCTTTGGGATTCTTCGTCCTGTCCCAGTGAGCTGTCAACAAGTCATTCGATAAATTAGTGCTACACTTGACAAACTTAAACATGCTTACAAAGTATTTTTCATCTGTTAGCATGAAGTTTTTTTTTTTAGTTCATTGATTGAGAGTACACTATATGTTGTTGTTTTACATCATTTCCTTATTCAAAGGCTTGTGTAAGTGTAGCAGAAAAGGAATGAACAACATTTATAGGTTATGCAATTGTGTTCATTTGATATCGGCCCGTCAGTCTTTTCAGCTCATTGGGCCCGTCAGTCTTTTCAGTTCATTTAGCCATATGTGTGTATATATACATTTATTTACTTATGAATAATACACGTATTTCTATTATACTAAAAACTTTATGCCCCTTTAAGAGATTTTATCATAGGCAAAGGTAAAAATACATTTCAAATTTCACTCCTGAAGCTTTGTTTTTTGAGTTTAAAAATAAATAAAAAATTCTAAATATGGGGTCAAATGGGCGGTCTCATCCTTCATTCCTTCCCAAATAGACAGGCCTGGAGTTTAGCATTGAAAAGCCCAACGGCTACATGTGGGCTTGAGCTTTTATATATCTTAATGGGCTGAGCTGAGACAGAGGAGAGCCCGATCTTATTCCTCTACTCTCTCTCCTTCTCCTAATGATTTTGACTACTGAATCCTTTATATCACTTACTCGTGTTCTTTTACTCTGTCCTTGGACCACATTCCTATGAGAAACCTCTGAAAAACCATCAGAGGAGGCATCGTTGCAACTTTATATTCTTAATTAAATAACTAAAATAAAATCATAAAAGAAGAAAGGCATGTACAGATACAGAAGAGCCCATCGTTGCTCTCACAGTTGAATTAAAAATCTGTCCAAAAATATCTTTTTTATTCTGATCATCAATTTTTGGACTCTTGAAAATTATTAATTCTCAAACTGAAAGGACCATAATTTTTTATTAGAAGCGTTATGCTGAAAATACCTTTCAAATCCAACTATGCCTATGCATTATACCCACAAGGCCCAGTTGCTCATGAAACAACTGTCGAGCTGAAAGTGACTCGTTTAATCAGTCTATTAATATTTCATTAGTGTTAAGTAGAGAGCGCGAATCACGGTGGCACTTTTATACTCCATAGGCGTATTGATTTGATTAGATCTGACCTACAATCTCCTCTCCTTCGTTTCTTCACCTACTACTTCCTTTAAACAAACCTTCAAAATCCTGTCCTATATAAACTTTCCAATCTCCATACTCTTCTTCATCCAGAGAGAGAGAGATGGAGGAGGGTTTGAAGGTGCATGGGATGTGGGATAGTTCTTTCTGTATGAGGGTGGAACTGGCCCTTATGGGCATAGCCTACGAATACGTGGAAGAAGATCTATGTAACAAGAGCTATGAACTTGTGCAATACAATCCCATTCATAAGAAGGTTTATCTACTTGTACATAGAGGAAGACCGATAGCTGAGTCACTCCTCATCCTTGAATACATAGATGAGATTTGGAAGGACCCTCCTTTGCTCCCTCGCCACCCTTACTTGAAGGCCAGAGCTCCATTTTGGGCTAACTTCTATGACCAAAGGTGGTCCACTTTTTTATGCTTTACTGCCATTGTCATAAAAATTTTTAAATTCAATAAATTAGTGGTTAGGATGCAAGAAATGATCAAGCTCAGGCAGGGCCGGCCCTGAGATCTCCTAAAATCTCAATGGCCCTAGACGGAGTGAGATTTTAAGGACCTTTTGTGACTGGTATATTAAGGACTTTAAGTGTGTGGAGGCCGCCGTCTATGTCCAGGGCCAACCATGAGCTTAGGAGACCCATTGGCACGAATGTAGGCAAGTTTTGAATTAAAATTATAGCTACATACTGAATTTTTTAGAATAGAACATGAATTGAGACCATGGTTAAAACATGTATAGAATCGAAACATTGCCTGATATTAGGGATTATATTATATAATAAGAAGGTGAAAATTTATGTCTCAAGTCCAACCTACCTTGGGCTAGGTTTGCCCAACTAAACCTTTTTAGTTGATTTGTAAATCATTGAATCAAGAGCAACTAGTTTGAATTTAATATTGAAATTTCTGAAAAGATGATTATGATGATCAAGAAGCTTTTTTATCTATTATTAATATTTTTTTAAATATTCACTTTCTAAAAAAAGTCAGTTTAAAAATATTCCAACCAAAGATAAATATGGGAGAGCTTTATTTCTTTCCATTTTCAGCAAAATACAGGGGGGGTCATTCTAATGGGAACAGACCCAAACCAAGATGAAAAAGATGTGAGCACAACTGCTACTGGAGGCATGTCACATCCAACTTCTTTATCCTAATCTCTTCTTATAAGATATTAGTGGGGCACTTTGGGCCATCGGCAATGATTTTCATATGCCACGTTTTAAATATTTCATTCTACCAAACATGACTGATAATCATAGATTAATATTTTAATTTATATATTATTTTTAAAATGCCAATTAATATGTGAATAATACTTTAGTTTATACGTTGTTTATACTATAATTTATATTGACTAATAAATGATATATTTTGCAATCATCATCATTTTCAAAAGTCAATTACTCTAATTATCCAAAATGAATGAGAATATAATAGAATTAGATAAAATAAACTTAAAATTAGACTGGGTCTATCGTTCAAAACTTCAAATCCATTCTTTCTTACTCTCAAAACAAAACAAAACAAAGGCTCGAAGTTGATAATTTTTGACATGATCCAAAAATTCGACTCGAGACCTCTTAAACAACTACAAACCAAGTCAAGTTGCTAGCGCATATATATATATATACTTGTTTTACTATACAAATGATAATGTGACAGGGTCCAATGTCAAAATCTTGATTGTAAAAGACATGCAAATTTTATCAATTGAATATATAGGCATTCTTTTATCATGTATTTTTAAAATGAGCAAAATCCCTTAGTAGGTAAATGGGTCTGGATGGGTATGAATTGGGTACATGGATTTGGGTACATCCAACCCATTTATTTGAGGTGACCCTCGATAAGTAGATAAGGAATTTAAGAGATTGGAGACCTAACTTGACACAATCAACCCAACCATTGGCAGGTCTAATACCAAAATTACTTTGATCCTACTGCAAAAGTGATGATATCAGTTACGTTCGAAGTCCTTAATTTTCAAATTAAAATTGAGACTAAAACTCGATGAATTGAGTCAATCAAGAGACTCTGTAGGTCGACCAGTTATGTCAAATCAATTCTTTTAAATATATTTTCAAGACTTTAGCCAATTAACTAAATATATAATTGATTTGAGCCAACTCAACACGTTGGCACAGAACTCAGCCTAATCAAATGAAAACTCAGTTTACCTGGTCTGAGTAGGTAGATAATGAGAAATTATCCATTGTGAACTGGTTGGTTGTGAAGAAAAAGGCTACTTTTTTTGTAGGAGCTTACTTCAAATAGAGAGAAGAAGATAGTTTCGCAGATCTACCCCATTGATCAAGTACACGACAAGAAATTATTCATTGTGAACTATTTGATTGTGAAACAGATGGGTAATTTTCTATGGGGTTTAGATGATCAAAATGAGTTAATTTGACAAAATTCAACTTGAAAAGAATGATTTTAAAGGTTATAAAATTCTAACCAATGATAGGAGCTGAGCTTAATCCAACTATAAACAAATCTCAAAGAATACAAATGCAATTCAGAGAATAATAATAATTAAAGAGAAAAATGGTGTAAATATAAAATTAATAAAAATTAGTCAGATAATTTCTCAATATATAACAGGGTAGTATCAACTCAGAACACGGCTAAAAACCAATGAAGAATGGTAGGTGGAAATTCGGAATGCAATGCAATTCTCTCAAGAAAAGAGGCTGGTTTTATAAATTATATAATACATCACCATCCCAAATATTGTAGTAATCCACATGAGATTATCGTCTGGATTTCATATTTGATGAGTGGGCCTACCAACATCCACAGTGGTGGATGGATGACAACACTTTTGAATCTCTCTTCAACTTTTTTTTGAAAAGACTCTCTAGTGAATTAAAAGTGACCAAGTATCCTCTTTCCAACAAGGAATGAACCCCCCACCCACCTATTCAATCATTTGTCATACCACCAAAAGGAGCAATTATGAAGTAATTTTTTTTTTAAATGACAGACTTGCCATCAGAGAGTAGAGATTTTTCTCGAGTAATTTGTTCGAGAACTTCTTGACAGGATAAACATGAAGACACATCATCCATCACTTTCTCCTATATTTGAGTGAGATCATTTCTCCTCTATAGATAGAAGTCTTTTTCTTCTTCTTTTTTCAAAAAATTATAAAAAAAAAAAAAAATTCTAAAAAAATAGAAAATATGTATATCCAACTTTAGATTTAAATCTCAGTGTTATTTCATAATGTATCAGAGCCTACACACCAAGAATAATAATAATAAAAAGTAAAAAAAATGGAAAACCATAAGGCCAGAATACATATAGGTTCCATATGTATCAACCATTGCAAAACCGTTACATAGGCCAATAAGTAGCAGAGATGTTTATATCTAGACCAACGGCTTGAGTTCACATTTTGGAGAAACCGGATACGTTGCTCCAAGCCACAGTTCTAGTCAGTCCAATCCCACAATAACCATATAAACAACATCTAAATGGCAAGAGATTTAGTAGACATTAAGAAAAACTACTATAGTATTATCAAAGGCATCAAAAGATTGTCTAAAATAACAAATAATCAGAACATCACAAGGTTGGGGAGACATAGTAAGAGAGTAAAGAGAGAGAGACTGAACTAAGCGAAGGTTAAAAGCAATGCAAGAAATGACAATACATTTTAAGAGAGACATTCAAATATCACCATATTCATAGCTGTTGGCAATGATTAATCAAAATCTGCTTTCAGCTTACAGAAACTCAAAAGATCATTGCTTTCTTCTTTCATTTCTCAGCTCTTCCCAGCTTGTTTTTCCTTGGCCTTTTGGATCTTCAAAACCTTCTTCACTATCTTCTGCTCTTCCACCAAGAAGGCCCGAATGATCCTGTAAAACAAAACAAAATAATCATACATATAATTACAGAACAAAAACAAGACAAAATGTTTTTTGGACATAACAAGAATCCACCTCTCTCGAACTGCACTTCCAGAAAGAACCCCGCCATAAGCTCTGTTGACAGTCCTTCGGTTTCTTGACAGTCTAGACCTCTTATACTCTGTAGGTCTCAAGTGAGGTATCTGTAACCAAACATTATCAGGACTCTACGTCTAACTTCAAATCAACACAAGTTGAGTACAGTGTCTATTCACAAGCATAGTACAAAAACCGAAATTCAGAATGCACTTGTATGTCCAGTGACTTGAGATTTTTCAACAAGTCTGCCCAAGTTATAGAGAGACATGGCAAGAGTCTAAGACCTATTTCATTTGGATTGTATCGTGTTTCTGAACTATGATTCCAAGAATCAAAACCTATGAACACTATATGTTGAGAAAAAATTAAAAAAAGATGTCCAAAATACAGTTAAAACTTCAAATCAGTATGAGTTGAGAAAAGAACGTAATTCCAAGTTTTTGAACCATAAAATTCCAAGAGTCAACTTCTCAACACAACCAAACATTCTCTTAAAAAAAAATTAAAAAGACCTCTTAAAAAAGTTATACGAAGTTACAGTGCTGCACATGCCGTCAAAATTCTCAATGTGCAATGATCATTTAAAGCTGGATGTATCACAACTTATGAATCACAGTAAAAGATACACAAAAGACCACTTTACAGTGTTGAATGTAAATCCATTCAAAGTGAGACTCAAGCATATGAAGCTACTTTCCCACAGAAAAATGCCAACACTCAAATGCATCACCAGAAGCTAATGAATAACAGTACAATCAAGCTTTCCTGAATGAAGCTATAGCAGAAATGACTACAATGGGTTACTAACTCAAGCCCAATACCAAAACAGGAAAGGATTTTCCATGAGGGGAATCTTCTCTAAGCAAGATTATCTAAGGTGCACTCTATGCAATTGAGTTTTGATTCACACTACTACTCATATATTTAAAAGTGTTAACACTAGTATTTACCCATTGGACTAGAAAGCTTCGCTATGCTCAAAGAAGATACAATGACTAAATTGCAATATCAGCCTTGTCCCACCATCCTCAATATCACAGAAAAAATGCATACTGGAAATGATGATTAGATCACATATTCTAATTGCATTGCAATAAGAACTGTCATAAACTTCATCTATAGTCTGCACTTATAATTTGATTTGGCAAAACGAATTCCTAAGTACTGATAGCTACAATCTGCTGCTTCTTACACCATCTGTATCCTATGGATGCAGGATAGATAGCTTCCCACTTGTGAAACTCAAATGCAGTCATCAAATAGCTGATCATCTCCCTAAAAGAAAGTGAGATTAAATCTGTTTTTTAAGTGACATTTTTCAGTAATATTGAGATGGTCATTTTGATGTGGGAACAATAGGGGTGGGGAAACGTTTCCACTAATGTATGGCTTTACCCATCTGGCCATCTCCGGTTGCTCCCCAATTACCCTTTTTGAGGTTTCAAAAAAGAAAACTGTTTCTGCACTTCCATTTTTGCCCATTAACGCCAAAGTGCAAAGTATGATATAGTGAAGAAGAAGAACTTGATAGCAGACTGGAGAAATATGTCAGAGTTCAGATCCTCTTTTTCATTTTCCAAAACACAAGACGTACACACATTATAACTAAAATGCAAGGAGAAAACCACAGCACATGCAACTTATAAGACATAACACACAGAATGAAGATTTAAATATGTCAAAACAATTTCACATCCACGTTTAAGATAACTGTCCAAGTTGAAGTCATCAGACATGATTTAGAACAAAAAAGGGGACTCTCTCAAAAGCATCATCAAAAGAAATGTCCTCCCAAGCCAAACCCAAAACACAAAAGTGAGAAGCATGTATTTCTGATGACTAATACAGAATCCAGATCCCCATGGGTTTAAGAAAGTATGACACATGTAGAATGAATTTCTGGGTAAAAACCATTATACAAAAGCATGACAGATGTAGCATGAATTTCTGGGTAAAAAATTATTATACATCTTGAACTGCAAATCGTGTATCGTAAACCGTAGCATCATAAGATTAATAAGTGTTCTTCCTAAAAAAATATTCAATATATTTAGTAATGTAAAATATATTTCAAAGGTAATAATGTGAATAATTTTCCAACTTTCTTTCATTATCAAATGAGTATTATATAATTAGTTCATTGGAACTCAAATTTCAATATTCCAACTCCCAAAAGTATAAGATCAGTATGTAATCTAAGTATACTGTGAAAAGTCAATAATGAATAAAAAAGCGCAAAGGTCTTAAATGCTCAATGACTCAAGCCTTAAAAACTATCAAAACAAATGCTTTTATGCTTTCACATTCCAACTAACCCCATAATTCAATTATTTATAGAAATCGTAAGATTTGTTAATAGATACGAATCGTGTATGAATCGTAAGATACAAATCATGTATTGTGAGATTTTAACAACAATGGGTAAAATGACCCCAACATTTGAAAGGAGATGATGTGAATCTCCTAAATACCAAATTTATCCTTCATTTAACCATCAGATGTAAGGCTATGAATTGGATGGGACACATTGGATGCAGTGTGTCAAACCAACCATGCACTTCATGGAATTGAAATGGATCCCTAGAAACCTCAGATGGGTCTGAAATTTGGTATTTCAGAAATACACAGCATGCTCTTAGTGGCAGGGTCAGATGCCAACAGTCACGCTGTCTTTGAAATCACATTTGAATGCTTCCGATGAAATGGTAATTTAGGATATTCAAAAGCTTACCTAAGTAATACTGAAAGACCTAGCAAGTAGTATAAGATGGCAACAATTACCGCAAATATCTTAGGAACCAAAGGCAATTCTCATTCAGTGTTGAAAATCAGCAAACACCAAATGTTCAAATTCTTAACTGAATTCGTTCAATCAAAAGTAAGACCCTAATACAGAATACAAACAAAATGTATGATCGCATACCCCTTGAATTCTCTTTCCAGTGACAGGGCATTTGGGGCCGCTAGCTCTCTTCTTTGTATACTGGTATATCAGTTTCCCACCTGCCATTCAAATACATAAAGTTACCAATTGACATGGATACTTGAAAATCAAATGTAAAATAGCAACAACAACAATGCCAACAACAAAAGAATTGCAAGGAAAGTATTATCTGAGTTGAAATGCAATGAAATCCCATTCATAGCCATTCAACATTTAGAAACAAAAGGGTAATGGACACATGAACAGAAGCAGATCCAATTAAAGAATAAAAAGCAGAAAAAAACCACATTGATATCCTTAAAATGAAATCTCCCTGACAACAAGGACTGGTGTGTGTGGGAAAATTGGATAAGGAACTCTCCCAAAAATCGGCCTAAATGGATAAGAATTATGGTTTAAAATGCCACAAAGATTTAATGGTGGTTTGAACGATTGAGTTTAATCTAGCTCTGAGTGTCAATCAGAATGGGCTCTACCATGTAGCATGAATTTCTGGGTAAAAAATTGTTATATATCTTGAACTGCAAATCGTGAATCGTAAACCGTAGCATCATAAGATTAATAAGTGTTCTTCCTAAAAAAAATATTCAATATATTTACTAATGTAAAACATATTTAAAAGGTAATAATGTGAATAATTCTACAACTTTATAGTACACTATAAATGCATGTATAGATATTTCAAAATTCAAACCAACCCACCCTCATCTTCCAAATAACCTCTACAAAAAGTTAATTCCCCAGTATACAACAAAGTGGTTCACAATGGATAATTTCTCAAATGTAACTGTTGGCACTGTGAAAAAAAAAAATCTCCTCCTTTACCTTTGTTATGAATAAAGAGGGCCTCTCTCATACAGGATGCTTATACATCCTTCAGCTTATTGAAGGCCTTATGGGGGTAGAAGCCAATTAAAAGGATCGTTTCGAAATTGAAATGGCAAAATTAGACATTGAAAATGTACTTTTGGAGGTATACAAGAAATTCTCACATATAAACAATAAATGGGACACTTTTTCATCGCCTATCAAAATGAATATTGATCGTTCATTCAACCTCCAGTTGAGATAATTCTATGCAGTGTTAAAGTCCGTTACCTTTGTTTTATATAAGAAAAGGACACTTCTTTTCAGTTTCAGGAAATGTTAAGGCATAATGCTAGCAGAGAAAGGAAGGAAGAAGAAGACCTAGGGTTTAAAGATGAAAAGAAAATGAAAGCATTCAAATGGCCATACAAATCCAACTGAAAAGCTAAGAAAAAGAAAAGAAAAGCTGCAAAATTTTACCTGGAGTTTTGACGACTCTGGTTTGATTGGATTTAGTGGCATAGCTATGCCGCTTCCGATATGTTAATCTCTGCACCATCTTCTTCTTCTTCTTCTTCTGTCCTCTTCAGAGAAAAACGAGTGGAATTGAGAAGGCAGTAAGAGCTATGAACAAAAGAAAGGTCTTCGCATATGATGATTATACTAATGCCCTAGATCCAACGGTGCATTTAATCTCATTATGTCTCTTTTCATCTTTTTCAACGGCTGGGATGAATGCCTACAGCTGTGAGTTGATTGGACGCGTGGCGCACATTGACAAAAGAAAGCTGTAATAGTGTCAAAATTAGCTCTAATACAACTTTTTTATTGTGTTTATATTGTATAAAATAAATTATTAAATTTGAAAATATAATATTTAGTTTAAAGATGAGTTTTTAAATTTGATTATTTAATTAGGGTAGCGATCCACCTACGGGAGGTTTGTGTAACCAGACACATGAATTAATAGATTTCTGATTTTATCCTTCGTATAAATAGTAAAATCAAATATTTCACATGAACCGTAAAATTTCAGGTATCCGATTTACTGTTCATGTGAATTTCCGACTAGCCGATTTATTGTTCATGTGAATTTCGACAACCGGTGTTACTCTTCATACAAATTTCGGCGAACCGATCTACTGTTCATGTGAATTTCGACGAGCCGATTTTACTTCTCACGCGAAGGGTAAAATCGAAAATCTACTAATTTTAGTATTTAATTATACAAAAAGTCCGTAAGAAGATCGCTACTCTTTAATTAAATAGAATAATTATTATTAAATTTAATATTAAATAAATGATGCAATTGTTGGTGTTGACGATGGTACACCTGTGAACAATGATTGAAAAATGAATTCTCTTATTGGAGCAAATTATGAAGGTTATATTATAATCCATGATTCCATAACTATGTAGGATATCATACAAAAGTAGGGCAAATACAGAACAACTAAGGCCTAAGGGACACCATCTGAGGTCTATATATGAAAATAATACGTGGAATTTTTTTTTTTTGTCATTTGAGATAATTAAGTTCAAATTTATTGTTATATTTTAGTAGAGACAGATTATGTCGGGCCGACATTATTTTGAGTTGCAAGACTTTCTTCAAAACCTTTAGTCTTTCTCTCAACATGCACACTTCATATGCACCTACTCATATGCACTTTACTTAATTAATTTAATCTAAGAATTATATTTTATTATCACAATAAAAATCTTTATTTTTTAAGAGATTACTAGAGATAATCTGTTAAGGTTGACACTCAAGAATCTGTCTATGATAGAGGTCTTTAATTCAAGTCACTCTCAATAAAAATTATTCTCCATGAGTCAGTCGTATATTGAAAATGAGGTTCGTACATCTCACAAAAATGACAAGTGCTTTAAGAAACTTGAGAACTTTGTTTTTTTATTTTTTTAAAAGGGATTACAAGGGCTGAAGCAGAGCAAATCATGAGAATTGGAGAATGGTTTGGCTTAGTGCTGCATAGTTGAGCTTAACATGACAATGATTTTTGAAGTTCAGAGCTTGGGTTTCGCTTCAGATGTATTCTGGGTGTTCTCTTAGTGGAATATTTCCACTATAATGGAATGCATGCATTAATCATTTATGATGATTTTAGTAAACAAGCAGTGATATATTGACAAATGTCACTGTCGTTGCGTTGACCACCGGATCATATTCACCCTAAGGCTGCTGTTTGGATGAAGGGTAAAATGAGAGGAGGTGTATCAAAGGGGTATTGAATATCCTTTCCATTGAAGGGGGTATTCAAAAAAGTGAAAAAAATAGAGAAAGGGGTATTAATAGGTATTAATCCCATTACGAATCAGGGGTATTGGAGGGTAATGGGATAATACTCTCCTTTATCTCCCATCCAAACACAGACTAAGATTCATTTACATGGTTTGAAGAGCTAAAGCATAAAATAAAAATAGATAAATAAAATCTTTTTCAACAATATGAAAGACAAAAATAATTTTAGCATTATGGTATTGAGCTTCTTAGTTAGAATGTACACTGAATATTTTTATAATTTCTAATCTTAGAGTAAATATCATTTCAATTTGATCATTAGTAAGTGATAAAATAATTCATATTTACATGTTTCAAATCATCTCTACACTTGAAGAGAGCTGAGCCCCAACCAGCCAAAATTTCTCACCATGTCACTTTATTTAAGTTTTATTCTTGTTCTAATCTAAAAATGTTTATAGTTGAATCTAATATAATTAATTTGGTTTATTTGACCGTAAGTTGAAGTGGACTAATTAATATTAATGCTCAATACTATTTCTTAGAATGAATTTGTGTAGCATGCTAATTCGGTTGTAGCCAGGTCCATCTCTTAGCGATGATTATTGACCGGAAGGCTCAAATGAAGGGATTCAAGGAAGAGAAGGTAGGGATAATGTGTGTTTCTCCTGGCATTAGAGATGTTTATACAGACAAACCAAATCATCCTTTGATATGACACTACTGTTGTGCAAAATAAAAGACAATCAATGCAAGAAATCAAACAATTCACATACAAAAGACACAGATTTACATGGTTCGACTAAAAGGCCTACGTCTATAGGTAACACAGAGAGAAAATCTACTGAAACTGAGAAGGAGATACGATGAAGGCTCTTGTCACTCTCTAACCCTCATCATCTCTCACTATATGTTTAAATACAAATGATAGAGATGCACAAATTAGGCCAAGCCATTATAAGTTGGGCCAGGCCAAAACAAACCAAATTGGGTCGAGTCAAATCGAGTCAATAATCAACAACTATTCCACACATCTTAATGCATTTACAGTGGAATTAGCATATCCATAATCTAAGTCAATCTAATCATTTTGTTAATCAAAGGATAAACACAATAAAAGATAAGAATATCTCATAGATTAAATAAAGTTCAAGTACAACTAAATGACATTTTTAGCCATTATTTCTGCATATATATTATCATTGTTGTAACTTGTAAGTAACAAAGAGATTACTTCCCCTTATCTCCGTCATTTCACAGTACATTTCAATCCTCAAACACTAGTTTATTGAACTTGCTTGCTTCTGAGAAGACATATATTGAATCCTCTAGAGTTTAAGCCAAATTGGATAGATAGGGAGCTTCTTCTTTCAATTAGATGGGTAATTAGTGAACTAGCTTGATATAAATAATTACATTTTTGTTTTAACAAATACTCTATTTATGAGATGATTTACAGTGGAACATGATGATATTGCAGGTTTTAGCATGGAAAGAGAAAAAACGAGGGCTCTCTAACAATCTTCCTGTCTCGAAAAGTGATTTTATTCAATTTCTTTTGACTCCATAGTAGCTGCTCACTCGTTATTTTGCTCATCTTCAGTACTCTTGCCACCAATTTCATGTCAACCTGTGCAAAGAAAATTAATTGATCTGGAGATTTCTCTGCTCGATGCTTTTGAAACCTCCTCACTAGACAATGACTTGATCTTAACAAGTCTTTCAGCCTCTTCTCCTTCTGCTTACACAAGGAAAAACCATGTTATTTAATGAACGGAAAAAGTAAAAAGAAGAAGAATATAATCCATTTTAAACATAATTTCTTGCAGAAGAAATCCACCACAGATGTAACATAGGTTCGAACCTGACTTATCAAACTCCTAATCTAGGTGGGCTAACCCAACCCATTTAAAAAATGGGTTCAGTTCAAGTCAAATTTTTTTCTTTCTTGATTGCAACTAGAGATTGCACGGTCAATATCACTACTTACATTTTTTTTAGAAAAAAAAAAAAGCCTACCTTTTGTAGATCTCCTTGTAGCTCTATTAAAAGATCCAAATCTGAAGGGTGTTGAAGCTCGATTTGTGTTCTGGCAAATCCTTTTGAAATTGCATTGGTTTCGGTCTTATCGGCTTTGATGAAGTCCCAGAAAATCCTCATAGATTTCTCCATGATTTCTGTCAGCATTTCGTTTGTGATGGCGTCCTTGACTTTCCTTCTCTCTTCCATTCTTCTGCTCAAGCAATCCTCTGCAATGCATGTGGACTTGATCTTAGAAATTAGATGATTATTTTTGTTTTGTTTTGAGCTAGAATACAAGGCATGGACTAGTAAGAACTTCGGAGTGGTGATACCCGACTTAGGCTCTCCCAAAGTGTACTCGAGTGGATGAGAAAAAAAAAAGTTGGATAGGTTAGATTTATCATCTATGTAACTGTGTCTGAGTTTTCACACGTTAATAAAAAAAAATATTTGACTTAAAGTTAAATTTGGTTATAGTTTGCTTATAGGTAATAATAGATTTTTTTCTCTGATTATTCTTGACTTGGTCTGAATTTTTGTTCCTTGACTCAACTTTTCTGTAAAAGAAGGAAGAAATATTAAATAATAAAGAAAAACATTTTTAGCAAACAATAAAAAGTAAGAGAAATTCTCTTTTATATAGAATCGTTGAGCTATAGAAAGAAGGCAAGAAGGTAAGGGTAAAGTATTCAATCAAAGAATTAATATATTTAATATGTAATTTCACGAGGGCCAGCTATCCTAACACAGGCAAAATAGATTAGGAGATACGGGATAAAGTAAAATTATCATTTTACTCTTATTGGCGTGCCACTCATCAAGTACCAGTGTACCGATAACACGTCGCTGCATGTATATGTTCTGTATATTGGTACACCAATAAGG
Organism: Chimonanthus praecox; assembly: GCA_022113865.1. Classification (NCBI taxonomy): domain Eukaryota; kingdom Viridiplantae; phylum Streptophyta; class Magnoliopsida; order Laurales; family Calycanthaceae; genus Chimonanthus; species Chimonanthus praecox. The sequence goes on from CM039093.1 coordinate 58,267,613, forward strand.
ATAAAATGAAAATTTCATCTATTCTGTGTCTTCTAACAAATTTCACTCGTATTAGGATGGGCGTCCTTTCACGAGTAGAAAAAGTAAAGATAGTAATTTTTGTACTATTAGGAAAAAAAAAAGAAAATAAGTACAAAATTGAAAATTTTCTTAATTGAGTACAACATAAAAAAAAATTATAGTGTAAAAATCACTATTCATAAATAATAAATAAAGAAATGTGTACAAGTGGTACGTTGTTGGCGGAGAATCAATCCGGCAAAGACTTTCCATTAATCCGGCAAAGACTTTCCATTAATAGCATAAAAAATTGCCTTCACTAAATCGGAACTCAATCATTCAAAGTGATTTTCATTTGATTTATATTCAGACTCCATTGACACGATTCAAACTTGACTTAGATTCGACTTGCAGACGAGGTTTTAAATGTTGGACTCAACTGAATTAAGCCGATCATACATGGAATTAGGTGCTAATAATATGAATCAGTCTGACTTTGTATACAAACTGATTGTATTGAGAGAGACCGAGTTTGAGTGACTCAGTTGAAAAAAATTGGACTCGGTTGATTTAAAACCATGCTTACCGAGTATAAGATGGAATGGAAAGCTGGTTTGATTTTCCTCACCTTTGATTACCGGAACCTGAAGGAGGTTTCGATTCATGCATCGAGTTTTGGCGTAGTTTTGGATCCTGGGTCCTTGAAATGGCTCGTTCTCTAGGAATCTTTGCACCAGCACTTGAAACTGCTGGAATTCTCCGGCCACCTGATTGTATTGGCAGCTGCTCTGTGGATCAGATTCCGGCAAATCACCTGATCTCTCATACTGCCAATGAAGGAACTCCCATGAAAGGCAAGCTTGAGCTACGTACACTGTTTCTAAGTCACTCTGCAGTTCCTTGATGAACTTCTCTGCATCGGATGTCGGAACTGACTTTTTCCGGTGTGCCATCGATTGGAGGGGGTCCTCGAACTGCAGAAATCCTACAAGGCAATTAGAGATGCAATCGCTGCCTTGGATCAAACAAATCCACATCGTCCAATTTTCTTGTAAAAAAAAAGATATATGATCTAAGTAAAAACAAATTGGTCAAATTCTCAACTTCCAGTCAACTTTGTCCCAAAAAATACCGTTTTCTGGATTTATTTTGAAAATTCTGAAATTACTGTGGCATAATGACATTTCAGCTGAAATTTTGAAGATTTCCATACATTCCTGGCCAATATTTCTGCGTATTTTAGAATTTTCATCAAAAATATTTTTCTCTATTTTTAACTAAAAATAATATATTAGCTGAAATGGCTGATGAGACTGAAATATCATTAGGAATTAAAAAAATTCTTCTCATGCAATGCAAATGTCTCCACTAAAGAGCATCAGGTCTTTAATATCTATGAGAATGTTGAAAATAGAAATGGAGACTTTACTTCAATCACTTTGTTATTATTTTTCTTCAAAAATTTATTTGAGTCTTGGTTTCCCTTGTTGTCAGAATAAACTATTTTTATCTATTAAAGTAGATTATTAAATATACTCAGAACAGAGAAATCACCTAGCGTTTTTAATTATTAAACTTTATAAAAAATAATCTAACTAAATCACCCTTTAAATCATAAAAACCGATCATTACTCAGTACGAGGGGAAGAGCCAAAAGTCCATTTAAAGGTGATTTAGTGGACTGAAAAAATGATTAGTGGCATGCTTTGTGGAAGTGATGGTGATCATGATTCATGAGTGTTGGGTATCCACATGAGAGTCAACTTTATCCAAAAGTTTAATACAGATAATAAGAGTTTAATAACATTTTCAACGAAGAATTGATTATTTGTTAGAAGCTACATTTTGGACTAATGAGTGGAGGGGATTTGGAACTTTTTGGCCGAAATATTGGTCATTTTGGACAATTTTGAGTTTGAGTATTAAAAAAAAATAGAAATATTGGCTCATAAGAAATTTTAGCCCTTGTTGATTTTGTTAGACTTCTATGAAAATTTGATATTTACTGATTTTCTCCTTTCAATAGAGTCCTAAATCAATTCAAGAGGGAGTTGGTCTGATGGTCAATAAGTTCTTTTTATGAAGGAAGCTCTTGAGTTCGATTCAAGTTCAACACCCCTCTTGGTCACTCCATGTAGTTGTTTACTCGGTGGGTGTGGGATTGAGAGGTTTGCACATGCACTGAAGACTAATCGAGTTAAAATGTTCCCTATCTAAATACAAATGAGACCCTTGAATACCTTAGTTATAAAAAAAATATTAGCTTAAATTGAAAAAACAGAGCTCATGACTTGAATTATCTCAGTCACAAAGTTTTGGCAGAAATATAAAATATTGGGTGGAATTTGTTGGCTGATCCTTTTTAAGAAAAATTGCATTGCTGGAAATTGGGTCAATTATCAGCTAAAATTTCAGCAATTTTTGGCTTAATTTCTGTGGTCTATTAACAAATTCCAGCCAATTTAGCTGACATAGCTAAAATTCAGCCGATTTTGACCAAAATTTATAATTCAGTGTATGTCCCATTAGATATATTGTTGCATGATCAGTCTGAAAACATTTTCAGATCCCTCTCAACGGTTGAGATCAGCCAACTGTTCGATGCATAGAAAACTTTAAAAAGGAAAATGGAGATGAAAAGGAGGGGGAGTTATTAATCATCCAATAAAATAATCCAAAGCAGAATTTCAAAGGCCTTGAATTCCTACCAATCTACCACAATTACAGAAATGTAAAATGATTTAAGAACTTAGAACATAAAGAGAAGAAGATAAGAAGCAGCTTAATAAGAAATAAAGAGGAGAATAGAAGAAGCTTAAGCAACTCACCAACTGCACACATTTTCTGACGATTCAACATGTCGAATTTCCTCATCCTCACTCTGTAGCTCTTGTAGAACTTCTGCAGCTCATCCACTGGATCTTCCTGCAAGAACTTCTCGTCGATTCGCCACGGTTTTAGATCTTCAATTGTCTTTGGGCTCTCAGATTCTTCTAAAATGGTCCCAAGTCCGGTTGCCTTCACTTTCCCCAGCTCCATTTGCAGCTGTTCGACCAGGTCTTGATGTTCCCAAATGGACTCTAGTGCACTCATTTTATCATCTGAATCTGAAGTTGATGGATTCTGCAAATGGACCGTATCAGATTTTTGTGATTCATCACTTTGTCCTGTTTCTTTCATGCCAAGTTGGCACAAGTCTTTCTCAGATAAAATGGAATCATCCATTTGGTCCATGTTGGAGGATTCTACGTCTGAAACACCCAAAATTGAGAAATTCACATCGTGGGATTCCTGTGATTCGACTATAGATTCTCTACCATCTCCATCTATGCCTTCAAAATCTTGTTTGAAGTCATTCTCAGACAAGAATTCATTAGACAAAACTGAATTTCTTGATTGACTCATAAAATTAGACCTATTGCTGAAATCCATGGATTCCGTATCCCTACAAATGTCATCTTGATTGTCGATGTAAGAAAACCCATCACTGAAATCGGTGGATTCTGCATCAGAAACGCATAAATCCTTCAAATGGGTCTTTTCTGTCATCTGAATTCTTGGTCCTATTAACTCTCCCTTCTTTGTAGCCGACTGGATTTCAGTTCTTGTGCTGTTTTTATTCATGGATTCATCTGCAAAATCACAGAAATCCCTCTCTGACAGAAATCCTTCGCTGTTTGAATCTATAATTTGTTTTTTAACAGAAAGACTGTCACTGAAAGTAATCGACTCTGGTTCTGAATCAAAACCACAGCAATCTTTTTCTGGCAGCAGTTCACTCCTCTCAGTTGCATTACTTTCCAAATTGACGAAAGTTTCTGTTGTTAGCACATCATCATTGCTGAATTTTGTGGCATCCGACTTCCTAAACTCCTCGAAGGCTTCTGTGCAGTCATTTTCCAGTAGTTCTTCACGAGGAAGTTCTGCTTCCAAGTCGAATTCCTTGAATTTTTTAGCCAAATTGTCCTTAAAACTGTTATCAGCTGCCTCTGCTATGCTGAAAGAATTTCTTTGAGAACCAAAATGCGAATCTTCGACATTGAGGCAGTTTGTGATATCTGTTTGTTGAATGAAACCTGCAAAATCTTTCTCAGGTTGGTAGCAGTATCTACTTAAGTTTGTCATTAACGTCTCTTTGCCAGTAGGGACTTCTGATTCCTCAATGCTTCTAATAATGTCTTCAGAACTCTGAAAATGAAACTTAAAGCTGAAACTTGGACTTGTTGGATTCCTTTTCTCAGCAGACTCATCATACTCTGTCTTCTTAGCTTCAAAAATTTCGGCTTTGGAATCAAAGCAACGACTTGATGTATTTGAAGGTGGTACAATTTCTTCACCCTTTTTATGGGAAATGCATGTGGAATCATCTATTTTAGAAATATATCCCATTTGATATCTGCAAAGGAAAGTTACATAAAGAAGACTGAGAAACACCAAACAAAATTTTGTATTGAAAATTACAAAGTCGGAAGGCATTCCGAAGAAGCTAAGACGAAGAGCACGCTACTCTTCGATGATTTTTTAAGACCTCCAGCATCCAGACATATAGAGTGCTCTCCACCTTAGCTCTGTAAGCAGAAATGAAATCCGCCCACAGTCAATTATGAACAAATTAATAATTAAAATCATAAAAATTCTAATTACCTGAAGAAGTATCTGGTGATGAATCTGATAAGGAAGAAGAAACAAGTACTGATGAAAGTCCAACAAGAGCCGAAAAACAGAACCATCTTCCTGCGAACGACTTGTTGGACGGTACCTCCATTCATCAAATTGAAATGGGTGTCAAGAGTAAAGATCTCTCGGCTTCCCATCAATTCACTCCACCATAGTTTTTCACTTGGATTCAAGTAACCAAAGTAGAACGCTTCAAGAGCTTACTCATTCCACCTTTGAATTTTTCTCAGCAGAAATTGACTGCAAAACCCCTAAGAAAAACCCAGTTCGTGGAGGATGAAATCTCACCTAATTAGCAAAGATCAAGGAGATTCAGCTATGTTTAAGGGGGAGAAAAGAACATGCTAGCTACTTGGCGCTTGTTGATGTTCGCTTGCTTGGAATTTGTTATTATCGCCAGCTGATTCTTCGGTTGGCAAGTCTTTTTTAATGTTTGTTTTTTTTTTTTTTGCATGTTTTTCTAAGAGAGATGGGAGTGGGTAAAATTGGAAAATTAAGCAAGCTTAGCTTTCTTTTTCATGATTTCTTCATACAACTTTAGACGGTAATGATGCAACTATGCAAGTGAGGATGTAATGGGTTCGATTCGACTTGAATTTAAGTAAAATTTGAATTAAAATCTGAATTCTAAATGAAGGATTTGAATGTCATTCCAAATCTTGGTGCATCAAGAGTTACAAATTTTTTTTTATAGAAAAATCAGCTTAAGTTTGTAAATGAGTCATTGTTTTTTTTTGAAATGGTTAATATATTAGAAAAAAGAGGCACCAGAGTTGCAAGAACAATAAAACAAAACCAGAAAAATAAAGATACACTGCAATAACCCGTACCCCCGAAAAAGGCAATAAGAAAAAAATCTATGCTAAGTCAATACTTTCTTTCCAGCCACGCAAGATATTACTGATGGAGATATTCCTAAACTCCATAAGGGTAGAAGCCCAAGAAGCACACTTGACAAAGACTCTAGCAGAAACCGCATAAGACGTTTCATGATTTAGCGATTTTTTAATAAAATCGGTTAAACTTGTGAGCAGGGGTGATAATCTCGGTCGATACGATATGTATCAACCGATATTTATATTATCGGTCGATATCCGATATATATCGGCGATATATATCTTCGATATCAGTTGATATTGGCGGTTTTGGTAAAAAAAAAAAAATAGAAGAGAAATTTGTTGGCCAATATCGAGATTTTCACCCCTGCTTGTGAGTTTGACCAATTTTATATGGTTCTAAATTTTGAACGGTATTTTAACAGAACCGAATCCACTGTTAGGATTTGGCTTGATTTGGAATAAAAGTCCTTATTATTGAAAGGGGAAACCTTCTAATATCTCTCATTCTCCTACTTCTCTACTTTGTATTTTCATTTTGAGTTTAGCAAAAGTCTATCTGTAGTAGAAAACCTCTCTACTTCTCTCTACAAGGGTTTCCTTTCTGGATTTGTGTTAGAGAGAGAAATCCGTGAGTGAGAGAAGTTTTGTAAAATCTTTTTTTATTTAGTGATTTGATTTTGGTGAATTTAGACTTAGGTCAAACCACGTTCAAACTGCAATCCTCTACTTGCCAATCACGGTTGAGCCGCCGATTCAATAGTGATCGAGTCCGAGTTTTATAACAAAGCTGTACTGATGGAGGCAGTATCCATCTATCTAACAGTCTTGCGAGCCCGACCAAGGTTGGTGGTGGAGGACGAACTCACGACTTGTCATTCATGGCCAATTTGCCCATGTAAGGACGTAATTGTTTTGATTGGTCCCTTATTCATAGACCGAGTAAAAGAGTAAAACTTTACTAAGTAGAGGAGTACAACTTGATGTGTCTCATGTTCGTTGAGTGCTATTCATTTTTCATAAAATTGAGATGTGATATGCTCTTAGTTACAAATTTTAATTAAAATATGAAATATTGGACAAAGTTTATTGGTTTAAATTTTAATCGAAGTGTGTATATTTTGAATATATCAACCAATATGGAGATATTTTCAGATATTGAAGTTTTTACCATGATATTATAAATACGAAAAATGTAACAGTTAAAAATAATTAAAAATACAAGATATGAATACCCAAATGAAAATGATATTTAAAATTAAAATAACTATTAATAAATTTAAAGGAATGAGGAATTTGAGAAGTAAAAAAGGTGTTCACATAGTATAAGAAAAAAAATAATGTTATAACATATCATGTCATTATTGAAATAAAAACAAAACTATAGACAAAAATAGAGAATACTGATAAATAAACACGTAAAAGGGCGAAATACAGGCGATATTTGTTTCGTTTTTAATTAGAACTAGTCATCTAGAGGGCAAAGTGTGTTTACATGCTTTAAATATTTTAAAGTATTTTTTAGGTACACAATTATTTAAATATTATTATTATTATTTTGTTTGCATTGGGCAATCCAACTCTTGACCTCAATGTTGCAAAACAGATTGGCGAATTGATGTTTTATTTTATGCAACTAAATTCAGTAATCTAAAGCCATATCCAATCACTATTTCTCATGATTATTCTTGAGATAACTAATATTAATTAAGTACAAATGGATTTGATTCTCTCATTTGTTTTTATCAGTGGACCTAATCCGCATATTCCATACTAATATCAGACAATTTTTAGCCGGTTTAAAGGGTTTTTTTTGTCAGGTCGGTTTCTCCAATTGGTCAAACATGTAATAGATTATATTAATTAAAAATAATATTTTACAGGATTATAGATCAATGAAAGCGATATAAAATATTTCAATGAAAATTATTTGTTTTCTGCCCATGTTTGTTAAGGAAGCTTCCGTGTAGAAGAAGGTCAAAATAACGCGTCGTTTGGTTTATTCATTTATTTTAGTATAAGGAATTTTGAGACTTTTTGTAAATGATTAAAAACTTATTAAAAATAAATGTGAGAAATTCTTATAGTTTGGTATAACTGAGTCACGAGTTTTTATTATTCATTATTTATTTTTATAATATACGAATGTGGACAAACTTTATTGAGCATACAAAATCAAACCATGAGATTAAAGATTTTCTAGCTAGCCCACAAAGGAAAATGAAGAAGAAGGTTAAAATTTATTTAAATTATTCATTTTATTTTTTTATTGGATGGAACAAAAAATTTGTAAGGCCTTTTAAAAGATTATATAAAGATAAAGACGTTTTTCTATTCAAAAGTACTCCTGTTCAATTATTAAAAAGATAATTACGACTTTGATGTAAAAATTCTCTCTATTTATGCAGATAATTTACATTGGAAGATAATAATACAGGTAATTAGCATGGAAAGAGAGAGAACGATGGCTCTCTAACAATCTTCCTTTCTCTAAAAGTAATCCTGTTCACTTTCTTTTGACACCATAGCAGCTGATCAGTTGTTATTCTGCTCATCTTCAGTACTCTTGACACCAATTTCATGTCAACTTCTGTAAAGAAAATTAGGTAATCTGAAGATTTATCTTCTTGATGCTTTTGGAACCTCCTTAGTAGACCATCTCTTGTTCTTAACAGGTTTTTCAGTCTCTTCTTCTTCTGTTTACACAATTGAAAGAACACAACATCAAATGATTAGAAAAAAGAAGGGGAAAAAAGATTCTAATAAGTTAAATAAAGCTAAACAGAACATCATACTGTTTTTAGATCTGCTCGTATTTCTTTCAACAGCTTCAAGTCTGCAGGGTCTTGAAGCTCCATTTGTGTTCCAAAAAATCCTTCCAAAATCATATTTGTTTTAGTTCTGTCAGCCTTGATGAAGTCCCAGAAAATCCTGATAGATTTCTCCATGATTTCTATCAGCATTTCTCTTGTGATTGCATTGTTTTCTTCACTCTCCTTTTCCATTTTGCCCTCCAAGCAATCCTCTGCAATGAGACTTGAATATTAGAAACAAGACATATTGAACAATTGGATGACACTATGGAAATGCATGCTGTGTCGTGATTATGGTTAAATTTGCGCATTTTGTGATTGAACATTGGTTGAATGTGCCTTCGAAGTGGGACCCATGATGCAATTCACATTTTTTCTACAGTCTCCATACTAAAGGATCGAATTTATCAAACATTTCAACCTTGTAACTTGAAATTCTTATCGTTCTTCCAGGAAACAGGTGGATGGTCAATGAATCTTTTGCTGCAGCTATCATCCATTCTAATGAGTCCTTAAAGGAAATGATTAGGATTCTCTAATTAGCCATAAACTTTAGCTACATTTGCAAATTGGTTTAACCCCCTTTAGTGAGCTCATCAACCTACAAGTCAAGCACGAAGTTCAGAATCAAGCCATTAGTAATTTTCTAGGGTTATTTGTTAGACTGATGACTGATCAATCGGGTTGATCACAGAGAAGTGGCTTGATCAGCACTGTTGCATATAAATCGATCAAATCCAGTAAAAAAATGATACTGAAAAGGTTAAAAGTAGCAGTTTGATTGGTTGAATGACTCTGTTTAACCATTAATGTATTTTGCCAATTTGGACTGGTTGAACTGATTGGTGTAATCATTTTAAACCATTGGAGGGAAGTTAGTTCATTTCAATTTCCTCACCTTTGATAGCTGGGACTTGAAGAAGGTTTGGGAACAAGTGTCGACTCTTCACATAATTTTGAACTCGGGGCCCTTCAAATGGTTCATTCTCCAGGAACCTCTGCAACAGCACTTGAAACTGCTGGAAATCTCCAGCAACCTGATTGTATCGGCAGTGGCTTGGTGGATCAGATTCTGGCAAGTCACATGATTTCTCGTACTGCCAGTGGAGGAACTCCCATGAAAGGCAGGCTTGCCCAACATACACTGTTTCTAAGTCACTCGCCTTTGGGTCCCTATCTGATTTTCGACGCTGTCGAGAGAGGAAGGATGTGATTCTCGGCACCCTTCTTTTCTTGGACACCATCAATTGAAAGTCTACAAAACAAATGAAGATACAATTGCAGCATTCGATAAATCATACTATCCAATTTTTCATCATAAGCATGATATACAATGTCTATCTAGAACATGCATGTTCAGGCAAAATTAGGCGAAGTTGCCTACAATTTATGTTTGAATAGATACTTCAAAATTTAGGATTACCAATGTGGAACTTGAATCACTAATCGTTGCCATTATAGAAAAATTAAGAAAGTGGAATATAAAGAGGAGAAGATAAGAAGTAGTTTAAGCAACTCACCAATTGGATACATCGAATTCAAGATGTCGAATTTCTTCATCCTTTCTCTGTAGCTCTTGAAGAACTTCTGCAGCTCATCCATTGGATTTTCTTGCAAGAAACAATCATTCATTGTCCATGATTTCAGATCTTCAATGGTCTTTTGGCTCTCATCTTCTTCTAGAATTGTTGGAAGTAAGGTTGCCTTAATTTTTCTTAGATAACTCGCCTTTTTGACCACTTCAAGAGGCTCCCAGAGAGAATCCAACTTCTTAATCAAATGGTCCAAATCCAAAGTTGATGGATTCAGCAAATGGTTTTCTTTATAATTTTGTGATCCATCATTTTCTTTAGTTTCGTGTCTGGATTGGTCAAAACCTTTCTCGGATGGAATTTTGTTAGGTGGCACGAAATCATCTAATTGGCTCTCGACTGTGAATTCAATGCCAGAAACACCTGAAACTGGGCAATGGGCATCTTCGTATCCCTGTGATTCTGCATCTGAAAGCTGCGACTTACTACTTCCGGAAAACTCATCAGTGGCATAAATGGATTCTTCATCAGAAGTACACGAACTCTTCAAATGAGATTCTTCAGTCTCTTGAATTTCTTCATCTGACCCTGTCAACGTTTCAGTTTCCTTGCAGTCATTCTGATCAGATGTACTAATTTCCAAATCGACGGCTGTTTCTATTGCAGGAACATGATCATTGCCGAAAGTTGCAGTATCCGACTCACTAGGCTCCTCGAATGTGTCTGTACAGCCATTCTTTACTTGTTTGTCATGAAGAACTTTTTCTGAGTCTAATTCCTTAAAGGTTCTACACAACTCGCCTTCAAATTTGTCATCGCCCGCCTCTTCAATGCTGAAGGAATTGCTTTTAGAATCAATATACGAATCTTTGGAAATAAAGCCAGTGGTTTCTGGTTGGAAATAATGTCTTTGTGAGTTTGTTAATGGTTTCTCCTTGTTATTAGTAGCTTCCAATTCCTTAATGCTTCTGCTAATCTCTTCAGAGCTCTGAAACTGAAACTTAAAATTGAAACTGGAAGTCTCATTTTCTGCAATCTGAACGTTCTCTGAATCCTTGGGTTTGAAAGTTTCAAGTATGGAATCAAAACAACTGGATGCATTGGAAGCTGGGACTATTTCTTTTTGCTCTAATTTTTTATACAAATTGTCTCTGTATCTGTAATCATGTACCTCTTCTTTGCTCAAAGAATTGCTATCGGACTCTTCACAATTGAAGCACACGATTTCTGGATCTTCAATATAATCGGCGAAATTTTTCTCAGGTTCGAAGCAACATGTTTGTGGCTTTGTAATCGTTGTCTCTTTGCCAGTGGAAGCTTCTGAATCCTCAATGCTTCTGATGATTTCTTCAGAACTGAGAAAATGGAACTTGAAATGGAAACAAGAAGTCTCTTTCTCAGTAGACTCATCATAGTCTGAATCCTTCAGATCAAAATTTGCAAGTATGGGATCGAAACAAATCGACAAATTTGAAATTGGGACTATTTCCTCTTCAACTTTGGAGCTGGAAATAAAATTTTCAAGATTCTCTCTAATCTTATTCATAGACAAACTGAAATACAAATAAAGAAAACAAATAAATAAAAAATCTCTAAATAGGAAAATATAATATTTATTCTACCAAACATCTAAATATATCCTAATGATAAACACACAAACAGAGGCAAAAAAAAAAAAAGTTTTGAAGTCAAATCAATTACAAAACTCGAATCAACAAATCTCATTACCATGTGATCTCATCCTCATTATTATTTGATTTTAATCTTGCATAATTCAAATTTCAAATGTGGGTTTACTAATGAAACCTGGGCTGGCCAGGCTGGGATTTGGGCCAACCTGATTCCGAGCCTGATTTGTATTTTGAGGGCCTGAGCCTGCGATAGGTACGAGTTTGACCTGATCTTTTAAACCCAGGCCTGGACGGACTTGTATTTGTAAGAACCGAGTCAGTTTCAAACTCAAAATGTTTATTGGGGACTTATCTGGGCTCAGATAATGGAATCCGCTGAGTTGAGTTGATTTGGTTGATACGACTCTTAACTCAATTGATAGCAATTAGCAACACAACTCAGATTCAGTCATATTGACTAGAACTCGGCCAGTTTCATTGACTTGTCTTTTCTGAGTTGATTCTTATTTGAATAGTTTATGTGACTCAGAATCAATTGCTATCGGATTAGAATAGGATTCCATTATTTAAAAATTAAAACCCTGGAGTTGAGTTAGAAATTAAAAAGCCTACTAAGTAGAAAAGAAAAGCATTGCTTTCTACTCACCTGAGTCCGGTATACCAAACACCCATTACCGAACTCAGACTTCTAGGCTTCTCCGTCGAACTTCCAAATATCCGAGGAAGATAAATACTTTTCTTTTAAGGGCTGAAAGAGAGGAGACTTATTATTAAAAAAGAATATATAAAGTTAATATCAATGATTTTAGTGCACTATTCCCAAAAATTAATTACAAAAGGTTCAGAGAACTTTCTTTTTGTAATTTTTTTTTTTAAGTTACGTGTAGAAAACGTTGAGATACTGAATGTAAAACTCCCACAGAAGGCAAATCAAGATTTGGCCATGGAAACTCAAACCCACGACCTCTCGCTTTCTTTTGTAAATTTATGAGTGCTTTTGCATCCTTTTTTAGTGGAATTTTGTACCTCATTAACAAGATGTTTTTTTCGTATCTGACAGAAGGATTTAAATAATATTATATGAGGTATTTTTGCAGGGCCAGTTTGTTTATTTAAAAGAAATTTCAAATCATTTAACATGTCTAGTTACCAGACCTGATCATCATTAAATGGATGGCTAGTCGAGGTAACTATGTTAAAATTTGATTAAGAATCCCATTGACCATGATGTTTAGGGCCGAAAACCAAAAGTTTAGTTGAAATTTAATAAAGGACTGAGGAACCGATATGGAAATATCGACATATTTCAAGTTTTTACAGAATAAAAAAACATAATGGGCTATTCCGAAATTTCTGGAGTTAGACAAATATAGATTTGTGGAGAAGTTAAAAAAAAAGTGAGTGAAATGATTCGGCTAAAGTTTTCTAACCATTAAAGAACATGTAATTTATATTATACCAAAATTAAAACCTAAAACAAAATAAAAAATGAAATAAATCACAAGCAAGCTATTAGCTTACCAGAAATCAGAAGCTCGTCGAATTGAAGAACGATGATGCAATTGAAGAAAACCAAGTTAGAGTAAGAGAGAGAATTTGTGAGGAGAATAAATTGCTTGGGAATTACCGACGTTAATCCAATTGCAGAACTTTCTAAATTTGGTGCGCTCGTTATCTCTCTTCTTTATAGTCGGTCTTCACCGACTCAAAGTTGAATGGCCAGATTTATTCGTTATAAAGTAGGCTTTCATCAAATCCATGATCTCTGTCCCAATCGTATAAACACAGGCCTACTGTTTATAATATATATGGGACGATATGAACTTTTAACAAAATAGACCTAAAATTTTAAACTTTTTGATGAAATATCAATCTATTTTAATATTTATGAAAAATATGAGAAATTTAATTTTGAAATATGAGGTGGGTTTAAAACCCTTTGGTGGAATGAAATGTAAGATCAATGTCTTTGATAAAGGTCACATTTGAAATATGAGGTGGGTCTCAATTACTTGAAATGTTTGGATCATAATTAGGAAATTTAAAATTTAAAATTGATTTAAAATTCCATTGAATTGAATTATTTTGAATGAATTTCTTTTTTGATTACAAAAAAATTGATAAAATTTATTAACTTGCTTTCTAAGATCTGATTTTGGAAGTCCACAGATCATTAACAAGTTGACAAATTAGAGGATGAGAGATCAATTGAAAAAAATCACATATGATATTTTATTTAAATACGTTTTTTATTCACTATTTGTTTTGTATAAGGGTAATATTCCTAATTTAATTTTTTTAGCGTTTTTACGTTTTTTTTTTTTTATGCTAACTGTGGTATAAGTTTGTAAGTTTACTAATTGTGGTATGTGTAAAATTATTGTATTAGGTTGAAATGATGAATTTTAAGCTTATAGATAAGTGTATTAAGGTTTTGAATAGAAAAAATAATTTAAAAATGGACATTAGGGCTGATAAAATAAAATATTTAGGTTAAAAAATGGGTATTGGGCTCGTAGGCATAAATTTTTAGCGTAAAAAAAAGGATATTGGGCCCATTAGCATAAAATTTTAGATTAAAAAATGGATATTGGACCTGTTATAAAAAAAAAGAAAAAAGAAGGGCTAAATGGGCATTCGGACCCTTAATGGGCCATGGACAGTTCGATAAGCTTATCGGACCGTTCAGATCCACATATTGTTGAATCATGTCTAACTGGGCCGGATCCAGACGGTCCGATAAGCCTAATGGGCCAGATCCAAATCCTAACAAATCGGGACGGATCTGTATCCATTTACAGGCCTGGTCCAATCTGCTGAGAGCCCACCTAACTTTCTCAAAAGTAAGATGGGCCATTTGAATGATGCATTAGCTCAGTCAATATAGTAGACAGTATGCAGTCAGTCTGTTTTGTGTTTTCTTCAAGTCTCATTTGAAAAAGCTTAGTCAGCTAAGATTTTGGATTTTCATGGCTGCTTAAGTCATTATCGTAGTAATCTTAATCCATCCCAAAGTACTTTAACTTTAATTGTCATTAATCATAATCCCAAAGTACTGTATTATCTGAATGAGGTCTGTTTCCCTTCTTTCCCTGTCATAACTTCAGCTTCTCCGCCATATATTTGTTGTATGATTTCGTTAAATAAGAAGCTAATGAATAGAAAATAAAATATATCAAAATTAGACACCAAGTGTGTCATAATGGATACACATAAACTCTGTTTCATAAATCTGTAATGATATTCATTAAGAACAGTAACCGATTGAAGCATGTACATACAAGAGATAAAATCTAATAGATTGATTTTAATAATCTAGAGATTAGAATAATCTTAAATTGGTCTAATTTTAATATCCTAGAATATCTCAACAACAAGTATGCATCCTTATATCTTACTTATCTTGTGGCTTAAGCAACTCATTTATTAATAGTTGAAGATTAGTGCGAGAAGATCCTCCTTCCTGGGTAGCAATTTCAGCACTATTTTTCCACTCGATGGCCTTCATCCGAATCTCCTGTCCCTTCTTTCCTTCCATCAATTCCTTAACAACAACCTCTTATCTCATGTCTTTCTACTTTGTTATCCATCTCCACACCAACTCCCCATACATTGCAAGCATAACGGCAGTCAGTTTGTTGATCGCCAAAGAATGGCCAGCAGATCATCGGCACGCCGGCAGATATGCTCTCCAGTGTAGAGTTCCAACCGCAGTGCGTTAGGAACCCCCCGACCGATGGGTGAGACAAGACTCTGTCTTGAGGGCACCAACTTGCAACCATACCCCGTCCTTCAATTTCTTCTATGAAGCCTTTCGGCAGTGTTGCACCGTTCCCCATCACGAGGTGGGGCCTTACGATCCACAAGAATGGATGGTTGCTATTCGCCAGCCCCCAAGAAAACTCTGTGAATTGATCGGCTGAAATGGTGGTGCTGCTCCCAAAATTCACATAAAGAACAGAAGCAGGGCTGTGCCCGTCCAGCCATTTTAGACATTCACTATCTTCTTTCCAAAGGTTCGATCTTATCGACGTCAATGGGTTTTCGGGTATCTGACAACATTGTATTGGGAAAGGGCCTATTGTGTATATGCGACGGAAAATGGATCGGACGGCACATAAAACATCATCTTCTAAATCATCAAATGTATTAAAAATGATCGCTGACGCCTTGAAGGCGTTTTGAGCTTCATCAGCTAAGAAGTTGAGCATGAAGTCATTGGGATCAGTTGTTCTGATAAAACTCGGCAAATCCTTCACTTGAATATTTCTCATACCTGGTATGCAATCAACGGGAGTGTCTAGATAGCCATTGGTAAACCAACTTTCATCTGCAATCAATCAGTGAAGGGGCAAAACTTCATTAGTTTTTATTGTTATAATAGATTAGAATTAGTATTAGATTAGGAATATCAGTTTGTATTGATCTCTTTATTAGAAATTGAGTCAAAGATTAGTCTACCTTTGAATGGTGTAAGACCTCTTCTGATTAGCTCGCGGTAATAGACGAAGGGCAAGAAAGCGCAAGCCGCAGTGGGCCAAAACAGAACATCAGGAATGGCAAGTTCTTGAGCAACCTTGAGAGTGAAGGTCATGATTCCATCAGAAATAATGCAAGTTACTGGAGGTCCATCCGATGACTGATTGAGCTTCAGTATCAGATCACGTACTGCGGCCGAACAATTCTTTTGGGTGGAACTGAATAGTGTAGCGGCGTCTTGCTCCCTTTCTCCTTTGGACCCTGGCAAGCAATCAGGCATGGTTTGGAAGTGAAACCCATCAAGAGAATTCAAGAAATCAAGGCCGCAAGATTCCAATAGACGGTTGTAATTGAATTGGTTGTGAACAAAGGTGACGAAGAAGCCTTTTGAATGCAGTAATTTGGCCACTTGCATCACATCATGGGGTTGACATGGCCCTGCCCCGGGGCTGGAATGCATACTGCATGAGGCTTATTTTCTTCTACTTTTGACCCCATCTCTCTCTCTCTCTCTCTCTCTCTCTCTCTCTCTTAATATGATTTTTTGATGATTTTCTCCCTTCTCTTTCTGACCCAAATTCTTATTGGGGCTAATATGCAGCTGTCTCTGCACTTCCTTCTTTATATATAAATAGAGTTGGAACTTGGAAGACAAGAAAGTAGTGACTTTTCTTGAGTTGAACGGCAGTTTTCAAATCATGCACTCTCTTTCCCATTCTACAAATTCAATTTCAACAAATTACTAACTTCCTAGCAGTACGTGGCTGTGAAAAAGAAAAATTACAAAAAATTTCCGATGCATCTGATATATTTATATCGGCTTATATCAAAATTTGATATCGGCTAAAATTTTGAATATGAGACGAAGGTTAAATTTTAAAATACACGCTATACTGCATGCAGACTCTAATGGCGTATAAAGTTAATTTCGTAATATTTGAAAATTTTCTAGAGATATGAAGAAGAGAATATTTTTGTCACATTATTATTAATGATGACGAAATTGCTTCAATTCCATTGTAGATATTATAGGCACACCATTTAATTAATTTTTTGGTTGCATCTTAATTTACAACATGATATTCAAAGACAAGCTTGATTAATGTGGAAGATGAGGTAACCATTACAGATGGATTGAAGCCGCCCAACTACTATTGTCAGCATCCATTCAATTTGAAACATTGAACTCTGACCTTTTTTTCTCCCTTCAATTTGAACCATATTCTTTACAAATTCAACGGTCCAATTGTTGCCCATTCTATGTCGAAATACACAAAAAACTTCCACATACACCCATAAGAAATAATTTCATAAAAAAGTTTTAAAAGTCTTTCTATATACTAGGCCACAAATTGTTTGATCGAAATACATAGATAAAATTATAATTTTTGATATTTTATGATACCTTTCACAAAATTATAATGATTAGGTAGAGTAATTTTCCTTAAATTATATTATCCATCAAGTCTTTTCTCTATCTCACTATTGCCATTTGTGACCAAATTCATAATAAATATGCAATCTTCTTATAAAAATCAATGCTCCAACCTCTCTAGAGCTGCTCATATATTATCGAGGTTCAAATAGATAACCAAAAAAACAACTTTGAAGAACATTGTAAGATGATAAAATTATACTTTAGATGACAATACATGTCATTAATAACTATTTCAAATTTAAATTTGGCATAAATAATTTTTTTGTAATATGAAAATGACAATTTATCAAATCTAAATATAAAAAAGCCAATATCAAATCAATGAGATAAATAATTTAGAGGATAGTGAAGCTGAAATTGACAATTCCCTCATTTATTGGGGTTCTATGCTTGGGTTGCAAATGTAGCTGGCTGCAACAGGTCAGCAAGTACCTTGTTCACAATTTACGATGCCTTGTTCACAATTTACGATATCGTTCGTGTGGTCATTGGGTCTACCTCATGCCAGTACCAAAGTGTGCGTGTTTCCAATTCCGAAAAAGGGGTAATGCCCCCCTTTCTTCCAACAATTAAAGGACAGATAGATAATTACTATTACCGGGGGTCAAAAAATCACCCGGCCGATATATCAGAACCGCGAAAAAACCGTATAGAACCGTGACGAACCGTGGAAAACCGCAAAAAACTGTGAAAGCCGTATCGGAAGAACAGTGTAGAGCCGTGAAAAACCGCAAAAAACCGTATCGATTTTTTTTAAAAAAAAATAACTTTTAAATGCCGATATTTGTACATATCGGCTGATATGATGACCGATATTGCGGACCGAATATCGGCCATATCGGCCGATATTCATTTTGTACGGCCGATACATATCGTATCGGCCGATATTGCTCGGTCTTAAAAAACCGTTACATATCGGCCAATACGATATGTATCGGCCAATATTTCAACCCTTGACTATTACATTTACATAAATGGGAACAGATGAATAGCATCAAAATAAATTTTAATGTATTTGTTGTTTTAAAAATATACCCATCTGAGAAAAGTCTACATGGGGCTGTCTGTCGAACATGAATAAATGGATATTCGCGCACATGCACAAACCAAAAAGGAAAAAACCTGAAGGTGTAACATTACCTACTGCTGACACTGGGAACAACCGAATTGTAGTGCTCCCCAAGACCAAATGCATGCCTGTGATATGATAACGTGATACTTGGATTAGAGGAGCTTCCACTTTCAGTCTTGTACTCCTTCCCCATCTCAACATCGGGAAAGGACCCCGAGAATATCAGAATGTGTTTTCTTAGACAATGGGTAAGAGCACCCAGTTCAAGTTGTCCTCCCCAAGCTGCAGTCGACTCAACTTCAGTGCAGTAGTTTTCAAATATTTCCAATAGTGTCTGCTCAGAATCAGATTCTATCTGATTATCTGATAGGAAGAAAGGAAGAAAATCAGATGCATGTTCCCTCATATAAGTAGCAGCCATTTCTCGGAGCTCTTGATAACTGTATGGAGAAGCACTTCCTGATTGAAGCAACAGTTGATCCTCAACAGCTCGGTAAAGGCAGTGTCCATCTGGCTTGATTTCATTAACTTTCAAACCAAGGGGCTTTAGCTTCTTCTCCAACTCCTCATTTTCAATCATACGATCGCTGACAATGTTGCTCTGTTCTTCCTGTATCCTCTGTTCTCGTGCGGCTTCTTGCTGCGCTCTCTTCTCACGTCTCTTGACACTCTTGCGGGGTTTTGAATGATCACCAGGGCCGGAAACTGAAATGCCAGCTATGGCCATAACCAAATTGTTTAGATTATCCTTATCCTTGCCATTGTCGTTGCTGTAGCCTAATGAAGCAAGTTCCTCTGCATGCTTTTCTTTGAGTTTTGTTGAAAGTTGAGATATCTCATTTTCCACCTGCTTCTTCTTTGACTTCTGTTCGGCTTTGCTGCCTTTAGCAGCTAGTGTTCTCAGAGACACTTCCTTGTTCTGAAGCTCAGCGATCTCATGCCTGTAAATGACATTTAAGTGATTCAAAACATACTAGAAATGACATAAGAATATGAATTCAAGAACATGTTAGATAAAAGCAAATAAACAAAGGAAAAAACAAGTTCATATTAGATTTACTCGCAACTGTGTTTCAGATGCAATCTAACTACAGATTTTATGAAAGTAGCACTACAGTTTTTAGTTCAAGTCATATCCTAGATAGGATATAAATTTCAGGTTTGTTCTCCCACAAGCATTTTTTACACGCAAGGCACTTCCACATTCCATGGTCTGAAGTCACTGCTATTGTGGAAGGTGATTTGATGAATATTATCTTGTGGAACAGTGGAGAAGTACATTAGTTACTGCTGCTACGTCTTAAATGAGATCAGAGATTAAAGTATCAAAGGATATAAATAATTTGTGTCCACAGATATTGTGATCCAATACCTCACCTGTATAGGTAAACCCTCAAATGACTACAGTCAACCTACATTGCTAACCACTGTTCATGATAAACGCCTTAACACCCCACATCCCTCCCCATACACATACACTGCAGATTCAATGATAGCAGCCCAATCAGAGTCCCTGTCACTAATGGCACATCCAATTTAAGTCCATCTTGAAATTCCAGAAGATGGAGAACAAATATGCAGCTTTGTCTTTGAAGATTCCTCTCTTTTTCCCCACACCCAAAGAAAAACAGAAAGTAACATTTCCCATAGAATTTTTCCTCATTTCTTAAATGGCCCTAGTGCTCATCCTTTCATAAGCATCAAAAAGAATGGAAGAGGGGCCTACCAGAGTAACAATACAAATGAAAACCACAGAGCAAGACATGAAATTCAATTAATATAACTATGACCAACTGACTCTTCATCCCCCTACACAAGAAAAAGTTTTTTTTTTTTTTTTAATGTTGGGTAAGATTCATTCAAAGAGGGAAAAGATCCCTAAAAGATGTTTGGTATTGAGAATTTCTTTATCTCAAGTGATTGAGCTTGTAAATGCAAGCATGAATGTCCTAGCCAACAAGAGCATAGATGGGTACGAGTTGATCATTCAGAAAGTAACTATTGATAGTTGAGTTGTCAATTATTGGACTTGTACATATTTACTTTATCATCTCCTTGTTGGGCCTACCTTGTCTAAATAGTCCTCTCTTCAATTACAATCCAACATCAGATTTAGCAAAAGAATAATAAGCTCGCGGAAACAATAAGATAGTTAGATACATGACTTAAATGTAAATCCTCTTTTCAAGTAAATACTGGGAATAACCCTGAGGGATTAGCTTGATGGTCATTTCCCACCCGTGTTTGTGGGAGGTCATGGGATCAAGCTCCCCTCAACACAAAAAGGGCAACTCGCCTTAGTCCTGTACCCACCGTGTGTGGATTAGGAGGTCTACACATGCCCCAAGGATTAGTCAGGTGAGACGCCTGGAAAATTCAGGTGGAACGCTTGGATACCTTGGTCTTCAAAAAGAAGAGAGTAAATACTGGGAACTGAAGCAACAATGACACCCACCTTTGCAATCCATGTTTGACTATTTCTTTCTTCTTCTTTTCTTCCTTTTTGTCCTTTACCAGGGTAATGGGGTCATTCAGGTTCCTTATTAGGTCTTGAGAAGTATAATGATCCCCATGTCACATTTCCTCAGACGATTATACTCAATACATTCAAAATGAAGAAAAAAAAAACAGTAGTTTGGGTATATATATATACAAGACCTGGAACAACTCCAGTACAAAAATATCAAAAGGTTGCAAGTACAAGGAACAAAGAGGAGAGAGAGAGAGGCAAACATGGATGGCAGGCGTGAGGAAAGACATTATGGATTGTCAGATAACAGAATGGTTTTTATAGGATAGAATGAAAAACAAGACCACGAAAGGAAGACACCAGATGGATGGAATTAGTTGGCTTTGATGATGATGACGACGATTCAAATGTCCAAATATAAGAATTGTACAAAAGCTTATTGGCTAGAGCAGGTTGAGAATATTGACAACTCAGTTTTTCAGACACTTCACCAAGAGGGAGGAGAAACCCTTACTGATTCCCTTGCTAAAAGAGGTGTTTCCAGGTAATCCATGGTAACTGGTTATCTCAACTTTTGTCTCACCTAAGCTGCTGCTTTGTGCAGGGGACAGTTTTCATGGGCTTCCAGGCTGCCCGGGTTCCTTTTATAGGTCTTCTCTCTTTATTTTCCTTGTTCTGGCCTTTGGCCATTGTATTTTACGTTTTGGATTCCCAGTCTTTGTATTTTATCCTATCTGCTTGCTTTTTTTAATAAAATTACTACATTCGTCCTTCCCTTCCCCTTCCCCTTCCCCTTCCCCTCCCACTCCCACTCCCACCCCCTTTTCTTCTCCCAATAAAAAAAAAAGGAGAAACCCAAAATATTACAACAGAAGCTCTTTAGTCTTAAAAACTGAGATCTTAACTAAGGTTTGACTCTTCAAAGGATTCAGAGGTTCTAAGTTGAGTTTTTTACACCTCAAGTAACCAAATGAAAAATCTTTTACATAACCCCACATCTCAAGAGGTTGAAATTCTTTGGTGGTTGTGGAAACCACATGGTTTAATTATTTTTAGTCCACACTTCTAATTGAAACCAATAAAGCTGCACTCGCCAAGAGCCATGCCTGCGCAATCCTAGCTTATCTCCAAGAAGTTTCCACTAAAGCGGACTCTAGATGCATAAAAGGGCAGGTCACTCATCAGGTAGGCTATAGTGTACAGATGAAGGAACAAGTAGGGAGAAAAAGAGTACAGTAGCCTATATTTAATGCACATGTAGCCAAGTGGGTTTGCCAATACACCATATAAATGGATAAACCTATTTCCACGGCAGGTGTTCTACATATATCCGTGGCTTGAATGTGGCAGTCTATTAGTTAAGCGGCATTGAAGAGCCACATGCAATCTTGGCATGCCTCCTTATTCTACACAATCGTGACACATATATCAAAAGATACGTTTACATGATTTCAAGTTATATAGGGTTTGTAATATCTAGATTTGTCAATCCATTCCTCACATTAATTAAAAATAACTTAATGTATTACTATATGGGATTGATCACTGAAATTACAACATAGAAATGTGCCTTCTTTGAAATGGTAATAATTAATTTTTTTATGTCCTTAGCTGATCTGTATCATAAGAAGAAGAGCAACAAAGGCACACATATCACCTAGAAATGATAAGGGCTTTATTTTGAAAGCTTTAATATGCAGCAGACTTACAGAATAATGATGCTTCACTCGAACATTTTACAGAAGGATCTGTAGGATGATTTCAAAATGGATCAGAACTTGCATTTGACTTCTAATGAATCATAAGTTCATAACATGCATTTCTGTGTTTATTTATTTATTTACAGAGAGACCAGACCCTAAAGCCACAAGAGACCCTCCAACGGCCAACTGGTCAAGACGCTTTAAAATCACCAACCCATCCCCACAAATTGATGTGAATCCTGAAACAACATCCATCATCCCCTTACATACTGAATGGTTTTCAAGCCAAAATCATATTTTAAGCCCTTTTTTGGAAGGTCATATAATAACCATCAAACTCCATGCCCTGAACCCCCTGCATCTATGCCCACAAGAATCTGGAGCTGAAAATTTGCCACCTCTAGTTCATTTAATGATCTTTCCATCCCCTGTGGGCATGCATCCAGGTGTCCTGTGATTGGGTTCCTTTGTATGAAAGAGAGACTCAGTCTCTCTCTATGCACACATATCACACACACACACACACAAAGAAAGAGAGATAGAAGTCTATTATGAATGGATTAGTGGTACATGAAAATCAGCTTCAATATATTATTGTAGGTATGGTTATTAAGGCTCCAATGATTCAGTGGTGAACAAGTTATAGATAAACTGTTTTATTCGTAGTTTTAAATATCAAATATCAGCCACAAATCAAACCCCCAAACCCAAAAAAAAAAAAAAGTATTGCTGAAAGCAGTTTAAAAGAAATCATGTTCGGTCAATAGGTATAAAAATTTTGAAAAAATAAAAATAAAAGGATACCAGTGTTTTGGAAGCCCTGTTTTTTATGTCAGGCATTGTGTGGCTCCTCCTGTGTGAACCTTGTTGTACTCTATTCTCTTTCTCAATAAATTCATCACCATTTCAAAAAAAAAAAAAAAAAACAGCGTTCAAATAAATGATACTAGAGCCTGATACTAATCCAAATATCATATTTCAAAAAGTGAAAAATCACAATCTGATGTATACTGACTGATATTTAAAACCAAAACCATGGTTTCAATCAAAAGGTAGTGTCAATATGAGAGAGAGAGAGAGAGAGAGAGAGAGAGAGAGAGAGGAAGCCTTAGGTGGACCATAAACTGGTCGGTGGCAGTACGGTTTTTGGATGAAAATTTACACCATATTTGAAACATTAGTCAGTTGTACTTTACTCTTCTTTTTAGTACATGTACAGGGTTCAACCTTGTGTAATGACTTTGGCAGATGCTTTACATCATAGAGAGAGGTTCATCCGCTAGGGTGCAGGTAGGTGGGTTGGTCTAAGGGGTGGAGTTAGATCCATTCGAAACTCATAAAAACTAGGTCCATTCTGATGTAGGACACGGAAGATGCAGCACACAGATTTCACTTCTATTTATTTTTATTTATTTATTTATTTATTTATTTCTTAATTATCAAGTAGGATTTGTTATTCTCGTTTGTATTCTCGTTTGGAATCTTCGAAGTCTAACTTTAGTTAGTTTCCTATTTGGTTTAGGAGTCCTAGTTTAACAAGAAAGCCAGGTCGGTGGCTTTCCTAGTTGAATAACAGTCCAACTTTAGTTAGTTTCCTATTTGGTTTAGGAGTCCTAGTTTAACAAGGAAGCCAGGTCGGTAGCTTTCCTAGTTGAGTCCTTTTCTATTTTCGTTTGGATTATTTTCTTATAAATATAGATGGATGTAAGAGAGAAAACATACAATGGATTATTAATAAAATTATTCAAAGGCATAGCCTTTTTCTTATCTTCTTTGTTTCTTCTTATCCCTGCCTAGTTGCAGGTTGTTCTACATTAATTGGTTCAGAGCCAAGTTTCTCTATATCTCTGTTATACAGAGACGTTCCTGTTCCGAGACAGGTTCCTGCGTTATCAAGAACGATCGTGGTCTCGATCCCCGCCATCTTCACCAAATCTGGGCATTATCCCAGGTACGATCTACCATCCCAATCCCCATCCTCCTTCCCTTTTCCCACAGACAACAAAAAACAACCAAATATACCAACCTCTTCGAGCCAGCCTTGTTTCCGCCCAACCAAATATACCAAGTTTGACTATTTGACAAGCTATGTGTCCACTTTGACCGATCCCATGTCTTATTGTTCGGTCCCACCTCACCCATCCATTAAACATTTTCCCCACTCCAACCGTCATGTCTTGGATTATGTGACACCCCAATCTGATTCCCAGCATCATGTAGCCCCGTTAGCATCCAATAAAAATGGTGCTCAATTTCTCCCCCAATCTGAGTTCAATGACTTTAAATCCGAGTTTATCTCTGAGTTGCGATCTGACTTTCACGACTTTCTCCAATAATTTAGAGAACTTTTGCTCGGCCGAAAATACAGAGCCCCGATGAAGGTGAACAAAACTTCGAAATACGTGCCCGCTTCCTCGAGATGTGTGCCAACCATTCCAAAGACATCATCAGCGTTCGTGCATACTGCCCCGAAGTCAGACTCAGAATTCATGCATCCTCCTCATGCAGTCGTGACCACACAACCAATGCCCGTGTTGGAGACAGAGAGAGTTGTGTTGCCGGCACCACCGTCGATACAACCGACGAATGTCAATCAACCGCCACCACCTCTACCTCCACCTCCACCACCACCGCAAATTTCTCACCCATCTCCATTACCCAAACTTGATCCCATTATGGATACCAGGACTTCATCTATGATTATTCTTCCCTTATCATGTCATCCTCCTGTCCTCCATCCGACAGACCATCAGGACCGTGTGATCACTCCAGTGCCATATGACGACCATTTCGCCATCAGCTTGGTTCGTCCACGCTTGCACCCGTTTGCAGTCCTTCAATTTTTCGCCCCATAGAAAGAATGTTCTCGTTGTCTGTGCCTTGAAGATTGTGCAGTTCAAAACTTCATCATTCTCATCTTCGGACTTGGTCTTCATCTTTGTTTGGTGCCGTGTGCTTTTGCTGATTTCCACTCGAGGACGAGTTCTTTTCAAGACCAGGCGACTGATGTAGGACACGGAAGATGCAGCACACAGATTTCACTTCTATTTATTTTTATTTATTTCTTTATTTATTTATTTCTTAATTATCAAGTAGGATTTGTTATTCTCGTTTGGGATCTTAGCAGTCCAACTTTAGTTAGTTTCCTATTTGGTTTAGGAGTCCTAGTTTAACAAGAAAGCCAGGTCAGTGGCTTTCCTAGTTGAGTAGCAGTCCAACTTTAGTTAGTTTCCTATTTGGTTTAGGAGTCCTATTTTAACAAGGAAGTCAGGTCGGTGGTTTTCCTAGTTGAGTCATTTTCTATTTTCGTTTGGATTATTTTCTTATAAATATAGATGGATGTAAGAGAGAAAACACACAATGGATTATTAATAAAATTATTCAAAGGCATAGCCTTTTTCTTATCTTCTTTGTTTCTTCTTATCCCTGCCTAGTTGCAGGCTGTTCTACATTACATTGGATATCAAAAGAGATTATTTTCAATGGTCCCAAAATCAACAAAGAAATGGGGGTATTTTTGTATGGATTTCAATCTAAAGGTGAGATCAACTCAGAATGGGTTCAAATTAGGTACGGATTCAATTCACAGGGTAGGTTAGAGATGAGGGGGGGAAGGGTTCAAATGGGGCCAAGGTGGGCCCCATATGGAGGTCTAAAAATTTCATTGCCCATGGGCGACGTCGTGTGGGTGAAATTATCATACAACTATATGTTTCAACTTACAGTTATTAAGACATTGTTTCCTTCACTTTTAAGAACCAAGAGACCAGATTTTGTCTTTGCTATGGCATTGAAGTATTTCCCCAACTGCAATAACCTTCTAGCTCTCACCTTGAAATCTTGCAAGTTAAGCTTACAAAAAAACTTTTAACAAATGGTACTACACTGTTTACGCACTCACATCTTTTCCCTGATTTATTATTCTGCATCCATGCCATGAAAGCATTTCCCAGGAATAGGCAACAGATATCATTTTCAGTTATACTTTTAAGTACTGCATTTTCAAGTTGGTAATCAATGAGTTTCTCTTTTGCATTCGACAGATTTTTCTTGGATGCCATTTTATCCCATCAATATGGTGTTGGCATTTGTGTTTCTTTTTCCTATGAACCAACTGCTTGGCACTGATAGGACTGGAACCCACAACCTTGAGGTTGCAACAATAAGTGCTTATCAACTGTGCTAGAGGTTCTTGTCACATATGTGTTTACCTATGGTCACATAGGCTACTCCTCACATACTATGTTGCATGAACACTTCAAAATGTGTGATGTACCCATATCGGACACTTGTAGACACTCAAACCCATTCTTCATGGACTATATTACATTCTTTTACATTGTTTTCTAAGATCACTAAAATACTACACCACCGTTCCCCACTTTAAATTTAATTAAAATATCAATATATTTGTCACCTAAATGTTAGAGCAAAACTAGTACATTTTTCTATTGGTGTTATTCTCACAACTTCTTTTCATTTAAAATAAACTTAGGCTTAATTTTATTTAAATAAGGTATCGTGTCCCCATGTCCTTTTTTTGGGTACACCTTGTACCCATGTCAAACATCAACACTCGTATCCGTACCCATGCAACTTCGCACAGATATGTTTTTACTAAGCGGTGTTGAAAATAGCACGGAAAAGCGAAAAGAAGACCTTGTAGTATCATCTTAGGACAGAAGAGAAGGTTGAAACTGAAGTGTTGACCCTATGACAAGTGAACCTCAAAAACCATTCTAACAGATTAAATCAACATTAAATAAAAAGAAGAGTAGAAGACTGATACAGTCTATTGGATCATCATGAAGTACGTCTTTTAAGATATTTGACAGTACCAAACTAGATGTTTTTTACATTGAATGAGATCTTAGAAACTGAAGAGCTTTCTAGATGGAAGTAGCCTCCATCCAGATAAGGCTTCTGTCACATTATTGAATTTAAGAAATTCTACTAGAGCTTCATGCTGCCAGGCATCCTAACAAATTTTATCCTCTTCTTTCAACATAATTCTCTTCCTCTTACAGTAGTACGAAATGAATGGATAAATGAAGTGGGCATTAATGAACTGAACCTTCACTAAGTTTGCTGTCCTAATTCGGATATTACAACTTGAATCACAAAGGAGCTGTACCAAATACAACTCTAAAAGAAGTCCCATTTGTAAAAATAAGGGAGTAATCACTAAGAAATTAAACAAAAATACTCACAAATCATCATTAGTGATTAGGAGTAACTTTTCTATTTGTTTCAATAATATTAATGCCAATCAAGTGATTCCAAGAAGCTAACAATCAAAATAAACATAAACTGTCAACCGAAATTGTGACAATTAACCTGGAAGAGTTGGTCCGACGGTAACCTTGAAGGGTTGGCCTGACAGTCAAGACGCTCGCCTCATGAAGCGAGGTCTTCTCAACCCCTCCAGGTTACTCCCCATCAACTAAACCAGTGTGTGTGGATTGGGAGGTTTACACATGCTTGTGGGTTTAGTCTCACCTCCAATGTGGGGTGAGGATAACCATGTTACAAAAAAAAAAAAAAAATGCAACAGTTATTAGTGCAAAGAACTCACTTTACTTATTGTGGTATTTCCAATAGTAAGTGCATTGAAATGGTGTGTATTGCGAATTATCCAAATGAATATAAGAACTTGTTATATACTTTGACAGTCGTTTCAATAATGTTAGTACTGTTAAATCCAATCAAGCAAGGTCAAGAAGCTAAACATTTTAAATAAACGCAACATGTTATCTGAAATCACAAACGGTATCAACGCAAAGAGCTCACTTCACTTATTGAGTTATTTTCACATAGTGTTTCCATTGAAATGGTCCGTATTGCAATTGACCCAAACGAATATAAGCACTTGGTACATATTCCTTACAATAATAAGAAGGGTCCATGAACTTTTACCATTAAAACATACTAAAAGAACGAGGAAGAATTCTTATCAGAGTATTTTTCCTAGATTTTTGAAGCAAAATAAAGGGTCCTCACTCCTTACACAGTCAAATAAAATGAGAAGAAACACCCACAAGCATAAATGTCTCACAGAGAAAACCAACCACGGGTCCTCTGCATTTATCACTAGCAATAAGAAATCAGAAACGTAAAAGCGAGAGTGAAGTAGAAGTGCAGAAGCCCCAAATCCAACAATAAAAGAAAAGAATAAAGGCATTAAAAGTACAGGAAAGATACGGAACCTGTGTCTGGAGAGCATTTCCTCGAGAGATTCTTGCTGCTCTTCCGACGGGATTTTCGTGAATTCTTCGTCGGAGGAGGGCTTCTCCATTTTGAGCTGAGATCAATCGAGAGACAGGCAGAGAGAGACAGAGATTTACCTAAGGGCACCCGGTATGGGCTGGCTAGACATTAATTTAGCCACCTATATAATTAAATAATTTTTTTTATGACATGGCTGCAGTCTATGGTGAAATGGTAAAGTGTTAATTAGGATGGATATTTTTTTAATATTTTTTTATTATTTTTTTATATACATTTTTTTAACAAATTTAAAAGAAATTAAATATAAAGACATTACATATTTTTTCAGAAGTAATTAAATAAATTAACAAAACATATATATTTTCTCACAAGTAATTAAATAAATTAAAAACATACATATTCTCTCACAAGAAATTAAATAAATTAATAAGACATACATATTTGTGATGCTGGAAATAAATAAATTAAAAAAACATTACATACTCTAGTATAAATAAAAATACATTACATATGATCACCACCTTGAGTTAATTTATTTATGATTGCAGATAAGGTAGGCTATAACGCATGAACCGGTGTATTATTGGAAAAAAGAAGACCTGAGCAAGATAATGAAAACATGCATCATTCTGTATAATATCATCATAGAAGATGAACACAACACTAACATTGAAAAATGGACACCTCCGACAGATGAGGTAGTTTGTCTTCCACACTACAATCAAGACTAATCATTTTTACCGGCACACATTTCCACTCTGCTTAACAGAATTCGCAATGCAGATAACAATCTAGATCTCAGGAGAGATCTCATGGAACATTTGTGGAATAAATTTGGTAATGAAGAAGTTTAAAGAAAATATTTTTATAAATGTAATTTTTCATATTGTTTGCGATGAATAAAATATTATTTTTAATATTTTTGTTTCTCAATAGCTATAATTTTAATTTTTTATGCAGAATAATTTTAATTTTTTGTTTTTCATATATTTTGTTTACAAATGTAAAGGGGAAAAAAATCAAAAGGTAAAAAGTTATTTTTTATTTTTGTATAAAAAATAAAATAATAAAGTAAAGAAAAAAAATAATTATATACAAATTATACCCAAAAACAAAACAAAAAATCCAAAATTATCAAATAAATAAATAAAAAGAGAAAATCAAAAAAATCAAAAGCTATATACAAGTTATATATATATATATATATATATAAAGGAGAGAGAAAGAAAAGTAGAAGAGAGAAATAAATGACTGACTACATATGTGTGTTACCTATAGCCAGCCATTTAACAAAAAATCATATGGGTCCCACTTTTAACTAGCCCTATACCATCAAAACATGGTGGCCATATGGCCACCATACCGGTTGCTCTAGTAAACCTTTGTTGTTGTTTTCGAGCTGGCCGAAATTTGCTTCTACACGTGTGTTTGTGCACGTACTATACGTGTGAGGGAATCCTACTCTCTTTAGAGGGTTTTACAAGTGGATCATTCGTACATGGGCTCAGCACAATGGCATACGTGTGTGAGAATCTCAACCGATGAATCCCACCCAGGGGTCAAAAATTCGGTCAATACTATGCCTATCGGCCGATATATATTGAGATTACGAACGCCGATATATCTTGGTCGATACATATAGTATCGGCCAAAAAGAGAAAGGTTCGACCGAGATCTCGCCTGAATATCAGCCGATTTTTATTTTTTATTTAAAAAAAAAAAAATTCGGCATGGGTCCAGTCGATATCTCGGCCGATATTCGTCCGATACGGGCGAATATAGGCCTAAATATAGGACGAATTTCAGCCTAGATATCAGCCGAATTTATATTTTTAATTTTTTTTAAAACAACTTTTTTTTAAATGAATTTTTCAAAAAAAAAAAAAGACCACCGAGATTTTCAAAAAAAAAAATGAGGAGAGAGAAAAAATTCAGCCGAGATCTCGGCTGGGCCAAATTTTTTACCAACGTTATCAGAACCAGACCGAACCGCGGCTGAATAGCCGGTTCAGCCATGACCGCCGGATCTACGGTTCGGTCCATAGAAAAAATGGACTGGCGGTCAAAACCGCATAAAACCGGTCAGAACAGCATGCAGTTATAGTGACCCGACCCAGAGTAGCGAGTCAATAGGTAGGATCAATTTAGTAAATTATTATTATTTATGCAAATTTACTATTTGATTTTAAGTGAATGAAGAATTTAGTTATTAAACTTGAATTTAATTCTTATGGTTAGATTTTTAATTGGAATCACACAATTAGAAATTTATAACTGACAATTTTAGGTGGACCCCGATCGCACATTTTCATTCCTAAAGTATTGGTGTACTAAAAATAAAATTTAATGAAAATTTATAAGTAAATTTTTTAGAGGGATAATAAAAGGGTAAGAACAAAAAGTTTAATAAATTTTTATTTTTATTCCAAGGTAGTGAGTTAATTAAAATCAGTTTCTATCTAAAATATACTTAATGGGAGAATAGTTGTATATTATCTTGCCTTGGAAAACCCACACCCCTCTTTACCCCTAAATCCCTAACGCACGAAGGAAACCCAAACCTTCCTCACCGCCGCAGCAGGAGGGAAAGTTTCCCCAAATTCCATCCCCTCTTTCTTTCTTTCCCACTTCTTCTCTATCTCTTCTCTCCCAATCCTAGTTTCTTCAGGATTAAACCAGCCGACCTGGGTTTATTTTTTTATAAATCCATGAGATGGCAACCCTTTTCCCATCCCTTTTCCATCGGCATCTTCTCTGGCGGCAGCAACATTGGAGACTTTGAGCAGCAGCAGCCCTAGGGATCCTCTCACTCTCCATCTCTTCCCTTCCTACCGTATTACTCGGCAAGCAGAGCTGCCAATCAGTTTTCTTCTTCCTGATTTTCTTTTTCCAGGTTGGTGCCTTTGATTCTTGATGATTTTAGGGTAGTTGATTTATTTTAATGCTTAAGAACCCAAACCGGTAATCTCCTGGTTTAAGTATTTGAAACTGTGTATGTAATTAATTTTGCCTTCCCATAAGCTCGTTTCATTGACCCAACTGGCCATTGTGTTACTGTTTCTACTTTGTTTCATGGGTATTTATTTGCATAGACATTTCAAGACTGTCAACCAGACTTGTTTCATTGAAGTGGGGACTGATTTTTCACTCTTGGACTACTGAACACATGGACTTCAGAGAGCCCAATCCAAATGTCTTGATTTGAAATCACACCACCGTCTTCCAATTTTTCCATGGGCTTCAATTTTTGCCAATCTACTTACCAATCACCAATGGCCAGTCCTTCTCTCAGATAACCAACCCGTTTTCCAAATTGAATTCATTTATTTATGTTTTATTATTAATCTACTTCTACACCTATATGTGTATGGTAGCAAATCTGGAAAACCTTACTACTTTACTTCGAGTAATGGAGTCATATAATTATTTCCTTTATTTAATAATGTAAGGCATGGACCCAAGCTTTAACCTACAACTCAAGTCCATAGCCATAGAAAGGGTAGCAACTTGTCACCCACTTTTATTAAATTTAGATATTATAAGGATTAGACATAATATTAATGATATTTGGAACCTTTAAAACATTGTTCACAGTGAACCTTGGACTTTGAACTAATTGACGTTCAAAAGATACATGGATCTCTCTTTCCACTGATCACATTCGATTAAGGTAGGTTTTCCTACATTATTGAAGCACTAAAAGTTATGATTTAAATATGATATCGTGTTATTATAAATGTGATGATTGATTTTCTTCCGATTTATGTGAACTAGATGATGTTTATTTACTTTTGAAATATTTAAGATATTGTCATGTATATTACATGGAATTTAGCATCATGGTACATTCATATACCTCATGCATATAGCATGGGATGGGAATTGCATTACCCGAGACAAAGCTGAGCTGTCCGGACATTCTTTAGTCTCGAAAATAAATTGATGAATTTGAATAAACATTCATATTTGGCCGCGTCCATTGTTATGAAGATACGGCATTGAATTGGGCCAGAAAGGCTCCTGGGTAACCAGTCCCGAAACCCTGCGCAGAGGGAGGAGACCACACTCCACCGATAGTCTCGGTTGTTAAATTTGTGGATAGGGAACAGCACCCTCGTGGTTGCCGCCTGGCATGCTGGGACATAATTGGCCAATGATAGTAACCATTGAGAATATGATTTATAGTCGATATGTGGGGCATGAAAAGGGCATTCATTATTCATTGCACCCATGACATGACATTGCATGATAAATAGGATTTGAAATATGAGCATTCTATTATGCAACATTTATGTTATAAAATGTGATTCTCCTAACATTGATTTCAAATTATATGTATTCTGCTATAACACTTTTTGGTGCACTTTCCTTTGATCGAAAATCCTACTGGGCGCGTTGACTAAGCCCATACAATTTTTCCCTTTTTAGATATCAATACAAATCAAGGAAAGGAAAGCGAGGACGGACCAAGTGGCAGTCAAGCGTGACTGAGATAGACGCTAGGAGATAGCGTGAATAGTTTAGTTCGATTTATTTTAATTCATTTTGGAGTGAGTATAGTTTATAGGAGATTTTTCATTTGAGGATGTAATAATTTAGTCACTTTGTGTTCGGATATTTGTGTTTGGTTTATGGAGAACACTTTATTTTTGCTTAAGATGCGAGAATGTTATGATCATGATTTATGATTCTATTTTCCGCTATTTGCTCTAGCATGTTGTAACTGTTATCATGAACTACGATCCATGCACGTGCTAGGTTGGGCCAGTCGAGGGTCGAGTTTTTTTTGGACTCGGACTTGACTCGCGTCGTGACACTCTTCTCCCTCCGTCGAAATCTTTATCCATTTCACTCTGATCTCCCTCCCGAGAGGGAGGGGTGTTACAGCAGTTTTGACACCAAAACCGTGAACTGCGGTTATGTATTTGAAATTTTTTAATTTTTTTTAATTTCCCTTTAAAAAATATTTTATTACTATTTCTATTCTATATATTTCACCGTTTTGGTATATTACTCAGAGTTTAAATGTTATTTTTAATATTTATATTAATATTATTGGTAAAATATGTCTTACTTAATATTATATATAATATTTATATTATTTTAATACTTGACCGGCTTTGACTGGTTTTGACCGTGGTCGAACCCGGTTGAACCCTGACCTCCTCGAAGACGGTTCGTTACACGATCCAGTTCTGATAACATTGTTTTACCCTAATCCCTCCATAAATTTTTTTGAGATTTTTTGAAAAAGATCTCAAAAACTATTTGGATTATAATATCAAAATATGTCAAAAACTCTTTATTATGCTTGGGCTTAAAAAAACAAACAGACATAGAAACCTGAGCCAAGCCTATCGAACGAAAGTCTTTGTCCAAGTTAATTTATTTATGTCGGGATCGGACTCTTCTGACCTGTTCTAGAATTGAAAAAAAGGAAGCGAGGGCCTCAAGAACATTCAAATGGACCCGTATACGTTGATGATAAATTCCATTTGGGCCAGCCATCAATCTGGACCTGTTTGGAGCTGTCTTGGGCCTCCAAAGCACAAGATGTCAAACCCATTTAGCTGCCTTGAAGATACCAAATCGAATTCCATTTCAACTGCCACGTCAATTCCCTGGTGGATTCCACCTAGGACACCTACATAGCAGAGAATCATCCAACATAGCAGGCCCTTGTGGATTCCACCTAGGACACCTACATAGCAGAGAATCATCCAACATAGCAGGCCTGGGTGTTTGGAACAAAAAAAAGAAGGCCAAAACAGAAAGGACTCAGCTGGGACGTTGGGCCTGATTCTAGGCTGGGTTTATGGACGAATTTTGGGATTTGAAAACAGACACACAGCTGAAGTAATAGCCGTTAATCAATGCAGGAAATAGCGAAGGCGTGTGGATGATTTGGCCCTGATTCTACAGCAGATAATATTTTATTATTTCTTTGTTTTTAATACCAAATTTGATGTAAAAATTTCAAATGACAACCAACCATTGGATGGGCCTGAAGTTAGTAATAAAGCCTAATTCTACAGGGCCTGGATGTGCAGCCAACCAGCTTGGAATTTTTTTCCTGCTTTTTAGTGTTGTTTGAGCCTATAAATACATGGGCGGAGTATTCTAATGGGGCACACAATTGGATTTGAAGTAAATTTGAAGCTTTGAGCTTGTTGGACCCCTCCATGTCTTCGTCAGTCGTATTTGGATTTTTTTTTAATTTCAATTTGAGTTTGTTTTTAAAATTAATTTTTATCTAAGTGTTGATTGTCTTTGCATCGTGAATGTTTGATGTTCATGACTTGCATTTATCAATTGCTTTGATTAAATTGTAATTCCACCATCAAATTAATTCATTAGAAGGTTTTCTATTTTCAATTTGAATTTGAGCTTCATTAGAGTTCATGCATACATTTGGTTTATCAATTGGATTTAGTTTCACTTAATTGATTGCATTAAATCATTTCATTCGAATTCTCAATTTTACATTTGTTTTGATTTCTTAAAACTTCTAATTTCATTAGTGAAATTGTTTTGATTTAACCTGCTGCAATTAGTGTCATCTCTTTCTTTCTAGAGTGAGAGAAAGAGTTTGGATCCTTGGAGTCTTTATTATTGAGAACTTTATTTTAGATTGAAAAATTTGAATATAAATTTTCACTGAATTGGATTTTCAACCAACTTCATAAATTGGATCTAAGATATATTGCAGTTATGACTTTGGCTATCATCACAATCTTTTAGTTAATAACAATTATTAAATATTTTTAGAGACATTTTGCTGAAAATACCTTGAAAATTGCAAATTTGAGTCATTAAACCTACAAATTTTGAAATTGGGTCAAAATATCTCGTACACCTAATCATACTTTTTTTGGACCAAATTACTTATGTCACTTTTTTAGAATCAAGTGCAGCTACAAAAATGACAGACCGCTGCAACAGCGCGTAAATACTTGCAAGAGTGCTATTTTATCTAGTGAAGGAAAAAATCAGGAAAAAAACTCAACACAAGAAGTGGGTTGCGGTAGACCGTGATGTTGCAGACCGTTGAACCCCGATACTTTATGCACGAAACTTATGAGTTCATTGCTCGTGATACATCTTGAAGGATATTTTTCACAATGATTCGGCCAATGCACACTGTATAGGCCGAATTCAATACCGAAGATTGAGATATTATAAATCGTAAGTGCAAAAAGTAGGAGCTGATGATTAAATTTTTTAGAGAGAATAGATAAATTAGAAATATATAATTAATAGAGCTATTGATTGTATAGTAAAATAGAAAAGTATATTTTGAAATATTGGCTTTAAAAATAGTTTTTTGACTGAATTTTTTTTAAATTTTTAAACATGATATTTTTTCAAAGAGAATCAGATTTAAAAAAAAAAAACAGAATGAGAACGAGAGAGGAACCGTTGATGCTGTTTTGGGCAGCAGGAGATGGATTGAAATAGTCAATGATTTTATCAACTTTATCTCTTATAAAAAATAGTTGATGACGCGAGCGTTGACGTCTGTGAAGCTTCCGGAGAGTCTACGTCGTCTTTTCCGGCCAATAAATTCCCATTTATGGATATAAAAAGTTAATGCCTTGCATTTAAGACTTCGAAAGAAAGAAGCCTTCTGTCTTAACATTTATAGATTGGGTGAGCAAAATTCTCAAAAGTCTGAGACCTCCACAGAATAAGACATTGCCGCGGCTAACAAATATGTCTGAGGTAGAAACAATCTTAGAAGTTATCGACATTAAATATCAAAACTTTATTTCTTTATAAACATTTTTCTGAGTTTTATTTTTCTATTTAATTTTATAAAAAATAATGAAATCGATTACTCTAAAATCGACACTGCAATGAAGGTTTGAAAGTCAATATTTCTGACAGAGTAAAGGAAATCTCCATACTAGAGCATGGTTTCTTAATCTTATTATTCATTGAGCAAAATAATCACATATTGTCAGCAAAATAATTATAAGCTACCGACAGGATCCACTATCTATTTGAATTTTTTAACATTTTTTATCTAAATAAACAGTAAATATTGTTGATAGTTTAATATATAATCACTCCTCTTTTTAAGTTATTAAGCAAAGTCGTATTTAATGACACTGTTGATTCAAGGCAATGTAAAGCTTCTTTTACATTTATTGAAATTGGACCCATACACGAGATGTTGTAGGCCTTATTATTATTGCTACAAAACAAAACAGACCCTTCAATAAAGCTTCAATAAGCTGGCCCATTTATTCCCTTCATGAAAAGGGAATGGCCGGTTCGACCGTCCTAAACACCTCATCCATTGCTAATCAAGACAAGAGTTGGCCCAATTACTCCATTTTCCTTTCTTCATATCAATACTTATTTTTGTTATCTATAAAACTTTTATCACTTTCAATAATATAGTTTGTTTGATTTTATTAGAATAACCTTTGATAAATTATATACTCCAAATAGAGATATTTCCACCTCTTTAGGACTTTTGTATCTTTTGAGAATGTCTTTCCACCTCTTTTGATTGAATCTTATCTTATCGTTAAAAAAAGTCATTAATTTCTTTTATATAGGACTGGTTATGTAAATTCTACTTTTCATTTTATTCTATAAAAATTCTTACACTTTATTATGGTAAAATCTATTATATCTATCTTGTTATAGCATTTTACAGTTTGAAGTGAGTAGGAACAGATGAAAAATAAGTTATTAGAGGATATTAAACTTTTGTGCAACACACTAATGCAACTTGTGGTGAGACATCGACCTATCAATCCCCATTCTTGTCGCTATTAATGAACAGCTGTGTTTAGAGTTTTAGCATTCAAACAAATTGTTTAAACGGCCCAATCAGTAAATATGACCAGTTGACATGTTGCAGTAGTTGTAAGTGGTGGGAGAGAGGGACCATGAATCATGATAATGTGAAATAAAGAGACATGGCCCATATATATTATATACACTATTTAGCCAGCTCAATTTAAAACTTAAAAGCATGTGAGTTGATGGTCAGAATTTATTAAAGATTATTTTTAGTAATGTTTAGTTGAATTCATCATTTTTCTCTACTTAAAGCTAATTTTATCATTTGAGCATAATTTCCTGTAATTTGATACTTTCACCTCCTACTGTTAATCCACTAACAACAACAGCAAAAATGGGATTAATCAATAGTCATATATCATGTCATCAAGGATTAGTGGTTGCATTATCTGTAACATTAAAATTTAAACTTCTCTTATCTATGCAAGTATTTTCATTATCCTAATCTAATCTCGTTGGGAGTGATTGCCCATTGCCCAATAAATGGAGGAAACCCATCACACCGAACTATTGAACCACTTATGAGCTTAATCTGTCTTCAATTATATGCTACGATTAGACTAACATAGTTTAGGTTGTTTTGGTTCCATCTTATACATTATGAATTAAAATGATCCGACGCATGTGAGGACATCTTTGTGTTGAGGTGCATTTTAGAAGATAGTAGTTATAGCTTTATTATAA
Source organism: Chimonanthus praecox (assembly GCA_022113865.1). Lineage (NCBI taxonomy): Eukaryota > Viridiplantae > Streptophyta > Magnoliopsida > Laurales > Calycanthaceae > Chimonanthus > Chimonanthus praecox. The sequence continues at coordinate 58,305,993 of CM039093.1, forward strand.
TACTTTTTCTGTCCTATTTTAGTTGTTTTATTTAAAATTTCTGATTTTTTTAATAAAGGGTTTTCAAAAGGTTTATAAACTTCTCTCTAAGAGTAGGTAGATAGAGAGAAAGAATCAAAATGACATATCGAACAACTATTTTGGGACAGTTCCAAAATGCATATCAGACAACTAAATTGAGACAGAGAGAATATTTTATATTGAAATGACTAGTTTGTAAAATTACTTCAATTAATTAATTAAATTTTAAGTTTAAGTTTATAATAAAATTAGAGATTAAGATAATCTAATTCTTAATAATGAATCATACTTCAAAAATAATAATTTTAACAACTTGTCCTAGTTAAACAATTTGAGTTTTGATTTCCCCGGATCACGGATGACAACTGGTATAAATTTACTTATTTGGTTTTACAAGAAGCTTATACTTTTGAAAATGGATATGGAGAGTGAGATTATTTTTTATTAATTGTTTAAAAGACTCTAAAGAGACTATGGTAGAAGAAAAGACATAAAAGAAAAATCTCGCCGTTTATAATGAGTAAAAACCCGGTTTATCTGTCATTAACCATGCCTAAAAAATGTATTAGGGTTTCAGGTTTCTAAAGTGCAACCAAACCATCATTGAATGCACGCGGTTTTGTAAGACAGAAGTCTCTTCCACAGGGCTGACTTTTGCATGGCTGTCCATGAGTAAATGCTCTTGCTTCCATAGTTTTGACTGTTGGAACTTTGTTCCCTCAATACTTCCTCTAATGGGTCAGCCAACCTTAGACTTATTTTCTCTCTACTCTACCTGGGTTCTTTTTATCTATATAACAGGAGAAATCACTCCCTTGGACTCTTGTCTGGACTTTCCTAGGAGGAAGAAGAGAAGGAGAAATAGAAATAAGGGAGAAAATCAAGAAAGAAAAGGAGAAGAAGGTGACATGGGTCGAGCCCCTTGCTGTGATAAAATGGGCATGAAGAAAGGCCCTTGGACTCCCGAAGAAGATATCGCCTTAGTTACTTACATTCAAGAACATGGGGCAGGGAATTGGAGAGCTGTTCCAAAAAACACTGGTATTTTCTTTTTCCTTTTCTTCTTTGCTTTTTCTTTTCCATTGATAGGCCAAGTTGGAGTGTCTAACAGCCTCTTAATCTAAGAGGATTAGACATACCCTTTTCCTGTTTTGTTCATCTCAGTATTTCTTTGTAATTGGTATTGCTAGGGTTGCCAAGGTGCAGCAAGAGCTGCAGGCTTAGATGGACTAATTATCTTCGGCCCGGGATCAAACGTGGAAGCTTCACTGAGAATGAGGAGAAAATGATAATCCACCTTCAAGCTCTACTGGGCAATAGGTAAAATATAATTTTTTATTCTCTCTCTCCTTCCACACACACACACATATAGATGTACAAGTATTTTGCAGTGGTTCAGATCATACATAATTAGTGGATACAGAAATATTTTTGTGCTTTGGTACTAGTACCTATTATATAATGTTTTATGAGTTACTTCTAGAATTATGAAATTCATTCTGTATTAAGAGAAAAGTGAGGATGAGAACACTCTGTAACCTTATTTTAGATAGGATAATTTTTTTTCTCATCTCATTGTTGATTTAGTTGCACCATCAAATAATATAAATCTTTTGTGTTTCTAAGTAATTGCTTCTCTATCTTTCTGTCTTAGATAATTATGTGGATATTGTGATTTTTTAAAGTCGATTTAAGTATTCAGGTCTGCTTCAAATTTACGGTGAATTGATTTGGTGGCAGATGGGCTGCCATAGCTTCTTACCTGCCTCAGAGAACAGATAATGACATCAAGAACTACTGGAATACCCATCTGATGAAGAAGCTCAAAAAGCATCCAATGGGTCTTGATGGGCATAAAAGTGATGATTGTTGGAGTTCAAATCAGATCATGAAAGGGCAATGGGAGAGAAGACTGCAAACTGATATTCACATGGCAAGAAAGGCTCTTTGTGATGCACTTTCTCTAGACAAATCAGACCATATTTTGGGTTTTCAATCCTCTAATGGACACTGCATCAATACAAAACCGGTCCAATCATCGTCGTCTACATACGCGTGGAGCACCGAAAGCGTATCGAGATTGCTCGAAGGATGGATGAACAATTCACCCAAATCCCATCAAATTTACTCTGAAAGTAATACCAATTCAATCAACTACACATTCAATGCAGATTCAAGTTCTAGTGAGGGGACCCCAAACAAAGTTCTATCACAGAAATCCCTTGAATCATTGCTCAGTTTCGACTCGTCCACACCTGAAACTTCTCAGTCTGGATCATTTGAGGAGACGGTGAATTACGGGTCGGGTGCAGCCATTTTCCAAGCAGATAGAAAACCCGATTTGGAAACAAGGGTTCCTCTCTTGATGCTTGAGAAGTGGTTGCTGGAAGAATCTGTTGCTCAAGGGGAAGATGAAATTGAAACGATGGAGATGTCTTTAGGGGATGAGAGCGATGAGTTGTTTTGAAGGATTTTCATTTTAGGGCTTTTGGGTTCATATCTCTATGTTAATTTACTCTTTTAATTGTCTAGGTTTGAACTGATATAGGTTTTCTTTTCTTTTTCTTTTTTTCCTGAAGTAAGAGATCTCAGAGAGCTTGGACCCTGTGCTGGTTGTGAGGATGTTGGCAGCTAAAATGAATTCGTATTGTAGATTGTAAGATATAAAATCAATAATCTCTATTTAATTTTAGCTGCCAACCAGGACAGGATTCAGCTTCAGATATGAGAAATGTAATATACGAGTATCTACATTATTTTGTGTAATTTTGAATCAGAATAAATTGTAATCCATGCTCTATTTGAAAAAAATTCTGTGTCTTGAATCCTTGCTGAGGGTTATGTTATACGGAATTAAGTTTTGTCTAGCTTATGTTGGTAGCTAAAAAAAAAAAAATTATTTTACATAATATATTTTGGAAAATGTAATATCTTAATTTAAAATCTTAGAATAGAACCGATTAGAAAAGTAGAGGCACATGATATGTTGAACAGAAGCGAGATAGAGAGGCTTCAGTCGATTTATATTGACTTCATATAATTTGAGAAATTGTAAAATTGAGTAATCATTTCCTTAATCTATGTTCGTGACTCACATGAATAAAAGGCATAAAAAAACACTTGTAATATTTTAAGAATGTAGTATGGCAAATATATTGATTTTACTTAAATATAAAAAGAAATTCTAAATATTTTAAATAATTTGAATGTCAGAAAACAAACATACCAGACATCTCTCTCTCTTAATTTACATGATGAAATGAATAATTGGATAAAATTTGAATTATTTTCAAATTTGAGCAGTGAAGTTGATTTTATGCTGATTTTGGATGAACACAAGGCTTCATTTCAATTGGGACAGTGATCTCTTCATACTGCAAATGTTGCATTCTCCAACACAGTGAATAATACAAGATTAAATTGACAAATTAAGAAATTAGTTTGGTCTATTAGGATATAGACGTATTATAATTCTATTATAAGATAAAAGAATCTACATAAGGTGGTGTAGTTTATAGGAAAGTCTTTCATCTAAGTCACGAGATTGATGCGTTTACTTAGATTCTCATGTCAGATCATCAGAGACCAAAATTATTGTTTCTTCTTGTTACACACATCTTTAATCTATTCTTTACGACTTTATTTAATTCCAATCTATTTATAATGGACTTTATAGTTAAATTAAAAATCTATTTAAAAATCGTTGACACTATTTTCTGGATCATTGAAAATGAACTCCAGTTCCCTTAATCGTTGACCACATGACACTGCATGAATGACATTCAATAGGTGATAGGAGTTCTAGCCTACAGACATGGGCAGTAACGGGTTCATTGAATTTGCCTTGACAGGTCTATCTTCACTACATTTGTGAGTGAAAAAAAAAGTTAGGCTGGCATTTATTTTAACTTTTATTTGATTATGGGAACGATTATATGCGATTACATGATCGATTTTAATTTTTAAACTTCGAACTTTGGTCGAAATTGTGATTAGTGTAACCATTTCAAAAAAATAAATGCATGAGAGAAGATAATGGAACACAAGTTAGAACAAAAAATCAGTAGATGGTTTTAAATGCCAGGCACGTGTACACATCTTTGCTTTTACCCAATTTTACAAATGTACGAAAATATAAGGTTTCTACTGTGTCTATTGGAAAAGTTAATTTAAATTAAAATACAGATTATGGGTATGCTGATTATTAAAAAACTTTTATTTGAACATTTAATTCATCTGATTTAAGTAAAAAAATAGTAGTTGCGAAGAAATACAACTTTATTTATATATTAATTAAGTTAAATTAAGTGGCTATATGTTTTATAAGAAATATATTTTTAAATTTTCACATAAACAACTAATTATTTTATTTTATAGGATTAATAGATTTTACAAAAAATATAATTTAATTTTAACTCAGCCAACAGAATCGCAAGAGTGAGTCAACTACATTCGCTAGCTTAGCAACTCTTTCATGAATTGATAATTTTTTAGATGGGCTTTGGATTCCATGTAATTGAATATGAAGGTGTAAAGATTTTAACAGGGTGTGTAGTAAGTTTTAACTCTCATGTAATCTTTCTCTGTCTTAGAAATTTAAAAGATCAGTATTATAATGTTGGTTTGGATGAAGAATTGATGATAAAATTTTTTTAAAAAAAACTCTATAATCATTCAATACCCTATCCAATGTAGTAACTTATGACGGTTCACCATCAGAGTCCCTCTGGGTACCCTAACTGAGAAAACCATGAGAGCCCCATGAATATTATCATGAGTTTATGACCAGGAGCCATTGTAGGACTGGTGATCTCATCATTGTCACCTTCTTAACTGGAAAACCACAATAAATTGCGTTGAATACATGGCTATCTCTCATTGCATGTCATGTGAGTAGCTTAGCCTTAGAATTATCTCTGATGACCCACTGGAGCAACTATCCATCTGGGAAGCTGACAAAGCAGGCCACAAGTTTGGGTCCACCTTCTCTGGAGATTTGACTTGGGAAATGAAGTGTCGAGAGTGTGGAGCAGATCATCCGATATAAGAGAAGAGAGCTGCTATTCAGGATGGAGGCCCAGCAAATCAAAAACTAAATGACTGTGAGGATGAAGAGAGGAGGTGGGTGTGGATTTCTACTCTATGCCATGTTTGTACCTTCTTATCTAATCCTTCTATGTACATATCTAGTATGGAACCGTATGAGTCAGGTGTTGATGGGAGGGAAAGATCTAATGTTTAGTTTCGGATATGCTCTTTTGGGCTCAAGGGCCATTTTGCATATCACTGGGCCCAGGTCCTTTAGCATGAAAGAACAAATGAAATACATGAAAAATATGAGAGAGAAAACTAAGTGTTGCTTCATTACCTCATAAGATCTACACCTCTCTTTAAATAGAAAATATAAAACAACTAACTAAACACACACATAACCATAACATGCCTAAGTCTAGGGACCCATTGACACAACATGGGACACCTCATTACCCGTTACTAACAAACAAGGGACACCCAATCCTTATTGGTAGGACACCTAATCCCACATTCATGAGACTAACAACTCATACCCTTAAATGATGGGGTAGTGGGATGACTCATAAAACAAACTATGGCTCACACATGAATAGGTCATCTCAGGCACTTTTAGGGTTCCAACTTGGATGCAGCGCAGACCATTTTAAGCTCACTTAGGTTGGGTTGAGTTCACCTGAGATCAAACTTGGGCCCAAAATTTCCCGACTAGACTTAGTTGGTTTAGGCTGGCATCCTTCCACTTCCTGATCTAAACCAAAGTTACAGACTGGTCGACCTATTTCAACCTTGGGTTGTTGTAGTTCAAGTTGGAAGTCGGGCTGTTTGGCAGTTCAGAACTAAAGGTTCAACTTGCATTTGTCTGGGCCTGGTCTCGACTCTAGACCTCCCAATATGTTTCCGGTTCTTGTGGAAATAAATAAAACCAATCAATTCTGCCTCAAGCAAGATTCTTCCTCGGACCCGACGTTAATTAACAAAGGTGTTTCAGGCCGTTAATGAGCCAACAAATTTCGGCTGGGCCCAAAAACCAGTTATTCTGATTGATATTGGTGCAAATGGCCAATTGGTGCCACTTGGGTCCAACATGAATGAATGGGTTTGAGCATGCTTCAATATGATACCTATAAAATTTCATCTTGATCTGATAAAAGAAGTTATGCTTCTTTAGACTCAAAATTTTATATTTACATCAATAGGCTTTAAAATTCAAATTAGTGTCAAATTAAGTACAAGTACAACTTACACAAGATAGGTGGGTATGAGGGGAGAATTGGATTCATTAGGTCTATTATGGACCCATCAAGCCAAAGTCTCAAAAGAACTTTTCTTTGGTCTACTTTGAACACTAGCTAAAATTTGAATCCCATGTTGGACCCAAATGAGATGGTTCAAGATATCCACCATAATATACTCTATGCATTAAAAATGGACTAAAACTATTATTTATGCAGAAGCCCAAGGAAGTGGGAGGTGTCAGGTTCGCACTTCTATAACCTCACGTGGGTATTATCCGTGGAGGTTTTACGTTGGGTTTCTCACGGTTTCCCACACATAAATTCAAAAAAAAATATATATATAACCAAGACAATTCTAACTTATCATGTGGGTCTTAATGTTACATAGCATCGGTCTTTGTCAGGGGTAATACATCTGAAAGATTTTCTAAGCTATTATAAGAAGATCATTATTATTAAATACATTTATCTCATCTGTCCAGTAATGACAACTTTAATTAAACTGAAGTTATATAAAATGTTAATTTTAAAAGTAAACTTTTAAGTACACCAAATAGGGTAGAAGAAAAAGCAGGGAACTGCACAATTGTTGATTCGAGGGTCCAATCGCAGGCTTGTGTTGATAAACTGGGTTACTGAAATTTCAGCTAAAATTTTGTCTACGACGATTTTTTTTGAAATTTTACTGAAGTCATTGGGGCCCATGGAGATAGCATTGGTGAAAAATCTGATTATTCAGTTCAAACGTTTTGTTATGAAGAGAAGTACAAGTACAAGAACTTGTGCTGTTCAACATCGCAATGATCTTATTTGAGACCTATTTTCTGGATTGTGCTTATCCACTCGTTAATAAAAATAGAGCCACTCAGTTTATGCTTCTCAACTTGATTAAATTTTAAGCACAGTTTTAAGTTACAAATGGAGCCACTCCGAATCTTAATCTTCTTAAGAGTGTACTCTTCCCATTTTCTCCAATAGATTTTACAGTGTGCGTCATACTGTCATGATTTAATGGACTCTCATCATGTGGATAAAAGTGGCATCTGCTAGTTATTTTTTATTTTTTTTAGATTTATGTAGGGTTGAAACCGGGCTGGGTTGGGTCGGGTTTTTTAAAACCCAACCCAGCCCAAGTTACTAATATATGGAACCCAACCCGACCCGACCTGAACTTTTGATCCGGACGTCTTGACCCTACCCAACCCGAGTTATAACCCGAAATCCGACCCGACCCGCATTTTGAACCTACTTTAGCCTACTTTTTACTGGGTCAAGTCGGGTTTGATTGGGTCGGGTCGGATTAACTTAAAAATCTCTCAACCTAACCCGACACAAATTCAATGCGGATTTCTGACTTATCAACCCGACTCAACCTGCTGACCCGACTTCATAACCCGACCCGCATGATTTTCTGGTCGGGTCATGCGGGATGGGGCCAAAACCTGACCCGAGTTTCACCCCTAGATTTATGTATAGAAAAAACACTTTTCTAAAACAATTAAATGTTTCTAATTTAAATAAAAATGTTTCACAAAACTTTAGTGTTCAAATAACCATTTAAAATAACTTAAATAAATGACTTGAATAATGTAACAAAGATGATTTTTGAAACAAAAAAATTACAATAGAGAATGGTCACCTGAATAGAATTAAGTAAGATGCAAAGGGCAGTTAAGGCAGATACCGGTCTAATCTAATCTAATCTAATCTAAGAGTGTAAAGCACTGACAGTGGAGAGTGGACATCCCATTCCCATTCCTATCCAAGTAGGAGCCTAATTTTGTCTATTACACTCATTTAGATATGTTATAATACATAGGGATTCGATTCATTGCCACGTATCCTCGTTATGTCATTGTCCACAAAACAAAATGCTACCCATCTCATCTCATCTCATCTCATCTCATCTCAAGATAATGGCAATTCTGTTTCCAAACTTAATGCATTTATTATGTAATATATTACTATTAAATACTGTCATAAGTATACTCTATATTAATAATATAGAGTTTCTACTTAAATATTATGGAAAATACTTTATGTTAATTATATTACTATTAATGATTTAAAAAACTAAAAAAATGAACTTTCAAAAACGAAAAAAATAGAATTTGGACACTCATTGTGTCTGACTCTGTCTTAGGCTGGAATTCTTTATTAGATTTCCCCACTCTTGTCCTTACCAAACATTTCAAATTTTTTATATTTTGAGAGAGATGAAAAGCCAAAAATTATCCCAATTCCCTGTAGTTTATTTTATGGATTTTTTTCTTTTCGCCTGAAAATTCTCTCTCCCTTAATTTTTTTTTCCTTTATAATTTTATTAGAAGAAAGGTCGAATTTTTATATTTGTATTTTACTATATTTGTTCAGCTCTCTAGATCTAGATCTAGATCTCCTTGAGAGACTTGTACATGAATGTATACAAATTTTGTAGGTGAATTAGATTAGGGAAACGCAACTATCAGTGAAGTCCACTTCTTTCAAGCCTGTTAAATCTTGTCATGTTTTTCATTTTCTGGAAGTGATTGACTGCTTTTTCCTCTTTCCATTTATATGTCTGACCATCTCACGTGTTTTGTTTCTTGAATTGCTTCTCTATTTAAAGTTTTCAAAAGTTTATAATAATTATAACCTTAAATCATCCATGACATGTTAAAGTGGAGATTTATAGGTCATGGTGTCTAATTTTATGATTGTAATTATTTTAATCATAATTTAAAATTTTAAAAAATCAATCGAAATGACTAGATTTAATAGGAATTAGAAGCAAAAAGGTGAATGATTTTTTTTGAATTTTTTCAAATTAAATTGGAAATTTGTCTGAGTTACTCAATCTCAGTATGATTTCGAGTCTGAAATCACTTAGATTTGAGTTTTCAGTGTTTTCCGTGGCCTTGAGGAGCAGCTAACTTGTCAGGTAGGCTAGAAATGTACTTTGAATGTGAACCATTGGTATTTCTTATTCCACGCCACGTCTTAGTTTTTTTCATTTAAAAGAGGAAATAGTATTTAGTATGTACGTCGTACAATACCAAGATATGTATTTCACTTCCTATTCCATATTTTTTTTTTTTTAAACTTTTGTTTGGAAAATAATGAAAAATTCAACGTATAAATCTCACCAATGATACCCACTACCTTTATATCACTTCAGATGAAACTGCAGTGTTCAAACATGACACTTCTCATGAAACAGGAATTTATGAGTTGACTATGGAACAGTATTTTACTCATTCCCCAATTCTTCCTTTTTTATTTTCCAATGAAATCAAGACTCGAAAAAGGAGGTTTTCTCAGTCATAAAAATAATGTTTTATTTATTTTGCATTTACAAATAGTTGTCATAAAAAAATTACTATTTTACAATTTTATAAAGCAGTAATGTAATATTGCTGATGGAATGCCCTCTAAGAGTTTTTATTATTATTATTATTCAAACTTCAAAGAAAGAAAGAAAGAAATAGATGGATGAACGAAGTGTGGAAGAGAATCCGTGAAGAAAATGTAAATATCAGCTGTCAAACGATGTTCTTGTTTGATATTGACCGGTTTTCTAAAAATACTGAACCCTAGATGGTCCTTAATGTGTGCAAGTAGAGTAGAGAGGGGACTACTCACCCTTTTGAATGGTCACATCAACAGTAATGTCAATTACAATGTGCAGTCAGCTTCTTACTCTACATAGAAATGGTGAATCATTATTTTTGCCTTCGTCACAGCAACCTTTTTCCATGTTTGTCAATGGAAATTCGTCGCAACCATCACATTCTATTCTTATTAGCCAATCCAGGGTCCAGACCCCAGACCCTACTTTAATAGCCACCACGCCACCATTTCTAGCCTTCTAATTCTATGTTAGATTGCATCTCTCTTGAAAAGCTTCCCCAAACAATCTAGGAGAGGCTCATTCATTCATGGATCAAATAATTGATAGATAATCCTTGTCTGAGTCTCACCTTTTTTTATCTTTCATAAATTTTACTCTCTGTTAAAGTAAAAGATAATTGAAACCCAGAAAATAAAATGCTTCAGTCAATGAAGTGCCTAAATTTACCACTCAAAAGTCTAAATTGAATATTACTTTGTATTTTTTAAATAATGTAATAAAGAAGAGAAAAAAAATTAATGTCGAAGTAGCATAAGATGCCGTGGTGAAATGTTGACAGTGCATGCATGTGTAGATCCTTAACTGGACAGTGGACATCACGAGCTGGGTTGGGTTGTTAAGAAGCAAGAGGTCTGCTTTCATTATCCTTCCAAAAAAAATTATATGATTCATGTCATGGGTCCCCATCATTACTCCATCCACTGTGTAAATCTCAATTCCATCACCTCTGTCACCCATCCATCCATCCATCCATGATTAAAATGGCAACTTGAGATTAATACATGCCATAATTGTGTCTCCTCACTCTAAAACACAAGGGCTGGGCTACCCCTTAATATGATTATCAATAACAAACTCACACCAACCAAGATATACATCTTGGCATTACTTGACCAACTCCTAACTCTACGCTGTTTTCGGAAATACGTCTCTCTCTCTCTCTCTTTTCTGAAAGAGTTAAATAAAGATATAAAACTTAAAAAAAAAACTGATTTTAATTAAATATAATTTTTATATTTAATGATAGTAATTTCATTAGTTATTATTAGTGTTTGAGAAGGTGAAGAAGAGAGAAGGGTGGGCTTTCAGTTTTTTATCTATTTTTGAAGCATCCAAGGAGTTAAGTTGCATACATATTTTGATTGAGGCCAATTGGAGAGACAAAAACGATAAGCATTCAATGGCATTGGGAGACTCAATGTGAAAGTAAGTCGTGTTGTTGCTGCCACGTTCAAACAATGTCAGCCACAATCCAATGTTTGCTTACTATTTTGTTAAAATTGAGTAAGAGAAACGATGAATATAATTGTAAGTTGGAGATCCATGATCCAGCCATCGCTTATAAATCTAACATTATCAGTATCATTGCAAAGAAAAGGGAGCCACAATCTTATCTGATGTTTATAGTATCTACTTAAATATCCAAATAAAAATTGGATGGTGATCATTGCAAATAAATAAGGGGTCACAACCTTATCTTTTGGGTTGAACCCGACGGACCCACGGACCAAATCATGCATCTTCACAAAGGAAGTTAACTGGAGCACGTAAAAAACAAAAGGAGTAATCTTGAACACTTTTTTCAAAGGCCTACAAATAGAATAGCGTAGTCAATGGACCGAGGAAGAAAATAAAGAATAAAAGACTGAATGGGTGGGTTGGCTTAGTGAAACATGGCAGTTTATTTTTCCTTACTCCATCTTAGACTTACAATCACTTCTTTTACACATTATTAATCTGACAATGGACCCACTTGATTTGGACAAACGGCCCAACACAAATGTGAGAGATGAATTTCTTTTCGGTTGTTCGGATTTTAGGTGTTTTGTCTTAATCAATGAGAGGGTCAAAATCCTTCCAACGAAATCTACTGGGATGTGCTTTTATTATTATTTACATACTATTATTTTTTAAGTTAAGTTGTTGTTCTGTTTGCAAATTATCAAATAATTATATGGATCATAATTTTTAAAAATTGTTATGTCCGTCTTTTCAGATATATTCTTGATAGAAACGTTTAAAATTTATAATAGTGAATGAGTGAGATCTTTCATATTTGAGATGGGAAGTGATTTTTTTTTATAGCGATCCGTCCGTTAACATGAAATTGTTTGCTCTATGCCTCACACACGACCCGCACGGCTTTCAATTAGTGAGTCAACCCACTATTACTCCCAAAAGGCCTCATTCTAAAAGGATGAAGTCTGTCACTAATATACCAGAGAGTTTTCAATGCAACTAATAATGTGAGACTTTTTAGGGTGGGATATTACAATCTACCCCTCTTAAAGCCAGAGTCATCCCTAGCTCTACACACAAAACAACCAAGTCCACACCCTCAGATAGAGAGTTGAACCATTCTCTGATACCATTTCTAACGACCCGTCCCGCTAGCATGATATTGTCCTCTCTGGGCCTCACACATGACTCGCATGGCTTCCAATTGGCTAGTCAACCCACTGTTGCTCCCAAAATGCCTTATGCTAGAAGGATGAAGGCTACTACTTATATACTAGAGAACTTCTAATGCGATTAACAATGTGATACCTTTTGGGGCAGGATATTACAATCTACTCCCTTAAAGTCAGAGTTGTCTCCAGCTCTACACACACAACAACCAAGCCTACACTCTCAGGTAGAGAGTTGAATCATGCTCTGATACCATTTGTAATGATCCGTCCCGCTAGCATGATATTGTCCGCTCTGTGCCTCATACATGGCCTGCATAGCTTTAAATTGGCGAACCAACCCAGTGTTGCTTCAAAAAAGCTTTATGCTAAAAGGATGAAACATGTCACTTATATGCCAGAGAATTTTCAATGCAACTAGTAATGTGAGACTTTTTTTGACGGGGTATTACATTTTTGCACCGTATATTTATCTCACGGTGCACTAAATTTTAAGAAAATTTTGACTTTGTCATCACGGTTAGAATAGAGGAAAGTAAAGACAAAAATGAAATTACATTAAAATTTGGTGTCCCGTGAAATAAATTCACTGTGCAAAAATCACTTCCCATGCTCTAGTACGATAGTACTATACAAATTATAGTGTCACCAATACGTGCTTTGACATGTTGACAAATTCAAGAATGAATTTGTTGTTTTTAAATTTTTTAACAATTACTATGGTCTATGGGTATGAAATGACCCAACTACCCTTGATTTTTTTACTTTAACATCTTCTGATTGGTAGCCCTGTAAATGTAAGGCAATGGCAATAAAGGATCTGAACTCCAGATTTCAACTTTTAGAGACCAGATATATTCTTAGTGCTGTAACACTATATAAATTATAGTGATATCAAGGGTATAAATATCGGCCGAAATTTTTACCTGGTATCATCAATCAACATATGTCAAGTTGTCAAATTCGAAGATAATTTTGTCAATATAAAAAGCTATAACATCAATTATATATTGAAATACTAAAAAGACCTTTGAATTATTTTTGCTTGAGGGTGGCACCATGAATTATATGAAACTAGAGGAAGAGTCGAAGAGAGGTAAACAGTAAGACAAATGAAAACAATAAGAGAAGAAATTATCATTAAAATGAGAGTACAAATGCTTGGTGGGTGTCCTGTTTTTTTATAATTTTTCAACATACAAATGTAACTACAAGAACAATGGAGAAGATCAGAGTACCTGAAGATTTGGAGAACAACTAAGAAGGAAACTTCAAAGGCAATCCTAAATCATTTATCAAACTTCTAATCTTTCTAGAGATTAAGCATGAAAGGAGATTTCTCAGACAAGGTTCAGAAAAACCAATTGTTATGTCGTTGTTTTCTCACTCTATGCATACTCTCACTCTTACTTTCACTCCTTTCCCTGTTGATTGATGGAAGGATTGAGTCCTTTCATAGATCTTGCTATATTTTTTCATATGTCAAAATAACCATGATGAATAGGAAAGATATTTTTGGACATTATTGTCTTCATTACAAATCTTTTTATTTGCATCTTATGTTTTTTTTACCTCTAATACTTGAGGAGCTGACTGTAGAATTAATTACTTATACTTTAAAAATTCAGCTTGGTTCTTCCTAGTTCCTGCAATAAACAGAAGTTTCCTTCATTAGGAGGGAGGTTTCCTCATGGAAGAAGCAGTAACTCCTCCCTTCCTTCACTTTCTTCTTTTCTGAATTCACATACCATTCATAGTCCAGATACGGATTTATACTCTACCCTTCATACATATTATATTCACATTCATATTATAACTTAATTAGATTCGAATGCAGTCATATTTAAATCATCATCATTATCATTATTCCTTAAATCTCACGTATCACTTTGAGTTGTATTCATCTATTTAAATCTATCATAAATTATAAAGTTAGTAGTTCTACTGTATATCATCTCTCTCATTTTATTGTCTCCATATTTTCAATGACCTATCTTTATTCTTCATGCTTGAGATTTGTAACATTTCAACTCTACACATTTGGAGATCAAAGCAGGTTAAACTCGTCTATTTTATTTTATTTTCTATTGGAAATATATTTAAACTATCCATAATATGACTATATCTAACACAATCTTAGATTCAATCTACTCTTTAGTATGTATGTCTCTTTAAATTTGACTTTGTCTGTTTGTTTTTTCTTCATTTTCTTATTCTTTACTCCATAGAGCATTGTGGGTTCAATAAATATTTTTTAAATCATCCCTTTCATGATATAGGAGTATGCACTATACTAGATTGTCAACAATTTGTCCACTTAATTTTTATTAGTTATATCTAAGTAACATCCTTCTTAAGATCCTATCATAAAGCTTAAATATCTAATTCTTCACAACAGGATACTAACTTATTTATAAATTTAATTGAACCGCTCTCCCTATATTTAGTTTTCTTAAAATTGTACTTCATGTACATTATTTTTGTTCTACTAATTTTTAGACCATTTATTCCTAAAAAATTTCTCTAAGATTTCAACTTATCATCAAGTTGTTGTTTTGTTTTATTAATTAATATTATATCACGTGCAAAAATTACATACCATAAATTTATTTAATTTCACATTTAAATAATAAAAAAAGATGTTGACTTTTGATGTAGATAAAGAGGCAACCATTTAAGAGATCTAAAATTTGCATCTGATCTCATTATTTTCGTTGGGTTTTAAAATATTCAAATAAACTTGTCTTTTCCCTTTTTCAACCTATACTTTAATAATGTTTGGGATTTAACTGAATTTTGTCAATCTAATGTTGCCTTACATGTAGACAATATGCAACAGGTTTCACATTTAATCACGTATAAGCTTTAGCCCTATTCAATTATAAAATTAGGCTTGAAACTCGTTCCATTAACAACTAATTGAAAAACTGATGTTTCAAGTCGCCCACTTCTCAAGCCAACTTTGTTCAACCTTTTTTACATCCCTTATCAAGGAATAAAGGTGGACTTTCTATTTTTAGGATGAGATGAGTATGCTACTCTATATTAGAGGTAAAATTAATTTTAAAGATACACAAAATCACTTGTAAATCACATGTTTCTGAAAAAATTAAGAGGAATTAAACTCAAAGTCAACTTATTAATGTCCTGCCTAAATGAATTATGGCATTTGAATTCGTGACGTATTATATTTTCTATTAGCCTTATAAAAAAAAAAACAAGTTGAGGTTGTTTATTAGTTAAATACCTTACGCAATATTTTCAATGAACATTCAACCTATCAAATTTAACATGGTTAATTCAAATTATTTTTCACCCTTTCTTCCCATATCCTTAAATAGATGACAAAATATGATAAATAGACAACTTCAGGTAAAAGACTAATTCACAACCCTTACTTAACATAAAGCATTCAAGCCAATAGGCAATTTTATACAGTGAGAACAAGTCAGTGAGCCTCACATGCCTATTTACAAGCTCTCTCTTAAAACTTATCCTCACACAACCAATCAACTGGTACTTTATCAAACTTTTCATCTTTTATGTAAGAAATTATTGGATACAAGTATATGATTATTCTCTATTTGCTTAATGTCTTAACAATGACAATACTATGTCACTTAGAGCACTTGACTAAATCATTAGAGCATGTATAAACCTTTCTATCCACAGATACCAGATAAAATTAGGAGGAATGACCCTTATATGTTGAGCATGAGATTTGAACCCAGAACCTCACACACTTTATTGAAGTTTTTAACCGTCAAACAAACTGACTTAAGTGTGTGAAAAACGGAGTTATTTTTTTCCGTGTGTTTTTATTCAAAAGAACAACCGTTAAGGGAGAGAGCTTCATAAAATTGTGATGCATATATTCATTAAGAATCTCTCATATAAATAGACGCATACAAAATTCATAAATAAACTAAAAGTCTAATTAAATTTGATTTCTACTCATTAGAGACTCCTATTCTAACGAAACTTTTCACATATTCTAACACCTCTCCTCAAAATCAAATAAGCCCACTACTTGAGTTTAGAATTACTGGTACTCAATAACCTAGTAGTCAAATGATGTTATCTGATAGAATGGAAACCGAGTAGATAAACCACTTTGCCATGGTTGGTGATAGAAAAAAAGAGAGGTAGAGGGAAGCCAAGATCAACATTCTATCACGTCAATTTGATAAATCCATATAACACAAACAAATATATCCTATGACCAATTTAATCCAGATAACACAAACAAATTTAGGACATAAATTTAAATAGGATAGACAGAAGATCTAAGCCATAGCAATAAAAATCACATACAACAAATTATGGCCCAAACTAAGGTACAAACTAACAAAAGGAAATACCGATGACGATGGTAATGGCAAGGAGCAATGATGGTGTTAGTGACGATGAACAAAGAACATATTCAAACTTAAACATATTCCAACACTTCAACTCTTCACTCATTTATATAGTTGAGGGTCTTAAGGCATTTATGACAAGTCTACACATCCATACAACTCTAGCAACTTTCAAAATCTCATAGACAACACCAACCTATTCTAGAACCTATTAGAAAATCTACAAATGTCAAGCACCTTCGAGACATCTCTTCAACATTCCATATCCTTAGAGAAGCTACTACCATATTCCTAGCTTATCTTCAACCTGTCCAAAATATTTGTCCCAAAAACCTCTTTCCAAAAAGGTTGCCTTAACTTCAAGCTTATATGGGACGACAGTTTTTGGCCATTTTAACTGATGCGTGTGTCACAACATTTTGCCCCATGACATTAAACTTTATATAAATTATAAATTAGACTTCGATCTTTTTCTTTCTCAATATGAACAAAGTGTTGTTGGATGTCTTGTATTTTATGGTGATCCAAACATTATTGAATGACTCAGAATATTTTATAGTGTAAAGAAATTTTTGTAATTTTGTATTCAATGTCATCTACATATGTTTTAGATATATTTAGGATTATAAATTCATCTGGTTCAAGCGAGGTTTGAAGAAGAACATTACAACTCTATTATTGTAAACAATGAGAATGATAATGCTCAATCTCCCTGTGGATGTAAATATATTGTTAAACTACATAAATATCTTGCAATTTGATGTGATTGCTTCTATGTTTGCTGCATCATTTTTTCTTTGTTTTCAATTCTTCTTTTCTGTTTGCAAACATTAATAGTGGATTGGTGATCTAAAATCCAATTGATTGAATGATTTAAGCTTTAAATTCTAGGCTAAAAGAGTAAATAGAAAGAATAAAACTCCCTCACTTAATAACGAGTATGATTTTGATTATGGTCAAATTCAAAGTATGTGTAACAAATGAAACACAATGGGTGTAAAAAGGAAATAGATTGCAAGTGGACATCAAATGGGTCGAATAAAATAGTTGCATGATCTGAATGGTTCAAAATAAATGAATCATTTTCTTCAATGTTAAACCCGGCCACACAATTGTTGAACTTTATGTGTCAAGGGTTAAAGAGCTTTACTTTTCACTTATACTTAAAAGGGTTTTTTGGAATTAAAGACAACTTATGAGTTTTCAAATATAAAGACTCTTAAAAGCACAAAAATAGAACATTCCTAAAAACAAGGTAACTCGATATGAAGATGTATGAGATTCTATTGTTGGTAAAGCTCTCACATGATTTAGTCTAGCCACATAGACCTTTTATAGATAAGAAAAATGACCAAGTACAATTTCATTTTATTTTTTAATGATAACTAATGACTTCAACTTAAAACTTGGGGTTAGTACACAAGCACTTTTTGCTCTGTTAAAAGGTCTTATTGGGCACAATTAGGGGTGAAACTTAGTTGCGCAACTATTTTTTTATAGAAAGGGAAAAGTTTGTAAGGAGATTGTGGACTTTGAGGAAATTAGGCAAGTGGATGAAAACCCCACGAGGATGGACATGAATTGTGGTTGAGTAAGAAAAAGGAATTTTCTCATCTCTTTTTATTTATAATAGCAGAGTTCATTTCGATAAGAAGAAACCTTTTCCTATTAGAGATTGCTAAATTCTCTTTAAATCTCTTTTTTTTTTTTAGAGGATAAAGAACTCAAAACCCCCATTTCTCTCTGAGTGTGAGGGTATTAGATGAACTTTTTAAATTTTGGCAATACAGATTTTCAAAATATGAGATTCTCCTAAATATAACAATACAAGTTAATTTTAAAGTCAAATTCAATATTGAGAATGTTCCAGCTATCATAAGTGGGTCCAACATGTCATATGATACCCTCCATTCTGATTAAAAGATCGATATAGTGTAGAACAATGAAAAAAGAAACTATTGCGACCACCTATACACTTAAAAGTCCCCATCCAAAAAAGGTACGATAAATCCTATCCAATGATCCAACTATCTTAGATTTCCATCAACATGGAATGGGATTTGAAAGCTTTAGATTGTTGATGAAGATGATGAGAGAAAACACAGTGAGGATGAGTGAATGGTACAGTTTGGCAGCCCTAGATTTGTATGATGTTTAGTTAGGCAGGGCTAGCTATGATCAGTTCAAAACGCTAGACAACAATTGTTGGCATCGTTTCAAGGGCCCCACCATCTTAGCCATGAATGGTCCCCTCGTGAATGTGCTCTAAGACCTCTTAGCTGTGCCATTCCATAACATACCAATCAAATGTTGGCACCAAAAGAAAATGCTTTCCCATCATTTTAGGATACCCTTAATAACAAAAGGAATTAGCTTTTCTATCTTCCCTAATGAGAGGTGTTAGTGGTTGGAACATCACTTCCAACCACTTTTCTAGGGGGGTTAGCCAAATGAAATGAACAGAAACAAGAAAACTAGGGAGGGTCACGTGCTTTTGCTACTAAAAACTCCTCCACTAGAAATTATCATCTATAAATTTGTGCTTTAGGATTAGGGTTAGCCAGATAGAGCAAGAAAGGCAGCAGAACCATTCATGCCAATTTCGGCAGTAGCCCGGTGGAGGAATTCTCCGATCAGATCAGAACAAAGCGGGTAGTCCAGTGACGAGACAGAATTGGCCAGTTAATGTTTCACAGCATGAAGAAACACCAACAGGCATCCAAGAGAGGTGAAGAGCCTCGAAGAAGTAATGGCAATTCTGCTTCTTCTGTTAGAAGGGGTGTGAGATATGGGGAGTGCCTGAAAAACCATGCAGCCAATATCGGAGGATTTGCCGTGGATGGATGTAGAGAATTCATGGCCAGTGGGGAGGACAGGGCAAGTGGTGCACTCAAGTGTGCTGCTTGCGGTTGCCACCGGAACTTCCATCGGAGAGAGCTCGACAACGAGGATGCATGCGAGTGTTCTTCCCATAACACTATTCGAAAATAGTTGAAGGGTTTCTTCTACTCTTATGCAATGAAAGTAATCTTCCATTTATTCTGTGGTTTTTGCGAAGATTTCTTCTGCTTTTGGCATCTCTAAGTTTGTTTGTGTATCCTTGCTTGTGCTTCTTATAATCGAATCAAAATTCACCATGTTTGTTCTTCAGTGTAATTAGGAATATTTGAAGCTATTTTATATGTATGATGGCTTTGAATCATGTCTGTTTTCTATATATTTTTCGTGGGTCTAATTTTGTACAAAAGATGTTGGAGAAAGAAGAGAAAAAAATTAAATTAAATTTAGTCTCCAATTACTTCAATATAACTTATTAAATATATATTGGAAACTTCTGCTGTCTAAGTTCAACTTCTCCTCCCAATCAAACATCATCGTGGAGAACTCTTCTCTTATGATACATAGAATGACGGGTAGACTTGAGAAGCGTGCAGCTAGACTCACTTTACCGACACTTATTTGGCATGTATGGAAAGAAAGAAACAACAAGATCTTCGGTAATTCTTTCTCCAATCACAATCAGATCTACCTGAACATCATACACGATATCATAAATCGAATGTATTTCCTATGCTCCAACTCTGATCTAACAAAGGTAAGGGGTCAATTTTTTGCTTCTTAGGATATCCCTCCAGCATTACTTGCTATGTCCAAACGTCATGATCCTCATAGGCCTCGGGATGTGGACCATGGCTCTCTCATTATCTAACATGTCACAGTCGAGGATCCAAAGCTAGGAGCCATCTACAACTGCACAAATACTGGGACAGCTGGGTGTCTTCTCACTTCTATTGTGGGATCGGATGATATTCTATATGTTCTCTTACTTATGCAGAAAGCTTTGTTAATTCTCATTCAGCTGCATCAGCCCCTTTATCAGCTGTTACTCTCTGAGGAAATTGTCTCCATCATTAATTGCTTGACTGTTAAAACTTGGATCCATCATGGCCATGTTTGTGCCATCAGGGCCCTCATTAATCACTTCGGCCCTGATGGCCCAATGATTGCATACCATGGACATAATACTACCCTTCCAAGCAATCATAATTCCACCGAGAAGTCTGGGATTTTCCAGCAAGTTCCAATTTAAGTCTCTTTGAGCCTACCTGTTCGGCTTCATTGGGGGTTCCTTTTGTGTTTTGGGCCTTTCGCTCTTTTTATTTTGTCACTTTTTTATATTTGCTTCTGGCCTTGCTTGGATTGTGGACTTCTTTGTATATTGTTATTTGGACTCCTTTTTTGAATGATATATTAACCCTACATTCAAAAAAAAAATTATTAAATAGTAATTACCACGACAACGGTACAAAGACAGAAACATTGTGTTAATTTTATGAGATTAAAATTTATTAAAGTCCAAATATTGAGACTACCAAAGGAGAGGCAAGAAATTTAGGTCAGCCCAACAAATATATTAAAGATTGAAAGAGAAATCAGGTGATGGACAAAGACGGTTGCCCGAAACACCGAATTCTGTCCTCATCCTCATCTAAACTTCTAAAACAAAGGGTCGGAATATCTCTTCTGTTTTTTGCGACTCCACTCCAATTTATATTTGCCACTCTTTTCCTGCATTTTTTTTTTCTTTTAAGAATTGTATTCATACTCAACTAATCTTGCAAGACTTGAATGGAGCTGAACTAATTTATAAGATAGATTTGATTTTTGTATGGAATATGTTCTCTTCTTTATTTATTTATTTATTTTATTCAAAATGTCATTTTTATCTTCATTGTTATAGTTTTTTTAGTCATAATAAGAGAATATTTCATTACTAAAGAAAATATAACAAAAAACAAAAAGATTTAGAGGTAATATACCCAGTTAGAAATAAAACAACAACTTCTGGACCAAGTCCTAAAAGCCCCAAAAAGCAAATCCCCATAAGTCCCAGAGAACACAACTTCTCGAAATATTATAGTTATAATGTAATTTTCACTTTTTATATTATTGATAATTTATTATAAAAATATAATAATTTACCATTTTCCATAATACGTTGGGCTGAGTTCATAGTTCAAAGATGTTTGAAACAAAATCTAAATGTTATGAAAAATTGTTCAATTGATTATTTTGGCTTTCAAAACATTTCTCTCATCTCTCTACTCACGGCTCGCCACCCACGTGTTAAGCTGGTTTTCTTTTTTTTAGAGGGATTGAATAAGATTCAATCAAAACTGGAGAAAATCTCTTAGAAGCATACAAAAATGAGCTCAAACACGAGTAAAAGATAGAAAAAAGAAAGCCCATAGCCCGGCCAGACCACAAAAAGCAAAAAAAGCCCAGGAGCTTAGAGAAACAAAGTCTATAAGCCAATAAAGACTCCCGTATCAATAATAGAGACAGGTCCAAGCTAACTTCTTATAATGATATTAAGACTCAATATCAAATTCTGATCGAAGAAGTCTCTTTTCCTTCAAGTTATCCATTTTCATGCCACCATTTGCAAGGTTAGCATCATTGGATTTGATTTTATCATGGTGGTCCATCAACGGTGGATCATGTGTGGCCCCATTAGAGATGAACTCCATCTATAGCATGAGATTGTCTCAGCCATCGACTGTTATCCAAGATCGATAACATTAGAATTAAAATAATATCGTATTAACAATCAGACACTCTTTTTCTACGATGGATTATTAGAAGTATGTAAAAGAAATTGAAGGAATGAGGTTGTGTGATGGAAGGATGGAGGGGTGTATCATATTCTTTATTAATGGCAATTCATGTTAAATGAAGGTTTCTCATGATTTGCCATTTCATTGTAAGAATGCAGCAATGTCACTTCCGACCCACACTTGCTTTTGGCTCTTTAGCGTCTACAAAAATAAGTTTTAGTGTATGAAAATAAGTGAGTATAAAATATATTTTTAAGATGATGTTTCTCATTATAAATCAGGTCTATTGAATTTTGAACAGTATAATTTACAGACAATTAAAATAGAATCAATTTTTAGTGTGACAATGAGATTAATTAAAAATGAGTTCAAATTAAATATAAATATAATCCATTTAGAATTTTAAAATTTACAAGTATAAAAAATAATTGTTAAGTCTAGGCTTATTATGATGCCTAATCAATGGTCGTTCTGACGTTACTTAAGAGGCTAAGAGAGTTACTTGCATCCTCCGGATACCTCTCTCTACTCGAGTAAAGTGCATCTTCGTTGGCGAAGAACCACACCAAGGTCACCTAAGTCACAGGTAACCGTGACTCAACTCAAGTCACTGTGAGCTGACTTTGTTGAGCTATAGGTCCTTAAGCTCATTCTAATTTATATAATAATTCATAATAAGAGAGACTAAAGTACTTGTGTAAAATTAAAGAATGCTTACTTATATATTAAAAATATTTATCGTATCAACAACATTAATTTGCTAAGATTATTGATAGATAATAGATCCCGTAAATTAATAAAGGTTAGAAATTTTGGTTGGTGAATTGGGTGGGTGAAGGATGGTAAAGTAAAAATATATTTAAACATCGACTCTTTCTTGCTAATCATAATCATGAAAACTAGTACCTCGTCATCGCATCATTGCTTGCTGACTCATCCTGTGGTCAATAATAAATTGAGATCCAGAAGGTTTTAACCCTTTTTATCTTGTCGCCTTGGGACTGCCTGAGTGGAGGTTGAGGAGCTGCCAAATGCAGTCCATTTTTAATAAATAATCTCAATTTGTTGAATATGATTAATACCTAATCTAAAACAATTAACTTTGACGAAAACATTGGGAAACTATTGTAAGTGCAGACGTACAGGGTACCTTCGTGTATGGGTGTTGTATTTAACATTTGTCGGTAAACTTAAATAGTTTTGAGAGTTGATGTATTTTTATCATTAAAGTAAAAATATTTATTCAATAATCATATATTTTATTTTGAAATGATTTGATCAATCCTACTTTTTTTTTTTTTTAACAAAAGGGTAAGATATCATTTAAAGAGGAAAAAAAACATTTTCAAATATACACAGCACACCACAAGAGAGTGCAAAGAATTAAAACAGAAAAAAAGCCTACAACCTAGGCTAGACAAATTCAAAAAAATCAGGTACAAATAAAGGGGAATATCCCACAATTAGACATTAGAAAATACCTCAATACCAAAAAAAAGATAAAACTGGATTGTGAAAAGTGTTGATCCAGTCATGCAGTCTCCGTAAGGAAGGGTTAGAATTGCCAGTGACAAGCTAATTGGTAACAATAAGCCTGACTGAGAGATGGTGCGCAGTCTGAGCATGGATCCTTAACCGCCAATTGCAAGAGAGTGGCTTAGAGATAGCCATTATATTTTTGTGGAATCCTACTTTTATTATGTAATAGCTTCTATAAAGGTGGAACCCATACAGTCCATTAACCCATTAAGTAAGGTTATTCTTTTATTTAAATTTTAAAAGTTCAGAGTGAGAATGTGGTTGGAGATGTGGATCTTCCAAGATTTAAACCCTTTAAAACCATGAACTTGATTGCATTTATTCATCACAATTCATTTTCTGCATTTTATGATTTCATTTATGAAATCGTCACTTGAAATTATTAGGGACTTATATATTAGATATATAAGGTACATACTACATTCGTTCGCCCTCCAAATATGGGTTGACTTGGATTTTGATAAGTCCATTCATTAAATAGTTCTTTTAATAAAATATTTTTTAAGTGTTCTTTCGCATTCACGTGCATATTTAATGATCATTAAAAACAGATACTGCTAATCTAAGAGAGTTAGAAGGCCGAAAAATACTCATATGAGGTAGTTTATTTTATAATTATGTCATGAAACATATTTTGATATCTTTTAAATAAATTATCATGTAAAACTTTATTCATTCACTTTGTCAACAGAAACATATAATCCCATTCATAGACGGTGACTAACAAGGTAAAAGAAATAACCCCCTCCCATCTCTTCCTAGCTAAAGTCATTCAGGTAACTTTTAATGGACTGCATATTAAAAAAGAGTTCATTCTAATAGAATCACCATAAAATTAAAATTTTATTTATTTTATTTGTCATTTTATTATAATGAATTGAAAGATAAAATGATAACTTTCAATTAATTACAAGATAGTGTCCAATGTTTGTAAAATCAATCATAGAGCCCTAGTTTATTTTTTTTTTTTAAAAAAAATCTTTCTTGTGTCCATTTAAAAGTACTATGTGCATGCATTGGTTTTAACTGATCCAATAAAACTATCTAACTGTACTCTCTACTCCATAAAAATTAAAAACTAGAACATGTTATAAACCATAGCATGTCAAAGAAGCCCTCACGAAACATCATCAAAAAGATTTTAAATAAAAATCCCTAAGCGAGGAAATTATAATTAAAAAGTTGTTATAATAAAAATACACTACTGCCGTGTTTTAGCAAATTATTTAGAGAAAATTAAAATAGCTACTTAGCTTAGAGTGAGTGACTTATTCATCATAACTTCAAACAATAGTAATACTGAGGTTTAACAATTTTTTAAAAAGAACAAACGGACGGACAACATTTGCGACTCGACTCGACTCGACGAGGTGGTAATTTCTATTCATAAAGGCTTCTTCAGCACGCCGCATAATCATAAAAAAATATTACTATTATTATTATTTAGGTCGGTCGGTCGGCCAGTCAAATCTATAAAGCTAAACACCAGTTATTAAGAGTCAGTTAATGCACACTGCATTAGGAACGTGTGGTTGGTTGTTTGTGTCCGTCCGTCCGTCCGTCCAAGATATTTTGTTTGTGACGTGGGATGCCGAAATCCGTTTGAGATGCTCCGTTCAGCGCACCATAAAAAGATAGAAATGAAATACCCGTTTCTGTCTCCACTCGCTTCCCAATGTGGTTAGTAGTTGTATGAAAAGGCATTGATTGATCATTGATCCTCCTCCTAATGTCAGAACAGAACGGAACGGTGCACTTCTTCACCTTTTTCACTTAATCAATAATCACGGAGATTATCATCCCACTTAGAACCTATTAAACACTTCTTCTTCAACTTGTTTGTGCAAGTGAAGTGCTCAACACCAAATTCCTACCCCAAAACAAAAGGCTCAGAGACAAACAATCTTTGCAATTAGATTTAGACATGCAAATCCTAAAACCCAAAACAGTCGACACTTTAATCAATTCATTAATTGCTCCAATACAGCAAGGCCATGGCAAACTCCTCATTAATCACTTCTTCAATTGCTTAAAGAGGAGACTTCTTCAAAGTTCAAACATTAATCCTCTTAGAAACAACTAACTACAAAATCGGTTTGCACTGATCTTTCAAGTTTTTCCAACTCTCAACCACAGGAAATATATTATATATAAAAAGAAAAAAAAAAAACCATAATATAGCAATAAAGAATGAGGCCAAATCATCTAACTCTTCTGTTTCTTTCTTCTTCTTTTTTCTTTTCCACTTCATCCATCCATAGAAAGTAAAGTAGTTAAAGAGCAAAACAAGAGTTAATTAATAATAAAGAGAGCGAGAAAGAGAGGATTTGCAGAAAAGAAGAAATAAAAGGGTCTTCTTGCCTTTGTTTAAGAATAAGATGTGAACAAGACCCATTCATCAAACTGCTATACTTGCTGTTGTTGTAGTGCTGGTGTTGATGATGCTGATGTTGTTCTTGTTGTCAATGTTGCTGCTGTTGTTTTCGGTTCCAATATTCGTATTCAATGCAATGTCGATTACTTCTCTGATAGTAGCATTTGCATTGATTTCTCTATCCTGCTTCAAGAAGTTGTTCTTGTTGTTGTGCATCCACACCTTGAACACTCCCTTCTTCACCCCAATCTCTTCGCACAATTCATCCACGCTACCCTCGTCTTGCCTCTGCAGCCTCCACCCCAGTCTCTCCGCAAGCTCCTTCATCTTATCCTTCTGCTCTTTGGAGAATTTTGTCCGGAAGCGCTTCCTGGACCCCGAATTCGGCCCGCCATCGTCCGGAGTGCCGATACCTATTTCCTCCCGGGCGCCGGTGGAGAGGGCTAGGAGCATGTGGGGCGCAGACGCAGCGAGGGGGGACGGCGATTCGGAATTCCTGCGCTTGGGGCTGTCGACGACGGCCGCGGCGTCGTCGAAACGGCGGTGGAAGTTGCGGTGGCATCCACACGCAGCGCACTTTAAAGAAGATGGATCGGACGGCGAAGAAAGAGGAGATGGCATAAATTCTCCGCACCCGTCGAGGGCGTGGCCGCCGAGGGAAGCTGCGTGGTTTCTCAAGCATTCTAAGTAGAGCGGGGGCCTGACCGTATGCCGCCTGAGGACGCCGTTTGTGTAAGAAAACGGCTTTGGCCTTGACCCCGTTTCATTCCCTCCTCTGCCCTTGCTCAGAACCACGTCCATCATCTTCACTATGTCTTCCTTTGATCGATTTCAAACATCTACCAACCTTTCTACTTGTGTTACTGTTCTTCTCTGCTGCTGTTCTAGGGTTTAGGGAAATATTCCTTTCTGGGGCTTTTCTAAAAGGGAGAGTTGTATGGGTGATGAGAAAGGGAATCAGGTTTCAGGGTATATGGTAAAAGGGGAAAAATGACAGGAAGAAGAGAAGAGGGCAGGAGGTGAAGGGAAACAGTGGGAAGGAGGAGTAGCAGGTGGTGAAGAATGATAGAGGAGAGAGAAAGGAGAGATGACTGATGGATAACAATACTGTACAAGTGTCCTTTGTTAACCACACGTTTTTTAACTGCGGTTAAAGGGCAGGGTTAAGTTTCAGATCCAAAATCCGAATGGGGATAATGTGGTTACTGGGTAGCCAACAAATCACATTTGTCAGAAGGTATGGGCTTTCGGTTTTGGATCAATTTGGATTTTGCTCCATTTGACCCACCCCGACATGTACCAACGCACTTTTTCTTATTTTTTATATATATTCTTTTAAATAAATTCAATGTTTGAAAATTTGAAATATCAATTCATGTCGATCAATATGTCATTAACTATATTTAATTATAAAAATAGTGATAATAGAATAGAACAAAATAAACATATTTAGTTTTGGACTGAGTATATATTTATATAAATTCTTTCAATTTCAAAAAAATATAGACAAATCCTTTTTTTCACTACATAAGGAAAAGATTAAGAAAGTAATGTTCTTCAAAGATTTTAGTATATTATCATAAAAATCAAGTTCATTGAAAAGTCATTTTTTATTCTAGACATTGAGAAAGATGGCTCTTGAATTTTTAATTTCAATTGATTTATTTAAACTATTGATTTTAACCATTTTAATAAAACATCAAATCCATCCAACACCTTCAAAATTTATTTATTTATTTTCTTTCTAGTACCATCTATTAAACATTTTTTTAGAAAAAAAAACTCATCATCAATCACCTATATCGACTTAAGCACTGAGTTAAGAACCCATTTCAAATTTTCATTAACTAAACTTTAGAATCAATATTTATTACTCTCCATCTTCCAAATTAATTGTCCTATATGGATTTTGGAATTATCTCAAAATAGTTGTCTCATTTATACTAGAGTAGTATAAAGTGTGTTGAAAATGGATAAGATCACATGGAGTGCTAGTCTTGTAAAGAGAGTTACTTAAAAGATGCAAATGTTTCAAATGAGACAACGAAACTGAGATGAAGGGAGTAAAGAAGGATTTATTGGATGTGCAAATGCTTAGGTGACACCTACACTACAATAAATAAAAAATTAGATAATTTAAACCTAATGTAAAATAAGAGGTATCAAATCATCATAATTTTAAATTTTAAGATCAAAGAAAAATAAATAGATCATTGTTTTTACTTGTAATATATTTATTTTAATATTGGTATTATATAAAATTGACATCAGTTTATTGAATTAAATCTAGAAATTGATGTAAATTCATCAATAAATCCGCCCCTAATGAGGCCCGCATGCTGAGACAGGGGCTCACCTTAACATGTCTTAAGTTTGACTTCAACAGATGGGTGTCATATCAAATATTTCTTCATTTTAAACTTTTGAAAAATTGAAAATTTTGATTAACAAGAAAATCGAGTTCCAGACTTGAGTTGGCTCCTTATATTTAATTTACAATCAGTTGATAATAGACTTTGAAAATACTTTATTCCAGTTTAGGTTTGAAATTTTGACCAAATTCCATACAAACTAACAGCATCACACATGACCAAGTCTGGCGAAATTTGACTTTTGACAGATTTTTAGGCTCTGATTCAAAAGTTTAAAAGGCGAAAAAAAAGGGGCTAAACCTACCCTTAATTATATTCTTTTATATTATGTGCTACGTGGCAAGTTACTTAGATAATTCTTGAAATTTCAACTACTTATATTTTGTCATGTCAATATAAAAATTAAAATTTATCTCAAAAGAAATTGAAGTGGAGCGTCCTGTGGTTGTAAACATTTTATTCTCGCTGAGCCAAGTGTAGCAACTCAGGCAATTGCAGTCAAAAGAGAGAAAAACTGGAACTTTATTTTTTTTCAGTGGTTTTTTGACCGTCACTGTAACTCCTTCTGGTTACAAAACTCCTCCAACTTATTTACATTTTGTTCACCTCACTCTCATTTTATTACAGTGTGTTTTTAAATTATTCTGAATTTTAAGTGAATGTCTCTTTATATCTTTTCTTCCACTAAAATTACACTATCCGTGGTTTATTTTAGATTTATTAACTTTTTAAAACTTTTGATTTTAAAAGCTTCAATTCTAAAGTTTGAACTTCCGTGTAAATTGCTTTTCACATATGTACACACTTTGTCTTTGATTCAATCGTTAGACTAAATTAAGAATAAAATGTAACAGATCATGACTTAAAAGTTAAAAAAAAAAAAAAAAATCGTAAAAATATTTTGTCGTCCGGAAACGGCAGGTGGCGGTGCTTGCTTTATGGCTATGGTGGTGGAGCTTTTGAGAAGTTTGGAAGCAAATTGCGACGAAACACCAATTGATCTGATCTGTTTACCAAAACCCCAACACCAACTTGTCTGTGTCGGTCTCACTCCTACATATGGGAATTGGATGGTTGAGCACTTCCACCAAACCTAATTCATTTATGCTTTGCTCTTTTCAATTTCACTTTACCATTTCAATCTCAATTTTCTACCCCTTAAATATGTTTTTTTTTTACCTAAGTAACACAAAAAAGACAAATGACTCGAGTGCCCAAATTTAGACTTATCTTATATATTGAATTTTTATTTAATTTAGTCTTTTGTTGAATTCATCAAGTTTTAACTAGCCATTATTCTCCTCTCTTTCTTTTTTTTTTTTTCTTTTTGTTGGAATGAAATGAACTCTCCCTGCAAGAAAAAGAAAAAAAAAAAAGATCTTACTTTTATATGGTATAAGAGAAAGAAGAAATGAAGATTTGGTGCCACTTATCAGGATGATACTCCGATATCGATAAGGTCTACCACAAATTTCTCTTAATCACATGAGTCTTGCTTTATACTCCATAGACAATCTCCTTATAAGAGTTAAAGAATCCCTTTCAAGTACCCAAACAGGGTCCATGACAACAATGTGCCCTAGGCCCTATTTCTGATAAGCTGATGTTTTATTTTGATAATTTTTAAATGTATCTTTTGGGGCTAATTTGGAGGCCAACTTAATTTAAGATAATAGAGTGACTAAAAACTTTTATAGATTAGTAATGTCTCAATTGAAAAAGAAGAAGATAATCTTAAAAAAAAAAATACAATAACTTAAAATTAATAGTCCACAATTAAAAGAAGCTTTAAAGTAATGAGTTTAACTCCAATTATTAATTGAATTCAGGCATGCCAAGTCCATAACATGTGATGGGTGTGGAAGGAGAAGAGATGGCATGTATACACTTCATTTGAATACTTGACAGTGTGTTAATTGTCACTGTAAAGCACATATAATTTTTTAAGAAAAGATGACCTTTAGTCATTGTGGTCAAAAGGCTTTTTTAGAATTTTTTTTTAAATGTTGGAGGTTCTTTTAAAAAAAATAAAAGGACTTCTTCCAAATGGATTTAAAAGATAGATAGATACTCATTTAAAATATATATATATATATTAAAATTAAAATTAATAGTCCAAATTATTTACAGATCTTCCACCATACTATGCTTCAAAGGTTTTTTAGCCCGTGTACCCTACATCTGAAGTCCAGAGATTTTACTCCATTCTCTGTGTCTGCAATCAATTCTTCTTGTAAAAAGGATTTTTCTTTTCATTTTCATTTTCATTTTCAATACAAACTATTTTCCATGATTCCACCTTTTTATTTGCCAAGTAAACTTGGTTGGTATCGGATTAGGTTAGGTTGAGGAAATTCTGATATATCAGATCGTGTTGAGCCTGGTTTGATTTTGTAAGTATAAGCCCTGTAAATTAACAAATTCACATAAAATGGAGCAATCTGGTAGCTATCCTCAACTTGATGACCCTTGTCTGTAACAGGAGTTCAAATCTTGACTGAGAAATTCCTCTCACTTACATTTCCTTTTTATTAAAATCTTAGATATCGGTCGATATCGATAATATATATAGAATATCAGATGATACAATATATATCGGCCGATATATCAAAGTATTAAAATCTGATATTAAAATATTAATATCTAATTGGGCGGGGACTGAATTCAGGTTTAGTCAAAGTCATATCAGATGAGTTGGACAGAAATCAGCACAAAAGGGAGTTGTTTGAATGTCAAAGACCATGCACTTAGCTGAAATCCAGTGATAGATTCGGCCGAGATGAGCTCGACCTTTGGGTGATGAGCTCGACCTTTGGGTCATAAGTAGGGATGTAAAATTCGGTATCAGTCGATATTATTCTCTCTTCGTCTTTTTTTTTTAAAAAAGGCCGATATCGGTCGATATGATGTGATCTCAAAACCGTATCATATCGGCCTATACGATACGTATCGACTGATATTACACCCCTGCTCATAAGTGTCTTGAAGGTAGAAAACCCAAAGGAACCAATCTGAATTTCTAAGCTAAGCCAACCCTACTAAATCAAGCCCATATTTAGGCTCGACAGACTCAGTAAAAATGAAAAAAAAAACTGTATAAATGCCCAAGATTGAACCTGGGTACTGCATATTGTATTTATTCATTGGTGATCTAAATTATAAAGCCAAGCACGGCCATCTCATGGGCCAAATAAAGGGTCCGATCTAAGTTTTAGGCCTTCAATCCAGCACAACAACAAAAGCGGTCTGCAGTTACCCGTAATCTTAACTTCACTGTGGAAACAGTTCTTCTTATTTTTTTTATAATAATAAGCTGGAAATTAAATTGGACCAATCTGATTGGACTTTAGCAAAGTAATGTCATTAATAGAGAGAGCTAGGCCCAGATTTTGTTTTTAAGAATATTCCCAATTTCTCATGGCCCATACTGTAGATCATATAAGACCCAGCAGCAATCCATTGCCACCTATTCGTGGGATCGTAATAAGGATGATGAAGATGAAAGTGGGTAATATTTCCGTTTCAGTTGAAAATGTCAAAATAACTAATAGCACGGGCCCACTTCTGTCAAATTTTTTTATTTTTTATTTTAAAGATGAGCTTTACTTGACTACTTTAGGTGGTTTGAAACGAGTTTGTCAATGGGTACGGACAGGTCTTGTCTATCTGACTCACTTGACCTGAACCTTAACTGTTTGTTTTACTGATTAATCCGCTCCAAATACTCATATTGAAATAAATGAATTAACAGATTTATCCGCTTTCTTAAACGCATTAATCCATTTAACCTGTATCTAACCCAAATCATAGTTTTAAATTCGGCGAAGTTTGAGTCGTATCATTGGAATTGATATTGACTCAGTCTCTATACAGTTGATTCTTATACGACTCACGCTGATTCATATCATTGTCCAGATTGTAGGTGACTCTTAGGATATTCTAAATCTGACTCAAACGCTACAACTCGGACTTAATGTGTATCAAGTTAGCATTGAATTCAATATGAGTGGACTCATCTATAAGATTTTAATAGGACTTTGTCTAAATTTCTCACATGTTAATAAAAGAAAATATTTAAAACCTAAAATACGGCTCTTTTGATCCATTTACCCATTTTATTGTATCAAAGGAAGAAAAGGTGACCTATTTTCATGCGTAAGCAGTGTTGTAAAATCTGACCTGACCCATGGTTGAACTGCCGGTTCAACTATAACCGGTTCAATCACGGGTCGGATTAATAAAAAAAATCTTTACTTAATTTAAAATTTTACTTTAAGAAATTTATCTTATTATGATGGGCCAGCCCACCAATACAAGCCCATAAAGACCTAGATTAGTATGAGGGTAATTGCATACGAACCTTATAAGCATATTTATAGGGTGAAACTTGTAGCAACTTTCCATACATTTCGATGTGGGACAACTGTGGAAAACGTGTAAACGGAAGTAGGATTTAAGAATTTCATTATTATTATAAAAATATTTTAGGGTTATAATATATGGAAAATTCAATATTTTAAAATTTTAGGTCAAAATATATTTATAATAAAAGCTATTTTGAATGATTAAAATAATATTGACAAAACATTATATTTTTTATATTAATAATATGATAATTCTTCAACTTTTCTAATTTTTTTGTCTTTTGAAAAGATGGAAGGTGTGCTCATTCCAAGACATCACAATTTAATTTATATTTTATGTAAAAAAATAAAAATAATTTAATTTATTAAACTTCTTCTTAGATAATTTAATATTTTTACAGTAATCTATCTAATCATTTAAATATTCAAAATTCACCATCTAACATAGCCCATTAAGCAACTGAAACTTTTCGTTTCCAAACTATCAAATGTGAAATAAAATATTGTGATCACATTACAATTTTTGAATTTGAATTTAAATATTAGATGTATGAGATCATGGATCATGAAATATTTTTGTTTATATTTTATTTTTTTATAGTTATTTATACTTTATTATCTTATTTAATAGTTAATAGTTTAATATTATTTATCTATATTATATTGACCGTTACATGTTTGATTAAGTTTATTTAACCCAACTTTCCTATGAAATGATTTGTTAGTCGGATCAGTTTTTAAAACATTGCTCTCAACCACTAAAATATATATTGACAAAATATTATATTGATAAAATAGGTTTTTACATAAAAAATTATTTCAACTCATTAATTAAACCTTAGTTAATAATTTAATAATATTATATTAATAATACGGGTTTGACCGGGTTTAACTGCAGGTCAACCCGGTTGAACCTTATTTAACCCATCCTTCCTTTAAGACGAGTCGCTCCACAGGCCGAAGTAAATTTATACTGCAAGTTAGTGCATGACTTCACATCAGGGGCCGAAAATTCAGCATCTCTCTCCTCATTTTTTTTTTAAAATCTCGGTGTTTTTTTCTTTTTTTTAAATCTCGGTGTTTTTTTTTTGAAAAAATTCATTTAAAAAATAAAAAAATGTTGTTTTAAAAAAAATTAAAAATATAAATATCGATCGAGATATCGACCCGGCCCACACCGATACGCACTTTATAGGCAGAAATTTCACCCCCTGCTTCAGATAAATGTGTGGGCTTGGTCTCATGAAAAAGTCAGTGAAGCCCATTGCACTGTTCTGCCCAATTATTCATATATATTTATTTATAAATAAGTACACATATATCTACATATATTAAATTAATAGTTGAAAACTTATACCTTTAAGCGGGCTTAAGACTCATCTTTTGTAAATAATTCACTTCAAAAATTAAAAAAAAAATTCTCAAAATAGGGCTCAAATGGGTGGGGTTCGAGTTTCTAATTTTCTGTACTTCTAAAATTGACGGACTATGATAGATTGATAGAAGAGAGCTAATATGAACTAAAGAGCTTGATTTAGATAGGCTTAACCCTATCTTGTGATTTGGTATATAATCGAGTTCGATCAGCTCTTTAAATCAGCTAAAGAACTTAACCCGGTCAATTCAAACTCTATTTCTACTGCTGGCAACTCGACTCAAAAGTCAAAACCAATTCAAATATGTTTGTGAACGCGAACCAACCTAAACAGTAAACAGAATCAATTTGTTTATGCTAAAGAGTAGACTGATTGAAGATCATCCATATATTTAGTTCCAACTTCCAACTTTTGTCTTAATATTTTTTTCTATTGTTCAAAAAAAGGTATAAAAGTAAAATAGGTTAATAAATTAGAAATAAACTCTTTCAGAAACTGATTATATGATATAATATAGGAGAAATTAAAAAAAGGTTTTCTCGTGTAATCATAGAAAACACTATGTTTTTAGGAAAGTATTGAAAAAAACCTCGGAGTTTTAATGAAAATCTTAAAACTTCCTTAACTTTTAGTCACTACATACTTTATTATATAAAAAAAAATGCCATCTCATAAAGAACAAGAAAATAGACAAGCACTTGAAATAAATTAGTAAAAATCATCCATGACAATTAGGGAAATGAAGATAGGGATGAGTCCGTGAGATGGAGAGTGGATGAGAAATACTTTATGTACGTAGATAGAGAGGAAATTTTGTCACTATAGCACTGGAGAATGGAGGAGAATACTTTAAAATATTATCCGAATCTTAAAATACAAGCCAACTAAAATGAAACCTTTTAAAGGGTGTGTATGTGAGCACATCTCAAAACAAAAATCACAAGAACATGCCATTCTGATAAGAGCATGGTCGTTAAGAGATAACCATAAAAATAATAAAAATCTCATGAGTGTTCAGAAAAACCTAAAAAAGTTTATAAATTTTATTAAGAATTGGAGTTGAAATAGAGTAAGTTATTTATTAAGGAAAGGACACGAAGCATTCAAGACTGTCAGCATATTTGAAAAGTTACTTAATATGGCGTTGCAAGGCATGTGGTCTGGCATGTGCAGAGATGGGAGAGAGAGCACATGGAAATGCGAAGAGGAGAGGAGAGGTGAGGTGAGGTGGGCTGATCCATCTAATTATGAATCTTCACTTGTTGACCCATTTGGATCGGAATCGGATGTGCCACCCCACCCACTCTCCCACATGCTTTGCCGACATTAGTCATCCATTTCTCGGAAAACCATGTCATTTCACACCATCATTCATTCATTCACTCCTATTTAACACTACCTAGTCTTGCATCAGCTTCATCAAATTACACTCTTCTTGTCACATTCTTTTTTCTTTTTTCTTTTTTATCTCTGTCTATATTTAATTCAAATCTATTTTGAATTAATATTATTATTATATTAAAAGTTATTTAAAACTAACATCATTTTGACAATTATTTTTTGGATATTTAAAAATCATAGTTTTTCAAATTTAATAAGATTAATTTCTTATGAAAATAGTATTTTGAAAATATTTTTTAAATCTATTATTTGCTATATTAGACTCCCTATATTGTGGATCCTACCGCGAATCTAGGGTGAGTATCATTGATAGATGATGTCACCCACCTTAAAGTTGCTATTCTATAATTTCAAACATTATTAATAAAGTATATATAATAGTAATAAGATTGGGGTGTGACCTCCTCTTATAAATTTATTCGGATGAAATACCTAGACAATTTCCGTCATTAAAAAAATAAAATTGAAGTATGACAATTATTGAAAGTTTGAAACTGGATCTTGATTTGTGCGATATCAGTTAGACAATGTCATTCCACTCTTTGACGGTTTTCCACCGATTTGAGGCTGCCGGTGGAGGGACCATCCAAAAACTATGGACCTGCCGCCCAGATTGAAAAGTGAATGAGATTAGTTTTGAAAGAAATGAAAAGATTAATAAACTTTATTTTATTTTATCGTGATCTATAAACTCTTCAATTTTGATTGAAGTACCGAATGAAATAAAACCACTTCTATATATATATATATAAAAGTACATATTTCTCATTTTTTATTATCATTATTTCATAATTATTAGAATTAATTCTTTATAATCATTATATTTTTTGGATGTTTTTTATTTGAAATATACTAATATAATATATAATAACTTAATCATCTATGTAATTGTATGAGTTGATCTGTGATTCGATTTACTCCAAACCAAATTAGTTGGTCTGAATAAAAATATGTTAGATTAATTTTAAGCAGATATAGAAAATTTATTTAGGGTAAATAACGATATTGAATGGGTATCTGTCTCCGTCAAACTAACTTGTATTCATTTTAAAAATAAATGTTGGATGCTCAAGATAAGATAATGTTTTTCCTTTTACAATTTATTATTTTTTAAAGAAAGAGGAGAGGTGGGGTTGATCATGGCATGGATTCCAACGCAGTGTACGCACTTTTGTCTCCCAGGCGTTGCTTTTGGGTAACATGCTCTTCTCAGAATGCACATGCCTTCTCTTTCTTTTTATCATCTTCTCATCTTCCATTATCCGTGCGATAGTGGGCCCCACTTTGGTGCCCGAAATAGCCCAAACCCTTGCGCTTAAATACCTAAAATGCCTTTTCATTTTTTTTAAAAAAAAAAAAATGGTCAGCCATCATTCCATATGCACTTTGTTCACAGGTGATTCGGAGAGTCAATTTTACTGTTCATAAGTGATTTGGTGAACCGATTTTACTCTTAACAAGTCGATTTTTGATATTCCTATTGTTTTATATTTTCGGTACAGCAGATGAAGGACAAAATAAGCATCACAGTAAAATCCACGTTTGTATACACGAAGTGTCTGTAGAAGGATCACTCACCAAAATAAATAGTTATTCTAAATTTAAAGTAAAAATCGTACTTCGAAATATGTATTGGCCGGGATATGGAGGTATATGTATTGGATGAGATTGTTAGCCGTGACTGACATCTTATTAAGCCTGATGAAATGTAACTAGTGTCTTGTTAAAAAAGAAAACTAAAAATATCAGTGTCTACTAGGTCACCAGCTAGCTTCCAAATAAAGCTGAAAATTGAAATTGAAAATTTCAGCTTATTTATTGAATTTGAGGGAATTAAATCACATAAAGTCCGAAAGGACGGCTCCTCTAAGTGAATGGGTTTCATTATAAATTTAAATGGTTAAAGTTAATATTGTCTTTTTTAAATTTAAATTTAAATTTAAATTTGAGATTCTCCATTTGAACTTAATATCAAGATTTTCTTATAAATGATTATTATGCCACATTACTTTCAGCCCTTTTTAAATCATTTGCTAGTTCCCAAGCTTCTCTATTTATACCTCAGTCCTTGGGGACTTTCTCCTCGACCAAACTCCCACATCTGAAATCAAATCCTTCCTCTCCTTTCACTCTTCGTTTGGGCTGCATCAGTAGAGAGAAAGAGACATGGCCATGGCCAGCCTTATTACAGTCATGGTTTTACTACTTGTTGCCATCCTGACAGTAGAGTCCAAGGTGGCACCCATTTCAGAAAATCCATAAAATTTATTCAAAACTTTTTATTTGTTCATCTTCGGAATTTCCTTTTAAATGGCATTTGTTTGATGTTTTTGTGCTTTATTTACCATCAGGTGTTGGCCAAAGGAATGAATGCAGCAGAGGGAGAGTACCATTTGGACAGGGTGAGATTTTTTTCTCTCGTGGAGTAGAGTAGAGTAGAACCGTAATAAAGTTATTATTATTATTATTATATTTTTTTAGGTTTTTATTTGATTGGTTGCTTGAATGTTTTCAGGCTGGATACGGTCAGGGGAGTTTGAAAAGCTACCGTGAGTACATTATTTAACTTGCTTGAAATATGAAATTTTAAGTACCGCTGTGATCCGACTGATCAGAGTTCAAAACTTCAACTTGCTTCACTATTTGAGTTGCTCATTATTTTATTGGGTCTCATTTCATTTAGTGCGAAGATTCAAATCATCGTCATTGTTTTAAATCTATAAATATAAT
Source organism: Chimonanthus praecox (assembly GCA_022113865.1). NCBI lineage: Eukaryota > Viridiplantae > Streptophyta > Magnoliopsida > Laurales > Calycanthaceae > Chimonanthus > Chimonanthus praecox. The sequence continues at coordinate 58,344,433 of CM039093.1, forward strand.
GAATGAAGTAAGATAATGTAAATGTATAAATGACATTGAGTTGATTTTTGATGTTCTTGACCAGAATGCCCTTCTCAATGCTCAAGGAGATGTGGAAAGACACAGTACAAGAAGCCGTGCTTGTTCTTCTGCAACAAGTGCTGCAAGAAATGCCTGTGCGTTCCTCCGGGGTATTATGGGAATAAAGGTGTTTGCCCCTGCTACAACAACTGGAAGACCAAGGAAGGAGGACCAAAATGCCCTTGAATTAGTTTAACAACTATTTCTACCTATTTTTCTATTTTCTCTCATGACTCATGACTCGTGAGAACAACTCATGTTTCGTTTTCTTGCATTGGGCTTATCTCCTTCTGTTTGTTTCGCTCCTTCAGAGAATTAAAACCGAATGGAAGCGGCTTTCTTTCTTTTCTATGCTAAATTTTGTTGTACTCAATAACATCGTAATGCCATTAGTGAATGATTTAATTAGTTATTATGTTCACAACTCCTCCTTTCTCATTGGCTTATTTATAGATATATGCTTAGATGTAGGGATGAAAAATTCAGCCCGGCCGATATGTAAATATCGGTCGATAATTTTTTTTTTTTAAATATCAATATTTTTTTTTGAATTAAAAAATATAAAAAAACTGAAAATGAAGCTATTTTTTTTTAAAACAAATTAAAAGTGTAAATATCAGCAGATATCGGCAGATATTTCGACCTGGGACTACCATCGTTTTGAGTTTTTTTTTTTTTTAAAATATCGATATTAATTATCTCAGCCGATATCGGACCGATATATATCGTCGAAACATCGGCCATATCAAACCGAGAAGACGTTCGTACAGCCGATACAATACGTATCGGCCGATATCAAACTACAATTAAAAATTGATATATATCGACCGATATATTTCATGTCGGCCAATATATATCAACCGATACATTTTGTATCGGCCGATATACTAAGAAAATCGTAGGACACATGAGTGTTGGCAATGTTAATGGATGGATATTCAAGAGTTCAAAAATTCGAAATATATGGACTTGATGTATATTTAAAAATTTATCCAAATTTGTATCAAGATTCGACATCTAATTGTTTTTGGATATTGGTTAGTTCTAAACCCAAAACCAATTAATAGCATGTGTTTAAGTAATGTAAATACAGGAAATATTAATGCTGTATAAGTAATGTAAAGACAAAATTTGAATTTGAATCTGAATTCAAATCATGCATCGAAGTCAGGTATAAATATGTGTGCAAGTTCAGATTTGAAAGCGGATTTAGATTTAAATTCTGGTTTTAATCACATCCAACCCGGATCAACCCGTTTAGATCCCTCCCTCCATGTTAAAAATGGTGTGCAAATGTTGGTCTTTCTAAAATAAAGGTTATTTTGGTCAAAGCATCGGCTTGCTTCTTACAAGTTACAACTAAATGTAAGATCAGGATCATACATAGGGGACCCATCTTAAATTTAAAATAAATAAATAATAGGAACGAGGCCCAGAAACAAAATCGACAAGCATTGCCTATTCTTTACTTTTATAGATGGCTCAATTCTTTACCGTGTTAAAAGTTGGGAGCACAGTTTGAAAACTCGACCAAATTCAACTCTACTTAGAGGCCAATGAGTCAAATCTGTTTCTGTCGACTGGGTCATTCATTCAGACCCAGCCTAATATTTCAGTTCTCTCACCTCTCAGTTCGTCTGCGAATTTTAAAATTTTGAAAGTATATATTAGGGATCAAGCTTGCGTACAATGAGCCTGAAATCCTGAATGAGGTTGGTAGGCACCAGGCCTTGCCTCTCTATGTGGGCTCCGTGCATGAGGACCAAGCCCGGCCCTAGCTAAGAGCTGTAAACTCCGATGGGACACAAATCATGATCAGAGTGCTACACAACTATTACACATTATAACTGTAGAGGAAAATTTAGGGATTTAAACAAGACTTTAGTCACTCCACCTAATAGACTAGTCTTTTGAATTAGATATTTAGGTCATAACAAGCAACCCCAACATAGTATTTTCCCTGGGTGGTACAGAGAAGGGATACAAAGAGATCAATAAGAATTTTAGGTGTCTCAAAAACTCATCCTGATCAGATGAAGATGGCCATCAAATTTATTAGAAGTTTGACAATATTAAGAGTTTAGTTTATCTCAAATCTCTAATGAAGAGATAAGATTAGTTTCGAAGATTGAAATTATTCTGCAATTATTGTCTGTGTTTATAAATACCAGTGCTGTAATGAATGAAAATCAATCACTGGTTCATAAAAATTATATTTTTAACACAAATAAGTAGAAAGGAACATGGTTAGATCCAATGGTTCAACATTCCATTTTACATTCCCTTGAATTGATGCAGGCATCGAACTCGATAAAAGCGACATGGGCTCAATCGAGGACGAGCCAGCCCAATCACATAAAATTGATGAGTCTGTTCTTCAAATCTGTGCATGGGCCGATGGAGGGAAGAGAGTACCTCACTTCAACAGCCACATCAGCTACCCTCTGACTTGTAATAGGTAGAAGCAAAATTGGTGGATATTCATTCATATTTACCAATTATCAAAGAAAAAGGGGAAAATTAGTATATAATTTGTATTTGGCATATCTGGATTTGTGGATTTAAAACATATAGAATGTAAAAATGACCCAGATGGCCGAAAGTTTGAACTATTCCACTAAAATTTTCTACTCAAAACACCACAATCGTTAGGTGATTAAACTTGTATCAGACCTAAAGCTTTGAATTTGCATCTTTTCTGGGACTTATTATTTCACACTCTGTTCTCTTACTGTTTTATTCAGCTCACTAGTATATACCTTTCCTACTAAAATATGCCCAACTTGGTTCTTGATTCTTGATTATGCTATGACCTGTACTACCTAGAAGCAGATTGATGCATTTTTATTCATATTTTAATGACCAGAAAAGCAAAAAGGGAGTAATTTTATAATATAATTTGTTTCGCCATAGTTGGGGCAGAAGGTATCAGCTATTCCACTAGAACTGGAATAAATAAGACTTATTTCAATGTCCTAAACTTTGAATTTACATTCTTTTCGGAATTTATTGTTGCCCGAAATGTACTTTTTTTCTTCTTTTTTTTTCTCTTTTTGTTGCAGTTTTAGTTAATTTTGTTTATTCTCATGCCCCAAACCAAGTACTAAAAGTGTTGGCAATTTTCCGTAGTTTACCTTCTGTTCAGTTGAATCTCCACAAGGATCATAGGTTCTACCAATCTAGTCTCACAGTCAAACATGTCTAACCAGATTGGTTTCGGTTTACCTTATGTTCTATTTGTGAAAAGGTTCCAATTGCTTTATCATCAACATCATTAGTCATTTTTTCATCTACATAGATTGACATACTTTACAATTGTTTATTAACTACTTGCTAGAAATTTTTGAGCCACTCGGCAGGCTGTTGTGTTAAGACTGAGTATCCAGTTCAGAAGACTAACCTATTAGGTGAAGTGACCAAAATCCTTTATAAATCTCTAAATCTCCTCATTCACAACTAATGTGGAACTTATTTGCTGCCGCAACATTTTGATCACCGCCCAACCTTGGGTGAATACAAATTTCCATTGAAACTAAGGAAAGATTGTAACGAGAAGGCAAAATAGTTTAGATGATTGAAGATTGATGAGAAATTTGTGGATGGAAAGAAGGCCACTAACAGCGTATAGTTCCCTTGCAGGCAAAGGATTGTCCAAACTAGATTTTTCAAGATTAAGATGGGGAATTTCAAGAACTAATAGGCCCCTCCATATAGTCATCTATCTTAGATTACGTTGCTGAAATCTACAAAGGTAAATAAGAGAGAGAAATTTATCTCTAACAATTCTTCTGGTGAGCCTCATCTTTGTATGGAACTATGGATCATGCTGTAACCTCTCCCTTATTGGGTCATATTCACTGTAGCATTCAAATGGACAGTTCATTACTCGTACACATTTATAGTGAGAATTATTCATCTTTTTCCTCTTTTGGTATTATCTCAACGGGGCTGGCAATTTACAGTTTTGTTCTATAAAAAGGAGAGCTGCGCATAAATGTGAAGCCAAGCTTACCTATTATCTAAATTGTACTTAACCCAGTTTAAAATGCATATATTTAAAATATAGTCTTCAAATAACTGGAAAAATGGATAATTATGATAACATGAGATTCAAAGAAATGATTTTTCGCAAATTATCCGTCATTTGAAGGAATTACACCAAGAACAAGGAAGAAAATAAGGTCAACAATAAGCAAAAAATACTCAGCAATCTTGTTACCAAAAATAAAAATGTTGGGCTTTGACAGTCTCTAACCAGTGAAGGGGGGAAAGGAAAATTTACACATCTCAAACCCATTGACAACTTCAAAAAAATTCAGTTCACTTTACATTAGGAACAGAGGTCAGAAAACTTGAAATTCCCCATGTGTTTTGATCTAATCCCAGAGTATTAGTTCCTAATGCAGAATGGAATACAGTCTTCCCAGAATAGAATCCACTTGCTATAATTCCTTCTGCATCCTGCATCACATGTGACCAACTTTCTGAGGGCTGTGAGGATCATACATTTGAAATTCTATACATGTCTCAATGAACAAAAACCTTGGATTATTAAATGAAACAGAGGAACCACCCAAAAGAAGAAAACTTCTAAAGAAATAAATGAAACATTTAAATCTGGCTTGGAGTATGCCCACCCACCACCCTCTTGAGCTGAAATGTTAACTTGCCATATTTCGCTTTCGACATTTGGTAAGAAGCAGGGGAGAGTATAGTCAGCACTTGTTGTGAATAGGATCTGAACCTCTACGTACTCTTCGCTTGCTCGACTGATTCGGATCAAATGTCAAAGGTGAAGGCGCGGGTGCTAGTTCCTTCTTGGTGTTCAAATCCTCATCATAGACAGCCTCAAGGTGGCGCGAAGGTTCTTCACCCCAATTTAGCACAGGGTTTGGGATTCTTATACCACAAACCATCTCTGGTTTAGAAACTAAGAATCCAACACAGACAAGAAGGATCAGAAGCCTGTAATAACGAAGACCCATGATTGTTTTTGCGCAAAAAAAATGAATGCCAAATGACAAAATCTCTTTCTTGTTAGAGCATGAACAGAGTAAGAAGCTCTGAAGATGTAATCCCAGTACTGTGATGGGTCATTTCCTGTAGATATAAGCCTGTTGTTATACCTTGTGGATTCTGGGTCTTAAAAAAGCACAAAGCCCAAGGCACCCAAATGCTTAAAGAAGTTAGATTCACTTCAATCATATATGTCTGCAATTCAAGCAAATTAAGGCTGTATTAGAAGGCTCTGACAGGCTTGAATAAAGAGATTGGGAACCCCACCTCTTGTGAGAAGCTAAGCATCTTTTCGTTAGTTCCATCCCTCTCTTATCACTCTTTTGTCGTTTTTTGTCTGGTGAACAAGGGGCCCACCCTCATCTGGTCTCTTGAACTTTTGGTGGGCCACCACATCATCCGACCATTGCTTACATGTAAGCATACACCTCAGCACTCTTTAGCTGGCTAGTGGATTCAGCCCACCACTCGGCTTTGGTGTATTTCATTCTCCAGTGCTATTTTACCAACGGCCTAATAAAAGAGGACAAAATAGTATAATGAGTAGAAGTTTTTGCATGAGCAGAATATGAATTTGCTGTTGTAATCGCAATAGATGTACCAAATTCATGAGAGAATTAGACCAAATTATCCTCATTTGTGCTTATATTTATTTGTCAACTTGAATTTAGCGTTTGCCATTTTTAATACGATAAGGAAATGATTTCTAGGAAAAAAGATTTACCATATGTGCGGACAATTTCAAAAAGGAGAAGAGAGATATGGTTGACTTAGAGTGAATGGTTCTCTTCACTGCTACCATCTAAAGAGAAGAGAGATGCCATAAAGAATGAATGGTTCTCTTCACTGCTACCCTCTAAGTGCAAATGCCAACATTTGAGGACTCCTGTGCGGCAGAAAAATGGTTTCTAATGGCATCATAAATGTCCCTCGACAACCATTTTCTATCCATCAGAAAATACTAAAACTGTCCCACCTTTTGAAAGTTTTAGAGACTTGAGAATAGTAATACGAGTTTAGCATATCTAAATATTCAGATATTATCTATTCAACTTGTTGTCTCTCACCTCAGAAAGCGGGAAGTTGCGGGTTCGAGCTCCCATGGCCTAATCTTGGTGTACCCTACGGGTAGTGGACTCATCTATATGAGTTTTACACTGGGTATCCCGCGGTTTCCCATATGTAATTTTTTTTTTAAAAATATTCAGATATTAGAATTTTTAATCTTTATATAATGAAAATTTTCAATTTGAATGTTTGGGAGATATTATATAAGGGCAAATCTCATTTGTATAATGAGAATTTTCAATTGAATGCAGTTATGAATTGGTGAGTAATTTCTTTCACCTCAAATAAAAATGATACCATCAAAATTCAAAAATGGAAATTCAGATAGACTCAAAATCTAAAACGTAAACAAGTTTTTTTCAACTCAACTCAGAATATTTTTTTTACTTATTAAACTCAAAATTCTATCAAAAGACTCAAGAGTCGAAATATCTTATACTGAACTATTTGAGTTTCTTCAAAATTTTAAACTATAATGTCTATGATAAGAGACTCTTTTAATCATTCTTGAAACCCGAGGCCCCATTTAGATTGTTGGCACATGGTCACATTTATGTCTATTGGTGTGGCTGGTAGCCAATTCCAAGCCAAGCCAAGCCAAAAGCCATGGTGAGATTGCTACAGTTCGAAGCAAACCTTAAAAGTGGATATTGGCAGGGAGAGTAGAATAGAACCCAACAAACCAAATTCTCACTTTATTCTGTGACCTTTTTCTTCTTTAGAATTCACCTTTGAACCAATTGAGCACTCCATTCCATGCAAACAAAACAGCAGTCCTTGGTTTCTTGTGCTCAATTGCCTTCTTTATGCTTTTCTTTGCTGTTCTTGCATCCTTCTTTTCTTTGTATTCATCAGCCCTCCCCATTCAAAGTTTCAAACAAGACCCACTGCAATCTTCTCAACATCTTGCCTCCCTATCTCTTTTTGTAGCTTCTTCCTCATTTCTCTATGTAGACCAACTTCCCCTTTTGTTTTCTTCTTATTTCTATTTGTAGGCATTATCTCATGATCAAGAAACCTTCATAAAAGTATAGTGATGTTTTCTACAGTTATATATATATATATATATATATATATATATATAAAAGGAGTCTGGTGTATAATTTAATTGAGATAGTGGAAGGGAGACTGGTCCTGGTCTAACCCATAGAATGCTACTTTGATCTGGTATTAGTATGTGGGACTATGCCCTTTGCCTTTCAACAAAAGCAAGAGAGTAATAGGGTTGTGGCTTTCTAATGCAGTAAGAGTCACATCAGATATTACTGTTTATGGTACGCAAGAAACAACATGTAAAACTTACATTACTCTATGCATCTATATATCCATAATTCACACAATTTAGTGGCATATTGTGCAATAGATTTGTGTTGTGTCAATTGACGGGAAAATTTTATAAAATAACATTAAATCTGCAATGTTATTCCAAGCCTAATGTTGAGTAATAAAGTAAAGATAAAGTAGATAAAAGTAATGAAACAAAGATGAGTATGCTAAGATAGATATTCAAGTCCTCCTTTGTTAATATGATATGTGAGACTTGTGTGTCTTTTTGTATATCTATAATATTAGTCTCACTTCCAATGTGTTAATGAGATATCTATGTTATAAAAAATAAAAAGAATAATCATATTGTAGAAACTTTGAGAGTAATCTTATACATGAGAAAATGTGAGCTAGTCATATCTTAAGGCTCATATACAATAAAATATTTTGGCCCCCACAAGAAAGACAAAGCTTTTATATTGATTCGCCTGAGAGGGAATTTCTAATTCTGCGCCTATAGCCACATCTGGAGAACAAGAGTAAGCAAAGAATTGAAGGGTTAAAAATGGAGGACATTAGAAAAAAAAGACCTTTAAAAAATTAGAGTGAGGGGATAGAGAATAACATAATAAATTTTGTAGTGATAAAGAATATAAATTTTAATGATAAATAATAAATATGTAAAATAAAAATAGAAGGACCGAGCAAATAAATAAAAAAATGAATAACGAAACTATGAAAATCTTCATGCATTTGATCCCTTATCATCCAGGCTACGAAATGGGTGTTAGGGGTTGGATTTTATCTGATATGAGTAAATTTTTGGCATCTCATTTGCAGTATGCCCAGTGATGCCATCATTTCAGTTTGAGATTTATTCATGCCAATGTGTAAAGAGAGGATTTGCACCAATTCCTTCATCCTTACTATGCCAAAGAATCCAATTATTCTTTAAGGCATATGCAGGCCTTAGAAGAAGCTGAGCGCTGCTTCGTCAGGTACGGATGTGACCCTTTAGAGTTATTATGTACTTAACAGATATTGAGAGAGAGAGAGAGAGAGAGAGAGAGAGAGAGAGAGAGAGAGAGAGAGAGAGAGAGAGAGAGAGAGAGATGATTAAATTTAATATTGTTAAAGATCAAAAGGTAAAGATGGGCATACTTGAAAATAGTTTTATACATTTTATCTCTCATCAGATATTCTCAAGTTTTATTAAAGTTGTGTGAGTATTTTTTCTATATTTTAATATCAGAGATCAGATCTGTGTGCATGTGTTAAGTGAGGAGAATTTAATGTAGGATGTTCTTCAGGGATAAAAGAACTTCTACCCATATCATTTTCTCTCTGAGAAGATGATATTCTATCGGCAGAGGCATAAAATACCATCTTCCCCCTAAGGAAGAGAAAGTTCAGTATTTGTACACCCATTTTTTTTCTGAAAAATAGATTTCAAGTAAGAGAAGTTGGACTTCTTCACGAGAAATCTCTTCACTGCTCTTCAGGGGTCGAAAATTCTACCGAACCGAGATTTCAGGCGAATTCTTTCTCTCTCTTTAAATTTTCTTTTTTCTTTTGGAAATCTTGGTTGATTTTCTTTTAAAAAAATAAAAAAGACTGTTTTTAAAATAAATAAAAAATTAAAAAATAGATTTCAAGTAAGAGAAGTTGGAGAGAAATCACTTCACTGCTCTCCATTCAAACACAGTCCGAATGGTGACATGTATCTCTTGCTATAAGAAAAACTATAAATTTCTTCATGAAAAAAAATTAGTTCATAGCCTGAATGTTTAGCATTCAATTCAAATTTAACTAAATTGTACTAGTTTTATGAGTGAGAACATTGATCTAGGAATGCTAACTTTAAATTTCGATTTGATATTTAAATCTTAATTTGTAGGAAATAATCCACGAGCGTAACTAATGCTTTGGAGTTGAATACTTACAGTTCATTCGTTAATTATCTCTGGAAAAAAGGTATGTGAGTGATTGGATGCACAAGTAATAGGAATATTAAAACAAGAAACACTTGATAAAAAGGTCATGTCTCATGTGATTCGAATCAGATTCTTGGAAAAGCTCAGCTTACCCTTCCCTTCTCTTGGATTTCCATACTATATTAGACCAGACAAGGCTCACTACCAGTTGCCAGTACGAGTGTTAAAAACAGAGTAGTCATATGACACGGGTGGCAATTTCTAACATGATCAGTACATCTGATATAATCCAACTCAAACAAAATGGACATAAGTTTTTTGTTTCTTAAAAACATTTTAATCATCCTGACTAAACCCAATCCTAGTTTAAATATATCTAATTTAAGCTGGGTAGGGGACTACTAAATCCGCTATAGTCAGAACCACAATTTAAGTTCCCTATTTCCCTCATCCAATGGTTCTACCCTATTTACTTAGAATCCAATGACCCCCATGAGAGGAAAGCCCTCATCATTTTCATTTTCTGTCAAAAATTTCATTTTTTTTATAAAAAAGATGGATCAAGTTGCATCGAGTTGTGTCAAATTAAGTTACATAAAATCTAAGTTGGGTTGGATTAAGTTGACATCAGCATTTTAAAAAGTTCGACAGTTATAATAATTATATATTTAAATAAGAGATTGTTCTAGAGTTGGTAAGTGATCATGATTATCACCATGAACTTGTACTTCAAATTCTAAGAATGTGACAGAAACAGAATATTTGCTAAATTCCCTGACAAACTAATGAACTTCACTTGATATGAATTTAGTGGTACAAGATGGGGTTAAAATAGGCATGTTTTAATGATAAGGAATTATTCAACACAGGGTACAAATATCGTATCGGCCGATATTTATCTATTTTGAAAGAGTGCATTTCGGCTGATATATATCGTTATCGGCCGATATTCACCTTCTCGGTCGATATCGGCTGGAGAGAGAAAAATATCGGCCGATATATAGGCCAATAGCGGTATTTAAACCCCTGATTCAAAGTAGCCTCAAGTTTTGGTCTACATAATCATCGTTCTTTTTTTTTTTTTTTTAATTTTAATAAAGGTTCAATTTATTCACGCAAAAAGAGCAACATGAAAAGCAAAAGTTCTGCCCAAACAAATAAGCAACATGAAAAGCAGAAGTTAAGCCCATACAAGATAGAGTAAGGAAGGCCAAACTAAATAACAAACGGGCCCAAAACAAAAGACCTAGACAGAACAACTCAGACACAGGAAAAATCCAATACCCAGAACGACGAAAAGAATAGACTAACGTTCCATCATTTCTTTTGTCCTAATCCAATATTAGCAGAATTCATATTTGAATTTGTTAAAATTTAATTAGTTGATTGTATTCACACCAATAGTCCTCCTTTATCGTAAGTTTTACTAGTAAAACATGTCCCATTAGAGCAACTTACAAATCAATGTAAAGCCTTGCGCCAGCCCTTATAATGAAGTCCAAAAAAATTTAAAACATAGCAAAAATAGAAAAAGAAAGTTCCCTTTAGATCTAACATCATAGTTGAAAATCCTTGGATGGACAGATGATAGAGAAGGGAAAAAAAAGGTTAAGGAGATCCAACCATGGATTAACCACATGAGAGACCGATATAGCTGGTATTCTAGTAACACCAGTAATTCTTTTGCAAATTCATCTTTGTCCATTTTACTAGTTGGTTTTTTGTTTTCCACACCCAACATTAGAAGAGTTGAATCCAATTATTCAAATCACATGCTTTTAATTATTTGGATCATCAAATCAAATGAAAAATATAATATTCATTCCATCATGCATTAAACATTAATCGCCTTCAACCTGACCACTCAACATGCATGCTGATCCGCTAAATGGCACTAACTGGTCACCCAACTCCCCCTCTTTTAATCATTGTCACAAATCTCGTTCTTGGGATATTAATGGAAATTATTAATAGTGGTATATTTTCAAATTCTCAAATTTCTTTTGGCAATTTAACTGGAAAATCTCTCGGAAAATATAATATTTAAAAATAAATAACAATAAATATAATAAATAATGTAGCCAGAGTTTGAAAATATAAATGATATTTCATAAATAAAAATGTATATTTGGCCTAAGCGCTTTTAACAGTAAAATCTCACGATTTTAACGAGAGTTTACCGTTTCTCGCAATAACAATACGCACGTTTTTAATGGAAATTTACCAGTAAGAACGGCCGACACAATAAACTCACATTTTTAAGAGTTAATCAAAGGCACTACAACCAGTTGGAGTGAAAGGTCATTGCAATCAGCACTCAGTATCACATGTCTAAATATCCAATAGTATCCGATAGATATATAGGTGGGCTAAATGTCCCCACAAAGTACCATCCTCTGTGGGATTAGATCATTCCCCTTAAAAAATTGTTAAAATGGCAAATGAAATGATAAAAGAAACACCCATTTTTCAAAGCAATTAGTGAAAGATACATGAGTTTCCTGAGCGGCTCTCTCTGCTATAACAACTGACATAGCCCAAATTAACTACATATAGCATATGCATGAAGAAGAAAGAACCCTCCACTGCATAACCAAGTGCACAAGTATGAAGCTTTATAATTGAACGAAAGAGAGATCACTCCGAGCTGCAATACCTGAAGCTGCATCCATTTCACCTCAAACTTCACGAACCGACCAGTAGGCCTAAACAAATTCAGCTGTTATTAAGTGGCTCTTGATGGGCAGTGACTGGAGGCCCAGAGGCTATTGTGAACTGAAGTCCTCTTCTCCGCCCCTGTAAGACAAATGCTACTTCTCTTGCTGCTAATGTAGCCGTTTCCTGCTCCACAGAAATTACACAACTGGAATAAGGGGAAGAATATTGACTCAACCTGAACGTCCAACACCCAGTATATGATTGAAAATTGTAACAATTCCCATTTAGTTCCATACACCTAATGTGGCGCACTTTGGGTCATCTATATTTGTGGCGAGTGGTCAGAGATGAAGGGAATTGCAGAGACTATGACCAATAAATCACTTTTATTTTATTACGATAAGCATCTCATGAAAGGCCTACACAATAAACAGCTATAAGTGTGCAATCTTTCATATTACACGACCTTAATTTCAGTGCTTATGATCATTAAACCAAATTGTATTTAATTTACCTGATATAAATTGGGTATTTCCCATCCAGTCATCCAACATAGATTCAGATGGGCTCAACCCTAAGTCAAGGTGGTTAGATTACACAAATATGGTCAAAGTACAAGACTGGATATATAAGTACAAATTATGGTAGTTAACAGTAGGCGGGTGGGTCATAGGAGAATTTTTTTTGGAAATTAACAGAACCTTCCACTAAAAGGTTCCTGCTATTGAGGCTAAAGATCACCACAAGCAAAAACTTTCTTCACCGTCATCATAACCACATTAACAAAAAGTGATCAAAACCAACAATCCTCCTGGTCACCTGACAGCATACTTACAATGTGAGTAAACATATTACCAACAGTTCCCCATATTAATAGTGAAGAAAAGGGGAAAACTAAACAATGCTGAGGAACTAATTGTGCTATAATAAGAAGTTGACTAACTTGTCTTTGCCTTCGACGCTGCAAGATACTGATAGCCCAGGCCATGGTATAGATTGGTAATAGGAACCCAATAGCCCTCACCATGAAAAGCTGTTCATAGTTGAGAAGAGGTAATCAGTCTTCTTTGAGTAAGAGGTTTTATGCCAAATACAACATGACCAAATAAAGATAGACAAATATTGTGCACTGAAAAATGAATTCAAAGTTCACTTACAGATAAAAATGTTGAGGCATCATCATCACCATCATCATTGGTCACAGGCAATGCATGTCTCAAGAGTAGAAGGGCCATCAACTACAACAAAAACAAAGACTCTTAGAAAATGAGATAATAACAGAAGCTATAAAAAAATACTGATCACCAAATTAAAATGTATATTCTTTTCTAATGTAAATGTCAGTTAAGTATCCAAAGATTTGTCAAAAGGGCTTACAATTAGAGCAGCAGAACGACAAAAAGCAGCACCTCTGGCATTTGTGGCAGCATACTCATCATAGTTGGCTTCCAAAAAATGGCGTTCAGCAGCTGCCATTGCCAAGAGCCTGCTATCATACAAATCTAAAGGAGTGCCTGATACAGCCCAACCTCCACTGCATTACCAGCAGAAAGAAACCATGAGATGCAAGCCGATGATGATTTTTTTCTTCTTTCCTTTTAGTCATTGTTATGAAGCCAAATTTTGTTAATGTTAAACCTCCATGAGATCAATAATCAAAGATTACATGCCATCATAAGGCACCAAATAAAAAAGTTATGTCATCCAATGTGTAAAAGACAAAAATAACTTACCTGATATCAATGGTAGTTTCCTCAGTGACAGGTTCTGGGGTTGGAGCAGTATAACCAGGCTTGTATGGCTGAAAACAGTGAAAAAAAAAACATATTATATCTGTCATAAACATTAAAGTAGGCTCCGATTTCAAATATTAGCAATAATAATGTATTATCCACTCATTTTAGAAGCAAGTATGTGCATCTAAGCATTGCTTTCATTTCAGTTACATTGTTCTAGAACTTCCTCATAATGTATTATCCACTCCTTTTAGAAGCAATACAAGACCAATTATGGGTACAAGTACAATCTGTTGAATAATTTAATGTTCTGCACAAAGTTTTTCACTCTGTGTTGTCCTAGTCTTTAGGAGTCTGGTATTCTGTTTGTGCAGAACATGGTTATGTTGCTCTAGTCTTTAGGATTATGGTTCATGTTACCTAGGCTTTAGAAAGTTAGTTTTGCACGTGAGTACTTATGTTATTTCTATTGTGTACTAGCCTATATAAAGGCTGCAGTGCTCTAAATAAATTGTGTTCTCTCTTTTACACTTTTGTCTTCTTTTATTTTTATCAGTGTTATCAGAGCCAGGTTAAAGGAGAGAAAGAGAACAACAGTGCACAAATGGCCTCTGAAAACTTTGTGCAGCCGGCCATTCCACGTTTTGATAGTCACTATGACCAGTGGAGCATGCTGATGGAGAATTTTTTTGAGGTCTAAAGAGTACTGGCATGTCGTTGAATCTGGTGTAGCAGCACCTGCAGCTGGCGTGGTACTCACAGATGCACAAAAAACAAAGCTTGAATGACTGAAGTTAAAAGATTTGAAGGCTAAAAATTACTTGTTCCAGGCCATTGATCGATCTATCCTGGAAACAATTCTAAGCAAAGACACTTCCAAGGATATATGGGATTCACTGAAGAAAAAATATCAAGGGTCATCAAGAGTGAAGCGTGTACAGCTTCAAGCCTTGAGAAGGGATTTTGAGACTCTGCAGATGAAAGATGGTGAAGTTGTTGACAACTATTGTGCAAGAACTATGGGGATAGCAAACAAAATGTGATTCCATGGTGAAAAGATGGAAGATGTTGTCATTATTGAGAAAATACTGCGTTCCTTGGCACCAAAATTTGATTATGTTGTCTACTCAATTGAAGAATCCAAGGATATAGATGCACTCTTCCTTGATGAACTCCAGAGCTCCTTATTGGTCCATGAACAGAAGATGAACCGAAATTCAATTGTAGAGGAGCAAGCTTTAAAGGCTTTTACCTTTACTCATTTGGCAAATGATCGAGGTAGAGGTAGAGGAAGGGGAGATCAAGGCAATAGAGATGGCAGCAACAGCAGACATCATCAAAATGATGATCAATTTGAAGGAAGAGGCAGAGGACGGGGTCAACAATTTGACAAATCCAAGGTAGAGTGTTTTAGATGTCATAAACTCGGTCATTATCGTTCCGAATGTTATACTAAACTGCCTAACGACAAAGAAAAGGGAGAGAAATTGAATTTTACAGAAAATAAGGAAGTAGAAACTTTGTTGATGACTGTGCAAGTCAATGAAGAACCTGAGTTAGATGTGTGGTATGTGAATACAGGCTACAGCAACCACATGTGTGGAAGTAAGTCTTTTTTTTCTTACTTAAATGAAGGCTTTTGTTCTACAATGAGTTTTGGTGATTGTTCTACTGTGAATGTAATGGGAAAGGGTGATATTGATATTAGAACCAAGAATGGTTTTGTAGAATCAATTTCAAATGTGTTTTTTGTTCCTGACTTGAAAAGTAATTTGTTAAGTGCTGGTCAATTGCAAGAAAAGGGTTATGTAATAACTATTCAGAAGGGTACCTGTGAGATATATGATCCCTCTAGCGGAGCTATTGCTGTTATTTAAATAAGTTTAAACAGGTTGTTTCCATTGAAGATCGAAAATGCTCAACCTTGCTTAATGACTGAAGTGAAAGACCCTTCATGGCTTTGGCATTTTCGCTATGGCCACTTGAAATTTGGTGGATTAAAGACTCTCCAACAGGAAAATATGGTGACATGACTTCAAAAAATTGGTATTTATTCTCAAGTCTGTGAAGAATGTGTTGTTGGCAAACAACATCGTTCTCAATTCCCTCAAGGAAAGTCATGGAGAGCAAAAAATGTTCTGGAGCTGATTCATTCTCACATTTGTGGGCCGATAAAACCATCGTCTAATGGGGGTAAAAGATACTTAATTACCTTTATACAATAAAAAATTGAATTTTTTTTTGCAGGAGAAATCAAAAGCTTTTAGTGCATTTAAAAGCTTCAAAGTGCATGTTGAAAATGAAACAGGAAAAGCCATTAAAACTCTCCGTACTGATCGTGGTGGAGAATACTGCTCAAAAGAATTTAAAGTTTTTTGTGATAATCAAGGTATTCGAAGGGAACTCACAGCCATTTATACACCGCAGCAGAATGGTGTATTAGAGAGGAAAAATAGAACTATCCTCGAGGGAAAATTTCAAAGAGTTTTTGGCCAGAAGCAGTGAATTTGAGCATTCATGAGTTGAACAAAAGTCCTACCTTTTCTGTTCAGAACATGACACTTGAGGAGGCTTGGAGTGGGCAAAAACCAGTTGTAGATCACTTCAGAATTTTCGGTTGCATTGCTTATGCACATGTCCCAGATGCAAAACGATAGAAACTCGATGATAAAGGTGAAAATTGTCATTCTCGACGTAAGTGAATCTTCCAAAGCGTACAAATTGTTTAATCCACTCACGAAGAAGATAGTGACCAACAGAGATGTGGTTTTTTATGAGGAAAACACTTAGAATTGGAGTAAAAATTGTACAAGGCAGTAGTCTATTCTAGCCTTTTCTGATGGAGAAAACAAAGAAGAGAGGCAACAACCCCTACAACAACAAATTCCAACAGCTGAAACTTCACCAACAGCAGTAGAATCTACTAATGCAGCAGCTGAATCACACCTTCGTCGTAGTCGAAAGAGGCCCGCATGGATGACAGATTATGAGGTAACCGGAATTGACCAAACTGAAGATCCAATCACTTACTTTGCTTTATTTTCAGATTGTGATCCTATAATTTTTTGAAAGTGTTGTCAAAGAATCAAAATGGCGGAAGGTGATGGATGATAAAATTGCAGCCATTGAAAGAAATGATACAAAACTAAAGGAGAATGGTGAAGTTGACAAGTATAAGGCATGATTGGTGGCTAAGGGATACAAGCAAGAGTTTGGAGTTGACTATAAAGAGGTTTTTACTCCAGTTGCAAGGCATGATACAATCAGATTGGTGATCGCATTGGCAGCACAGAATTCATGGTCTATCTTCCAGTTGGATGTCAAATCGGCATTTTTGCAAGGAAACTTGGAGGAACAGGTATTCGTTGATCAACCTCCCGTTATATTAAGATTGGAAATGAACATAAAGTGTATAGATTAAAGAAAGCTCTTTATGGATTAAAACAAGCCCCACGGACTTGGTATAGTCGCATTGAGGCTTATTTTTTGAAAAAAAGGTTTTCAAGAATGTTCATATGAGCACACACTTTTTGTTAAAGTTGGAGATGGAGGGAAAATGCTCATTGTCTGCTTATATGTAGACGATCTTATATTTACTGGCAATGATAGTGTCATGTTTGAAGATTTTGAGAGGTATATGATGGTTGAATTTGACATGTCAGATCTTGGTATGATGCATTACTTTCTTGGAATCGAAGTGACACAGTCTGCTACTGAAATCTTTATTTCTCAAAAGAAGTTTGTGCGAGAAATATTGGACAGGTTTCAGATGATGGATTGTAATCCTGTAAGTACTCCAAATGAATTTGGCTTGTAGCTAAACAAAGATCATGAAGGAAAGAAGCTAGACAACACAGTCTATAAGCAAATTGTGGGTAGTTTGATGTATTTAACTGCAACAAGACCAGACATAATGCATTCTGTGAGTCTAATCAGTAGATATATGGAGAATCCAACTGAGCTGCATCTTTTAGCTACCAAAAGAATCTTTCGTTACTTGCAAGGAACTAAAGATTTTGGATTGTTCTACAAGAAGGGTAAAAGGTCAGATTTGATTGGGTTTACTGACAGTGATTATGCAGGAGATCAAGATGATAGGAAGAGTACCTCGTGTTATGTTTTTATGCTGGGCTCAGGGGTTGTTTCGTGGTCATCTAAGAAGCAATCAATCGTCACTTTATCAACCACTGAAGCTGAATTTGTTGCTGCAACAGCTTGTGCTTATCAATCTATCTGGTTGAAGAAATTTCTTGAAGAGCTGCATTTTAAGCAAGTGGGAGCTACTACAATTTTTTGTAACAGTAGCTTAGCCATCAAACTCTCCAAAAATCTTGTGCTACATGGAAGAAGCAAGCATATTGATGTGAAGTATTATTTTTTAAGAGATCTCAGCAATGATGGAGCAATTGATCTGAAGTATTGCAGACGTGAAGCTCAGTTGGCTGATATATTCACTAAACCTCTCAGACTTCTTCCCTTCCACAAGTTGAGAAGGTTGCTGGGTTTTTGCACTTTGACGAATTCTGCTTGAAGAAAGTGTTGCATAATTAAACTAAAGTGGAAAAGCTTTCAGTTTAAGGGAGGGATTGTTGAATAATTTAATGTTCTGCACAAAGTTTTTCACTCTGTGTTGTCCTAGTCTTTAGGAGTCTGGTATTCTGTTTCTGCAGAATATGGTTATGTTGCCTTAGTCTTTAGGATTATGGTTCATGTTACGTAGGCTTTAGGAAGTTGGTTTTGCACGTTAGTGCTTATGTTATTTCTGTTGTGTACTTGCCTACATAAAGGCTGCAGTGTTCTAAATAAATTGTGTTCTTTCTCTTGTTCTCTCTTTTACACTTGTCTTCTTTTATTGTTGTCACAATCTTCAATAAACTTGGAAAACTAAGCAAAAAAAGTTCATAATCCATCATTCAGGTAGAAAATAAACAAAAAAGGGCTATGCTCTGTGATAGGGTAAAATTGACAACAAAAACACAACCAAAAGAACTAATGGACTCACCTCGCGACAGATCTCACATGTTATGTCTTTCTTCTCATCGCACCATCGTTGCACACATTTCCTGTGAGCAAACTGAAAACAATAATTGTCTTCAGCTCAGTCTAAACAAAAATATCTCTAGAAATGAAAAAACGAAAAAAAAAAAAACTCAGGGTGGACAAGGGATCAGTAACTTCCAAAGAAATGCTAAATCACTAGAAACCATAGCACATAGAAAGTACAAATAGATTCTAAGATTTGAAATTCTTTCAAGAGAACTAAGTAGAATGTGAGATGTAGACCTACCTTCAAACTGCCACTACAAGCACAGGGTGTCTCCAAGTTGTCGGCATGGTCTTCCTCCTGGCAAATGCGACATTCTACCATTTGGATGAGCGGTTGTTCTTCCTCAGATACCAAAGGTTCCTCATGGCCAACCAGATGCCTGGATGAGAAACTAGAGCTGGATGGAACTGCAACATGGTTAGAGGAACCTTCTCCAAAAGACTTTGGAGCCTCAGATTGCTGTATGGGCTCTAAGATTGCAGGTGTAATGAGGCGGTCAACATACAAAACCAGATGATCTCCCATTCCTTTACAAAGAATCTATGCCCAAGTATGAATCACGTCACTTCAATTCTAAACAATGTAATGGTACAAAGAGTGAATGCCTCTCAAAAACCCAATTTGTTGGATGACAAGATTCGACTTCCTACAGAAAGGGAGGAAAAAAAAGGTCTTTTCCATACAAGCAATCAAAGAAAAGCTTTCAAATGAAAGTAATGATATTCCTTGAATAAAGATGTTAAAATTATTATGGTGTTCTGTATTCTGTGGTTGACGCGGGCCATATTGGCCAAGGGGGAGGGGAGGCGGAGGCCCGCTCTCAATCTCCGGTCAAAGGTAAAGCACCGGGACAGGGGCATTATTTGTAATTTTGTAGCTATACGAATTTATGTACGTGGAGAGTGACCAGTGTTTTTAAAACTCGCTCTTTTCAATGGTTTAATTCTAATTTATATTTTATATAAATTAATTATTTTTAAATTTTCAAAAAAAAATTAACGACTTAATGTTTAAAAAATAAGGCACTTGACTCTCAAAAGTTTGTTATGTTAAATTATTAGATTATTTTGAGATTTATAATTATAATCAATATTAAGAATATATTTTTATGAAAATATGATTGTTGATTTTTATGTTTTATATTTGATATTTTAGTATTAATTAATTAATTTTAAGTATGATACCATATTGATCTCCATAAATTTTACTGAATTGCACTCTCATCAACCAACTTTTTCTTAAAACAATCTGATTCAAAGAGAAATTTTTAAAATATTGAGAAAGACATGAAGAACACATCATTTGTGATCCTAATATCGAAAATATTAAAATTGCTTTCATTTTATATGAACACGAGCATACTACATACATAATAATGAAAATCTTATGTATTTATAGAAACTAATTTACCAAAAATTTCACCTAAACACCAACCATCCAAATTCCTTATCGAGTGCTGCAAGCCCAATAGCGACGAGTCAAAGAAAATTCAAATTCCAATAAGAAAGAATAATAAAGAATCCTCCTCTGAACAAAATTCTCAAAACTTGATGAAATATTCATAAAAAAAAAAAAAATATATACCAAGCATTCGAAGGCCAAAAACGTTAAAAAGGAAAATAAACAAAGATGGGCATGAAATTTTAAAAGGAAAATAATAATAAATGCATAAAAGAAAGCCCTAGATCAGATTGAGATGGAAGCATTAAATGAGAATCTCAAACAAAATGCGAAAAGAAGAATTAAAATTGATTACCTGAAAAAATAAAAGTTTTGGTGGAAAACTTCTCTCCTCTCTTCAATGGCATTGCGTGAAGGAGAGGAGAGGAGAGCATTGTAAATGAAGAGACGCCAATTGGTACTTTTTTTATTTCCAGAAGTTGCAGTAATTTAGTATGTTGCCATGTCATTATATGTGTGCACAACCAACGGATAATCATTAATTAACCCTTTCCGTTATTTTTCTACAAAAAGAAATAATGATAGACCCTCAACGGGTCGGGTCGAGTCTGATCCGATGATGTTTCTTTAGGATTACATCTTAATTACTTCAAATCTATTTTAGATTTGAGTCTACTTCAAATTTTTTTTTAACAAATTAAGTTACTTCAAATCTTTTTTAGGTTTTGATTGAGTTACCTGAATTTTCTAATGAAATTCATATTAACATGAGTAAATCGAATTCAAAACCTCACTTGCATTTTGATTGCTGGGCCAATCCATTGCATCCTTAAAATTATGGTTTTTGAATTTTAGTAAACCCAATTTTTTTTTGGCCTAATTCATCCCGTGCAGTCTTTTCAAATGAATCTAATCTATAGGAGAATTGAATAACATAAATATATTCTTAAATGGTATATTTTGTACATATTAGTGGACCCAGTCATATTCTTTTATTTAAAATCATGTGCCACCACATCAACCATTATATCTCCTATTTTTTTAGGCGCCCCATTTGAACACCCTCTTTTTCTGCCACGGAACACCCTTTTCAAATTTTATGTGAAAATTACCATTTTATCCTTCTACTAAAAATACTTCGAACCATTAATCAATGCAATTTTCACATCCTTCGAACCATCGAATCGTTCTAAGGATTATAAAGATCCTTCCAATAATGCTACTTTTTAAAAATTTAAACTGTAATTTTTTTTAAAAAAAAATTATAAGTTATTTTTTAAGCACTATATATTTTCAAAATTTCTCAAATTAAATATCCGGACTAATTACGATAGCTTGATAAAAATACTTTAAGAATTAAGGTCTTTTGACACTCTCAAATGTGTTTTACAAATAAAGGTATCACTCAGCTGCGTGGAAAATACATTTGAGAGTGACAAAAGACCTTGAAGTCTTAAAGTACTTTTATCATGTTATCGTAATTATTCCAAAAATTCAATTTGAATTTTTTTAAAAATACACAGTGCTTAGAAAATAACTGTCTATATCGTCGATATTTCCTTTAAAACTTTAAAGTTATCTTTTAAACACTATATATTTCCAAAATTTCTCAAATTAAATATTTGGACTAATTACGATAACATGATAAAAATACTTTAAGACTTTAAGGGTTTTTATCACTCCCAAATGCATTTTCCATAAAATTAAAAGCTAATCTTTAAAATTAGAAAGCCAAAATGTACAAGCATTTGAAGCAACTGTCCATAAAATTAGAAAGCTAGAAGCCGACAATCAATCATTTCAAGTCACTCTAAACTTTAGAGCAATTTTACAAGCATGACCGAAGATGGAGAAAAGCAGAAGCATTGAGATAATTACATGGTGAAGTAGGAAGACAGTCATGAGTAGTAATCAACAAGGATTATCTGAAGGATCTTTCTCAGAATCCTCCCTAGCGCTGCGACGGCTCCGGAGTTTGAGTGATGACGATGCGTCGGTGATGGCATGAAGCGGCTTATCCGTGAAACGTATGAACTTGTAGGCAAAGGCCCCCAACAGAGTTCCAGCAAATGGACCCAATATATACACCCAAATTGCCTCGTATCTCTCGCTTGCAAGGGCAGGGCCTATTGTTCTTGCTGGGTTCATGGATCCTCCAGATACAGGCCTGATAAAACCGCATTTCCACAATCATGTCCACTTCTTTTTTCAGTTAAATCCTCACCTTTTCTTTCTTTCTTTCTTTCTTATAGGTCAATACTATAATCATAATTAATAACCTTTGAAAAATCCATGTATATCAACCAGGTATTTTGATTATATTATCCCACTAATGTCTTTTGTACTGGACAATATATAACCAACATACCAAAACTAACATGTTGAAAAACAAAGAGCCCATCAAATATCAGTCAATATTTTGATCCGCCCCAATATTTAGTCAATATTTTAAATTTTTTTTTTTTTTAATTTTAAATTTTAAATTTCATCAAATGTATAAGTGAAGATTCAAAACTTCCGGTATTATCATCTATGTCCTCTTTCTGTTGATTAGGAGAAAAAAGGGTGAATTTGGGTGCATAAGAAATTGCCACCAAGTTGGCTTACCCGGCGAAGATTGAAGTTATGCAGACAGCCGAACCGACGGCCATCCCTGCCAGCTCTCCTATCTGCCAAAACACCAAAACACCAAAAACGCAAGTGAGAAAGCCGTGCACATTCATGGAGACAAGAGAGGGTCTCAGAAGATTACAGCTTTGGTATCGGTTGCAACCGCACACGTGACGAACATCATATTAAATGTAATGACGATCTCCATGACAAGGGATTGAGCAGCCGTTCCTGAAGGAGTTGTAGTCCCTATATCACTCACTGGCTCCAGCAGCTTGCGAAGTGTGAAGGAGGCAACAATCGCTCCTGTTAACTGAGCTGCCCAATAGAATGGAACCTGCAATATTTTTAAAAAGTTAAAATAAAAACAAATTATTTACTTCCTTTGTTGTTGTTTTTTTCTTTCTTGCTTTTAATCTTCTCTTTATTTGCCAAGCCCGAGTTTTAATCTACATATTCGACTTTCAACTGAGCCTTGTCCGATTCTTTACTGAGTCTAATTTAGATATGCTTAGAAGTCACTGAAGTCAAGATGTAAGCCAACTGAGAAAAATACAACTGGCAAAAGGACACTCAACAAGTAAATTTTTAATAATAAAAAAAAATGATCCATGTAAATAGGTATTTAAAAAATGAAAGTTCGACAATCCAATTTTGGGATTTGTCGTGAATGTCGATTTTAGTGTATTTTCCTACTCTCAAGTGGTTGAACTTAATTAAATCAAATTGTAATAAGAAATGATTTAATTAATAGTTCAACTTTTAGAACATTAATTTGGACCGATCTTAGAAATCAATAATTAAATGAAGTTTATTGGACATATTCTCGCCTTTGATTCCCTTCTATATCTCTATCCACCAATTTTAGCTTTGCAAACTCTTTTTTTAGTTCGATCCGAGTCATAGACTTTGGAGTTGTTTGAGGCCCAGCCAGGCTGTGATGATGTTACTGAGTATCAATCATGGAAAAGGATTTTGGTAATTAGTACTGAGATTGTTATGCATTCATGTAAGTGATTAGATATTCTTTAATAAAAGAATACACAATTTGAGTGTAGATAATGTAAATTATTTAAGGAAAATGGCCTGCCGACCTGTATCCATGGAAAATGCCTTGCGGCGGCAAAAGCAAAGGTCACCGCCGGATTCATATGTGCACCAGAAATGTGCCCAACTGCATATATCATTACAGTCACTATAAGCCCCCCTGCAATTGAAGCACCAAGCTTTGAAAGGGCCTGCTCATCCTTCAGACTCAATGCAGCGGCACCACATGTCACAAAAACCAACAGAAATGTAGATATTAACTCCGAAACAACCTGCAAAAAGAAAGTAGCATCACTATTTTTAACTCAAAAGACTACACTATCACAATTATATGTAGTGTCTTCTATTGTATTCTCACTATTCTTTAAACTAAATATACATCAAGAATAAAATAAAAGAAAAGTGAAAAATATAAATAACCCTAACCAATCTCTTGCTCAGTGTATAACAGGAAGAAAGATGGTTTCTATAGAACTAAAAGATGATTGCGAACTCATTAGATTTTGAATCTTCTCAATAGAGAGAAGTCTGTAAGTCCATAATAATACTAATAATTATAATTCAGTAAAGAGAAGAAAAGTCCCACAAGTCTACGCTATTGGAATTTCATAAAAGAGTAATGAAAATCTGGCAATCATTTCAATTCAATACGAAAAAAAAAAAAAAAACACCGGTCACCTGTGGGGCATAAAATATCAAATTTACACAGTACATGCGAACTCATAAAAATGTTTAAAAACAAAAGAGTGTCATTTGATTCATTGGAGCGTAACCTGAGATACTAGCTTGCATGATTACAATCCCAAGAGAAATGAAATGAAATGAAAGGGAAGGCAAAAAAAAATATAGAACGATAGAGAATAAAGTAGCACCAAAATAGAGTGACAATACCTAGACAATAGGTTAGGAAGTTAGCAGAGCAGGGAGGAAAAAGAAAAGAAAAGAAAGGGCAGAGAAATGGTGAAACCTTTCTGAAGAGTCTAGGTGGGAGAGACTCTTTGAATTTCTGAAATAGGCTTGGTAATAGGCTTGGTAATTTGCTTGGTTCTGGGCTTGGTGAAATTCTCTCTGGAGTCTCTAGGCTATGGATGGTGTTGGCCCAGCGATTTGAACCCATTCTCCTCTCTTGAAAACTCTAGAACTTGACAATATGGAAGGGATGTACTCAAACTCCAATGCTTAAGACGCAGCAACCTCTTGCTTGCTTTAAATAACCCTTGTCACCTCCGTTTGCTCTCTCTCTCTCAGTCTCTCTCTCTCTAACACGCGCTTAGACTTTTTAATGATGATTAAAAAAAAGGCATGCAACCTTTCGCTTATGGGTCCCTCATGCTCTGAGATTTATCAATGATATGATCTTTTTTATCTATTTGGGATTATTTCCTGAACCACTTGTATTAGTAACAAACTATTAATATTGGCATATCTTTCTATGAAAGGCAGAAGCTGGTAGAAACCCACGTGGATCACCAGCCAAATTTTTTACCTAACTACGAGATTAAGCGGTCCTTCTGATCAATTTACTATCCTCAAATGCCCGATTAAGATTGAAATCAACAGCAATCCAAACTATATAGGTGAGTCCGAATATTTCAGATCCAAACCGTATAGCTCTGGCCCTGCACAATATCGCTCCTGAAAGAGTAGTGCAAGTGGAGGCCCTACCGTTTATTAGTCATATTGGAGGGACTAGGCGATGGTCTAGTTGACCTAATTATGTAAATCTCCTTAGGAATTACAATTTTAATATTGGCTATAAGGCCGTGAATGAATATTTCTAATTTCACTGGTAGGGAACGGTCAATGATTCATATTCAAACTTGAAACTTGGAAGAAGAAGAGAGACGGGCAGGATTTTGGAGTAGGCATACATCTCGTATCACGCCGGCCCGGTTGACGTGCCATCCACTTTGAGGCATGAGCAAGCTGGTGAACCATTTCTTAGATAAAACAAGGCAAAAAAGTAATAACACTAACTTATTCAATTACTCTAGCTACAGAATGAATGGACATATTCTTAGAAGGTGCTTCTTTCTCTTTCATGAGATTTTTTAGATGAGGTCAAATTATGAAAAAAAAACACCAAATTTGATGATAATTTTAGAGATTAATCATATTAATTTGATCATTGTAATTTTTAACATCATAAATTCAGATTTTGTTAATAATTATAAGGAACAGTAGTGTCTAAATGCAGAAGTTTAGATTTTCTTTTTTTGTTTGTGTATGTCGGTAGCATGATGAGAAAATGGACTGTTGAAATCGTAGAAATCCAAAATCCAAAAGAAGTGAAAGGAGGGTTAGTGACAGTATGGAGCATGAATTAATCATGAGAATACAAAGTCAACCGGACAGAATTGATCACAGGACACGACGTATGAATGAACCGACCACATTAAAAAAGAATGTATTTCATCATTTCTTTGGGAAAAATTCAAGAGTAATGTGGAACTTTAGTGGATATTGGGTATCAATTGGGTTCATTTATAATTTTCCACTCGTCTGCTAAATTGTTCCTTTGCATAAAAAAAAAAAAAAAAAAAAATACCTTCTAGCATGAGCTCTTTGCTAAAATTAACTCTTTAAATGAGATTAGGTTTTATGTTAGTGCACCCATGTACATTTGATCTTATCCAAAACCTACCAAATATTACCAAGATAATTTGGTAAATCACCAGCCAAGAAATCAGTAGTAACGCCCATTATTCTTGTTATAACTTTGTGAAGCAGTCCTACCCACAGACCTGTCTCTATAAAGTGCTATTTAAAGCCATGACTGCAAAAATCAGAGAAACGGGAATAGAGTCTTTCCTGATTCATTACTTTGGCATGAATTGCTGTGAGGCTATATATCATATTATTATATTGCATACTTTTGTATCCTAGTTTGAATTGATTTTAAACTCATGCCTCAAATAATTTTAGCAAGAAAATATTAATGATGATTATGATGATGGTATAATTATAGCAAGACAAAGTCAGTCTATAGATTCATATGGGTTTTAAATTGGATCATTCAATTAATTATTATTCATTGGTGGAAAATTTGGTGTGTCGATTCAAATTCATCTGGCTTTTCATGAAGGTTCATCAGTAACTGATGGAATCATTTAGTAGTTTCATTTGAACACGATTTAGTAGGATTTTTTGAGTGAACTCGAAATTCTAATTTGTATTAATCCTTTTAATAGGTCAATCAGAGTGATTTAGTGGGTCCATTTTAGCAGAATACTAAATGATCCACTAGTTAGAATATATGTGAACCTTTTTTATCGAATACATTTGAATCTGGAAAGAATCACATGTTGGGTCCATTTCTGTATCATGCAAACCAGTTAACTAACTGCAAAGTGGATGCAATATGGATATTAA
The DNA here is from genome assembly GCA_022113865.1 of Chimonanthus praecox. NCBI lineage: Eukaryota > Viridiplantae > Streptophyta > Magnoliopsida > Laurales > Calycanthaceae > Chimonanthus > Chimonanthus praecox. Next base: position 58,371,648 of record CM039093.1, read on the forward strand.
TATGAAGTATTCATTTTTTTATCAGTAGCTGACAAACTCGCATGTGGATGCCAATTTGCTTGCGAAAAGTAAGCTTAGGTTGATATTGGCGAGATTTCGAAGATCCTTCATTATAGCATTTTTTATTCCTTTTGGAAACCTCTCTTTTAGAAAAATCTTCTGTATTTTCCTTTTATTTAAAAATTGATGAATTTGTTTTGAGAAAGAAGAGTTAAATTCAGTTTGGGTTTGTAATTTGAGAAAGAAATATGTATCTTTTTTATATTAATGGTACTTAGTCGATTGTTGTTCAGTGGATGTAGGAATCAGTCGAACCAAATAAAATTTATTCGATTCAAAAAGGTTAGAATGCTGGTTCCACCAAAGACTGCATACCCACAAATTTCAAGTACGATGGCATTCAAGTATGTTCTCTTTGAGGATCAAAACAAGAGAATGATAAGAAGAAGAAGAATGAGGAGAAGATAAAAGAAGACAGGAGAGAGCAACAGTGTCTTTGATTGGCAATGTATCTGTACCCAAGAGCTTTTATTTTCTTTTCTTTTATAGAACATGTTGAGTCATGACTCACGGACCCGCGTTTTACCACTCTTTTTCGAGACACCTGAGTTGGTATTTGTAAGTGTAATTAGAGGGACCCAAGCAAGAAACAGTGGATTTAATTTAATTAATAAAGAAGAGCACCGGATGAGGAGCATTCAGTGACAATGATTGGAACCCAACACCGGATGAGGAGCATGTACTGAGTTACAGCCTTACAGGATAGGATCAACAACTGAAGGAAGGTAGGATTTTTTTAGGCTCACAATCAGCTCTAAAGGGATCGATCAAATGACCGTGAGCTTATTAGGAAACTTCGTTACGAGTGAGTCAAATGTGAAAGTCTGAAATGAATGAATGAATGATACTTGTTTTCAAGCGATTAGACCACCTATCTTTGCAAAAGAGTGAGTTGTTTATTAGAAAAGAGTAGTTGCTTTCCAGCTTTGTTTAGAAATAAATAAACACCAAACACATTAAAGAAGAAGAAAGAAATTTGATTGATGGTTGTTCGATGCAGTGGGCTCAAGACAGTAAAAGTAAGCCATTTAATTAACACTTTGGTTTTTATTTGCAGGCACACGCTGCTTGGAGTAAGCTGCTTAAGGTACAGTGTACAAGGTTATAAAAAGAGGAGAATTTACCAAATTTATTTTTATATTTCAAACTTAATTTTTTTTTTTTGAAATGGTTGATATAATAGATAATTAGGGGCACCAAAGGTGCAAATATAAAGACAGAAAGCAAATAAACAAGTTACAAAGGGAACAAAAACCAGTAAAACATCAGTTTCGATCAACACACTCTTTCCAAGAGCGTAAAATGTCCGGCATGAAAATGTTCCGAAAGACCTGTAAAGAAACAGCCCAAGAAGCAGACTTAGAAAGAGCTCGATGACCAACCGCCGTACTGGATTTCAAGAATTTCAAACTTAAAATTGATGACATAAATAAATTAGAGGATGATAAATATACTAACGTCAATTTGGTTTTGTTATTAAAATACATACACAACACCCACACACATTCACCGTCCATACAGATTACAGAATAAGGTCCACTGCACACCATATTTAAATTTTTTAATCATAATAACATGTTTTGGGTCCCAGTTTTCAAAATTTTAAAACCAGAAGTATAGTATAGTTTTGTTGTGTAGAGTGTAGACCTCAATATAATTAAGCACATTTCCAATGATGCCAACAATGAAGCTGACTATTTGTTAAATATCTGAATTTAATAATACCACAGACGCAACTCCTACTCGTCACTTCATAGTCTATATATCTTCTTACAGTCATTATTAACAAGGATAAAAAAAATTATATATATATAATGAATGGTTGTAAGATTCATGATCTTTATTGATCATACCTAGACCATCAGTTATGTGGTTGTACAATTTTGGATCCTTATTTAAGTAAATATGGAGTTGTTAACCAAACGTGGTGTAGCTACTGCTGCTGCTACTCACCATCATGCATACGTGTACATGTGCGTGTTGTAGAGATTTTAGTTTATTTGACAAGCTAGAGAATTAAGAAGTTGGATAGTAGGACCGAGTAAAGTGATGCGACTTTTTAGGTGATCTCACTCAAATTCATTAAAGATTTGTTAATGCTCGTTAACACTAAGGGCAACCGTGTGGGAGTGGCTATACATGGCTGGCTATGTCATTAAATGTATTCAGTTATATAATTAAATAATATATTTTTTGATAACATGGCTGGCTATAATTTTTAGCTAGCCTCGTCACACGATAAAGTGTTAACTAGAATGGCTATTTTTTAATATTTTATTATTATTTTTTTATGTATATTTTTTTAATAAATTTAAAAGAAAATAAATATAAAGACATTATATATTTTTTCACAAGTAATTAAATAAATTAACAAAACATATATATTTTCTCACAAGTAATTAAATAAATTAAAAAACATACATATTCTCTCACAAGAAATTAAATAAATTAAAAAGACATACATATTTGTGATGCTAGAAATAAATAAATTAAAAAGACATTACATACTCTAGTATAAATAAAAATACATTACATATGATTGTCATCTTGAGTTAATTTATTTATGATTGCATTTTGTGGAATAATTTTGGTAATGAAGAAGTTTAAAGAGAATATTTTTAAAAATATAATTTTTCATATTGTTTACGATGAATAAAATATTATTTTTAATATTTTTGTTTCTCAATAGCTATAATTTTAATTTTTTGTACAGAATGATTTTAATTTTTTGTTTCTCATATATTTTGTTTACAAATGTAAAGGAAAAAAAAAATCAAAAGGTAAAGAGTTATTTTTTATTTTTTGTATAAAAAATAAAATATTAAAGTAAAGAAAAAAATAATTATTTGCCCTAATAAACAAATTATACCCAAAAACAAAACAAAAAATCCAAAATAATCAAATAGATAAATAAAAAGAGAAAATCAAAAAAATCAAAAACTATATACAAGTTATATAATATATATATATATATATATATATAAAAGAGGAGAGAGAGAGAAATGGCTGACTACATGTATGTTATCTGTAGCCAGCCATTTAACAAAAAATGGTATGAGCCCTACAAATGACTAACCCTATATGATTCAAATAAGGTGGCCATATGTCCAGCTACACCGGTTGCCCTAAATAATACTACTTTTGCTTATGCATTACTAATCCCACCGAGTACTTTTCTGCTGGGAACTCATTGCGTAATTCGTACCATACTTGGTTTGATCGATTTAAAAGGCCTTAACACCTCGTAAAGCTAACTGCATTAAAAGACTTAAAAAGAAAAAAATAGGGAAGTGATTTGTGCACCCCTCATTTTACCCATGGTGCACTCCTTCAATTTTTTTTTCCAATTTTGCCCTCCACCCACCTTTTCTCCATTTCCGTCATTTTTTAGGTGAGGGGCAAAATTGAAAAAAACAATTGAAGGAGTGCACCATGGGTAAAAGGGGGGGGTGCACAAATCATTTCCCAAAAAATAACTCATCTCAAAAGACCAACTCGTTTGGGACTTCCTCTCTCACATTCTTTTCCATCTCAGTCCCAAGCAATTAAATTTAAATAATTAATCATTGAGATTATTAAATTATTCAAAATGATATTCATCAAATTATACAAACTCTTAATATTTTTATGTGTGATATTCAATCACATGGTGAGAATGCATCCAGTAGACATTAAATCATGTTAAACTTAATTGGCCAATAACTGTGAAAAATTGTATGTTTCAGTTTAAGTTTAGATAAAAAAAATTGACTGCAATATGAAACAATTAGTAATTTTTTTAGAAATTCAGCTGATATTTGTGAAAATTGCATATTTCAGTTTTAGGCCATACATTTTTGGTTAAAATTTTAAAAACATTTTTGGTTAAAATCTAAACTTTCAATTTGACAAATCCAAGGTAGAGTGTTTTAGATGTCATAAATTCGGTCATTATCATTTCGAATGTTATACTAAACTGCCTAACGACAAAGAAAAGGGAGAGAAATTGAATTTTATAGAAAATAAGGAAGTAGAAACTTTGTTGATGACTGTGCAAGTCAATGAGGAACCTGAGTCAGATGTGTGTTATGTGGATACAGGCTGCAGCAACCACATGTGTGGAAGTAAGTCTTTTTTTCTTACTTAAATGAAGGCTTTCGTTCTACAGTGAGTTTTGGTGATTATTGTAGAAACACAAATCACACACCACAAATTATCAAACACAGGATTTACGTGGAAAACCCATAAGGGAAAAAAACCACGAGAGAAAGAGAGTATATTATTTTCACTGTAATTTTTCTATATACATCAGAGATATATTTATAAGAGAAAATACAAGAGTGAGTTCTACTTAGAACTCTGAGACCTGATTGAGTTAGGACTCTGAGACCTAATGGAGTTACGACTCAGAGTCCTACCCATCCTCTCTTTTCCATTTCAACACTCCCCCTCAAGTAGGTGCGAAAATATCGATTGAGCCCAACTTGGACAAAATATCTTGGAATTTAACAGCGGAGAGACTTTTTGTAAAGATATCTGCTAATTGTTGATCACTGCGAACAAACGGATTAGAAATAACATTAGCTTGCAATTTTCCCGAACAAAATGACAATCCACCTCAATGTGTTTGGTTCTCTTATGAAACACCGGATTTGAAGCAATGTGAATGGCAGCTTGATTATCACAAAACATTTGCGTTGGCTCATTAGAACTAAAACCCAAATCTTACAATAAGGACCGAAGCCAAATAACTTCACTGGTGGTTAAGGCCATTGCAAGATATTCTGCTTCTGCACTTGATCTTGCAACAACACTCTGCTTTTTACTTTTCCAAGTTACCAGATTTCCTCCCACAAATGTACAATATCCTGTTATAGATCGTCGATCAACTGGACAACCTGCCTAATAAGCATCAGTGTAAGCAGTAATGGAACTATTTCCATTCTACCGCATCCATATTCCCCTTCCTGGAGAACCCTTCAAATATTGTAAAATTCGATTAACAGCATTCATGTGAGTAACTGTAGGTGCATACATAAATCTGCTGACTAGACTGACTGCATAGGAAATATCTGGCCTATTGATGAGTGCAAAATAGATACATATTTTACTCCTAATTTATTATTGTTAATACCTCATTTTATTTAATTTTATCTAATTAGTATAATTTTGTGTTTTGCAGGTTTAATAGTGAGGATGACAGAAAAAATGCTTAAATATAAAGCCTGGGCCCATTATGAGTTATTATGGACCTCAAGCCCAATTATTGAGCCCATTAAGAAAAGCCTATGAAGAAATCCACATGTGTGAATACTATTTCCATTATCTCAAGAGGAAATTCGAAATTTACAAGCTAATATGAGAGGATTTTCGAATTTGGCAAGTGGATTAAGGAAAGAGAGAGAAAATAAGGAAGGGAGAAAAATAAAGAAGGTTTGATACATGTTCAGTATTTTGGTCATACATTTCCACTCCGATATCCGATTGCTTTGATTCTTTTTGCGTTGGAAAGAAGACTTCAAGGGCCACAACTTTGTAGTTTACAACTTTTCCTGATTCAGAAGTTAAAAGGGTCAAAACTGAGCTTCAAGATGGTATATATGTAAAAAATGGGATTCTACACCCACTTTCCTTATACAAATTTAGCTCTTTGCCTCTTTTAAGTCATTCCATATTAAGCACAAATCAAATCCGCCCTCCACGTGTCCCTTGCTTTATTTAAATCTTTGAATCCAATCCATTCATTCCACCTCCTTTCATCTATAAATACTAGCCCTCTCCCATTGAGAAAACTGAACTTGGGCATTGAAGAAAAGGAGAGGAGAGGAAGAAGAGAAGGAGAAAGACTGTGGGATTTTCAATCCACATTGGGTTCTAAGGTTGGTGGATTTTGATTTTCATTATATTTCTTTTTCTTTAAAATTCCATTGATATGTAAGTCTAAATTCATGTTTCATAAATAAAATTGAGGTGTGATGAAATATTTAGTCTATGGTTTTCCAATTATTCAATTTATGTATGATGATTATTTGATTTTATTTTTATTCTTTAATTAAATTTATGTGTAGATTTATTTTAATTATTTCAGATTAAATGTGATGAAAATTTAGATTGAATAGACTTCCTTCTTCGATCTAAGGCTCTTATTTTAAGAGTGCGATGAAATATTTTAGATTTGGAGATGAAGTTTAAATTCTATTCATTCTAAGGTTTAATTTGAGATTTTTAATTTAATGAAATCCATGGATTTAATTCTTAGAATATTTATCGATGAAAAATTTGAATGCATGATTGGTAATTTACGTGAGCTCCGTATTCTAAGCCTTTGTTTTATTTTTAAAACATGAAAAATAATACCTCCTTGATTCTTTGAACCAGTTTCACTGTAAATATGTACAGATGTAGTTTAGGTGTCTTTAATTTTATTTTTTGTTTATAAAAACTCAAATCTTTGAAATTGATGAACTAGGTTGGAAATAATTTAATTGCATCTTAATTCTGTATTTTAAATTAAATGGAGATTGTTTATATTTTTATATTAATGCCACCATTTTAATTAAAATTAGTTAAATTGTTAGATTTTATGTTTAAATCTAGGATGTTTCTAAATTAATATTAAAACTCATAGATTAGATAAATTATTTCATATCTCATAGATTAGATAAATTATTTCATATTTATGATTTATCTCTATACTTCTCAAAGTTCTTAAAATATCTAATTAAATCGTATATTTTCATGGATATATTTTCCTAAGTTCCGATAGGTTCGACCTCGCACTTAATCGCTGTACTATCAAAATGGTTCGTGCGCTTCCGAGTTATAAATTTAAAATTTGCACAACAAGTTTTTGGCGCCGTTGCCGGGGAACTTAAAATTAATCGCCATTGAATTATTTATTTTTGGAAATAATGATTATTTTAGAAATATCTATTTTTGGCAATTCTTTAAAATTAGAAGTTTCTATTTTTTTTAGAAATTCTAATTTTAGAAGGTTACCTTATTTAGAAGTTCTACAAATAATTAGGATATTATCTAAATTTGGAATCACTGTTAAATTTAGAAAATTTTTATTTTTGGAGATTTCTATTTTTAAATACTTCCAAAAATATCTAGTTTCTATTTTTAGCATTTTCTAATCTTAGAATTTTAATCCAATTTAGTCAAGTTCTATTTTTAGAAAGTAAATCTAACTTTGGAAGGTTCCATCTAAAAAGTTTCAAAATTAAAAAAAAAAAATTTGGATCAACTTTGAACTTACTTGAAAATCTGATTTAGATTAATTTGGTGGATATTAATTTAAAAATTTTTATGGTCTTAATTTAATTTAGAGTTCATAATTAGATTCCAATCATTTAATTTCCTCCACTAGTTACAACATTAGGAAATTGCATTTAGATTAGGTTTCATGCATTTTTTTTATGAGATTCAGAATCTTCACCAAAGTTTGTGGTGTTATATTTTGCAGGATTTTAATCTTACGCTCTAAAATTTTTGCGGAAGTAAACACTAAAAGCTAAGGTAAGTGCCTAAATCTCTTTTCTTTAAATTTTTAATTTTTCATGCATTCATATAGATTTTCTTAAGTTGTCTTGCATTTATTTTGCATACAAAAAAAAAAAAATTACATATTTAATTTACTCATGCATATTAAGGTATTAATTTCATGCATTAGCTTAGTTATTTGATTATTGTTTGCATGTTTGCTTTGAGTATTACATTGTTAGATTAGGATGCATTAAAAAAAAAAAAAAAAAATCTGTGAGTATTTGATAAGTAGATTAGGATTTGATTGTTCGTGTTTGTGAGGTTGTTTGTCAGTCTGTCTAGGTTAGGTTTTTTAATTTTGTCTGAATCTCTGTATATGTTTCGATATTTGACTAGTTTAGGTTTTTACTTTTGTTGGGTTAGTTTTTGTGTTTTTGTGTCAGTATAAAGTTTTTGTTGTGTGTTTGTATTTTTGGTCTTTGTTTATTTTTGCAGGTTTTGAATAAAGAGATCCCTCTCAGGTATTTTTCTGAATTTTTAGTTGTTCGTTTCTAATATTTTCTTATAATTTGCAACTGATCACTGTATATTAGAGAACATTGAGGACAATGTTTAATTTAAGTTTGGGGGTATTAGGGGGTTATACTGTGTTTGTTTGTAGTCTTGTGTCCGTTTTAGAGTAAATTTGAAAAAAAAAATCAGTTTTAAAAATTAGTCTTATGTTTTGTTTTTGAGTAAAAAAAAAAATTTAAAAAAAAAATTGATTTTTAGCATTAATATGTGGATCAAAATTTTTATATCATGCTTTTCCATTTGAATTTTATGAAATTTATGCTTGGAAACTTTTACACTAGCCATATTAATATTAGCTTGAAAAAAAATATTAATGAGTTAAGTGATCACTGGAGGAATACCAGTGGAGACTTATACCCAGTGAGTTTTTGAGCCATTCGATTTATCTGAGTGTTATAAGTAAATCTTTATTTTCTTTGATGTGCGCATAATCATTATTGTTGTTAGATCTCATTATTCTTTCTTTTGGTCAAATTACTGAGAATGACATCAAATTTTGGATTATTACACCAGAGATTTTTCTGAATTTATTTGAAACAATTAAATATTCATATGAAGCTTAAGAAGTGATATAGGCCATTGTTTTGGATCGTTTAATCCTTTGAAGCCTACCTATTTTTTGTCATATGTTATCATGTTAGTTCCCACTTTTGAGCCTTGAATGTAAATTTAGCCTATTTTTATTGATTAACTATGTTATCCATACCCAACTCCGGTTGTGGAGTTTGAGCCTACATTGAAAAATATATGACCTGTTTTAGGGCCCGGAAAAGGTTAGAGATGATTGTTATTGGGATGGTACTCTAAGAAAATTATGGCAGTTGAAAAAGAAAAAGAAAAGCATCAAAAGGAAATGAAAAAAAAGAAAAGAAAGGGAATATCCATACATCATAAATGAAGGATATGAAAAAAAAAAAAGGTGAAAAAAAAAAAAAAAGATTTGAATTTGAAAAGAAAAGAAATGCTTTGAAGATTCCGAGTGCTAAAAAGAAGATCGAGGAAAAAATATCCCATTATAAAATTTTGAAGACCTCTAACCTTTTCTATTCAAATATTAATTTTAGAGTCTTTTTATCTTTTTTTGATATGACCCGGTCCCAAGCCACGTTTTGTCCTACATGAAGTCCTATTAATCCTCAGTTAATATGGTATTAAAGTGGAGAATAGATGATGAAGAATTATGGTGTATTATTTCAACATTCTCAGGAAAATGGCATCCTTTCATGAGATTTATGTTTTTCTTTGATTTTAGTCGTTCTTTGATGATAAATATGTGAGATATTTGTATTTGAGAAATTATTACGCTCACATATACTTTTGAGAGAAATTTAACCCAATCTCTGAGCGAAAATCTTTCTGAGAGATATACTTTTGTGAGATTTGAAGTCGAACCGCATTTTCAGCTGGTGGTTACAAAACTTGTGTGTATTTTGAAAAAGAAGGTTAAGTTAATGTTGGCTATCACACAATACACTCCGAGTATAAATTTTGTGAAATAATTTTGGAGTTGTATGATTTTTAAATTTTTGATTTATATATTTTTGCTGACTTTTGATGTTTGTGGGTATCATCACTGAAAGCCCTCACGAGAATATAACTCGTCCACTAGTGGTAAGCTAGGGGTTTAAAGGCTTGTTGCATATGCTAAATGCAATCGAGAGTGCCAGCGAAAGTGGTGTAGTTTAGGATTTATATTTTTGTTTTTAGAGTTTTAGTTTTTGTTTTGCTCGAGGACTAGCAAAATGTAAGTTTGGGGGTATTTGATGAGTGCAAAATAGATACATATTTTACTCCTAATTTATTATTGTTAATACCTCATTTTATTTAATTTTATCTAATTAGTATAATTTTGTGTTTTGCAGGTTTAATAGTGAGGATGACAGAAAAAATGCTTAAATATAAAGCCTGGGCCCATTATGAGTTATTATGGACCTCAAGCCCAATTATTGAGCCCATTAAGAAAAGCCTATGAAGAAATCCACATGTGTGAATACTATTTCCATTATCTCAAGAGGAAATTCGAAATTTACAAGCTAATATAAGAGGATTTTCGAATTTGGCAAGTGGATTAAGGAAAGAGAGAGAAAATAAGGAAGGGAGAAAAATAAAGAAGGTTTGATACATGTTCAGTATTTTGGTCATACATTTCCACTCCGATATCCGATTGCTTTGATTCTTTTTGCGTTGGAAAGAGGACTTCAAGGGCCACAACTTTGTAGTTTACAACTTTTCCTGATTCAGAAGTTAAAAGGGTCAAAACTGAGCTTCAAGATGGTATATATGTAAAAAATGGGATTCTACACCCACTTTCCTTATACAAATTTAGCTCTTTGCCTCTTTTAAGTCATTCCATATTAAGCACAAATCAAATCCGCCCTCCACGTGTCCCTTGCTTTATTTAAATCTTTGAATCCAATCCATTAATTCCACCTCCTTTCATCTATAAATACTAGCCCTCTCCCATTGAGAAAACTGAACTTGGGCATTGAAGAAAAGGAGAGGAGAGGAAGAAGAGAAGGAGAAAGACTGTGGGATTTTCAATCCACATTGGGTTCTAAGGTTGGTGGATTTTGATTTTCATTATATTTCTTTTTCTTTAAAATTCCATTGATATGTAAGTCTAAATTCATGTTTCATAAATAAAATTGAGGTGTGATGAAATATTTAGTCTATGGTTTTCCAATTATTCAATTTATGTATGATGATTATTTGATTTTATTTTTATTCTTTAATTAAATTTATATGTGAATTTATTTTAATTATTTCAGATTAAATGTGATGAAAATTTAGATTGAATAGACTTCCTTCTTCGATCTAAGGCTCTTATTTTAAGAGTGCGATGAAATATTTTAGATTTGGAGATGAAGTTTAAATTCTATTCATTCTAAGGTTTAATTTGAGATTTTTAATTTAATGAAATCCATGGATTTAATTCTTAGAATATTTATCGATGAAAAATTTGAATGCATGATTGGTAATTTACGTGAGCTCCGTATTCTAGGCCTTTGTTTTATTTTTAAAACATGGAAAATAATGCCTCCTTGATTCTTTGAACCAGTTTTACTGTAAATATGTACAGATGTAGTTTAGGTGTCTTTAATTTTATTTTTTGTTTATAAAAATTCAAATCTTTGAAATTGATGAACTAGGTTGGAAATAATTTAATTGCATCTTAATTCTGTATTTTAAATTAAATGGAGATTGTTTATATTTTTATATTAATGCCACCATTTTAATTAAAATTAGTTAAATTGTTAGATTTTATGTTTAAATCTAGAATGTTTCTAAATTAATATTAAAACTCATAGATTAGATAAATTATTTCATATCTCATAGATTAGATAAATTATTTCATATTTATGATTTATCTCTATACTTCTCAAAGTTCTTAAAATATCTAATTAAATGGTATATTTTCATGGATATATTTTCCTAAGTTCCGATGGGTTCGACCTCGCACTTAATTGCTCTACTATCAAAATGGTTCGTACGCTTGCGAGTTATAAATTTAAAATTTGCACAACACCTATTGATCGTAAGATAAATCAATCGACCAACCAATCTTTGAAACTGACCAATATCAGATAACAATTCTCCATCATTATCAAGCTTACCTCCACTATCAATTGGAGTATCTGATGGTTTAACTCTCATCTTCCCAATATCCTAAAACAGGTGCAGCACATATTTTCTTTGATTAAGAAATATGCCCTTCTTTGAGTAGGCAACTTCTAATCCAAGAAAATATTTTAACACTCCCAGATCTTTGATGGCAAATCTCTTGTGCAGTAGAGACTTAAGTCTTATAATTTCATTTTTGTCATCACCTGTAATCACTATATCATCAACATATACTAAAACAACAGTTGTACCACACATACCTTTTTTTACAAACAATGAAGAATCAGCTGCACTCCTTTTAAATCCATTACTCATGAGAACAGAACTGAGCTTAGCATACCACGCACGGGGAGATTGCTTAAGTCCATATATGGCCTTTTTCAACTTGCACACAAATCCAACTTTGGATTCTTGTGAATGTCCTGGTGGAACACTCATGTATACCTCCTCTTCTAGGTCACCATGCAAGAAAGCATTTTTTACATCCATCTGAGATAATTTCCAACCCTGATTTGTTGCTAACGAGAGAATCACTCGAAAAGTGTTCATCTTTGCAACAGGTGCAAAAGTCTCTGTGTAATCTTCTCCATATGTTTGTGTAAAACCTCTGGCAACCAGTCTTGCCTTGTGTCGCTCCACAGTTCCATCACTTTTATATTTGATTTTTTATATCCAACGACACCCAACTGTCTTCTTTCCGATAGGCAATTTGACTATATTCCAAGTTTTATTATCATCAAGTGCTTGCAATTCTTCTATCATTGTCTGTCGCCAAACAGATATGGAATTAGCTTCACGAAATGTCTTTGGTTCTTGTTCACTGGATATTGCACTCAAGAAGGCCAAATGAGACGGAGTAACATTATCATATGTCAGAGAAACCTCCATTGGGTATGATACAGTATGGTAAGTGAAGAAATTTTTCATTCATTTTGGAGGACGAGTCTCTCTACTCGATCTCTGTAATGGAAGAGGAGGAGCCGGTATGTCAGTTGTTGGAGAAATCGGTTGAATTACTGCAGATATAGTCTCAGTAGAAGCTGTCGATATTTCAATTGCTGCAGACATTTGTTGGTTATCTGGAGATATAATCACAGTATTTTAGTTACAAGAGATATCATCAGTTACAGTAGGAAGAGGTATCAAATCAGATAAGTTCTCCCCCTGGGACCGATTCCCAGAATCACTATGAACTGAGAAATACACTTCAGATTCAGCGAAGCGCACATCACGGGAGATAATGAGCCTGCGAGATGCTGGATCATAACAAATTTACCCTTTTTGTGAAGAAGAATGGCCGAAAAAGAAACAACTGACAGATCTGACATCGAACTTGTCACGATGAAGAGGTTGGCGGTGTACATAACAGATACACCCAAACACACGCAGATACGACAAAACAAGCTTTCTATTCTTCAGCATTTCCAATGGTGACTTAAAATTGTTAAATCGACTAGGAAGTCGATTAATCAAATAGATGGCCGTCAGAACACCATGAGACCACTACTTCTTAGGAATATTCATTTGAAATATAAGAGCTCGTGCAGTTTCTAAGATGTGACGATTTTTCCGTTCTAACACACCATTTTGTTGTGGTGTACCCACGCAGCTAGTTTGATGAATGATTCCTTGGCTATGAAAATATTCGGCGAAATTAGCATTGACATATTCAGTGCCATTGTCAGAGCGGAAAATTTTCACCTTGGCATGAAATTGGGTAGTAATCATGTTGTGAAAGGATTTGAAAGCAAAGAACACCTCATTCTTAGATTTGAGTAAGTACAACCATGTAACACGAGTACAATCATCAATGAATAAAATAAAATATTTATAACCATCATAAGAAGCAATTGGAGCACTCCATACATCAGAATGAATCAAATCAAAATGTTCAACAGATTTAGAATTAGAAGAAACAAATGGTAAACGAGTTTGTTTAGAAAATTGACAGACATCACAAACACTAGACGGAACAGAAACAGAAGGAAAAAGATAAGACAAAATACGACTTGAAGGATGTCCAAGCCGTTGGTGCAGGATGTGACTCTCTACTAAGTTCGTGGCTTTATAGGCCTTAGTAGGTGAATGTAGCAAGTATAACCCATTTGAATACGTGCCTTTACCAATCGTCCTCTTGGAAGTTCAATCCTGAAAGGCGACAGAATTAGGAGAAAAAATGACATCACAGTTCAAAGCATTAGTAAGTTTTCCAACAGACATGAGTTAAGTTGGAAATGAAGGGACAACAAGAGCAGTAGAAGAGACGCTATTTGAAAAAAAATCAATTTGACCACGGCCGGCCACAGGAACCACAGTGTCATTGGCTAGATAGACATCATGTTTACGGGATGATGTGGAAAAATCAGACACAGAAGAAGGAAAATTAGCCATATGATCAGTAGCACCAGAGTTAATAATCCAAGAATGACCAATACAATGGGAAGCAAGAGACGCATGAATGGTACCTGCTGTATGAGAACAGGAAGACGGATTTGTAGAAGGCAAAGACTGACGTAGATCGCATAGGATTTGACTCAACTGATCCAGAGTGGTGGAAGTATCTGCAACATTAGCCTTGGCTCTCCTTTTTGTTTTAAAGTTTGGTTTGAAATGAGGATGTAACAACCAACAACGTTCCTTAGAGTGCCCAACCTTGCCACAATGATCACAACGAACAGTGTCCCGTCGGCCTTTATTTGGAACCTGAACCTTCTTCTTCTCAGACTTAGAGGAGGGTCGGCGCTCATTTTTATGAGTCACAAAAGCACTGAAGGAGGTCTCAGAGGATGGAGCAGCATTCATAGTTTCTTATCGCATTTCTTCGCGTTGAATGATAGCACAAACAGCGAGCCAAAAGGGTAGCGGATCAGTCATAAGGATGTTACTCCGCAAATATTCATATTTTGGCCCAAGGGCCCGAAGTAAAGAGAAAACTTGGTCCTCTTCATCTCGGTGCAAAAGAGTCTGTGCATCAGTGGTATGAGGACGATACAAATGGAACTCATCCCAGAGCCTTTTCATATGGCCAGTAAGATCGCAAAATTTCTATTCGCCCTGTAGCGCAGTCGCAATCTCATTTTGAATCTGAAACACTTGAGCAATATTATTTCGACTACCATACATACCGGTCACAGAATCCCATAATTCCTTTGCAGAATCGGAGAATGTAAAAATTCCAGCAATTTTGGGTTCCATAGAATTAAGAAGCCATGATCGAACCAGTTGATCATTAGATAGCCAATTATCATAAGTAGAGTCAGTATCGGGGTCTTCCGAAGTAGTAGCTGAGGCTTTAGATGCGGAGGCAGGTGCAGGAGGCACAATCTTGCCATTGATAAACCCCAACTTTTTCTTACTACCAAGAGATAAGTGAACAGCCCGAGACCAGAGAATATAATTATTTGAATTCAAGAGAACAGAAGAAAGTTTCAGACTGGGATTGCAGTCGGAGTCACCCATCGTGAGGCTGAACAGCGGGCGGCGCTGGTTGCAGATCTAGTGGAGATATATATGCAGAAGTGCTGGAAAAAAAAAAAAAAAAACACAATCAGTTTTTTTTTTTTTTTCTGGTTCGCTGCAGCAGTGTCCGGGAGAGTGTTCACGGAGAGAGAGCAGCAGAGGACCGACGGAATCAAGAACCACAGTAGACTCGGGCAACTGACCGACTCGAGCGTCGGCAGTAGAGGGGTTGTAGCAGGTCTACACACGGCAAAAAGCAGCTGATTTGAAAAATCAGCGGTCCAAGGTAACTGCTAGATCTGGAAATCCAAGATCTGAGCCGGCGATGGCAGCGGGCAAATCGGCAAAGACCGTCTGTGCAAGGGCTCAGTTGCAGACAGCAGATCTGAGATCTGAGATCCGACACTCTCAGATCTGAGAAGAACGGCAAGAACAGGACAGCAGTGGAGATGAATCAGCTGGCGACGGTGGCGTCAGCGAAGAGCTCAGGGAGCAGCAGCGAGGAAGCAGAAACACCTACCTCTCCGAGACGCCGGCGGTGGACGCTGATGAGTGCAAAATAAATACATATTTTACTCCTAAATTTATTATTGTTAGTATCTCATTTTATTTAATTTTATCTAATTAGTATAATTTTGTGTTTTGCAGGTTTAAAAGTGAGGATGACAGAAAAAATGCTTAAATATAAAGTCTGGGCCCATTATGAGTTATTTTGGACCTCAAGCCCAATTATTGAGCCTATTAAGAAAAGCCCATGAAGAAATCCACATGTGTGAATAATATTTCCATTATCTCAAGAGGAAATTCGAAATTTACAAGCTAATATAAGAGGATTTTCGAATTTGGCAAGTGGATTAAAGAAAGAGAGAAAATAAGGAAGGGAGAAAAATAAGGAAGGTTTGATACATGTTCAGTATTTTGGTCATAAATTTCTACTCCGATGTCTGATTGCTTTGATTCTTTTTGCGTTGGAAAGAAGACTTCAAGGGCTACAACTTTGTAGTTTACGACTTTTCCTGATTCGGAAGTTAAAAGGGTCAAAACTGAGCTGCAAGATAGTGCATGTGTAAAAAACGGGATTCTACAACCCACTTTCCTTATACAAATTTAGCTCATTGCCTCTTTTAAGTCATTCTATATTTTAGCACAAATCAAATCCGCCATCCATGTGTCCCTTGCTTTATTTAAATCTTTGAATCCAATCCATTCATTCCACCTCCTTTCATCTATAAATACTAGCCATCTCCCATTGAGAAAACTGAACTTGGGCATTGAAGAAAAGGAGAGGAGAGGAAGAAGAGAAGGAGAAAGACTGTGGGATTTTCAATCCACATTGGGTTCTAAGGTTGGTGGATTTTGATTTTCATTATATTTCTTTTTCTTTAAAATTCCATTGATATGTAAGTCTAAATTCATGTTTCATAAATAAAATTGAGGTGTGATGAAATATTTAGTCTATGGTTTTCCAATTATTCAATTTATGTATGATGATTATTTGATTTTATTTTTATTCTTTAATTAATTTATGTGTGGATTTATTTTAATTATTTCAGATTAAATGTGATGAAAATTTAGATTGAATAGACTTCCTTCTTCGATCTAAGGCTCTTATTTTAAGAGTGCGATGAAATATTTTAGATTTGGAGATGAAGTTTAAATTCTATTCATTCTAAGGTTTAATTTGAGATTTTTAGTTTAATGAAATCCATGGATTTAATTCTTAGAATATTTATCGATGAAAAATTTGAATGCATGATTGGTAATTTACGTGAGCTCCGTATTCTAGGCCTTTGTTTTATTTTTAAAATATGAAAAATAATACCTCCTTGATTCTTTGAACCAGTTCCACTGTAAATATGTACAGATGTAATTTAGATGTCTTTAATTTTATTTTTTTTATAAATCCAAAAACTCGTGAAATTGATGAACTAGGTTGGAAATAATTTAATTGCATCTTAATTTTGTTTTCTTAATTAGATTAAGATTGTTTATATTTTTATATTAATTCCACCATCTTAATTAAAATTAGTTAAATTGTTAGATTCTATGTTTAAATTTAGAATGTTTCTAAATTAAGATTAAAATTCATAGATTAGATTAACAATTCCACGTTCATGATTTATCTCCATATTTCTCAAAGTTCTTAAAATATATAACTCAATGGTATATTTTCATGGATATATTTTCCTAAGTTCAGATGGGTTCGACCTCGCACTTAATCGCTATACTATCTAAATGGTTCGTGCGCTTGCGAGTTATAAATTTAAAATTTGCACAACAGACGCTGCAATGCCCGGCAGATCGGAGAACGCTAGAGGGCAGATCTGAAAATACAGATCTGGAAACACGTCGATGAGCGGAAGCTGAGATGCCCGGCAGAGCTGAAAAAAAAATCTGGGCAACGGTCTTGTGAAATCAGCGAGAAATCGAGATCTGGTACGCAGATCTGGTGAGGCCGACGCCGTGCGTGATGGTGACGGATCTGAGAAGAAGATAGGGAACAAGTGCCGCACGGGAGAACGGCTGCAGCGATGACCTGATAGATCGACACAGCAAGGCCCAAATCCAGCTAATCGGAGAGGACAGTCAGCGACGCGATGGTGATATCAGATCGGAGGGCAGCGGAAGCCGATAGGAGCTGAAGCAAACAGCGAAGTCGAAAGCCCCTTTCTGCGGGAGTTTGGATGGGAAATCTGCGGTTGCCCTTTGGCGTAGCCGCCGGTTGCGAATGTAGAAACTGCTTAAGGCTGGCGGAACCTGATGCCGGCAATGCAGAACAGATAGGAAGCAGAGACGCTGGAAGCGATGGCCGGAATCTGGGTTGAACCTGAGCGGGAAAAAAATTGAGACCACAGATTCCGTTCAGATCAGATCGGTGAGGCGGAAATCACCGTGGCACTACCTCCGGCTGCTTGCCACTTCGCAGGTTTCGGCGATGTGAGTGGACGGAGATGTCGGCCGCTCTGGCGTCTGCTGCCAAAGCCGCTATGTCCAGATCTCAGATCTGACTGGACTGGCCGTAAGGTCTGACTGGCGATGGGTTTCTGGATCAGATCCGGTAGGGATCCTCGATGTTGAGCGGCAGATCGGAACTGCTGACAGGTGAAAAACGAGAGGCACCGCCGATCAGATCACTCTCTCAACGTCTGACAGCCGGCTGAAGCCAATCGGAGCCGAGTTTGAACAACGACGACGGAATGGCGTACGGCTGAATGGCTGGTTTTAAACAGTAGAAACCGACAAATCCCCGACAAGTATAAAGAAGCACAGTGACGAGATGTGCTGATAAAAAATCGGCTGTGTGATTCCGACGTTGGATCGGTGATTCTAACATAGGATCGGTAACCTGATTGATACCATATAGAAACACAAATCATACACCCCAAATTATCATAACACAGGATTTACGTGAAAAACCCATAAGGGAAAAAAACCACGAGAGAAAGAGAGTATATTATTTTCACTGTAATTTTTCTACATACATCGGAGATATATTTATAAGAGAAAATACAAGAGTAAGTTCTACTTAGAACTCTGAGACCCGATTGAGTTAGAACTCTGAGACCTAATGGAGTTAGGACTCAGAGTCCTACCCATCCTCTCTTTTCCATTTCAACAATTATTCTACTGTGAATGTAATGGGAAAGGGTGATATTGATATTAGAACCAAGAATTGTTTTGTAGAAACAATTTCAAATGTATTTTTTGTTCCTAACTTGAAAAGTAATTTGTTAAGTGTTGGTCAATTGCAAGAAAAGGGTTATGTAATAACTATTCAGAAGTGTACCTGTGAGATATATGATCCCTTTAGTGGAGTTATTGATGTTATTTAAATGAGTTCAAACATGTTGTTTCCATTGAAGATCGAAATTGCTCAACCTTGCTTAATGACTGAAGTGAAAGACCCTTCATGCCTTTGGCATTTTCGCTATGGCCATTTGAATTTTGGTGGATTAAAGACTCTCCAACAGAAAAATATGGTGACAGGACTTCCAAAAATTCGTATTCATTCTCAAGTCTGTGAAGAATGTGTTGTTGGCAAACAACATCGTTCTCAATTCCCTCAAGGAAAGTCATGGAGAGCAAAAAATGTTCTGGAGCTGATTCATTCTCACATTTGTGGGCCGATAAATCCATCGTCTAATGGGGGTAAAAGATACTTAATTACTTTATCGACGATTATACTCGAAAAACTTGGGTTTATTTTTTGCAGGAGAAATCAAAAGCTTTTAGTGCATTTAAAAGCTTCAAAGTGCATGTTGAAAATGAAACAGGAAAAACCATTAAAACTCTCCATACTGATCGTGGTGGAGAATACTGCTCAAAACAATTTGAAGTTTTTTATGATAATCAAGGTATTCGAAGGGAACTTACAGCCGCTTATACACCGCAGCAGAATGGTGTATCAGAGAGGAAAAATAGAACTATCCTCAACATGGTGAGAAGCTTGCTGGCAAGAGGGAAAATTCCAAAGAGTTTTTGGCCAGAAGTAGTGAATTGGAGTATTCATGTGTTGAACAGAAGTCCTACATTTTCTGTTTTGAACATGACACCTGAGGAGGCTTGGAGTGGGCAAAAACCAGCTGTAGATCACTTCAGAATTTTCGGTTGCATCGCTTATGCACATGTCCCAGATGCAAAACGGAAGAAACTCGATGATAAAGGTGAAAAGTGTCTTTCTCGGCGTAAGTGAATCTTCCAAAGCGTACAAATTGTTTAATCTACTCACGAAGAAGATAGTGACCAGCAAAGATGTAGTTTTTATGAGGAAAACACTTAGAATTGGAGTAAAAATTGTATTAGGCAGCTGCCTATTCTAGTCTTTTCTGATGGAGAAAATGAAGAAGAGAGGCAACAACCCCTACAACAACAAATTCCAACAGCTGAAACTTCACCAACAGCAGTAGAATATACTGATGCAGCAGCTGAATCACACCTTCATCGTAGTCGAAAGAGGCCCGCATGGATGACAGATTATGAGGTAACCGGAATTGACCAAACTGAAGATCCAATCACTTACTTTGCTTTATTTTCAGATTGTGATCCTATAATTTTTTGAAAGTGCTGTCAAAGAATCAAAATGGCGGAAGGTGATGGATGATGAAATTGCAGCCATTGAAAGAAATGATACAAAACTAAAGGAGAATGGTGAAGTTGACAAGTATAAGGCACGATTGGTGGCTAAGGGATACTAGCAAGAGTTTGGAGTTGACTATAAAGAGGTTTTTGCTCCAGTTGCAAGGCATGATACAATCAGATTGGTGATCGCATTGGCAGCACAGAATTCATGGTCTATCTTCCAATTGGATGTCAAATCGGCATTTTTGCAAGGAAACTTGGAGGAACAGGTATTCGTTGATTAACCTCCCGTTATATTAAGATTGGAAATGAACATAAAGTGTATAGATTAAAGAAAGCTCTTTATGGATTAAAACAAGCCCCACGGACTTGGTATAGTCACATTGAGGCTTATTTTTTTGAAAAAAGGTTTTCAAGAATGTCCATATGAGCACACACTTTTTGTTAAAGTTGGAGATGGAGGGAAAATGCTCATTGTCTACTTATATGTAAATGGTCTTATATTTACTAGCAATGATAGTGTCATGTTTGAAGATTTTAAGAGGTCTATGATGGTTGAATTTGACATGTCAGATCTTGGTATGATGCATTACTTTCTTAGAATCGAAGTGGTACAATCTGATACTGAAATCTTTATTTCTCAAAAGAAGTATGTACGAAAAATATTGGACAGGTTTCAGATAACGGATTGTAATCCTGTAAGTACTCCAACTGAATTTGGCTTGAAGCTAAACAAAGATCATGAAGGAAAGAAGGTGGACATCACACTCCATAAGCAAATTGTGGGTAGTTTGATGTATTTAACTGCAAGAAGACCAGACATAATGCATTCTGTGAGTCTAATCAGTAGATATATGGAGAATCCAACTGAGCTACATCTTTTAGCTACCAAAAGAATCTTTCGTTACTTGTAAGGAACTAAAGATTTTGGGTTGTTCTACAAGAAGGGTAAAAGGTCAGATTTGATTGGGTTTACTGACAGTGATTATGCAGGAGATCAAGATGATAGGAAGAGAACTTCGGGTTATGTTTTTATGCTGGGCTTAGGGGTTGTTTCGTGGTCAACTAAGAAGCAACCAATCGTCACTTTGTCAACCACTGAAGCTGAATTTTTTGCTGCAACAGCTTGTGTTTGTCAATCTATCTGGTTGAAGAAAATTCTTGAAGATCTGCATTTTAAGCAAGTGGGAGCTACTACGATTTTTTGTGACAGTAGCTCAGCCATCAAACTCTCCAAAAATCCTGTGCTACATGGAAGAAGCAAGCATATTGATGTGAAGTATTATTTTTTAAGAAATCTCAGCAATGATGGAGCAATTGATCTGAAGTATTGCAGAAGTGAAGCTCAGCTGGTTGATATATTCACTAAACCTCTCAGATTTCTTCCCTTTCCTCTCAGATTTCTTCCCTTCCACAAGTTGAGAAGGTTGCTGGGTATTTGCACTTTGACGAATTCTGCTTAAAGAAAGAGTGCTAATGTGATTTTAATTTAACTCGCAAGCGCACGAACCAGTTAATAGTGTAGTGAATGAGTGCGAGGTCGTACCCAAGGGAAATCAACAAAATATATGTACGAAATAAAAATTGCACTATTAAAATAATGTGATTTAAGAAAATAATTTTCTAAAACATATAGTTATAATCTTAATTTAGCACAATAATTAATTGATTATCTAGTTTTACTAATTAACATAAATTTTGATAAAATAGTGGAGTCAATTTAAATGACCTCAATCTAATTTAAAATGTAAATTTAAGAAACTAATAAAATATTTCTAACCTAGTTAAATCGTTTTGAGGATTTTTAAAAAAGAATAAAATAAATCAATAATAATAAATTGTTTACATATTTTACAATGGAATCGGGGCAAATATCGAAGGTGGCATGTTATCCTATTTAAAAATAAAATTATGCCCTAGACTATGAAATATTCTGGAATTATAAAATATAATTCAAGTTCATCATTTATTAAAATTCTAATTATAATAATTACATCGTCCATTAAATCAAAATTTTTCAATTCAAGCCTTAAGCTTGAGCGAGATTTAAACTTCCATTTTCCAAATCTAAAATAAACCGTTTTTGAAAAGAACCTTAGACTGGAAAATTGGTCAAGTCCCACTGATCCTGTAATAGCCCGGATTTTTAAATCAATATAAATGTTGGCTATTATTTATTTTGATGATGGAAATTAGGAATTTTGATGGAATAGATGTTAAATGGATCAAAATTTGGACAATGGCTCAAGTATGGTCTAATGGACCATGGATTGGATGAAATTCATTTAAATGGTCAATGATGATTAATTGGGTCCAATACCCATTTGGGACTCAATGGGTCAAGATGATTTAAGCTCTAAGGTAAATAGGTAGGAAATAAATTTAATTGGGCCATGGGCCCAATGGTGATCCAATTAGTTGGAAGGAATTGAAGTGATTAAAATCACCTAAGTTAAAGTGTAATTAATTAAATTTAAATCACTTAAGTTAGTGGTGAATAAATCAAGATGGCATAACCAAGTGGGGCCCACCTCCACCCCATCAAGTGAGGTGGCGTGTGGACCAAGGCATAGGTGGGGCCGACCATCATGGTTGACTTGGTCAACCGTGGATAAGTCAAGGGGAATTAAGGAGGATCAAGTTAATTAAGTTGAATTAATTAATGTAAAACATCTAAGTTAATATTTATTAAACGTAGGAGACATGGCCGAATGGGGCCCACCTCCACCTCATCAAGTGAGGTGGCGGGTAGGCTAAGAATTGGTGGGGCCGGCCACCATGGTTGATGATGAGCCCAGTAAAATGACTATTTTACCCTTGATATTTAGCTTAGTTAGCTCTTAAATTTTGTATATATTATATAATTAATGGGATTTTGGAATTGTGCAGGAAAATGGAGATTTTAAAGAAAAGAAGTAAATATTAAAGAAAAATGCAGAAAGTGAGGCCTATGTTTAAAGCCCAATTGGAAGCCCACATGCGTCTCAATTTCAAGGCCCACACGTTCATGTGAAAAACCCGTGTGAAGCACATTAAAGGCCACAAGAAAATTGCAAGTGTATAGAATGGGAGTTCAAAATTCTCATTGATGCAAGTAACAAGTGCAGATTTGTTAAATTTGTTGCAACTGTGTACAACACTTCATATAGCAGCAGCCTGTAATTTAAAAAGAAGGTATCCAACTGTTACAACAAGTGCAACAGCCAAGCATTGGAATCACAAGCAATTCCTTTGAAAAGAAGTTGAGGTAGTACATCGTCCAAGCAAATACAACAGCGTTTTTCATAAGAAACGATGGGAAGCAACCAGTTCATAGAACCAGCGACAACTGAGAGATAAAATCTGAAAAAATAGCAAAGAGAAACAAAAATCAGCTGAGTTGTTTGGCGTGAAAAGAAATCTGAAGCAAAGAAGAGCAAAGTTTTGAAACCAGTTGCATATTGAATTTATTTGAAATCAGAAAAATGCATACTTGCCCATCATCACTTCTTACAAGAATTGAGTGGAAGAAAGGAAAGAAATTAAAAAAAAAAAAGAGAAAAGAAAAGAAGGAAAAACTTGTTAAGATCGAATACAGCAGAAAGAAGATTGCTGTCATGTGTTGGCCAACCCTTCATAGGCCCCAATAATAGACAGCCATGTATTGGCTGATCACCCGTGCCATCTCCTTCTTTGCCCTTTCCTCTTTAGTCTTCACTTCTTTAAGACAAGCCCTTTATACCGTACACTTGATCCTTTCCACATTGTTCATTCGATCCACACCTTTGAGTCCACCTCCTTTCTTCAAATACTCAAGCATCTGAACTGTCCATTTCTTGCCTCTTTTATTCCATACGGTCATGACCCTTAATTTTTACCTCCTTTTCTTATAAATACCAGCCACTCTTCAACGAAAAAACTTGAACTTGGCTGGGATTTTCAGAGTGCATGAGGTGAAGGAAAAGAAGAGAAGGAGGAAGAAGAAGAGGCTTTGGAAAATTCGATTCTACAGGGTTTTTAGGTTGGTATTTTGTTTAATTTTCCTATCTATTTTTCTTGTATTTTATTCTTCTAAATTCCATTGGTTTGTAATTCAATTTCATGTTTTATTAATAAAATGGAGGTATGATGAAATATTTAGTCTATGGTTTTCCAATTATTCAATTTATATATGATGATTATTTGATTTTATTTTTATTCTTTAATTAAGTTTATGTGTGGATTTATTTTAATTATTTCAGAATAAATGTGATGAAAATTTAGATTGAATAGACTTCCTTCTTCAATCTAAGGCTCTTATTTTAAGAGTGCGATGAAATATTTTAGATTTGAAGATAAAGTTTAAATTCTATTCATTCTAAGGTTTAATTTGAGATTTTTAATTTAATGAAATTCATGGATTTAATTGTTAGAATATTTATCGATGAAAATTTTGAATGCATGATTGATGATTTACCTGAGCTCCGTATTCTAGGGCTTTGTTTTATTTTTAAAATATGGAAAATAATGCCTCCTTGATTCTTTGAGCCAGTTCCATTGTAAATATATACAAATGTAATTTAGGTGTCTTTAATTTTATTTTTGCTTATAAATCCAAAAACTCGTGAAATTGATGAATTAGGTTGGAAATAATTTAATTGCATCTTAATTTTGTATTTTAAATTAGATTGAGATTGTTTATATTTTTATATTAATGCCACCATCTTAATTAGAATTGGTTAAATTGTTAGATTCTATATTTAAATCTAGAATGTTTCTAAATTAAGATTAAACTTCCTAGATTAGATAAATAACTCTATATTTATGATTTTTCTCCATATTTCTCAAAATTCTTAAAATACTTAATTCAATGGTATTATTTTCATGGATATATTTTCCTAAGTTCCGATGGGTTCGACCTCGCACTTAATCGCTATACTATCTAAATGGTTTGTGCGCTTGCGAGTTATAAATTTAAAATTTGCACAACAGTTGACTTAGTCAACCATGGGTGGATTAATGGAGAAAAATAAAGGAGATTAAAGGGGATTAAATGAGAATTAATTAACCTAAGTTGATGATCCAATTAATTAAATAATTAGGTGAGTCGAATGGGTCAAAGAAGTGAGTCAAAGGGGTAAGTCAATGGGTAGTTTCATCTCATAAAAACCATCCAAACCACTCAAATAAGTCACCACAAAACCGTTGGCCAAGGGTGGTGGTTTCATCACAACCACCACCACCAAAGCCATGTGAGCCCATACCCCTCTCCATGATGTTGGTCAAATGGACAAGATGGAAGACCAAACCACCCATCTCAAGGACTCCAAAACCGTTGGCATGGTGATGGTTTCATCCCAACCACCACCACTAAGGCATGTGAGCCCATACTTGGTTGGTGAATGGAAATGATGGAGGAGTGTGACCCAAGCAAACCAAAGGGATGAGATGGGTTTTCATCTCATTATCTTCATCCCATTCTCTTCTCACTCTCTCCCTCTCCCCCTCCCTCTCTTGGCCGATCCTTGCTCAAGGAGAAGAAGAAGAAAAACTTAGAAGAAAAGAAGGAAAAAACTAGGCTTGGCCGACCACCACTTCAAGACCTAAGGCTTGAGACATTTTTTCCCACCCTCTCCTCCTCTTCCCCTCTCAAACCCACTCCATCTTGGCCAAACCCAAACCTTGATGATCTCATTTTGATCAAGCACATCTTGGCCGAAGATTAAGGAGAAGAAGAAGGAGAAAGGCTAAGGATCCAAAGGAAGAAAAAGAAGCCGGAGGAGCCGCCGGATTGGTAAGTATCTCCGAACAAGAGTTTACATTTTTAAGGGTTAAAAAGGTGATCATAGAGTCCATTTTCTTGGATTAAATGGTGGCCAAAATGTCATGGGCCATGGATCTAAAATCCATCCAAGGAAAGGATGAGAAATGGATAAACCCTAATGGGTGAGATGGGTTAAGAAAAATAAAGGACTATTAAGGACATTATGTATTAAGGTTTATTTAAGCATGGAAGAATGGATTTTTGAAGGAATCATAGACCATAGGATTCGGCCATGTAGTATGGCCGAACCCCATGGTAGGTAATTGAGTAATTTTAATGGTGTTTTAGGATTAAAACCATGGAAGGATGGTTAATGATTTAAGGGTTTTTAAATGGAGATGTATTAGTGATTTTTATGAGTGAAAATAATGGATGAAGGTTAATGTTTCTAATGGTCTTAAATGT
Organism: Chimonanthus praecox; assembly: GCA_022113865.1. Taxonomy (NCBI): domain Eukaryota; kingdom Viridiplantae; phylum Streptophyta; class Magnoliopsida; order Laurales; family Calycanthaceae; genus Chimonanthus; species Chimonanthus praecox. The sequence continues at coordinate 58,398,094 of CM039093.1, forward strand.
CACCAATGAATGATGAACCATGAACCATGGGTTCGGCCATGGTGTATGGCCGAACCCTATGGTGATGTATTTATAATTTTAATGGGTGTAAAATATGGAAAAATAATGGGGAATGTTGGTAACTTTGATGGACTCAAAAAAAATGTACCAAATGTTGATAAAAATGGATGATTTAAACGTATGATGGAAACTCCCTCATGGAGGGACTTATGGTGGAGCTAAATGATGTAAATAGATCCAACAAAAAATGAGGAGTAGACATCATGGGTTCGGCCATGGTGTATGGCCGAACCCATGACCCTTTTGTGAGCCATTTTATGGGCTAAGATTAAGGTCTATGTATATGCTTTAATTAATGGGAATTAGGTTAAGTTAATGGCTGTTTTTTTAATGGTTGTGTCTCATGATTGGTGAGTCATCAATGGACCCAAGTTTATAGATCAATTATGGGCCTAAGAATGGAGAAATAAAATGAGAACTTAACTATGGAAGAAGAGTGGCAAAATGGTAAATATAGGCCAAAATGAAGAACCATGCTATGGCCGCATGGAGGATGATCATGGACTTAGGTGTATTTAAAGATGATCTTATGTATGGTTAAATGAAGCATAGGTTGCTGGATTTTAAACCCACATAATTAGAATGTTTGATGGACTAAATGGGACCCACAAACCTAGATAGTGAGGTTCGGCCATGGGGTATGGCCGAACCCCATAAGGTATGATTTATGGACTTAGAAATGGTTGAAACATGGACTGATTGGTAATGTATAATAATGTATTGGGACATGGCAAGTGGAGCGCGATCAGTGACCTGATTTGTGGACGGAAAAAGCGTAACGGGACACTAGTGGTATTCGGTAGGATTCCTGCCTTATTGTAAGCCATGGATTATGTGTTATGAAATTGTTTTCCTTGATTTATTTTGGTAATCATGTGATTGTTTTAAGATGGGTTTTAAGGCTATGAATTATATATTACATGGCATAATGCATTTACATCTCATACATGGCATGAGAAGGATAATAATGGAACCGGAGTCCATGCTCCGTCGGGGCGACCGAGAAGCAAACATGGGGATACCTTGATGAGGCTTTAACATCAAGGGGGATACCTAGTGTTGATCATATCTTGATGAGGGTTTTCCATCAAGAGGGACCTGGCATAATGATAGTATGGATGATGGGTGGGACTTATGACATTGACACCCATGGCATGGCATTGATTTTATGACTTTTGTTATATTATTCCCTATATGCATTGTTATCACTAATCCATATGTTGGCCTTACTCGGAGTACCTACTGGGCGCGTTGTTTAACGCCCTACTTCTACCTTAGATGAAGACACAGGAAACGGAGGACGTGACGGGAGCCAAGCATAGGAGCTTGGGAAAGCGGGCTAGATGTTTTACTTAAATTTATTTTGGAATGTAATTTGAGTAACTTAGCTCGTCGGACTGTAATAATTTAGATTTCTTGCTATGGTTTGGACTTTATTTTGGACATTATGATTTTGAGGTATTTTAGTAATTTAAGTAACATACGTCCTTGGCTATCTAAAATTGGTAGGATAGTTTCTATTATAATTCCGCATTTAATTATTTTCTGCTAGCTTACTTTCTACGTGTGAACCGTTCTCATGGACTTCGTTCCACGCACACGTAGGGTTGGCCAGTTAAGGGTCGGGCTTTAAAAGCTCGGGCTTAACTCGCATCGTGACGTCTCGCACTCTTTGTCACTCTTATTTCAAAAAAAAAAAATAGACTCTGATTTTCAAATAAATAATTTTAAGCGAGTGAAAAGGGCGGGGCGTTACAGATCCTAACAGGGGTTCCACTTTTCCTTGAAAAATTTTAAAATTAATTTGTTTCATAAAGTTCATAAAAAGAATTAAAATTAAATTAAAAACCATCATTATCAAATATTTAATAATTGGGAATAAATCTAAATAAACAGCCATGAATTTCATGTAAAAATTGAAAAATAATGAAATACAACCCTTTGGACATTATTACATAAAAATAACATAAATAACTTACAAGAAATTAAATATTTTTTTTCTTTGTCTTTCGTCGTCCAACTTCAGCCTTCAATGCCTTGCCCGGTTCAACCTTCAATGGACCCAAAGCCATCAATTTATAGGAGTGAGAAGAGATGAGATAAGGGAACCTTCAAATTCAGCCGAGATAAAGGACCCATTTAAATTCAACCCAGATAAGAGACCCATTCAAATTTAGCCAATTTTATCCCTTTTTTTCTCTCGGGTGAGATCGGCTAACACCATCTTATCTTTGATCTTCCTTTATCGTTATCTTCTCTATCTTCTTCTACTGTTGCTGAGTTTAAAAAACTGGATAGTAAGATGGGTTGCTCGGCCTTCCTCTCTCTTATCTCTTCCAGTCATCTCGATCGACAAAACCAATTTCTTCTACCTTATCTCTTCTTCAAATGAAATTCACTGGTCCCACTTGGTCTTTTGGACTTGGATCCCATACTTGGACTTTTATCTGGCTCGGAATATTGGTGAACTTTGGCATATAGGCTTTAGACTCGAACAGTGGGTCCATTTGTGTGTTTGTAAATTTCTACTACCTTTACAATTAAACACAGTCTAAAAAATATTATTATAATTCAAACTCTCATATCCGGATCTGAATTATAATAATTTACAATAATTCCAAATCAAATTAGGTGGTAAAAATTATAAACTTTCATAAATAGAACTATGGCCCACTTTTCTGCATTTTAATTTTTTTTTCTTGTAGTCTCACAAATACACTGCAAAACTTGAAAACTCCATTAAACACATCTAATATTCACAAATCAAAGGCGAATTAATCCAAAATTAAAGGGTAAAATGGTAATTTTCAGTGCTCAACTGCTGCATAATTAAACTAAAGTGAAAAAACTTCAGTTTAAGGGAGGGATTGTTGAATAATTTAATGTTCTGCACAAAGTTTTTCACTCTTTCTTGTCCTAGTCTTTAGGAGTCTGGTATTCTGTTTCTGCAGAACATGGTTATGTTGCCTTAGTCTTTAGGATTATGGTTCATGTTACCTAGGTTTTAGGAAGTTGATATTGCACGTTGGTGCTTATATTGTGTACTGGCCTATATAAAGGCTGCAGTGCTCTAAATAAATTGTGTTTTTTTCTTGTTCACTCTTTTACACTTGTCTTCTTTTATCGTTATCACAATCTTCAATGAACTTGGAAAACTAAGCAAAAAAACTTCATAATCCATCATTCAAGTAGAAAATAAACAAAAAAGGGCTATGCTCTGTGATAGGGTAGAATTGACAACGGAAACACAACCAAAAGAACAAATGGACTCACCTCGCGACAGATCTCACATGTTATGTCTTTCTTCTCATCGCACCATCGTTGCACACATTTCCTGTGAGCAAACTGAAAACAATAATTGTCTTCAGCTCAGTCTAAACAAAAATATCTCTAGAAATGAAAAAACGAAAAAAAAAAAAACTCAGGGTGGACAAGGGATCAGTAACTTCCAAAGAAATGCTAAATCACTAGAAACCATAGCACATAGAAAGTACAAATAGATTCTAAGCTTTGAAATTCTTTCAAGAGAACTAAGTAGAATGTGAGATGTAGACCTACCTTCAAACTGCCACTACAAGCACAGGGTGTCTCCAAGTTGTCGGCATGGTCTTCCTCCTGGCAAATGCGACATTCTACCATTTGGATGAGCGGTTGTTCTTCCTCAGATACCAAAGGTTCCTCATGGCCAACCAGATGCCTGGATGAGAAACTAGAGCTGGATGGAACTGCAACATGGTTAGAGGAACCTTCTCCAAAAGACTTTGGAGCCTCAGATTGCTGTATGGGCTCTAAGATTGCATGTGTAATGAGGCGGTCAACATACAAAACCAGATGATCTCCCATTCCTTTACAAAGAATCTATGCCCAAGTATGAATCACGTCACTTCAATTCTAAACAATGTGATGGTACAAAGAGTGAATGCCTCTCAAAAACCCAATTTGTTGGATGACAAGATTCGACTTCCTACAGAAAGGGAGGAAAAAAAAAGGTCATTTCCATACAAGCAATCAAAGAAAAGCTTTCAAATGAAAGTAATGATATTCCTTGAATAAAGATGTTAAAATTATTATGGTGTTCTGTATTCTGTGGTTGACGCGGGCCATATTGGCCAAGGGGGAGGGGAGGCGGAGGCCCGCTCTCAATCTCCGGTCAAAGGTAAAGCACCGGGACAGGGGCATTATTTGTAATTTTGTAGCTATACGAATTTATGTACGTGGAGAGTGACCAGTGTTTTTAAAACTCGCTCTTTTCAATGGTTTAATTCTAATTTATATTTTATATAAATTAATTATTTTTAAATTTTCAAAAAAAAATTAACGACTTAATGTTTAAAAAATAAGGCACTTGACTCTCAAAAGTTTGTTATGTTAAATTATTAGATTATTTTGTGATTTATAATTATAATCAATATTAAAAATATATTTTTATAAAAAAATGATTGTTGATTTTTATGTTTTATATTTGATATTTTAGTATTAATTAATTAATTTTAAGTATGATATCATATTGATCTCCATAAATTTCACTGAATTGCACTCTAATCAACCAACTTTTTCTTAAAACGATTTGATTCAAAAGGAAATTTTTAAAATATTGAGAAAGACATGAAAAACACGTCATTTGTGATCCTAATATCGAAAATAGTAAAATTGCTTTCATTTTATATGAACACGAGCATACTACATACATAATAATGAAAATCTTGTGTATTTATAGAAACTAATTTACAAAAAAAAATCCCCTAAACACCAACCATCCAAATTCCTTATCGAGTGCTGCAAGCCCAATAGCGACTAGTCAAAGAAAATTCAAATTCCAATAAGAAAGAATAATAAAGAATCCTCCTCTGAACAAAATTCTCAAAACTTAATGAAATATTCATAAAAAAAAAACATATATACCAAGCATTCGAAGGCCAAAAACTTTAAAAGGAAAATAAACAAAGATGGGCATGAAATTTTATAAGGAAAATAATAATAAATGCATAAAAGAAAGCCCAAGATCAGATTGAGATGGAAGCATTAAATTAGAATCTCAAACAAAATGCGAAAAGAAGAATTAAAATCGATTACCTGAAAAAATAAAAGTTTTGGTGGAAACTTCTCTCCTCTCTTCAATGGCGTTGCGCAGAGGAGAGGAGAGGAGAGGAGAGCATTGTAAATGAAGAGACGCCAATTGGTACGTTTTATTTCCAGAAGTTGCAGTAATTTAGTATGTTGCCATGTCATTACATGTGTGCACAACCAACGGATAATCATTAATTAACCCTTTCTGTTATTTTTCTACAAAAAGAAATGATGATAGGCCCTCAACGGGTCGGGTCGAGTCTGATCCGATGATGTTTCTTTAGGATTACATCTTAATTACTTCAAATCTATTTTAGATTTGAGTCTACTTCAAATTTTTATTAAACGGATTAAGTTACTTCAAATCTTTTTTAGGTTTTGATTGAGTTACCTGAATTTTCTAATGAAATTCATATTAACACGAATAAGTCAAATTTAAGATCTCAGTTCATAAAATAGATATTTTGATTACTGGGCCAACCCATTGGATCCTTATAATTATGGTTTTTGAAATTTAGTAAACGCAATTTTTTTTGTGGACTAATTCATCCGGTGCAGTCTTTTCAAATGAATCTAATCTATAGGAGTATTGAATAACATAAATATATTCTTAAATGGTATATTTTGTACATATTAGTGGACCCAGTCGTATTATTTTATTTAAAATTATGTTCCACCACATCAACCATTATATCTCCTATTTTTTTATTGAGATCATTGTCACAAGTGTCGTTCTTCAGATAACACGATTATGATATTCTATTAATAAAGATATGATAAATTTAAAATTATCGTCAATATTTATAATATTAAATAGATAGATTTTATAGGAGCTACAATATTTACGAAGATTATAAGCTAATCTTTAAAATTAGAAAGCCAGAATGTACAAGCATTTGAAGCAACTGTCCATAAAATTAGAAAGCTCGAAACCGACAATCAACCATTTCAAGTCACTCTAAACTTTAGAGCAATTTTACAAGCATGTCCGAAGATGGAGAAAAGCAGAAGCATTGAGATAATTACATGGTGAAGTAGGAAGACAGTCATGAATAGTAATCAACAAGGATCATCTGAAGGATCTTTCTGAGAATCTTCCCTAGCGCTGCGACGGCTCCGGAGTTTGAGTGATGACGATGCGTCGGTGATGGCATGAAGCGGCTTATCCGTGAAACGTATGAACTTGTAGGCAAAGGCCCCCAACAGAGTTCCAGCAAATGGACCCAATATATACACCCAAATTGCCTCGTATCTCTCGCTTGCAAGGGCAGGGCCTATTGTTCTTGCTGGGTTCATGGATCCTCCAGATACAGGCCTGATAAAACCGCATTTCCACAATCATGTCCACTTCTTTTTTCAGTTAAATCCTCACCTTTTCTTTCTTTCTTTCTTTCTTATAGGTTAATACTATAATAATAATTAATAACCTTTGAAAAATCCATGTATATCAAACAGGTATTTTGATTATATTATCCCACTAATGTCTTTTGTACTGGACAATATATAACCAACATACCAAAACTAACATGTTGAAAAACAAAGAGCCCATCAAATATCAGTCAATATTTTGATCCGCCCCAATATTTAGTCAATATTTTAAAATTCTTTTTTTTTTAATTTTAAATTTTAAATTTCATCAAATGTATAAGTGAAGATTCAAAACTTCCGGTATTATCATCTATGCCCTCTTTCTCTTGATTAGGAGAAAAAAGGGTGAATTTGGGTGCATAAGAAATTGCCACCAAGTTGGCTTACCCGGCGAAGATTGAAGTTATGCAGACAGCCGAACCGACGGCCATCCCTGCCAGCTCTCCTATCTGCCAAACACCAAAAACGCAAGTGAGAAAGCCGTGCACATTCATGGAGACAAGAGAGGGTCTCAGAATATTACAGCTTTGGTATCGGTTGCAACCGCACACGTGACGAACATCATATTAAATGTAATGACGATCTCCATGACAAGGGATTGAGCAGCCGTTCCTGAAGGAGTTGTAGTCCCTATATCACTCACTGGCTCCAGCAGCTTGCGAAGTGTGAAGGAGGCAATAATCGCTCCTGTTAACTGAGCTGCCCAATAGAATGGAACCTGCAATAGTTTTAAAAAGTTAAAATAAAAACAAATTATTTACTTCCTTTGTTGTTGTTTTTTTCTTTTTTTCTTTTAATCTTCTCTTTATTTGTCAAGCCCGAGTTTTAATCTACATATTCGACTTTCAACTGAGCCTTGTCCGATTCTTTACTGAGTCTAATTTAGATATGCTTAGAAGTCACTGAAGTCAAGATGTAAGCCAACTGAGAAAATACAACTGGCAAAAGGACACTCAACATGTAAATTAATAATAATAAAAAAAATGATCCATGTAAATAGGTATTTAAAAAATGAAAGTTCGACAATCCAATTTTGGGATTTTTAGTGAATGTGGATTTTAGTGTATTTTCCTACTCTCAAGTGGTTGAACTTAATTAAATCAAAATGTAATAAGAAATGATTTAATTAATAGTTTAACTTTTAGACCATTAATTTGGACCGATCTTAGAAATCAATAACTAAATGAAGTTTATTGGACACATTCTGGCCCTTGATTCCCCTCTATCCACCAATTTTAGCTTTGCAAACTCTTTTTTTAGTTCGATCCGAGTCATCGACTTTGGAGTTGTTTGAGGGCCAGCCAGGCTGTGATGATGTTACTGATTATCAATCATGGAAAAGGATTTTGGTAATTTGTACTGAGATTGTTATGCATTCATGTAAGTGATTAGATATTCTTTAATAAAAGAATACACAATTTGAGTGTAGATAATGTAAGTTATTTGAGGAAAATGGGCTGCCGACCTGTATCCATGGAAAATGCCTTGCGGCGGCAAAAGCAAAGGTCACCGCCGGATTCATATGTGCACCAGAAATGTGCCCAACTGCATATATCATTACAGTCACTATAAGCCCCCCTGCAATTGAAGCACCAAGCTTTGAAAGGGCCTGCTCATCCTTCAGACTCAATGCAGCGGCACCACATGTCACAAAAACCAACAGAAATGTAGATATTAACTCCGAAACAACCTGCAAAAAGAAAGTAGCATCACTATTTTTAACTCAAAAGACTACACTATCACAATTATATGTAGTGTCTTCTATTGTATTCTCACTATTCTTTAAACTAAATATACATCAAGAATAAAATAAAAGAAAAGTGAAAAATATAAATAACCCTAACCAATCTCTTGCTCAGTGTATAACAGGAAGAAAGATGGTTTCTATAGAACTAAAAGATGATTGCGAACTCATTAGATTTTGAATCTTCTCAATAGAGAGAAGTCTGTAAGTCCATAATAATACTAATAATTATAATTCAGTAAAGAGAAGAAAAGTCCCACAAGTCTACGCTATTGGAATTTCATAAAAGAGTAATGAAAATCTGGCAATCATTTCAATTCAATACGAAAAAAGAAAAAAAAAAACACCGGTCACCTGTGGGGCATAAAATATCAAATTTACACAGTACATGCGAACTCATAAAAAATGTTTAAAAACAAAAGAGTGTCATTTGATTCATTGGAGCGTAACCTGAGATACTAGCTTGCATGATTACAATCCCAAGAGAAATGAAATGAAATGAAAGGGAAGGCAAAAAAAAAATATAGAACGATAGAGAATAAAGTAGCACCAAAATAGAGTGACAATACCTAGACAATAGGTTAGGAAGTTAGCAGAGCAGGGAGGAAAAAGAAAAGAAAAGAAAGGGCAGAGAAATGGTGAAACCTTTCTGAAGAGTCTAGGTGGGAGAGACTCTTTGAATTTCTGAAATAGGCTTGGTAATAGGCTTGGTAATTTGCTTGGTTCTGGGCTTGGTGAAATTCTCTCTGGAGTCTCTAGGCTATGGATGGTGTTGGCCCAGCGATTTGAACCCATTCTCCTCTCTTGAAAACTCTAGAACTTGACAATATGGAAGGGATGTACTCAAACTCCAATGCTTAAGACGCAGCAACCTCTTGCTTGCTTTAAATAACCCTTGTCACCTCCGTTTGCTCTCTCTCTCAGTCTCTCTCTCTAACACGCGCTTAGACTTTTTAATGATGATTAAAAAAAAGGCATGCAACCTTTCGCTTATGGGTCCCTCATGATCTGAGATTTATCAATGATATGATCTTTTTTATCTATTTGGGATTATTTCCTGAACCACTTGTATTAGTAACAAACTATTAATATTGGCATATGTTTCTATGAAAGGCAGAAGCTGGTAGAAACCCACGTGGATCACCAGCCAAACTGCCAAATTTTTTACCTAACTGCGAGATTAAGCGGTCCTTCTGATCAATTTACTATCCTCAAATGACCGATTAAGCTTGAAATCAACAGCAATCCAAATTATATAGGTGAGTCCAAATATTTCAGATCCAAACCATATAGCTCTGGCCCTGCACAATATCACTCCTGAAAGAGTAGTGCAAGTGGAGGTCCTACTGTTCATTAGTCATATTGGAGGGTCTAGGCGGTAGTCTAGTTGGCCTAATTATGTAAAGTCCCTTAGGAATTACAATTTTTATATTGGTTAAAAGGCCGTCACTGAATATTTCTGATTTTTATATTGGTAGGGAACGGTCAATGATTCATATTCAAACTTGAAACTTGGAAGAAGAAGAGAGACGGGCAGGATTTTGGAGTAGGCATACATCTCGTATCACGCCGGCCCGGTTGATGTGCCATCCACTTTGAGTCATGAGCAAGCTGGTGAACCATTTCTTAGATAAAACAAAGCAAAAAAGTAATAATAGTAACTTATTCAATTACTCTAGCTACAGAATGAAAGGACATGTTCTTAGAAGGTGCTTCTTTCTCTTTCATGGGATTTTTTAGATGAGGTCAAATTATGAAAAAAAAACACCAAATTTGATGATAATTTTAGAGATTAATCATATTAATTTGATCATTGTAATTTTTAACATCATAAATTCAGATTTTGTTAATAATTATAAGGAACAGTAGTTTCTAAATGCAGAAGTTTAGATTTTCTTTTTTTGTTTGTGTATGTCGGTAGCATGATGAGAAAATGGACTGTTGAAATCGTAGAAATCCAAAATCCAAAAGAAGTGAAAGGAGGGTTAGTGACAGTATGGAGCATGAATTAATCATGAGAATACAAAGTCAACCGGACCGAATTGATCACAGGACACGACGTATGAATGAACCGACCACATTAAAAAAGAATGTATTTCATCATTTCTTTGGGAAAAATTCAAGAGTAATGTGGAACTTTAGTGGATATTGGGTATCAATTGGGTTCATTTATAATTTTCTACTCGTCTGCTAAATTGTTCCTTTGCATAAAAATAAAAAATACCTTCTAGCATGAGCTCTTTGCTAAAATTAACTCTTTAAATGAGATTAGGTTTTATGTTAGTGCACCCATGGACATTGGATCTTATCCAAAACCTACCAAATATTACCAAGATAATTTGGTAAATCACCAGCCAAGAAATCAGTAGTAACGCCCATTATTCTTGTTATAACTTTGTGAAGCAGTCCTACCCACAGACCTGTCTCTATAAAGTGCTATTTAAAGTCATGACTGCAAAAATCAGAGAAACGGGAATAGAGTCTTTCCTGATTCATTACTTTGGCATGAATTGCTGTGAGGCTATATATCATGTTATTATATTGCATACTTTTGTATCCAAGTTTGAATTGATTTTAAACTCATGCCTCAAATAATTTTAGCAAGAAAATATTAATGATGCTTATGATGATGGTATAATTATAGCAAGACAAAGTCAGTCTATAGATTCATATGGGTTTTAAATTGGATCATTCAATTAATTATTATTCATTGGTGGAAAATTTGGTGTGTCGATTCAAATTCATCTGGCTTTTCATGAAGGTTCATCAGTAACTGATGGAATCATTTAGTAGTTTCATTTGAACACGATTTAGTAGGATTTTTTGCGTGAACTTGAAATTCTAATTTGTATTAATCCTTTTAATAGGTCAATCAGAGTGATTTAGTGGGTCTATTTTAGCAGAATACTAAATGATCCACTAGTTAGAATATATGTGAACCTTTTTTATCGAATACATTTGAATCTGGAAGAATCACATGTTGGGTCCATTTCTGTATCATGCAAACCAGTTAACTAACTGCAAAGTGGATGCAATATGGATATTAATATGAAGTATTCATTTTTTTATCAGTAGCTGACAAACTCGCATGTGGATGCCAATTTGCTTGCGAAAAGTAAGCTTAGGTTGATATTGGCGAGATTTCGAAGATCCTTCATTATAGCATTTTTTATTCCTTTTGGAAACCTCTCTTTTAGAAAAATCTTCTGTATTTTCCTTTTATTTAAAAATTGATGAATTTGTTTTGAGAAAGAAGAGTTAAATTCAGTTTGGGTTTGTAATTTGAGAAAGAAATATGTATCTTTTTTATATTAATGGTACTTAGTCGATTGTTGTTCAGTGGATGTAGGAATCAGTCGAACCAAATAAAATTTATTCGATTCAAAAAGGTTAGAATGCTGGTTCCACCAAAGACTGCATACCCACAAATTTCAAGTACGATGGCATTCAAGTATGTTCTCTTTGAGGATCAAAACAAGAGAATGATAAGAAGAAGAAGAATGAGGGAAGATAAAAGAAGACAGGAGAGAGCAACAGTGTCTTTGATTGGCAATGTATCTGTACCCAAGAGCTTTTATTTTCTTTTCTTTTATAGAACATGTTGAGTCATGACTCACGGACCCGCGTTTTACCACTCTTTTTCGAGACACCTGAGTTGGTATTTGTAAGTGTAATTAGAGGGACCCAAGCAAGAAACAGTGGATTTAATTTAATTAATAAAGAAGAGCACCGGATGAGGAGCATTCAGTGACAATGATTGGAACCCAACACCGGATGAGGAGCATGTACTGAGTTACAGCCTTACAGGATAGGATCAACAACTGAAGGAAGGTAGGATTTTTTTAGGCTCACAATCAGCTCTAAAGGGATCGATCAAATGACCGTGAGCTTATTGGGAAACTTCGTTACGAGTGAGTCAAATGTGAAAGTCTGAAATGAATGAATGAATGATACTTGTTTTCAAGCGATTAGACCACCTATCTTTGCAAAAGAGTGAGTTGTTTATTAGAAAAGAGTAGTTGCTTTCCAGCTTTGTTTAGAAATAAATAAACACCAAACACATTAAAGAAGAAGAAAGAAATTTGATTGATGGTCGTTCGATGCAGTGGGCTCAAGACAGTAAAAGTAAGCCATTTAATTAACACTTTGGTTTTTATTTGCAGGCACACGCTGCTTGGAGTAAGCTGCTTTAGGTACAGTGTACAAGGTTATAAAAAGAGGAGAGTTTACCAAATTTATTTTTATATTTCAAACTTAAAAAAAAAAAATTGAAATGGTTGATATAATAGATAACAAGGGGCACCAAAGGTGCAAATATAAAGACAGAAAGCAAATAAACAAGTTAAAAAGGGAACAAAAACCGGCAAAACATCAATTTAGATCAACACACTCTTTCCAAGTGCGTAAAATGTCCGGCATGGAAATGTTCCGAAAGACCTGTAAAGAAACAGCCCAAGAAGCAGACTTAGAAAGGGCTCGATGACCAACCGCCGTATTGGATTTCAAACTTAAAATTGATGACATAAATAAATTAGAGGATGATAAATATACTAACGTCAATTTGGTTTTGTTATTAAAATACATACACAACACCCACACACATTCACCGTCCATACAGATTACAGAATAAGGTCCACTGCACACCATATTTTAAATTTTTAATCATAATAACATGTTTTGGGTCCCAGTTTTCAAAATTTTAAAACCAGAAGTATAGTATAGTTTTTGTTGTGTAGAGTGTAGACCTCAATATAATTAAGCACATTTCCAATGATGCCAACAATGAAGCTGACTATTTGTTAAATATCTGAATTTCATAATACCACAGACGCAACTCCTACTCGTCACTTCATAGTCTATGTATCTTCTTACAGTCATTATTAACATGGATAAAAAATTATATATATATATATAATGAATGGTTGTAAGATTCATGATCTTTATTAATCATATCTAGACCATCAATTATGTGGTTGTACAATTTTGGATCCTTATTTAAGTAAATATGGAGTTGTTAACCAAACGTGGTGTAGCTACTGCTGCTGCTACTCACCATCATACATACATGCACATGTGGGTGTTGCAGAGATTTTAGTTTATTTGACAAGCTAGAGAAATAAGAAGTTGGATAGTAGGACCGAGTAAAGTGATGCGACTTTTTAGGTGATCTCACTCAAATTCATTAAAGATTTGTTAATGCTCATTAACACTAAATAATACTACTTTCGCTTATGTATTACTAATCCCACTGAGTACTTTTCTACTGGGAAGTGGGAACTCATTGCCGTAATCCGTACCATACTTGGTTTGATCGATTTAAAAGGCCTTAACACCTCGTAAAGCTAACTGCATTAAAAGACTTGAAAAGAAAAAAATAACTCATCTCAAAAGTCCAACTCGTTTGGGACTTCCTCCCTCACATTCTTTTCCATTTCAGTCCCACGCAATTAAATTTAAATAATTAATCATTGAGATTATTAAATTATTCAAAATGATATTCATCAAATTATACAAACTCTTGAATATTTTTACGTGTGATATTCAGTCACATGGTGAGAATGCATCCAGTAGACATTAAATCATGTTAAACTTAATTGGCCAATAACTGTGAAAATTGTATGTTTCAGTTTAAGTTTGGATAAAAAAAATGACTGCAATACGAAACAATTAGTAATTTTTTTAGAAATTCAGCTGATATTTGTGAAAATTGCATATTTCTGTTTTAGGCCAAACATTTTTGGTTAAAATTTTAAAAACATTTGTAGCAGGGGACGAGATATCGGCCGATACATATTGTATCGGTCGTACCGCTTTCATATCGGTCAATATATCGCTAAATCATATCGGCCCGATATCTGCCAATATGATTAATATCGGTATTTAAAAAAAAAAATTCAAAACGGTGATGGGCCTGAGTTAAAATATTGACCGATATCGGCCCATATATCGACCGATATTTACATTTTCAAATTTTTTAAAAAAAAAAAATTTCTTTTTCAGTTTTTTATATTTTTTTAATTCAGAAAAAATAAATTAATACCGATATTTAAACAAAGGAAAATAGAATATATATTTTTTTAACACTAGTAGAAAAAAAGACTAGTTATTACCATTTACATGTTATTCATACTAAATAGGCTTTCATTCGGATTTGAGCTTTTTGTCGGTCAGGCTCCTCGGGCTGAGGCTTGAGCACGTGTCTTAAGCTTGTGTCGCACTGAGGCTCAAGCTGGGCAGAAGATAGGCCCAGCCCGAGCCCGCCTCATTGTCATCCCTATACACAACTGATATGCAATCAACTTCCCAACCAATTTGTACCTAGTTTTAAAAAGCAGCTGATATGATATTTATTGGAGATTAGAGATGTACGTGATAAAGTGGCTACCAATGTTACAATAATGTGTGGAGATTGGAGTTCTCAGTTGGAGTGGGACTACAATAATAATTTGTAAGCCCATACCTATTTGCTCTAAACATGGATAATTTAATAATAAAAAATTAGAAATTTAATAATAAAAATTTAGAACAAAGTGTCATGGTGCATATGTTTTGCAGATGACATAATATTAGTGAAATAGAGCAACAATTTAACTTTATGACGGAGATAGAATGTTGGGGAAAATCTTTTTAAGTTAATGCTTAAAAATTAGTAGAACAAAAATATAATAAATAGAGTATAACTTTAGTAGAATATAAGATAGAAAGGATGATCCAATTAAAATTGTAAATGATCCAATATTATATTTTGATAAATTTAGATATTTAAGTTCTACAGTAGAATCTCATGGAAGATCTATCTAATTTAAATATAACTGATAAAATAAGATTAGAGTGGATAAAATGTAGATAAGCTATGCAAAAAGAGCATCTCATTTTAAGGGCCAATTTTACAAAATAGTTATTAGGCTTATAATGCTATGTGACACATAATGTCAGATAATGAATATGCATATGGTATATTGAATAACTGAATCAACTCTAAAATATAGAGTTAGAAATAATTTAGAAATATCCCTAGTAACTAAAAAAATGAAAGAAAAATGAAAGAAACTCATCTAAGTTAATTTAGACATTTAGACATGTAAGTAAAAGAATAGAAGTAATTCTGATATGTAGTGTAGAAAATTTATAATTGTAGTTATAAAAATGAAAGATGGACAACTAAATAGTATTGATTTTTATTTAATGATGATGATGACGATAACAATGACGATAATTTAAATTAGATAAGTAGATGTAGCCGGAGTTGTTTGAGAAACCCAAACACCCCTTGTAATTCTGTTCAATTAAATTAAAAATATAAAACAAGGCAGTGGCATGGAGCGTAGCAGGTAGACCCTAGTGAGGTGCGACAAGTGACAACAAGGCATGCACCCCCCTTATTCCATATTCTTTTTTGTCGCGTCTTATGTCCCGTCTGTTGTTGGATTTCGTCAACAGCTAAACAGCTAAGATGTGACTGACGGCCTATGTTGATGGCGTTAACGTTAAATGCTGGAAATTAAATATTTCGCGGAAATCTGTCGTCACTCTCTTGTCCCTCTCACCTCGCTTGATTTTTTACTTCTTTTTACTGTATTTTAATCAAAATTATTTTGATTGAATATTGCTAATATTTTTATATTCCAAGTGAAATTATTTTTGTCTAAATTTAAATGAAAATATTCATGTTTCACAAATAATACTCTTTCCTTTTCTTTTTGAAATGCTATTAATCAGGTTTAAAAAATAGTCCGATAGATAATTCGATCGATATGATTCTCTCTTCTTCTTTTTTTAATCTTTTTTTATTGATTTTATTAAAACATCAATTATAGAGATTCATATCTATATATAGAGCAGCTTGTTATCAGTACACTAATATTTGATAAATAGTATACTGATATGAATAAAATAAAAAATTTACTTTATTTTGTACTTTTTAACAAATTTTATCTTTATCAAAATGAACGTAATTATTTATATATATGTGCAAAACTTTTGTGATTATCTTATTACGTGTGACAATCCATTTAAACAGTCAAAGGTTTTCAATTCAAACATTTGCCGCCCACCCCATTAACCAATATATATCAAATTGGGAGCTCATACGTATAAATAGATTTAATCTAATAAACAAAAGTGATGTGACTGTTTAGGTTATGTCAATCAAGAGTCTAAGAAATTCAAAGAAATAGTTACTCATTGGAATGTCGGTCGGCTCCTATTGGAAAGTGCAGTGAAAGTTTCTTCTATAATGCTGTGGTAATAGGGATGAATATGATAGAGAAAAAAACTGCACACTCAGCACGTGATGCTGTGGTAATAGGGATGAGTATGATAGAAAAAGAAACTGCACACTCACCACGTCATTTACCCTTTAGATAATTTTTAAACATAGAGAGTAATTACTACTTTTTAAACTTGGGATTAATTGGATAACTGAATGATATATTATTGTTTTGGGATAGACTAAAATTTATTTTAATATTTATTTTAATTTTAAAGTATTAAACAAAATGTAAGCATTTTGTAGACAAAATTCCATTTTAATTGATTAAATTTGAGCTTTCTGTCATAAATGTAAATTTAAAATCTAAACTTTATATGTTCTCTATGAATTTAAAAATGAAAGCCCGATATGAATTTTCTAATGCTATAGGAAAGACAAGTCGTGACATCATCAATCACAAACTGACAAATGAATGGACTTAAGCTGTATATTCTCGCACCGCGTGGAGATAAAGTTAAAAAAAAAAAAAAAGAAGTAAAGGGTTGTAATACTACGAGTGAATTGCAACCATTAATGTAATGAATTTGATAAAAAGATAAATTAATGGTAGAGACAGGTCATCAGAGTTAGTGTCCTGTCAAATCATTGCCAAAGCATGTAATAGTTTTATAAGCTTTTTCACAATCAAAATCATGGCAGGTAAGAGACACCTTTCACTGAATTGGACGACGCCGACCATCATGCCTCTTTCTTTATTTGGTTTGGGAGAATAATTACAACATGGTAAATATATGGAGGAATTTTTTTACTAATTCCTGCACTTGACGATCCTGAGATACGAGGATCAATTTAATATCGGTCAATATGATACGAGTGAGATATCGGCCAATCAACTTAATATCGGCCGATACAAATCATATCAGCGTATCGACCAATATGATGCAATTTCAAAATAGTATCATATCGGCCGATACGATACGTATCGATTGATATTTGCACCCCTGTCGACAGAGTTTATAGATATAACTACGACTGTTGGATAGCATCATTAGTCTAAGTTTGAAAATTTACCAATGGGCCTTTAATGGACTGATTACTTTTAGTTGATATTTTAGTCATTTTAGCCTATTTTATTCTTTTGAAAAATCTATATGGCTGGAATTTTGGATATATAAGTTATGAGTCCATTTCCAAAATGAAAAGTTTGATATTTTATTTCTTTAAGTAGAAAATTTTATCTTCTCTTATCAAAAACTCATAAAATCTAATATTTAAAATAAAAATAGAAAAAATATGATTTTTAATCTAAATGGATTCAAGTGATGGTCAAAACCTCATTTCAAAAAGTAAGAAGTGATAGTCTTGAATTCGATTCTTACTCCACTCCAAAAGTCATTCCTCGTAGAATTCACTCTAAAGATCATTCTCTGTAGAGTTATTTGTATAAGCAGAAAGGTTCGCACATGTTCTAAGATTAACACCTAATTGAACAATTTAACTATAAATAAATACAATGACTTCTTTCATTTTGTTTCCTTTTTTCTAAGAAAAAATAAACTGATACAATCATAAACTTAAAGAATTTCAAAATTTTACATATAGTTTTAAACACTTATCACATATTTAGATTAATCACATCATGTTTATCTCCTCTCTGTATTCAATTAGAGTTGAGCCAATAGTTCATTAGAGTGTGGCCCGAGACGGAGGCTAACAAAATTAATTGAATGGTGGGCCCAGAGCTCACAATCACTCACTTTCTAAAGAGCCAAGTGTTAAAGACTTGAGAAAAGAAAAACCTCGTTACGAAGAACAAAAGATGAGAAATCATAAACTAAGGCCATTATTAAAATACAACTTACTAGGGCCAACCAAACATTCAACCGAACCTCTAGATCGCAGGACCTGAATATCTATGCATTCATCAAATCATCGATTAAATATTGGATTTACTTTGGTGGGGTGCGCCAGGCCCGTACAGAAGTGCAACACTTGAGGATCCTGTGCAGATATATATCGAGATTTTGAACGTCAATATATTTCAGCCGATATGTATAGTATTGGTCATATATTTCAGCCGATATGTATAGTATTGGTCAGAGAGAAAAAAATTGAACCAAATATCGACCAATTTTTATTTTCTATTTTAAAAAAAAACAAATATCAACATAAGCCCAGTCGATATCTCAACCAATATTTATAATTTTTATTTTTTAAAACAATCTTTTTTATTTTTTTAAATAAATTTAGAAAAAAAAATACCGAAATTTTAAAAAAAAAATGAGGAGAAAAATTCGGCCGAGCTGCGTCAGCGGCACTTGAGGATCCCAATAATACTACACTTGATCTTAGCCAAAAGGCCGAGAAAGGTATGCTTTTGTTTATTGCAGCGATCTCATTTTATATTGCCCTTCTCTGCTTGAATTTTCTCTTCTTGCCGATGTGGGACTCAAACCTCCTCTTTTTTTATTTTTTTATTTACTGAAGCTTAGTGTCGCTTTTCTAATAATCTAATCTGTTCTCGGACGAGACAAGGTGAAGGTCAATGTCAAATGCCCCCTTCAGATGCAGGGCTACTGGTGGGCCACCCACACTCTATGATCCGATAGTTTGGATAAACTGAATCACCCTAAATGGTTCATGATTAATTCTTTTTTCTTTTTTTTTAATTCTTTGAAATGGTTTTGACGCATTATATGAAATTCATGATTAGTTAAAAATATAAACTAAATTTAATTACATAAGCTACTTGTAGATAATTAACTCCAATATCTTGTATAAGATGATATGAACTATCTACTATAGCTACACAGTATGATATAGTCTTAAAATATGATCGATAAAACCAACCTTTTAATTTTCTGAAAAAAAAAAAATCTATTATGAATATCTTTTACTTTGAATCTCGTATTTATTGTGATTTTAAAAGAAAATAGAAGTTCTTTATGTTTGAAAATATATATACTTAAACAAGGATCGATCAGCTGAACTCAATCTATCGAGCAACGGCGGAGAAACTTACGAATCAATTAGGGCATCTATGCTTCTTTTAACGGGCACCGATGATTTAAAAATAAAAGTGCTTTCTTTCTTATCTTACTCTTCAACCTTTTAATGTATACTTGTGTATATGTGACAAAAGAGCACCCTTTATAATATATACTTGTGAGGATGCTCTTTCGTCTCAATGCATACAATTTCTTAGGTGTATAAAAAGTTAAGAAATTGTACATATACAATCCGTCATTGTATCTGATACTACTTTTTTTTTATTTTTTTGTTAATTATACAGATTGAAGTAGACTAATTAATTCATTAGGAAATTTTGAGAAGAAAAAAAAGGTTTCTTTACGTACCAAATCAACATTTTGCTATTAAAAATGTAGATATTAGCGCAACCAATTGAAATATTGAGTTTCCATGACTCAATCAAAACATACTTTTTTATGTGAAATCAATTCTTTGAAAAAATGATAAACACTTCCTAACTGACTCATTTCGTGCTTAAAAGGCATCTTCTTCTCGACAATCATACTTTTTTACTCTTCGTGTGATTCTTTGATGTCAGTGAGTGATGAACATTGACTAGGTTTTAAAACGATTCACAGGAGGCCTCTTTTCCTTCGTGCACCGCTGCTGCTCCTCTAGTCATTGTATTTGTAACAATAAAAACCCAAAAGAACAAAAAAAAAGGAAGCTAGAATGTAAGAGAACTATACAATTTAAATGATCAAGCTTTGAAATTTTAAAATAACTTTGAATAATTTTTTAGATCCTCTCATGTTTTTCGCCTATGATGGGTTGGCATTATGATGCAGACATATGTGAACGTAATCAAAATTTTAATTTTGATCTTGGTGGGTACATTATCAAATTAGTAAGTTCGGATCTCGAGTCGAAAGATCAAAATTTTATTTTTGATCCCGGCGGGTCCATGAGCAATTTAATAGTGAGGGTTCCGAGTCGATGCATCGAGCCTTTATGTGGGCTGAATCCAATTGAAAGCATTGGGCCCAAAGTCAAGCCCAATATTAGTGAGACCAAGAATAACCCATGGCTGATCCATGATTGGGAATCCAATTAATTCCAACAAATAATAAAGTTCTAATCAGGTTAGGATTGGACTTTCTGGGATCGGTAGTGATTTGTTGGGATAGTTATTGAGGACTATATGGATTAGGATTATTCTTGTTTAGAAGTTGTTTTATTTGAATAAGTTTCCAAAGTAGCGTGTAGGAGGGTCGGTTCCTACTTAGTTTAGGGCTATTTTTAGTTTTTATTTTCCCATATAAGAACATGTATTCAGACCTTTCGAAGGGAGTTTTTTTTTATGAATAAAATTTTATTATTTTCTTGCAAACGATGGACTGTTTTGCTGTGAATTAATCTACTGTATGTGTTAACCCAGCCCAGATTCAAAAAGAACAGTGGTTGTTTTGTGAAGTTTTGTATGTTGCTGAGTTACCGATCAGTTAGGAGTGTTTAAATCACTACATACCGGTGAGGGGTGAATCCATTGCAGACGAGAATGGCGTGTCTTCTTGGCAGCCCAATTCTACAAGTTATTGTAGAATTTCATTGGTAGACGTCTAACAGATTCATTCGACTTCAAACAGATTCATTCGACTTCAGTGATTTAAGTCTTTGGTTCGTGAAATTCCGTTTGATTGTCAATTTACGCAATCGGATTATTAGATTTGTATTCAAGATACTATTCAATTTTCCACTATAATTCAAAGTTAGGTGTTCTTAATCTTATTTAACCTACATCACATTAGCCAAAATATCAGGCCAGTGTCCGAAAATATGAGCTATCTTTATCTGGCAATGCTGATATATGTGCTGAAACTGAGGTATCCATAGAGGAATGAGTAGATGAGATTACCTCATCTTAAAGGCTTTTTCTTTTCAATGATTTGACCTCATTATAAGCTACGGTGAGCTCAATAAATTTCATATATATGGCCCACTTTTTTTATCAGTGAAAACCTTTGGATCGATATGTCGAGGATAATGGATTACAAAATCAACTACTCACAATGCCCAGTTCCCATTTGCTTGAGATACGCCATAGAGTCCCTTAATCCACCATACATGATTCTATTCCAATTCGATAGTTGATATCGAGGCCCATTAACAAATATATGGAGAAGTTAAGTTCCAAAAGTTTTTTTTTAAGTATATCCCATATGTAAAATTAATTGTGCCTTACCATAACTAACCATATGATCCACTTCATTTAATCATTTCCCGATATCCATAAAGCTCAACAATATCAGCTGAGGTTTTAATATTTTATATTGTCGAGACCAAGAACCACGTCCAAGCTGATTCATGGTATTGGTGATTGGTGTCTTGGCCTCATTAAGGGATCAGGTTGAGGCTGGCCGGATTTAGGCCCAACAAAATAAGCATGTTAGGGTGATCGGAAGCCACTCCAATGCCATATAGAAAATTGGCCAGCCTAATCTCTTTGTAGTGCGGCGGCACCAGCCATTGGATTTTAGTCAAATATCCAATGAGTACTTGCATTAAAATGACCATAACATATATGCTTATATGAACAAATGAACTTAAAGGGGAATAAATTAATCAGTCAGTTTGTCGAATTAAAGTCACAAGGTTAATAACTAGCACATCATAAGAAATAACCCCTGGAATTTTAGAACGAAATATAGTCCTCTGTTCACATTCATTCATGAAACAGCACTAAACTCCGTGGATTTCATAGCACGTACTTTCAACATAGCAGCTTCTGAATATGAAACAACTCCACACAGAACACCTGATTGGTGTGATCTAGACCACACGGTAAGCCACACCATAGAACCCAATGTCCTAAAACCCTAACCTTGAGAAATATTGGGCTTTAGCCATTTGGATAGGAGGCCTCAATGTGAAGGCCATTGATACAGAAATTAGAATTGTCAATCCACAGTACTAGGAAACTTAAGGGTTACATATTAGGTGCATGGTCCAGATGAAACGGTCAGACCAAGTGGAGATCATAAGGAAATGGACAACAGAATTCAGAATTTCTGGGTGAGTCAATGCCAAAACAATGAACTCTAAGCTTTTCAATAGAATATTGAGCGGGAACTCAACTTATATGTGATATATCTTTAAAAAGACAGATTGGCTACCCATGCTTGTGGAAATATGTGTTGGGCACCAAAATAGAAAAATTGTGTGCTAATATTACGTGCTGTAAGAAGGGAACCATCTGCTGATAAGAGTAATAATGTACTGCCCTTTCCCCAAGTCAAAAATCTTCTTCAATTGAGGTTTCCACCATCTTGACATGAACCACACCGCAAAAACCAATATGATGGAAACAACCAAAAGCAAAAAAAGTAATGAAGAATAATCACCAAAGATGGTAGTAATCTCCCAGTGCCATACACACAAATCATGTGTTTTCTGTAAGATGAAAGCTCCCAATACCCAGTCAAGTGGGATACCATTAATCTGATTTGCAACTTTTACCCTGTTGGGGAAAGCAAATAATCTTGTTAAAGGAATGACTTTTTCCAACAAAATATGGCACATAAAAGAACCCTAAGAGGATAAACCCAAATTTTCATAACCACACACCATCAGATATGGGAAAGATATATATCCAAGCTTTATAGAGCCATTACATAATCGACTCTTAAATGTTATCTTCATGATAGCGGGACGGGGATGATATTTTTCCCTACCCCAATTCACATAATTGGCAACCTGTTCCCCAGTATCATGCATACAGATAGATCCATGTAAGGGGGATTGATTTGGAAACTTCTTAGTGGAAAGAAAAGTGCACAATGCTCTCTGGAAACTCAAACCTAGTAAAGTTTTATATTATGTCTGTAAGTTAAGAGTCAAAAATTGCAACATTGCTAAAGTGGTGAAGCATAAGGTCATATGAATTTACCTTTCGTCATCAAAAGCAATTCCAAGACTATCATGCAGAAGAGCAACAATATATGCTGAAGAGAAACAATATTGCAGCAAATCTTCATGATCAAGTGTCTGATATTTCTTCTTAAGCTTTGACCAATCTTCTTCACAAAATTGTTGCCCAGCCAGAATAAGATCAGAAAGAAATGCCGTTGGAGCTAGCCCAAAGAACTGTCAAATGGCAGCAAGCAGCTAATGAAATTTTAAGATGATTGGACCAAGTGCATTAAAGCATCATCTATGAAGCACGGATACTCCGAAACCATTCGAGTATCCATGTCGGGTACGTTTCCGACACGGATACAGCCGGATACGGCTCGGATACTTGTCGGATACGTATCAAATTAAATAAAATATTTTTTAAATATGGATACGTCACGGATACGGCAGCAGACACAAAGGGATATGGCAGGACACGGACACAGCCGGGATACGACAGCAAGGGAGAAAAGGGAAAAAAAAAATTATATATATATATATATTTTCAGTATTATTTTTTTAACCTCAATAATCATTCACATACTGTAATATTGTAAATATTTTTTAAACATATTATATATATCTTTTCATAATACTAAATTGCTAATAGTCTAATCTTTATAATATATATCTTTTGTAATGTTTAGTAATATATATAATATTTTTTTATTTCGGTGTTCCCGCCACACCCGTATCCTAGTTTTTTCAAAATTTACCGTATCCCCATATCAAATATGTGTCATATCCGATACGCGTACCCGTATCGGTGCTTCTAGGAGCATCATTTATTCATTTCAAAAATAGACACTGGGACTAATCTGTACATGAATTTCCAAAAATTCATGCAATGGTAGTTATTAAAGATTTAACAAAAATGCAATAAAGAATTGAGTTATCAAACCTTAGATATGTGGAAGAAGTTCTCGGTTGCCAAGAAATTGCCCTGTAACTTTGGTATGAAAGTTGATCCTATATGGCAGTACTTATACTTGCATTCATCTGCACATTGAAAGAAAAAATGCAAAATCAATGGCTTAAGTAAAAATTGGTACCATATTAATTTGAGGGATCAGTTTCAGGTAGCAAAAAATGTAATTGGTATATAACTTGTATGGTTTCTTTTCAAGCAAACATTATCAATTCCAGGTATAAATTCTAGTCAGCAACAATGCGCTTGCAGCTTGTGCATTTTCTTTATGAACTAAACATGTGTACTAAAATCTTGGCATATTTAGAAACAGAATCTCTCTCTGAGGTAGAAGCTCTCAAAGATTCTCAAGAATATAATGTAGAAACAAATAGAAAAATCTTAACCTACAGAAAAAAATAAAAAATTGAATTGTCTTTTAAAAATAATGGTAATTCATTAATGATAGACAAAATACAAAGAGGTAGTAAGCAGTAGATAAACATGTACTGAATGCTACTGTTACAGGATGAAACACAGGCCTTACATGCCACATAGGAGATTTCTGAGGCCACAAGCTGTATGGTATAGTCCTTTGTACCCTATCTCACACAACAAAGGAAGCTGGTACAAGTTATAATATAGATGGTACAGCAAGTTTAATACTTGGATCAGTAGGTAAAGCACAGTGTTGCATGATGCAAAGCAAGAGATTAGATCCTTTTCTATGGTTCAATGGGGACAAAAGAATCAAATGAAGCACAGGTTTTGACAATAAAGGAAGCACTGAAATATTCAAGGAAAGCTCTTAAATAGGAGACCATCCAATGGTTTTTAAGGGGGATGAAGGTAGGCACAGGGGACTGGAGGTTGCTGACAGTTGCTAGGGAGGTTAGGGTTTTATCTCAGTCAATGGAGATCTCTTTTCATCATGTTTGGCAATCAGCTAACAGCATTTCTGGGTTTTTTTCTATTTTTTCCCTTTTTTTGGCAAATAAGGGATAGAAAGACAAGAATTGTTCATTGGATTAAGTACACAGTAATATCTCTTAGTTTACCGGTTTTACTATTTTCTTTTTGTGAGAGATGATGGCTGTAAATGGAGATCAGTATAGCTTCCATATGCAGTCCTTATGCTTGTACATCCACTTCTTCAATGACAGTTTCATGTTATTTTCTTCAAAAACAAAAAGAAAAGATTCCTAAGAAGATAAGGATGATGAGGGCAAGTTGAATGTTTGCCCCTTGAAGTCTTGAACTATTACTTATGTATCAGAAGGAAAGGGATGAAGTGCTGAAGAGGTATTAACTAGTTGTTTCACCCTCTTCGCCGTAACCTCTCTGACTCAGAGAATGAAGCCTTTTCTGAACTCCTACTGTCCTTATCATCTTCCAGAATCAACACCAATGTGGAGGACAGCATAGTCTGGTGGCCGGATAAGAGTGAAATATTTTATGTTAAGTCTTTCTACTCTTGGTCGTCGTCACTTCACGGTACCGGTTCTGTCAACCCAAAAATTTAGTCTTATAATGCTCCCCCAAGGGCAGTTAGATTTGTTTGAACCGCTGCTTTAGGGAAAATATTGACACAGGATAATCTCCGACGGCGAGGTCGCATTCTGGTTAGTGCTTGTCCTCTATGCTTGCATGCATCCGAAGAGTCGAATCACCTCCTTCTGCATTGTCCCTTTACTTCATCAGTTTGGCACTTGGTGCTTGCTCAGTTTGGAGTTTCTTGGGTTATGCCATCATCGATTAGAGAATTGTCTTCTTCTTGGGATATTGCCTCTGTCTCGCTGAAATGCGTCTCATTGAGGCACTTATCTTTTTTTGTCACTCTTTGGAGCCTGTGGTGGGAAATGAACAATAGGTTTTTCAAAGATTCGAGTGAGTCCAGTTGATGTGGGCATCCGCGATTGTGGGCCAAAGCCCAATTCATGTCAAGTCAAGCCCAGAAACAGGCCCAAGCCTTGGCCCAACATACCAGGCCCATTGGCCCAATGAGCTGTACAAGCATCATACATGTACAGTCGGGTGAAGCAGTCCTTATCAGTATGGGATTAGGATGTTTAATCGGTGGACAATTAGGTAGGTTTTATTTAGAAGTTTAATTTAATAGCATATGTTTTAGATTAGGATTTACTATTATTATAATTTTAATTTTAGTAGGATTCGAAAGATGGAGGGTCGGTTCCAACTTAGAGTTTTGTGTTTTTATTTTCTTATATAAAGCATTGTAATCGACAGATTTGGGGAGATTTTTTATGAATAAAATTTAGTTGAATTTTTTCCAAACCGTGGTGTGTTTGTGAAGTTGAAGACTGCAATGAGTTGCAGAGAATTGCTGGGAAACTCCAGCCAAGGCGTGAGACAGATCTGAGATCTGTCCTCCTCAAAGCAGCGTTGGGCGTTCGAGAGGTAGTCATCTCAGGCCCAGATTGACTTAGTCGAGGCTGCTTCAGACTATGATGAAATAAAGTTTATGAATTTTTGAAGAAAATTTGTTGGTGCATACACCATCAGAAGGTTACAGCCAAGGTGTTCTTTCATCCCTGATTTTATCAGGCGTGTGAGGTTGAGTGAGTCCCTCTCCATACCAGTAGGCCAACAGTTGGAAGGCAGAAAATCTGAATTCCAGGCTCGACGTGCAGTCTCCCTGCAACCAGGCTTTCAGATCGGGCCTACACATGGCCAAGAGCAACCCAGTGTTTCAGACTGTCTGCAGGCTGATCTTCAGTCCTACAAATTGCAGTTAGTGTTTCAGGCCCAATCAGTTTACAAGCCCATAGGCGTTGGGATCTTGTTTACAGTGTTGTAGTTAAGCTTCCACATAGTATTCGGGTTTCGACAATTTATTTGTCTTGGCCTACATCACCAGTGCGGCGGTTGAGCGGTACGCTCTTGCGAAGTGTGCTTCTTGGGCTGTTTCATTGCAAGTGTTCCGTAACATCTCAATGCCAAATATTTTACGCACATGGAAAGAATGTGTTGATCTTGCTTGAGAAATCATTGTTTTGGTTTCTTTGCCAGTTAT
Source organism: Chimonanthus praecox (assembly GCA_022113865.1). Lineage (NCBI taxonomy): Eukaryota > Viridiplantae > Streptophyta > Magnoliopsida > Laurales > Calycanthaceae > Chimonanthus > Chimonanthus praecox. The sequence continues at coordinate 58,425,407 of CM039093.1, forward strand.
CTTTGTTGCTAGTTTTTATATCCTATATCTTGTACTTGCACCTTTGGTGCCTCTTTATTAATATATGAACCATGGTTGTTAAAATCGTACGATACACGATTTGTATCTTACGATTCATACGATATGATAAGAGCAATGATTCGTCTATCAACAAATCTTACGATTCATATAAATAATAGAATTATGGGGTTATTAGGAGTGTGAAAGTATGAAACATTTCGTTTTAATGGTTTTTAAGGCTTGAGTTAATGAGCATTTAAGACCTTTTGATTTTTTGAGGATTTTTTAGTTCATTATTGACTTTTCACAGTATAGTTGGATTATATACTGGTCTTATACTTTTGGGAGTTAGAGCATTGAAATTTGAGTTCCAATGAACTGATTATATAGAATTCACTTAATATTGAAAGAAAGTTAGAGAATTTCTCATGTTATTACATTTTAGATATATTTTACGTTTTTTCATATATTAAATATTTTTGAGGGACAACACTAATGAATCTTACGATTCTACGATTTACGATACACGATTTGCGATTCAATATGTATTAACGATTTACGATACGATTCGATTTTCACAACATTATTATGAACCATTTCAAAAAAAAAAAAATAGTAGTTTCACCCTTTCAGAAGAAAAGGTGAAGTCACCTTTCAGTCACAAGATGAAGAATACAGTTGCCATACACCAGTGAAATAAGAATTATGACATGGCTGAAGAATATTGATAAATAATAACAATACATGGTATTGTGGTAATGCCATTTATATCATTCTCTGAAATCAACACAAACACAGCTAAGTACTGAATAATACACAGTGGTGCATCTTGAGAAAAGAAAATAAAATGGCTCATGAGCACCTCAGTTGCAGAAGCACTAGGAAAATGTAAAGAATTGAAGTAGTCGCTACCTTTTCCGATTTGTAATAGCATCAAGGCAGCAGATCTGCATTCCGAGAAGTTACCCTGTGCTTGAATTGTGGGAAGAAATGCACTTTTCAAACCCAAAACACCATTGGGAAGCATCAAGGATTCCACATCATGTGAATACCCTCTAGGAGTGCAGGGGTCTAAAAATATTCCCCCTTGAACAGCTGAATTAGTAAGAAAATGGGATAAAAACTTTAAATGTTGAGTACATGCACAAGCATCAGTGACCTACATTTAAGGATCATGCTCGAGTGTCAATAGGTTCAGAAATGCTACACATAAACGCATGCACATACACACACAATAGATTGTATGAATATGTATGCAGACTCTTAACTGGAGTATGCTATCTTCCTCAAAATTCAGAAAAAAAAAATGCTAAAAAATTAATAAAGTACATAAATATATATATATATATATATGTATGCGCATCATTTTTTATTGGTGAAGGTACGCATAATCACTTGATTGAAAGATCATTCTCAGTCACAAAACAAGGGAGCATCATATTAAACAATTGCATTCACCAAACTAAAAAGAATACTCATGACATCATTCATGTAATGAAGGTTTTAGTTACGTTGCCATTGAAATAATTCATGCAATTTGTTGTAAGAGAAAAAAGCAAGTAACTGATAAGCAAGAACTTAATAGAAACAATGATGTAATTAGAAGTAACATGTTAGGTCAGGGAGGGACACAAAGGATTTACCACAAAAATAGGGATGAATGGATATAGAACCCACAAAGCCAGTCCCAAATAGATGGTACATCTAGTACATTATTTAATATTTTAACGGCAGTTCCCTTTGCTCATTAAAAAGCAAAGAATATTTACCCATCTTTAAAATAAATAAAAAGATCACATTAAAAAAACTCACAACTCAATAGTGGCAAGTATCTCTAATGGTAATAGGGATATGAAGGACTCGTGAATATCCTCAATGATACATGGGATATGGCTAGGAAATTGCATGTATCTTCCTCAAACATTGAAATAGGCAAGGATAATGCTGATTGCCTCTTTAAAGGTAACGAGTGTGGTATCTTCACAGAACTCTATCTTGACGCTTAGCTTTATACCACTCTCTGCTTTAATTCGTACTTTACTAGAAAAATAAAATAAGAGCACAGGCACATTTAATAAGGGAAAGAATAAGAACAAAGACTTGCGGCAAAAACACACAACTATAGGACACTTGTGCGAGTTCATAACCAAGTTCAAAATGCTAAGGTCACATACACATTAGTTAGCTTAAGGGTCTGATAGCAACAGTACATTAAGGATGACAAATCTTGATGTGAACCAGAAAATTAAGTTTCAGGCTAGATTCTCAGCCCAATAAATAGTGGGGACAGATCTAGGCTGGCACTTTCAAATGAATTGGGTCTGGGTTAATGAGTTATTATGAGATACAAATGGCCAGCTTCAGTTTAGTTGAGACTTTGTCAAGACAGTACCATAATACTACATAGATTGTGTATGCATATATGGACAAAATAATGTGAAAACATTCAAGAGGTTGCAAGATAAATAAATATGTCTTATTTATGATGCATCCGATAGTGATCGGTGTACAGACCCAATTGATGAGATTGCATTGATGCATCTGGAGAGTTTGGATTCACATCAGCCCATTGGAAGATCCAAATTCAAGGCCTATTAGTGGCCCTAGAAGAAGCTTCTAATTCTATTATTAGAATTTCTTATCTCCATTCTTTATTTTATGATTACTTATTTAGTAATTAGGATTGGCAATAATCTTTAGAAATTGCTTTCTCATATTATCTTTAGCCAAATCAAGAAGTTGTATTTTTTACTAAACTTTCTCATATTATCGTTACCCAAATCAAGAAGTTGTATTTCTTACTAATTTATTAATGGTTGTAACCCCAAGTGAAGATCTTGGTTAGCTTGCATGAGTTGTAAAAACTAATACATATAAATGGACATGGAAGCCACATTAGTGAGGGGTTTTTTTTATGAATGCAAAAAGAATCTTTGTGTTTTGTCTTGAAGGGTGTATAAATTTCTTGAGCATGAGAGCTTAAGAAGCATACACAATAGCGCGGGAAATGGGAGATCTAAGCTGGTAGGATTTCTCATCGCTATTTCACTTGCTTGAATCTCAATTTTCTCCATTATTTGTGGCTGGTTTATTTGTTCTGAAGGACTTTTGAGAATCTAGAAGTTGTAGTCTTGGGAGGGCCCTAAGTCTGGATCAATTTATCCCATACAATCTTGGGAGGGCCCCAAGACTGGATCAATTTATCCCATACAAATTATATACTACTCATTTTAAATCAAACGTTAGCAAGTATGGTTCAGGTTAACCAACTACAAACTTTTTGATCATTTCATTGTTGGACCATGTTTGGTTGGATAGAATCTACCACCTTATAGGTCAACCACAGAGTTGCCACTCTACAGTATACAACTGGTTAACATAGTATGCAGTTTGCTGGCAAAGCTCGTCAAAGAAAAAATGACATCCATCCCTCTATTTAATCAGAAAATGCATAGCTTACCAAATTTCAGGTCCCCTGAAATGATCAACTTGTGTAGCAATTCATACGCGACATTCTGCAAAATGACCCACAAACCCCAATAGTGTAAAATAACAACTCCAGGAAGATAATGAGATTCACAATGCCATATTCAAACCCACCCAGTATCCTCTTGCAGGTGTGTATCCAGAACAACATGCATATTTCATTGCACATGGATGATATCAGCAGCAGAGCATGATATGCAGGGAAAATAAAAAACAGTGAAAACAAATTCAAATTCTCTGCTGATTCATTAGCCAAAGAGGTAAGAAGCATGACTCTTCCAAGATAATTCTTTCTGGGGGCAGTGTCCAATTGTCTGCCAGCTACTGTATTTTTTCTGTTTGTGTTCCAGATGTAATTAGCATTTGCTCTCATGCTATTTCCTTCACTGCCTTATTCTGGGCTGTTTAGCTTAATTTTGCTGGTCTGGAGTCTCACGTCAAGGTTCCTTCGGTGCTCATTAACAAAATAGTCATCATTTTCAAAAAAAAATTGCAAAAATTGTTTTGATACATTGTATTTAGTTGAAACTTTAGGTTATCGGAAGTTCTCAATGTTTATGGAAAGGTCCCACAACTGGTTGTGGATTCACTGGAACTGAGTTGCAATGGTGGATTAATGATGTGGCTGGTTATGGCCACCACAATGCTTTGTTGATGATGGTGGGCAAAATGCCTTTGGAATATATAATGTGACTGCCCAATGCCTTTGGAATAATCACATGACTGACTGATTACTTGATGGCTTGAATTGGTGCTTGGTTAAAGATCAACAATCATAAATGTCAGTTGTCACGGTTCAATGTTGAGTAGGTGATCTTGTGAGATCTTTAATTGTGTGTTAATGGGGCCTTTCCCATCCACCTATACTGGTTTTCCATCGTGTACAAGGAAACTAGAACACAGCTTGATGTAATGTGGGCTGAAGTCCCACATTGGAAAGGTCAGGGATGACCCTGGGTATAAAAAGTGAAGGGGCAGGGGCACTTAAGTGGCTAGTCATTTTGAGAGTCAAACTGACGCCGTGATATTGAGACCCCCTTGTTGTAAGTTGTCAGAAAAGGTTGGTCTCATGGAAAGCAAATCTCGGGTTGCAGTGGCTCATTGAAGTTAATAAACATAACTTCATCCTCATAGAGTTGCATTACACAGTCAAAGTATGTGTTTGCTCTTTTTTGGGTTTACTTCTTTTTAATATTCACACGTTCAACAAGTATTGGACTCACTACTAAGCAGAAATCAATTTACAGTGAACCATATTTAAGGTAGATTTGTTTAAAAATACGTGTACCCTCAACAAATTTGGCAATTGAAGTCCTTGAGACCACACAACATGATCCCTTAAGAGCAAAATTTATTTTGACCATTCATGGTACATGAAACCTAAAATGTGGTAAAAAATGTTGATATAAAATATGGAATTAAGTAGCCGTATTATCAACTCCTCAATGTCTAACTGAAAGATAAGAATCATCTCATTATAAAGTACTTATATGAGACAAACAGCATAATTTTTTTATTGTCAACGACAAGAGTAGCATAGGTTTGAACCTCTAGTTAGGGGAGATAGGAGAGAGGTCATTTGATTAAGTCCATTAGGACCATGTACTGGCTTCAGTCCTTCCTGAACTAACAATCTAATGTATACCGAGAAATTAAAAGAAGAAGAAGAAAAAGAAGAAGAATGATCTTTGTGCAGAAACTTGATGAAGGACGAACAGGATCAGGTTAATTAGGACGGGTGACTCAGTAAAAAGGAATAAGGTTGGGTGAGTTGACTCGGACAAGTGGGTAAATAAATGGAATTGGTGTGATTTATTGAGAGATTAAACAGGTGAAATGGAGGAGGTCAACGATCAAAGGGTCCCACAGGGAATGAAACTGAGGATTGTATAGGGCTGGGAACACCCAGTCGCACGGGAAAAGGGAAAGGGAAAAGGGAGAAGTTGGTTGGGCTGTGAGGCAGAGGCGTGGGGACGATCAGAGATGGGATAGGGACGGCTTGGGCAAGGGTCGGTTTGGCGGCAGGGAGACAGGCAAGGCAGGCAACACAAGGGAAAGGGTGAGCAGCATTCGGCCAGGGACTGGGCAGCGCAGTGAGCAGAGAGGTCGGGAGACAATCCAGCAGTAGGCTGCGCCATGTGTGCACAGGGGTCATGCACGAGCGTCTGAACGGCGAAGCAGAGCGAGGCGCACTGCCTGTGTGTCAACCAGCGAGATCTGGCCGCAAGTGGAGCGGGAGAGGGAAGACAAAAGGGGTACAGGAAATCACTGTCCTCAGAGCATCGGTCCTCTAATCCACAAGAAAGAGAAAAGGAGAAGAGAAGAGGAAGAAGAAAGAGGGAAACGGGAATCCACCCAGAGAAAGAAAAGAGGAAGAAGAAAGAGGGAAACGGGAATCCACCCAGAGAAATCCACCCGACGGGAGAGAAGGAGAGAAACAATTTTGATTTCAATAATCTCCTAATTACAATCATAAAAGGGGTTTTATAGGAAACCTATAACTAAAAAAGAAAATGACACAAAAGAAATCAAATATTAATTCTACAAATAGGGAAATAGAAATTTCTTTCTTTAGTCGGGTTTCTTCAATTTTCCTTCGATATCAGCTCTAGGTTTCCGATTCTGGTCGGGTCGGGCTCTCGCTCTATATCAGTCCCCCGTGGTTGAAAGGAACTCGTCCTCGAGTTAGTCCAATGCGAGAACCTTCGGTATTTGATGGTGTCTTTTTTGTGCGTTGAAGCTTCAAGCACGTCAGGTGGCACTTCATATGTTTGTGGAAGCATGACGTCACTAGGGGCAGTTTGATGCGAGATGTCGTCAAGGATGACTTGATGTTAGAAGAGAACAAATATGGGTCACTCTTGATGAAGTCCATCTTCTATGACGCCTATACCTACGCCCAAAATTTGGACTTCTAACGCTCCTTCGAGGGCAATTAGTTTTCTTTGGACTGCTGCACTGGGGGAAGATCTTGACTCAAGATAACTTACGGAAAAGAGGACGAATAATGGTTAGTGCATGTCCGTTTTGTCTACAAGCATCAGAAGAGTCGAATCATTTGCTTACTCATTGCTCCTTCGCTTCCGTAGTATGGAACTCAGTCTTAGATCAGTTTGGTATGGCTTTGGTTATGCCTTCGTCGGTGGCTGAATTGTCGTTTTCGTGGGACATTTCATCCGTCTCACCTAAATACTCTTCCTTGTGGCAGCTATCGTTTTTTACAACTATTTGGAGCCTATGGTGGGAAAGCAGTAACAGAATTTTCAAAGGTATTGCCGAGTCCAGTGTGTCGGATGCAAGACGCAGTCTCACCAAGTGTGCATCGTGAGTTGTCTCCCTCTACGAATTCCGGAATATTTCTCTGTCTGACATCTTACGTGCTTGGAAAGAATGGCGTGCAGATCTCACTTGAACTCATACTGCTTTCTCGCCTGCTTACTGGATTTTTTCATGGCCATTTCAGATATCTGTCTTTTCTTTGTAGCCTTCTCGGCTTTTCTATTTTCGGTATTTGCACTTCTGGTGCCCTTTATATTTATTAATATATGAACCATTTCAAAATAAAATAAAATATATATATATATATACCTCCGGATTTCTGGCGGACTCTCGTTCTACATTGCAAACATTTCATACATGATCCCATTTTTATGTACCATATGCAGGTCCAATATGCAAAAATAATATTGCATTGGTCAATTATAATAGCAGAAACAAAAAGGAAAATCATAAATAATGGGCAAAGATTAGCATGACTGAAAACATCATATTAATTTTTGTCTGGAAAGTCACCTGACCAAAATGAAGCAAGCTGTGGCTATAGAGCCTGTAAGTGAATTCTCCAAATTTCAATGTGTGCAAGAAATCGGAAGGCAGCGGCTCACTAGAAATAAATGTCACCTGAAATAAATGAAACTGGTTTAGTAAAGCAGTGGTCCATTTCATAAGGAGGGTCACATAACATCAAAAGCAGAAGAAATTGGAGAGGTTTTAGAACTTTTCAGAAACATATGAAGCGAATGCATAACTTCTTTTGCTATTTTACCAACACAAGGCCATGTAGAACAAATTCCACTTGTTCCTGGACACATTCTAGATCTCTAAATTCACAACAAACAATATTTACTGTTTCTGTGACAAGTACAAAACACCTCCAATAGTCCAATCAATCCATGTAGTGTGAGTATACTCATGTATAAAACCTGATTGTGAGATAACATACAATGTCACCTCAGCCCTGTTAGGATATAAGTTACAATACATTAGATTTAGATAATATTGATAAGATTGTAGATTTGAATAATCTCCAAATCTGTTAGTATTAAGATAATATTGATAAGATTGTAGATTTGAATAATCTCCAAATCAGTTAGTATTAAGATAATATTGATAAGATTGTAGATTTGAATAATCTCCAAATCAGTTAGTATTAAGATTATATAAAGACATTGTTGATTAATAGAACATTAATCAAGATTTATGAAAATATCTCTTATTTTCACATGGTATCAGAGCCAATGTTCTTGGATATGAGTCTTTAACAGAGAGAACTTCCTTTCTCCCTCTGCCAAAGGATAGACATGACCGGGAAAGGGATGATTTTTTTTTCATGAATATGATTAGGTTGTCTAAAATTAATGTTTTTTAAATTGTTTACACCACTTTCGGTATGAGTGGCATCTCCATCATCTCACTATCATCGCCACTGCTCTCTTCTACCATTGCCATTGTTACCATTGTCAGCCCCACTATTTGTCTATTTGAGGATCTCGTCTGTTTGTTGAATTTAATCGTTGTGGCAACAGTTAAGATTTTTTGTCTTCAATCATGGTTCCAACTATTAAGGTCATCTAGAATTATCGATCACATGTGCCAGAATGTCGGTCTCTGTCTTCTCTGCCTTTTTGTTGTTGATCTATAAGTGTGGCACGTCCGCTCAGTACAATGTTACATCTCTACCATCGATTTGCTTTCCACTCCACTAAATGGCATCATCCAACCGTTAGGTTATTCAGTTCAATCATTTCAAACTCAAGTGGACCCACTTGAGTTTGAGAAGGGGAGTTTATAGATTAGATTAGATTAGATCAGATCAGATCAGATCAGATAAGATAAGATTGTAGATTTGAATTATCTCCAAATCAGTTAGGATTAAGATTAGATTAGATTAGATTAGATCAGATCAGATTAGATCAGATCAGATTAGATAATATTGCTAAGATTGTAGATTTGGATCATCTCCAAATCAGTTAGGATTAAGATTGGGTTTCTCTCGAGTTTATCTCTTATCATCATTCATGTACAAATACATTGTTGACTAATGGAATGTTAATCAAGCTTTACAAAAATAACTCTTGTTTTCACAAGCCCATGGCTGGTTCATGTAGAGGACCATAGGATAGGGGTTATCATTTTAAATGCCAAAAATATTCAATTAACAATTATGATTATTCATTTGAACAATTAAACCAAGGTAAATCAAGAAATCTTAAAAATGTAGAGCCAAGTCAGTACTCATCAGAATAAATCTGGGTTTTGCCAACCTCTTAAGCATAGAGAAGAAAAGCATCCATAGAGTGAGAGAGAGAGAAAGAGATCCATAAAAAAATTGAAAAATTAATGTCCGTCAAAGAAAGAATGGGTACTTCAAAACATGAATGATAGCTTCAATAATTAAAAAAAATCAACAACTCTCCTCTCTCTAAGCTATTGCAGTATCGCAATTTTTGAGAAGGCTCGTAGGATATATGTTGTACAATAATCTAGTTTTATCCAAGGTGGGAAAGAAACTAAACCTGAGCAGAAGCCCCACCAAGCTCAATTATTCCAGTTGTTTGAAGAGGATCACCACCTAGAGAACCAACAGCATAATTTGCAGCAACCCAGGCATAAACCCCTTCATCAGACCCTACACGTGAATGGCATGCACTGTTACTCTTTCTAGACTGCAAGTTGAAAATTTGGAAATTAGAAATACATGTAGATAGAGTGACCTGCTAACGAATACTTCAAGCAGGATAAACTTGCAGGCAGCATTCACATTATTAAACAACTTCTCCACCCCTTTACAATCTAAATGCTAGTAACTGAAAATTTGAAATCATACAAGTGGGTGATGCTGGAACAGAAATGGATATCTTAAGCTATTAAAAGTTACAGAAATGGAACATGTGAAGAGCTTTTTCATTGGAACATGGAAGAAACTAAGCATGTCATTTGGTATAGCTAAACTGTGATAAATACCTCCATAGCTGCACTTAATTTCAAATGAAAAACAAAGTGTTGTGTATATTTGAATGGAATTTGGAGCTCCCATGGGCTTTGTTAGGATGAGTGGAAAAGAAAGTACCTTTGTAAATGATAACCATTAACCATCTTTAAGGTAAAAAAAGAATTTCAGGAAACTACTTTCCTTTTATGCAGCCAAACTGAACAACTAAATCATAAGCAATTGCAAAAATGCGAATATATTAACCAAAAAGACAATAATAGTAACAATAGTAATAATAACAACAATAATCAATTGATCATGTTTTGACTGACTGCAAATTCTTGCGTTTAAGTAATCTATAAAATTCAAATCCAATACCAGGGATGACAGACGCCCAATTATCTCGGAACTGAAATCCAGACGACCTCAGTACACGCCTGCATGACTCCAATATCCTCTCCCGAACTGTCACCGCAAGCCTTCGGAGGCCAGCAGTGGCCATGAGCCGAATCTCCGTCTTGTCCCAGAGCTTCTTGGGGACTCTTTCCTTACCAAACTGAATAAGCTCCATAATTGAGTTCCCAGCACTGTCGGGATCATCAGCGAAATCAGAAAGCCCAGGGCTCACCTTCAAGCTCGTGGCAGATCCACCTTTCCCAAACTCCACCACTGGCATCCCCCTCTCCATCAGATACTCGAAGACGTGAATACGAGTACCTGTGCTTCCGCCGTCGATCACGATCCCAAACTCTTTCTTCATCTGACGATTGCGGGAGGTTCCGGTGAGGAAGAAGATCACGGCAATGGCCGCGGCAAGGGTGAAGAGATTCAAACTCGCTCCCTTGAAATTGAGAATCATTTGCACTTGATCGTCGCATCAGAAAGAGAGGAAGATGAGAGAGTTACTTTATCTAATTCAGCTGAGGGTTTTGAGGTCTGGAGATTTTCATATGAGGTGAGTGAGTAATGACGGAGGAGAAGGAAGGAAATGTGTGGTTTCGTTTGTCGGCTCGTCCTCTCTGCAAACTCCAAGACCGGTTTGGACTGGATCGGTCCAGTTCCAAGTAGGTGGACCGAGAAAGCTGGTGGCTTTTCCAATTCTCCGTTTTGGCCTGGCTTTGTCTGGAGAGGAGAAATCGGAAATGAAACGAGTTCTTCGGGCAATAGTCAGAGCCTCCAACCATGGTCCATGGAGGCGAATGGCCTAAAAAGAAAGCAGTGTGACTGGACAAGCTCAGCAACCACGAGAAATTCAAATTCTCCTGTGAATGATATTAATTATTTTTATTGAATTTTAATACATCATTTTCTTCGTCATAAAAACTATTATTTCATAAGTTAAATTTCTTACTTGATTTAATTTTATTTTGAAATACAATGACCCATTAGATTAAATTCAATTTATATGAACTATTCAAGTTTTATAGCCTTTAAATTTATACTTAAAATGATTTATTCAAAATAAATTTGATATACTTTATAAATAAGTATAAATTTTCAAACTAATTCATCTTCATTATGACAATTTTTTTAAAATCTAATCATCTAATTTAAAATAAATTTCTTTGTGGTGTCTATTTTAATTTTGTATAATGTCTATCTAAATATATCTACATATAGTTATAGATATAAGATATATTAAAATTATTTTAATTGAATATATTAAACTATGTCTCTAAAACATTCAGAATTAGAAAAAACATTGAAAAAAAAAACATTTTAATATTGGCTGTTGATATTTTCAATTTTTGCCTAAAAGGTTTTGATCTGTACTTTTATTTTATAACAAAGAAATTTAAGATTTTATCTCTCCAAATAGGAAGATAATGAGTAAAACACGGAATGCACGTGATCCCCCACAACTCACAAATATTTTTTTGTCTAAAATTAAAATATCCACATTTCACAAATATCAGTTGTTTTTAAAAAAAATTATACTAAAAATAATTGGTCTAAAGTCACAAGTTCACAGCTATTGGCCAATTAACTTTAACATGATTTATTGTCTATTAGATACATTCTCATGAGATTGAATATCACATAAAAAATAATTAAGAGTTTATATAATTTGATGAATATTATTTGAATAATTTGATCATTTCTATAAATAATTATTTAAACATAAAAATGATTGCACTGAACATTTTAAATCTATCCAAAGACAGGTTAGACAAACGTTTGCGAGTGTGTGACCATTTGTGGACCAAAGCCCATACTTATATCGATATAACTGTCCTAAGTTGTTGCCAATGATGACCGTTTATTTATTGTTTTCAATGATGGTTGAGATAGGTGCAAACGAGTTATTTTCACTAAAGCATAATTATAAAAGACTAAAGTTTAAAAAATCATAATATATATATAATTTGAATAATTTAGATCGGTTAGGTTGTACAAAGTATGATCCTGGCCTAAATTAAAAACAAATTTTATTATCTTAAATTGAGCCCATATTTTGAGTTGTTTAACCCGCACATATTTCAAAAGGAGTAACTCAAATTTGAATTGATGTTAACTTCTAGTTTTATATTAATTTACATACATAATAATTAAAATTTTCAAAATATCTAGCTTTATTGTTTATTTAGGCAAAGAGAGACTTTATGTACGACTCATTATTATTTTATTTTATAAAATGCACTTTAATGCAGGTATTTTAAATCTAACTAAACTCTTTGATCCATATTCCACTCAAATATTTAGATGGGGAAGTTGCATACATAAAATTGTAACGATCCGTCCCGAAAACAGGGCTTACGAGTTGACTGAATAAGAAATTGTACACTTTGGACCTCGCACACAAGCGAGGCAGTACGGTTTTGCTTTTGAGCCTTGGTCCACATGGCCCGACCCAAAATCCATCCTACTTGAGTTCCATTGGTGGCTTTCAAATAAACCCATCACCACTTTCTTTTACTACCGATGTGGGTGTCCCACATCGGTGGTGCAGGGTATCACAAAAATGGTAGAGGTTGTTGACCCAATATAATTGCTATGAATGCATGTTGAATGATAATCTACTTCAATTGAATAACATGCTTGATTAATAATTTGTTTGTTACTAATTTGTTATTTTTTTTCCCAATGGACTATTTAGCTCACTTCCTTACATTTTCATGGAATTTGTCTGACGAGGGAATAGGCAATAAAGAATAGACCCCCGACTCTCCTCATTAGAAGAGATATTTTACTTTATGTTAGAGAACTATTATTATGCATTTGTAATATTATTGCGTTTGTTTGACTTATTAATAGACATATAATAGAACTATTATGTTTTTGTTTCACAATTTTGATGTGATGTAATGTATTCGTCTATTATAAGTATTCATATGATATATGTTTGAATCCACAGTAATAATATAAACATCTCTACAAGTTGAATTTTTTTCAGAGCTATGGTAGGATAGCACCATAAACTTGGGAGACTATAGAAACCACTACAGGTTTTCAAATGTGCTAGAAAAAAAAATCACTCCACGTGAGGCCCACATCAGGGCGGAGCGTGACAAATCTTGATATTAACTCATCTGATGCGTCAAATATAAAATTTAACTTCTAACATCAGTCGTATCAAATTTCTAATATTACCATGTGAAGTCTCTATATAAAGAATACTGGTGTTTTCATTATAGGAGACATTTGTGATTTTTCATTATTTAGAGGACGACACAAAATAAAATGATAAGTTTAATATTTTTGTATCATAGAAAACCACGGTGTTCCAATCAATGTCTGTGACTTGTCTGAACATTTCATATTTGAGTTTGATTTCTCAGCCTTTTAGTGCATTAGGCCCGACCCAACGTAGAGTTGAATTCGACTCTGCTATATCCAAGCTGTGGCCCGTGGGTCGGCTTGTTCTATCTCGTTTGGTCACATTCCACTTGTCGGATAAGAGGGCCGACGTTACTTATCGTTGGTCACATCTCGTGTTAAGTTAGCGACTCCTAACATCTTCGAATCCGAGAGCTTTCTTTAGTTCTCGAAAAGAAGGAAAAACCCTACACAGAAGTGTAGGCAGGGAGAGGGAAATCTTAAATCCCAAAGTTTCAGCTTCTTCTAGGGTTTTGTATCGCTGCCATGGCGGATGTAGCAGAAGAAATTTCCCAACCTGAAGAAGCCATGGATCTTAGTAACCAATGCAAAGGTCCTGAAAACGCCATGAACGAGTCCATGGACCCCTCCTCCAAACGGCCCAGAGAAGAGGACGGCGACGAAGTCGGCATTTCCAAGAAACCCAATATCGATGACCCCCAGCAGCTCGAGGAGCACCACGTGAATGAAGAGAAAGGAGGAGAAGAAGAAGATGGGGAGGATTATGAAGAAGAAGAAGAAGGAGGGGAAGAAGGAGAAGGAGAAGATTTACAAGGTGCTGAAGAAGAAGAGGAGGGTGGTCCTGAAGGAGAAGAGGTGGAACACGAAGATGGTGGCAACGAAGGAGCCAGTACAGATGCCAGGGATTTCGTTTCCGTTAAGCTCGGTCCCAAGGTTTTCAGCTCGTCGGTGAAGATGTACGATTACTTCGTCAAGTTGCTCCATTACTGGCCTCCCAATGTCAACGTCAACAAGGTATTTGCATTCTTGCTTCTTTCATTTCCCTGAAATTTGGTTTTTTTTTTTTTTTTTGAAGTGGTTTAATTGGCCTTTTATTCATTTGCTTCAAAGTACCTCCGAAAGAGTTTGAAGGATTTGATTTGCTGCTCTGGCAGTTCAAGTTGATTGAGGGGACTTGAGAATGTATTAGAATCGTGTTTGCATTCTATGAAATGTGTGATTTTGTGTCATATGGAATAATGCAGCTAAAAATGATGAGCATCCGTTGTTCAACGTTTGGGGTTATTACTTTAACATGAATATAACCTTTATCTAGTTATTTCTATTTTTCTGGAAAACACTGTTATTTAAGATCCCTGAAGACCAAAGAACCAAGAACCAGCGGAAAGTTCAGATAACCTGAAGGATGGCAAATCAAAATACGTCACAATTATGGATTTTCTTTATCAACGTTGTTCAGCATTTGGGGTTATTACTTTAACATGAATATAACCTTTATCTAGTTATTTCTATTTTTCTGGAAAACACTGTTATTTAAGATCCCTGAAGACCAAAGAATCAAGCACAAGCGGAAAGTTCAGATAACCTGAAGGATGGCAAATCAAAATATGTTACAATGATGGATTTTCTTTGTCATTTGGTTGATAAATGATGATTGGTGTTCTAGCTCTACTCTTGCCTCTCGGTTCCCTTCTCTTTATCGCCTCTTTATTAGTCCGCTTGGGACTGTTTCTGATTTCTACACCATTATTAATGAGCAAGTTGTTTGGGACATTTCGCGTCGCCGTAATTTCTCTGGCTTTGAGGCTGATGCCTTCTTGGATCTCCTTTACTCTATCTCTTCCTTTTTGATTCGGCCATCTATTGATGACAGCCTAATCTACTGCTTAATCCCTCTGGGGTATTTTTAGTTAAGTCTTTCTACTTGTAGAATTCTTTGCCTGGTGGGAATGCTATTGTTAATCCCAAGATTTGGTCCTCCAAAGCTCCTCCGACAACAATTAGCTTCTTTTGGACGGCCGGTTTGGAGAAAATCTTGACTTAGGACAATCTTCGGAAAAGAGGAAGAATTGTGGTCAGTGCTTGCCCCTTTTGTCTTCAAGCTTCTGAAGAGTTGAATCATCTTCTTTTGTACTGCCATTTCTCTTCTGAAGTTTGGTATTCGATGTTAGGTCAGTTTGATGTGGATTGGGTTATACCCGCGTCACTTGCTCAGTTGTCTTTTGCTTGGGATATTACTTCCGTCTCGCCTAAGTGCTCTTCTTTGTGGCAGTTATCTTTATTTGCCATTGTTTGGAGCCTGTGGTGGGAAAGAAACAATAGTGTTCAAAGATACCAGTGAGTCCAGTGAGGCGGGTGAGGCGGTTGGAAGACGTGCTTCGGCTAAGTGTGCTTCTTGGGCTTCTTCTTTAGAGGAATTCAGGAATATTTCTATGTCTGTCATTTTGCTCACCTGGAAAGAATGTGTCGATCTAGCCTGGGGCCTTTGTGTTTCGTTTCTTTTCCTGTACTTACTACTTGTTGCTTTTTCAGCTTTTTTCCAAAGACGAGTCCTTCCAAATTGAGTGGGTCTGGATCTTGTTTCTTGCTTGAAACTGATCTATCTAGTTTATTTATTGTTTTAATAGTGTCTGGATCCCAGTGACTAGAACATCTTTTAATGAAGTCTTCATTGACTGGATCCATATAGGTGGAGATTGAAGGTTAGCTCCATAATGGTAAGTCAAGATAATTAAAATGACAATTTACCTTGGCACATCCTATGATCATGTGAAAGCTTCGAGTCTAACCTCTTAGACATGCACCACATGATAGCACTGTTTGGAGATTTAACTCTCAACCTATAGTTGTCTCAAAACACCTTAAAATTCTGAACAGATTTTGAACTTGATGCTTTAGTGTCACAAAAAAGCTATGGTGTTATCTGGAACATCAACTTGTGAAAGAGCTAGCTGTTATCACCAGTGTAAAATAATTGAATCAATCCTACATGTGTAGCTTTCTCAAATAATTGAATCAAGCCTTCAACAACAATGGGAAACAAGAAAGGGATAATGAATTTCCTTATCTTGGTCCTTCTTTGTTTTGGAACTGGCCTTTTTCTTACCCATTCTATATATAGAAGCCAATGGTTTACAATATCCAGACTCTCCACTTAGCATCAAACCCTACATGTTCATCATATACAAAAGGAATACTGCCATGTGATCATATACCTTCCTAAGGTCAATCTTGCATACTAGCCTTGGCTTTTTGGATATTTTTTTTTGGACCTAGACACATTCATTAGGTAACAGAACTTCATTGAGAATTTGCCTTTTTTGACATTCTTGCCTTGTATAAAAAACCACTTGAAATTGTGAAATAATGTTGGTCATTACAACATATAAACTATTAACCATAACTTTATTGACTACTTTGTAAAGGCTTCTAGCTAGGTATCATTAAAGGGGGAAAAAAAGGCTTCTTAACAAGGGTGATTTACCTAAAATTTCAACAAATCTAAGATGCCCTTTACCCCAGCCATCAAAGGAATGAAGGTGGAATTTTGGATGTAGAAATTGATAGACTTGCTTGTCTTTGTGTTGCCCTTGGTCATATTTGAGACAATCCTTTAGATCATGATTCTAGGATTGGTCCTTTGATTCTTCGGGATCCTTCTAAATGGAGTACTCCAATCAGGTTGACTCAACTCTTCATGGTGATCGACAACCCCAATACCACCCCAATTCCACAGACAAAGCAACCAATTTGGGTTCGTGAACCATGCCCCACCTAACTATGGATATTTCTTTTATGAGCAATACGAACTGTAAGATGGTTTGGATGATGATGAAGTGGAAAAAATTCTTTACTCACCCATCCCATCCAATCATCAGCCAGTTCGGCATCCACAAGGGAATTTCAGGTGTTTCAGGGATGCACTACTTCACCATGATCTTCAAGGCATTCCCCATGGTCCCATCAGGATTCTGTTCTATGCGATATGCTTGAGATGACTGCCTGCCATGTGTTGCTTGGTCGTCCTTGGCAGTTCGATGTTGACGCCGTTCATCGGGGCAAAACCAACACTTATGCTTTTCTGATAGATGGTTTTGAAATTTGATCTCATCGCTCCCTATTTCCATTCATTCATTTCCTTCACCCGTTTGAACCCACCATCCATCCTCCCATTCCAAATTCAGCCAATGCACGTCTCTAGAACCCATTCATCCCTCCTTGCACGAACACCAAACCCACATCACCGTACCCCAACAGTGCCCAGTTTCCTGCATCTCACCGTGTTTCCCTTTCCCTGTTTTTTAATAAACCCTTTAATCCCACCACTGTTTTCCACCAACTACTTCCTTTGATCGTTTGAACCATCAATCCCTTCCCAATATTGTGTCTTTGCTTAACCTACTCCACTCACCCACTAGCTGATGCCCATAACCCTTTCCACTGTCTCCATTCCTCCCACTTTCATTATTATTTTTTTTTTAATCCCATTTAATTTTTCCATTTACCTGAATTGAACCCATCTCATCCCTTTAAACTGATCCCCATTGCGTCAAGTGGTATCATAGCCAGAGTTCACTTGACCAATTGAAGGCTTTCCCTTCTTCATCTGGTGAGATATCCTTTATCAAGCGGTATTCAGAGCCTAAAAAAATCCTTCATGCCTTTCTACTCTGACTACTTGAGCAAAGAAGAGGAAGAAGTATTCTACATGCAGTTTACGTGTAGATGCGCAAATCGAGATTATGGAATAAAGGTGGACCTCCCACCCTTCAACGGTCAACTACATAGTAAGGACTTCCTCGACTGGTTCTCGGAAGTCGAACACTTCTTCGATAACATGGAAATTGACGATGCGAAGAAAGTGAAGTTTGTTGCCTACCGGCTCAATGGTTGTGCTTACGCATGGTGGGAACAGCTACAAACCACCTGCAAGCAACAAAACAAGCTTCCTATTAGGTCATGGACATAGATGAGAAAGTTGCTGCGTGTCCGTTTTCTTCCTGCCGTCTATGAGCAAGTTCTGTTTGAGCAGTACCAGAATTGCCTACAAGGAAATCACTCTATTCATGACTATGCCGATCAAGTTTTATTGTCTCTCCACGAGAAACAATTTGGTTGAGACTGAATCTCAACAGGTCACCAGGTTTCTCGAAGGATTTCGTACTGCGATCTTTATCAGCATCGTATTCCACCCCATCTTCACTTTGAGAGATGCGGTACGGATAGCTAAAAGAGTGGAGCGTCAGTTAGATCGACTCGGGGAAATGAATGCTCCTACGATTGTCGTTAATGAGCCAGAGTAGATAGAGACAAGCGAAGTCCTGGCATTCGTTGAACATGAGACAGTCTCGGACCTTGCGCCTATTCCCCTAGAGACAACCTCAGAATTCGTGCATATTTCCTTGGGATGCGTCCCAACCACCTTGAGACGTGTGCCTGATTCATTGGGATACATGTAAGTTCCTCTAGAGACACTCGGAATTCGTGCCAGATCCCCCAGAGATAGTGTCCCTTCAACAAGTTGCAGACAATGCCCGTCTTGGAGAATGAGTCAGTTGCATTGTCGGTGTCACAGTTGATGCAGTGAATGTTGATGCACCATTAGTGGTCATTTGCTCCACTTGTTTTCTCTAATTTGTTGTACATGACCCTTCTTGTTTCTGCACACATTTTTTTTAAGGATCTTATGTAGTGGTGGATTATTGACGTGGCTGGTTATAGCTGCTATAGTGCTTTGTTGATAATGGTGGACTAACTAAATGGCATTGGAATAATAATATTACTACCCGATTCCTTTGGAATAGTAACATATCTACTAGATGACTTGAGCTGCTGTTTGGGTTAAAGATCAACCATCATAAATGTGAGTCCGGCTTGTTCACGGGTCGGGTACGGGTCGGGCTTTGTTAAAAAAAAACTCAAACCCGTCAGGCTTTTAAAGTCAAAAGTCTGAGCGCACCGTTTAAAGTCCATTTTTTTTTTTTTTAAATTTGTGTTCCATAAGTTGAAAAAATAACCATATAGGTTGAAAGGAGAATTAAAGATATTAAAATTTCATCCCAAAAATCAATTTCTAGCCACTTGATTTTGATAGTCAAAGTTGGCGGGCGTTCTTGTAAAGATTATGCTTGGTGATTTTGATTGTTAAGATTGAGTGGTCTGAAATTGATTTTGAGATGAAATTTTAAGAGATGGTTGGCCTTTTATTGTTATTTCAATATGTACAGTTATATTTTTAATTTATAAAACAAAAAATAAAAATAAACAGGCTTAAAAGCAAGAGGGCCTTGATGGGCTTTAAGTAAAAGCCCGAGCTTGGCTTATCGGACAATTTTTTTGTTGAAGCCTGTTTATTTAAGTCGGGTTCAAGCCAAGACCGAGCGAGGTTCGAACAAATGAATACCCTTCGTTGTGGTTGAATGTTGAGGAGTTGGTCTTATGAGCATCTTTATTTGGGTGTTATATGTATATACTGGTTTTCCATTTTGTTATAGGAAACTTGAAGGGCCATTAGGACCTTATTGTTGTAAGTTGTTAGAAAAGGTTGGCTTTGTGGAAATGTATCTCTCTCTCTCTCTCTCTCTCTTTCTTTTGGGGGTTCTGTTACATTGTTGAAGTTGATAAATGCAACTTTCTGTCCTTCTAGGGTTGCATTACACAATCTAAGTATGTGCTTGCTCCTCTTTCGGTTTACTACTTTCTGATATTTGAAAAGAATTCAAAGGGATTTTTTGTGGGATGGAGACTTATGGGGTAAAAGAAAATACTAACTTGTAGATTGGGATCTGGGAAGAAATGTATAAGGGGTTTGGGTCTTAAACCTATCCTGACTATGAATACTTCTCCTTTCTAAGTGGTTGTGGAGATAAAGGTGATGGGGAGGAGGCATCATGGACATCTACTCTCATGAATAAATGTAGGCTGGAAACGAATTGAACATTAAAGTGGAAGCTTGTTAATGCCTATGTGGAAAAATATGAGAAAGATAATTCATATTTTGGTGCAAGTGAGAAATAGTAATCCATTTTTGCGGTGCTTTTGTCTGTGACTTGCCTTTGATGAGGTTTCCTATATTCGTCACCCTTAGCAATGTCCAAATTTGAATGTGATTTCTGCTGTAGGAGAGTGAGTCATTAGTTACCATGTTCTAGGTGCCAACTGATGCTGTGGGTCTATCATTGTATGACCTACTGAAATAGACTGAATCATGTATTGTATTTGTTTCCTCCATAAATGGTTGGTTGTGCAAACATCTATACCTCAGCCTTCATGTTTTTGAACATGACACTGTAGTTTCCAGAAGTGTCAAGTTCCATGCCCTGCTCCAGTCCTACAATAGCAACAAGTGGAGGCTGAACATTCTTTCTGACACCAGTGGACACACCTGATCTCTCACCCCCTCCATCCGGATTTCAAAGATGACCTCATTAACCTCCAAATTCGCTTTTACATCAGCTCATCCTTGTTCCACTTTTTGGAATGCGTTGCTGCAAGCTCCCCCTGGCATGAGTCAAGCAAGCAGAGAATTCCTAGGGTATCCCAGGAATCTACCATGATTATCTCTTTGATAATTTACTTCCACCTTTTTTTTATGACGGAGAACCCCAAGAAATTTAGTTTCACATTTAATAAAACTAAATGGCGCAATAGGGGCTACCTTCTAGAATTTCAAAAGAGATTCAACCTTCTCCCACATCTGACTGATTCTTCTATCCTGGCATCATCCTCATTGTTATTTTTTCTTGAATGCTACATATTCCTATATTTTTACCGATCATTTCTTGGATCATCTGTCTTCTTCCACTCTTTCTTTTTGAAAGATGCAACGCTTGTACAGAAACCCCTCTTTAGGTTGTCTAAGATCTGCTGTCTACTGGTACCATCTGTTGGCCATCCATAACTACTATCTCCTTATTTATGTTGGTAGAGCCTGCTCCCTCTCAGAAGTATCCCCTTTCAATCCTTGTACCTTGAACCTCTAGGTACTCCACTTTGGTTGGTTGGTAGCCTTTGATCTGTGCCATACTTGGCTGGAGTAGTACTGATTTACCTGCCTTGCTTAAGTTCTCCATTCACTAGATCCACTCATCCATCTCCATGATAGTTTATATTTCATCCCATCCCAAAGTTGTAGGGAAATCACTATTTGGCCTTGTCTCCCTGTTCCTTGAAAGTTGCAATCCACAATCGGCCATGCTCTACAGCTTATGGTTTCCACCTCCAATGATGAAGCATCCATTGTCAAGTTTGAGACAAAAAGGTAGAAGGCATTTTTCCTGATCATCCCTTCTACTGCTTCAGGTTCAGTCCTTAGTGTTCTTTGCTATCACCCATGGGACCACCTTAAATAACCCATGGACGGGAGGTCTGTTAGCTTCTATCTGTATTACTTAAAAATGAGCTCATTTAAGCATGCTTTTAGGTTTCTTACTAAATTTGAAGATGATGTATCGGGGATTTGATGTTCTTAAGCAAATCATGCCTCCTATCAAGTTTGCTATATTTGCAGTTTCTATGTTTCTTATTTTGTAATATTAAGATTTCCCGATACTAACCCGAGTCTGCTCTTCAGCCCTGGCTTGCATTATGTCATTAATTCAATGTTCCCGAGAGGAAAAGAATTGAGGGATTTCATTAATGGACCCATGCAGTATTGGTGATCTAAGTGCTATAGTATCTCAAAAACTATAGGAATGTAAAAAATATGATATGAAATAAATGTCTTTGGATGCAAATTTGCATGCAGTAAAATCCGAATCTTATAACCTGTTAATCCAACTGACATGTATAAATGATATAAATAAAAAAGGATATAAACAATATAAATAATGCAGTACAAAAAAGAAAAAGAAAAAAAAGAAACTAAAATAAAAAATCCCAATTTGATGTATCATAAATCAGAACTAGAATATATATTTTTTCTGAAAAAATAAAGAACATAAAGAGGGAATTGCTGTCGTGGACTGACTTATGTGGTCAAGCAGAGTAAAATCTCTCAAAAAACATATCTCCTCAATGTCAATACTCGGAAGAACCAATTCCACTATCAGTTCTTGAGGCGTTACTGTACCTTGGTACTACAGGATATTTTATTTTGGATCCAAATGGACATAACCATATGGTTTCCTTTTAATTAAAAAAAATAAACAAAAAAATAAATAATGATTTCCTTGTGTTGTGGCTCTTGTTACTTTACCTATTTATTTATCTATCTTGAGATGGTCTTCTGAATCACTCTTTTTCCAGTGTTGTTACCCCTTTGAATTTTTTTTTCTTTTAACTTGTTTGTGCATCTTTCTTGTTACTGTACAGTATGAGTTCACAGTGTTGCTGGACTTACTGAAGAAGGGAAACATAGAGCAGGATAATAAAAAGGTTGAAGGGGTCCATGCATTCCAGGTCCGGTCCCACCCCACATGGAATAGCCGGTGCTTCTTCGTTGTAAAAGAGGATGGATCCATTAGTGATTTCAGCTTCCGAAAATGCATTGATAAGATACTCCCTCTGCCAGATATTATCAAAACTCGTACAACAGCAAACGCAGTCAGTCAGAGAGGGGGAAGAGGTCGCGGCTATGGAGGAAGAGTTGGAGCAAGAGGTGGAGGAAGAGGCGGGGGAAGAGGTGGAGGAAGAGGTGCAGGGAGAGGTGGAGGAAGAGGTGTTGGACGAGGTCCAGGTGGTTACAGGGGAGGAGGAGGAAGGGGTCGTGGCCGTGGAAGAAGAGGTGGTTTTAGAAGATAATTATGGTAAGCATTAGTCTCATTGCAGTTAGGATGACAAGTCTTGCTTTCTGTTATTTCATGCAGAACCTATACTCAAATTTTCAATAGTGTTAAAATGTGGCCGGTATTAAACAAAATTTTATCTGGTCGACGCATTGTCAATGCACTTCTAAGGTCCTTTTGCAAGCGCCCCCATCCAACTATATTTTTCTCAGCTTACACCAGCGGCAGTTTAAGCAGAGCATTGATGCGTCAAGTACATGACAACCCATTTGATACTGGCTAGGTTCTGGGTTGGGTTGGGTTGTATAATTCCAGTTGCCTTGTTTGTTCGGTCAGGTCTGTTGCTACATTTTGGTTTCCTTTTGTGTTTGTGATCTAAGGCTATGATGCAGATTATTTTCAGTTCATCCCCACCCCTCAAAAACAAAACAAAAAAAAAGAAGAAGAAAAAGTTGCCTTTCCAAGAAAATGTTACAATATTTTATAATTGTGGGCTGCACCAGTATTTGTGATTAATGAATGAGTTTGCTCATGTTTGTTGATATTATATGCACATGACAATTCAGGCTAAGTCATCATATGCGTTGTGGATGTACTATTTAAAAAAAAAAAACACTGCATGGACCTTAGTTTTCCGGCTACATCGAGGTCTTAGTTGAACTTGATCACTGGATTTTGAAGCTCGAACTAGCTGCTGAGTTCATGGTTTAGTCAATGACTTGACTCAGTTTTGTTCATATACCTAGTTACTTGGCGTTATACTAGGGGAGATTGACTTTTAATTTCACCATTCTAAATTGTTGCCATGGAATTGCTTTAAAAATAAGTCTTTGGACTAATTATTCATTATTTGTCATAATTTGAGACTTCCACGAGAGCACAAATAATTTTGAGATTGTGAATTTATTGATGATGAAGAAAGTTTATTTAATTTTTTTTATAAACATTATGAAATGAAATTGGGCCTTCAACATTTCATGAATGGGGTTCCAATTTAGGATTTTTTGGGATGAGTTTGTGTTTTTAGTGCATTAACTTTTTTTTTTTTTTGGTTTGTTTTCGGCAGAAAAGTAAGCCTGATCAGAAGCTGTGTTAATTAGAGCTTTGTTGAAGCTTTGGTTGACACATTTCCAAGCTAAGAGAAAAAATCTTTCAGAAGTTTCCCGATGAAGGGGGTGATGTGTAATTTTATGAAATGTCAAGTTTTTCATAAGGAAAAAAAATCAGATTTCCAACAGGGCCGAAATGGGCTCGAGTTTTGGCCCATCTAAGCTGAATTAATGGAAGATTGAGCTCAAATGGATGAAATTTCAGTCAATTTTTTTTGACCCATTTAAGGGTCCGATATTTGTTTTATAACCAAAATTCAAATCTAAAGTACATCACGATATCTAAAGGTATGATGAGTTCTAGTTTTTAGTGCATTAAGTTTCTTTTGGTTCAGTTTTAATCTGAGACTGATAAGATTTGGAGCTTGGCTCCCTTGGGGCTTAATTTTTTCTAACTCTAGTTAGTTCCTCACAGTGCAAAAGCATTCTTTGGTTTAATCGATCTTACGTTCAAAAAGTTAACTCACTTTTAAATTTAATTAGAGCAACATAACGTCTATATAATTTGTATATAGCTTTTTTAAAGTTTATATAATATTTGTACATGCAATTTCTATTCATGATAACTAATTCCCACATTCTTTTTCTTGTAAATATACGTATCTTTTCCATTTACATTTTCCTCCTTTTTTTTTTTTTAATTAATTGTTAAATTGTTAAAGATGATATGGGGGATTATTAAGGATTGGCCGGACCATTTGGATTACCAACTCAATGAGAATTGAGAAGCCTTGTCCGTGGCAGCAAAATGACTTTCCGGACACTCTCATTAATTTATAATAAAAAATATTAAATTATTCTTATTATGTTGCATATTTTAATAAAAAAAATTAATTAGAAAAAGTGTGTGGAGATGATCAACTTCAATGCAATGGCATTTCGTCTCCTCTCCTAGTCTCCTCTCCTCTCCTCTCTCTCTCTGTCTTCACAACACAAATCAAATAGCGCGCACATAGACTATAGAGATAGAAGGCAAATTCTTTCAAGATGACAGCAGCGTCAACAGCAGCCCCTCTCAGCAATATCTCAACCCCAATTCCAATAAGCCAAGACCCAAGTCCCAAACCAAGAAAGGCTCACCTTCCCTCTCTTGCCCTCCTCACCAAATGCAATTCTCTCAGACAACTCAAGCAAATTCATGCCGCCGCCATAAAAGCCCACCTCCAACACGACATTGCTGTCCTCACCAAGCTCATCAATTTCTGCTCTCTCAACCCCTCTCCCTCTACCACAATGGACTACGCCCAGAACCTGTTCGACCAAATTCCCCAACCGGACGTTGTCCTCTTCAATACCATGGCTCGCGGCTACTCTCGCACCCACACCCAAATTCGTGCCCTGTTGGTTTTCACCCGCATGCTCCATCTCGGCATCTCCCCAGATGACTACAGCTTCCCTTCCCTTCTCAAGGCATGCGCCAATTCAAAAGCCTTCCAAGAAGGAAAGCAAGTGCACTCCTTGGCCATAAAGCTTGGCTTCCACCGCAACATCTATGTGCACCCAACTCTTATAAACATGTATGTTGAGTGCGGGGATTTGGTTGCCGCTCGCCGGCTCTTTGACCAGATGGGTAGGCCCTGTATTGTCTCTTATAATGCGATGATTGCTGGGTATGCCCGCAGTAGTAGGCCGAACGAGGCACTGGCTTTGTTTCGACAACTGCAAGCCACCGATCTCAAACCCACCGATGTGACAATGCTGAGTGTTTTGTCATCCTGTGCTCTGTTGGGGGCACTGGAACTGGGAAAGTGGATACATGAATACATAAAGAAAAATGGATTTGATGTGTATGTGAAGGTGAACACTGCTTTGATTGATATGTTTGCCAAGTGCGGGAGCTTGGAAGATGCAATCCAAGTGTTTGAGAAAATGCATACTAGAGATACACAAGCATGGTCGGCTATGATTGTGGCCAATGCCATTCACGGGCATGGTGGCAGAGCCATTTCTTTGTTTGAAGAGATGAAAATGGTGGGAATTCGGCCCGATGATATTACGTTTCTAGGTGTTTTATATGCTTGTAGTCACACGGGATTGGTGAATGAGGGACGCCAGTATTTCAACAGTATGAGAGACCACTATGGGATTGTTCCAAGCATTAAGCATTATGGGTGCATAGTAGATTTACTAGGTCGAGCAGGGCTCTTGGATGAGGCCTATAAATTAATAGAGGAGTTGCCCGTCAAACCTACGCCCATATTGTGGCGAACTCTGTTATCTGCCTGTGGCGTTCACGGGAATGTGGAGCTGGGGAAGCGTGTAATGAAGCAAATTTTCAAACTGGATGATTCACATGGTGGGGATTATGTGATCTTGTCGAATATGTGTGCTGGTGATGGGAGGTGGGAAGATGTGGATTATATAAGAAAGCTCATGAAGGACAGAGGGGTGACCAAGGTACCTGGATGTAGCTCAATAGAGGTAGACAATGTGGTACACGAATTCTTTTCTGGAGATGGGACGCATCCCCAGTCAGTGGAATTGCATCGGATGCTTGATGAGATGGTGAAGCAGTTGAAGTCAGTTGGCTATGTGCCCAACACTTCTCTGGTGTTTCACCCTGACATGACCGAAGAGATGAAAGAAGTTTCTCTTAGATATCACAGTGAGAAGCTGGCAATTGCTTTCGGGCTCCTAAACACTGCACCTGGGACTACCATCCGTGTTGTGAAGAACCTCCGTGTCTGTGGAGATTGTCATTCAGCAGCAAAGTTTATATCTATGATCTTCAATAGACAGATAATTCTAAGAGACCTCCATCGCTTCCATCAATTTAAGGATGGTTCTTGCTCCTGTGGGGATTACTGGTGAATGGGTTGACTAAACATGGAAAAGATGATGATGATAATTCCGATGTCATCTTCTGCCTAAACGACCCTTGTGCAATGAGAGCCGATCAGCTATGTAGTCCTGAATGGTGGTCCCTTTTGCCATGTTTCATAATTCACAAGAGACTGCTCTTGATTTGGAGTGTAGCACCTCACAAATTGTGAACAACCATCATATTCCTTTTCTTAACGAAATGGCATGTACAAGAATTTATTTCGATAGCGGATCAATGATTTGGATGAGCTTTTTGTTAGGGATTGACCCAACATTCACATACACAAATCACAGGTCACAACACACAAAGAGAAACAACACGAGATATACGTGATCCGACACTCTAGCCTACCGTCTCAACACCTTTTTACCTTGATTTCATGGCTTTTGAAATTACTATTTATTGTTTGCAAATTCTCTAATTTATCCATTCATTTGTTTGGGGCATTTTGTCTGTGCGCGGGCTTCGGACTGTACCTTTTACAGGGTCGTTGTTTTGAAGGTTGTTTGTATATTTCCTCTGTAAAAATAATTTAATAGAAAAAATTATGTTCGGGTTTCATTCATGTCATCCAACATGTATTAAAACGTCTGACTTTATGTTAACTTGTGGAAATTCACCTCACTTGCCACGTTATGGCCAACATGGATGCCACATGAACAAGGAACCTTCAAGTTTAGCATGCTTTGGGTGAATGGGCTGGCTTGGACCACATGGAGATCAATTTTGGAAGACAAAATTAGCAAGATATCCTTGCTTGGGCGTGGACTGATTTGTGGGCTGGGTTTGGACCTGGAAAACTTAAGCAGAAATTCAAGTTGAATACAATTTGAACCCTAGAGCTTTGGGAGTCTCTCTAAGTGTGGTGATTGAAACTCACCCGTGGAGATTTTAATAGGACTGCGTCTGAGTTTTCCACACGTAAATCCAAAAAAAATAAATTAACATCACAGAAGCTTGCCTTCATTGGATCCAACACATTCAATGTTCACTAGTTTTTTTTGTGGTTTCCTATTTTGACGTAAAGACTCAAATTTTAGTTTGTCACATGAAATTTAAGAAACATGTATTCTTTAACACTCTTGCAACAATTTCATATTGGTAGAATCTGGCCAAAATTATTTTGCCAAAGGATACGCTGGCCCGTCACATTCGCTTTAAAAAAGAATAATTTATTCAGTGGAGAACAGTCTTTAAATGGTGACATTAAATCAATACTTAAAGGAGAAAATGGATAATGAAATAGATGATTTTGAATGCAAATCTATTTGAAGTTTTTAATTCAAATATACTCCGAATGTGCAAATCAATTGGGTTTTTTTTTTTTATGTTGATCTAGAAATATTAAACTCTTCAAGAAGATCTGGGCCAGTCCAATCCATACAATTATCCTAAATAAATATAATTAAAACAGCCCATTATCATTCAAAATAATGAGCATCACTTGTAATATTTGTGCAAACTAGTAGAGTAGATAGAAAGCAATTCATCACATTATTTTGCCATCATAACCTAAGCCTTCTGCAATTAGAACACACTCAGGCAGCGATGGATCCAATGCCTTATCGAGTGTTGGGAAAGACTAGAAAGAGGCTACTGCAAATAACACCCACCATCAGAGGAAAGCTCTCCATCAACTCTTTCATCTCCCCCTCGTGACTTGGAAAGAGACAGCCGGTCACTCCGTGATCGGAGAAGGCAATCGCTGCAAAAACCAACACTGACATCTATGCATGAACAAACTCAACAAACCCGACTCTGTATCGCTCTTCCTTGGGAATCTCCACCCCGAGGCCCGACTTGAAGACTGCCAACCCTCTCGGAGTGACAAACCCGTCGTAGACCTTTCCATCGGGCACTCGGAAACTATCTGTAAAGTGAAAGAAGAAACAGGAGAGTGTACAGAGGCCTAATAGTATTTGGGTCCACGGCCGTCCTTAGCCTTTGGCAAGAAAGGCAATCGCCTTAGGCCCCGGACGAAGAAGGCCCCTCTATCTGTGGCCAGGGCTGTCTTTAACCTTTGGCAAGAAAGGCAATCGCCTTAGGCCCCCGGACGAAGAAGGCCCCTCTATCAGTGGCTGGGCTTCCATTCAAGGCTCTCTTGCCATGGGGTTGAAGCTCGATGCACTTGTAAAAATTTTCTCTTTTAAACTCTCAATCTCTTCAACCCCTCTCTCTTTGCTGATTATTGAGACCCAACAATCACATCTTTATTCTCTTTCTCTAACTTTTGCAAGTCTTTTCCATTTCATTTCTTAGTTTAAAATTTCAATTTTAATTGATAAACAGTTTGGATTAATGAATTTATGACATAAGGTAGTTTTGGAAAATTTCTGTTAAAATCGAAATGAAAATTCGTTGTGAAACCCAGATCGGTCGAAATCCCTCTTCTTTCTCTTTTAAATTTTTGTAAATGATTCTCATATTAATCTTTTATCTCTTTTACTTCTCGATTTAATGCTAATGTTAGTTTTAATTAGAATCACTTTTAATCTCAAAACTTTTTAAGATTATTTTCAAAAGACGTTTAAAACCATGAAAGTAAGTTCAGAAAACCCTTTTAT
The DNA here is from genome assembly GCA_022113865.1 of Chimonanthus praecox. Classification (NCBI taxonomy): domain Eukaryota; kingdom Viridiplantae; phylum Streptophyta; class Magnoliopsida; order Laurales; family Calycanthaceae; genus Chimonanthus; species Chimonanthus praecox. The sequence goes on from CM039093.1 coordinate 58,454,884, forward strand.
CTGTTATTCCTCCATCCCCATTTCATTTATTAGGTAGGTTTTCCTTAAATGTTTTGTTAAATTTGATATTGTAAATGAGATTGAAAAAAAAGATAGAAGGAAATGATTTGAGTTTGTTTTTCCACTGCCATTATTCAGCTAATTGATTATAAATTACTCAGATTATATATATTAAAAAAAAATGATACAGAGAATTCATCTCTCACTCTCTGTTTGCACTTCAGCCCACTCAGTATACTAATCTTTTAAAGTGTTTTTATTCTGTTTTAGTTGCTGAATATACTAATTTTATTCGGATGGGTAAATTTTTCAATGCTCTGTATTGTTGGCCTCTTGATCTTTTTAAGTTAAAATTTTTAGTATATAAAATGATTTATTTTATTATATATAATTAAAATTTTAATTAAATATTACTACTAAGAAGGCCTATTTAAATTTTCTTGCTTTAGGCCTCAACTTCTATCTAGACGGCAGTGGAGTCATCATTGTGCTGACCGGAGAACACTCGCCATTGCCGTAGATGGATGGGAGGAGCATCTCGAAGGTGAGAAGTGTGGCCGTTGGAAGGAAATTCACGAGCATTGATGTCTTGGAGAGGGTCTTTTGCACTCCTTTTGCCACTGCTTTTCTTTTTCGGCCGGTTTTTGGATCAGACGTCGGAGAAGAGGACGGCTTGTCTGGGCTCGTCGTTGCGTCGTCGACTTTGATTGGAATCCCATCGGAGTCTTCCATTTCTGAGACGGTGAGATTCCAATGGAGATCAGGGAAGGATTAGGATTGAAAGTAGTTGTCTCGTTGTTTGTGTTGTGGTTTATATAGCGGCTGCTTTACTTTTCCAGTTTGAATTTGATATTTTTTTTTGAAATGGAACGGTTTCGTAACTAACTTTTCCACCATCTCGCGCCAAATAAAACCGGTTCTGCTAGGAAATGTTAAAGCAACGACCGCCGCACTCGTTACTCCGCAACGAATGTATAAGAGCGCCACACGTGTTATTCTTGACAATATCCAGTGACCAGCTTCTTTATCTTCTGTCAGTTTTCAACCGATAATTAAAAGGAAATAATTAAAAAAAAAAAGACCCCTGCAATTCACCTGTGCCCGCTATGTTAAGGTTACATGGAGGTATATATTTATTAAATTAGTTACATGTCTTTTATGTAATTTTTGAGATATATTTATTCTAACATTTGATTTTAATAATAAAATTTTGAATGGTCTAAATGAGAATATGTGAATCCAATGGAGAAGATTGTTCAAACTAAGAATAAAATTTGGCTTATATTTTTTTGATATAAAAGTCATCTAACATGAAAAATAAGTATTATTTAGATTTTCAAAAATGCTAAAATTGTTGCAGCAAGTCAATGTTTTGGTTACACTGTATGAAAATTTTGGCTAATTTTTAGTTATATATCGACTTCGATAACTTATATAAATAAAATATGGACTGATATTTTATATTTAAGAGGACAAAAAATTCATACGATTCAATTCAAGTTTGCGTCTCTCAGCGCTCCCATTAGAGGATTCTCCGTTAAAGTTTGTTATCGTCTTATTGAATTACATAAGAGTCATCAATGAGGTGAGAGAAGTTAAAAAAGTATATAAATATGCTGAATTTGAATCGACCTACACCACTTAATGTATCACGAATTTAATTTTTGTAAAATCATTTTGTGTGTGATAATGATATACATTGAAGTTTTAAAAGTAAAATGGTAACACCGTAGAACAGATGGTATTGAGAGACATGGATCAAAAAGTTTTAAGATTGTGAGAGAAGAAGTAGAATCGAGGGTGGAGATTGGAGAGACACAGATAAATAAACGGTGACTCATTAGGATATTTGGGTCATAGGGAGGAAAGATGACTGGTGAATTCGAAAACAAGGTCAATAAGATAGATCTCCTAACATGTTTGAAGCCACCCAAATATTAGCCCCACCTGTCCACACCAACACTTTCATTTCCACTCCTCCATGAAACCATATGTCATATATTATGTTAACATTATTATTTTTATTACTTGGTAAAATTAGTAACAAATGTTGCTGTTCAACAACCAATTTTGCCACTCTTACACAAGGTCTTAGCTTCAATTACAGCAATTTGGTTAGCTAGTCTAATTTGGCTCACTTGGTCTTGGTCGTAGATTTTCTCCCAGCAAGCAATGGCGCCAGACAGACAGACAGACAGACTGGTTTAGAAGGAAAAGAGCCGTCGACTTTAAGTCATGGGTCTGATTGAATGTTTTTTCTAGGTAGGTTTGAATTTGTGCGGGTTGTTGCATCCAACTCTCCCTACTCTCCCTCTCTTATACTTCTTCTACGTTAGCCTCCAATTGAAACCTTTCCCAGACAAATCTTATTGGAAGAAAGATCTTCCATTCTTCCTTGTTCTCTACTTCAACAACTTGTTTATTTACAAGCCCTCCTCCCCTCTCTCCCTTGTTCTCAGTTTTGACTGCCCTAAAATGCTAGAAATGGAGGTCAGAGGGGCAAGAAAGGTGTTGGTGGTCATGTTGATGGTGGTTCTCTTGGGAATCAACGCTGACACAGTCTCTGGTAAGGCAGTGCAGTTCATCTTTGGGGACTCATTATCCGAAGTTGGGAACAACAATCGTCTGCCAAGGAGCCTGGCTCAGGCGTCTCTTCCATGGTATGGGATCGATTTTGGCAACGGAATGCCTAATGGGAGGTTTACCAATGGACGGACTGTTGCTGATATAATAGGTGCTGCATGTTAACTCTTCTTCTTTAATCTTTACTCTAATCATTTGTTAATTCTCACTAATTCTTTCTTTACTTTATGCACTGTTGTTGTTAATTTGATGGTTACTTACCACATCGTCATCTTTTGAAGGTGACAAGATGGGGCTCCCAAGACCACCGGCGTTTCTCGACCCATCTGTGGATGAAGATGTGATATTGAAAAATGGACTGAGTTATGCTTCCGGTGGCGCTGGCATCTTGAATGAGACGGGGCAGCTGTTTGTAAGTTCAATCTAAAGAATCTTTTTTCCCTCATATCAGTATCACAGACAGAGGAAATGCTTGATTTTTTTTTTTCCTGTCAAAAGATTAAGACTTGCCTTCAACAAAATATATCTATCATAGTTTTTTGATCAGGCGGTTCAACCAAGAACTCAGCCAAATTAACCCAGCTGGATAACTATTCCAATCACTCCATTTGATCAAACAAGAGACTCAAAGATTTACATGGTTTTAGACACGACTAAGATCGAATCTAGTGGTCAACATGTCAACCTCAACCAGGATAGAAGTCAGTGTAATCCAATTCTTCGTCCATGCCTTTTTAATAAACATGAGAAGCTCAATCATCCACCGTTGTTGTTGGGGTTTGACCATCAATGTTTGACATTAAAATTTAAATGTCACAGAGAATTGGGTGAATAATGTAGAAATTATGGCTACCATGATTAGTTTTAAAAACACGTCGCAAGAATATGAAAATAATGGTGGATATATGATAGTACGATGCAAGGTGAAATATCGTTTCATCTGATATATTGGCGATATTAACTTCTCTCCTTTTTTTTTTTTTAAATATCAATTATAATTTTAATTCTTTCTAATTTTTTTTTTATAAAAAACTGAAAAGCAATCTTCTTTTTTAAATAAAAAATTTCTGACCGAGATATCACCCTGGTCTACGACCGATATTTTTTATAAAAAATACCAATATTTATTCATATATCGACCGACACGTTACCATTAGAAGGTGTAGTAATTGTGTGAGATACTTTTGGCAGGTGCAAAAGTTTTCCCTTTACAAACAATTAGAGTTATTTCAAGGGACACAGGCGCTCATTAGAAAGAAAATCGGGAGCCAAGCAGCTGACAAGTTCTTCATAGAAGCTCGGTATGTGGTTGCTTTGGGGAGCAATGACTTCATCAACAACTACTTATTTCCTGTTTATGCCGACTCTTGGAAATATTCAGGAACAGGCTTCATTAATCTTCTGATGACGACACTTGAAGACCAACTAAAGGTAAAAAAAGAGCACACTATCGAAATGATCGGCAACCCATTATAATGTTAATGGTATTGCCTACTGGTCATGCCAAACTGATAGCCCTGGCCCACCTCTTACACAGCTGAAGCCCAGCTCATGGGTCCAGTAAAAAGGATGACATTAAAGAACTTATGAACTGATTTGGAAATTGGTCGTGTTTAAATTGTATAGTATGGTTTAATTTCCATGTCGATGCATCGATTTGTTTATGTGCAGCTGTTGCATCGCTTAGGGGTTCGACAACTGACATTCTTTGGGCTTGGGCCCATGGGCTGCATTCCCTTACAACGGGTCTTGAGTACATCTGGGGCCTGCCAGCAGAAAACGAATCAACTGGCCAAGGACTTCAACACAGCTGGGAGTCAGCTGTTGGAAAGGCTGTCCAGCAGCCTTCCTAATGCCAGCTTCAAATTTGGAGATGCTTATGATGTTGTGGCAGACGTAATAGAAAATCCTATCAAGCATGGTGAGCATACGTAGATTACCATCTCTCACTGACAAGTGACAACATCATTACCACTAACTCTTCCATCAAATGGATGGCCACAGGTTTCAACAACTCAGACTCCCCGTGTTGCTTCGTCGGACGGATTCGACCGGCTTTGACATGTACTCCGGCGTCAAGCCTATGCAGAGATAGAAGCAAGTACGTGTTTTGGGATGAATATCATCCTTCAGACAAAGCAAATGAGATTATTGCAAACGAGATTATCTCAAAGCTTGGGTTTCTCTACATTAATGCAACAAATGGACCTGGAGCAGCACCCGCCCTCGCCCCTTCACCCGCCTAGCCTACCAGATCCCTCCCTGCCAAATGTTTGTCCTTGTACCATGTTATGGAGTTTGTGGAATTGTCGAATTCAGAGGGTTAGATATTGTTGTATACAACAAAGGTATTCATTCATCTTTATGTACAAATGATTTGGGAGAAGCACAAGGGATTCATATGGACCCACTTAATATTAAATTTGATCTCCTAAAATTATTTCTTTCTTTTTAAATTTGGGTCTCTTAATCATTTAATTAATTATTATATGTCAAAATATTTATCTGATTATTCATTTTTTATTTTAAAAAAAAACAATGGTTAATATCATTAAATAGATCTTATTTTTAAAAGTATGATACTTTCCATGATAATTTATTTAATTATATAGTTTTTGTAATTATCAATTGGAACCCATTTTCTAACGCCATTTGTTAAAAGCCTAACCATATATGTAGAACATTTAGACTACTCAAACATAGTAAAAAATTGTGACAACACTGCTTAAAAAATATATTCTTAGATTATATTTTCTAATATATCCCAACACTTCACTGGTTGTAATGCTTGTATATTGTTTGGAGCAATGAATGCATGCATCACGGTTATCATTTATGGATCTCTAGCAAAATAGCTGCAGCATTTGCATCATTTGAAGAGAATACAACTAAGAGGACATCCACAGTCGGGGAATGCAAGCTCTAACTAGCTTAGTCTCTTGTCCTGTTGGCAGATATGAGGCCACAGGTTTGATGCAAATAAAAATATAAAATAATTGCTGCCATATATGGACCTCTTAATGGGTTGGGCCAGTGGGTATTCTTGCCCATCCATGAATGTGGACCATACTATCACAGGCCATTTATGCCTTCAGCTATCTACATATTTGATGGTGTTACTATTACCAGTAAAAAAGGATTCTATTTTAACTTTAAAAGAGCTGGTCAATCACAAGGAGGAAATGGAGCTCAGTCCATTTTCAGGGTTGGGTAAAATCTTCTAACCCATTAATATCAATTCTAAAAATTATTTCTATCCATTTTTATTTTTAATTTATTTTTAATTATTGCCATGATAAGATGAACCAAATACTTTCAAATCATGGAATGGGGATTAATAATTTTTTTATTTATAACTACTTTCTCACACATTTTCATATTCGATTAGATTTCATAAATTACAACGAGGGGCTTAGTTTAACGATCAATTCTTATCTTTGTTGAGATGAAACCCCTCACAACAAAAACGACCATTCTCTTTAATTCTATACCTCGGCTCAGATGGGACGCTTCGATGGTTTTAAAAAAAAAAAAATTTACCTAAATTAAAGTTCGATCTTATTAATTTGATGGACATAAAAAATCTTCCTTTCTATATAAGAGGGTAAAGGATCACTCTTCTGTTGAGTCTCATGGAATTCTTATTTTCTGACGGAAGTAGGGAACAATCACCTGCAAACTCATATAAAAAGGGCAAAATCGGAACGGTATTGCTACTTTACTTCCTGGGCTCCTACTGAAATGAAAAACGAGGTATGTTTAATTTTTTTTCGGGAATTTGATAAAACCAAAATGAACAAAGAATTTGGCAGAATTGATGAAAGAGGTGAAATTTCCATAATTTGTTTGTTAGTTGAAAAGAAAAAGAAAAAAAAAAGAAAAACCCTTAGGTCTCAAGTGAGTGAGAATCATCGATATTTTGGTTGAAATTTTTGATATCTTTGAACGATGATCAATATTTCCACCGAAAGAATTTTAGTTCCTTCAAAAACCGAAATATTAATTTCGACTTCAATCAACTTGTGAAGGACGAGTATCCCTTTCTTCGCAGTGTCAAGTGTGAACAGAGGCAGAGGTGGTTGCCACTGATCGAGCGATGCTATATATTAGGAGGATATGAAAGAGGAAAAAAAAAGGCGGATGCATTCTTTTCTCGCATGGCACCATCTTCGAAATTCCTACCCCAATCTTATTGATTTATTCCATGACAATCAGATGCTTTTATCCCTACTTCACCAATCTACCTTGCGTTATCTTTGAAAGAACATCCAACACCATGTTTATGATTTTTTCTTTTGTAAGTTTCCAGGGTTTAGTGTTTTGAATGCACCCTTATCAAGGATTTTGATCTGGGCACCTCTGTTTTTATAATATAATTGAAATGTTTCTTGATTTTTTTTCACTATTTTGCGATTTTCTCTTAATACGTCAGAAGTAATTTCTCAGTCTCATAAAAACACTGATGCCCAGGAAAGCCCCATCTACCCAACTTCTATTGGTGCAGGAGAGAAGTATGCCTCCTAATGATACTGAGATTCTTGTCCATGTGCCAAGTCAGATATACATTTTAAACAGCGAAATAACAAGGATTAACGATGCAAGTGAATTAGGAAAATTCATTATATGTATTCGTCCTTTAATATGCTGCACTTTCAAGTATTTTTTGATCCTCTATTAACAAATATACACCCTAATAACAGTTACAGTGAACTGTGAATCCATACTACATAGGGCCGCCAAGAAGAGATGGTTCAAATCCAGCAATTCAAGTCTAATTTTTGCCCACGCAAATCAATCTCGCTTTGGTACTGACTGTTTAGATCGAGGTCGTTCTTCAGTTTCAACCTTTTGAATTGTTGGTCATCGGACTTCTCTTCATTGGGTAGCTTCTGCTCAACGGCAGTGTTGTCATATACTGGGCTTTGACTTCTTTTCTCCCCGACTTGTGGCTTGCTCATGTGGGTCTCCCTTGGATTGCTGTCATTTTGATTCATCTCCACTGATTGGAGCATAAACGTTCTGTTCGGATCAGCTGAGCCAACTTGCAAGCTCTGTTGTTTTTCATCCTTTCTGTCCGAGCTTTCTGAAGATGTTAAGCAGCTGTCCATGGAGCAATCTGTAAGCTGAGGTTGGTGAGGAACAGAGCAATTTCCCGTCAGTCTCGGTCCTTGTTTCTTCATGCATAAGTCTGACATTTCTGTTAATCCAGAAAATGAAGGGCTTGGGCATTTAAAATTCACCAAAGAGACCAGCTCTGATAATTCTGCTTTTGTGGCTTCAACTCCCAAAGAAGAACTACTGTACCCAGCAAGCGTTTCCTGTGCTTTCTTTAGAACCGACTGTAAATACCTTCCCTGCGCTTCAATTCGGAGCTGCAAGTGTTTCTGCACCTATATCAGGAGAAAAAAAACAAGAAAACGTGATTTCACATGTTGATATTATTGAAGGCCATTATTGGATAAGTAGACCCTGCCCACCAAACTTACTTCAATCTGTTCATGCAATTTCTGTTGCACTTCTAATTGCATCTGCAGGGCTCTAGTAATCTGCATGCTTCTGAGAAACAAAATCCCAAATCAGTGGAACTTTTCTGGTAAACATTTCTGTACCTACCAATAAAAAAAGAAACTAATGTCCATCTCTTACTCGTTGATCTGGGTCTGCTTTGTCTCCAAGTTCTCACCATTGATGGGAAAACCTCTGGCCTCGGTGTTTCTGCTAGTTGCCGCTGTACAATCTGCTGTAGAAACCCATGGAGATTCAAAAACAAAAGAGGGGTGGCTAAAGAGAAGAAATAAATGTAAAGGTACTATATGATGTGCTCCGAAAAGAAACCAGATGAGAGATCTTGGCAGGGTGGATGATTATGGAACTCTTTGATCATTTTGAGGTGGTTCGGAATAGAAAATCCTAATGTGATCTTTAATTCTGTGGTGCACAAAAGCAATGCGGGTTCACAGGCCATCTATTCCCCCAATATATTTCAACTTGTTTCAATCCATTTTACATCTAAATGTACGATCATCCTACCTTTCTTGCTGTCACTAGAGGTTCCCGATTGTTGATTCTTCCCGAGCCTATATTTCTACAACAAAAACCGCCAATATATATAAACACATAGTACTTGTGAATTCTGTAATGTATAAATAGTCTGATGAAACATATGATGCACCTGCAAATGACTCTTTAGGTGGAACAGAGTCAACCCTGGAATTGCCATCAGTCTCATCACTGTTTTAGGTGTTGCTTCTGTCAAAAGGTTAAAATCAGAAGGAGATGAAGAAGATTGGGAAGTAAATCGTTTGTATATATAATTGGAGTTAGTGGGCGTTCATGTATATCTATAGAAGGAGTTAAGAGGGCATTATGGATCAAGGCCGCCCTCTTAACTCTTTTAAATAAATACAATTTACAATATGATTAACGTAAGAATTATCTCAAAGCTTCGCTGCTTACTTTCTGGGCCTCCCAGCTGAGAAACCACCTCTACGAAGCGTTGGTGCAGCTCTGGAGTCCATTTTAGCCTCGGCTTAGCATCAGCTGACAGAACCAATCCTGCATCTCTCTCCTCTTGAACTAAAGAAAACCTGTCCTCTATTTTGTATTGCATCATAACACTATTGAATCAGAATTAAAATCTCCACATATAAAACCAGTAATGGCTGTGAGATTTGGGCTCTTGCCTCTCAGTTCTCATCCAAGTGCTTCAATTAATGGTGTCAATACTTCTTTTTATATTTTGGATGCCTTCTGTTCCTCCAATCTGAAAACACAAAGCGATATGTTGAAGAATATATGCATGCGCTTTGCTTCTTCCTTCCTCCATCTCCCACTCCATATAACCTTTTATTTCTTTTTTCTATGATATGAAAGGGGGAGAATCTTTGAAGCAGGAAAGAAAGAAAGAAACACAATTGAATTGGGTCTCAAAAGGAGGGAAAAGAGTAAAGTGTAGGGGCTGTTTTTTCTGCTACACACAATCTCTCTCTTTCTCTGCTTCGTCAGATGGCCCCACGATGATGAATAATGAATGCTACTTTTATCTCCTCTTGATTGGAGTTATTTGAAATGATTTATTAGAATTTTTTAAAGACTTGTATTTGATTTTTTTTCCCCTTCAAATCTGTATATTGTACTAGAATGGTTGTCCTATCCTTCATTTTGGGGTGGCATGGGTCAAAAATCCAATCAGGTTGGATACTGTTGTTCTAACTTTTCCTTCTCCATCAATATCAATGGTCGATTTGGATAACAATTTGGGATTGGCAAGGATAAACAGTAACTGACCAAAATGTGGTTTTCCATGCCAAAACAAAATGAATAGAGAAACGACGACCATACATTCTACCAAAAATATTCGAACTTCCTGCTACTCTGGTCGTATTGAAATGGACCTTGAATGATAGAATTTCACCGATGAGAAGGGTTGAAATATTCTATTCTGCATCATAAATCCCTTAAAGATTTCTAAATTTGATATCCAGTTGAAACCAAATTCAAGTATATGCCAACATATGAACTGTAGCAATTTGATATAGAATTTTTCTATTGATAAGTTTTCAAATAGCAAATTTTTCAGTAGGACCACCGAGGTTTCCTTTCTACCCATGTTCCCCCTCCCATGTACATGATCAACATTATTATACATCATGGGCCTTTCAGAGAAATGGTTTAAATCAATGAACCAAGTGCCTCTCTTATACATTTTTTGATACTCCCAATGCTTCTACTCTACTGTGAAAAATCTTATAATTCCCCTATTAGAGAAACCGAGTATTTCCTCCATTACAAATTGCAAAAATACTTCCCTCTCCAAATACCTAGCTTTCGAGTTTATGCTTGTATGCTTCTCCTCTTTTTGTAAAGTTCAAAAGATCAATAAATGAGAGACATATTCCACTGGGAGTTACTACCCTTTTAAAGCCGACACCTGAAGTAAGGAGAACAGAGAAGCTAACAAAAGTATACATCAAATAGAAGAGAAAAAGGCAAGCACACCAGCAGGGCAATTCTCTTATTGCAGTCATTAACTTTATCATTTCCATATCCAAATTTAATGATTGTATTAGGGTCTTAACCATTATGTTAAAAGCTCCCATTAGCCTTTTCACCTCTAGTTGCCTTCATCAGGATTTGAGCAGAGGACCTGTAATTCACTTTGATACCAATTATTATAGTTCCGACCAATAACTTAGAAGCTCAAAAGTTGATGGAATACGTGAAATCAAATCCTTTATCTTAACTTATTGATGAACTTCAACCGATTGATCTTTAAAGTAGTGCCATACATTCAGTTGGTCTGCTGCATTGATCGACCTTTAATGATTAGAAGGCAGGATTTGGATAAATAAAAAATGTACACAAGGACTAAAAATATATATTGCATTTAACTAACAGTAAAGAGCCGATACTTTGTGGATTCCTGTTGGTGGAAGTAATGGGACCAAACCATTGCTTGCGAGGGTTTGTTGCTGCATAATCATTGGGAGTATAAATACTAGTGTGCAGAATTCAAAGTGATTGCTCAAAGAAACATGGAATTTTCTTTTCTTTTTCCCTTTTTACCACTTAAGATACAGGCATCTCATGACCAGCTTAAGATGTGTTCCTGACATGGACCATAAACATTAGATGCTTAATAGTTTAGGCTCGTCTATAGATACCAATATACTGCATATGCTTTGTGGTACCAGAATCTTCATTTGATACCGGTGCATACATTTGAAACAGTATCTCTTTCATGGATTCCCATCAATTTGGTCATGGTATTCAAGTACGAGATACCCATATCCCTGTGTCTTGGATTGTGAATTTCTCTGCCCCAGTCATGTCCTTATGCACTCCATGCCCGTGATCGTCATACTATAATAATTTATTATTTGTGGAGTCAGTGGTGTGACTTCAACCTATGACCTTGCACAAGTGAGTGCAAAACACTGGCGACATGCCACAAATTCACTGAGAAAACTATGCTAATTGTTGAGTTGCAAGGCTGTAAATCTCTACTTTCTTGCTGCTCCTCAATTGGTGATTTCAACTTTGAAATGATTGTACCTTGAGGAATATTAATCATTTGGTTATGGAAAAAAGGGCATGCTTATCTGCACAAAATGTTCCAAAACTATTAAAGAAGAGAGCAATACAAGTACCTTTTACTTTAACCATCTGCTGTACTTGCATTTTCTTTCTTGCTTTAATATATTCCAAAACAAGAAAAGAGATTCATTCTAGGATGACCCTCAACGACACCTCCATGGGTAGGGTCGTAGAAGGAGTTGCAGTGAATCAAAAGTCAGTAGCAAAGGTGCCCACAAATTATTCTTCGAGGGGCCCATCAGAGTCGATCTTCCATTTTGGCCTCTAAAAGTAAAGAAGAAGAGAATATAGCCTCAAGAATCACGAAAAGGGGAAGGCCACAAGAATGGATCCCACCAAAAGGAAAAAAAACAAATTAGTTTGCGGTTCTTATGGATGCTAAACCCATCGTTGCCCCCCTCAAAAAATTTAAAGCAATCACTCTTTATAGATATTGGTTTGTCATTGGATGTATATCATGTTGCTAGTGACATTAAGAAAATGGAAACAACATTTCCCCCATCTAATGATTTCTAACCTTGCCGACGAGTGTAGAAAAATTTAAAGACCCACAACTTATTGGTTGAGAATATTGTGAGTACAAGGCAATGAGATTGGCGAGAATCTTTGACGCAGGACTCTCATTTAACCTCAGAAAACATAAGCACAAACTATTTCATTGTTATGCATATGAAAGGGGTTGAGGACAATGGTCAAGTAAAGACCCCAAAGAAGAATAGAGCTTGCAATGAGTACACTCCATGACTGGGAGTGGGTCAGTGCAGGACACTTTCAATTGATTCCAGGACCATTTTTCCAGCAACTAATCATGGAAGAATGAGGACAGAACAAGGGATGCCTAAATCTTAGCATCAACAATCTATCCTCCTCAACAATCGTCTGAAATTCAAGAATAATAATTTTCTATCCTTTCAATTTTATGTTCTAACATGTTACATGTGCTTCCTAGAACTTTCTTCCATGTAACCGGCCTGATCCCTTGTTTAAGTCTATTTACTTGATGCATGGTCAAGCCAGTCAAAAAGTTAAATGGCTCTCTATAACCAGTGAAAACTATCAATCATGCATTGATTGAATAGAGCAGGGAGAGGTGCATCAACGCATGACACACTCGACTTGGAAGTTGGTTTCTGCATTGACTTTGTTGGAGCTAAAAATTGGATCTGTGCTTGAATTCTTCCGTCAAAATTAGTTCAGAATTGAGACATGGTTTCAAGAATAAAGAAATGAAGTGGAATAAGATGGATGAAACTGAATTCTCGTTCAGGCTCAAGTTTACCAAATATGGTGTATGAAATCTAAAGTTCAGGGTTTCTTACAATGGAAAAAAAATGAAATTTGATAAAAGACAAAAAAAGATGAAATCATTATCTCGCTTCTGAATGTGAAGTTGGTTTCAAGTAGTCTATAACAACGTGATAACTCATCCACTTTCACACGGAATGGGGAGGAAATGGAGGGTTGAAACTTGAAACAAGAGTTGAAAAGAAAAATCAGCCACTTCGTGGTTTTATATTTGTATAAATGAATATTCTGAAAGAACTTGGATTTTTTATATTTCTAATAATTTAAAATACCACATCAATATTTTTTTGGTAATCATAATCAGGCTACATGTTCATTGTATCTCAACTGGTTGCCTCCCGTAAGTTTGAGCCTTTATGGCCTAACCTTAGTGTGTTCTATAGATAGTAGGCTTTCTCGTGGGGGTTTTACGCTGGGTATCCCGTGATTTTTCACACATAAATTCAAAAAAAGTTCCATATAAAAAAACCTTCAATTTTGCAGCGCCTGCTGCACCCGAAAAAAAAAATCTTTTTGTGACAATTGAAACTATTTTGAAATAAAAATACAACTTCTTTCAAACTACTTGAAATTATGAAGTAAAAAGTATTGAAATTGATCGATGATTTGTCAGTTGTAACGTGCCTGTGGAGGCTGAGCCTAGGGTTTGGGGCTGGGCACATGCAATTGGATGAAATGTTTGATTTCACGAGTTCCATCAGCTCTAAAACTTTTGTGGATTGATCAAGTCCTTAATAATTGATATGTACTTAGATTCTAAAGGCAGCCCAGAGAGAAGTTGGCCATTAGAGAAGGTCAACGGGGGAAGAAGGGTGGTGATCTTGCTGTGTGATGAGTCAATTATGAGGGTGAATGTTAGAGCTTTGATTTTTGCCACTTGCTCAATTTTGAAAGAGATTAGCTGTTTTTCCAACAATATTGGCAAGCCTCCTTCTGCGGTCTCCACTTGGGCTGATAATACTCTTAATTGGATGGCTCCGGACTTCCAGGACAATCCTCTGTTTTTTGGTCTTCTTAATTCGAACTTCCCCTGAGTCTGGCATGTTTTTGATTCTTGGGTTTGTCTTTTGTCTGCCCTCCTTGGGCTGTGGGCTTACTTATGGGCTGTTCTCTTTGGGCCATTAGCTGGTTTTTTTTGTCCTTTCTGGCTAAGGTCCATTGTTTAGTCGATATCTATTTAATTTTTTTGCCTGTCACGGACTGTAGGCTTATTATGTATATTTTTGGGGGCTTTTTCCTCTCTTTTAAATGAAATTACTGACCACTCATTAAAAAAAAAAATATATACCCGTTGGAATTCAACACAACTTAAATAATGATCCGCAGTATCTTGAAAATTATGGAGAGGCAAAAGCCTAGAAACGAGGAGTGAAGACGGGACTGGAAACATTTTAAATTATGAAGTGCCAGTTCGATAAAGCGGCTCTGTATGAAGGATTGGGATCATTTACGATTTACCATTATAGTTATTTCTAAAAGGAAATACTCTCAGAGTCTCAGTACTTTTTATTTGTATTGAATTCTTGTTAACAGACTTAAGAAGAATACACGTACAAGTCACTTTGTTCAATTAAGTCAACACGTTGTAATATTTTCTAAACTGAGTTGAAAACATGACTCTACTCATTTTATTTAATAGAATTTTGAGTTAAGTTTAAATTTAAATTTTATTAAACTTGGTCAAAGCATCTATTGTCCAACACTTACATTCTCGAAGGCTTTATTTCTCATGGTACTTTTGGCATTGTTTTATAAAGGGCCCGTAACTTGATGACAATGAATGGTAGAAAGATCAATTCCTCATTTTATAGATTTTCATTAACGATTCAGTCATTGCTTCTTCCACTATTGTACTCTCTCTTCTTGAAACTGTGAACGAGTCCCACATTTAAAATGTAGAAGGAGATATAGAGATTTATTAAGGATTTGGATTATTTCACTTAATAGACTAGTCTTTTGAGATAAATAAAGTAGTATCAGAGTAAAGTCTCAGACTATCTCATGTGGAGTCAGTAGATTCCTCAAGCGAATGAGATGACTGACCATGTTTGAAGG
This sequence comes from Chimonanthus praecox, assembly GCA_022113865.1. Lineage (NCBI taxonomy): Eukaryota > Viridiplantae > Streptophyta > Magnoliopsida > Laurales > Calycanthaceae > Chimonanthus > Chimonanthus praecox. The sequence goes on from CM039093.1 coordinate 58,469,923, forward strand.
GAGGATTGTTGGGATTGTGAACGATTTCCACATTGAAAATGTAAAGGGAGATCTAGAGATTTATAAATAACTTAAATTATTCCACCTAATAAACTAGTCTTTTGAAATAGATATTCAAGTTCTAACATCTCTCTCACCCACCCAACTTGACTGGACTTTGATAACTAGAGAGGATGAGGGTTACCTGAAGTTGAGGCACAGCACAAATCTCATTTAATGAGGAGTTTAATCGAATTGAAAGGGATGGAAAGGTAGTGGTTGGAAAGTGATGACCACCTCACACCCACTTTGTGAAATGTGAACCACTTACAACATAGTGGGTGGTATTATGCTTGTAATCTTTACGAGGGCCTTTGCTTTGCTATGAGACACAAATATATAAACTCAGATGTTAGGTGACTCATAAATTTAAACTCTAAATCCTAAATAATTTCAAACTCTCAAGTCAACCCAATCTCTATCAAAAAATGGACACAAACTAATATTTCTAATTTAACAATCAATCTAACTTATCCTGACATCTACCTTAAAGTGAATGAATCCAATCTTAGACAACCTAATAGGTAGAATAAAATAAGATTCCTGTTATTTTAACTATCCATCTATTTTAAAATAAAATTTGGACGAAATCATTCCATAAGTGCTTGTTCCACTTTCTGACGGTCAATGGGGTTCATGAGTGAGAAGATCCTTCTCTCTCTCTCTCTCTCTCTCTCTCTCTGCAGGCAGATGGGCTGCCCAGAATTGATATTGACCCACCAATTTCAAGCAAGCAGGAAAACTCAGAGATGCAGTTGAGAAGACCATCTCCAAGCAAATCTATCAAATTTATGTGGATACCCTGACTCGAATGCCTTTATATATGAAACCAAAGTCACTCACATTACATGATCTCTCTTCCTCGGCCAATAGCTGGGTGTTCCTAAAGGTTATTAACAGATACTTCGTTACATCTTAAGAAGATTCCCAAAAAAATTAGAGGGCAATTAGGAATTCAGAGTTCAGCTTTTCCCCGGCGACTTTGGAGTATGGTGATTGTTCGCTCCTGATCCAGGATAGTCCATGTTCTCAAAATCCATCCGCCCATGGATGAACTCATCATTCAAGACTTCCTCAGTGATCGCCTGTGTAAATAAGAAGAAACACAATTATGGAACTACATTAGTCAGTGATTCATCAGACTTAGGTTAACATTGAAATGGAACTAAAGGCTCCGGTAAGTGTCATTAGCTAGACCTTACGCAAAATTATTTTAGAATATAAACTCAACTACAGACCATTTAGTTTAAATATCGTGCAAAGAAATTGCAATAATACACACAAAAAAAAAAAATCTACGTACTTTGGACAATTTTATATGTAGATAGCACTTAAGTCAATCTGAATTTATATTAAGAAACAACATTTAGTCTTTTGGTCTTTCACATTTAGTTGCAAATCATTTAGTGAATAGGGATAGAAACAACATTTCTTAATCCATTTCAAAGTAACCATAATCAATCTCCGAAGCCCCACTAAGAAAGTGATCATCTGAAAATGTATTTATGTGACAGCATTGGTGCAATACCTGAGCTGAAACCAGATGGTACTGAGGCTCCTGCAACAATCGTCGACTCCCTGTAAAATCAATTATGGAAAGAAGTTAACGATAATGAGTGATAATGACAATAGTTATGTGATGATGAGGAAAATGACTATAGTAGAAATTAACTAGTGAAAACTAACCTCTTAAAGTGGCTGCATTCGAGCAAATGAGGTAATAAAAGCTCAATAGAATGACAAGGAGACGGAGAATACTTCTTTCCATCTCAAAGGAGCTATTCGTGGGTGGTATGTTTTTTTGGCGGTGCTTGTTTAGGGTTAGGGTTTATGAATCCTTATTATAGCCCCCCTTTGGGTGCATGTTGTGTTGGGAACACATTCAGTACACTAAAAAGTCAAAAAAGCTCTTGTGGTGTAAATGGAGGTGTAAATAATGTCTCTGTCTGCTATTATAATCTTCATGACCAAAACGTGTCTCACCATTCTCCGTTGGAGTCACAAAAATGCCCATGTTGTTTGATTTGAAGATGGCAAATGAATCAAGGGCACTTGGTAAATCAAAGGTGTCTTCAAGGAAGTTTCTAACACAGATGAGATATTAGCACTTGAGTGGGGAATATGATGACGGGTAGAAAGTTGCAGAAGAGACTTTAAGTCAATGGGGATAGGGAAAAAAAAAAGAAAGAAAAGAAAAGGGATGGAAGCACCATGAAAGTGGAGTGTGACATATGGATGATTTTCATCTTCACACTACCACGTAATGAAGCTGAAAACATCAAGTGGAATATTGTAGAATGAATGAGATACAAGGAAATGCAGAGGTTGAGATGAACCGCTAATTTCCAAACAAGAGTAATGAATACCACACATCTTTCCAACAATTATAAACAAGTGAACCCCCTAATTATTGTCGAAAAAGGTGAGAGAATGGTGTAAATTATTTATTGGAGATGGAGGGAGAATGAGAAAGAGTTGATGAAAGAGGTAGTGGTGATAAGGACTGAGGTTGACACGTGAAGCCGTCAACACTTGGTGTTCTTGTTACAGCTGTTATTCACAATCATTATTTTTTAAGTGCTCTGTTTGGATTTTTTTATTTTTATCACGAGTATTTCTATCTTAGATGTGAGATTAATTTTATAAACATGTGTAAACATTTCAATCTGCACATATTGATTTAATCAATTGTGAATAACTTTACAAAGAGTGGACGGAAAGAATTGAGTATGAATCAAAGTTAAAACCTTATTTCATGAGGCGAATGTTTTGACCATCAAACTAACCCTTTCATATTGTTGTTACTGTGCATAAAAAAAAAAAATTGGATCAACCCCTACACTGGGTCCTAATCCAAAGTTCACAATTATGTGTATAAGTTGACAATTTAGAATTAATTTTTTTTTAAAAATAATTCATATATTAATATATAAAGAGACACCAGAGGTACGAATACAAAGATAGAAGATAAATAAAACTACAATCACTAATGACTGAAAAAGAAATTAAACAGTGAATCTTTAGATAAGATCAACACATTCTTTTCAGATGCGTAAAATGTCTGACATACAAATATTCTGAAACTCTTACAAGTTGAAATGAAATAGCTAAGAAACACTCTTAGCAAAAGTGCGTCGTCCAACAGCCCCATTAGATTAACTCTTATCTTTGAAAAAAAAAATCTAACACTGATCATAGGGAAGGGGAAAAAAATGCTCTGTACAAATGTACTAAGAGATAACGAGACATGTGGGATACTGGAAGAATCGGCCGGCCTGAGTTCAAAATTTTCAAGAAAAAGTCTAAGATTTTTAAAAATAAATGCCTCTCAATTAGTCCCAACAAGTACACAGTGAAATTATATGATGAGAACATCCTGACTCACTAAAATTTTCTACTCCGCATTCAATTGGATGATCTGTTCACCCATCCACGGTCATCTACAATTTGGGATTGGACTTTAGATTTATTTTTTTATTTTCTTTTCCCTCTGGCAGTTTCCAACTCCAAGAAATGTTCGCCAATCTTACAAAAGGGCTATGCGCCTATGCTGTATGAGTAATTGAGTACAAGTAGGTTTTATATTTAAAACCAGGTGTGATGATCCAATAGAAATGAGAGTTCCTTCAAAATTTTAAAATTCTTGTAAGGATTCGTTTTAAATGAAATAAGTCGTGAAAATACACAATAAGGTGATGTTTTTGAATTACATAAAAAATTTCAATAAAAATCTTTAGATTTGTCATATTATTTTTTGAAATAAAAACAAAACTCATATTTGGAAATAACAAATTCATTTGCTACCTAGATCAACAGCCTCTCTTCTATCTCTGCATATGATTAGAACATGATGAAATCGTAATGTAAGGTGAGTTCTATTTGACTTCAAATATGTAAAATAATCAATACTAACTTTATTTAAACATTGGTGAAATTCTTTAGTATATGAGCATTATGCAACAGTCTATTCCTATTCCTATTCCATTCTTCCATTATTCAGAGATGTATCCCATCCGTCCTTGTGCTGACATGGCTTCCACCTGTTGATATGGCAGAAATGATAAACAAATATGCACTCATATGGAGGAGGGGTTTCAATCTCGGTTTGGAACGATATCGGCAGTCTCGGCTGATATATCGATTGAGATATCGGTCGATATTATTCTCTCTTTTTTTTTTTTAATATCAGCTGGAATTTTTTAATTAAAAAAATGAAAAACACTCTTTTATTTAAAAAATGTGAAAATAGAAAAACACAAATATCGGCCACCTTTCTCTGCTGCATCTCGTTGTCACTCCTCCTTATTTTCTCTTTTCTCTCAATTTAACTATTTCCTCCTTTCTGACTCTCACCACTCCCTCCCCCACAACACTCACCTCTCCTCTCTCTAGTTTTATACTTTTTCATTTTTTTTATTTAGTGTTGGTTTGGTGTTTCAAATGTCATTTTGGAAGTTCACAAGGCTTGTGGGTGATTTCTTGTATCCATGGGATTAGTCTGACCTCCAATTTAGAGTGAAGATACTCATATTATCCAAAAAAAAAAACTACAAACTTAGAGGAGCGTTGCAAGCTATTCTATGTAGGGGAGTGTAATTCTAGAAATAATGTAGCCATAGTGGTTTGTGGTACTATTAAACAGAAGACCATTGAAGTTCAATGGAGAATCACTAGAATTAGCATGACCAAAATGATTTTGGATCATGAAGCCCTAAATATTATTAGTGCCTATGCAACTCAACCTAAGTTAGAAGAGACTATAAGGGTTGACTTTTAGAGATCTATGGATGATCTAGTACGAAGTTTATATAGGAAATGGCAATGATGTGTATAGAGGAATCACATATCGATTTCACGGTAGCCTATGATTAGTTATAGCTAATGCATTGTTCTAAAAGAAAAATGAACAAACTTCTTATATTTAGGAGTGAGCAGTTTAGGTCTTAAAATAGATTATTGCAAAGTTAACTTTGGTGGAAGCCTAACAGCACAATATAGACTTCTAATTTTGGACTTTCTTATTAAGAATAAATCACAAAAGTTAACAAGAAAGGAACCTTCTAAAATTGTTCTTAGTAATGGACAGCGGGATGATAATTTGAATCCTAAAACTGCAAAGATGAATAAAATATGGAGTGGATGGAAGGACAAGCCATTTGATTCCTGTAACGAACCAAAGCTTTCAAACAATTTATGTCACGTTGTGGCCTAGATGGCAGTGCCATTCATTGCAATTTTCTTGAAACAATATAAGGACCGAGGTACCCACAGAGAAGGAAATGGCAGGACTTCTCTCAGGGGCAGATAGACATGAATTTATGTCACTAAAGGCGAAGCATCTCTCTAAAGCCTGGACAACTGAGGGAAACAGATGGAAATGTGTGTGATAGTTCTCAGCTTTACTAAAAAATTATGCATCAAAAATAAGTCTTGACGCACATCATACTCATATAGCCTCATATGCAATGAAAGTGGTCTATTAGAAACTTTGAATGGTCCTCTCTTGGCCCCATCGATCTTCTAAAGAAATTGGAGTGCAAATTCATCAATTGGGTGGACCTAATCTTCTTCATATGGATCACTTGGACTATAAATGGCAACATCACTTTGTAACGCCGCAGGTAGGATCGAGTGAAAATATGAACAGTGGGTTCAATTCGAACTTAATGAGTAAATAAATAGGATTAATGGAATTCAATGGATTGATAATGGTGTTAAAGGAGTCTAAAGAATATAGGCTAAAAACTCAATGTCAATTGCTTTTTTTATACAATTGTATTTTTGGTGAACATTTTTTTTCTTGGAAGAGAGACTTACAATTTATAAATGTTTATCTTTACTGGATAGTGGATACAAATTGAAAGAAAGACATTTGATGTGGTTTCGTGGTATAAGTAAAGTATAGGGAGGAGGGGTAAATGGTTGAAAATGTAGAGAAATGAATAAAGAAATAAATGACAGATAATAGAGTGATTGACAATATGATTTATAAAGGTCAAATGAAAAAATAGAATTCAAAATGCTAACTCTTTTGACGATAATCAATATTGAACAGAGACATATGTTGTACATGTTACCTGATTCTTTTTAAGTATTAGTGAGCTTGTTGATTATTTGATGGATCTATGAGCTACGAATTTTGTTAGACCGGTAAATGGCTCGTTTTCATGAATCTAGAGAGTCTATCCTGCACTGATGTTGTGAAATTTGTAAAGATTGAAATGTCTCTATACATAAAAGGAGACTGTAAAAAAGAAAGAACTGTTCAAAATTGGGTGAGACTTCACCCTTCCACGTAGAGTTGAATTCTCATTAATGGATTTCTTATGAGACCTGTCTATAGGAGGGATAGACCACTCATATTTACTATATTTTCTCCCTGCACTGTATACAGTACAAATTCACTTCTATCAGCATTTGTTAGTGTGGACTGTGGAGAAGAGAAAGTGCAGACATACATTAGGAAGCATTTGTCTTGGAAAAAAATTATCATGTGTATGTTTGGTAAATTGAAATCTTGTGAGATAGATTTAATGGCGAGATAGATAAAAGTTACTTAAATCACTATTGTTTGCCGTGGTGGAGTCCAAGTGTTTGTACGTGGTGCATAAAAAGCTAGCAGATTCATTGAAATGACAGATTCTTCCTATATGCACTCATCTAAGTTCTACGAGTAACCCTTCTCTCTACTGGAGAGAGAAGCACTCAGAAGGGCAGGATCGACTCTGAAATTTCAGGGTCTAAGCCCAACACACTGGTAGAGACCCTACATCTTAGGAAAAATGTATAATAAGGGTCTTAGGCCATTGATCAAATTGGGGAATTTTAGACAGCTGTCTATTGGGCCTTAAGCTAGAGTCGGCCCTGAAGAGAGGGAATGATGATATATTTTATAATAAAAGATAAATATTTTTTTTAATTATTTAAAGGACAAGAAGTGAATAAATTGAATATTTTTTGTTATGAAAATCAAAATGTTCTAATCAATTTCTCACAAAGAAAGTAAACCAAACTCTTAACTCTCCTGGAATAATGAAATCAGAAAGAGTGAAAAAGAGAATGGATTGGCCCACAGCTTTCATGACCGTTCACAAACTTCAAAAGCAAAGGCTGGGATCACACGACACTCCATGTTACCCATATTTATGAGTCACACACCACATCATAAAAAATCTTCTCTACTTTTTCTCTTTCCCTCTTAAAGAAAGAGAGAAAGGTAGAGCAAAAGAACAATGATATTATGAATAAACTGTTGAGGATAGGACTTCCCGTCCAAAATATTGGTATGAGGTAGAGTGATTTAGTCTTAATGTCATATAAGTTTTTAATTTTTTTTTTTCACGATTAATGTCGGATTCTCATTCGCACTTCAACAATTCTATCAGCGATGACTTACCTCTAATTGAGGGATTGATTGTAAATCACCGTATTACAATTGTATAGCTTTCCTTTGTTTGTAGTTTGATTTGTGTATTCATTTATACATATACATTCACCGCCCTTCCATCGATAGAGGAAGACACAAATTTGTGTATCATTTTCAGTTTTCACATGGTATTAGCCTCAGTTCGATTTTTTTTTCCTCCCTCATTTTTCCCATTTCTGCCTCCAGAAACGGAAGACATTTTTTTGTACGCTCTCTCCAAGCAGCCAACACTTGGATTTTCAGATCTGCTCATTCCCTTGAACGGCCTCTCCGGTGTGTCTTCTCTGTCGCCCTCAGATCTACAGCTCTGCCACTCAAATGAGACTCTCCAACAAATGGAATCGCCAACCATTTCGTCCGGCTTTGAGATCTCTAAGTCGACATGTTGTAATTTGGGGACCTTGCTCAATACTAATTGTTGGAAAAACACTGCTTTCCCTATCCCACAAATCCAATAGCCACAATAACAACAATCGTGGATGCAATCAGCCAACCTGGAAAACCTCTTTAATGTGAAGGGTAAAAACTACAAAACAACTATGAATAAATCTTCCTCTATACAATAATGGACTTATAATTTTCTCTCTAGCCAAACTACTCTATCTAAACTAGAGGCTCGCAAGTGACAACAATATTCTCACCTGAATTCCAATAATAATGAAAAATAAGATATAGAGAGATTTCACAAAAGCATAGAGATAACATGTAGAGATGCTAAATACACAATTTGAATCAGTAGATATGTTCTCTACTATATCAGAAACAAACCCTCAAAATTTGAGTTGAATCAAAGCAAAAACGGTAGTTAAATCTCACTTTCTTCTCTCATTCTTCTTCCTCTTTTCTTTTCTCTCTTTTTCTGTGCCTGTGATACACGATCTGGCTGGATATTATTCCAGCCGATCCTTCCTCTATTTTTTCCTTTGCTCATTTTAGATTTTTTTTTAATTTCTTTTTATTAGTTGTGGGTCCCCCCCCCCCTCACTGGAGGTGGGACGCCCCAACATAAAGAGTAGATATTAAGAATAAAAGATTTTATTGATTGAAGGCAGTGTTGGATGGTGGCACTCGATATTTCATTTCATACGTGAATGATGAATCTTTAAGCTTTGCACGCATATAGAAGCAAAATTGTAAGACACATGCTCCAGCTTGCATCACTGCAACTGGGCTTTTTTTTTAAACTCAAGATAGTTGCTAGTTTTTTTAATTCTTAATATTCAAATGTAACCTCATCTATCGATTGTTTCTATCTCTTTGAAATTCTAAAGAGTCAAAATCAATCGCTTAATGATGTTATATTGAAATTAAAATTTTTATTTATTAAAAGAACCAATTGTCTTGGAAGATAAGATAGAGCTATATTTGAAATTAAAAAATAAAGAGAGAAAAACAATCACTTAATGATGAAAACATGGAAAACAATGTGAGAATACCCACCATACCACTTGGCATATGTTGCAGTGAAGTAAATAATAATTTCTTTTTTTTAAAAGAAGGTTCACTGGGCTTTTGAGTTTGGACTTTTTCCTTTTTCTTCTTTTTCTAAAGAGATTCCATTTCCATATGGGTACTCTTCTTATACTCTAAACTAAAGGTGAAGAAGAAGCTAAGATGCCCAATGGTAACGCTTGGCTCACTGCCTCACTCATCATATAATAATAAATATGGAAGTGCATGTTCTCATGTATGACTCCTCTGTGTGGGTGTTCTTTCTATTATCTGGAAAATGTTTTTCTCCATTTTAATGAAACTTACTCATTCATTAAAAAAGAAAAAGAAAAAGAAAAATTATTATTGTAGCATTTTCCTTTCCCTTTCCAAATGTAGCCTTAGAGCATGAAACTTACTCAAACCCTTTTCAACTAGATTTGTTCACTTAATGTTGTACATGATATTATGCTGATGGAATGAGTTTAGCCGAATTTAATTACCACTATTGAATCTTGATTAAACTCTATCCCTTTTCCCAAGACAATTTGATCTATAAATCAATATTGATTAGAAATGGGAAAGCACTCCCATGCTCACCCATGAACAGTAACAAAAGACAAAGTTGACATTAGATAAGAAGAATAAAAATGAGGAGAGAATCCCAAAAACAGATTTGAGATACGGTATCATTTATCTAATTTAGAATTAAAACTCATTATGGTAGGCAGCCATTAAAATATGGCGGGGGACTCGTGCAGAGCATCAGAGGTATGTTACGAAGCTGTACTTGAAAGGTGACTCCTTTCATTTTCCAAACGCCTCTCTCTCCTGTCTGTTCTCTGCCTTCCTGACTTTCCATCATTACTCCTCTTTAAATAAAATTTAACAACCACGCCCACTTCCTACACGATGGTGGCAGATCCGAGGCACCGGCGATTTTCTCACGCTCCATCAGAAGCGATTTTTCGCTGCTAATCCCAACATCTGTCGGCTCTTTTGCGAACCAGACGTGGAAGCGGTTCTGTTTGGCTGGATTCAACAATTTCCCTGAAAGTTTGACTTGCTTTGAAAACCAGAAGCAGCTCTTTTCCACTCTCGAAAAGGGAGAAGAAATAATGGTTCGATCTTATTTTCTCGCGGTTCTTCTCATTTCTGCTGTTTTGGCTCTCTTCATCTCTCCAGGCACGTCTATTTTCTTCTCTCTTTCTCCCACATCGGTTACTAATTCTTGTTACTTCATTGCTTTGGAATTTTGAAAAAAGATTTTTCCAATTTCTTAAACTTAGGCCTTTTTTTTCTTCCTCGTTGTAGGCATGGGGAGAGAGGGTGTGTTTTTCGGCGAAGTAGCTTCTTCTTTTAATCAAGTTGATGATGCGGTGGGTTTTCTCATTTTAATTAAGTTAATCTTCTGAATTTTAATTAGCCCAATGAATGTGATTGAAATATTTATTTTGATTTATTTTTGTTTGTTTTATAGGAAAATTCAGAGAGAGGGAGGATGATGATGGCGACTGTGATGGATTATGATGGACCAGGGGCCAACACAAACCCAAGAACTGGATACCTACTCGCTCCTCCTCCACGACCCCCCTCTAAGAATTAGAGAACAGAGACTGAATCAGTCAATCATCATAGTAACCGGCAATTAGCTTTCCTTCGTTTCTTTGTTTTTCTCTAACGTAATAGTGTCATCCCTTTGCTTAATAAGTCATGAGTCGTCTCACTTATATAAGGTCCATGGCTACGACCACTTGTAATTATCAGTTTCTTTCTTGGATTTATGCTGCAGTTGGTTGTCCATCCACTTGAGTTTTCATGCTATGATTTATCCAGTCTCTGATGGGTATCGGTTCACCGGTGCTTGATAAGTGGTACACCAATAGAGATAAAATGAGAATTTCACTCTATCCCGTATCTCCTAACAAATTTTGCCCGTGTTAGAATGGTTGGCCTTTAGAGACAAAAGTGATAAACTTGGCTAATGTACATTCATACAAATGCAACCATCAAGTTTAACATACATTTGTCCCAATCACGCAATCAGCATACATGCAACAGCTGCAGGCTCTTGAAGCCTTCAGAACTTGCATGAGCTGCTAAAGAAAATCAGTAAATCAGCAGGATCATAGCTCTCTCTCTCTCTCTCTCTCGATTGCTGTTTGCTGTAGTTTTATGCAGCTTTTGTTTCTCCCTCAATTTAAGTCGCTATTAGTGGAAAAGTGGCAGTCAAGGCGTATTTTTCATTCTCCATAACAAGTATGACAAATTCATATATAGTTTGACACAGTAAAACCATGGTAATTAGCAGTATAATGTAAATGAAGTTTCATATTGAAAAAGAAAAAAAAAGAAAAGAAAAAGCTAATGGGGATTCACCACCACTTAGAAAATGGCCTAAAGGTATTGAGCTCATCATCTTGACCCTTGAAGTTCCCATGCCTGCAAGCTTTACTAAGACTTTTCTGCGATCAATCCTTTGTCATTGGAGGATACAACCTCCTGAGTCTTGCCCGCGACGAACATTGCCATATGCTGAAAGTTCAAGAAGATCCATGTCCCTTCCTGCAGCAATTTTTTGCACGTACTACTGCAATTAGAAAAAAATTCAAATCTACTTATCTAGATTATATAAGAATCTACTACCTGACACTCGACAATAAGCACTCTTCTGAATAAGCTCTGCTTTGGATATCTCAGTTCGGTTACCTTTAGAACGATTAACTGTTGCCTGTAACATATCAAAAGTAATTCAGCTAGTGTTTCAAAAAAAAAAAATGAAAAAAAGGCAACATAACTAAAGCTGCAAATGTACCAATACAGTTGACATACCAAGTCTAAGGGGTTCAAATGAGAAGACAACTTTTTTCAATATTTAAATGACAAAAAAACTAGCTTTTACATCCTCTTTGAAGGTTAGCTAACAACCTCTTCAAAAAAGGACGTGTGGCATGTTATAGGGGCCATCAAACCCAGCAAATAAAGGGAGATTCTTAGATTAAACATTTACCAAAAGTTTGGCCGTTGAATATTCTTTAACCCATCTAAGTCAATGATTTTGAGCCTTCTATTGTCTTGGTTCAGCAATCCAGTAAGACCAGATGGGTGGGAACAGTATATATAGATTATTTCTTTAAGAGATTCCAAATGTTCAAACTCGCCCTTATTCAATGAGATCAGGGTCCCAAAAACAGGAGCTTAAAATGCTCAGAATCTCAGATAGTTGTACATGCTCAACATATTGTATTGTACATGCACTGTGTCAAATACACCACCAATACTTGACAAATAGAAAAAAGAGGCTACAAAGATATTACTGTATAGATACTCATGTTACATCTAGTATGCTTGAAAACTATTTCATTTATAATTTTATTTTAAAAAATAATGGCACAGGTGAAATATTTAAACTAAAAATAAATAAATCCTAATGCAAAATATATTTTGAATAACTGTATCTAACACTGTGTCTTAAATTTTGGAAAATGGAGTGCCATGTTCCAATCCTACAATCATCTGTACAACACGAATATGAGACTTGCTATATTTTGAAGAGTTGTAAAGTCATCTCTGGAGGTCATGTAGCTGGCAAAACTCTTAATGTGGAAATTAAAAGCAGCAAGCTAGAAACCAATTAGCTGATCAGTTAGGAAAAATTCATTTGATCTACCTTGAGCAAGTGGGAGAGGTGGTTCCAAGGTTCAGTAACTTAGGATTTTAGGCTGTTCACCTGAGATGCTCAACTAATTCTCACCCAAATCGGACAATCCTAAGCCTTCAAAACAAGCCCAGCCAATAGATGGCTAAGACATCAAAATAGAGTATGTTCAATGCTATACATATTGAGTCCACTGATGAAACGACCTCCTCTCTCCCTGAGTCTTCCTGCTAAAAGCCCATTCTGCGCCCACTTCTTCTCTCCCTCTGCTGGAGTACATGGCCAACAGAGGGAGGAGACCACCCCCTCCTCCAATCCTGAGTCTTTCTGTCCAGCCTTTTGTTGCTGCTAACCCAGATCTTTCCATCCTCCAGTTTCTGGTCTCGGTCCCTTGTTCTACTCTCACTTTTCTGCTCTCTTTGCTTCTCTGATTTTCTCACCCGACTCAGTCTCCATTTTCTTGGGCAAAAAAAGACAGATCTTCGACCCACCTCCTGCTCAATTTTGATCAAAATCAAAGTTCTTCACACCCAGTCTCTCCCGCCCAGCCAACACCCTCCATCTCTGTCACCAGATCTGCAAGACAGCCCAGCACCATCTGCCCCACCCATCCTGTTCCAAACTAAACCTCTGCTCCATTAGCCCAGACGAACTAGATTGGATCTGAATTGCCTGCACGTATTTCTCTCCCTGCTACTGGAATTGACGAGACCAGATCCTTGATGAGCCCTAAACCAAAGTTGTCCATTTCTGTATCTGTGAAAGATACCCCTTTGATTTGCTTTGCTTTGATTGACGCGTTCCTCTGCTTCGTCTTTGGCGGTTGCTGCCTGATTCATCCTTATTCTTTCGAGTGTCTCTCCTGGGGTGATCACCTCTGCTGCCGTCCGAGTGCTGCTGAGATATGTCTGCTCTCTGTTGTCCGGTGTCTCTGTCATTGTCATGGGCAGCTGCAGTTGCCAACATCGACGGGGACGACTGGAGTTCAGGTCCAACCCTTCCTGCCTCCTGTCAGATAGTGATTCCACCTGGTACTTCCCAAACCGTGACCACTGTTCTTCTGTTGGAGGGTCAAATTTGCATCCCTGCATCCACCATACGATATTTCTGATAGTTGAATCCCACCTTCAAACCCTTTCCTTGATGCAGCGCTGCAACACCTTTCCTCAGTTACAAGGAAAAGGAGATTTCTTCCTGCAACAGTCGCACCCAACCCACCTTTTCCCTTTTTATCTCCCTTGCTCGAGCCAACTCTGTCAGATTCCTCCTTGGTGTTGGGCTGTTCTGGGCTTCTATCTAGCCTAGCATCAGCCGGACCCCTAGTCGTCGGCCCAGCCCACATTACCATTCAGGACTCTTTGACTCACCTGTCTAGCCCTAAATCCCCTTCTCGGCGTCCTCCACCCAGGCCCTATTACCCCTAGCCTCTCCTGACCAAGCCCAACAGTGTTTTCCCGCCACAAAAAGAGTTCAAGACGCATGAGAGGTGACCAGTCGGGTCCCTCTTGAAGCTTCTCTCCTAGATCTTAGAATGCTTCCATGTCAAATATTTTGTGCACCTGGTTGGAGTTTTTAGGATTGTCATAATTTCCAGTTACTGTTTTTTTTTTCTCTTTTTCCAATTTTTGTCCCTAATTTTTTTTCTATTTTAGTTTGCTTGTTGTATGTGCACCTCTAGGTCTTTTTCTCTTTTAATATAGTTACCATTCCAAAAAAAAAACATGTAGATTCTTATAACTCTACCTAGGCCTCCTTTATACCCATTCCCCCACACTGAATAGCCACCATACCCAATTTGGTTCTCTTCTTTCTTCCATTCCTTCACCAAACCACACCTACAATTCACCCAATGAAGTCAGGTTTTATACACGCCAGAATCAATTGATAGACCTTTCCAAACCCCCGTCCACATTGACAAAGTGGGCTCCAACTCCACATTAAGAGAGAGAGAGAGAGAGAGAGAGAGAGAGAGAGAGAGAGAGAGAGAGAGGGCGGGGGGCAAGTGTTATGCAGACCATCTCAACAAATAGAGCCCAACATTTGGAGATAGTGGGGCTGTGTATGGAATAACTTGGATAACCTGCTTCGCAATAACTTTTATAGACCATACTTTTCAAAAAAAAAAACCTTTTATAGACCATGTCAAAGGCTGGGGCCACCATTAGGAGGACAAAGAGGGGCTACACATTGAATCAATTGGATGAACTGCCTGCTTAGCTTGGGGCCCACCCAATCACCCTAACCCTTGATCTTAGGACCCAAAAGTCTAATGGGTTGAGAGGGAACTTTTATTTTTGAATCATATGAGAGGGGGCTTTTTTATCAGTGTTAAATCCAATTGTGCTAAACAATCAAATGTATGTGTTGAAGGGGTCTACTTGGCAATTCAAAGTAAGTGGGGTGTGTGGAGAAGTGAGATTGGTAAAGAAATAGGAACTCCCTCTTACATGAGAGTAAGCATGACCAATTTTAAAGTCTGATAAAATCCAGATCAGCAATCATGGGCTCCACATTATTGAATTCAAATCACCTAGATATCCTTGACGCGAGGATTGAAGAAATACACATCTCCTCAAGACAAGAATCTTTTAAGTTATCAGCAGCCGAATTCATTGAATTGCAACTAAAACTACCATATATACAAACCTAGTAAATGTGAAAAGTAAGGAAAAGAATGCCAAACCTGTAAAACTTGGCAATTCTCAAGAGTACTCTTCCCACCCTGGAAAAAGAAATTGTTAGAGAAATATTCTTACTAAAGTCTCTAAATTTCAAAAGCTACATTGAATGACTCAAAACAACTGAAGTATCCATCATTTAAGATCAGAAAGTAACAAAAACACTTTGTTTATACATGCCGCAGTGTGGAGGGATCAAATTTGGAAATGGACGTGCGACTCGGTCAAATTAAATAATAACCGGCATTAAATGGGTTTAATGGAGTTGATAAACGAGATTTAATGGGTTTTGTGAGTTAAACAGGTCAAGGGTTTGGTGGGTTTAAGGGCTCGGCCAAATGGGTCAAAGGGTTCGGTCAATGGGTTCTAGAATCACCAACGTCTGGGAGGAGTTGGGTAGGACATGAGTCTGCCTAACTGGTCTAACGGTCCATCGCCTGTGGGTCAAACAAAGAAAAGAAGAACAGAGAGAAGCAGGGAACAGGTACTGGATTTAGAAACAGAGGTGGGTTCGGCTGAGGTGTGGCTGCGGCAGGGAGAGATGGGCGTTGTTTTGGGAAACTGGGTTGGAGGATGGGTACTGCCAAGGATGGGTCGTTTGGAGATGGGAAGGTATGGATGAAGAGAGAGAAGAAGAGGGTGGTTTGGTGGGAGAGAAGGCTGCAAACAGGAGAGGATGGAAGGGACAGTAGAGGCAGCAAGAGTAACGAGGGTGAGGAAACGATCAGATCTGGGCGACGATCAACAGGCAGTAGGCTAGAGGTGTGGGGAAGAGGCAAGTGGCTAAGAGGAAGTGTGGCTGCCTCGTGCTGGGTGATAAATAGGAAATGGAGAGATAAATAAAATAAAATAAAATAAACATAAAAGAAACCAGCGTGTGTCCTACATCAGGAAACCCTTTAGGGAGTGTTGCATCATCTTTTCCCTGGACTTGTTGCAGATTTTGGGATATGGGATGTGTTGGGATATGTTCTGCATCAATACAGTACTGAATTCTGATTCTATCTTCTTCTTTTCTTTTCTTTTTTCTTTCGATTTACTAAACACCAATTGTTTAAATAGAAATGTTGTAATGATGCTTCTGATGTTTATGTTAGTTGATCAAATAGGTGACCTGTGGTGCCCAGACAGTTGAGAGTAGGAAATGGTTCCTTATGGCATTGTGTTGGATACTTCATTTCTATTTATAAAGCCCAAGTCCTTGCATATCTATGTCAAGTCTGGGCATCGTTGCAGATCACATAGACAGCTCAGAGGCTTCTACTTCTATTAAAGGCAAAATATTTTCTTTTGCATTGGAAAAGCCAACAATGCAGCACAAAACTAAATGATCAGACCATCACAGTTTGGAATAAATGATTCAGTCATTTAGTAAATTATAGATAATTCAGTCAATGTGAAGGAAAAAATTCACAAAGTTTTTCCACATTTCCCTATGGAGACAGCATCAGTAACAACAACAATAATACCATCACTGTTACATCAAGGCATAGCTTCTTGAGCATGATATATTTAAATCGTAAATGAATACACAAAAAAGATAAATAATTAGAAATAAAGAAAGAAGTGGTTCTAGTCATAAAACATCTGCATGAACTCCTGGAAGGGAAACGACACTAACATTTAAACTTCAAAACATTGTAACTCAGAAAATCACATGAAGCAAATTAGGACAAATTTTATAAAATGAGGTGAAATAGAGTATGTTTCTTAAGTTTATCCATAACACACCCAAGAAAAGAGGCTGAGCCCAACAGGATCAATTTATCTATAAGGGTCACCAGTTGCATTCAATTTAGTATATGATTCTGGCTTATCTAGAGAAATACAATTAATTCTGTTAGCCGGTACATTCCCTATTGACCAGTTGCACTCAATTAATCTCTTATCTTCTTTTTTTTCCAATAAAAAAAAGGCACTGGCATCCCTCTGCATAAAAACCCCAAAAACTATAGCAATCAAACACAAAATCTCAATAAAATATCATTTACTACAAAATGAAGCAACCCAATTCAACAAAGTACCAGTTTACATTGTCCAACTACTAATAGCGATTACCCTGACAGACTCATTGGCTGCATTTTGATTTGGGAAAGTTTAAGAGAAAGTGTAGGGGATTCTATCCGTTCAATAGTACAAAAGTTCCAGTAAAAAGCAACAAAGGTGTTTCTCCGTAGAGTTGGCAGAAATCATCGTTCTCTCAAATAGGGAAAATGATGAAGCGACTAATATGTCATTTCTGTGCTATATTTTTTCCTATCATAAAATTACCAAACAGGTACCCAACCAGATTTCTCCTACACCCCCAACCCCAAAAGACCGATCGTTTTCAGTTCAACAGAAGCCCCAACATTTTGAAGATGTAGGAGCAAGTGATAACAAAGAGCCAACTAATGGGAGAAGGGGGAAAGAATAGAATGTTATGGAAATGCAAAGCATACCTTGGAGTAGGGAATTATATGATCGTAATCGTGGCAGAGACAACCGGGGCAGCCCACGAGTTTGCGGAAGACAATGTTGCCGAGAACGTCACGGCGCCATCGGTCGGGGTCCCGGCCTTTGAGCTTCTCTGCCCTGTCCCAGCACAGCTGCTTGACACTGTGAGGAAAGCTTCGAGGGTTGGGATTGAAGACGGTCGATGTTCCAAATAGGCCTTCTTCTTCTTCGGCTGTGACGAAATCGCTGTGGGCAAGAGAAGCAGCAGGCCCGAAAGGAGAGGGTTCGAACTCGCTGGAAGGACGGAGGCTAAAAGGGTGTTCAGTGATGTGGGACGGGGACTTACTTCTCCTTCCTTCCCGTTTCCCTCCTCTTCCTCTCCCCATCTTTTTTTCTTCTTCACACTCTCGCTCTCTCCTATCCCCATATAATTAGCGGCACATTGTGCAGTAGTCGCATTCAACCTCCCTCGTTCCCATCCGGGGGCCATCCATTTATCAAACTGGTTCTCAATTTACCATCAAACTAAAAATCCATCTAAAATCATACATGATAAAATATAATCTAACTCATTTACCCTAATCAAACTTTGCTATTTCAAATGTATATGAGTTTTTATGGTTGAGTATTCAAACCCATTTATAAATAGATAAATTCAAAAGATTTAACTATCATCATATTTATATGTAACTTATTAAAAAATATAAGGTCTAAATTTATTTAAATAATAGGCTGGTATTAAGCCGATTCAGAAAAGTTATTTATTGCAACTCAACAATACTAATATTAATGAAAATATGTTCTTTTTAATTTTACACGATAGTTTTCATATTATAGTATATTATCAATGCACTAATAATTTTTTTATGAAAAAAAAGAGGTTAGAAGTGCAACCTAATGAGCCTAAGCAAAGTCCGTGTGAAAAAAAAAAACTTAAAAATTTTGGATTCAGGTTGAACCAGGTTTAAAATGGGCATAATTTTTGAATCAGGCTAAGCTTAGCACATGAAAACTCAAGTTTGGCCAAAAGCCCTTATTAGATTAAAATTTTGCCAAAACTATTTTTAATTAATATTTTATATAAATATTAAATTAATGCAACATATAATCTATACTTTTATCGAATAATACAAAATATTCTCATTTTAGGCTCAAATAAACTTAATCCCAAATAAGCCCACCTATCCATTTTGACCTTAAAATCATGCTCACATCCTACAAATATAATTTAAGTTAGCGCAAGCCCAAGCTCTAACAAATCTAAAACCTAGTATAACCATTGTTTGCCCATATGTTTAATGCCTTTAAGTGATTTAGTTTTCATTACTATGAATCTAAACATTTATAAACCAACTCGACTCATTAGCAAACATACATATTCGTGGATCTGATACAGATGTATGGGCCGGCGAATTTTAATCTCAGCTTTTAAGTGCAAATTACAGTTCAAACATCAAACATATGGCTAATATCTTGTAATGAGCTGATAGTCTTTTATGGCACAAGCCATTCATGAAAAAGAGGTGAAGTATATCAATGGCAGGAGTATATCAGAATGGAGCCAATCCCACAAGAAATTACAATAAAAAAGCATCGCAAGCAACGCTACAAACACTAGTTTCTTTCATGGGCTAAAGAAAATGGAGATGGAGCTTTCCACTCAATTCTCTTTTTCTTTCTCCCCTTGGAAAGAGAAGAAGCGGGTCAAAAGAGAAAAAAAGGGAAAAGAAAAGTTTATTGAATTTTGAAAGCACCAATGTTGCGAAATTTCAGTGAAATTGTGAACGACTCTATTTACAAACTTTTATAACGTTTACCAGTGCTAAATAAATTTGAAAAAAAGGAAGACAGAAATGATTGTTGCAACTGCTTATATTATAATAGTTTATTTATAAAAGATGAAGGAAAATATGTCTTACATGGTTGTCCCAACTCTAAGATTATTAACAGTAGGCGTGCAAGGAAAAATTTGTCTTAAAACTTTTAAGTCTATTTGGTTTTAAGAATAATAGAGAATGAAAGAGGTTGGTCTAAATAAACTTAGGTATGACTCAAATCTAAGTTCGGGTGGTCCATTTTAATTCATTTGTTACTCATTCTCAAGAGTCTCTTGAGGTTGGGGCCCATGATCCAGTGCTCCAAATCAGCCAGCCATATACATGGGCCCAGTTGGACCTTATTCACTGTTGTTCAACAGAATTCATCCTCTGGAGTTGGGTGATACTTTGACCTGTTTTTTCCATATGTTGGGATGTTAAAGACGGATTCGAATAGGAGATCTTCTGAGTTCATATATGTTGATATGAGGATGACTTTGATACTTTTTATTACAAAATCACATTTTTCTCTTTTTACAAAACCAGTATAATAATAATAATAATAATAATAATATTAGAATATATTTAGAGTATTAGAATATAGTAGAATTATTATGTAATTAGGACTTTATGTTTGTGTTAATTTTTTATAAAAAGATATTATTCATTTAGAATTAGAGTTTGATTCTGAGTCGAATAGTCTTAAGGTAGGTTAAAAAAACTATAAATACATGTAATAATTTAAGACTTTAAAATTATTATTTTCTATGAATAATGATGATGACGATGAAAGAAAATCCTTCGGCCTTTAAGTTTTTATTATTTTTGGGACGACTCAAGTCTCTCGCTGAGTTAGAGACGGCAACCCTCTGCTTCCTATTTCTTTCTTTCGTTTCTTCTTTTTCGTTGGTGGGGTTGGACCCACGACAGGAGATTGACCGAGTCTAGTCACATTCCAACATCGGACCAAATGGATCCAAACTCATGAACCAGACAAATAAAAAAGTGAAGCCAAGCAGACCCATTGGTCATTATTCAATCCTCCCTTCCTCTAATCTATCTAATATAATTAATAAAGACGATCGAAACTTTCTTCTATGTTTTGTAGTATGTACTATGTAGTCTGTACTGGCCACTTTCTGGCCGTCTGCACCGCACAACCCTCGCAATTTCCTTTGAATTCTTCTACGATGCCTTCAATGGCCAGCAGCAGCCCACATACATATAAAGCAAACCTCTCCCTTCCCCATTTCTCATTCAGCTTCTCTCTCTCTTACTCTCTCTCACCTTCTCATTCAACTACAACAAACCTACTTCTTTACTGTGTCTCCTCCATCTAAATTCTGTAAATAAAACCATCACATACCAAAAATGGAACTGAAGCTACCAAACACCCAGACACCACCCCTCTCTTTTGCCGACTTTCTTGTGTTCCTTTTGTGCTATGGATTAATCCAATGGGTCCTCAGATTTCAGAATTTATATTTAGTATTGTCCTCCTGCCAGTTCCTGATTGATTGTTTCCTCACAGAGTTAAAAATTCAAGGCAAAGGTAAGAGAAAGAACCAGAGTTCTGATATTGATGCTAGAATTTGTGAGGTCACAGAAACAGAGCAGATTTGCTACTACAGTGAGAAAGCAGATGTGGAGCTGACGAGAAGAGATGTTGAGATGGTGATGGAGAAGTTGGGGATGTCTTGTGACCAGGAAGCAGGGGACAAGATGCTGGGCAAGGAGCAGATGTATGTTCTGTTTGAGGAGAATGAGCCAAGCTTGAGGGAAGTAAAGGAGGCATTCAATGTTTTTGATGACAACAGAGATGGATTCATTGATGCAAGAGAGCTGCAGAGAGTCCTCTGCAATTTGGGTTTCAAGGAGGGATTGAATTTAGAGTCGTGCGAGAGGATGATCAGGGTCTTTGACACCAAAGGAGATGATATAATAGATTTCACTGAGTTTGTAAAATTCATGGAAAACGGCTTTTGCTGATTCCTGTTCACTATATTATACTTGAGGGCAAGAGCCAACACAAAACACTACAATCACTAATTATTAGAAGAGAGGGAAAAAAACACTTTACTGTAACCCAATTTACTGATAATTGATAAACATTCAAAATTCTCTCTCACGAAAACGGTGGAAAACACAGACAGGTGGTAGAAACTTTTCTACTGCATTTATAGTATATTTGATGCAGCACAGCATCGGACCAAAATCGAGAACTTGGACAAATCGAGAAACCTGAGCAATAAATCGAGGAAATTTGGCATATTTCTATTTTTATTTATTTCCATTTCCTTATTTGTAAAATTAGGATTATTTATATTTATTTCCTACTTTATTTTCGTTTTTTAATTTATTTCTAATTTTATGCATTGGGTTTCTATAGAACCTCATTAGAGAATGTAATCACGCAGATTTGATCAATGGATTAAAATCGGAATTTTCCAATCCCCTCACTCCCGTCCACTTCCTCCTCTTCTTTCTTCTTGTGTGATATTCTTCTTTTCTCGTTTTCTTCTGCTACCTCTCCCTCTTTATCTTCGAACTCCTCTCCTTCATCTTCTAATTCTTTTCTTCTTTCTCTCTCTTCTTCCACTTTCTGCCGTCGTTTCTTCTTCTCATCACATCCGCCGCTCACCACACCCTCGCCAATCCCTCTCAGCCTCTCCCAGCCTGTTTGAATCCCAACCAGGAGAGGCCTAGGCGGCCGCCTATTTGGCATTATAACCAGCA
Source organism: Chimonanthus praecox (assembly GCA_022113865.1). Classification (NCBI taxonomy): domain Eukaryota; kingdom Viridiplantae; phylum Streptophyta; class Magnoliopsida; order Laurales; family Calycanthaceae; genus Chimonanthus; species Chimonanthus praecox. Next base: position 58,492,144 of record CM039093.1, read on the forward strand.
CCCTCTTCTCTCCACCGTGAGAACCCATCAACCCCGAGTGACCTGTCCATATTTTCATCCAATCCTACCCGCTGCATCAATATTACATTGTCATTTTTTACATTTAGCATTAAGCATTAAGCATTTTGTATACAACATTCACCAATTTTCTTATTTTCAAATTTTGAATGCTGAATGTAAAATTCTAAATTCCAGATGCAAAATGTTGTATTAGGGGTGAAACTCGGGTCGGGTTTTGGCCCGATACCCACATGACCCGACCCGAAAACCATGCGGGTTGGATCATGAAAGTCAGGCCAGCAGGTTGGGTAGGGTTAGGTTGAGAGATTTTAAGTAAATCTGACCCGATCAAATCCAACCCGACCCAGTAAAAAGTAGACTAAAGTAGGTTCAAAATGCGGGTTAGGTCGGATTTCGGGTTGAGTCAAGTTATAATTCGACTTGGATCAAGACGTCCGGGTCTAAAGTTCGAATCGGATCAGGATGGATTGCTTATATTAGTAACTCGGGTCGAATTGAGTTTTAAAAAATCCGACCCAACCCGGCTCGATTTCAGCCGTAGTTGTATACAAAAATAAAGAATTGTCAAAATGTCATTATTACAGCAGAAACTTATTTATTACTTGTCCAATAGATGCTGCCAAGTTCTATGAAGCAGAATCCTCAATTCTGCCTATGTAGCATAAAATATTGATTGCACCAGATGTTTTCTAGTGAATATTCACAAGAACAACACCACTATATACCCATGACAATCGTGTTCTGCCATATAAACATTTCTAAATTGAAATTTTGAGCAAGCATTTAGGATTGAAATGCACTTGAATCTGCATCTGTGCTTGGCTCCACCAAAATTTACTGGTTACATTCACTTGAGGATCTGTATCATATCAAACCAAAACACAACTGAACCATCACCTATATTGGCTAAGATAAACAAATGACTTGTACTCTCCTACTGTAGTCGATTCATTTTTAGGTCGATGGAAAGAGTTTGCCCCTCTTCTTGTACTCCCAACAGCAGGGATTTAAAAACCGGACCAACCGGTATATCGGCCGATATGCAAATATCGGCCGATATGCATATCGGCCGATATACCGGCCGGTAAATTTCTCTCTCTCTTCCGATATTTGATGGGTCCCACTACCGATATTTTTTTAAAAAAAAAAAAAAAAACCATACTTTCCAGCCCGATAAATACAATATCGGGCGATATTGGGCCGATATTCGGACCGATATATCGCCGTATCGGCCGATATTGTATTTTTTTTTTAAAAAAAAAAAGAAAACAAATCAAATATACCGATATTTTGGAATATCGGCCGATATTAGGGCCGATATTGGAGACCGTTTATCGCCCATATCGGCCGATATTCCAACAGTACGGCCGATACTTATCGTATCGGCCGATATTTCAAGGTTTCGAAAAACCGGTATATATCGGCCGATACGATAAGTATCGGCCGATATTTTAACCTTAGCTCCCAAGCTCTCATTGGAACTGGGCTGTCGGATTCCTTTCTTCTTCCCTTTTTTTTTCCTTTTTTCTTTTTCTTAAAGGCAGGGCCAGTCTTGATTGTGACAAAATTAAACCGTTCATTTGTTTCTGATGACCAGCCTGCACCTTGGATCTGTTGAGCCACGCCATGAAAATACAAAAAATGAGCACAAAGGTCCAGACTTCAGAGCCCACACAAGAATAAGGCCCAAGGCCTAAGAAGGGATACCCTTTGGGCCTGTTTGAGTTTGACAAATCTCTATTATCCTACATCGTCCGAAACTTGGAGCTATTTTATATTCTTATTATTTAAAAGGACAAATGCGTACATCTCCAAACTATCTACAGAAGGGAAGAATAGTGGTCTTATAGCTGGCATTGTGTGGCACCTACCCATCTGGCGGGCCCTAAGGTGGGTAGATTTTGGTCTGGGCTGGTTTCCCATAAACTCCTCAGTTGGTCCCAGCAAGCTGTGTCATGTTTAATAATTGGAGTTGAGAATACATGGTATGGATTTCATCTTCACTGTTGGATGATTGGAATCATTTGATGAAAGCACTTCATTGCTAAAAATCATAAAACTAGACAAGTTACCGTGTCCCCCCTTCCTCAATTTGAACCATCTTCTATGAAACTAGACAAGTTACTGTGTCACAAATTGTAACGACCCTGACCCGACTCAACCCGCACAATATTATCCGCTCTGAATCCACACTGGCTTGCACGGCTTTGCATTGGGCATAGTCCAATTCACAGGCCTAAAACACGTTGTGCTGGGTTAGGAGTGAGCTGCCTCTTATATACACCCGTCAGATTTTGCTCCTAGGTGATGTGAGACTTTTGTCCATTCAAATGTTGGCTATCGGTCGGCCCGACACTAGCCCAACTCACTGATTTCTGGACCTATTTGGGCTGGGGCCATCACAATTCATTCCATTTAAGCCTAGAGCCGCCCTCGGCTCAATTCGGCAGCCTAGGCTCCTAGGCCGGGGCCTCATTCCACCCCACTTAGGCCTAGAACCGTCCTAGGCTCGGCTCGATTACAACTCAGTAGACTGCTTGGGCCTTTGGGCCGTCCTAGGCTCAACTCGACTCAACACAGGGGAGGGGTAAAGGACCAATACATGCAGAGGGTTTGAACCTTGGATTCTGACATCATTTGTAACGACCCTAACTCGACTCGACAAGCACAATATTGTTCGCTCTGGGCCCGCACTGGTTCGAACGACTTTGCATTAGGTTTGGTCCAACTCACAAGCTCAAAACGTGTTATGCTGGGTTAGGGGTGAGCTACCTCTTATATACACCCCTCAAATTTTGCTCCTGGGCGTTGTGGGACTTTTTTTCCACATCCTCACGCCCATTCAGCTGTTGGCCGTCTTTCGAACCGACTGCACCTGTTGGTCGGACCGACACTGGCCCAACTCACTAATTACTAGCCCTATTTGGGCTCAGCCTTTCAGGGCCTCTGGGTTGGGGCTAGCACACAAATCACCAACCACCACATAGACCCTTCCCTCTCACCAAACACGTTTTTTCATTATGCAAATTTTAAACTGATACTTAGATATCCAAATATCGGCTGATGCATATTGTTTTCTAAATTATATTATACAAAAAGTATATAGTCAATTCAGTCATGTATCTCTAATATTAGACTAAGATATTGCCGAAACAATTGCATATCGTTGACTCATCACCAATATTGTATTTTTTTAAAATATTTAATAAAAAAATTGTGCTGATACGTTGCATATTACTGATACATATCAGTTAAACACCGATGCTCAGTTGTATCAATTTTAGATCAATATTTCGATACTTATCACACCTAGTGAAAATGGAATAATGCGTTTCTCATGCAGTATAAATATTGATGATAGATGAACGATTTGACCCTTTAATTTTAACACTAAACCCATGGGCAGGATCATAGGAGGGCCATAGGCCCCTCAAAAATTCTGGAAACTCGCCTATGTAACAGGTGTAGATAGCTTCTCTATGTGATTCCTGAGAATGGTCCCTTTAAATTTAGAACCAAAGCATGTCATGCCTGGTCTGTCTCAGAAAAGCGGTTGCTGGCCTTTCCTAGTAAGGATTTAAGTTCTACAATTTTGGGATGATTTAGAGAATTAAGACATTAATGCCAACTACTACTGACATGCATTGAGTTAGATTCCTATAGTGTTGTTGTCCACATTTGGAAACTGTCTAAACCTAATACTCTCTCCATTCTATTTTATTTGTCTCATTTGAAATATTTATATTTTTTTAAAGAACTCTCTACATAAGGTTAACACTCCATGTGATTTCGTCCATTTTCAACTCATTTTATACTACTCCAATATAAATAAGACAACTATTTTGGAACAATTTTAAAATCTATATAAGACAACAAAACTGAGACAGAGGGAGTACTACTTTTCCCCTTCTGTCCATTATTTTCAGCAAGTCGTAATCTTTGTTTTTTCAAAGTTTCAAAATCATAGCCCACGATAGGCATATGAAATAGAATCTCTTACAATTGAGATTTCAATTCTTGTTTTCTCCTAATTTTCTAGCCGTTTAAGTTGTCTATTGCTGAGAACATTATGCTGCTTGTTTATTAGTATGATCAATTTGATATGAAGGAGGAGAATCAGACCTCAGAAGAATTTCACAGCTTAGATAATCAATTATTTTTATTAAATGAGACTATTCAAACTCCAACTAGATGCTCTTTGCCCTGGCTACTTTCATCTCATTAGCCTTTCATGTTTGTTTTAGTTAGCTCATAGAAGGTGGCTTTCAACCCTGTGTTTAGACCTGAAAGTTTCATTTCGATTCAATAAACTCAATGCCAACACTTGATCAGGATGTTAAGATTTTCGATTAAATTCTTCTGATTTCTTTTTGGTTACGTTCATTTTAGAGTTGAGAGGACGAGTCATTTAGGGAAGTATTCCTAAAATTTAGCTTGGATTCCTTCAACTAAAAATTTCTGATTCCTCTCCAAAAGGTTTTGAAATTCGAATGAAAGTCATCGTTGGTTGGGTCCTGCTCCTACTTCGGCTGCTGCAGATGGTGATTGGTAAGACAAACATAAGTGTCAAGCAATAACCCAACATTAAAAAGAAAAAAAACCGAGGCCATTTTATAAAAATGACTCAGAAAAGATAAAATATGAGGTTGAAAGCCTGAGAGTCGAAGGAATGGAAAGGGAGGGGACCCAAGTCCCAAGTGAAAGCGGCAAAGTGTGAAAGAGAGGCAGTCGGTAGTCCAACCAAAGGCAAGGCATGTGAAGTAGTCTTGGAGTGCCAAGTAAAGTACTAAAAGTACTAACCATTCTCTCTTCCTTGATAAAAACGACCCCATGTTTTTTTAATTTCCAACTACTACCCTCCCTTTTCCATCCCAGGACCAGAGAAGCTGGCATTATCATTCTCCAAATGCAAAAATTGGGTTGAAATCCAGCCATGCCTGCTTTATTCGTGGGGGCATGGGTACATCATTATATATTACCATACGGTTAAGACATGTCATGGTACAACTGAGGGTAGATGAGCAGCAAGGATTCCTAAATGATTCCATCAAACATATGATGGTGAAAATTGAACATTTTCCTAGAAAATCCAAATTAGGCAAGCAGATTTTTTATTTTTCATCACTTGGATACACTCAGGGGTTAAAAAATCGGCCAGGCCGATTTATCGGCCGATATTTTTATCTCTCATCCCGATATCGGCATTTTCTCTCTTCTCCGATATCGAAACCGTGAAAAAACCGTAAAAAACCGTGACAAACCGTGAAGAACTGCAAAAAACCATCAAAAACCGTAAAAAACCGCCAAAAACCGTAAAAAACCGTAAAAAACCTTGAAAGCCGTATCGGACGGACCGTGTCGAATAGCAAAAAACCGTTAAAAACAGCAAAAAACCGTGTAAAACCGTGGAAAACCTGTGTAAAAACCGTATCAGTGTTTTTAAAAAAAAAAAAATTTAAAAAACAATATTTATGAATATCGGTCGATATTCAGACCGATATTTCGGACCGAATATCAGCCATATCAGCCGATAATATGTATATACGGCCGATACATATCGTATCGGCCGATATTGTTCGGTATGAAAATACCGATATATCGTATCGGCCGATATTTAAACCTTTGGATACACTATTACCCTGCAATATGCCCCACCCCATCACTCCATATTTTGAATGGTAGGATTATGCCACGTGGATAAAAATCTAAAGCATCCGATTTTTTTTTTTTTTTGTTCTTTATCGACTACCCGATATACCAAAACACTTTTAAGTAAAGAGTATTCATAATAACTCTTCATAAAAATAATTCAGAAAAACTCTTATAAAATTTAACTCTCATTCAAATGCAATCTTGGATAAGATAAGTTATTTCGGATGATGAAAAACAAGCGGGTTGAGATCTTCTTATTACCGAGGAAAGAAAGAAAGAAAGAAAGGGGTGACTACTGGCCTTGGTACCCTGGTACAGATGCCAACCTATATAAAAACGTTGCAATTAATTAGCTGGTAAGAAGAAGAGGCATCCATGGTTGGTAAGGAATGACACCGACAACGATAGTAATTAATTAGGATTGACGGGGTTTTGATAAATTTAATCTAATCTATCTAAAAATTGGTTGATAAATTTATTTAACCCAATCTATATAAAAATTGGTTTCATCACTACATTTAATGCAGGAGGGAAGACAAGTGTGAGGAAGATGGAACGTGACTCAGGTAAGATCTGCTAATAGGATTCTCCTCTTAGACAAGCTCTGTTTGTTGCAACAGCTGGAACTGGAAGCAGGGCCACATTGTCATCCTCCTCTTAGACACATATCTACCAATAATTTTCTCCAAATGCATCAGTTGTTACTTAAATTCACCGCCATTACCCTCTACCCTCTACCTATATTCAATTAAGAACACAGCTGCCTACACCACACAAGCTCCAACCTACTATTCTCTGCCTCTGTGGCTCAAACAACACCTGTTAAGATGACGAGAAGCTAACTCTTTATGTTGTTTCGAACAAATGCAACTTTTAAATTCTCCACCTTTCATGTGATGTTATCTTGTATTCTAAGTGAAAATTTTGAGACAAGACAAGAGTAACCCCTCCTTAGACTAAGCTTTCAATGAAAGCCCCAACCTTTCCCGTACAAGACTTAAATTTAGATTTAAGCTTTTATTTATCATGGACTCACTTCTCAACTCCTCCATTACTTTCATTCTGAGGTGGGTCTATAATGAAATTTGCATTTATTGTTCTATACTTCGTTAAAAAAGAGAAAAAAAAGTGAGTATTTAATTCGTAAGATCGTCGAATAAATAGATTTAAGAGTTAGGAAGTTCATAAAAGAAAAAATAATAATTCTTGCCAAGTAACAAATGAGGGAATGAATGCATTGAGTACATGAAACTGTCACACCCAAAAGGGAGAACGAATTCGAAAACGAAAACGAAATTTCCATTCATTGCTGTGGAAATAAAAGTTTACATTTTTACTTTGACTGTCCTCATTCAGCTCAACTGAGCTAAGTAGCCCATTACAAAATGTGGGTGACCCAGTCTTGAGTCTTTGATTGAGGGAAGGATAGCGGGTGGTAAGAGTCCCACCTCAGCCACTCTCTTACATGTCAATTTTCTATTTCGAGGGGAGGCCAGGGAGAATAGAAAACAACAATCAGATAGACATGATAAAGGACCATCTTAAAATAAGCCCTTTTCACGTCAACCCATCATAACTGAATAGATCAAACTTGTTTATCACTCTCATACTATTTAAACCTATTGACATCTAAATATTATATAGGTATAGGTATAGGTATAATTAATTAATTGTGAGATATTTATTGGGCCTAATAGGAATGTGAAGAAACATTGGAATTAGGTGAATTGGGCAGCACTGAAGGTTTGGCCGAAGGTCCAGCCAGCAGGAGCGACGTTGTAGGACACCACACTAAGGCCATCGCTGGTGGTGACCTTGAAAGACAGGCTCTGTCCGTTGAGGTAGCTGTTGCTTTGCCAGTTCTGGCCCCAGTTCCTAGACATCGGCTGCCATCCAGTCCTGGACCCCTTGATCATAACAGCATGCACATCCCCAGCCCCTCCAACGTTGGTTATCAGGACAAGGTTGAAGTAGGAATGGCCATTGATGGTGAACCTAATTCCTCCTCTCTTCCTGCAGTGTACCCTACACAACCAGACAAAGCCATACTCCCCAGTCAGTCCACAAAGAGAGACACGCCGAGAATGAAAAGTAAAAGCAAACGCAGACTGAAGATTTCGCACTCCATCGCAAAATAAACAGCAAATGTGAAACCGACCAAAGGAAGGTAAAATATAAAAAACCAATATTATTATTAAAAAGAAAATTGACAAGAATATTATTATATTTATTCTTGTCTTTTTTTTTTTTGAATGTTGAGTCTTTACTCATCGTAATTAAAAAGTAAAAAAATACATAAAATACTTTTATTAAAAAAGTAAAAATAATGATTTCTTTATCATTTTTCAAGACAGATAATCATAAAAAAAGTGAAATATAATAACAAGTCAAGAATCAACTCAGTTGGGTCAACACCCAGCGTAATATTCATTAAAGGACAGAATTCTAGGCAACAAAAGAAAGAGAAATCGAACAGACGCTACTGGGTAAGAGCAAGAATAAATTACGAAAGAATTCTTAGATAAAATTTTATTTTGAGAAATAATTATATAAAGGATATTTATTATTTACATTTTAAAAATATTAAAATAAATTTCTTACAAAATAAGGGGTGTCTAAAGAAAAAGTTCAAAAAAAAAAAACTAATGACCAGAAAACCAGAATTTTTGGAAGGGAAACGATACCTTCTATAGGCTACAGGTACAATCCCAGCTCTATATTGTGCAATGCGCTGGAAAACAGGTTGAGAGAGATCAAAATGGTGCTGGGGAGGGTTGCACCAGCCCCCCGCATTGTTTGGAGGGCAGAAGTTGGTAGCAGTGACGACAATTACGCCGGGAAGGCACCACTTGGGATCACTCACACACCTGATCTCGTAACATGCCCCACAGCTCAGCCCATTGTTGAAGAGGGCTGTGCTCAGAGCCGCCGTGTTAGTCCCATAACCCTGACTGTAGAGGTTCCCATAGCCACAAGCCCCACCTACATTCACAACCTCCATCAAACACACATCCAAGGCCAGACTGCACTAAAAAGGAGCTCAAAACAATCCCAATTTTTGTTATATAAAAAGAAAAATGAAAAAAGATGTCAACTCACCCATTGTCCCAGAGGCATCACCCCCTCCATAGAAAGTGGCATGAGCATCAGTCCAACCCCCACCATAACCATGCCCATACCCACTGACAGAATTCACAAGTGAGAGAAAGCCCAGCAAAACAAGTGCAAGAGGAGCCATTTCCCTGCAAAAATAAGAGGCGCGTTTAGTTTTTTTTTTTTTTTTCAGAATTCAGAACGGGAGTAGCAGAATGACATATGATAGAAAGAATAAGAAGAGAACTGTCTAGATAGAGAGAGATACATGGAGGAGAGAGGGTGAGGTGAGGAAGGTTTATCTGTGATGAAAGAAAATAGGAGGGGAGGGGAGGAATAAATAGATGTTTCAAGGGTGGGATTTATGTGCCACGTCACAGCTAACTGAAAACTTTAGCTGCTGGGACCAAACTCAGAGCCTCTTCCATTCACTCTGTGAAAGAGACAGGTAAGATTTAAAAAAAAAAAAAATCAAAAGGAATTAATTAGTGTGATGTTGCAGTAAGTATTGTTGAATTTTGAATATAGCATTTTACAGTAGTGAGTAGTTGGCCTCCTGTGCAGTTGCCTTTCGGACCTTTCGTTGGTTGTAAAAGGCCAATTTTCAAGCGGAACAACCGGACTATGTAACCACGGATATGGGCAAGATTATATGAATAATTAGGTTATAAAATGAAAGCTCTTAAATTGTAAAACTTAATGCTTAACTTTTAATTTTTAAGATTAAATAGATATTATTATATATTATGAATTATAAACAATTCAACAGAAAAAGTGTAAAAAAATAAAAAAAGTTGAGTCCAAATTTGAAAGATTAAAATCATTATTATAATAATATAGTCTTATATGGATGGAGTCATTGACCGGGCCAGCTCTCAGAGCATATTAAATTTTCTCGAATATCCTTCACCGCTTTTCTTTCTTCGTTTCTTTACATTTAAATTTAGATCAGAAATATTGACAAAATAGATGGTGTCTTTCAAAATTAAAGTTTTCAACGCCTCTGTAGCTCACTTAAATCTAAACGCAGAAGAATTGTAGATAGCAATAAAAAAGGTCTTCCCGTTGGAGTTGGACCATCAGAATGGATATCAGAATGGATCTGGATAGCTCTACCGTTATCTGATTAAAATAAAACAACCAAAAAAATAAATAATGGTGAAAAAAGGAAAACTCTTGTTTTATTTTATTGTGCCATTTGGTCTGAATAACAGTGCTGAAGGGAAGATTCAACCACCAGTAGGTCCGTACAATTCAATCACAGCCGAGAAACAAGCAACGAGCTCGAGAATGGACACCTCATTTTCAACGAGTCTTCCTTCCATGGAAAAACAAACCCATTTATTACGGGGTGGCTTTGGACTTTGAAGTTTGAAGGGTTGGATGAATGAATTTAATATAACTTTGACGCACATTTTTTTCTTTCCTTCTTCCTGTTCACTTGCCCCACTCTTCCTCCGCTACCCAGTTCAGTATTTTTCGATTGAGAAAGGATCTTGTCACTATAAACTTCCATTCCATTATCATTATATAATGTCTTCATCTACTCTTTGCTTTTTTACTTTTTAAAAATCAAAATTAATAAAATAAGAATTTCACTTCATCCACTGTCTTCTAATAAACGAGTGAGAGTAAAAATAAATCCAAAATCCTTGTCAACTATCAAATATGGATTGGCCTCATACTCTAAACTCTAACCAGTTGAGATGTCCTGGAATCACGGCTTGGCTTTTCAGTCAACCGCATATGACCCACAAAAAAAATTATTTAAACCCTTTGCCGATGGAGAGTGCTTGTCGTGTGATTCGGATCATCGGGTCTCCCCCACCACCACCACCACAACAAAAAAAATAAAAAAGGAAAGTTGGTACCATGTAGTATGTACACACTGATGAAGAATAATCAAACAAATTAATCATAGTGAATCTTTTTGCAATAAACTCATGAACTTTTAATCATAACCCATAAATCAAATTGTTGACCAAATTAAAAGGTGAAATCTCACAACTATAATTGAAGATGCATACAAGATTTTACAAATTCATTCAGATTGAATAATTTCTCATAATAAACCAATACAACAGTTGAAAAATATTAATAAAGGAGAGACCTGTTAAATATATGACAAATTATACTTCTTGTTAGAATTCAAAACTCCTTAGACAGGGAGTCAAGCAGAAAGTACAGTAAAGAAATTAGCTGTGGCGAAACAAGGGGGCATGGCCACCCAAAATTTTTAGAAAAACCCTTTCAAATTTAATATTTTTTATAAATAGTGTCAAAGATATTTTAGTAATTTCCATACTATCAGAAGAAAATTTCTAAGGACACAAGATAAAACTGTTTTTCCAGTAAGAAAGAGGGTAAAAAGCATCTAAGATGTTGAAATTTGAACCTCATCTTCTGTAAAAACAAAATGAAATACGAACATGCATGCACAAATACACGTTGGGCTTGAAAGTGATTGCAACAGTTTTTCCTATCCCACGTATCTAATCTAAACGCCGTTTGTTTGTTTGGCTTTTACATGCGTTTGGCCTCTTCTTCTTGTCATTTCATTCAACCCTTTTTTTTTTTTTTTTTTAATAATCTTGACTGCTGCCTAGTAAGAGATTCTTACTTCTTACAACCATGTATCGGCTAAAACCAAACAGCCACAAGACATCAGAAATCAGAGACCAAATAAGCTGAAAAACCTAATACCTTTTTTTTCAATTTTGCCATGAAATGCTCTCAACATCAGTTCTATGTATGCGATTGCTCTCGGGCGGCTGCTACGTTTTTTCCTTCCTTTTCTTTCTTCCTTTTTATATAAATATGTTACCCCTACCGTCATTAAAAATGTATTGGCTATTAATCTAGTTTTTAAATATATTATCTGTAAAATCGTAATGTAGATTGATTGGATGGCCGACTTTTTGTGGATTGAATAATATTTCATCAAAAACCAACTTGTCGTTTGGACTTTGGATGTGTCCCACTCAGCATCTCCCATTTTATTTCTCTATAATCCCTTGCTCTTTTGGATTTAATTTCTGATGAGATGCTTTTATTCCGAGGCACAGTTCGTTCGGAGACTTTATCATTTTTGCTTTTGCTCTTGTCTTATCTAAGTCTACCTAATTCTTTTATTACTAATATCTGTTTACTTAAAAAGTTATTATTAAATTTTATAAAGGTTATTTTAGATAATCAAAATGAGTTTGTTTAAAAGATTTTTACAACTGTATATCAATTAAAATTAATCAGAAACAAATAAGCTGAAAAACCACAGTTGTCTATTTTCTCTTCATTTACATTTTAAATAGGACAAAGTTTTATTTATTATAAATAAAATGATCTATAGTTGAAACTTATGGGCTTTTCCTCCCTTGCTTCATCTGTTCATCTTTTTTTTAATATAAATAGGTTATCTACTGTCATTAAAAATGTTGTGTTTATTTATCATTTAGTTTCTAAAATACGATCTATGAAATCATAAAAAGTAATTGATTGGATGGACGACTCTTTGTGGGTAGAATAATATCTCATCTTTAACCGCCAATAACCAACTTGTCGTTTGGTATTTGCTAGTATCCCATTCCCACGTGAAATCATCTCCCATTTGCTCTTTCTACTCTATTATTAACCTGCTTACTCCTTACTCTTTCCTTTGTCATCTTGCTTTACGGCCAAACTCTTTGTATTACTCTGGTTTGAGCTCTCCATAATACTCTACGGACTGTCGATTGGAGAGAGAGGGTCTTATTCTTCTTTCTTTATTTATAGAAAAGAAAGAAACTCATGAGACACTTAGCATTTGTTTTTGCTCTTGCTTCATATAAACCATACTTCATACTTCTCTCTTTATTAGCATCTGTTGCCTTTTCTTTTTAACCTCAACTTCTTCAGTTTTCCAAAGTATTCTAGTTCTAACAGATGGGTCACTTGAGGATCACATGATGGAGGAGTGAATGTGCAGGAGAGGCTATAAAAAAGTAATGATTTACATTAAAAAAATTGTGCATAAAATTGCAAATTACAATAGAAAATGTGATGCAGCGTGCTGAATGTGGGCAATTGCGTCCATTTGTTTCCATGGTTGATTGTTACCTTGAAAAGGTTTGTAGTACAGGATTTCATACGGTTCATGTAAATTGGGAGATAGAAATGTCAAGGCTGTGGACGAGTTTCTAAAATAGACAGAACCTTTGCATGTGAGTTCACAAATGCTACTAACAAGAAAATACCACATGGACAAAATCAGAGTTGTCCATGTCATTATAAAAAAATTACAAGTTTATACAAGGTTGAAAGGACCATAACAATTGTGATTTTGTCCGCATGACATTTCTGTTGGAGGAAAAATAAAATCACAAAATCAAACATTCAATCACACACACAAGAGAACACATATTTTACGTGGTTCGGTAAGATTGTCTACGTCCACGGAGCGTGCTAAGATTCCACTAAGAAGGAAGTCAAGTTACAAAGATTTCATGGATCCTATCCGCAGATTATAAGGATTATAATTCTACCCACCATTGCTCTCAGTCTCTTTTTTTCCTCTCTGTTTCTCTCCTAGAGAAACTACACAGCCTAAAAACCCTAAGATGAAAGAGAACAATATATATAGTCATACAGAGATTGGGCCCATTGGATCTGAATCCATCAGACAACTCAAACCCAAAAAGACTTTGAGTTATAAAACCCAACAATTTCTTGATGTGCACGATGAAATCAAAATAGCCCTTAAACCATTGAAGATGGGTCATTCCTGATTAGTTGTTGACTGACTGGGCTCGGCTAGGCTAGGCTAAGAGGAGCATACACCCACATGATGTTGAGTGGTGTCGTAGTTGATCTGTTTGTGGAAAAGAAGAGGGCATGTCATTGAATGCTTGAGTTGGAGACGTGACGGATGCCCGTGATCAATGCTAAGATTGCCTGGGAAAGGGAGGGCTGAATCTTTTCAATGGATTGGGTGGGTCTAAGTTGCTAACCTAACTGGACAAATAAATAAAGCAGGCAAGAATAAACTTATGAAGTGTTCTAAACTCTGCTAAAGTAAACCCTTTTTCAGTTTTTACTACCCAGAGGGTTTGGTAGTTAGGTGGGGTTGGGCGTGCATTTGAAATTAGGCTCTCATTTCCACTTCTCAGATAGAATCACCAATCAAGTAAGTAAGAAAATCAATGTAAGACGAGATTTGAGAATGAATGAGTGGCTAATGAGGCCCATTTGATTAGCAGCAATGTAACTTGAATCCCACTCAGATTTTGAGCCATGTGCATGACAATTATGAAAGGGTCCACTGCCGACAGTGCAGAGATAAGAAATAATTTTAGTTGAGACTCGAAATACAAAAGATTAAAGATTATGATTCATTGCGTAAATTTTTCTAAAGGGTTAGCGATCTTCCTATGAGCATTTTGTGTATATAGACATGGGTTTTACCGTAATGTCTAATTTATCTTTTACCTGTCGTACCGAAGAAAAAAGAAATGTCAGAAATTCATAAACAGTGTAAATCGGTTCGCTGAAATTCAAATGAACAGTAAAAATCAGTCCATCGAAATTTTACTGTTCATGTAAAGGGTAAAATCGAGAATAAACTAAAACCTATATTGCTAAACACAAAATGTACGTGCGAGTATCACTGACCTTTTTAAAGTAGCAGATAGGAATATTTCTTCTTCCATCGTAATAAAAATGTAAAAAAAATGTGAAAAGATACACAGACATCATTGTTTCTCTGACAATCATATTACTATAGTTAAAAAAAAAAAAAGTAAAACTCAAAATATATATGTACTGTAAATAAATTAAATGAACATTGGGACAAACAACAACGACAAAAACATTATTTACTTCAAATATTCTACTTGTGCAATTCATATCTTCAATCTGAAAAAAAATTGTATTGACTAAAGAAGAGAGCAAATCACGCTACGTCTTCTTAGGTTCATGTCCTTTTCTAATTACCGACGGACAAATAATATTTATTTCCAGTGGCTTCAGTCTCTACACAATAAGCCCCACGATAATTTGGAATTGACTTGGGCTTTCACTGAATCTAGAAAGATTTGTGTTTGAACCTACCGCCTTTTAAAACGGAACAAATTGATAACCAATTTGCATCGATGCAGGTACATGGAGACATTTCCATGCCATGACATACACGACTTGTACTCTACCTCATATTCTCGTAATCTTGAATTGGAGTTTGGTAGGTCTACGTCTAAACATATAAAGCAAATTCTAAGTATAACTGTCGATAAATCAAAGCAAAGGTTCCAAATAATTTTATAGTGGAGTGAATAGACAGCCTCCAAATGCCTCGTTGCGGCAAAAGCAAAGGTTCACAAATGTCCTACCCTCGATCTAACCTACTACGATTATTCAACTGAAGACGAGGAAGAAGAACTCTTATTTCTTGGGCCTTCATGTTACTTATATTCTACAAGGGTTTCATCTCTCAAAACATGTATACACTGGATATCCTTCGGCGAAGTCAACTCCTTGATAGTAAACATTGTTCTAGACTCATTGCTACTAAGGCTCAATTATCTCTTGCTATTGGTGATTTGTTGTCTGATCCTACTAAGTATTGTCATCTCATAGACGTTTTCCAATACCTCACGTTTACTCGTCTAGATATTACACATGTTGTTCACATTGTTTCGCAGTTTATTAGTCAACCACACACATCTCATTCGGAGGTTATTAAATGCATTCTTCGCTACCCCAAAGGTTCTCTTGGTTGTGGCATCCCTATCAGGCGTATGACTCAAACCATTACATTTGGTTGCCTACTCCGACGTTGATAGGGCAGGCTGTCTCGAGAGTTGTCGTTCCACCGCAAGATATTATATCTTCCTAGGTCCAACTTTAATCTCTTAGTGTGCAAAGATATAGTAGATAGTCACTCGATGCAGTGTTGAAGCTGAATACTGTGCGCTTGCATATACTGTGTGGATATATAATCTCCTAGTGTGCAAAGAAATAACGAACAATCACTTGATCCAGTGCTGAAGCCGAATACCATGCACTTGCATATACTTGTACAGACATTGCTTGGATATATAATCTTCTGCATGAACTCGTTTTCCTCCTTCCTTCTCTGACCTTTCTATATATTGAGATAATCCCAGTGCTGCATACATGGTGGCCAATCTAGTGTTCCATGTTCTCACTAAACATGTCGAGCTTAACTATCATTTTGTTCGTGAACGTGTTGCTACCGGCAGGGCCGGCTGTACCCAAAGGCAACAAAAGTGGCCGCTTAAGGCCCCAAATATTGGAAGGCCCGAAATTATTAATAACCTTACTGCAAAACCCTATTAGAGAGGCCCAAATTTCTGCCTTAGGAGTGTTAAAAAAAAAAGGCCCAATTTTTTTTTTCAGATTCTTTTTTATTATATATAATTAAAATTTTAATTAAATACTACTTATAATAATATGTTAAATACAAAGAAGGCCCCATTTAGATTTTTTGCTTTAGGCCTCAACTTGTGTCTGGCCGGCCCTAGCTGCCGAAACTCATCGAATTCCCTTTGTGTCTTCATTTGATTAATTCGTTGACATTTTCACCAAAGGACTACCAAAGCAGTGCTTCTCAAAGCTTAATTCCAAACTTGTCTCTTCTTCAACGTCGAGTTTGCAGGAAAGTATTAAAGGAAAGTCTTCACCAAATTGATTCGTCACCAACAACCTTCCATTGGTGTATATTTTCTTAGTTGTTAACTTTCTTAATCACGAAATTGTAGATTGATTTGATTGATTATTTTCCTTCTTTGGAAATTGTATTCTGTATATATATGGGTGTTAATGATAGACAAATATCAAGTCATTTTTTAAAATTTTACAGTAAGAAAGGTGTACCTTGCCTTTTCTTTCCTCAATCTACCCATGGCTCTGATCTCGCATGTAGGAACAACAAAAATGAAAAATAAAAATTATAATTGTAGCAGAGTATACTGGGGTTGAAATTGAACTATCCCAAAATTTTGAGATGGGAGTCTCAAACAAAACTATTGAATATCTTAAGATGAACCCCATTGGAAAGGTTCCAATGCTAGAAACTCATGATGGCCCTATATTTCAGGGTATGCTATTTCACATTATATTGCATGTGTGAACGATGACAATTCTCTTTTCAGGTCTTCCTTGATTGAATATGGTCATATCGAGCAATGGATTGATTTTGCTTTCATTGGAGATTGATTCAAATATTTTGCAGTGGTTTAGAGCAAGAGTTGGGTTTGGAGTTCATCTTCCTTCCGAGGAAGCTGTCATCTTCGAATTTGGACTTTGGTTTCAATGATCAGTTCCTCTGCTTGTGCTTCTACAGAAAACCTTCTAATTGAGAATTATTCCTTGCTAACTTAGTTTATGAAAAGATAAGAATGCCATACATTGTTGATATAGAGCTATGTCCTCTTCTCTTCTCATCCAATCACTCTTCCTTGTCCTTTATGAGGATCATAAAATGTGGTTTTTTTCAGTTCAGAAAACATGTTGATCGGGCTCTAAACGATAATCTACCATATTGGCTCCGCACTTTGCATTATTTAGTCCATTTAGACCCTTAAAAATCACTCTTTCTATCATCAAAAATTTCGTACAATTATCAAGTCATTTCCAATACTTCATCAAATCATTCTTCAGTACGAGGGACGTATAATTTATGATAGTCACCTAATAATGTGTGGTAGCTGTATGTGGAAATAAATATGAGAAGTGATCTAATCGGACCCATCCATTTTCCCCTTCCAAAACTTTTTCCACTGAGTAGTAGCCTTTTAAGTAGGTACTTTGTCCCATGTCATTCAATACAATATGGGTAGAGTATTCATAGTGTTATGTCATCTAATCATTTTATTTTCTAATTTTAAAATTTTATATATCAATGATACATGCCTATTAAAATTTAAAAGCCAAGATTGCATTATTATAACAATAACTGGTGGTGAAATTTAACATTGCTCATATCCATTGTCCAATGATAAGGGCTCTAGAATTCACTTAAAAGCGATTCTTAACATAAACTTATATAGTGCATGTGCCTTAGAAAGTTTTCACATGCTCCAGACGAACGACAAGTAGCGTGAGACGCCGGGACAACTTCCGTGGGAAAAAAATCGGAAGCAGGGCAAATCCACGTACCATGTGGACTGAGAAGGAAGAGGAAATGCAATGGCAGAAGAAGTGCGTCCGTGTCTTTGTTTTATTTTCTTTCTTTTATTAAGGATGGATGGAAGTCATGTAAGAGGAAGAAAAGCGGTTGCACTCCTCTTCTAGTTGTAGACCAGAGTAGGCGTTGGCGAAAAGACTGGTGCTATAAAGATGGCAGAAGGAAAGTGAGAAGCCCAGCCGAGTTTAGACTTTAGATTCTTACAGAGCCTTGTTCAGCTGTTCCCTCCCCCTCCCTCCCTTGAGAAAACAAATGAAACCTGTGCTGTAGTCACCTAAATCCGTTGAGTGAGTGAGTGAGTGAGTATTGGGTCCGTGTACTTGTTATTTAATTCACTGTTAATTAAAGTACCATCCAGAAGTATGAATAAAGGCAAGAGAAACCCATGCAGCGGCAGCAGCAGCAGCTGCTCCAGCAGATGGCACAGCCCACAGATAGATGTCCCCATTATCTGTCCCATATCCGGACTCTGGAATTAATGTCTCTCTCTCTTTCTCTCCCCATCAAATGAAATGAATCAAAATCGAAATTATTACACATTGTTACAGTATAAAAATTATAAAGTTTCAGTCTCATGCTGCTGCTGTATTTGAATTGGGTTGGATCAGGCCTCATGAGTAACTCCTTAGTTGGTGTGGTTTCCTACTAGTGTGGTTGGACTTGGGATTTCCTTTTGTTCTTCATTAACTCCTCGCCACCTACCTCTTTTCTTTTTGCATTGAGATTGCATTTTCAACACCCTACCAAACAAGACATTTACTTCCTTCAAATCTAAAACAAGACATCCAATACTGCACCTCTAAAACTCGATAAATGCATCCTTATTCTGAGTGCCAAGAATCAAAATCAAAACCAGAGGGTGTAAAGTAAGTTTAAAACTGTAAACGGATGTTATAATGGTTTTTACCCTAGTACACGGGATTGGGACTCCACCAAATTCATTGTTTTAAATTTTCTTCTATCTGTAATTCTGCATAGAGTTATATACTTTTTTTTTTTAATGGTTAACATAGAGTTATATACTTGTATCAACTAAATTTGGAACGTGTTATTAGACTCAGGTCAATCGTATTCATAGCATATCTCTGGCCTGGAGTGGCGGGCCCCTTGGTTGATCTGGTGGACCACAGAACGGGCGACCCCTGGTCCACGCTCCACACGTCTGGAGTGGCCAGCGGCAATCACTGCATTTCCCCAATACCAACCATTTATTATTGATTTATGATAGATACTGTACCATACCACGTAAGAGTAATTGGCTCCGGCATGTTCGGTGGTATAAATTTTTAAATGAAATTTGAATTTTCATGAATATTTTAAATATTTGATAAAAAAATTATCGTTTTGTCTTGCCCACAAGTCAAGAGTCTATTTATGTAGGAGAAATGAGGGAATTTTCCTCCACTCATCCATTTGATTAAATCAGAAAATATCAAATACATTATCATTAGAATATCAGGACACATTACCATTTTTTATAATAAAAAAGAGAAATAGTTTCTACTCTTTCTCTCTCTAAGCTTTCCGTTATTTTTTACTAAAAATTTCTACATTAAAATTTCGACAAATTTTCCTCTAAATTTGTTTCAAAAGGACGAGACAGCTCATAAATCTCTACCTAATACAAATCTATTCCAAATTGAATCCACCACTGCATTTAAAAACCATCCAAAATTAGTTTAAATTTAACTTTTGTTTTTTTAACTTTTGAAAATCACGACCTTTTTAATTTAATAAATTTAATTTTTAATGAAAAATATTCTTATAGAAATATCTTTGAGATGCAACCATTTCTTAGCTATAGAGGTGGTCACCTGCTAGAGTCCCTTGAGTCCGGATGAAATACCTCAAGGACAATAAGGCCCCTTACAAGCGCCTATGTGAAATGAGTTGATAATTGATCAAGTATAGATTGATCTTTGAAAATCATATTTTAAAAAAAAAAAAAATAATAGACATGATATTTTAGAAGGTACTTTTCAAATCTATCTATCCAGTCATCACGGTGCTTTGAATCCATCAGACCATGAGCAACAGTGAAATGTCTGCAACTTTTGCTCCGATTGAGATAAGTTTGGACCCATTTCCTTCGTTTCCGTCCACATACATGGGATATTTTAAAAAGTGAAGCAGGATTCTCAATTCTGATCGTTAATCCTTAGCCCATCAAGCGTAGAATTAACACTTACCACTTTACCTGGATACAAACTTTTAAAATTCAAGAGTACCAAAATTTGAGAATTTTTTTCTACAAAGAATGACCCAGGCTGGGCCTGAATCAACCAGTAAACTTAAAATAACACGATATGATTGGTGATGGCCCTTATAAGGTTAGTGTTGTTAGGACTTAGGAGGCAGAGGCAGGCCCTAGTAGAAAGTGAGGGGTGCAGCGCAGTAGAAAATAAAAGAGAAGCTTTGTCATGACAATAAGTGCGGTGATGGGAACGCATCCTCAGCTTTCAGCCTCCCTTGGTTGTAGCACTCATGCAACGTCAAATCCAAAGCAATGAGGCCTTCACTTTTACTTGAGACATCAGAGTTGCTCCCGTTTACTCTCTGTACTGTGTCGGTGGTCAGTGGTCAAAACCAATAAATTCTATATATTCAACGCTCCGCAACTCCTTTCTTCACTCCACTCATCCATTTCCCCTGTCGAGGTCCTTCCGGCCCAATAGGAGTCTTCTTCCGCACCAGTTTGTGCAGTAGTAGTCTTGCTCTTTGGGGCAACTTCCGGAATAAACAAGAGATTGTTCTCTCTTTTACTATTGGGCCTAGAAGATATCTTCTTGGGGAAAGGGATCATGAATCTATCTCCTTATCTATTCTATTCCAGAGTGAGTTTGTGAGGTTTGGGAGTTGGGATTGGTTGGAGAGTCTGATATTTTTCCTTTTACCCTTTTGGGGTAATCAATGTTATAAGGGTTTTTACCATTAATCATTCATCTATGGTCTTGCATGTGGGAAAGAGGGTGTGTGGTGCAGCCAAGGATGACTTGCCGGTATTCTTTTCCTCTGTGGTCTCTAATTTTGCCTCAACACCCACTGCCCTCTCTCTTTTGGGATGGGAATCTTGAGTGAGTTGTGTTGCTCTTTTATGCGATATATTTATGACGGGCTCCAACATTCCTCAACAAAATTCAATCGGCAAGTTGTCTTTGGCTACATTTTGGCCTCTTTTTCTCATGCTAGACTTGTGTTGATGGACACTGATGACATCGACAGCGATTGATAGCCTTGATGGTTTCTGAGATGACACATGTTTTGTTATACACTTGTACCTTCTTGTGCTTGATTTTCTTTTATCTGGTGTTTCATGCACTTATTGAAGAACACCCACTAAATTTCCGTTTCTTAATACTGTTTATTTTCTGTGAAATCCAAGTGATGATGCAGGTCTTCATACATCAAGTTTGTGACATCGAGTTCATTCTACCCCTTTTTTACACTGTCACTCATACAAGTAGCTCGGTCACTTGCATTCGTTCTTCTAACGTTCTGATTTCTGTATTACCTTAATGCTAGAATATAATGGCGAAGAAGAAGATGATGGTCATGGTATGACGTGCTACTTTTTTTTTTTTTACTCTGGAAAACATCTATTTTCTGCATGGTTGATTGTTTGCCACGTGTTACCAACGAATATCGCACCTGCTGCTGATGATGATGATAGCATTGGTAACTGCTCGACATTAGGTACCATACGTAGAGGTGGTATGGGAAGATTATGAGTTATTATTTGTACTAGTGTTATGATAATTGACTCTGTCATCATAAATTTTTGTAACAGCTATTTGAATCCTTTCCTTTCAGTAACTGTTTATTTTTTTCTTTTTATGGTGCCTTCGTGCTGGCTTTACAGCCCATATATCAAGCCTCTTGTTTAGATCTCTAATTTAATGATTCAACCATAAAAGGGCAGCAATATAATAACGGTTTAATGCTGGTTATAGATGGTATTGTTGGAATATGTTTAGGTTTTTAATATATAGTAGAATTATTATGTAATTAGGATATTTAACTTGTGTTTACCTCTAATAAGAGATATATTTGATTTATGATTTGTTTAGAGTTAGAGTTTGATTAAGATAACCCTAGGATCTTATTAAATACAATATACAGTTTATTATTTCCTTTATTATATTCTCAACTGAAGAATGTAACGTTTACATGGACGAGTACAGACATGTCTCTCTCTGTGTTCCAAATCCACTTCTACGCTCCTCTTTCTCAGTGAAGTCAACCAGAATGCTGGCTTCAGCGACCTTGTTTGTTACTTGCTCATGACCATGGTGCAACCAACGTCGTTGTGTATTCTTGTATGATTGATTACTATTGACTAGTGACCTTCTTCCTAGTCGAAGTAGCATCATCTCTCTCTTTTGTTTTTGTTTTGACGTTTGGAGGTTGAACTTTGAAGGGCATTAAAATCAAATACCATACCAAAGTCTACGAATACAAGGATGTAGTGAGATAGATCGATGATGGATGACCCCATCATTGATCTAAACCAAATTTTTTCGTGGGACCTACTAAAAATGCAATGTCCTCGTGTTGCCATGCAAACGGCAGTCGAAGTTTGTGTTAAGGAATGAGAACTCCGAGCAAGTGATTGTCGAAGGGATGATAATGGTGATACCGAATTACCGATAACTGGTTTGGGGGAAGTGGCAAATAATTATTTTGTTGCCATACAATGTGGTCCATTACATAATCATTATATTATTTTGTTACCATATTCAATCGCCTTTGTTCACAGTAAAGACCTGTCTAGTCTTTCGACTTTTAAGACACTGTGATGTGGTATTTATAATTTGAACAATAATGATAATATTAATGGTAATGATATAAAGATAAATATCATATAGGATATTGATGTAAAACCATGATTTCTCTTTTCAGATGTTTGTAAGACCATTTGGAAAAGTGATTTTGATTTGTACATTTATAATTTTTTCTTTTAAAAAGCATCAGTTTAATTTTGTCCTTTTATTTATCAGAATAAATTAAAGAAGTAAAAGAATGAAATGAGAATATTATCAATTTATCATTACAAATTGAATGGCAAAATGATTCTGGATGCCTCTTTTAAGAAAAATATATTCGGTGTATACTTCAATTCCCCTTTGGAATATTTCAGCCTCTGTTCTGCTATTCCTTCTTACGAGGATGGAAAATACTCCAAACAAAAAGAAAGAAAAAATTGTATGAATTTCATGAATAAGGTCTCTCTCCTCTCCCTAAGGGTCAAAATCTCGGTTGATGCTGTGCATAGAGGCCGGGATATCTCGGGATTTCCACGACCAAGATATCTCGGCTGATACGCATAGTATCGGCTAGAGATAAAAAAATTCAACTGTGATCTCGGCCGAATATCGGTCAATTATTATTTTTTATTAAAAATAAATAAATATCGGTGTGGCCCCGTTGATATCTCGGCCGATATTCGTCGGATACGGGCGAATATCCACCTACATATTGGCCGATATTTGAAATATCGGTCGATATTTATATTTTTTAATCTTTTTTTAAAAACAGCATTTTTTATTTTTTTAAATGAATTTTTTCAAAAGAAAACCACCGAGATTTTAAAAAAAAAAAAAAATGAGAAGAGAGAAAAATCTAGGTCGAAAATTCGGCTGAGACCCTTGCCTCTCCCCCACGAAATTTGGTCTTTATGGGCAAGGGCCATCTTCAATATGATTTCTAGTCAACTGACAAAATGGGGGTGCCTGAATTATCTAACGCCCTTGAAGGCGCAAGTTGACGGACTAATCTAGTCTGCAACTAAGCTCAACTTTGGGCTTAAATATTTACATGAACCAATTTGCAGGTGCGTGTTCAGGGCTTGGCTTCCAGATAGGCAGGGCCTTCTTTCCACGTGGAATTTGATGAGGAATAGTTTCTTGAAGACGATTTGATTCTATTGGTTATATGGAAAGGCGTACGGGCTGGTATGGATCGATGGAGGATCGTCTCACTCTCACAGCCTTAGCTCATAGAGATAATCTCTCCACAGTCTACACCATTAGGGAGAACGGTAGCAATGCATCAGACCAAGGTTTTACATACTAATTAATAGTAGATACATATTTTTAATTTAGGCCAGATTAAGTAGATACAATTTGAAATTTGTAACCTAAACTTGAATTTTGCTGAGTCAGAGAGGTTCAAATTCATGGGTCATAATCTTTCTTGCAACATATCCGCCTTTCTTTCTCTACAGCGATAGTTTGAGCATAGAGGGAGAGATCGGAACAAAAATAACAGTAACATTTTTTTTTTTCAAAATAAAAACCCCATTTGTCATTAATGGAATCTTTTTTTTTTGGAATGAAGGGTTAAAAATTTATTCACTCAAAGAAAAATAAAAATAGAAAACTGAATTAATGCAATTATTAACAAAAGAGTACATTGAAATAAAATGAAAGACAGTAGACTTCTCCCTCCCTAAGGGAGGGGATCAGCACACTGATGTAAGGAATGAGTGAAAAAGATCCCTTGAAAAGCATACCCCAATGATATTTTTCAAATTTTACCAGAGAGGTTTGTGTGCCCCATGATATGGGCCGAGTCCAAGGAGTCAGGCCCAAGTTAACTTTGGCCCAATAAATGTAGCAAGTCAACAATTCAGTCAATGTATCCTCGTTGAGGATGAGCATTCTCTACTTACAACTCTAGAATGCAAGCCCACATCGCACTGGATATCAAAGTTTAGTTGTCAACTACGAGATTGTGTAGGGCTCATCTTTCATGAACCCAAATGAACTTCTCTCTCTCACTGCCACCCCTCTGAATTAGTTAATGCCCTCACTGAATCATAATGGATTCTGACATCCAATACCATGGAGCTTGTATAAGTACCATCATTGTATATAAGGCGATGATAACCTGCACACCATTTGTGAGCCTGATTTTGTGGGCCCACCAATAAATATATTTTGCATTTCACCTGAGTGGCGTTAACACTTCAAAACTGTATGTGCCTGGGCGCCTGGTTGTGGATCTCACTTGGTTGGGCTCCAAAACATGAGGATAGGTTCTTTCAAGGATAGGGTGTCCCAAAAAATTGAGATTTCATAAACCATCATCTTTAGGATTAAAATGATCAAAGGTAAAATTGGAGTCAGCATTGTTAGGACTGAATATCCAGCCCAAAAGACTAGTTTATTAAGTAGAGTGATCCAAGTCCTTAATAAATTTTTGAATCTCCTTCTAAACTTCCAACATAGGACTTGTTCGTAGCTAACCCCAACAATCCCCTCTCAAATAAGGCCAGTCAACATATCTATATAGGGGATCTCCTGAGTCCACATGAAGTAGTTTAAGACCTGACTTTAATACTACTTGTTAGAATTAGGGTATCCAATCCAAAAAGCTAACCTATTAGGTGGAGTGACCCAAGTCTTTTATATATTTCTAAATCTCCTTCTAAACTTCCAATATGAAACTCGTCCGTAGCCAACCCCAACATAAATCGACATAGGATGAGATTAAAATTGAACGAGGATTCAATTTACAAAGAGTACATATATATGAGAGAAGCGGTATGTGTAGGGAGAAGTGGCACGAATTTTTATATAACAAATGGTTGGTGAAAGATGGGATTGAAAAGTCGAGTTTGCTTGATCACTAATGGCATAAACATTTGAATAAAGATGCTTATAACTCAGGTTATTCCTCTAATAAAGATGATGATGATGTCAAAATTATAATAACAGAGGAAACAATGTGGAGCAAAGTTAGAAAAGAAAAAGAAAATTGCAATCAACAATGTCTGACGTACGTAGACATGGATGTAAACAAACTCATTAGGTGATGCTCTCTGCTTCTCCACCATGTATGGCCCAACCACACGAGGTTGCAATGTTTTATTGAACTAGAGTTACTTTAATAATATAACGTAAAATATTTTACGAGAGAATTAAGAATGATAGCATAGCAAGCGAGTGTTTTATTTTGATAGATTTGACTGAGTTATTACTAATGACTCGTCATCAGACTCTCTAACCACATTTTTTCTATAATAAATAGAAATACACAACCACTCTAATTTAATGTAATGGATTTGAATATTTATAAATATTTTTGAACAAAATCATCCCCGTCAAAGAGTTTTTTTTGTTGTGTTTATAAATTCCACTTTTTCTGGGTCAGAGATAATTTAAAGTATAATGTGGCTCTTATGGCTCATTAATTGCGGAGAAAGTCAGTCATAATTCAGGAATGAAAGGGATCAGTTGGTGAAAAAAATGAGGATACGGATAGCAATAGTTGAAGAGGCGGGCCCCAAGTGATTAAATGGGACCTGAGAACCAGTGGAGTCCAGCTGTGACGTTTCTTAAGTAGGAGATAAGAAGAGATGTGAATTGAAAAATAGAAGCATGTGCACCGGTCATGACGGCCTTTAAGTGCGTGAATGCATGCATGCATAACATCTCTCTTTTCGTGTGTACGGTGGATTAATTTGTTGTAATCTCACAGGCCACAGGAGCGTTGCACCATGGGAACTAGGCCATCGCCTGGGCCCCTAAATAGATAGGCTCTTAAGTTGGATTTAATTTTTAAATTACCACACATTTATAGTACATAATTATTTTAATATTTATTTTATTAACAAATTGAATTGTTGCTCAATGGTAACACGTGTGATTTTAAATCTAAAGATTCCATGTTCGAATCATTTATGGTTCATTTTTTCAATTTTTTATATTGTTGTTAAGCCAACTCCTCCATGTTGTTAAACTCTTTACAAAAATTTCTTATAAATTTAAACATAATTTTTCTTTAAGTAAAACAACTTGGGGAGCATTTAAAATCAATTTCTTATAAATTTATACATAATTTATCTTTAAGTAAAATAATTTAGGGAGTATTTAAAATCAACTTGACAAGACTCGTTAACTCGCTTGACTCGAATTCCTATCGAGTTTAGTCAACTCAAACTGATTTGGCCATTTTTTTTTTCAAACTTTAAATCTATTATTCTAATAAAATAAATTAAACATCATGATAGAAAGCATTTATTCTGTAGTTTTATTTTTATTTTAAAAATTAAGAATTGAGATGATTAATTGACTCTATTAAAAGATTAAAATGATTATATAAATGTTAAATTTTAACTAATCATTATTCTTATCATTTTTTCAGAAATTTTAATAAAAAATGTGACCTAAAAAAGTCCTTAAATGAGGAAACTTAATGTTCATTGTGATATAAATAGTTGAATGGAAATAAAATGGGTTTAAGTTTGAATGACTGTTTTGTACTTTATAGTTTATAACTGAGTGATAATTTTTTAATCTAATTTTACTTTATAAGTTATTTTAAATACATTATATACTTTAGCATGCCAACTACTCTTTTTAAATACAATAAAATAGTAATAAAAAAAAACATACATGACACAAGTGGAAATTAAATTTGTCATAAGAAAGATATTAACTATTTTATCTATTGAAAAAGATATGTAAAAAAAAACTTGAATATACTAATTTAGTTAGTAATTTTGTATCTCAAAATCCAAGAAAAAAATTTCAATAATAATTTGTTATAAATTTGATTATGATATTTTATTTGAATGTTTCACACTTTATAAAAAAATTATATAATTTTATTTTTTGTGAGTGCGTAAATGACCCATTTTAAAAATTCGCCTAGGGCCTCTGAAATTTCAGAGCCTGCCCTACGTTGCACTGTTGAATAACAACGGACAAGAACAACAACACCGTTGTTGATTTCCTTTTTTTTTTTCTTTTGAGCCAAACAAGTTAAAGAGGAAGGCGTCATCTGATGATCGTTGTTGCCTGTAAAGCTCTAATCTCCGAGACTTCTTTTTTATTAAAAAAAAACTTATCAAATTGGATATTTCATATTTTGATGGATTACTGTTACAAACAACAAACATTAAATAATGTTAAAGAGGAGTAAAGCTGAAGATAGAGCTAAAGCAAGACCATTTGTATTTTGCACTGTAGTATTATTGTTGTTATTATTACCGTTATTACTATTGAGTGCGGACAACTCATAACTCATAACTAGTGTAATGTATTTCTCCTGCCAAGAATAAAAAGTGGACGATGAATGGAAGTGAAAATGCGTGGTTGGACAATAGAGCTGGCAGGGATGAAAGGAATTAAGTAAGGGGACCCCAAAGGCAATTCAACATGGGTCCTCCGTCCCTTTCTTGCCTCACCATATTCATATATTTTGTCTGTTTTTCGCCCTGTATTTTCTATCCAGTCAGTCAAGGCCCGCTTTATTTTTGTCCTTTAATGAGTGCAAAAAGGAGAATGGAGAGAGAGAGAGAATCACTGTATTTGTATTACTCTCTTCTTCGTGGCCTTACGTCGGCAACGTCAGAACGAGAAGACTGTAAATTATTAAAAAGAAAGAAAAAAAACCCACCATCCTCAGTCCTCAGTCCTCACGGCCAACAGAAAATCCTGTAAAGAAGAATGTCCTGCGCCTCCAAATGGCCAAAGTGCTCCTGTGGGTGCATACTGAGAAGTGAGAACAGAGCTCCCTTACCATTCCAGTATTCAGTAAAGGGTGGTTTGGCCCCAGTCGCTGATCGTCACTACTCACTACAATTGAAAAATAAGATAATAGACTTGGGGAATTATTTTTACTGCAACCGACTCTTCTGCTCAGAAAGAATTATATTTACTGATTTGGCCCCCTTGGATTTCAATTTTCATCCATCCCCTTTCTTGGAGCACCAAATGAAATGACAACCGTTTCATCTTTAACTTTACCCTCCATCAAGTCCATTTAATAGATCCCTCAGTTGGGGCCCATGGCTTACGAAGCTACATTAATGAGATGGAATGCCATTGAATGAGGGAGACGACGTTTAAGCCTCTGCCACTTTAAGAATGGCCAGTGGATCGGAAAAAAGGTCCAGCATCAAAGTTGCGTGGACACACCTTGATCCTTCCACCCCACCACCGCCAATCTGGTTAAAATTTGAAGAATTGCAGTGAACCTATTCCCAACATAATCTTGTCAAAGGCCATGGGTCCATGGTCTCAGCTCTAAAAACCCAACTTAGAATGCTCTCTCCATCTGCATCCATCTGTGCCTCTAAACATGACATATTTAGATGTGAACAATCCTATGTTATGTCTTAGAGATTCCTTTTCATACAAAATCCAATATTATTCACCGATTTTAGTAAATTTGAGCACATATTAAGAATTGCGTATCCATTCATGAAAAGTTTTTGCATGGATAAGTGCATATATGAGAAAAGATGTCCTGTGATCCGACTTAAGTAGTTTAAGTTGAAAGGCATTTGAGTATGCCTTAATTTAAAGGAGTATGTCATTTTGACAAGTGAAATTTAGAAACATGATAATTCACATGTGAAAATGTGTTGTGGGTTAATTAATAAATAAACCCTATTGCATTGCATTGCATAAAAATAGTAGTATATCATAAATTTCACATTTATTGTTTACTGAAGCTCTTTTTCCTTCTGTTGTTATGTATTGGCATATATTTAAATATTACATAAGAAATATATTGATATCTCAATTGCTTTATATTACAGATGCACGTTAGAGTTGCGGCCAGTGAGATACCGAATAGCATCACAGACGTGAGTTGGGATCAAAATTCACATCTTAAAAAAAAAAAAAAATTAAATCTTCTAGCAATTTTGTAAATAAAAATTACCGATGTATAAATTTTTTTGACAAATCATATTCATATTGGCCTGAGAGTGAATTCCAACTAGAGCCGTTTTATGTAAATACCTAGAAATAAAAATAGAAAGACGGCTTACTGATTTTGGTACTTTAGAACCACAATAAGGGTACTCGGAAGAAGACTGGCTACCAAATTCGTATATTAGGTAATAATATTTAAAAAAGGAAAGAAGAATATGATAGGGGAGAGTAGGCGAGGGATGAGACGAAGCTGTGGCAAAAACGAATACATCATCACCTACTTCGGCCACCATTTTTCGGAACAGCACAGCCAGACTTACTCGTCCAATCATGAAAAGAGAGTCCAGGCTAGGGATGACTAGAGAGGGTAGAGGTTGGTCAAGATTTTAAATATCGACTTTTGGTTTTTAGGTATTTAATTAAAGAGGGTTTAAGTATAACAATCACATTCAAATGAATGAATATGCTCCGTGAGTATCATTGAAAAACTCTAATTAATTAGGATAAAATAAAGTTTTATAGTAATACACTAATCATTACGGTTTTTTTTTAAGACCAAAGTGTCGAGGACTCTTAGAGCACCTCACTGATCATTTGAACATGTGCAAACCTTTCTATTCATGTACCGGACAATACTATAAAAGGTTGCCCTTTTTGTGTAAAAGTGATTTGAATCCAAAACCTCCTACACCTCAGGTTCTTGACCATCAAGCCAACCCACACAGATTCTTATTCCAACTAAAGAACACTCTATCTTAGATTATTAATTTTTTTCGCTTTTCATAAAAATCTAAAAAGCTATCCTAACGAATCTACTATTTCCACTATAAAAATGTACAAAAAAAAAAAAATTATAAGAATGACATAAATAGCACCATATTTTAAAAAGAATCTTTTATAAGAATGAAATAAATAGCACCGTATTTTAAAAAAAAAATAGTTCCTTTCTTATATCTGATTTATGATTCGTAGTCTCTTCTTGTAATAGGGGATCCCCACCTCGTCCGCTGGAGAAAAAGAGCTCCACTCTGTCCTTTAAGAGTATAATTAGATTAGGGTCATTGTTTGTAACGAGTTTTATTACAACTTTTAATTAATTCCAAGTGCCACTCCTAATTTCATTCTACTTTCTAGTAAGGACTTCCATTGGATTTAAAAATTACTTTTAATACAACTCAACATATAAGTTTTAATATAAAACAATAAAATAATTTTTAAAATAAAATTAAATCTAATTAGTAACATTAATTGAAATATCTTGTCATCAGATGGGTTTAAATTTTAATTTTCAAGTGAGTCCAGTGCGATTGCATCACTGTGCATGTAGATACAAGGTTTATATAGTGTATAATCTATTTTTACTATATCATTTAATTCAACAAAACATGCATTATCTGTATTAATTTTTTTTCTTAAAATACTTGTGAAAGAAATGTTCTTCCTAACATTTTAGGATTATTATGTGATTGTTTAAATTTTTCTCTACTCTGACTTTTAATCTTTTAGAGCTACGAGCAAGAAATGCAAGTTGGGTTCGAGATAATGGTCCACACGACAGCGGTAGCAAGTGAAAATTGAAAGTAAAAAATTGAGTCAAGTCGAGTCACTCAAGTGGAATCAATGTGTGCTGCTGATTCGTGACTGTGATGGTAAATGGGAAATCTCGCTTCTTTACTTCGTTGGCAGCACAAGTCAAGATAGTTTTGACGTTGTAAACATTTTCATAAATGATAAATCCAATCATTTATTTCTTCATCTCATATATGTCGCTGACCTTTCTTCGTTGCCCATCTCTCACTCACTCTCTCACACTCTCAAAGCCCTTTCCACTCCCTCTTTCGTCATATGCCTTTACAAGAAGTTTAGGGTCCGCAGTCAATTCTGCTTGCGTGGTTCGGAAATGGGCAGATCTCCTTGCTGCGATAAGGTGGGCTTGAAGAAAGGCCCCTGGACGCCTGAAGAGGATCAGAAGCTCTTGGCATACATCGAAGAGCACGGCCACGGCAGCTGGCGAGCCTTGCCGGCCAAAGCCGGTGTGTCTGCTGTACAATTTGCAAAGATTTGTTTGCTTACGACTCTCTTCTGATTCGCTTGCTGTTGTATTTGTATTCTACAGGCCTTCCGAGATGCGGGAAGAGCTGTCGGTTGAGATGGACTAATTACCTCAGACCTGATATCAAGAGAGGAAAATTTAGTTTGCAGGAAGAACAGACCATCATCCAGCTCCATGCCCTTTTAGGGAACAGGTGATGATCGTTTAATATCTCTCTCTCTCTCTCTCTCTCTCTCTCTCTCTCTCTCTCTCTCTCTCTCCGGAGACGTCTAATGTCTTCTTAGTTGGCTTAATTGAGTTACGATAGTTTTCCTATTTCTTTCTTTATCGTTGCAGTACATGGGAAGCCATACCCTATTCAATGATGCCAGGAATTTTTAGAACTTTTTTTTTTTAATATCATATATTCTCACCCTAAATTGTAGGTGAAACTGATCCGATAAATTCAAAAAATCAACTGCAAATATCATGTTTTAAGTAGATTTGGGAGAGATTGAACTCAGACCTACCATCTAATTCTAAGATGCTCAAGGCACCCGAGCTACCCATCATCCACGCTTTACTGTTTTCTTTTATTTTGTAAACAATGGAGAGTTTAAAATATATCTTTATTCAAAAAAAGGGAAAAAAAGAAAAGAAAAGAGAACGCTAAGAGTTTACTGACTGAGAACTACGATATTCCGTGAGTAAAATTCAATTCATGTTCCCTTAAAATTGCGGGAGTTCCCACTCTAGGTTGTCCACTAATTTTCGTATTATAAGCAATCGAACAAATTCAATTGTCGATTTTAAGCAAGTACCATGAAGTGGTTGTCTTTCATTGCCAGCTCTCTCAGAGTATCGGGCTGTTTCTGATTTACTTTGAAATTATTTGTCGAATTTGTATTGGGGTGATTAGATCTACCTATTGAGTCCCTCCAATCTACTAGATGTTGGAACTTGATTACCGGAATTCTAAATTCCAACATTCCGTCTACGATTTCTAAGTTGGTATTTTCTGTTCTGTTATGAGTTAGTAGTAATACTATTGATACGCTTTGATAATTTTTCACTGATGTCGGTAGCAAGAAACGAGCTCCTTTTCACTGACGACTTGCATGGTTCTGGAAATTTGAATTTGCTTTACTCCGCCCGCCATGGGGAGTAGTTGGTTGTTGTGATGAAGGGTATTGTGAAAATGTTTTTAAAAAAATGGAAGGGGAGCGGCGGGGCAAGGGTCTCCTCTGTTGGAGACGAAAAACAAGATTCGGTCGACGGTAACATGGTCTATCTATCTATGCGTGGCTTGGACTTTTGTTGGGTGTTTCTTTGGTATGGATGGGATGGGATGGGATGGGATTGTATGCTTGTTTGGTTGAATCTCTCTTGATTATGGTGTTGGTCTTGTCTTGGCATCAGGTGGTCGGCTATTGCGACGCATTTGCCCAAGAGAACGGACAACGAGATCAAGAACTATTGGAACACGCATCTAAAGAAGCGCTTGGCAAAAATGGGAATCGATCCAGTCACCCACAAGCCCAAGAGCGACACCCTCGTCTCGTTCGACGACGGCCAGAACAAGAACGCCGCCAATCTCAGCCACATGGCGCAGTGGGAGAGCGCCCGCCTGGAAGCCGAAGCGAGGTTGGTCAGAGAGTCAAAGCTGCGGTCAGCGTCAGCAGGTTCATCCTCGTCCCTCAAGCCGCCGGCTACGGCAGCCCAGTCCCTCTGTCTGGACGTGCTCAAGGCATGGCAGGGAGTCTGGCCAAAGCCGAATAAAGGAGGTATAGGTGGGGGACATGATCTCGAGTCACCCACCTCCACGCTTAGCTTCTCCCCGATCCCCACCGTCGACTACTTGGGCGAGAATCCAACGCCCCCCGTCAGCCTCATGGACGGGTCACCGATTCTCTGCAAGGAAGAGTCGGAGGAGTGGAAGTGCTACGACAGCAGCTCTCTGACAGATGACAAGGCCTTATCAGTGACAGGATACAACGGTAATGGTGATGCAAATGCTACAAGCGATGGCAGTGGTGATGGCAATGGGAGCAGTGGAGAAGTCATCGCTGCAGTCGACGACGTCCAAGTCCAAGACCCCATGAGCATGAGCATGGGTACCATTGCCATTGCCTCGTTGCCGACGCAGCAGCAGTGGTCCCCAGCGTCCCCCAAGACTTGCTCCTCTAGCCCCAACTTCATCGACGGCTTCACCGATCTTCTGCTCCACAACTCAGACGATGACAAGGACGACCACAGCGACTCCACGGACGGCGACGACGAGGCCAACAACTACTGGAATAGCATACTCAACTTAGTCAATTCCTCACCCTCCCACTCCCAATCCCACTCCCACTCTCCCTTGTTCTAGCCTCGCACCTTTTCCTTTCCTTTCCTTTCCTGTCAATTCCTCACCCTCCCACTCTCACTTCCCCTTCTTCTACCCTTTCCTTTCCTTTCCTTTCCTTTCCTTTCCTTTCTTGGTTCATACTCAACTTGGTCAATTCCTCACCCTCCCATTCCTTCTAAGCTTCGCACTTTTTCCTTTCCTTTCTGGACTAAGGGATTGGTTCATCGTATTCGCGTTTGCCTTTGCACTTCATTTAGTTCCAATTCCAGAAATTTAGGAGAGAGAAATAAGGAAAAAAAACATAGAATTTGATGGTTTAGGAACACATTTTTAAACATGATGCATTGCACTTGAGTCGAGATGGAGACGGACACATGAATTTCACTTCACTTTCAGAAATCAGAGTTGAGTGTGTCTTTATATCACTGGTATAACAAAAGTCAAAGAATTCATCTAAAGATTTTAATAATCATATCAAATTAGTGATTATTATTGTTATGAGTAAGTGACTTTTGATATATAATTGATATTTAGATGGTCGGTCATGTTTGATGAGTGAGATTGTCTGTCTTATCATGTGTATTTTCAGCGGATAAGCCTCACTAAGACTCAATTGCTCTATTTATATCTCCGTGAAAAAGACTTCTTTCAGACTCGAACAAAATGGTGACCTTTATGAAAATCATCGGCACTGAAATATCCTTTTAAACAGTATAAAACCCAAATCTTCTCCCTCTCTCCTTGGTCTGGTTGGGTGAAACAAAAATCTGAGCCTCTCTCTATTTAGTCCCGTCTCCATATTCACCATTGATCTAAGCAATGAGAATAACTTGGCAACTGAATATTTGAATTGTCATGTCTTTCAGCTGTGGTGGAGTTAAGAAACCTGAAAGAAAATGGCTGTTGGTTGGTTGGGACCTTCGATTTAATTAATTAGGCGTCTGGGGTTCTACTGATGTTATATTTATAGTAAAAATATCACAACAACTATGGTGTGGCGTGTAGAATGAGTTTATGCAAAAGGGGAGGTGCATTTAATGGATCCACTTCAATGCTGTTGGTTTCCTGTCGCCTTCGTACTTCTCCTATGCTCTCTCTCAACTCACTAATCTCAGCTCCAGCGCCCTCCAACTTACAATTTCTCATCAATTGCATTGCCACTGACAAGTTACGATATTGCAGCTGAAGCTCTTATTTTTCTTTTTAATTTCTATATTCTGAAATTATTTTTTAAACTTAAAACACCACTAAATGGTATGTTGGTAAAACCACTACCTTATTTACATAGAGAGAGGATAATTGATGTTCCAAAATGTTAAAAATAAATTTTACATACATCACCAACCATCGGATCTATAGTACTAATCATAAGTAGTCAGTCAATATTAAAAAATAAGTCAATGATTCATAGTGATTAGATAGAGTTGATTGATTTGTATACATTACATCCAAACCAAACCATAGAATTAGTGATTACATGTGTTGATGGAATTAAACCACGGGTACGTATAAACCTCCTAATCCACATACCGGTTAAGTCTATAAAGAGTAGTCCGTTAGAATTGAGCGTAAATAAAATTCAAAACCCCGTATCATAAGGCAAACTTCTTGACCATCAGACTAATCTTTTGGGGTTCAATGATCACAAACATTTCTTTATATCAAATAACTAGTAATATCTGATGAAACCAATTTTTAGTATGTTGGAGTATCCACAAGTATACCACATGTTCCCATTAAAAATTTAAAATAACGTTTGGTAGATGGAGATGTATGGATGGCTCCCATCGAGGCTTGTGTCTGTGGAAGCCTAAGCAGAACTTGGTCTTCGACATATCGAGGAGTCACTATTGAGTTTTGTCATAGTCTAGCTCAAATTTTTTTTTTTTTTGAATGGTGGGTAAGATTACAATCAAGAAAATCAAAGTTATACATCTGACTCTAGCGATGTTGTGAACCAATGAGGAATATGTTGGTAAGGTTTGGTTATGGCGAGATAAGGTGTCAGACACCCTCACACACTTATTCAGATGAATGCTCTCTAGTGGTGTTCTTTTTGTTATATAGCTTTTTAATTGCTACCTTTGGCCAAAACAATGAATAATCAAACCACGACTATAGTCATTCTACAGTACATGTGTACGCAAATTTTTGCCTAATATGCAATAATAAAATGGTATTTTTATAATGAGTACCTTGAAGCATACATGTCTTTAATGCTTGGAACTGGTAAACGGATGATAAAAAAACATAAGGTTTTGATGTAAGGATTAAATGAGGATGACATGAGGACAATGAGCTGAGGCTTAGTGCTAGGATGGACTGTTTTGGGCCTGAAATGAGTTGGAGTGGAAAAATGAGCTGGTTTGGAGGCTTTGAAATGGACTGATTTCGGGTCTCTAACGAGTTGGTTTGCAAGTTTAAAATGGACTAGTTTTGGGATCTAAAATGGGTTGATTTTATGTTTTAAAATAGGTTGGTCAGAACAGGGCCTGCATCCTTAGTTGTGTTAAAATAAGGTAGAAGAAAGGAAAGCGTGAGAAGGAGAAGAAACCAGAGCTTGAAGCAGAGAGAGGGAAGCGAAGATGGACTTTTACTATAGCTTCCATATGCTACAGTGAACACATGATCCACCGTGTGATTAGATTTTCTTAATTTTTAATTTTCTTTTTTACTCAAATCAAGACTTATAAATTGAGCCATTGACCAAGCATTGTTACCAAACTAGTTGAGTGAGTTCGTTGAGGCTTTTAGCTTTGTTAGATAAGATGAGTTCTATTTTAGTTATTTGAATTTAATTTGGATTTATATTTTAGAATTGAATTTAATTGAAGTATAGGAATTTCAACATTTTGGATTGCTCTTTGAGGGAAAGAATGAAAAGGAAATGTTTTGAATCCCTCAGATCACTCTACTGAAATTGGACATCATGGTATACTCGATAGACATTGTGATTGGTCATTCATTCGCTAAAGACATTAAAAATTCCATGCAAAAACTGATTCTTTTTCTAATACTTAAATTTGACAAGCAAAAGTTTGAACGGGCAGCTAAATTGGTTTGTGCTTCTGAGAATAGATGAGGTGAGGTCTCGAATTCTGCTTCTCTCGGAATAACCCGATAAGCAAGATTTGTGAGCGGTTGTGTATCAATGAGATTAGTCTCACATCCACATAGAATGTAAATACCCATGTGAATTCAACTAAAAACTAGTAAATGAATGGCATCCTACATAAAAAGGACAAAGACAACAGGAGTACAGAGGAACAACACTAACTTCCCTGAATGGTAAAGACAGAAATAAAATTGAACAAAAATGTGACCCTATTGGAAGTACAGAAGTGGAACCCCAACTTTAGTAACAAATTTCAGCCAAAAATTTTGGTTTTAGCACATTATGAAATATGCATTCTTCAAAAATATTAACTGATTTTTTAAAAAGTATTAGCTAAAATTTCCAGTTAGAGCAAGAATTAAAAACTCTTTCCCAGGTCAGATTTGTATCCGAGTCCCATGTACCACGGTTTTCTCATCTGCTATAGATTTTAGTCACTGGAAACCTAAAAAGGTAGAAGAATGAAAGAGTTAATAACAATAACAACGATAATCATAATTACATAGCTAGCAACAATTTAAACGCAGTTTACTTGTGAGGAATTGTTGAACATCTTCCTTCTTCATCCAAAGTTACAAACCAACCAACAATAGAAAAAGGTTACTTCGATTCCCAGAATATTATTTCACCTGGCTCACCAACCAATCCTAATTCCTTGAGCCTCCTCTCCTGGTAGTATTCCAAACTATCCAACTCCATCTCCTTCTCTTCACAGATTTTGTCAATATGATGCAGCACCTTTTTCTCCCCTGCTCTTATACCAGCTGCTATTTCAAGTCTAGGGTCCGAAGACCATTCATCCATCAGCTTCTCATCCTGCAAAATCAATTAAAAAATTCAGTTCAAATAAGGAAACTTCATACTTGGTTTTTTTTATTCTTTTAGTTTTATAGGCCAGTTACACTGTGGCACACAGATAATTTGAGTGACTGGCTTCATGGTTTATCATAGGGTTGAATAGAGAAGTAGAACTCAAAAGGCAAACCCCAAATAGATAGAGTTTTGGCAAATGAGGGGGTGGGTGTGAGGGGGAAAATAGATTCACTTGAGTCCACTATGAGCTCCCACAATCCAAAGTTTGCATGGAAGTCTCATGAGAACTATTCTTGGAGGAGACTTGTTTATATATAGAGAGAGAGACACACATCTCGAAGGACCTTCTATATCAGGCCCTCCAATAATCAATCCGAACCATTCATATTCAACTACCTCTTGTGAATTGGTATATATTCCAAATTGGCACCATTCCACCTTTATAGACTGCTGATTTTTCAAGCCAAAAAATTACATTTATTTATGACCTATAAAACCATTATATTTTGAACTCCTATATTCTTTGTTATGAAGATGTGATGGAGTTGAATGTTTGCTCCCTAATTCACCTAATGACCTTCTGATTCACCTATTCTCTGATGATTAACATGCATCTAGATAGGTCTTGTAATGGCTCAGGTCAACAAAATGGTAGTGGAAATGAAGGGATAATAATAAATAGTATGAATTTTACGATTCTATGATTTTCGATTCACGATTCACACCGACCAATTTTCGATACGATTCGTGTTTGACAACATTGGGTAAAATTGGGGGTTTTGGCTATTTGAGCCTTGGATGGTCTAATTCAAGAGTTTTGGACAATTAATACCTAATTACCCCAATTTCAGACTCGGTAAACCCGAGTTGAATAAGAAAATCCATTGGAAACCCAAATTGGGAAATGCCACACACTTGGAGTATTGAGAATATTTGTAAAATTCCATGCTCACAAGATGTTTGATAATATGTTTGAGTGAATGTTGCTTTGTGCATATTCCAATGCATAGTTAGGTAAAGTTATGGTTTGACCTCCCTATGCTTATGTGTGATTGATGGGAATATATTGTATCGAATGCATATGTATGAGGTTCCCAAGTTCCTATGATTAGATGTTTACTATAATTGAGAATTCATAGATTTATGATGTGTTGAAGTATGATAGAATGTATGATAAATCAAGATTATCCGAGATATGTAATGTAGGGCCTTGATAACTTCTCATATTTATGTATGGTTATGGGTAATGCATGCATCAAATGAACTCTCATGATTGTGATGGGTAATTCATATAATAGTATGATGAATGTGTTGTAATGTCATGCTTGGATTTTATGATGATATGTACATCACTAGTAAGTACTTATGTTAATAATGGTTGTGGTGGATCAACCTAACCATGTGTAGAATGAATTTCCATGATTTGAAGAGGAACTTGATGAAGGGTTAGACTAAGTGAAATAGGTGAGTTAATGTCAAGTATGTTATAACCCAAGGGGGTTAATTTGTGCTACAATGGAGATGGGCTAGCATGATTGAAAATGCATGGAATGCAATGTAAATGCTAAAAAAGCCTTGTTTGATTTCCCCAAAGTAAAAGTACGACTATTCCCCAATGTCAACTCAAATGTGAAAATAATGAACTAACGTTGATCTGATCCACTATGTGCTACGTAGGCAACTGAGAGCATTGTGCCTCAGCTCGATCAAAAGATGCATTGTGTCTCATCCATTTATATTAAGGATGATGTAAGATGTTGAGCATATGTGAAAGGTAGAAAGGGATTGGTATAGACCCTAATGCTAGATGTTGGATCCCTCGAAGGCGGCCCGAAGTGGTTATGATGCATTGAGTCCCGATATGATGAGACAAATATGTTTGTTACATGAGTAGAGCCCAGAATGGCTAGAAAACTGTGAAAATTCTTGAGATGGACAAACGAGGACTTTGACACTGAAATGTATGTGACTAGGTCACTTAATTATATTAAGAAGTGGTATGGGTACGTCCCTCACGTGATTATTATATTGAGACATGGTAGTGGTACGTCCCTCACGTGATATTGATGATTGAGACGTGGTATGGGTATGCCCCTCACGTGATGATTATATTGAGACGTGGTATAGGTGCATCCCTCACGTGATA
This sequence comes from Chimonanthus praecox, assembly GCA_022113865.1. Lineage (NCBI taxonomy): Eukaryota > Viridiplantae > Streptophyta > Magnoliopsida > Laurales > Calycanthaceae > Chimonanthus > Chimonanthus praecox. The sequence goes on from CM039093.1 coordinate 58,532,207, forward strand.
TTGATGATTGAGATGTGGTATGGATGCGTCCCTCACGTGATATTGATGATTGAGACGTGGTACGGATATGTCCCTCATGTAATAATAACGTTATGCCTCAGTCCATTGAAAAAGGAAAATGTCCGATCAGTAGATCATTACCTCACCTTTGTATAGTTAAAAGGATGAGATAAGTATATAGATTCGATGAGTAAAGCCTAAAGTAGCCGTGAGACCGTGGGAATCTCGATATGAACATACGGAGGTTATGGCACTGAGATGTTTATGTGACTGGGTCACTTGATATTGAGATGTGGTATGGGTACGTCCCTCACGTGATTATGATGTTTAACTACCCATTCCAGAGAGGTATTCTGGACGATGAGGTCGGCTACGGAGACTTGGTCTCGTATGGTTGCCGTCGAGGAGTGAGTCCCTCACATGATACGCGTTGTAGGGCGCTCTCACGGCTATATAGCACATTTGATGTGTGTTGATGCACAGGGCTAGACACTAGTTTACCCCATAGGGATTGTACTAGCTTTGTAAGGCGCGGTCTGACCGCCTTAAAGCTTGACTGAATCACCCATGAGGCGAAGGGATGCAGGGCGAGGTAGACTTGATCACGCTAGTCGTAAGTCTTCCGCTTAATAAGTCATGGGCCCTAAGTCTTACTCGGGGTCGTGGTACATTTATGATATGATATAATGATTTGATATTATTGCCACAGTCACGTACTGATTCATGCTAGTGTTGTTCCTAAAGATAGAAGATCTTATGGTAGATGATGTGTCCCTTGATGAGTTATGCCCATGGAGGGATTATATTCATGCATGGTTTATACCCATGGATAGATGACACTCACTGATGGAGTGTTACCAGGGATGGATGATTATATCCATGGATGATGGTTCCCATGGTGGTTTGGATTCATGCCCGGATGTTGTCCCATGGTAGACATATTGGTCTTATGGTAGACATGTTGGTCCCATGGTAGATGCATTGGTCTTATGGAAGACATGTTGGTCCCATGATAAACGTATTGGTTATACGAATGTATGAGTTATATCCATGGATAGTTATTCCTATAGAGGGTATTTCCCATGGATGGTTATTCCCTTGGGGAGCATTGTGTTCATGGATTGATATTATTATCGTGGATGGTCATTCCCACGAAAGGCATGATTTCCATAGATGATTGGACCCATATTGAAAGTATTGTCCCCGAAGAGAGATATAGTACTTGTGTTCAGGTATAGGTCCCATGGTTGATATTTATCCCATGAGTGACATTGATCCCATGGTTGACGTTGTTCCCATAATTGGTATAGACCCGAGATTGGCTAGACCCATGATGGATGAGACCTACTCTATTGGTAAGGTCCACAGTTGGGCATTAGCATGTCCTGATACGACATCATGAATAGCACGGGGTTAGTGCCATGAAATAAATGAATGAAGAACTACGCAAGATCTGATCTCTATTGGAGTACGTAGGCAGTTGATAATTCAGTTCGATCAAACCAAGTGTCCAATAAGTCCTAAGATCCGTAGGAATCTCGTTACACATGTGGGTGTCATGTGTTTGGAATATGAGTTGTGCATGCTTCAGAGTTAAAAAATATTCTTGTTTCTCACATGCCCGTTGGGTTGGGGTGTGATAGGTCTTATAATTAGAAAAGGAAGAGTCTCTACTTCGTGAAATGGAGACCGGTCTCTTTGGACCATATATATATATATATATATATATACTCTTAAAAAGGTTCTAACTAAATACTTTAAAAAAAGCTCCATCTCTCTCGTTTGCAATGAAAACAAGTCCTTCCAAGTAGCAACACTATTTCATCTCTCCCCTCCCTCACCTATGTTGTGCTAAGTTGACAAAAGGGAGCTTGTGGGTACGTTGTGGTCCAACTTTACCAGGCAAATTGTTGCAATCCAACCCTTCTCCAAAGCCAAATGACGCAGATCCTTGACCTTCTTTTACACTAATGAACCAACTAACTCTGTTTAAAGTCCTAAGAAGATGGGGAATGTTTACAAGGACAAGCTTAGCTTTATAGCTGGTAGAGGGATGAAGTTTCTTTCTAGCATGACCCGTAAGTGGGAGAGAGATGGTTGCAAGACTCCTTCCACGTTAATATAGGGTGGCAACTGATAAGAAGGCTAATGTTGAAAAAAAATATGAGATTAGAGGAGAGGTTCTATGGTTTTAGAGTTCAAATGGTATTGAGCTAAGGTACAAATTTCGGTCAATGACGGCTATTTTGGTCACATAGGCCATCTCGGCCGAAATTTGTAAATGGGTGAAATCACCAAAATCTCAAAATTTTAATCAAAACTTCCAAAATATGACGAAATATCCGGAATTTGACTAAAATTTCAGCAAAAAAATGATAAATATCGGCTGGTACAATTTTTTTTCAAAAGATCACCATTATCTGAAGTTGGTATTTTGGGGGGGAAGAGGGCAAAAGAGTGTAGACAAACAATTCCTCGGGAGATTTCAATGTTAGATCATGTTCAAGGGCTTATTCCAATCCTAGAATTGTTACGCCTGTGTGTCCTTTGGGTTTGGGATGTGATTCAAGGGAAGGTATTGATTGGATGTCATAAAACAAGTAGAAATTTTCTCTTGGAGAAAGTTGACCTAAGATGGAGGCTTGTTTTGTGGATCATTTGATTTGTAGTTGTTCCTTATGAGGGACATTTGAAGCCGGTTCTTAGAATTGATGGGGTGCAATGGGGTGTTCAAGAGGATGATTAATGAAGTCATTTCAAGTTGGGATAAGGGACTTTTTCAAGGTAATGATAACATTACATGGAACAGTATCCATATAAAAATTCAAAGAATTTTTTAATCGAGACATAGGTGGGTGGAGGGTCTACTTGGAAGTACAAAGTTGAGGTTGATCAGGTGGCTAAAGGCTAGTAAGGAGTTTAAAGACCTCTCTTGTGATGATCTATCGTGCAAGGGAAGGGTTCCTATGGGGGAAACAAAAAGGAAGTATTGCAGAGTGGTCAAAGCCACCAGTAAGGTAGGCAGACTAATGCTAGTGGAACTACTAGAGGCAAATTAAGGCTAGCAAGAGTAGGAGTCCTTCATGAACATCTTGACATCTTCATAAAACATATCAGGCAAAAGGAGTCCAAGAGGTGGAGCTTTGAGCAATTGGAAGAGCTTTGCAAATTTGGAAAGTTAATACGTCAGGGAAGCTTGTTGTTAAGGGGACTACAAGAATGCAATCAGGTGGGTTATTGGGAACAAAAGGGTCCTATGAAAGTTTTTGTTTACAGGAAGATAAGGAGACTGTCGGGGAGCTTGGAGGTCATTTTCAAACACATGAGATGTTCTATCAATGGTATTGCAGAATTTTTGGCTAAGATGGGGGGGACCTAATTCTTGTGTTGGTGTTTTGCATTCTTCTTTTTGACGCTTACAGAACTAACTGTACTGCTCTTATTGATGGGGGCAAGGATGCGAGTTCAGTGGAGGACGATATTGTGACTTTGGCCTTCGAATTTTACAACAAATTCCACAGGAAGAAAACTAAAGGAAAGACGGCTACAGAGACGTCTCAATTGGTTGGCTTATCACGCGCAGACCCAACATGGGATGGTGGGACTCATCCTAGACATCCAAGAAGGCTATCCCGGCCCAAGCCACATCAATGTGGGCCCCACGAGAAGCCCAACATGGCTGCCACAACAGCCCATGGGTAAGACGTTTACAAAATGAGTCACACTCATGTGAATCCGAGTTTGAATTCAAAAATCTTGCAGCCGACTCATTCAAATTTTGAATGGAGTCAAGAGTTGAAGACTCAAGTCCTAACCCTGTGGTGACTTTCATCTCATTAGATTTCCTCGTGAGAAGACCGGAGTGACAAGGCTCACTCCCACTATGTGTCATTTCTCGGATTGTATTTCCTTTCTTAGCCTTGTAGACCTTCCCCTTTCTAGTGCAGAGTTTACTTGGTCTAATGGGTAAGAGAGACCTATTTTTCCCGGATTGACAGGTTCTTGTTTCGACTGAGTAGATGGACCTATTTCCGGAGTCTAACATAACTGCTTTTCCTCGACCCTTCTCCGATCGTTGGCCTTTGGTTCTAGATACTCTTGATGAGTCTTGGGGCCCTCCTCCCTTCAAATTCGAATTATGCTGGGTAAAAGAAATTGGTTTCAGGGATCTCATTGCGCAATGGTGGATAGAATCTAACCATGTCGATCACAAATCCTTCATACTTCATCAGAAATTAAAGTTTATGAAGTCCAAATTAAAACGTTGGAGTGCAACTAGTTTTGGGTCTTTATCAAAATCCCTTGCTTCTATTTTCCTTGGTGATCTTTTTGAGCAAGTTGGATCCATTTCTGAGGAGGATGTCTTCCTTCGGCACAGTCTACATGAACAATGTGGAGTCAAAAGTATTCAAGAGGAGATTAAGTGGAGACAAAGATCTAGAGATAAGTGGATTAAAGAAGGGGGCAAAAACACCAAGTTCATCCATGCAATTGCCTCGGCCCACAGAAGGGTAAACAGAATAAGATCACTAATGTTGATGATGTCACTGTGACAGATAAGGAGGTCATTGGTACTATTCTGAATCATTTCGAGCAGTTGTATACCGCCAACTCATTTGAGAGGTTGCCGATTTCTGGACTTCCCCTCAGGTCTATTTCTTCTATTGAAGCTTCCTCCATTGAGCGGCCTTTCTCTGAGGATGAAGTCAGAAATGCAGTTTGGGATCTTGGTGAAAATAGAGCTCCTGGACCAGATGGCTTCCCAATCACTTTCTTTAAGATTTTCTGGGACATTGTTAAGCATGACCTCATTGCTTTCATAGAGGAATTTCATCATAGAGGTCAGCTTCCTAAGGAGTTAGGAGCCACGTTTCATGTTTTGGTGCCTAAGTAGGACGGTGCTTCCGCTCTCTGACTTCAGGCCTATTAGCCTTCTCGGGAGTCCCTACAAGATTTTGTCCAAGGTTCTTTATTGTAAACAGACTCAAGCACCTCCTCCCCAAGCTTATCTCCCCATTTCAGTTTGCTAACATTGAGGGTCGCCAGATTATAGATGTCGTCATCACTGCACATGAGTGTATTGATTCTCAACATAAGTCTCGTCGAAAAGGCTTAATTTGCAAACTTGACTTGGAAAAAGCTTATGATATGGTGGACTGACACTTCCTTCATTTTGTTCTCTCCAACATGGGTTTTGGCCGAAAATGGTGCTTATGGATCTATGAGTGTGTTTCTTCTACTCACTACTCCATCCTCATTAATGGATCTCCAAAAGGTTTCTTCAGGAGTTTCAGGGGTATTAGGCAGGGGTGAACCACTATCTCCAGCTCTCTTCATCATGGTAGCAGAGTCATTGAACCTTCTCTTGACCAAAGTTGTCAATTTCTCCCTTATTCACGAATTCAGAATTGGTGAATCTTCACGTCAATATCATCACTTACAGTTTGTGGATGACACCATCATTTTTTGCAAAGCTACCGAAGAGTCTACTATGAATTTGAGATCTCTGCTCAGATGGTTCGAGTTGTCTTCCTCTCTCCGTATCAACTATCAAAAGAGTGAAATTTTTGGTATCAATGTGAATGACAATGAACTCGGTTTTTTCTCTGAGATTTTGGGATGTATATCTTCTTCTCTCTCCTCCACTTATTTAGGGCTTCCTCTCTGTATCTGCTCTCCTGGATATTCCCAATGGGAATCCATCATCTAGAAGTTCGCAAGCGCCTTGCTTCTTGGAAAGGAAAGTATTTGTCCTTCGGTGGCAAGATCACTCTGCTTAAGGTTGTCCTCTATGCGTTTTCAATCAGATTACAAGGAGCCAGTCAAGGCGACAAAAAAGGAAAGAAATATAAATTACAAAATATTACAACAGAATAAATATGTCGAAACAGAAGTTGTTGACGTGAAAGGAATCGAACTCTGTTCAAGGTAGGAGTCTCTCAAGAAAGCCCAGTGTTTTGAATCAAAATCTACATGCTAGAAAAGAGTATTGCCTTTTCTACTCTAACAAGGAGATCAACGGATACAGGGAACCCCCAAAATGTTTAATCTCCCTTTTCTTTTTGAGAAATTAGATTCTAATCTCTCATTTACCAAATATCCAAAATAAAATCTACCTACAATAGGAGATTGGAACTTCCAATCCCTTGAGATTGGAGGTTAACAAACAGTGTGTAAGGGCAACACAATTGCGCTTTCCAAGTGCAAAGTAATCTCTTGTGGTGTGGCCTCCAGGAGTTTAGGTACATGCCAAAGTCATTTGCATAGAGATTGGCTGGAGTTTTGTTGGTTGATGTGCTCTCCTCCTTTTGAGTAGGAATTTTTTGTTATGTTTTGACGGAGGCTTAGTGTTTATTTCTTGGTACACATTGCCTTCTGTCTCTTTCCTCTCTAATAAAATTCAGGAAATTTTAAAAGGATGTAGATAGGAAAGAAAGATCTACCTCTTCAACTGTGGTGTGATAACCAGAAAGTGCAGATCTACAAGCATCTCTTACCACATGGCATATGAGCTCCTCATTTGCACGACTCACAGGCAATTCAAGGTGATTCCAAACTGAGTTTCTGAAAATTGATTCCAAGAGAAAAGCATCAGATCCCCCAAGTGCAACCAGGCGCAGAAATGGAAGCATTGCATATGGAAGAGCACGACCCCAAACAATGTCAAAATAAGCAGTTTCTCCAAGACCACTAGACTCGGCAATGTCAAGCTTGTCACCAAAAAAAGGATCTGATTTGGAAATCTCTAGTGTCAAAGTATATGTTTCCCGATCTGAATTTGACTCTATGAATCCATAATCAAGTGCCAATTCCGAATTGCTCTTTTGCAGATCATACTGTATCAAGACCTGTCAGCAAGTTGCAAATTGTCAATAGACTGGAACATTCACATTTATAGCTCAGTTATGTACCCCACACAGAAGGTTTCTCAGAACAAACTTATTCTCTGATCAATGCGGTAGTGTTCCATAATTGGACTTGAATGGATGTTTTGACCCAAATCAAACAGTTGCTCATAATTATAGCACAATGTGATACAACAAGGGTTCATTGGCTTATTTTATCTATTTGTTTACAGCACTGTAAAGGAGATACTATGTAGTTGGGGAAAAAACTGTAGCACAGTTGCTAAGTGCTACTCCCATGGTCAATTTTTGTGGACTTTATATGTAACTGCACGGCTAAAATACATTAGCAATCCAACAGTTTGGCCAACTCATGACACAGGTACTGTCTTGAGAAATACACCTTGAGGCACACCACAAATTGGTACTGGTCCGAATATTACTCCCAACACTGTCCGATATATTGTGCTTTATACATAATTAAACGTGCAAATAATACAACAGTTTGTACCACTGTCAACTCACAGGGAGAGGGTTTTGACATGTATTCTGAAAGTTTTGGAAACTCATATCTGGCACTGAAATTATATAATATGTGAAGAGCTCCACATACCAAAAGCTAGAGATTTACCTGCTCACCAGCCTTGACAGGTGCTGGTGTTCTCAAAGAGAAGACTTCTTCCCTTGAGAAGAGACCTGTTCCTTTTATCTCCCAAGCAGTATCTTCTGAAATTATGCTGGAACCATGATTCATCTGACCATGAGAGAGAAAGGAGAATGGTTTCAAGAAGATATTCAACAAAGTTTGACATCATAAATAACTTGGAATCACACAAACTTCTACAGGGACATTGAAAAGGAAGTTTGATTTCTTCTAATGCTAATTCCATAATCCAAAAATTCAAATTCTTCAAACACAATTCATTTTATATGGATTTCGGGAAAAGTACAGTTACATCATTATATAACACTGCACTTCGCGGTAATTCTGAACCAATAATATGGTCTTTGTGTGATCTTATTCGTCTGGATACATCTCCAAATATTTTAACTCATGTCAATACCACCATCATCACCTTCAAAGTCATTTACCCATCTATCAGGGGTTAGCCTTTTCAGTTCTACTTTCTCCACTCTATCAAAAAGCGTCTCCATTGCTCCACAATTTATCATTTCCTTTCTTGCCACGTAAGTCTATTATCCAAGTACCTTCTACTTGTAATCCTTTGATCTTTGTAATGGGCCAAAAGCATCTTTTCTTTTTCCTTTTAAAGTAGTAACAAAACAATATTATTAAAAACAGAAAGAAAGTACAGAACAAGGTATGAGAAGCTTATACCCACCATCACAAAGAAACCAAAACATGAACCACAACATCAATCCCCAAAAACCCCCATTAGAATCATAAACAAAAAAATACATCTTGCTCCCTATCCACCCCAAGTTTGGCTAGGAAATCCGCCACCCCATTCGTTGAAAGTCAAATATGCTCAAATGAGACTTTCATAGGGCAAACAACTCCCGAATCTTCCCAACTACAGGTGTAAGTTTCTGTTGTAGATATGGTGTATTTTTCAGAATTTATACATGTGTATTATACAGTTGACTTTCAGTTGTTATTGAATGTAAATTATTCTACTTTCCTTTTTCCTTACCTTGATTGGCTCCCTATATATATATACTTATATCCTCTTATGTTGGAAATACAAGGAATAGAAAAAACAAGAGTATTACCTCTCTCAATTCTTCCTTTTCCTTCAGTATTTTCTTTCCTCCTTGTTTTCATTTTAACATGGTATCAGCCAGAAGATACATTTTTTATTATTACTAGGTTATTCGGTTTCAGTGACCATTGCCACCTCTGCTGCTACCTTAAATCTTTTGTTTGGTTGTGTTGTCTCTGGATTTCTCAACAATACCAGGTCAGCCTGTTTTATTTTCCGCAATACCTATTTTTCTCACCCTTAGATCCGTTCCTTCTTTGGTGTTCATTCTCAAATCCCACCACCTCTGTTTCATTTTTTATCAGGTTGACTCTTGGTTTTGGAGTTTGGTAATAGGTTCTGTACCTATTGCAAGAAGAACAACCATTTTGTCGATTCTTGCTTCAAACTGCACCCACACATGATGCAAGGCAGATCCTCTGGGAGAAAGGCCAATCATGCAGAAACCCACCCATCTCTACACCCACAGTAATGAAGTTATTACATTGCCAAGACACGGGTTTGAGTTGCTGCAGCTACAATTGAAACAACTTTAGCCCTCTGACACTTGGGTAGTTGCTGCTCAGACAGGTACTGAACCATCTGCTTTCAATGTCTCTTCTGACAGTTCCATATAGATTTGGGAGCTATAGATCATATGGCAAGTACGTCAAATCTTCTCTTCCCTTTCTCCCATTTCGCATGGTCAAGTCAAGCTAGGTAATATCTCTTTTACTAACATTAGTGGTAAAGGGACCATTCTTTGTCCTCTAATTTTCATTTGCCTTCTGTCTTGCATGTTCCTTCATTATCCTGTAATTTCCTATATTTTAGGGCACTCACCAAATCTTTGAATTATTCTGTGACTTTTTATCCTTCTCATTGTGTTCCAAGATCTGGTTACGAGGAAGACAAGTGGTGGTGGACATGAAGACCAGGACTTGTACTTCTTCAATCCCTAGATTTGTTCGGCTCCTGTGTCTTGCACTTCTTCATCTCAAGATACATGGCTATGGCATTGTTGTTTTTGGGCACCCATCTAAAAGAAGTGTTGAAAACTCTTGTACCGTCTGTCGATGTTAATAATTCCCTATCAGTACACTAAACATCATAAACAATATTTTAACTCTTCTTCTCATAATAATAATTCATTCCTTCTTTCTCTAATAAATTCTAATGTGTGGATGTGACCTACCATTTCTCATAATGGCTTCCGTTATTTTGTTACTTTTATTGAGGGTTACTCTGATATGACTTCGGTATATATGATGCAATGCAAATCAGAAGTTTTTGATCAATTTTGTAGTTTTCATCAATGGAAAAAACTCAATTTGCTTGCAATATCAAAATTTTGTAAAGTGATAATGGTGGTGAATACTTGTCTAGACCTTTTCTACAGTATCTTCAAGATCATGGCATTGAGTCTCAAACGTGCCCTCATACCTCTCAACAAAACAGCGTCGCCGAAAGGAAGAATTGCCATATTCTCGAGGTAGACTGCTCTTTACTGTTTACCATGAATGTACCAAAGTCATTTTTTATCTCATTCTGTATTAACTACTTATTACTTGATCAAACATCCCTCTCATCTGTTGAAAAATAAATCAACAATGGATATCCTTACACAACATAAGCATGTTCTTGTCACCCCTTTATATGTTTTTGGGTACCTATGCTTTATTCATTTGGTTTCAAATAATAAATTGTCTAAGCGATCCCTCAAATGTGTTTCTTTGGGCTATGCCTCTTCCCGAAAATGCTATAAATGAATGGATCCTATCATTGGGAAGTTGTATGTCTCAACGGATGTTGCGTTCATTGAGCATCGACCATATTTTTCTCCACCATCTTCTGCATCTCCCTCCTTACCTCCATTAATTGCACACATACCTGATGCAGGCCTGGGGCGAACTTCATAAGCTTTACCCAAGCGCACCAGGAAAATAGATCCATAGATGTTCCCGTCAACGGAGCCCGCGCAGACAATCACGAAATTTATAATTGGTTTTTGCTTTGCTATGAACTTGACGAACAAAGCCCATAACAGCAAGGTTCCCAAAGATCTTAAAGTGTCCAAGTTCAATTAAGATTAAACATTCTTAGAGACACGAAAATTAAGAAATGATTGAACAGGAACAAGCCCAGTATCGGCCCACGTGAATAATGGAAACTCAACAAGAAACACAAAAAGAATGGTACTTCTTGTTGAATTCCACAATGCAACGGTGGGATCACCCATCCCAAGGGTTTGGCTCAACGCCGTGGGCACAAGGCCCGGTGTGCACTTCACACACCCAAACTCCAATGAGTTTGCTTTTCCAAAAACTATTATTCAATTGAGAAATTCGACCAAGGGGTGGTCTTTAAATAATAACAATGCATTAAAATCCTTCCCAAAATGTTATGGCCGACCCCGTCATTTTGTGGTAATGGATTTAACAAAGTAAATTCAAAAAGGAATTTCTAAGGTCTCTAATTAAGGCATGCTCATTTGGCTGCCACTGGACAATTACATGGACCCATAAAATTATTCTAAACTAACACTAGGCATCCAGTCAGGTAACACATGGACGGACCTTATTAATTTGCTAAATATGTGTAAAAGGACTCCAAAAATAACAATTAACTATCCGAAAATTCCACATGGTTTTTGCTTGCAATTCTTATCCTCCCATTCACGCCAAAAGCAACAAAATGGAGGGATTTTAGGTGTTTCACGTTGGAGAGATTGGGAGAGTGTTGGAGTGTTATCTTGGAAAGAAAACTTAGGGACAAAATGATGGAAAGGAATGGGAAGAATTGGAACACGTTTTGGAGAGAAATTTTTGGGGAGGAATAGTCAAAGTGCATGGACAGTTTAGTTGGGTAATTGGGTAGGATTAGGACTTAATTGGGACATTTATTTAGGTCATTAGAGATGGGTAATCGGGTCATTCAGTGGATGGGGCCCAATATGACTATCCAGATGATCGAAGTCCAATATATGACGAGCTAATTAGACGAGGTCCAATTAGGGGCATCCACTGTCAAACTTGCCCATTAAGTCCACTTCAATCTACTCAATCAAGTTTGGACCATGATTCCTCCTCATTCTCTAGGCCTTGTGAATGTATGGGCTTCCTCCAACCAGGATCCACACGGTCTCAAGTTGGGCCTTGGTGTGATGCCCGCATCAATACATCATGATGAGGATTCACATGTCAGTGTCCCCGCCTTCCAAACCATTGTTGCGTATCAATGACAAAAGGACAAGCATGTTTTCTCATTTTCCTCCATCATCCTTTGATGTTCCAGATCAACCCTCCACCGATCTTGACCTTCCCATTGCCATATGGAAAGGTAAACAAACTTTTATTGAATGTCTTTATTGCTAAATTTGTGTCCTATAACTCTATTTCTCCCTCATATCATAGTTTTCTCATTTCCATTGACAAAGCACATATACCTAAGACTCTAAGAGGATTGATGTTGCTCTTCGGGATCTTTCCTAGAAAGCTGCAATGGACAAAGAATTAGCGGCACTAAAACGCAATCAAACTTGGGAGATAGTTGCTCTACTCCCGATAAGACTAATTGGTTGCAAATGGATCTTCGCTATCAAATATAATCTGATGGCTCGATTGTTCGCCATAAGGCTCAATTGATTGCCAAATGTCACTCACACATATGGCATCCACTATCAAGAAACACTCTCTAGTAGCTAGACTCATATTTTTTATTAACTTGCTACCACACATTGATGGTCTCTTTAGCAACAAGATGTTAAGAATGTCTTTCTTCCAGGATACTTGAAAGACAAAGTTCCTTCACTTGGATTTGCTAACCTAGGGGAGCAAGAGAAAGTCTGTAAACTCAAAAAGGTTATTTATGGCCTTATGCAGTCTCCGCGGGCTTGATTTGATAAATCAACAATGCGTTGTTGGATATGGCTTCAGTCTTTGCCAATCAGAGCATTTTGTTTTTGTATATCGCATTGCAGATATTATCATGTATTTAGTATATACGTCAATGACATTAATTTTAGTAGCACCAACGACCAATCTATGTAGGCTCTGAAGGAATATTTAAGGAAGTTCTTTCATATAAAAGATTTGGGTCCATTCGTTATCTTCTAGGAATTGAAATTGTGCGATCCTCTAAAGGGTGGTTTCTCTCTCAGTGGAAATATGCATTAGACCTTCTATAAGAAACAGGGTATTCAAAACGTAAACCTACATACACCCCTCTTGATATGAATGTGAAGTTGTCTGCCTTCGATAGGAAATCCCTTTCTAATCCTACCTTTTATCAAAAGTTGGTGGGCAAGCTTATTTATCTAACCATCACACAACCTGACTTATCTAATGTTGTTAGAGTTGTAAGCCAGTTTATGCATGTACCACATGATGTACATCTTCAGGCAATCTTCAGGATTTTTTGCTACCTTAAAGCTCACCTGATGCGGAGCACCACAAGAGTTTCCATATTTAGCAAGTTTCTATATTTAGATTTAGGATTTCTAACTTTTCATGATTGCATTTTTTCTTTCATTTATTTGTTAAGTCCAATAGTTGGTTTTGTTTGAGGAAATTTAGTGATTTTATATGTAATTAGGGCTTTCTAATCATATTGGGGGTAGTTTGGTATTTGTTTATTTGATGGTATTTTGGCATTTTTCATGTTTTTAAATCATTAAATATGTGATGTAACCCCTCTATACGGGATTGACACTTAATGATGAATGAAATTGAAGTTTTATTCGGTTGCTTGTGCGACGAAAATAATTTGGGAGTGATTCCTTTGGCTTGAAGCTTAGCATGAGGCTACCATCTTTCCATCTTCAGGTATTCTTCTTCTTCTATCTCTTTATCTCTCTTCCTCTCTCTTTTCCTTTTCTTCTCCTTGAATTGTTGTCCTAGAAATAGCTCCTAATATTTAGGGTTACCCTGTCCTGCATCATCACCTTGGACGTGGCTTATTTTATCCATATCAGTCATATTTCATTATTCGTGGATATTTTGATGCTAACTAGGTAGGGTCCCCTGATGCTCATCAATCTACTTCTGGATTTTGTGTCTTCTTTGGATCTCATCTAGTTTGATGACATAGTAAAAAAGTAAAGTCGTTGCCTGATCTAGTGTGTAGGCTAAGTATAAGGCAATGGCTAACAATGCCTGTGAGTTATTGTGGTTTTAACAATTTCTTGTTGAATTAGGCTACACTTCCTCAACACCACTCGCTATGTTATGTGACAACCAAGCTATAATCTATATGCTATCAACCCAGCTTCCCATGAACAGATGAAGCACATTGAAATTGATTTGTAACTTCTCCGCTCCCATGTCACTGCCGACACATCATTATTCCCTATGTCAAGTCTAAAGATCAACTTGCGGCCACATTGATCAAGTCCATATCTCCATTCACGCCTCGATGACTTATTGGACAAGTTGGGATCGATTGGCATCTACTCTCCAACTTGAGGGAGAGTGTTTTAGGGTACATGTGTAGTATACTAGTATGTAATTGTGCAAAAGTGTGCCATATGAATATTAGGTTGACTTTCCTACTTTGTATATTATTGTGTCTATTTAAAGACACATCTTGTAATCTTGTGAGACACAAAAATTTAATATAAGGAGAATCATTTAGTTCTCAAATCTCCTTTTTATTTACTTCTTTATATTCATTTTACCTTTCTTCAGTGTTGTTTCTTTTATCCATTCCAATCACAAAAAAAAACAGGTACTAGCAGATGTGGTGTCTTGCAGGCCTTTTGTCATCAAAAGACAAGGCATCTAGAATTCACCTTCTTGAGCTAGTGAACCTCATCTATCCACTTGGGTATAGATGAAGGATGGGCTTTGTCTTATCTAATATCCCAGTCCTTCTTGATCATTTTCATCACTTTGTCTAGGGTTAAGGTCTCGTCATCATCATCAGGTTGCACCATCATCCCAACTAACATTTTCTAAGCCATCATTTGCATGCCTCCCACCTCCTACTCTTTCCACACTAGATCAACTATATAAAAGCTCCATCAAGGGAGACACAATTCTTGTCCATCAGCCATTGGGCTTCTTGTTGCTCAAAACCAACATATGCATGCTTTTCACCATTAGAATTTTAGTCACTTGGAATTGCTCCATCTTCTCTTAAACTTGTTAGAGCTTTCATTCAAGTCTTCAGATTGTGGGTGATGGGCTCTCAGACATTGAGGAAGGTATTTGGGCCAACAAATGGAATGTGGATCCCACAGTGCAGTGAGGATGCATGCGTGCCAAGCCTTTTTCTTTTTCTCTGTTTTGATCCACTCCCCAATCAATGGTCCACATGCATCAAAAATCAATTTTTGAGATTACTTTGAAATACCCATGGCCCATTATTGATCAAACCATATAAGGTCGAATTGACATGATTTCACAGATTTCATTTGATCTCACTGGATGTTGATCAACCAGTTGAGGCCCAAATAATGATATTTTGAGGAAGCTTTAATAAAAATTTCTATAGGATCTTGAATGAGGGGTGACAAAAAATTACAATGAAGATTTTGTTTTAGAAAAAGGAACATTATTGTCTCTATACCTTCTTATTGCACAAGTTATTTCGACAAGTTATTTCAATAAATTCATGACATTCCTTTCTGTGTATTGACCTAGCTTAAGCTCTTCTTTTTGTGTTTTGCCCAGTGGTAGTGTTGCTTGTAGATGTATTTAGGTTGCGGGCAGTTTGCTTTTTTGTTTTGCTTTCTTTCCTTCTGTATATGCACCTCTGCTGTCTCTTTTATTTTAATATAGTAACAATTCAAAAAAAATCATGAGATTCCTCTCTCTGTGGATGAGTTTGGTCGATTGGGATTTGATTTGTCAAATCTTGCATCCGACTTCAATAGATTGGGATCTAACTTATCAAACTTATGTATAAGAGCTTTTTATTCTTCAACCCATCTTTGGAAATTTTGATATTTCGACCACCACCATCACAAGGCATACAATTACCTCTTTAAATGTGCATTCTCTACTAGCATAAGTTAGTTGAGTCCTTTATAAAACATTTTTTGAAGAAAAATAGACAAACTCACTAGGTCTGCAAGAGGAACTAGTACAAGACTTTCACCACGAAGCCGTGAAAATGCCCTTGATCTGAGTATGCCAAATGCCCAAACAAAGTCATCTATTGTTATAGGAGATGGGAATAGATGTTTGTTTGGGAGTATGACTTCTTCTTTCACTTTGAGAAATTCACTTTGCACGTAGTCTTTAACACTCAATGTTGTGCTCAACAATTGAGTTCCTGTGAAATCTCAAATCCAATCAATAGCAATTCTTTTCTTAAATGGAAATCCAATCTATAACACAACAGTGCTAAAGGGGGAAAAAAAAGGACAAATCAGTCTTTAAATTGCATTTGAAGGGTTGAAAAAGCATAGTGTGGTAAATAATGCATTGAAGCGATGCACAGACATATTGTTAGGGATTATTGGTCAATGATGTTAAAGACTATTTGTTGAAATATTAAATATTATTAGAAGATTTATTATGAATATGACATAAGTAACTAGAGGACCTATGTTTAGAACTATCCAGACATGGGAACAAAGACAAGACGTGAATGGCATGACACAATGAATTCAAATTCTTCCAATAAGAATTTACAAGTATAGCAAATCAAAGACAATTTGATTAGGTATTCCCAGAATGCTTTAACCAAATTAAAGCAACTAAGTTAAAGAGAAGTGATCAAGTTCAACATTGTGGGCCTCTTTTGGTCAACCTAAAGTTTGTTGAATGGTTGATTAAAAATGGGTTGGCATGAATTTCATAATGGTAAAAAGATCCAATTTTTAACTGACCGGACATGATGGTGCAGTATGTGGGAAATATGCCGGAATGGGGGGTTGGCGACCTGGTAAGAGTATTCAGTGCTCCTGGAGTAGTGTTTGACAATTTTGTGCCTACTGATAGAAGAACATGGAAGCGAAAGAATTTTGCCTTTGTTAGATTCAAAACTGAGAGGGAGATCGTTAATGCCATCAAAATGATGGATGGTCAGGTTATAGAGGGGAAGAAGCTTCAGGTCAACAAGGCTCGTTTTGGCCCTGAGAATAGGAGGTTCTCGTTAGAACTATGCCAGAAAGGGGAGTTCTGGTGCAGAATCATGGTTCTGGCCAGAGTTCAGAACCATAACCGTTTTATCATACGGTTTCTGACCCTGATCATTGTCTCTTGCAAGTTAACGAGGCATTTGTGGAACAAAATAAAGGCATTTTGGATGGTACTTGGATTGGTGTGGCTCGGCGTTCCAATTCATCAACGCAAGAAATCAAGGAGTGGCTCTTGGAGGTGTGGGGCTTTGATCTGAGAGTGATGGTTCGTTGGTTGTCTCCTCTTCTTTTTTTGGATTGTTCTCGAGACTAAGGAAGTTAAACGATGTTTCAGCTATGGTGGTTCTCCTTTTGCAGATGGTCCGTTGAAGAGAATAGACAAATGGACTAAGAGTCTAGGGCCTGGTGTAGTGGTGGATTGGGTTCGGATTTTTGGTATTCCTTTGCAGGTTTGGAGGAAGAAGGTGATGAGTAAATTGGGTGAATTGATTGGGTTAGTGGAAGAGATTGATGATCGGTGTTTGACAATGGAGGTGGTGGAATTTGTGTATGAAAATAGTGCGCCCAATTGATGCTGAGTTCCTTCACAATTGTGGCTGGAAGTGGGGGATGTTCGGTACGGTTTGTGGATGGAGGTGGAACCACGAATGTTGACTTCTATGGAGGATCTTTTTGTTTGTTGTGTTCATGCAGATGTGGTGTGCCCTCTCGTGGTCTCAGAGGAGGAAGAAGTGGTAGAAGATGATCGTGTGGCTGTTGTACATCCTTTGATTCCCTTGAATCAAGGATTGAAGAGGCAGGGTGCTCTTGCTGAAGGTTTCCGGCGATCGGAGGTGGAATCTACGAATCATGTGGTTGTTTCCAGTAGCTCAAAGTTTTCGCTGAAGGTTACGCCTGCGATCATGGCCCATTCCCATCCAGCAGTTTCAAAATCTTCGACGGAGCATATGGCGAAACCTACGGAAGGATCAACGAGTCTTCAGGTGCAAGGAGTGGGAAGGAGAGATGATTTAGGGCATAACAGTCGAGTGGATAAGTACTTTAAAGAAGTTCTGCAAATGAGCTCGGGTAAGGCCCAGTCCGACTCCAAACTTTGGGCCTCTTCTTGGGTCCAAAAATCTGGCCCTGTGGTGCTGGGCTCAGTTGTTCAGAACATGCTTCACTTAGGCCCAGGGACTATTTCTCAGCCCGCCCTTCGGATCGAATACGAAACTCAGCTCAGCCTCATTTTCAGTCGCTCGTTACAGAGGCGACATAGCAGGTGACCAAGAAGACCTTAGAACATATTCGTGACTCAGCACTCCTCGACAGGAGGTTCCATCTATAGGGGTTACAGCAACAGTTACAAAAGATTTCTCTCAGTTGGAGGATATTCATTTGGCGGAAGCTTCTAGGGGTGATGGCACTAGGCTACCTACCCCCGAACCAACAACCTTAGCGCCAAGCAAGATTGCCCTTGTCCCTTTCCTTTCTCCATTCAGCCTCCCTCTTTTCTTTGTTCCAATAAAGTGATAAGCAAAACTAAAGAGGTTCGAATTCCTACCTTACCTACTTGACGAAAGGGAAAGAACTTCATTTCGTTTCCGGGTTGTTGGATTGGATTCAGTCAACGTCACACCTTCCTTTTGATTATGTCGTGACGCTTTGTGTCTGTAGCTTTCGAAGGTTAGGATCAAGGGTTGGTCGAGCGAGCTTTTGCTTCCAAAGCCTCTTGAGTTTTCGGCTCTTTCCGTCATTGCTGCAATCGTAGGAGGCCTCTGGGAATTCCAACATGCCGGTAAGTTGGGCAGATGATGCAGAAGGGGAGGATAGTTTAGCAATGACTGCAAAATCTGAGGAATTTACTTGGGATCTCTTCTCCAAGTCAGACTCTGAAGCTGAAAGAACTCCTAAAAATTTTTTGGGAGGCAGAACGACGGGTTCAGGTGGAGGAGCAAAAGTTGCATAGAACTAGAAAACGAGAGCGAGAACTCAGGAACTTATTATCTTCTGTTAACTATGATTGTATTCTGATGGATGGGACTTTGGGTGGACTGGGAGTTACCTCATGAAAATTATGTCATGGAATGTAAAGGGTTTGGGGATGTGTCAAAGAGGGTTATGGTAAAGAAATTTGTTACCCTTCATAGGTAGGATATTCTTTTTCTTTAAGAAACCAAATGCGATCAGTCTGAGGAAGTTTTTTGTCAGATCTGTCTGGGGAGCTGGTAGTATGGATTGGGTGGGCAAGACAAATGAGGGTGCTTCAGGGGGTCTGTGGACAATATGGAATGCGAATAAGTGGGAGTTGGTGTTAGTTGTTAATTCTTTCTCAATTTCTACCGTGTTGGAGGATATGTCAGGAGGGAGGAATTTTCTGTTTACAAATGTATATGGTCTGAATATTGATTCTAACAGGAGTTTGTTTTGGGAGGAGTTATCATAAGCTAGGGAGCAGTCTATTTTACCTTGGTTTGTGGATGGGGACTTTAATGTTGTTAGGAGAATGTCGAAGAGGAAAGGGTGCAATACAATATCGGTGACTATGCAACAGTTTAGTAATTGGATTGGTGAGCTGGGTGGGTGGGTGGGTTGGGGGGTGGAGGGCTTCTTTTACTTGGTCTAGCACAAGACTTGCTCATTGGGATCGTTTCTTGGTGGATTCTACTTGGTTGGAGTGCTTTTATCAAACATTGCAGCGTGCAGCTCCGAACCCTGTGTCAAATCATACTCCTATTTGTATTGCACCCCTGGTGCCTTTTCTTATTAATATATTAACCATTCAAAAAAAAAAAAAAAATCATACTCCTATTCTTTTAGATTCTTGGGGTCCAATCCCATTCTGTTTTGAGATTGCCTGGCTCAAGGTGGATGGGTTTACGGAGTTAGGGGAAAACTGGTGGAGGGAAATTAATCCTATGGCTGGAAGGGGTGTCTGTTGCAAAAACTTAAATGTTTAAAGGGGAAGTTGAGAACTTCAGAGAAATTTCAAGGGGGGCTTCTTTTACTAGGTCTAGCATGCAAGAAAACCCGAGACTTGCTTGTTTGGATCGTTTCTTGTGGATTCTACTTGGTTGGAGTGCTTTCATCAAACATTGCAACGTGCAGCTCCAAACCCTGTGTCAAATCATACTCCTATTCTTTTGGATTCTTTGGGTCCAATCCCATTCCGTTTTGAGATTGCTTGGCTCAAGGTGGATGGGTTTACGGAGTCAATGGAAAACTGGTGGAGGGAAATTAATCC
Organism: Chimonanthus praecox; assembly: GCA_022113865.1. NCBI lineage: Eukaryota > Viridiplantae > Streptophyta > Magnoliopsida > Laurales > Calycanthaceae > Chimonanthus > Chimonanthus praecox. The sequence goes on from CM039093.1 coordinate 58,552,064, forward strand.
TATTGGCTGGAAGGGGTATTGTATGTTGCAAAAACTTAAATATTTAAAGGGGAAGTTGAGAACTTCTGAGAAATCTCAAAGGGAGGAGGCTAATCAGGAGGAAAACCTTTGGTTGGAAGAATTGCAATGCCTTCATTGCTTAGACGAGGAGGGCCCTTATCCCAGGAACAAGTTCTTTGAAGAAAGGAGATTAAGTTTGCCTTAAAGAGAAGACTTTACAGGAGGAAATAAAATGGAAACAACGTTCTAGAATTCGTTGGCTGAAAGAGGGGGGATAAGAATACAGTTTTTTCATCAAATGGCCAATGTGAGAAGGTGGAAGCATTATATCCATTCTCTTGATAATAGGGGGGAAATTTGTGATGAAGTTCATTATTTCAGACATCTATTTGCAGCTTCAAGGAATGAGTCTCCAATTCCTACCTTGTTTCCGTTCAAAGTGTTGAGCGAGGAGCAAATACTGTTATTGGAAAGTCCCTTTGAGGAGTCGGAGGTGAAAAATGCCATTTGGCAATTGGGTGAAAATAGAGCTCCTGGGCCAAATCGGTATCCAATTCTATTTTTCAAATATTTTTGCGAGTTGGTGAAGCCAGAGATTTTAGCCTTTGTTGATGAGTTCTTTGACCGTGGAATCATTTCTAGATATTTGGGGGCTTCTTTTTTCACATTGATCCCGAAAAAGCCAGGTGCATCTCAGTTGATTGATTTTCGCTCAATTTCTCTCCTTGGTAGCCCCTATAAGATTCTAGCAAAAGTTTTGGCGAATCGACTGAAGGTAGTGCTTCCTCATGTTAATTCGCCGTCTCAAAGTGCTTTCTTTGCAGGGAGACTGATTATGGACTCGTTTGTGATGGCTCATGAATGTTTGGATTCCAGGTTCGCATTAGGTGAGGCAGGGGTAGTTTCCAAGTTAGACTTTCAAAAAGTGTATGACAGGGTGGATTGTCCCTTTTAGAATATGTGATGCAAAGAATGGGGTTTGGCAGTCTATGGAAAAGTTGGATCCGTTCGTGTCTGGCATCAGCACATTTATCTGTCTTGGTAAATGGCAGTCCAAAAGGGTTCTTCATAATGGAGAAAGGGGTCCGGCAAGGGGAATTATCTACTTATTTATATGTGATTGTGGCGGAGGCTCCCCATCTCATGCTTCATGTTGTATCTACTCAAGGGTGGATTCATGGGTTTCGCATTGATAACACAAACCTCGATATTTCCCATCTGCAATATGCTGATGATATAGTTTTATTCCTTAAGGCTGATGTGGAGGATGTCAAAACGGTTAGGGCGATTCTCCTTTGGTTTCAGATTTGTTTGGGGTTGAAAATAAATTTTGAGAAGAGTGAATTGATGGGGGTGAATGTCGATTATAGTCAATGTGTGGAGTTGGCTTCAGTGTTGGGCTGCAGAGTTGCTTCTTTTCCTTGTACTTACCTAGTTCTTCCTCTATGTAAGGATAAACCTCGTAAATCTTGTTGGGATAAGATTATTGACAAGATGGAGAGGAGGCTCTCACTGTGGAAGGGTAAGCATTTGTCGATTGGAGGTAGGATTATTTTGATTAAAGTCGTTCTTTCTAGTCTTCCAGTTTATTTCCTTAGTGTTTTCAAATGTCTAGTGGATGTAATTAATAAGCTGGAACATATTCAAAAGCATTTTTTATGGAATGATGATAGGGACAAACATAAATTCCATCTCATAAGTTGGACATAGGTTTGTAAACCATTGGCCGAAGGGGAAGTTGGTATTCAGCCAATCCGTCAGTATTGAGGTTGGGTTTATGGAAGGTGATTCTCCGTAGGAAATATAAATTGCATGCATCTGGGTGGAGGATTATTCAGCCTCCAAGGCGGACATCTGCTTTTTGGAAGGGTGTTTGCTCAATTTTATTGAAATTTGACAGCCATATTCGGTTCCGAGCATATACAGGGGATGATATTTTCTTTTGGACGAACAGGTGGTTGTGTGATATTACTTTGGCTTAGAAGTTCCCTGTGCTTTTCTCTTTAGCTGCTAATAAAGATGTTAAGATAAGGGACTGTTATGATATCATTCAGAATAAGGTGGTTTGGGGCCCTAAGTTTTGTAGAGATTTGGAGGATTGGTGGTGGAAGGGTGGTTGGCTTTGATGGATCTATTGAGTAAAGTTTTTGTTGCGGGTAATGGTTCGGATAGACGTCTCTAGGAAATTGATCCTCATGTGGGTTTTTCAGTGAAATCCTTTTGTAAAATGTTGCTGAGAGTTGGTGAATCTCCTTGTGTTCATCCTAAAATTTGGAAGGGTGTGTCTCCGTATCAGGTGAAGGTTTTCAGATGGTTTGCTGGTAAGGTGAAGGTTTTCAGATGGCTTGCTGGTTTACAAAGGATTCTGACAATTGATAATTTGAAATTGAGGAGAATGCTCATTGTGAATGCTTGTCCTCTTTGCTTGTCTTATGCGGAGTCTGTGAACCATATTTTAATTCATTGTAGATTTTCATATCAGATTTGGTTGCATTTTTACCAATTGCTTGGTATTGCTTATTGTGTCCCAAAAGATTGGTGCGATTTATTTAATGAAGAGGTGCTTATGGGGGGAAGTTTTTTTCCGAAGAACTTTTTGGAATGCGACTGTCTTGAATATTGTATGGTCTATTTGGTTGGAAAGGAACAGAAGGATCTTTCAAGAAAAGGAATCTTCGATTCTTAGTTTGCTTGATGTTATTAAGGTTCGGACAGCTTGGTGGTTGACGGGGTCAGAGAAGTTTCGGGGTACTTGCATCTCAGACATTTGTATGAATTGGGTTTTGGTAGATTCAGTTGTGCCTCATGTGGCCTCCAGGACAACCGCTACTTAGTCGCCTCCATACTCTGTTCTTCTTAAACTTAATTTCGACGGAAATTGTATATGTGAGATAGGGCTAGCAGGATATGGGAGAGTCATTTGCAAGGATATTGGATCTACTTTGATTTCTTTTGTTGGTCCGCTTCCTATCGGATCAATCATAGAGGTGGAGTTGTTTGCTCTTTGGAGAGGTATTTTGGAGTTAGAAGATTTAGGGATGGAAGGGAGTTTGATTAAAGGCGATTCAAAGGTTACTGTAAGTTGGGCGTTGGGTTTTTATGTCCTTGGATTTATTTAAATAAAATTGAGAAGATTCGTCATTCTATTGCTTCATTTGACTTTAAGGTATCATGGATACGCCGTTCTGCTAATTCAGTTACAGATGAAATGGCTCACCAAGGGTTGATCTCGTTGACGAAAATTGTAAAATTATAATGTTATGGGGGGGTTTCTTTTTGTAAGGGTGTTTCTCCAGGGTGTGGGTTTTTGTTGCCCGCTTTCTTTTCTTCTTATCTGTCTGTAGTTCTTCTCTGAAATTAATGAAGTAACCTTTAAAAAAAAAATCAATTTGGTTTGATGATTATAATCATTTTGTAACTGTTGCAAAAAAAAAAGATTATAATCATTTCGTAAGAGGCTTCCAAATAAATGGCCACTTTATCCCAACTATTGAGTAATTATTGTGGTTGATCCAATGTTATGACCATCAAATCAAATTGAATTTCTTGTTATATGTGAATCAACAATAAGTATTTCTTATCGAACATCCACCATACATGCTAGCAGCTAAATGGACTCCATAAAAATAGTTGGGCTACAACCATAGTTTTAAAATTCATTTTTGACTTGGCCAACTGGGAGAAGTTTAAAAAAAAAAACAAGTAACTCATTTAAAACTCAGCCAGCCATTGAGTTTTTGTGTGACTCGAAGACTCTCCGAGTTACTCAAGAAAGTTGAGTCGCCAAACTCATTTATGAGTGTCGTGGGACACGGAAGTAATTTTTAGCTTATAAAGGTACAAATGGAAAACTCACAACACTTAAAAGAAGGTGGGATAAAACCCTAACTTGGCTCAGCTCCAAAGAGAAAGGGACGAGAGAGGGATGAGAGACGCGAAGGATAGAGAAAGAAGAGAATGGAAATGATGTGCAGCCGCTTTGAGGTTAATGAATTTTGGTCAAGGTTGTCAAAATCGAATCGTATCGTGAATCGGTCAAAGGGGGTGAACCGTGAATCATGAATCGTAAATCGTAGAATTGTAAGATTCATAAAGTTTTGTTCAATTCTTCATAATATATAAGTATATATGCAAACACATAAATATATGACAAAATATACACATGTAAAATTAAATCAGAATGCATTAGAACTCAAGTTTTTACATTCCAAAATCTAGATCATCATCATAATTCATAAAATTCTATTATCCAAAATTACAAAATATCTAAGATTCAAAAGCATGTCATTCTCATCATTAACCTCCGACCATTTTCACAATCTTTAGAAATTTCTAAACCCATATCCATAAATTTGACATTTATAATCTATCAGAAATAATCATTCAAAGAAAGAAATAAAAATATATTAATATGAGATTTAAACATAAATATTAAGTAATAATAATTTCAAGACATCAATAATTAAATTAATGTCATTTAAATAAACTTCAAACATAAGTATACTATGACTGAAACTGTATCTGTATACATAGTACAGTTAGAATATTGTTTAGTTAATAAAATAGTAACTGTGAAGTCATTATGATAAAAAAAGTACCAATTAATAAAATAGTATTTGTGAAATTATGGTAAAAAAAAATACCAACAAAAATAATAAGTTAGAAACAGATCACTAAAAACGAAAACAGTAAAAAAATTGCAAAGAAAATAATTAATTTATTAGTTATTTCATGACTTATTTTATTAGAATATGGTTGTGAATGAAAAAGGGGCGAATGAAATAAACGTAAGTTACGAATGAAATAAATGGAAAAAAGGGCAAGTTGCGAATGAAATTGACGGACAAAGGGGGTGGAAACGAAGGAGCAGAAAAAGAAGAAGAAAAAAAAGAAGAGAAAAAAGGGGCGGAAACGAAGGAGCAGAAAAACGCAGAAGAAGAAAAGAAGGAAATGAAGAAGAAGAAAAAGAAGAGGAGATGGAAGCAAAGAAGACGAAGAGGAGACGGAAGCAAAGAAGAAGAAGAAGAGATGGAAATGAAGAAGAAGAAAAAGAAGAGGAGACGGAAGCGAAGAAGAAGAAGAAGAGATGGAAAGGAAGAATGGAAAAAAATATACCTGAGTTCGAATGAAGAGGACTGAAGGCTCGAATGAAGACTTGTAGAAGCAGAAGGCTCGAAGGAAGGCCAAGAGAAATTTAACAGGTTTTTTCGATTTTTTTTTTAAAAAAAAGTTAACTCTTTTCCTCTTCTTCTCCTTCGCTGTGTCGCACGATTCACACGATTCGAATCGTGCGATTTGCGAGTTAAGCAAAAAACGCACGTTTTTAACCCTTTTCGAAAATTTCGTGTCGCATGACCGTGCGATTCGTATCGTGAATCGCACGATTTCGACAACCTTGATTTTCGTATCATTTTTCTATTTTTCTTCTTTCATTCTTTGGGTTTTTTCCATTTTTAAGAGATTAAAATTTTGGTTAGAGTATATGTTATAACCATTTTTCATTATTTCTTCTCTTTGTTTATTTATCATTCACTTTAGTTTATTTTATTCTCTCGCTCTTATTTTTCTAATCTTTTTCCTTCTTTATTTTTCTCTGTATTTTGAGTTTTTTTTCTTTCATTTCCTTTCTTTTCAGTTTTTTTCTATGTTTCTGTTTCTTCTACTGGTTTCATGCTTTTTAATAATTTTTAATATATAAAAATGTATTCAAATAATATTATTTTATTGGTTTTGATCGAGTCTTGACTCTTTTGACTCGGTCAAAACTCGTCCAAATCTTCAAGTTGATTCAATCCAATGAAAGATCGAGTCAAGTCAAGTTATCGAGTTTTTTAACTATAGCTACAACTGCAGCCCAGCCAGCTATACTTGATCATTTCTACCAGTACATTGCTGAATCTTACAAATGATGCTACATATCTTTAGACATCACATGGCTACAGTTACTTAATCATGAGGTTGCTTTTGGAGACACATAAACAACTGCACTTTTTGAAATAAACTAAAGAGTTCTACGAACCTTGAATCTCTAAAAGCTCCTCTTCTGACCTACACTGGAAAAGAATTGTCAACTGGCATTTAATAACAATAGAAAATGGAACTTCTAACCAATATATTGGTAAGTGGATTTAAACCATAAGTTAAAAAGCTATGATTCCAATGAGAATGCCAAAAGATGTATGACAAATAAACTCAACAAAAGAATGAGATAGAAAGCACAAGCAGGAATTTTGAGGCTTTATATATACCAGTGGGATAATCATGCTTTCAAAGTGTAAAAAGAAAATTTGTTGTCCTGCTCATTCATAATATAGTTTATATATTCTTAGCATCCATTACATGCCATCTATAAGCTTGCTAAGATGAGGAAAGAAAATAAAAGACCTTGACCACGTAAAGTGTACTCAATATGAAAATCGAAGTGTCTAAGTGAAAGAGAGAAATAAAAAGGATATCTAGGAATGTATGTTAAACACTTGTTAAATACAAAACAGGCAATAAATTGATCACGAAATAGAAGGAAATGAAGGGATGATTAACAAAAAAATCAGCAAAGGAATTAAAGATAGTTCCTTAGTTAAGATGAAACAAGCAAGAGAGTTTGAGAACTAAATGGTATTCCAACAAAACTGTAGGTTTTGTTGGGTGAAATTGGGGTTAGTTGACTAGGTAGACCATTTAATAAAATCTTGATCATAAAAAGCATAGTTGAAGAATATGGTGAAAGAGCACTATGGACCCATTTTATAAGACCAATGGAGATATTCAAATAGTCTTACCTATAAAGCTATTAAACTTAGCATTGGTAATAAAGCAATGCCAGACAGGGGTGCAAGTCGAGTTGGGTTTTTCCAAGACCCACATGGATCCGACCCAAAAATAGTTTGGTTAGGGTTTAAAAACCTTGGGTCTAGACATGGATTGCTTCTAAATTTTAAAGACCCATGAAAATTTTGGGTTGGTTCGGGCCAATGTAGCCAAAACCCGAGACACAACCCAACATTTCTTACACATACGACATGTATATATATAACCTACAATAAAGTTACCTTTCAAAAAAAATAGTATAACCCTACAATAGTCTCTCACTCTCTCCATTCCCTCTCACTCGTTATGCTGCTCTCGCCCCCTTGTCTTCACAAAACAGAGATTTGGGTTTTAGGGTCTTCTCATTTTCTCTCTCATCTTGGCGACAATCATCTCTCACTCCCTTCGTTCCCTCTGTCTTTCCTCCACCCCCTTGTCTGGTCCTAAGCTCTAGCGTTCTTCATTTTTTAAGGATAAATCTACTTCTGCTTTCAAGTACTTTCATTAACAAACCTCCATTTGCTTCTACTTCCATAATAATTCACACCCATGTTTCATATCTAATAAGTCTCTAAAATACCTTTCCCACCTACCTCTTATTTCTTCACTTTTTACCAAAACCCTTAGATTTTCATCCTTGATACATCTTACACTGATCTAGGTCTCTAATTTTCCTCTCCCTCACCTTGGCAAGTTTATATATTCCCTTTTCTCCTTCTTTCATTTCTAGCTTCACATATCGATCATCATACGCTTCATATTTGATTTTGGTTATGACTTTATTTGCAACTCGTTTTGCTATCTTATAACGTCGAAGTCTCTCATTGTTCTTTGCCATTCTTAAACTGTAGTCTCTTTTCATCTATAGCCTTTTGGACTTCTATACTCCACCACCATATTCTATTATATGCATGTCTTTTATTCCCTTTCAATTCACCAAATATATCCTCTACTATTTTTCTTACCCCTCTAGCCATATTACTCCACATCTTAATTGGACTCGGGACCTCATTCCAAACATCTAAAGTTAGAAAAAATTGAAAATGACTTAGCATTGCATGTTGTGGGATCAAATACAGGATAATTAACCCGACTAATCCTATTTTGGAAAGTCAACGATGTCGTTCTATGATTTAATATAGATAAGTATTCTTTTATTGTATTTCCTTTTTCCACCTTAATTGGCTCTTGTTTTCCTATTTATGCATGTATCCAATGAGTGGAAAAACACACAATACAATACAGAGAAGAATTCTTCTCCACATCTTCTCCTTTTTTCTCTTTTTTTTTCCCTTTTCTTATTATTAAGTTCTACATGGTATCAGCCAGAACGATTTTTTGGACACTTTAAAGAAAAAATTTGTTCTGTTTTACTATTCCTCGTCGAATTCCAAGATTCTCTTCGACTCCGATCTCTGAGGGCAGATGTAGTGGACCTCACTTTCCTTCTCCCTCCTTCTTTTGGAGGCTTATCCAAGTTTTTTTTTCCCGCCAGTTGAAGGTTCTGAAAGAAGTTACACGAGCCGTTGTTTCCTTCTGCAACGACACCTTCTTGGCCGTACATTTTTTTTCCGACAAGGTATTTGCCAGCAAATCCCCACTATACCCTTGTCGTTTTTCAAGGGTCTTTCCAACTGTGTTGCTGGATCTGGATTTTGGACATCATGGGACCACCTTTTGATGCACCTTCTCCTCCTCTGCCTGCAGCGATAGAAACCCAATTTTGTGGGTTTTTTGCTTCGATCCACTTGGATCTTGCATTGTTGCAACTGGGATCGACACCACTAGTGTCGCCCCTAGCCCACCTTCCTACGCCTGAGGTTGACCTTGGTCTTCTGTCAATGGTGGGACCCACTTTTGGATTGTTCTTTCTGCTGCTGTCTAGGACGACAATGACCCATTTTTTGGGTTTTTTTGTTAGATCTTCGTGTTCTTGCACCTGTTAGGCTTTGAATCAAGCCTACTAGCATCGCCCCTGGCTTGTGCTTCCATTGGCCTTCGTCTATCCTTCATACCTCACCGGTGGGACCCATTTTTTCTACAGTTTCCCGTTGTTGTCTGGGTTGTTTGCAACCCCAGATTTTTGGCATTTTTCTTCAGATCTGCGAGGAACCAGCATTTCCGCCACTAGATTTTGGACCACCACACTCACCCTTTCCTCCATATTGCATCTGTGAGGATTTCGATTCCGTTTATGTTGTGTGGGGTCCACATCTGCCTCTTCTTCTTAGATCTGGCCTATATCTGGATATTGGTCCAGTATCATGGCATCTTCTCTTGCCTCTTCTATTCCAAATGTGGCTTCTAGCTCTCCTCAAATCGGCAAGATCACGACTGTTTTATTGAATGAGACGAATTATTTCCAATGGTCTCACTTTGTTTCTTGATGCCAAGTAGTTATCCAACTATATTGATGGTACTGCCAAAGAACCAGCCAAGACTGATCCCTCATATCGAACTTGGAAAGCTAATAATTCCTTAGTCCAGTCATGGCTTCTTCACTCCATGGAAGATCATGTATGTGGCACTATTTATACTCTTCTGACTACCAAAGATGTTTGGGACACCATTCAAACCTAGTATTCTGATGGTGATAATTCAGCCCACTTATATGAGTCATATCAGACTGTATCTCATCTCCGACAGGGAGAGCTCTCATTGATTTAGTATGATTCCAAAATGCGAACCTGTTAGTTGGAGTTGGATCAACTTGAGTCTGTTAAATTTAAGGATCATGAAGATACTATTACCTATAAGCATCTGCTTGATCGACGATGAACATTTGAGTTCTTGGCATACGAACTCAACTGCTTGGGCAACACCCTCTTCACTCTCTGGCTGAGGTCTACTCTACTTTACATAGGGATGACAGACGTCGACTTGTTATGACTCCCTCAATGCTGGCTGAACGCTCCGCCTTGGTCACTGTTCACTCTTTCGTACCTTCTCCACCTCCTAGGGCTCCTTCCCATGGAAAAGATCTATCCTCTGACACTCATCAGGACACCAAAGGCCCACGGCAGAAAGGAACCCATTTTTGCACCTATTGCAAAATGACCAATTATTATGTTGATTCATGCTACCAGCTTCATGGCAGACCGAAGCAACCTCATCTCACTGATGCCCCTCCTACTACTCCTTCTGATGCGGCTAGTGACAGTGCACCCATGACTCGCACGAATTTGCTTTATTACACTAATAGTTGCAGCGTCTACAATCCTCTGAGGCTTCTAATGTTGTCTCCTCCCCCATCAGGTACTGAGCACTCTGCACACCATGTCTTCCACCATTCCTAGATTGTTGACTCTGGTGTTGTAACGACCAATCCCGCTACCACAATATTATCCGCTTTGAGCCTACACACGAACCCACACGGCTTTGCTTTGGCGAGCCAACCTGCTGTTGCTCCCAAAAGGCCTTATGCTAGAAGGAGGAAGGTTACTACTTATATACCAGGGAATTTCCAATGCCACTAGCAATATGGGACTTTTTGGGACAGGGTATTACAATCTACCCCCCTTAAAGTCAGAGCCGTCCCCGGCTTTGCATATACAACAACCAAGCCCACACCCTCAGGCAGAGAGTTGAACCATGCTCTGATACCATTTGTAACGACCCGTCCCGTTAGCACAATATTGTCCGCTTTGGGCCTACACATAAACCCGCACGGCTTTGCTTTAGCGAGCCAACCCATTGTTGCTCCCAAAAGGCCTTGTGCTAGAAGGAGGAAGGCTACTACTTATATACCAGGGAATTTCTAATGCCAGTAGCAATGTGGGACTTTTTGGGACAGGGTATTATAGGTGTTACTAACCATATGGTTGATATGTCCACCATCTTCTCCCATCTTTCACATGTCTCATGTGATAAGGTATATTTAGCTAATGGATCATCTACTGATATTGTTGGGAAAGGGACGGTTCCAGTTACTCCTAACTTGGACCTTTCCAGTTTTGCATATTCTCAAGTTGTCCCGCAATTTATTATCTGTTATTGCCTTGACTCGAAATCTGAATTGCTTAGTCACCTTCTTTCCTTCTCACTGTGTCCTACAGGATCTGACCACGAGCTAGGTGATTGGTGATGGTCGTAAAGTTGGAGGCTCATATCTCCTTGATCAATGATCCAGTGCTTCTAAAGCTTGCTTGATCACCTCTTCGCCCGATGTGTGGCTTTGGCATTGCTGACTAGGACATCCCTCTAACTCCGTGTTGAAAAAGTTTGTCCCTTCTTCATTTTTTTCATCTTTTTGAGTGTGAACATTGCCAGTATGCCAAACATAGTAGAACTTGTTTTCCTCCTTCAATAAATAATTGTGCATCTACATTAATTTTTATTATACACTCTGATGATTGGCAATCTCCCTCTGTTTCTCGCACAGGTTTCCATTATTTTGTTTCATTTAGATGATTATTCACGCATAACATGGATATATATGATAAAAAATAAGTCTGAAGTGTTTGACCATTTTCGCACGTTTTTCAAATGGGTTGAAACTCAATTTGTTTGTAAAATTCAAATATTGCATAGTGATAATTGGCCGGGGGGGGGAGGAATGCGAATATTTGTCACATGCCTTTGTTCAATTCTTGCAAGACTATGGTGTCGAATCCCAACTCTCCTGCCCATCTACACCTCAACAAAATAGTGTAGTTGAACGAAAAAACCAACACTTGAGGTCGCCCACTCCCTTCTCTTTACCATACATGTCCCTAGTCATATTGGCCTGAAGCAATCTTAACCTCATGTTATCTTATCAACCGCATGCCATCATCTCGAGTGTTGCTCGAGAAGTCTCCCCATTGATCTTATTTCCCTACATAAAACCATTCTCAGTCTTCCCTTACATGGTTTTGGGTGTGTCTGGTCTTGTTCACCAATTCTCAGTTGATAAACTCTCTCTTAGAGCTATGCGATGTGTTTTTTTGGGCTATTCTCCTTTCCATAAAGGGTACAAGTGTCTTGATCCCCTCATGGGAAAATCATGTGTCCATGGATGTCACATTTTTTGAGATGGTCCCCTATTTTTCTGCACCGTCTGTTTCTTCCTCCTCTCCTATTCTACCTCCCCTCCCTGCAGATACGAGTTTGTCTAGCACTGCCAAGCCAACTATGGTGTATCGACGCAGGCAGCCCAGGCCTCCACTTACAGCAGACGGCCACGAACTCATCTCCGTCTGGTCCAGATCCATCCACCACTGGTGAGTCTGAACTTTCCATTGCTATTTGGAAAGGTAAGCGTGCTTGTATAAATCATCCCCTTGATCGTTTTGTGTCCTATCACGCCATTTCTCCTTCATATCACAGCTTTCTTACAGCTCTGGACAGCATTAAAATTCCCAAGAGGATTGACACCTTCGACATCCCTCCAAGAAAGCAACCATGGATGAGGAATTAGTTGCACTCGAAAAATTCACACTTGGGATATGGTTCCTCTCCCTCCAAGAAAAACTCCAGTTGGTTGCAAATGGGTATTCTCGTTGAAGCATAATCCAGATGGATCCATTGCCAAATATAAGACTCGTCTGGTTGCCAAAGGTTTCACGCAAACTTATGGGGTGGACTATCATGAAACCTTCTCCCCTATGGCCAAGGTTACCTCTGATTGTATCTTGATTTCCATTGCCATCACTCATGACTGGCCACTTCATCAGTTAGATGTGAAGAATGCCTTCCTTCATGGTGATCTCCAAAATTAAATATATATGCTCCAACCACTGGGTTTTGTCAATCACAGAGAGCCACACTCTATCTGCAGACTAAGAAAAACTCTGGAGGACTCTCTTTATCCCAGCGCAAGTATGCCCTTGAGTTCCTACAAGATGTCGGATACTCTGGATGTGAACATGTTGACACTCCACTAGATGTCAACATGAAGTTATTGCATCTTCTTGGGCTCTCATTTAGTCTGCTGGCGTAGCAAGAAGCAGTCTATTGTTGCTCGTTCTGGTGCTGACATAGAGTATCGTGCAATGTCTAATACTACGGCTGAGTTACTTTGGATCCTTTAGTTTTTTACAAAGTTGGATTTTGCTCCCGTTGATTCACTTGTTATGTTCTGTGACAATCAGTCGGTCATCAACATCAGCTCCAATCCGGTCTTTCATGAGAGGACCAAGCACATTGAGGTTGATCATCACTTCCTTCAACAATATGTTTTAAAGGTTGACTTGTCACTCCTCATCTGCAATCTAAATATCAACTTGCAGATATATTGAAAAAGTCTATTCCTCGACATCAACTCTCTATGGTTATTAGCAAGTTGGCTTTGTTAAACATCTTCGAGCCAGCTTGAGGGGGGGTGTTGTGAGACTCAATATAGGATAGTTGACCTGACTAATCCTATTTTGGAAAGTCAACTGTGTGGTTGTATGAATTATTGTAGATAAGTATTCTTTTATTGTATTTCCTTTTTGCCACCTTAATTGGCTCTCTTTTTCCTATTTATTCATGTATCCTCTGAGAGGAAAAACATACAATAAATACAAAGAAGAATTCTTCTCCACACCTTCTCATTTTCTTTTTTCTTTTTTCCTTTTTTCTTATTATTAAATTCTACACTGCATAGTGAGAAATTTCAATAATCAAATTGCAACTATGAACAAAATGGAGTGTCTGATTTGGATATAGACAATAATTTGGTTACAAGGGGAGCTAAGGAAGACAGACTAATGGAGTGCTATTTAAAAGAAGAGTTGTAAATCGATTAAAGGGGTGTTTCTATAAGACATCAATTAGATGTTTGTAGCTAAATTTTAGACGATGTTTGAGGACAAGTACATATAGCAACGGTGATGGAGATGCATATGTTAAGACAAAGATGCATACGTATCAAAAAAAATTGGTCCATGGATATTTCTTTTTATTTGATCTAATGAGATTATGATTTTCGACTCCAAATAGATGTGGCTTGCAAAAAAAACCTCAGATATTCATGTAATGAGATTACTTTGGGACATTAGCATAAGAACATCAATGGGCCACAATTATCATTTTGACAACTAATATTGGTTTAGAACTAATTTTTGAAACATTGAAAAGAAGTCAACAGTAGTCTTGTAAGATGACTTTAGAGGGCGGAACAAATCATGAACCTGCTTTATTGACAACCAACCACAATTTCGTGTGGCTCAAGCATCCTCTTTATCACTCTTTGCAATCTTAATTAAATAACAAAAAATTGTGGATTTTATTGAAGGATTTCTCTTTGAATTTTTGGAGGCCCTTTCTCTCTATAAATATGAAATATGGTAAAACAAAATTTGTGTTAAAGGAGAAGGCTATAATTGACACACAAGAATTCTTCCTTTGGGTCTCCTTTGAGAGTATTTGAAAGAGATTCTGTGAGAGTTCTCTTTTGTGCAATTTGATAGATCTTTATGTGAGGTTGAGCCTTTTGGTGTGCGCTTGGCACTTAGTAGTTATCTCATTCTTCCCCCCTCTTTTGATCTCTCATTCTTCCCCCCTCTTTTGATTAGTGTTCTTTCATTGATGATGGATGAAGGTCATAATTGCAAAAGATCTAACAATCCAAATGATGGAGGTGTTGAATTCTCGCACACTTCCTTAAAACATCAACTTAACATAGATTTTAGATTCGAATCTCGGGTCCAAATCAAAGACTTCAACAATAAAAAGCCTAATACAACTCTCAATTTCTCCCAATTACTCTCAAGAAAAAAGAAAGGTGACACTAATTTCAGTAGGATAATTTTGATTGAACAAAATTCACCAATGAAATTAAGTGTTCAAAGAATTCAAGATGAACGTGGAATTGTGAATTAGAATACAATGATTTATGCACTAATTGAGATCCACAATTAAAATGCAATTAAACAAACCATATGCATGTATGAATTTGAATCTAGCACTAATTCAAATTGAAAATCTAAGAACCTTCTTTAGAACCAATTTGGCTGTAGAATTAAATTTCAATCAAGAAATTCAAAAACATTCAAATTTAAAATGCAAAAAAAAAACCAGCATTTGAATTAAAATTAATTCAAACACAAACACAAATTAAAACTCTAAAGAACCAAACTAGAACTCACCTCAAAGGAGAGACTCTAACCAGAGCTTTCTTGAAAAGACTTAAATTCAATTCTTGTGTGTACATTGGACACCCAATGATGCAGGATCGATGCTATCGGCAGAGCGACCCAGCAAAATCGGGGATCTCGAGTCTTCATCGAGACTGGGAGAAGGAAGAAACGCCTGCAGCAAAGGCAGGAAGAAGAAAGAGAGGAAAAGAGATAAAAAAAAAAAAAATTCTGAATTCTTATTCCATATTCGTGAGATGTGTTTCTCCCGTTTCCCATACATGGCTTTATATTTAAAAAAAAAAAAACAACAACGAAAGAAGGAAACCTAAACTAGACTTAATCTTGGATGGGATTAGAATCCCACACAAACTAGGAAACTTATTGACTATTCCAAAACGAAACCAACAACTTGATAATTAAAAATACATAAATAAGCAAATAACAATTAAATAGAAGTGGGTCCACACGTTAATAATGCTTCCGTCTCCTACATCAGTCTCTCGGTCTTGAAAAGAACTTGACGCGAGTTCAAATTGGCAAAACAACAAGGTACCAAACAAAGGTGGAGACCAATTCCGAAGATGCGAATGACAAAGCTTGTAACGGCACAACTTGCAACGCACAGACAAGGAGAGCTCTCTGCCTTTGGGACAAAGATAGCAGTAAATGCACACAGGAGCAATCGAAGCCGAATCAATATATACAAGAAGGGGTCTTCAAATTGCACCCAAGGGATGGCATAGTCTTGATGGATGAGAAGATTAGCACGAGGCACTAAAGAGAGGACAGGAGGCGGTGTGGAGGATAAGGTACAAATAAACATAGTGTGGCTCTCACTATCCGTATCGAGATCGGGTTTGGAAATGGGGTAGGGTCGGGTCACCGGCGGTGGTACCAGTGGTAGTGGTGGTGGAGCTGGTGGGGGTGGTGGAGGAATTGGTGGTGGTGGTAGTGGAGCTGGTGGATGGTGAGCTATAGGGATCGGGTGTACCTGAGTTGAGTGCTCCGAGTGACCTTTCACTTTCGTCGTATCTTTATATCTCACACCATGGCGGGCTTCAAGTATGGACACTTGAAGCTCATCAAACATCACTCTAAACTCATATTTAAATGCATGGAGCTCGGATCTGGTGAGATACTAATGTAGGACACAAATCGATACGTGGGCCCAGTTTGTTTATTTTTATATTATTTCTTTCTTTCTTTTCTTAGATTCCCTAATTAGATTAGGATTATTTCTTTAGTTAGTTTCCAATTTCTTTAAACTTTCTTAATTAGTTTCCTCCTTAAATTAGGTTTTTATTTTCGTTTGCATTGTTTTTATATAAACCCATGTACCATATGGGAGAGAGACACACGATGGATTGAACAAAAATTAAACAAGGCATAGCCTTTTTTCTATTTTTCCCTTTATCTTTTATCTTTCTTCTTCTTCCTGCCCAAGCTGCAGGTTGGCGATCTCCAATCTCGCCTGATCGTTTGCCATTGAGCATCGTTCCCGCATCAATTGACTTTCAAGATTTGTTGCAAGAGTTGACATTGGAATTTGTGCCAATTTCCTCGAGATGTGTGCCAACTCCTCCAGAGTCCCATCGGCGTTCATGCCTACTCCTCCAGATGTCATCACCCCACATATGGTGCCCTTGTTGGAGAACGAGTCAGTTGTGTTGCCGACGCCGCAGCCGATGCAACCGACATGTATTGAACCTCCACCACCACTACCAATACCAACACCTCCACCAGCACCACCACCACAACCAATTACCCAACCCTCTCCCGTACCAAAAACTGATTGTGTTGCGGATACCAAGAATTCATCTATGGTTATTCGTACATTATCCTACCCACCTCCTATCCTCTTATTTGTATCTCGTCCGACAGACCCTCAGGACCGTGTAATCACTCCCGTGCCATATGACGACCCCTTCGCGATCAGCTTGGTTCGTCCATGCCTGAGCTTGTTTGCGGTCCTTGACTTCTTCGCCCCACAGAAGGATAGCTCTATTCGTCCGTGCATTGCAAGTTGTGCAATCACAAGCTTCGTCATTCGCAACTACGGTCTTGATCTTCATCTTTGTTTGGTGCTTTGTAATTTTGTTGATTTCAACTCGAGAATGATTTCTTTTCAAGACCGGGGGAGTGATGTAGGACACGAATGGACCCATCATACGTGGGCCCAGTTTGTTTATTTTTATATTATTTCTTTCTTTCTTTCTTTTCTACTTAGATTAGATTCCCTAATTAGATTAGGATTATTGTTTTAGTTAGTTTCCAATTTCTTTAAACTTTCTTAATTAGTTTCCTCCTTAAATTAGGTTTCTATTTTCGTTTGCATTGTTTTTATATAAACCCATGTACCATATGGGAGAGACACACACAATGGATTGAATAAAAATTAAACAAGGCATAGCCTTTTTCCTATTTTTCCCTTTATCTTCCATCTTTCTTCTTCTTCCTGCCCAAGTTGCAGGCTGGTTATCTCTGATCTCGCCGGATCGTTTGCCATTGAGCATCGTTCCCACATCAGATACTCATCACCATAGTTGGGAGCCACTGAGTCCACTGACGGAGCAGCAAGAGCAAGATTGAACAAATCAGCCTGGTGATACTGCGATGAGATTCTTGAGCGGCCCAAGGATGGGTGAGGGGGTAAGGCCGGTTGAGGAAAATTGGATCAAGGTAATTGGGGGGATCAGTCAAATATGAAGGTAAATTTGGAAGGTAATGGACAAGGTGTGGCCTGCAGCTAAAGCATAAGCAATTGGTATAGTGGGGTTGGAACATAGGGTAAGACATTAATGGACGCTAAAGAAAAGACAAGGAAAGGGGCACTTTGGTCAAACTAGTAAAGGGGAGGTCACATGTTGGATTTCGATTAAAAGGGTGTGAGGTTTGTTGGAAGGGGTTTGTGTTTTGGGAAATAAAGAAAAAGGCATGGGTATAGAAGGAAAAAAAAAAAAGCATTAAGTGAGGGTCATAATGGTGGAAATAAAGAAAGAATAAAAAAAAAATATGGATGGGTTCAAAAGGAGGGACAAAAGCCTATAGGTATTGGATTGGGTGACGGGTGGATGGAGATGGAGGAAGATAGGGAAGTGGGAGATGGCTGGAACTGATGGAGGCCTTGTTGGGTATGTTGGGTACACTCGGGAATTAATAAAAAACAAAGAAAGAAGAGGGTTATCTCAGTTTGGGGTTGGGAAAAAAGGGGGAGAGGACCTAACCTGGGAGAAGGGCGAGGAGAGGGGCTGAAACGTTGATGGGCGATTGGCTAACAAAGAAGGTGGAGGACGAGAGAAGGTGGAGCGGAAGCAGTGAGTGGTGATGAAGGTGTTGCTGGGACAGGACGAGGTAGCATAGGAGATTTGGGTTTTTTCTTTTGCTTTTGCTGCTTTTGTTTTTTTTTTTTCCATAGGGTGGGTGGGAGGCTAACTGAGAAAGGGATCGGTGTTGCCTGCGTCTGCAACTGAGGCAGATTCCTACTTGGGATAACACCCAGGCTTGGCAGTTGCATGAAGGTGGTGCTTCTCTGAGAGCATAGGAGAAGGGGGAGAAAGGATCAAGATGGGCTTTGAACCAATTGATGTGAGATCGATGCTATCGCCAGAACGAGATCTCGAGTCTTCGTCGAGACTGGGAGAAAAAAGAAACGCATGCAGCAAAGGCAATAAGAAGAAAGAGAAAAAAAGAGATAAAGATAAAATCTGAAATCTTATTCCATATTTGTGAAATGTGTTTCTCCCGTTTCCCATACACGGCTTTATATAAAAAAAAAAACAACGAAAGAAGGAAAGGTAAACTAGACTTAATCTTGGATGGGATTAGAATCCCACAAAAACTAGGAAACTTATTGACCATTCCAAACAAATACAACAACTTGATAATTAAAAATAAATAGATAAGCAAAAAACAAAATTAAATAGAAGTGGGGTCCACACGTTAGTAATGCTTCTGTGCCCTACATCACCCAACCTAGGACAAACTAAACTGACTATGCCTATCTTGGCAAGTCAACTGTATAGGTGTATAATTAGGAGTAGATAAGTTAGACTGATTGTACTTTCCTTTTTTGGCCACCTTAATTGGCTCTCTATCTCTCTTATTTATACATGTACCCTCTAAGAGGAAATACATCTCAATACAATTCTAAGAATCATTATTCTCTGATATTCATCTCTTTTCTTCCTTCCTTTATGTCTTTCATTATTAGATTCAACATGGTATCAGCCAAAACGAATTTCTAAACGCTTTAGGAGGTGTTTCTTATTCCGTTTTACTGTTCCTCGTCGGAATTATTGTTCATCTTCTCCGACTCTCCAAGGACTTCTGTTGCGGATTCTCCCTCCTCTCCTTCTTCTTTTGCAGATCTGGCCTTGTACTGTCTCTCTGCTGCTTTCAATTTTTCTACATTCCCTGCAGCCCTGTGTTCTCGGCCTTCGATCCAGTGATCGGAGAAGATTTTCCTGACGAGACCCCACCATACACCTTCCGTTTTTAGATGGACTATCCATCTGTCCCATTGGATCTCTAATATGATCAGTGTGAGCCCTCCGATCTGTTGGTTTTTGGATTGCTACATGGGACGCCCAAATCTCAGATTTTGCTGGATTTTTTGCCAGATCTACTGCCATTTTTGTCTGGTTTTGCTTGGAACCAGGTCTCTTGTATTCACCCCTACCTCTGGATCAGATCGCACCTGGGTACTTCCCATTTCATCAACAGTGGGGCCCATTTTTGGTCCTATGCATACAGCGAAAACAGTGACCAGATTCCCCTTCTTGGTGGATTTTTTGGTTCGATCTCTTTGGATTTGAACTTCTTGCACTTCGGCTCAACATTGTTGGCTTCGTCCCTGGCCCACCTTCTCCTGCCACAGGTAGACCTCGGATTTCGATCCAAGGTGGGGTCTAGTTTCCCGGTCTTCATCTCCGCTGCCTGCACCATCTGTGACCAGATTTTTCTGGTTTTTTGGCTTCATCTACTCACTCTGCTGCATCTGGTTGAGTTTTCTCTCCCAGTTACTCCATCGTTCATCGGTGGGCCCCACTATTGTCTCTTTGGTTTGACGGATCAGCTTTTTACACTGCTATTCTGGCAGTTTTTTGTTGCTTCTGATCTCTCTGCCACTTTTATCCTTGCTTTCTACTACTTGCAAGCTTACTTATTGGGATAATGGCCGCATCTCCGAAACCACTGAAGACCTCTGGGGCCTCTTCTTCCACTGATATGGCTTCTTCTGACCATCAGCATATTGGCAAGATTACTACTGTGCTCTTAAATGAGACCAATTACTTCTAATGGTCTCATTCAGTTAAACTGTTTCTTACCGCCAAACAACTATTCGATTTTATTAATGGTACCACCCTTGAACCAGACCAGAAGGACTCCTCCTACCATACCTGGAACGCTAATAATTCTTTGGTGCAGTCTTGGCTCCTTCATTCCATGGAAGATCATATTCGTTGGACTGTCTATACACTTCCCACAGCCAAGGATGTTTGGGACACCATTAAAGCTTTGTATTCGAACGGTGATAATTCTGTCCGGCTCTATGAGCTCTATCAGACTGCTTCTCACCTTCGACAGGGGGAGCTCTCCCTCATTCAGTATTATTCCAAGATGCGGACCTATTGGCTTGAATTGGATCAACTTGAATCCGTTCGGTTTGTGGACCCTACTGATATTATTCTCTATAACCAGATTCTTAATCGACAACAGATTTTTGAGTTCTTTGCTGGCCTTAACCAGGACTTTGAACCTATTCGGGCTCAGCTACTTGGCCAACGTCCTCTTCCCTCTCTGGAAGAGGTCTATTCTGCCTTACTTCAAGATGATAGGCGTCGCCTGGTTATGACTCCTATGCCGGTCGAACGGTCTGCATTGGTGACCACTCATCCTTCCATGCCTTCTCTCGCACGTGGGGCTTCTGGTTCTTATGGCAAAGACCCTTCTTCTGACCCGCGTCGTGACACCAAAGGTCCTCGGAAGAAGGGATCTCGGTTCTGCACTTTTTGTAAGATGAAGAATCATTATGTTGATTCCTGCTATAAATTGCATGGCCGTCCGAAGCAAGCTACTATATCCGTCGCCTTGCCGGTTACCTCCTCCCCCTGATGTGGTTAGCGACGGTGCCCCAGTCACTCCCCATGACTTTTTATAAGTTGACAAATCATTATGTTGATTCCTGCTATAAATTGTAAAGTCGTCCGAAGCAAGCTACTATCTCCGTCACCTTGCAGGTTACCTCCTCCCCCTGATGTGGTTAGCGACGGTGCCCCAGTCACTCCCCATGACTTTTTATAAGATGACGAATCATTATGTTGATTCCTGCTATAAATTGTAAGGTCGTCCGAAGCAAGCTACTATCTCCGTCACCTTGCGGGTTACCTCCTCCCCTGATGTGGTTAGCGACGGTGCCCCAGTCAATCCCCAGTAGGGCTGCAACTCGGGTCGGTCGAGCCGGGTTTAATAAACCCAACCCTAACCCGACTCACTCCATATTGAACCCAACCCGACCCGAACCGACCAAATAAAAAACCCGAGATAGTGAACCCGACCCGACCCGAGATTGTAATACCCTTAACCCGACCCGACCCAAACCGAATTGCAACCCTAAATACATAACTCAAATCCACTGATATCTCGGGTCGGATCATGCGGGTCGGATTAAACCCCATCCAAGTTTCATCCCTGGTGGGCTGGAAAACATGGTAACGTGGAATGGGAAAGGGTGCATGAACGGCAGGAGTGTTGTCGAGGGTTTGGGCGGAAGCAGGAGAGGTTGCAGGTGTAGATAGCGGAGAAAGGGCTTGTGGCAGATTGGGTGTTGGCCTGGCTGCAAAAGGGATCAGGAAAATGGGTAGAGGCGATGGTGGTTGTTTGGGGAAAACCCAAACAGAGATGGTGGAGAAGAGGGCGAGCAGGGACGCTGCTGCGGAGTGGCGTCGGGACGACGGACCTAGAACAAGCCGTGATAAAACTCCGGGGTATGCTCTCAATCGCCGTTGACAGCAGAGATACCACAAAGGAAGAAGAAAAGAGAGAGTTCTGCTAGGGTTTGAGACTTTGAGGGTAAGGCAGCCTTTTATATTAAGTTATGAAAATAGGGTCGGGTCGGGTCGGGTCTTCTCAAGTCGGGTTGGGTTGAAATTTAAAGGCCTCAGCCCAACCCGACCTGAATTTCGGTCGGGTTTTTCTTTTCTCAACCCGACCCGACCCTATAGCCCGACTATTGTAACCCGACCCGCATGATTTCTCGGGTCGGGTCATGCGGGTCGGGCCAAAACCCGACCCGAGTTGCAGCCCTACTCCCCAGGACTTTAACATGCTGTTACAAAAACTGGATCGCCTTCAACACTCTGAGGTTTCCAATGTTGTCTCTTCTACTTCAGGTACTGAGTCCTTTGCCAATCATGCCTCCTCTTCCATTTCTACTCTCTCTTATAGTCAAGTTAAATTAGCTAATGGTTCCTCTACTACCATTGCTGGAAAAGGGGCCCTCCCTCTCTCTTCTACCTTGCATCTCCCATCTGTGTTATATGTACCTCATTTATCTCGCAATTTGCTTTCTGTTAGTGCACTCACTAAACAATTTCACTGCTTAGCTACCTTCTTTCCTTCTCATTGTGTATTTCAGGATCTGACCACGAAGCAGGTGATTGGTAGTGGTCGTGAAGTTGGAGCTTTATATCTGCTAAATGGTCCTGTTGGTGCCTCTGCAACCTACTCTAGCTCCTCTTCATCTGATACATGGCTTTGACATTCCCAGCTAGGACATCCCTCTGACTCTGTCCTAAAGAAACTTGTTCCTTCTTTATCGTTTAAGCAGTTTGAGTGTGCACCTTGCCAATATGGAAAAAATAAAAGAACTTATTTTCTTTCTTCTATGAATAAACGTGCACCTTCTTTATTTTCTATTATTCATTCTGATGTTTGGCAATCACCCTCTATTTCGCGCACTGATTTCCATTACTTTGTGTCATTTATTGATGATTATTCACGCATGATCACTTTCGCACATTTTATAATTGGGTTGCCACTCAATTTGGTTCTAAAATTAAAATTTTGCATAGCGATAATGGGGGAGAATATTTATCTCATTGTTTTGCTCAATTTCTGCAAGAGCATGATATTGAATCCCAATTGTCTTGTCCCTCTACACAACAACAAAATGGTGTAGCTGAACGAAAAAAAACAGACATCTTCTTGAAGTCGCCCGCTCTCTCCTTTTTTCCATGCATGTCCCTCAGTCGTACTAGCCTGAGGTTGTCCCAACCTCATGCTACCTTATTAATCGCATGTCATCCCGAGTTCTGCTGGACAAATCACCCACTGCTCTTCTCTCACTTCATAAACATATTCCTCCTCTTCCCTTACATATTTTTTGATGTGTCTGCTTCGTTCACCAATTTTCTGGTGATAAACTTTCCCCCCGTGCTGTGAGGTGTGTTTTTTGGGATATTCCCCATCCCATAAAGGCTACAAGTGTCTTGAGCCAGTTATTGGCAACACATATGTGTCTATGAATGTCACCTTCTTCGAGACAGTCTCTTACTTCTCTTCACCATCTATCCCTTCTTCAGTTCTTCCTCTCCTCCCTCCTGACTTGAGTCCTACTGGCTCTGACATGCGTCTCACTAGCACTACTAAACCCACTCTGGTATATCACCGCAGACAGATAAGGCCTCCGCTCCGCGAGAACACCACCACATCATCTGTTCCCGACCCAGATCCTTCCCTTACAGATGCCTCTGATCTTCCCATTGCCCTCCTCAAAGGTAAACGTACTTGTACCTCGCATCCCCTTAACCATTTTGTGTTTTATCATACTGGCTCTCCTGCCTATCACAATTTTCTTGCAACTTTGGACAGTACTAAGACACCCAAGCGGATTGACACCGCTCTTCGTAATCCCTTGTGGAAGGCAGCCATGGAAGAGGAACTCACAACCCTTGAGAAGAAACACAGATGGGACATGGTTCCCCTGCCTCAAGGTAAAACTCCGATCGAGTGCAAATGGATTTTTGCTTTAAAACATAATCCGGATGGCTCCATCGCCCGGTATAAAGCTTGTCTCTTTGCCAAAGGATTCACACAAATTTATGGACTGGACTATCAGGAAACCTTCTCTCCCGTGGCCAAAATTACTTCTGTTCGCATCTTGATTTCTATTGCCACCACTTATGACTGGTCGTTACATTAGTTAGATGTGAAGAATGCATTCATTCATGATGATCTCCATGATGAAATTTATATGCTTCCACCACTAGGGTTTGTTAATCAGGGGGAGCCTTAGTTTGTCTGCAAACTCCGAAAAGCTCTATATGGCCTCAAGCAGTCTCCACGGGCGTGGTTTGAAAAGTTCAGCAGTGCACTGTTGCTTTATGGTCTCTCTAGATGTCAGATGGATCACTCAGTTTTTATCTACCATCTTCACTCTGTGGTCATGATTCTAGTGGTGTATGTTGATGACATTGTCCTCACTGGTAATGACGTTGTTGCCAATAACTACCTTCAAAGAATATCTACAGCGCACATTTGCTTTAAAGATCTGCGGTTATTGTGTTATTTTTTGGGTATTAAAGTTGCTCGTTCTTCTAGAGGACTCTCTTTATCTCAGCGCAAGTATGCTCTTAACCTCCTTCAGGATGCTGGATACTCTGGGTGCAAACCTGCTGACACTCCATTAGATGTCAATACGAAGCTCTCTGCCGCAGACGGGACTCCTCTTTGATAGTCTTTCATTCAATCAGAAGTTAGTGGGGAAATTGATTTATCTCACTATCACATGACCCGATCTCTCCTATGCAGTTGGTGTGGTTAGTCAGTTCATGCACACACCACGGGATACCCATCGTCATGTTGTCTTCCGCATCCTTCGCTATCTTAAAGTTCATCCTGGCAGGGGTTTGTTCTTTGCACGACAGTCTTCCCTCTCTATTCATGGCTATTCAGATGTTGATTCGGTCGGCTCTCCTGATGATCGCCGCTCAACAACTGGCTACTGTGTCTTTTTGGGTTCTCATCTAGTTGCTCCAGTGCTGAAGCTGAGTATCGTGCAATGGCCAATAATACAGCTGAGCTTCTTTGCGTCTGCCAGTTTCTTCAGGAATTGAGTTTTATTACACGTGACTCACTCATTATGTTTGATGACAATCAAGTCGCTATCAATATCGCCTCCAATCTAGTCTTTCATGAGCGGACCAAGCACATTGAGGTTCATTGCCACTTCCTACGGCAACACATTTCTGAAGGCCGACTTGTTACTCCACATGTGAAGTCGGATATTCTGACCAATTACTCCACATGTGATTGTCAATTGGCAGATATTCTAACCAAGTCTGTTCCTCGCCACCAACTTACTTTGGTTATTGACAAGCTGGGTTTGATCGACATCTTCGAGTCAGCTTGAGGGGGAATGTTGTGGGACCCAATGGGACCCAACTCAAGACAAACTAAACTGATTATGCCTATCTTGGCAAGTCAATTGTATAGGTGTATAATTAGGAGTAGATAAGTTAGACTATAGTACTTTCCTTTTTTGGCCACTTTAATTGGCTCTCTTTTATTTATACATGTACCTTCTAAGAGGAAATACATCTCAATACAATTTTGAGAATCATTATTCTCTGATATTCATCTATTTTCTTCCTTCCTTTATTTCTTTTCATTATTAGATTCAACAGCTTCCACGTCCAAATCCTTCTAAACTCATCTAATTTCCAACTTGGAACTCGACCAATGGGAAAATTCCATGTGAATTATTACATCATAACTAGAAAACCGAAAAAAAATGAATATGGCATCATAAACGTGACATGGAACAATCTTGGCCTTTCATTTGAATCCTTGCTTGATTTGAAGCACCTAAATCCTCTCCAAAAGATTGTACACGCCCAAGCCCAAGGAATAATTCTATTTGGGGCTTTCCAAATTGGCATTGTGGTCCCAAAATCCCATCCATGCGCCCAAAGGTTGCCTCCTTTGAAAGATTCCATGCCATGTGGCGCTTATGTGGTC
Source organism: Chimonanthus praecox (assembly GCA_022113865.1). Taxonomy (NCBI): domain Eukaryota; kingdom Viridiplantae; phylum Streptophyta; class Magnoliopsida; order Laurales; family Calycanthaceae; genus Chimonanthus; species Chimonanthus praecox. Next base: position 58,577,932 of record CM039093.1, read on the forward strand.
TCCATGTAAGCAATGAGGTGGATGATGATGAGGAAATTTGTGTTCAGCTTCCATGCAGAATATGGGCTTCAATTCATGGGCGTTTAAGGCCCAAAACACCATGAAACAGGCCTAGGTCCATATCTCTATCATCCGGAATCAGAATTGCATGAAACCGGGTCCATTGGAAAGCTTGCAAGGCCCTCTCTTCCCTCCACTGATTCTTGAGTCAATGTAGACTAAAATTTCTTCAAGTAATCTCTCATGGGCCCCATCCTTCTCTAATGGGTCTTCACGATTCTCCAATGGATCACTGACACTTTTGATGGCCGCATCACTCATTCTTACTCTCTCCTTCGATTAGTGAAGTCATATTCCCTTTCACTTATAGACGTAGGCATCAAAGCCGTAGGCATCAAAGCCAAACCATGTTAAATTCTTGTCTAACCTTATATGATATATTTGTGTAATTCAATTTTATTTTGGGTTATACTTTCTCCACATCACAATAGGCTAATTCATCACCCTAACCTCCAACATGCCACATGTCACTATATCGATCTCCTACCATGCACTCACGTAACTTCCACACACACCCCTTCCCTTCTCCCCAGGCTACAATTGTGAGAAAAAAAAAAATAGGTTATAAGAAACCACCTTAAGTCAATGATTGGGCCATCAAGATAAAAATAATTTGTGATCCACAATATCACCTTGGAATCTTGGATCAGCTGTCTAGCAATGTAATTAGTAGTGAGTTTTGGTACATACTCATTATGTTGTGGAAGCAAGGGCCCCTTCGCACAAAATGTATTGTAGTAGGAGAACATACTCCATGTGTGTCAACTGAAATGCTCTTCAAAGCCCATTTGGTTTAAGAATAGAGAGAATAAAGAGGAATGTAATTGAATAACCTCAGCTCGGAATGGTCATTTTGAATTCTTTCCGACTGTTCTCTAAGGGCAACTTTGTGTCTTTCCACACAATAGAAAGTGGAGAGGAAAATCAAATTTTCTACTCTCCCCACTGGAAAGTGGTTTCCTTGAAAATGACCCTCTAAGTAGAGAATATGCTTTTTGCATGTGTATCAGTGCACATTTTCATTGAAAATTAAATTTTTAGGTTGGCTTGACGGTCAAGAAGCTCCCCTCATGAAGGGAAGCCTTGGGTTCGATTCACGCTCAAACCCCTCTGGGGCCACTCCCCATGAGGTTACTCCTCATCGACTTACCAGTATGGGAAGCCTTGTGTTCGATTCACGCTCAAACCCCTCTGGGCCACTCCCCATGAGGTTACTCCTCATCAACTTACCAGTATGTGTGAATTGGGAGGTTTTCATGGGATTAGTCTGACCTCCAATGTGGGGTGGAGATACCCGTTATAAAAAAAATGAGAAAATAAAAAGTGAGTTAATTTTTAGCCAACATGAGAAAATAAAAAGTGAGTTGGAAAATCACTTTGCATTTGTAAAGAACTACACCGAATTTTGTGCAAAAGGTAATTCTCATTGAATATCTTGTTTTCAATCAAAAACACAAAGATACCCTAAACCAAATAGGCTCAAGAATCTAGAAAAGAATGGGAATTTTTGGTACCAAACATGGCACTTGCAGAGTGCGAAACCAAGCATGCAATAGACTTTGAAAGTCACCTCTAGGTGGTCCATCTTAGATGCAATTTCATTGTCCTAACATTAGGGAAGATGCTAATTTTTTAAGCAGTAAATAACTATAATTAAGCAGCGAGCGAGTAATGGGTAGGGAAGAAGGAAAGCAATTGGAGTAGAGGCATCCTATCCTTGGCCTAGGAAAGTGGTCTTGACTCACCAGAAAATGGTAGAATTTGTGGATTGAGGAAGGATGCTAAGGTAGCTACGCCAATGGGAATCATCCCTGGCCTTCTCACGCAAGAGGAAGAGGGCGACACAGATCCATGGCTTCAAGCCATTGCAGACAGTGCCTATGTCGGATGAGGCAACTGTATCCTGGTTTATCCAGAGTTTCCTGGGCACTTGGAGAACCACCTCGTTCCGAGACAAGTCCCTCTGGGCGACCAATCCCAGCCCTTCGCGCACCACAGCCGGCTTCACCACGGCAGAAGACTCCGACACCACGCCCCTCTCGCACAGCCACTTCCAGAACTCCTGGATCTTGGCTTCCGAGTTGAGGGCAGCATTGATATTTACACTCCTACTCCTACTCGTTTTTGGTTTTGTCATTACCAGACTGGGAAAACTCGGAAAAGGTTTCCAGGCTTGGACGGATTTTGCTTTTGCTTTTGCTCTTGCGTTTGCTTCTAAAGAATGGAAACAGGGACAAGAGGAGAGAGCAGAGGCCATTCTCCTTCAAAACACACACACTATCTGATGAAATACAATACAATTCTTGCTTCGTTTACGCTCCGGTCTTGGACACCTACCCTTTGGATAAGTCTACAATTTGCCATACACTCATCTCAACTTCGCCGGAAATATTTGTTCTGGTAAAGCAGTAGTAGAAATGGAATGTTCGGCACTGGCTCACGGTTTTATCTTCCGTATCTCATTGGAATGATCTTTTATTCGATATATTATTTACTAAAAATGACCGTGATTATATTGATCGAACTATTTTTAAAGTTTTTAAAACTTTATCATTTTGTTAAAATGTACGAAGGTTTTGGTCTCTGTCAATTGTGAGAGATGAAAAATGTATTCTCATTGTATTACTAGACCATTTACAAGAGAAAAGATGGAAAGAATATACAATTGGGGAAAATAAAATGAAACAAAATAAAGACCTTCAAATTAGGAATCCTAATTTGAAGGAGGGCAATCTGTAATATTCTAATACTCCCCCTCAAGGTGGAGCGTGTATGTGAATAACGCCCATCTTGCCAATTAAGTCATGAAACAAATCTCGTCCTAACGGTTTCGTGAAGGCATCAGCAAGTTGATGAGAAGAAGGGATATGACGAGGAACAAGTAGTCCAGATTGCAATTTTTTCCTAACGAAATGACAATCAAGCTCGATATGTTTGGTGCGTTCGTGAAAAACAGGATTGTTGGCAATGTGCAAGGCGGCTTGATTGTCACAGAATAAAGTGATAGGCGAAGAATGAGGAATGCCAAGATCGCTGAGTAAGTACTTCAACCATTGAAGTTCACATGTCAGAGTGGCCATGGCACGATATTCGGCTTCAGCGGATGAACGAGAAATTGTAGTCTGCTTCTTAGTCTTCCAAGAAAGAAGGTTGGAGCCCAAGAATGTACAGTAGCGAGAGGTTGACCGTCGAGTGGTTGGACAACCAACCCAATCTGAATCACAGTAGCCTTGGAGGCGAAGAGTGCTTGATGAAGAGAGGAATATGCCTTTGTTAACTGAGCCTTTCAAATAGCGTATGACGCGATGTGCAACATCCAAATGAGCACTACGAGGGGAGTGCATAAATTGACTAGAATATGGACGGCATAGTTAAGATCTGGTCTGGTGACAGTAAGATAGATGAGACGACCCACAAGGCGATGATAAGTGGTAGGATCTGGCAGTAAAGTCCCATCATCAGGGGATAATTTCAGGTGTTGTTCCATTGAAAAATCTGTAATACGGCCACCAATGAGTCCAGTGTCTTTGAGAATATCCAGGATATATTTCCGTTGAGAAAGAAAAAGGCCTTTCTTAGTTCAGGCAACCTCAATGCCCAAAAAATATTTTAGTCGCCCCAAGTCTTTAATGTAAAACTTTTCTTCAAGAAACCGTTTGAGGCGTTGAATGGCCAAAGCATCATTACCGGTCAAAATGATATCATCCACATAAACTAGAACAAATGTGGAAGAACTTCCTTGATGATGAGTAAACAAAGAATAATCAGACTTGGACTGTGAAAAACCAGCTTGAAGGAGGGTGGACGAAAATTTTGCAAACCACTGTCGCGAAGCTTGTTTTAACCCATAAAGAGATTTATTTAAGCGACAGACCCGTTGCTCCCCCTGTCGCGAAAAACCTAGTGGAATCGTCATATAAACTTCTTCGTCAAGATCACCTTGTAAAAAGGCATTGTTGACGTCAAATTGGTGAAGAGACCAATTCTTAACGGAAGCAATAGAAAGTAGCGCACGAACAGTGACGAGCTTAGTGACAGGAGCAAAAGTGTCATGATAGTCCAGTCCTTCAATCTAAGTGTAGCCTTCGGCTACCAAGCGAGCTTTGTAACGTTCAATGGAGCCATCAGATTTATACTTGATCTTATAAATCCACTTGCATCCAATAGGCTTCTTATTGGCGGGCAAAGAGGTGAGGCTCCAGGTGTTGTTTTTCTCTAAGGTAGCAATTTCAGATTCCATGGCCTCCTTCCAGTGTGGGGATTGAACTGCCTGAGTGAAGCTGCGAGGCTCATCTGAGGAACAAATAGAAGAAAGAAAACTGCGATGGGCAGTAGAGAGGTTAGAGGATGAGATGTAATGATGAAGGGGGTAAGGCGTACCTGTCAACGTGGAAGGAGATGGAGAGGGGTGATGCTCATGAGAGGCTGTGGAGCACTCAAAATCAGCTAGATGTGGCGGTGGTCGACGGGTGCGGCGAGGACGATCAACAGGTGTTGAAGTAGGAGGCATAACAGATGGAGATTGTCCCAAAGGCAGGGGAGAAATGGAGGAGTCAGAGGGAATGACCGGAGGAAAAACCAAAATAGGGTCATCAGGGATGGGTAAGGGGGTGACAGGCAAGGAAGCGGATGTGTCCGGCAAATCACGATATGGAAAAATATCTTCATAGAATGTGGCATCACGAGAAGTATAGATAAGTTTGGAGGCTAAATCAAAAATGCGGTAACCCTTTTGAGCATAGGAGTAGCCGACAAATATACCTGATTTAGTCCGTTGGTCAAACTTATGCTTAGGGGATTCGTTATGACCAAAACAGAGACTGTCAAAGACTCGTAAAGAGGAGTAATGGGGTTTGGAGTGAAAGAGGACCTCATGGAGTGATTTGCCAGATAAAAGAGGAGTGGGCATTTTGTTAATGAGGTAGGCGGCAGTGAGGACACATTCACCCCAAAATGTGAGAGGTAAAGAGGATTGAAAACGAAGGGCACGTGCAACTTCTAGAAGATGACGGTGCTTACGTTCAACGACACCATTTTGTTGGGGAGTGTAAATACAACTACGTTGGTGAATAATCCCATGAGAGGAAAATAAGCGTTGTATGGCAGTGGAGAGGAACTCAGTACCGTTATCCGAACGAATTTGTTGAATGACGGGAAAGAGGGCCGCACCAGTGCCAAATGTAACAGCATGAATGTGGGAATGAAATTGTGTTTGTATCATGGTAAAAAAAGATGCTAAAAGTGAGTGCGTGTCAGATTTAACATGCATAAGAAAAAGCCACGTGCAGCGAGTAAAATCATCCACAATAGATAGAAAATATTTAGAACCATTTAAAGAAGGTTGAGAGAAAGGTCCCCAAATATCACAGTGAAGTAAAGCAAATGGACGTTTAGTAGTAATAGAACTAGAAGGAAAAGGCAATCGTTTATGTTTTGCCTGGGGACAAACATCACAATATTTATTCGGAGAACATGAAAGAAAGGAAAATCCTTAGCTAAAAGACGTAAGCTGTCTTTATTCACATGGCCAAGCTTGAAATGCCATAGATCAAGGGAAGGGGGTGTGACGACTGCAAGTGCCGATGCTGCATGAAAGTAATAGAGGCCATCATGAGCATTACCTTGTCCAATCGTCTTCCTCGTTGACTGGTCCTGAAAAAGGCAGTGAGAGGAAGAAAATGTTACGGAACAAGATTTGGAGGCAGTCAATTGAGTGACAGACAAAAGGTTAAATTTAAAATAGAGAACAAATAACACGTGCTCAAGCGTAATAGTGGATGAAAGGTGGACGGTACCAACATGAGTGACATGTGTAGTGGAACCATCGGGAAGGTGCACAGTAGGTGGATTATGGTATGGTGTGTATGAAGAAAATAAAGAGAGGGAAGAGCACATATGGTTGCTGGCACCAGTGTCAATAATCCAAACAGAATGAGAAGGAACTGAGAGGGCAATACCTGCCAGATGAGCACGAGAGGTATCGCTACTACCTGGAGAAATCAGAGCCAATAACTGAGTGTATTGCTCCTGTGTGAGAGCTGGCGGAGGAATAGTGGAGGAGTCGCCAGGGCGAGCAGTCGGCTGGGTAACAAAGGCGTGATCACGCGATGCAGGCGCGGATGAATCAGACTTGCGTGGAGGATACCAAACGAGTTTGTAACATCGGTCGCGAGAATGGCCATCTCGCCCACAATGAGTACAGTGGAAACGAGGTCTGCGGTTGAAAGATGGACTTTGCTGAGAAGAGCTCCTTCGAGGAGGTTGTTTGGCAATAAGAGCCGCGGCATCAGGAACATGAGGAGAGGATGAATGGATCTCCTGTTGCTTGTCCTCCTGTCGAACTAAAGAATAAATCTTCGTGACACTGGGAAAGGGATCCATGAGTAGAATCTGACTGCGGATGATGACAAAACGGTCATGGAGACCCTGTAAGAATTCCATAGCACGAGCCCGCTCCAGATGGGCAGCTATGGCTCTGCCATTGTCACAAGTACAAGGAGGTAGTGCAAAAATGGAATGGAGCTCATTCCACATGGTCTTGAGGCAAGTGTAATAAGCGGAGACGGATAAGTCATCTTGTCTGAAGTGAGTGATAGACTGGGTCAACTGATATAACAGTGGAGCATTCGTCTGAGAGAAGCGTTCAGATAGATCAACCCAAACATCACGGGCAGTGGTTGCATACAAAACACTGCTGCGAATATCTGAAGAAATTGAGTTCAGAAGCCAAGAAATAACCATATCATTACAGCGTTCCCAATAGCCAAGATCAGGCTGTGTATCCGGTTTGAGAAAAGTTCCATCCACAAAACCGAATTTATTCTTTGCACGTAAAGCAATCGTGACTGCGCGGAGCCAAGTACCATAATTATCACCGCTTAAGGGAGGTGAAACAAGAATCATGGAGGGGCTATCGGAGTGATGAAGTGTCAAGAAGTCTGCAGTGGGGACAGGAGGGGCAGCAGAACCACTGCCAGAGCCTTCGGGCGTTGCTTCCGGAGCCATCAAAACCAAAGATAAAATTGAAGACCACAAAAAAATGGTGGAGGCGATGTCTGGGCAGGGGCCACTATATCGCAGAAAGAAATGCAGGTCACGGGCGGTGAATGCCGTCCAAACAAAATGGCAGAATACGGCGACTGGCGAGAATCCGAATAGATTCGCGCTGCAAATCTGAAACACACCGAGAGATGCCAGAGAAAAAGGAACGAGCGGATCTGGTGAACGCCGGATCTGACCGGAGTTGCAGAGGAAAGAACGCCCGACGGGCACTGTCTCAGTCGTTGTAACAATATGACAGATCGCTAGCTGTGGAACGGAAACCACCCAGATGCGCAGATGTGTGCTAGCACCGCTGAAGAACTGCAGATCTGTAGCAAACCCACCGAGATCTGAATCTCAGGCGACAGCAATAGGATCTGCGAAGCTCAGATCTGATCTGAGAAAACTGGATGAAAAACCGACAAAAAAATTGGGGACCGGAGCTACAATCAGCAGAACCGGATGTGCTTGCAGGTGGCCAGCAGTAAGGGCGAGTTCGGTGAATCAAGATTGATCACGCCAGAGAGATCAATATCGATGAAGGCCGGAGGCAACACAGAGGCAGGCGGAAGCAGAGATCTGTTGCAGATCGGGAAACGCTTGTCAGCAAGTGGCCTGCAATCGACGATGACCAACGGCGAGAAACAAGCGGTGGATCCAGGAATCCAACGACCGGACCTGGGTTGCAGATCGGAGATGAACAGCGGAAGGAATGGCTGACGCAGATCTGATCTGGGCAGCAGAAGGCAAAAAAAATGCTTGATGGCGGGGCAGAGTGGTAGATGGGGATGCCGCTGCAAGGAGAGAACCGTAGAGGCGGCACACGAAGGTCGGCCGGAATCGGAACGGTGGCTGGGCAGGGCGGAAAGAGGCGGCTGCAATGAAACCGAAGAAAAAACGGCACCAAAAAATTGGGAAAGGTATATCCCGTCTACAAAAGCGGGAAATTTTTTTAACCTAGCGTGATACCATGTTACAATGTACGAAGGTTTTGGTCTCTCTCAATTGTGAGAGATGAAAAATGTATTCTCATTGTATTAATAGACCATTTACAAGAGAAAAGATGGAAATAATATACAATTGGGGAAAATAAAAGGAAACAAAATAAAGACCTTCAAATTAGGAATCCTAATTTGAAGGAGGGCAATCTGTAATATTCTAATACATTTAAAATTATTTTATTATCTTTTAAACTTTTACTTAATTAATCCAATCATAGAAATTTTTGATGGACTAATATGTGAAAAAGAAAGATTATTCTAATGAACCATCACCATCTCATTTGATAAACCCTGTCCCTCTCAACGCTACAGAGTGAACTGGATCATTGTGAACAACTTCTTAGAGATCTGTTCTGTTAAAGCAGTAACAAAAATGGAATGTTCAGCGTGAGTTGGATCTCATGGTCCCTTTGAAATGGTTTTTTATTCGATATGTTATTCACAAAAAATAATCATAATTATATTGATTGAGTTATAATTTTAAAGTTTTTAAAATTTTACCATCTTAAACTATTTTTTAATGTCTAATTTTATGATCTTTAAAAATATAAGTTGATTAATCAAATCATGAATTTTTTTTATAGACTGACGTATGAAAGGAAAGATCATTCCAATGAACTCATCACATTCTCATTCAGTAGATCCTACACCTAGATGCATTCAATAATACTAGATGATGCAGTGCATACAGTAACACTATGTGACCCAAGTGAACATCTCATTTTAGCACCACATGTTCTAATTTTATTGTTTGGAAAACAATAAAAGGATAATCGATTATCTTAAAAAAAGTAGTATAATGTTAAAAAAGGTTTGGAATACATCTCTTTCTAGATTGTCTCAAGTTGCAATATAAATAAAACTCTCCATTTTTATTTTTAGGTGAAAATACTCTTCAAGGCTTAGCAGTCCAGTTTCAATAGCTTTAACAGCCTGTTTTCAACATCTTAACAATCCCATTTAGCAGTTCAGCAGTTTTATTCAGCGGCTTAACAACTTCATTCACCAATTTAGTAGTCTTCTTCCGAAGTCCAACAGTCCCGTTCAACACTTTAACAGCTCAACAACTTAGCAGTTCAATAACACTTCTACAGTTTAACAGTTTATACGGTTTTATTGTTTTGATTACTATTAGTAATATATACTCAACTATGAGTATATTAGTATAATTGAAAGCAAAGGTTCAAATATCGGCCGATACATATCGTATCGGCCGATATATATCGATTTTTTAAGACCGAGTAATATCGGCCGATATGATAAGTATCGACCGTACATACCGAATATCGGTCACAATATCAGCCGATATTCATAAATATCAGTATTTAATTTTTTTTTTTTTTTTTAAAACACCAATACGATTTTTGACGGTTTTTACACGGTTTTTCGCGGTTCAGGGTTTACGGTTCTCACAGGTGTTCACGGTTTTTTGCGGTTCGTCACGGTTTTTTGCGGTTTTTTCACGGTTCTGATATCGAAAGAGAGAAAATGCCGATATCGGTATGAGAGATAAAATTATCGGCCTAGCCGATTTTTAAACCCCTGATTGAAAGTAATACATGAGATACTTATGATGTCAACATGTCATACAGAATAAAACTAATACTACATAGGTTGAATAATTAATGGTTGATATGTAATTATAGAACTTCATAAACTAAAATGATAAAAAATAAGAAATTAGGGTTCTTATTCTAAGGTTGGAGTGGAGCTACGATAGTTATCATTGGAGCTTTTCACTTATTGAGCTTGTGTTTGGGTTTTGGGGTGCATGGGATTAGGGGTTGTATGTTTTTAGAGGAGCTTTTGCTTTTACTTTTGTGGTGTGGTTGTGTTTGATTATGTACTAGCCTTGTATAGCTCTTTTGTAAAAGGTGGAGACTATCTTATAATTTTTGTAAATTTTTTATGATGATCTATGGTCGTAATGCAAAATTTTTACAGACTTCCAAAAATATCTTCAGTAGAATCAAAGTTTATATCTATATTCTACAATTCAGATCAAGAATTTCAAATCTTAGAAACCTTGAAGCCAACTTTCCCTTTGACTCTTGTTAGGAGAAAATTTGACGTTTAGATGGATAACTGAATCTAAGTTTCACTCAATGGAAAATAAAATTGGCTCAAATCTCATTTGGTTAAACTGTCACTATGCAATTGATACTAATGAAATTAAAGTTGAATGAAACTAATTTAAAATAGAATTATTTTAAGAATGTTAAGCAGAAATACAATGGGTCTCTATTCTTATTTATAGTGTGAGTGGGGTCATAAAAAGAAAAAAGAAAAATACAATGAAATTAAGAGAAAAATCATCCAAATTTGGCTTCAATCGGCAAATGCCTATTAAGTCTCAAAAAATACAAATTTTGATGCTTCCATGCAATTGTTCCATTGTACATGCACTTTTCATAGCGAACACTTGGAAGAAAGCTTCAGACTTAGAAATTTAAGGATAATGATATTCGTGCTCCTGCTGATGAAGTTTAGATCCATCCTGCTGAGATTGACTTGACTCCCTTGGATGACTCCAATAAGATGAAAGAGATTCATCAAGGCGTTCAAATGAGTCAACCAATTTTTTTGGCCTTCTTCCCTTTCGAAGACGCCAAGATTATTTCAGTCCACTTCAATGTGTGCTTTGCCCGATAGGAGGGGTCCCATACCCATTCAATCGCAAGCATTGATTTTGAAACACAGTGCTGTAACAAATTCACATCTTCATAATTTTTTTTTATGACTAGTGCTTAGGTATTTTGTAGCACTTGATTAATTCTTGAGACATCCTTTTCATACTTAATTTTTTTGTTATCAGTCCACATCCAATGGAAAATTCAAACTGAAAAATAGTCAATTTTTTTTTTTTTTTCCCGAAAATATTGATACTTAACCGCATCAGCCGATACAGGCTGATATAATACAGCCTTCTTACAAATTGTACAAGCCGATACTCTATCCACCTTTTTCACTTGGGCTAACAAAAGCCCTGATAACTTTCGTCTTCAGGCACGTCTCCCACTCCATATCTCCACTACCAGATGAGAACATCATAACTGATGCTTGACAACACATCACAAATATTATCATGGACCTCTTAACCAATAGCGTTAAATGTTAAATGATAGTCTTATCACTCATAATTATCTAGTTTTAAATCAGCCAACATGACATGTTGGAGTCCAAATGGAATGCAAGGCAAAACAGTGAAGGTTGAGCAGTCATACTAAATAACTTCCAGAGCTTGAAGAATGTCAGACTTCAGATCTTCAAAATCTTCAATACCAAAGCTGAACCGGACTAAGTTATCCTTGATCCCAAACTTGGCCCTCTCTGCTGGACTAAGATCCCTGCAGTAAAGTAAAACAATGTTACAGAAAGCATTTCTACCTTTTGGGTTTAAACACACTTTCTTAATCAAGGACTGCTACACTAAGGTTCTCTCTTTTGCAATTCTTCCTATGCTTGTCTGATTTTATCCCAAAAAAGCTTTCTGGTAAATGGTTTTTGTTAAGACTGCATGTATAGCCGGTATACTACAGGTTTCCGTAACAGAACTTCCCGAATGCTGTATCATTAACCTTATCTATAATTTCTTGTAGCAACTGCATGAAGTGCACCATTTATTGAATCAACTGTGTTGGGATTCCATTTGCCGCAATTTAGCCACGTCCAACTACATAAAATCATGAAGCAACTCACTGGCCTCTGCCTAAATTGATTAGTTTTGTAAAGATGTATTGTTTAATACAGCTCAACTACTCCCCCTACCATCTGCAGGCCGAGCACAAGTACTGAGCATAGATGAATCAAAACAAATGTGATCATTCATGTAGATTCACTAGACCAAAAAAAGCCACTCAGCTAAGAATGTAGGCCACATGCACAAAATAATGGACGGTAAAAACAAATGGGTAAAATCCATATTTGGTAACCAATACTCAAGTGGCACAAATTATGAGTGAAGCGACCTAATTGAGGGGGCCTGGCAATCCGCACAGTACATATTGCTGCTGACAAGCTTAGCTGCTGCTTATATGCCACATGTTGGCATTCATAGGCTGTAAGTGGTGTGCAAAAAAGGCTTTGGGCATAATTCACTTCACAAGATGGAATTTACTGGAAGTGATTAATTATTTCCAAAAGTTACAGCAGGCAACATGGTGAAAAAAAAAGAGGAAATTACCAGTAAGACATGATAGTCGGCTGGTCCACAATGCTCTCACAGCCTCCAAAGGATGGAGCAATATAAGGAATCTTCAAAGCATCAATGAATTTTGCAGTGGTAAATAAGTCACCAGCAACCTGCAGGAGAGATAAAAATTCATCTCTCCCATAATCAATTCAGTATGTAAAAGGATGAAATCATCCATATATTAAACAATTGCCTGTCAGTGCTCTACCTCAAAACTGACCACACCACCAAAACCAGACATTTGTCGTATAGCAATGTGATACTCCGAGTGACTGGAAAGGCCTGGATAATGGACTCGACTAACCTGACAATCCAGTCACTTAAGTGGTCAGCCTCCAACAATAAGAGATACAAAAAGTAAACAGAACATAAGAAATATATGCATCTTCAAAAATAATATCTGCATCAATCATAAACAACAAAAGGGAATTGCCTGAATTACCACCCTTTTTAATGAACAATTTCATCAAAGCCACCTATCTCATCTGCCCAACATTGGCATTTATAATTGGATTTGACAAATTTTCATGGACGGATGCCCATCCACAATTTCAGCTGACAACACCCAAAAAATGAGATTTGACATTTAAAGATGACAACAATCCAGCCATTTATCTCTCAAATATCAGTGATATCCAGGCAGTCAGTACTACAAAAGATGATTCAGTGCAATGTTCCATGAAAAATAAAACCACAAAGTGCATATTTGCTCAATTTGCATTACCTGTACTAAATCATGTGTACATAAATGCAATGATATCAAATACCTTGGGATGTGATTCTAAAATTTGGGCCATCCTCAATGCTGTTGAGTTTTGCTGCCGTACACGAAGATGAAGTGTCTTCATGCCCCGGACAATCAGATATGCAGCATTCTGAAAATATGCATCAAATACTTATTTTAAGTACATAACTATCTGATGGCTAGAGAAAGAAAACAAAGTAGCAAATTATCACCAAGGATGGACAATCACATTCTAAATAGTAGAATCTATGGGTAAAATTCAAAGGCCTGAGCATATAAGTATTTTAAATTATGAAGAAAATAAACTACAAGGATAGAATGGAAAATAGAATCCAAAAAACAATCTCAAATAGATGGGATTAGTGGTTGTAGTGATGGTGGTGATGAATTACAAAGTGAATGACACACACTAAGTGAAATGCTTTTGAGTCCTTATTTCATTTTTCTTTAGCTTTTTGAAATGGTTACATGAATCAACTCAAATCGAAGACCTCAAAAATCAGGCTACAGATAAATGGGAAAATGGCTGATTATGATGCCAACATCATTCAACCTGTAAGTTTTATAGTTGCAATTGTAAGCATGTGCCAACTATGTTATTTGCTTAGGTTATAGTCTTATAGATGATTCGAAGGGGAAAAAATCACCTTCTATGGTGAACATTTGCAAATGATTATGTACCAGTAAGTTTGACAAGAAAGCTACAAAATGGCAATGTAGACCTTCTAGTAAATGTAAAAATTCTCATCCTTGGTGAATGCCATTTGCAGATGATTGTGTGCTTAATAAGTTTGGCAAGAAAGCAACAAAATGGCAATCTAGAACTTCTAGTAAATGTTTTAGTCAAGTAGCTTCGATATTTACAAAACAAAAACAAAATATGGAATTTCAGTTTGGAATCTGAAATGAAGAGTGCAAGTTGGGTTGGGTAAAAACTTTTTAGTGAATAGATGACAACTCTGCTCACAAATTTGGCATACAACTATCATCATTAGGCCCGTAGATGCAGCACACCATCCTCCTTTTGCACTCGGTCTATCCTCAAAAACACCCGTAATGAACAATTGTTGAATGAACAAAGTTGGCAGACAACTATCATCATTAGGCCCGTAGATGCAGCATACCATCCTCCTTTTGCCGCTCGGTTTATCCTAAAAAACACCTGTAATGAACAATTGTTGAATGGAAGAAGTAACCAACTGCCACTCTCCAGGTCTCACACCAGCAAACCACCACCCAAGGCCCCTTGAGCAGCTAACACCAATCAGCCACACCTACAGCTTCCTCGGATAGATCTCTATGATCCAGTTTTCCATGACCTCGATCTTGGTTTCCTGGACCAACAGAAAATCAGGATTTTGCTTCTTGACAAGAGCTTTAACTGATGCTCTTTGCCGCTCCTGGCCCCTTACACTCGAGGAAAGCAACTTTGGACTCTACAGAAACACATTTCCCCAAAGCATCTCCAGCTAGTTTATCATCATAGTTGATGGGCGGTCAAAAATTCTATAGTTCCCTTGACATCCTGCTCTCCCTTACGGTGATTTTCAGCTTCTTTTCCTCCTCAAATTCAACCAAAACATTTGCAATGCCCCCTTTAATTGAGACTTTCTATTCTGAGATGCTATCCCGAATGCATTCCTTTTTCAATAACATCTTTTCATAATCTAAATCAATTGAATTGATGTTGATGTCTGGTTCCAAATCCTCTAAGCGGGAAAGGAGAGAAAAATTATCCTATGTCAATACAGGGGTCTGTTGACGCTTCTCTTGTTGCCTCCTCCCAACCATCGATTGTTCATTGATCTGAATTCCTCCACCATAATAGATCAGACATCATAGCAGATCTGGATGGTGCACTACTGTGCCAAAGTCACCCTTTTTTCTTTATATGAATCCAGCCCTCATCTGAAGCCTCTCCCTTTTCTTTTCCAAGCTGGTGAAATGATAGCATTGTCACAATACCGTTCTCGGGATATCAACGGCAATTGGTAATATCAAGATATTTTCAAATTCTCAGATTTTTACTAGGAAATTATTAGGAAAATCTTGCAAAAAATAATAACAAAAATAAAATCTTAATAAGGAATTTATCGATAATTTACAAGGAATTTATTGGATATTTATTGCGATATTACCATTTATTGCGTTAAAAACACGATTTTATTGACAAATTTCTGAGAATTTACTATAGTGCCAATAAATCTTGGGATATTAACGACGATTGGTATTTTACAGATAAAAATACGGTAAACTTGAAAATATCAAGATATTTGTTACATTGAATGATAGAGAATAAATGGGAAAGTCAACCACATTGAAGGGAGCCTTAATCACCCAGGATGGGCCCTCCTTAAGATTGAAAGGATGAATCGAAACAATTGGAAGTTCTAGCTCAGATCTAGGGTTGCAACTCGGGTCGGGCGGGTCGGGCTCCTTAAAACCCATCCCGACCCAAGTTGATATATATATGGAACCTGACCCGAACTTCACAACCCGACCCAACCCGAATTTTAATCCAAATCAATCCAAATTCTGGCCCGACCCGTATTCTGAACCTATTTTAGCAGGGTCAGGTTAACTTGTAAAATCCTCAACCCGTCCCGACCCGAATTTCATGTCCCAATCAAGTTCTTGACTCATGTCACAATTTAATGGGCATGACAAAAAGATGCAAAGGCTCTAGCCCAGTTTCCACCACCAACATGGTCGCAGATATTTTAAAGGCGTTATAACCTTTTTGCCTTTCCAGTTATTACCCACCACTTGCCCCCCTCAATTGGACAGTAGGCGACATGGTTGCTATATCATCTTGACCCTCACATGCCTTCAGCACATGGTCCTCCTTATCTTCAGATCTAGGCAAGGAATTGGCCATGACAGATGGGGTGGGGTCCACAGTTGCCATTCCTCTCCTTGAACCAATCCTTGAGATCCCAACCCCACCTCTGAACCAGTCCTTCACCTACCATTCCTCCAACCTCAAGTGCAAAGCTATCACAATGAAGGTCTTGGCTGGAAACTCCTTGGAATTCTGAATGTCAATAGAATCCACTTGTAATCGATATCCACCACCTTCCACTACCACCTTTGGTGGGTTTGGATTGGTACCCATCTCCCATACCTGAACCAAACCCAAGTTTGTTCTCCCCCTTGCTTCCCTCCCCTTTCTTGATCCCCTTCAAGCCTTCATCTGGTTTGAGAAATCCTGTTTCTTCTCATTTGGAACAAATCTGACTAAAGCAACTTTAAGAGGGGGAGACACATCTTACCATCCAACAGTTCTACAGCTCTGTAGGCTTCCTTTTAGACTTTAAACTTTACAAACACAGCCCCATTTATTGCTAGAGACACAATCTGTCAGAATGAAGACATCAAAGACGACTCCAGAAATGCTAAAATCCCTTTGCAACTGATGCTAAAATCCCAATGCAACAAGTTCTTCACGAATAAAAAATGCTCTCCTTCCACCACATGACCTCCCTTCACTCTCATCCATGGTAAAAAAGTGGTTACTATGCAAGATATTGGAAGCGAAAAAGAAGAATTTAACCTTGAAAAAGGATTTAGTATGACTTAGAACTCAAAATGACAACCTCCCCCAACCCCCCAAAAAATATGGGATTATGTTTCCAAAATGATGATAAAAGACAGTGACACTGATGAACAAGTCTGCTTACAAAACCATATTGGAACTAATTTAAACGCAAATCTAAGGTTCCAAGTTGTGATACTAAGAGAAGTGGCATGAGCTAACCAAATAAGAAATGCAAAATATTTACTTCAGACTTAAGAGGGAGAAAACATAACCCCAGATTAATTTATACTTACTGGGTTAAGCGCACCACCCAGTACATGATGCAGAGCACGTACAGTGGAAACCACCTTTTTTGAACCACTAATGCATCCAGCAATAACCTGAAAAATGTATACCTCCATATATCAGCCTTACAATTGCTGCTTTATTACCAACCCAATCAAACGGCAATTTGTGGTTGGCAGACTCACATCATTATGACCTGCAATGAACTTTGTTACAGACTGCAGAACAATGTCGGCACCAAGGGATAAGGCCTTCTGGTTCACAGGTGAGGCAAAAGTGCCATCTATGCAAACCAGTGCTCCTTTGTCGTGGCACAACTTTGAGACTAACTCAATGTCAATGCAACGGAGGTATGGATTAGTTGGTGATTCTGTAAAGAAGAGAGATACCTGCAGTATGAAAATGTAATTGGGTTTAGTTGCAACTCCTCTTAAATAAAACCATTTGCAAATACCAAGAACTAGCCAACGACAAATCGTTCACTGACATTATGCTCATCAAGTGCAGATTTTAGAGACTCCATGTCGGCAGGATCTATGACAGTAGCCTGCACTTTGAAAATGACAATCAGGAAATAGAAGCATTGGAAAGGAACCAATCTTTCACACCAACAGCATAAATAAAAAACAAGATGACCAAATATATATTCTTCACACACAACCCCACCACAATTTTACTAACAAAGAGTAATAAACACATTTCAACCTATTCATTCAAATGAAGCATACTCAAATGTCTTCAGCAATTTCACTTGTGTAATCTATGTGCATTTATAACAGAGAACTACTGCGACACATGCCATTACACCATATAAACTCTCATATGCAGTGCTCTTGATGAAATGGTTAGCCCAGCAACAGTGTTTAAGTTGCAGTCATTGATAACTGTTCAGAAGCAACAATGACACATGGCACCCAGCATACTAATTCTGCCTGCGGGTCACAAGAAGCCACCTCAGATGTAGAAATAATTTTAAGATCCAAAAATCTGCAACAGTGCTTATTACCAGGTTATTGTTGAGGCTACATCTCTTTTGGTTGATGGCCAATTCAAAGTTTTCATCTTAAAACTTTAGACACCCCAAACCAAGGTTGCTTGTTTTAGGAATTTCATCCACAGAAATAGCTTGCTAAGTTGACTATAATTGGAGGATCAATTATCTATATACTAAAGAAACTTGGAATCAGTCTGATTTCTTTGTTGACGATATTAAAGTCGCAATTTATGATGTAGCTAAAGATCGATCCCAATGTCTAAATGCATACCCCAATGAATCCTTTCAAGGTTTTGGGAGTTTTTTTTTCATCTGCACTCTCCAAGGAATTGGATCCATTAGGTCTAATGTGGGTAGTTCCAAAATAACTTTTATTTATATGCATGTCATGCTCACACTCATTCCCCCCCAATATCTTTTAAAGGTCCAAAATTTTATAGCCTTGAGATAATTTTCAGTCGAAAACCAGGTGGGCTTCAATCCAATGATGAAATAATCTAAAATGGGGCCACATTAGATGAGAATCCACAATTTGCAAGGGATAGATGTGTGAGAAGTAAAAATGGGGCTCACCAAGTGCTCCCATGGTGCTTAAGTAAACACCAGTGCATAGGGAATCCTCTATGTGTGTGTGTAACAAGGATCACCCGCAAATGAGTTTGCACCTTAGTTTGGTGCAAACTTCAGATTGTGGGCTCACAGTGCAATGGATCCATTCCCCTTCCCACTCCCACTTACCCTTGTGAATTACACTTGTGCTCAATTTGACACCAATCTAGCTTTTAAAGCCCATTGGTCTAACCAGATGAATTTCCAATATTAAATAAAATTAAAAATTTATAAACATCATATACAATCCAAGGCCTTTCAAAACCACCTATTAATGTGGCCATGGGCAACAATATCTTGCAAGCCACAAGTGGGGCCCACATGAGCCCCACATACACCCCATACCCCCTCACCCAACCCTACTTCGTGAATTGTCCTTCCCAATTTGAACCCATTTTGAGATAATCTCACCACAATATTGAAATCCATACAAAACTGCTCCCATTTTTATCCTTGATTTTTTTACCCTTGAAAATCATGACTTTTGAAATCCAATGGACTTACATATTTTATGTCAGCATTCAACGCGAGTTTATTCTATATTCAAATCATCAGGCATTGAAGTTCATTCAAAGCAATTCATCCTCCAATCGTATGCATGCTCGTTGGATCACTACTCTCCAAGAATTCACATTCATTTTGAAACATAAATCGGGACAACAAAACAAAGTTGTTGATGCACTCAGTCACCGTTCTTCTTTACTTGTCACTATGCGCAATGAGATTGTGCCATTTGATTATTTGAAAGAGCTCTACCCTGATGATTCCAATTTTGCTGATATATAAACTAAGTGTTCCAACAATCAAGGTGATACACAAGATTTCTTGGTCCATGAAGGTTTCCTCTTTAAAGGGACTCGTCTATGTATCCCTCAGGGTTCTCTTCGTGAACATATTATTCGAGAACTTCATGGAGGTGGCCTCGATGGTCATATGGGTCGTGATAAGACCATCTCTCTCATTGAAGAGTGCTATTATTGGCCTTCTTTGAAACGTGATGTTACTTCCTATATTCGTCGTTGTTTTATTTGCCAGCAAGGAAAATGTTCTTCTTAGAATACTTGATTATATACTCCTTTACTTGTGCCTAACGGCATGTGGATTGATCTCTCTATGGACTTCGTATTGGGTCTTCCTCGTACCCAGCGCACCAACGATTCTGTCTTTGTGGTCGTTGATCGGTACTCCAAACACATTTTATACCTTTCAAGAATACTATGGATGCAGTAAATATTGCCAACCTCTTCTTTCGGGAAGTCGTTCGCCTTCATGGTGTCCCTAAATCCATCCTTCGGATCGTGATCCAAAGTTTTTTAGTCACTTTTAGCTCACTCTTTGAAAACACCTTGACACATCTTTAAAGTTCAGTAACACCACCCATCCACAGACAGACGTACAAACTGAAGTGGTGAACCACACTCTTGGTAACCTTATCCGATGTCTCTTGGGTGAGAAACCGCGCCAGTGGGATCTTGCGCTTGCTCAAGTTGAGTTTGCATATAATGCCTCCCATAATAGGTCCACAGGACTTCCTCCATTCAAGATTGTGTATTCTAAAGTGCCTAATCACACTTTAGACCTTGTGGCCTTACCTCCGCTGCCGGATTCCAATGTTGCGGCCAATGAGTTGGTTGATTCAGTTACAGAGCTTCAAGGCACCGTCAAAAAGTGTCTTGCCGAATCCAATGACAAATACAAAGCACATGCATATAAGCACGGCGTGTACAAACTTTTGAAGAAGGTGACTTTGTTATGGTCTTTCCTACGCAAGGAGTGTTTCCCCGTCGGTACTTACAACAAGCTCAAGATGAAAAAGATTGGTCCCTTGCGTATTCTCAAGAAAACAAGTGACAATGCTTACGTCGTTGACCTCCCTCTAGATTTGCATCTCTCTCCTACTTTCAATGTGAATGACATCTTTCCATATTATGATGAAGATCCAGTCCATCTACCAGAAATCAACTCGAGGACGAGTTCTTTTCAAGAGAGGGAAAATGATGTAGAATAGGTTGCAGATAGATTTTTGAAGAAGTATTCGCGATGGGTCAACAAGAAGCATGGCCCACAAGCCTAATCTCGAGTTGGACCCATTTCATAGTTTATTTAATTGTACTTTTCTTTTATTTATTATGTCGATCTTAATTTTGGGATCCATAATAGTGTCGGTCTTGTAAACCCAGTCCTGCTGGGTCACAGTGTGTCTTAGAATAGAAGTTAGAAGTCGTATGTTATTTGGAAACTTCCAAAAGTAGTCGTATGAGAGTAGAAATAAGAGTCGGCTACAAGAGTTCTTGTAATTAGTAGTTTCCTTTTATGTTCTTTTATTGCTTATAAATAAGATGCAAGAGAGGAACGACACACCTCTTTATTCAACAATCTTGAGTTAGTCGAAGAAGACAATTATCTCTGTTCCTGCCTTGTTGCAAGCTGATCTTGGCTAGCAAGATTCCAGCGTCATCATCAACAACTCTTGGGCTTAATTCCAAGAGAAGAAACGATCACAGAAAGCTGGGCTTAATCCCAGTTACAGTCATACTGTTTCAATCTGCAGATTCGTCTCTGCTGCATACAGTCTATTTTCGCCCCTGCTGCCATTAGACTTGCTTCTACTGCTACAGTTCTGCTTCTGCACCTTCTATCTCCTCTCTTCTGAATCATCTCCTTCATCTAAACCAGGTACTACTGCTGTCCTACCTTCGAGCCTCTTCTTCTTCTCTTCCTCCCGCTATTTCCGTTGCTCCAACCTAGTTCTTCCGCTGCCTTTCCTAACCCCTTTAAATCCCATTCGTTTTAAACCTTACCTACGTCCCAAACAGTACCTATTTATCCCCTTTACATTGTCCCACGTGCCAGAACTAATACCCATTCAGTTCCCACTTTCTTTACTCGTGTACCCAGTTTACTGTTCATCCGAGCTATCGTCGGGACTGACTAGTAGTTTGCCTTCTTCCCCGCTTCCGCTAGATTAAAAAAAAAAAAAAAGAAGACCTTCCAAACAGACTCCACCCCATCCATGTGGGCCACTTGGGCACTGTAGCATCACAGTTGGCATAAAAATCCAATAAAATGGGGTGGGCGTGGGGGGTGAAGAGGGGTTACAATTGTACCTATGAAGTTCTCATATGTGCATCATTACACAAAAGAACACATAAGAGACTTCATGGCAATACCATCATGGCCATCATCCATTTTGTTGAATGTTAGATTAACATATGATTTTTTTTTCAAGGTAAATGGTAGATATCCTCTCCTAAATGAGCTTATTTCCATATGAGATAATGATTCCCCCTTTGCATGCTAGGCTGCACCATGCAATGACCAGTAGCATTATGTGGGGTCCACGAACCATGGGGATGCATTGACTTGAAAGGTTTGAGACTCAAAATAAACAAATAAAAGACACCAAAACTTTGCGCCCTTCAAAATCATGGCTTGAATTATCCTTCCTTTTTTTTAATTGTGTCTGTGTGTATGTTCGGGTGCATGCCTCTCCAACAAACCCATGCGCATTGTCCCAAGAGGACCTAGGGCTAGCAACAGATCAAGTTGCGTCATGTTAGGTTGACAATAAGTGAAACTTTCTCCCTTACCTGAACCGACCCAAATTTTACCAAAAGTAGACAAGATAAAACAAATGAAGAATAATTTTTAATAGAAATCAAAGAAAGGAGAGCTTTCCTTTATTTTGGAGGCATTGGGCCATGATAAATAGAGGCAATGGCCTAGGTACTTTGGGCTCGGGAAGTGGGATACCTAAGTTGGAACCATTGGTCCAAGGAAATAGAGAACCTATATCCCGATGCCCATGGCTTGCAAGAGGTTGCGTGCATCTGGAATTTTACCCAATGCCCTCTTACTCGGGGAGAGGTGGGGGTCTTAGCGTTCTTCGTCATAAAAAAAAAAAATAGAGAACTTACATGACTATTTTCACTTTAGGTCAGGTAAGGTGCAAGACACCTCTCTACCCAATTTAACCCAAAATTATTTAGGATTGGATCGAATTAATTTTTTTAAGAAACAAAGGACCCAAACTTGGATGGTTTTAGGTCGAGCTGAGACAGGTCCACAAGATTAATAAAAAGTTGCCACCACTAGAAAGGCCCCACATTATGGTACTTAGCGTAATACACCACAACCAGTTATGCAAGAGATCATTCAAGATGTGGTTTTCCAATTTCTCCATCTTGATTCCAAAAATAATGGGCAATAAACCACCACAACATTGCTTTCAATTTCCAACTTTCAAGAACATGATCAAATCTAAAGATAAATAATATCAACAAGGAACCATAGGGTAAAATAGTTCATCATAATCAAGCACCTCAAATATTAATGAAAATCTATCACTTATAAAAGCTAATTGATTAAAAGGCCTGCACAATAGGTACATCCACAAAAGACCAAAAACAACCCAAGTTTGAAAAGGATCACACACTAGGTGAAGGAGAGACCATTTATGACTTTAATTTAAGTGATAAGAAAGACATGATAAATTTCCAAAAAACCAATTAAATCATTTTTGAAAGGTAAACTAATTAAATTATTGCAACACATGATTCAAGATTTCCAATTTTACATAAGGATGAACTGCAAGCATATGCAAAATGTAAATTTTAAATACATGTTAAAAACAACCATATAAGATGGTACCAGAAATATGGGAAGCAATAAAGCAAGTGAAAAGGATTACCGAAATCCCCATTTTTGGAAGTATAGTTTGGATAAAAATTCTGGTTTTCCTGTAGCAATCTGTGGTGGTGATAATATGGCCACCAGCTGGTACCAATGCCATCATCATGACTGTACTAGCATACATGCCAGATGCCATCAACAATGTTGATTCAGCCCCTTCTAATGCGCTGCACCAGTTTCAGGTAAGAACCAAGTAAGAACACGGGAGAGTCCCAACATAACATAGCAAGTTCAAATATAAGTAACGAGTCACACAAACCTAATCTTTTCCTCTGCAGCCTCTGTAGTTGGGTTCCCATAGCGGCCATACTCGTAACTCACATGGGTTCCTTCCTGTCAAGCGTGTGAACAAAAACTTCAAAACCCAGCTATTAGTCCTGGATAGAAAACATATTCACAAGGCCAACCAACCTCTATGTTTCTTATGTGCTTGTAATTCATTATTTTTTTCAACTTCAGAAAACATTACGTGGTATTCATTTTTCAACCAATGGCATACTAAAAATTCTTGATTATTTCACATTGACAATGAAGGATGTGTCAATATACACCATTTAAATGCAGCCACATGGACCCCAAACCCCAACCAAAATGTTAGAACGCCAAGCATTATCCAGTACAACTGCAGGCTCAACACTCAAAATCTTTATTCAGTTGTTTCTTTTTCTTCTTCTTTTGGGTTGAGTGGTATCAAAAAATATTGTCATAAAAGGAAGGGTAATGATCCGTGCACCATGAGTTTTCACCATGGTGCACCTACCTTTAAAAGGAAAAGACCATTTTGCCATTGCTTTTCTTTTCGTCTCTTCTTCTCTCTCTTCCCTCTTTCAAAAAAAGAGGGGAAAATGGTCTTTTCCTTTTTAGTAGTGCACTACAGTAAAACTCATGGTGCACAGATCATTATCCTAAAAGGAACCTTTTACTAACATGGGAGTAGAAACATTTCATGAGTGCTCATTCCAAACACACTTCCTCAAAAAATGGGTCCACTTATTTTCCTAGGAAGC
Organism: Chimonanthus praecox; assembly: GCA_022113865.1. Classification (NCBI taxonomy): domain Eukaryota; kingdom Viridiplantae; phylum Streptophyta; class Magnoliopsida; order Laurales; family Calycanthaceae; genus Chimonanthus; species Chimonanthus praecox. The sequence continues at coordinate 58,602,096 of CM039093.1, forward strand.
CATTTTTGCACATGGGCCTAAAAATAAGAAAACACGCCCCATTGTTCTTCCCTTGGATATTTGATGTAGGACACGGATCGAGTGGACCCCATTTCTTAATAATTTTTTAGCAAGTCATTTAATTTCTAAATTTAATTTAATTTTTTTTTTAGTTAGTTTCCTAATGTAATTAGGACTCCTTTCTGGATTAGGTTTCAATGTTTAGATGTGTTTTTATACAAGGCCATGTAGGAAACAAAGAGGCACACTCTCGATGAAAAATAGAATAAGAAAAACCAAATTCTTTTTTCCCCTATCACTTCTCTCTCTCTTCTTCGTCCATGCCGTTGGACTTCTTCTGCAACCCAGTCTCAGTGAAGACAAGGGGATCCATGTTTTGCTTGATCGAATCACTGATCAATCCCGCATCAAGTGGCATTAGACTTGTCACCCTGCGTTATCAGGACGAGGCTCTTGATTTTTGTTTTTTTTTTTAAAAAGGGTTTCTGAAACCCACCGTTGCTGCAAGCCTTTCTGCCTTCAACCTGCAAATCCGCCACTCCCCATAGCCTTGCTTCCGTCCCCAACCATGACCCACTATCTCTGCCTCTAGACACTGGGACCTCCAACCCCTGCCCAGATTTGTCTTTCCCCTCCCTCTTCAATGCCCGTCCTTTAAAAAAAAAACCAGCTCTCCTTCCATGCAGAGCCAAGCACAACCATCACTCATAATCAGCCTTGCCGTCCCTTATTCATCTCACCCTTGCCCATCCCCAATCGAGCCATTCGCAAAGTGCCTGACCACCAAGATCCGAACCCAGTGCGTGTTGTTGTCCCTGCTGCAGTGTAGAACTAATCCATCACCAACCCAACAGTTTGGGAACGAAAAGCACTTTCCCAATCGAACAACATTTAGTCCTGCTCTTACCCACAACGTCGCGTCGTCTCACCTATTCCACATCTAGCTTGTCGCCCTTCTCTTTCCATTTGGCTGTCTTCCAACTCACGATCAAATTCACCCGGCCTCAAGCCATCCCAATGCCCATTGTTGCATCTGAAATCACCTTTGGTCGTTCGCCCCTATAGCCCCCCTTGCTTCCTCGCCACACAACAACCACCTTCGCCTGATCCCTTCCTCCCTCTCCATTTTCTTCCTTGCTAAATGGTCCCTTCGACTCAATCCCTCTTCTTTTATTTCTTTTTTTATCCTCTTTCCCTTTTGGCTGTGCTTGAAGGGGTTATCGAGCCTTAAATTTAATTCCCATCATACCCAGTCACTCGTCCCTTCTTTACCCGATCTAACTACCCATTGCGGCTTGAACTCGATGGCACCCAACAATGGTCATGAGTGTGTTACCAAATCTGAGTTAAAAGAAATATTTGCTGAGTTTCCTGTGTCCCTCCTTGCATTTTGAGAGAAATACTGCACGACAAGAGATACAACGACATGAAGAAAGTGATAAGCAACTTTAAGCACTCATATCAGGTGGTTCCTATAGCTCAAACACAACCACCTCCACCACCAATCCCACCGCCATCACCACAAAATGTTCCCTAACCCTCCCCCATTCACAGCCAATATCGTGATACGGATTGCGAGACCCTACCCTATCTATGGTTGTTCGTACATTGTCATGCCTGCCTCCTGTCCTATCTTTGGTGCCTCGTGCAAACCCTCCCATCTCTCAGGACCATGTCTTCCCTTAGGTGCAATTTGAAGGCCCCTTCTTGATCGGGTTGGTTCACCATCGCTTAAGCCTATGTGTGTTCCCTGCTTTATTCATCTCGGCAATGAATCACTCTCCTCGTACATGCATTGCAAGTTGCACAGTTACTAGCTTCGTCATTCGGCTATTCAGTATTGGTCTCCACCTCAGTCTGATATCTCGGGACAGTCTCATTTCCTACGGCGCCGAGGCCGATATTTTGTCCGACTTCAACTTGAGGACAAGTTCTTTTCAAGACAGGAGGACTGATATAGGACACGGATCGAGTGGACTCCAGTTCTTATTAGTTTTTTAGTAAGTTATTTAATTTAATTTATTTTTTTAGTTAGTTTCCTAATGTAATTAGAACTCCTTTCTAGATTAGGTTTCTTTCTTTAGATGTGTTTTCATATAAGGCCGGGTAGGAAACAGAGAGGCATACTCTCGATAAAAAATGGAATAAAAAAACCGAAATTTATTTTTTTCCCATCTCTACTTCATTCCTGTCATTGAGCAGTCGGATTTCTCCTACAACCCAATCTCGATGAAGAGTAGGGATCCCTCTTTTGCTTGATCGAATCGCCGGTGTGCATCGAACTCGCATCACTATTAGTGCAGAACAATGTTGTCAAACTCGAATCGTATCGCGAATCGGTCTAGGGGTATGAATTGTGAATCGTGAATCGAAAATCGTAAAATCATAAGATTCATAATTTTTTTTCTAAAATTATTATTTATACTATAATTACATATAATATGATATAATAATATAAGATTCACACAAAAAAAAAAAGACGCAAAAATCTAACAATACGAGATTGAAATATAAATATTAAGTACTGATAAATTTAAGAAACCAACAAATAAATAAACAACATTTAAATAAATCTTAATAAATAATAACATCCATCAATTACCTCAGCATCATATGTCCCATCGTGAATTTGAATAGTATGTATTTTAGATACATAATTTAGAAAAATTATTTGTTAAATGTAATTATAAAATTAAATTTCAATTGACTAGATTGATAAAATTACCATGAGATGATAATAATATGAACTATAAAAGAAATTTCTACATCTTTCAAGATTTATAATGTTAAAGTATAGAGCTTTATTATCATTTAAATAAATAAATCACAAACATTTAAATAAATTTTATTAGCATTCATCAAATAATAAAAAAAAAAATAGATTTTTTTTTGGAACGGTAACTTCATTAATAAAACAAAAAGGATACAGAGAGGGCAAAAAGGAGAAACCCTTCCAAACAAAAACAACCAAATTACATCAATCTGTTAACAATTTCCTCATTTGAACACACCCCCTGTCTAGCCATAGAATCAGCGGCAGAGTTTGCCGACCACGAAACCCAAGCAATCTTAAAATCATAGCTGGCAATAGCATGACGAATCCTCTCAACTTTATCGAGATAATTCCAGGGGCAAGGAGAACCCAACACCCAACCCACGACTACCTTCGAATCACCCTCCACTAAACTCCCACGTACCCCAAGCTCTTCTAACTCCAAAATACCTCTCCATAGAGCAAACAATTCCACATCAATGACAGACCCATTATGAAGAGGACCAGCAAAGTAATTCCTGAATCATTACAGATGAGCCCTCCATAACCTGCTAGACCAACTACCCGCATACAACTCCCATCAAAATTGAGCTTGAGCAGCCCAGAAGGAGGAGGTGACCAGAAAACAGAAGGACGAGAATCCAACTGACCACTGGAAACATCCACCAAAGCCCAATCTCTACACAACTCTGAAACAGAGAACTAACGAAACTTTAACAGTCCAACCACCCACCAAGCAACCCGCAACTTTATTTTTTCAAGAATCCCAGCCAAGGGGCCAACCTTCCCCTGAAAAATCCTCTGATTTCTTTCTAACCAAAGGGATCAAACAATACTCAAGGACATCGCTTTCAACAACTGCCGACGAAACAAACTACCAAAAAACACAACATCTTCTTTAAACAGCTCATTCCAAACTTTAAGAATACAAAAAGCAATGCCTAACAGCTGAAAGAAATGCTCCCAGATCCGACAAGAGAAACCACAATGAAGAAGCAAGTGATTCATTGTCTCCTCTGCAGAAAGGCATAAAGGGCAAGCGTTAACAATAAGCATCTTCCTCAACCTCAAATTATCAATAGTCAAGATCTTTTGTAATCTAGCAAGCCAACCGAAAACCTTCACCTTAAAAGGAGACACTCCCTCCCAAATCTTAGGATGCACAACAGGATCTTCCCCAACCACCAAAAGATTATTACAAAAAGATTTCACCGAATGAGTACCAAAAGGATCTAACTCCCAAATTCGCCGATCAGAACCCTGCCCCAGCACAAAAACACTGCCCAATAAAAACATAAGAGACATCCAGCCATCCACCATCCAATCCTCCAACTCTCTACGAAACTGAGGAACCCAAACAACCTTATTCTGAATGATCTCATAGCAGTCCTTAACCGTAGCTTGGTTGTTTGCCGCAAAAGCAACAAGATCAGGGAAAACGTGAGCCAATGGAGTATCACCCAACCATTTATCCAACCAAAATAAAATGTTCACACCAGTATACGCCCGATGCCTAATGTGATGCTCAAACGCCAGAGCTATTGAACACACACCCTTCCAGAAACCAGAATCCCTTCTATTAGCATTAACAATCCGCCAACCAAATCCCAACAATCTATACTTCCTGTAATTAATATCCTTCCACAAACCATATCGACGAATCTCCCAAACACCATAACCACTTCCCTAGCAATACAACATTAACCCTGCGGATTGGACGAAGACCCAAACCCCCTTCCTTCTTAAAATAAAAGATTAAAGATTAAAAATAAAAGAAATATTTTTTAATTAAATAAAATTTTAAAAATAGTGTCTACTGAGAAAAAAAAAAAGAAAGAGAGAAAGAGCCCTCATGCACAGTCACACACGAGTGCAACGAGGACACTTTTTTTCAATGACCTTTGTAGCCTGTGGAAGTAAAACCCTACACGGAAATAAGTTCCACATCCCAAGACTCCTCTATCCTTGAAAGAAAGTAAAAGATCAAAGTGGAGACTCCTACGATAGAACAACACATAAACCATGAAACCTAAACCTAACGGGAGAAAGAAAGAGGAAGAGACGACAGCAAAACGAGGGAAAGAACTGAAATACGTACTCCTCTTGAGTCTTTCCTTCTTCCACTTGAATCGCACGATACAACAATTCGTTGGTTGACTGGCAAAATCGTGCGATTTTGAGTAAATACCAATATTTGAAGTGATTTGAATCGTTGGACCTTATTTTCATGTCGAATCATAAGAGTCAACTTGTAGGACTTTCGTAGAGTTTCATTGGCGTACATTTATTTGTCGTGGAAGGGTTCCCTGAAATACAATTATAAGAAGAGTTCGCCAAGGTGATTTGGACCGCCCTCCAAAAGGTATGTTTGAGTTTGATGTAGATGGAATGGTGAGGGAAAGCCAGGGATTGTTGGTATAGGCGGGGTTTTTCACAACTATTTGGGGGAGATGATTTTCTTTTTCTCAGAGCCAATAGGCATTAAAGATTCAAATGAGGTTGAATTATTAGGAATTAGGAAAGCGGTCTTTCTTTGGGCTAATCATGGGGCCAGGAGTTGATAATTGAGGGGTAAATGGTGAATGCCATTAGGTGGGCTAGCGGGAGTAAGAAACCTCCCTAGAGGTTTATGATCTTTATAGTAAGGGAGATTCGACACTTGTGCTCCTCAATGGAGTGGTGATGCATGACAACTAATAGGGTAACCCTAAATACCTAATGTGGTCCCTAAAAATTAAAATGAATGAAAATAATGCACCCTATATCTAATATTGGCTGAAATTAAAATCTAAATTAATAGATACAATTAATTAATATAAAATTTACCACAGGTAATGATGCAAATTCTTGAAATGTAATGTAAGCAAATCTAAAAAAAGAGATGAATGGCTTTGACTAACACGTTTGGTATTAAACGGAATGGACTAAGGTTTAAAATGATATAAGGTTTTACGTGGGATGGGGGGGTGTTTAGGGTAAAACGAATAGAAAGGAAAGAGGAAACGAGAGAGGGAAAATAGGGAAGAGGGATGCGGCAAGGGCAAAGTGGATTTAGGAAGGAAACGGCGGCAATGAGGGGTCTTAGGAGGGCAAAGGCAGCGAGAGGAGAAGGGATTTGGGTATGGTGACAAGGTCTGAGGGCTCTAGGAGGGGGGACGAAGGCAGTAGATGGAGTTTGGGGCTGTATGAAAACGGCAGGTGGTTGTATGAGCTTGGGATGGCCTCGGAAATCAAGGGAAAGACTTAGGAAAGGGACTGAGAGGGTAAGAGGACGAAGGTGAAGATGGAAGAAGAGAGAAAAGAAGATAGAAGATGAAGAGAAGTACCTGAAGAAGAAGTATGGCCTCACGCCAAGCCTCGCGCCGTAGCCTCTCGCTCTTTGGAATCTCTCCAACAATCAGTCGCACCTTACAAAGGTATTTTTGCAAAAATCTCCAAAATTTTATTCAATCCATCTGTCTTTGCCTCATGGAGGCTACAACTTATATAAGCTTCTCGCTACTAAAAATAAATTCTTGCTAATTACTAAAAAAACCCTATCTAAAAATAAAAAAATAAAAAACACGAAAATAGCCAAAATCAGAAAAAAGAAGGTGCTGAAATGCACCACATCAAGTGGTCTTCTATAATGTCAGGAGTTATGCTAATGTTGTCATTGATTTCTTGAAGATGGGAGTTATGCTATTGTAGACTGTATCTAATTATCTTGTCTTATTTCTTTGGGTGGGGCTTTTTGGGGTTCATTTTGTATTTAGATCTCTGTGATAGTTGGTAAAAGGCCCTTATACTATTTTGATAATATCCATGTACTCCCTAAACCCTAAACCCTGTTAATATCCATGTACTCTGTTATGATCATTAATGAATTTTGTTACCATCTCAAAAAACATAGAGAAAGAGAGAGAATGAATGGTACATGATTTTTTAAGGAACTAATTATTAAAATATTCATTCTTCCTAGAAAAATAGTGGCAAACAACCCTAGGGCATGTTTGTCTTTTTATTGAAAATAGTTTTTCAATAAAAGGGTGATAGGATCTAGGATTGACAAAGTATTTGAGGAATATTAGGCATTCATTTGTAATTTTAGAGATATCCATGTACTCTTTTATTATCATTGATGAATTTTGTAACCATCTCAAAAAACAGAGAGAGAGAGAGAGAGAATGAATGGTACATGATTTTTTAAGGAACTAATTATTGAAATATTCATTCTTCCTAGAAAAATAACGGCAAACAACCCTAAGGCATGTTTGTCTTTTTATTGAAAATAGTTTTTCAATAAAAGGGTGATAGGATCTAGGATTGACAAAGTATTTGAGGAATATTAGGCATTCATTTGTAATTTTAGAGATATCCACGTACTCTTTTATTATCATTGATGAATTTTGTTACCATCTCAAAAAACAGAGAGAGAGAGAGAGAGAGAATGAATGGTACATGATTTTTTAAGGAACTAATTATTGAAATATTCATTCTTCCTAGAAAAATAACGGCAAACAACCCTAAGGCATGTTTGTCTTTTTATTGAAAATAGCTTTTCAATAAAAGGGTGATAGGATCTAGGATTGACAAAGTATTTGAGGGATATTTGGCATTCATTTGTAATTTTAGAGATACTGGGTATTTATATGTAATTTTTATATTTTCCATTTTGAGTTGTAACCCTAACCCTATTTATAGGCTAAATGAGTAATGAAATAAGCAGAGAAGAGTTTCCCTACAACACAACCCTACACTAGGAGGCCAATTTCTCATCAAAGTGAAACGAAAGGAGGTTGATTTCCCCTCGAAGCGAAATCTCTATCCCCATTTTCATTCTTTTTTCATTCAAGCTCCTATCAAAGGGACATTTGCACAGTTTTCAACTTCACTTCTCATTTCCCATGTTTGCAAAATAAAATTTTCAATGAAAATGTGCATTGATACGTGTAGATTTTCCAACCGAGAGGGCCATTTGCAAGTAAACTACTTTGCCATGGAGGGGAATACGAATGCGTATTTTCCTCTCTAACTTCCTCATGTGTGGAAACACACAAACATGCCCCAAGAAAAAATCCATGGGACGTCAGATTTACAATAATGTCAAAATGAATCAAATGAAATACCCTTGCACACCTTGAAAGCAATTAGCTCAGCAGTGTTTTTGAACAAGTAAGCAGAAGTATTGACAACTGGTGTGGTGATTGCATCAGTAACTAAACGGCGTCCTGATCTTTCTCCTGTCAAAAATAAAATGTTAAAATATCCAAATCAGCACATGCAGTGAGAGTTTTAAAAATCAATAGCTAATAAAAAAAAGATAGGAAGGATGGTCTAATTAAAATTAAAAACGACTTGACATTGCAATATGATAAATTTAGACACTTGGGTTCTATAATAGAATCTCAGGGAGGATCATCATCATCATCAGCCAGTTATCCCATCTATCTGGGGTATCTCACAGAGGATCTAGCTCAAATTGCAAACAAGCTAGCATAGTTCTGATGATAAGGGAGTCCAAATTGTTTAAAGGAGTGATTTTATAGACTGATTATTAGGCCCAACATGCCCTATGGAATAGAGTGTTGGGTAATAAAGAAAAGTTAAATAAGCAAAGTCTAGGTAACAGAGATGTGCATGCTACATTGGATGAGAAGATTAACTCTAAAATATAAAGAGTTAGAAACTAGCGGGATAACTAAAAGACATCCCCAGTAAATGACGATATGAGACAAACTTATCAATAAATGACAATATAAGAGACTTATCTACGGTGGTTTTGTCACAATATGTAGAGTTGAAAGGTTACAACGGTAAACCATTGAAAACATGGAGAAAAAGGATAAAGAAAGACATGATAGATAGTAAAGTAACTGAATGAATTAGAATTAGATTTTGACAAATGATGATGATTATGACTAAGGAAAAGAGAAAAAAAAATGAAAATTTAAGGCCAATCAACAACCAAGGTCTTCCTTTTTAGTGTGGAGAAGTTATATGTCTAATGCAAAATGATAAAGAAGAAAAAAATAGGTGCCCAAGAATTATATCAAACCTATTGAATGGCAATTTTCCTAAGCTTTTGTTCAGGATCAATGCTCAAATGGATCATTACGATGTACATTTATTGGTCGTCATAATGCCAACCTTACTCAAGAATTAATATATCTACCATATTTCAGAACAAAAATCATGTTTTAGAACAAAAATCTCTTAATTCCAACTTTACCTTGGTCAAAGAAGAATAAACTCATAAAACACAGTTTCGCATTAAGAAGCACGTGAGTACATCATCATAATTCAATCACCATTGCCCACCTTACCTTCTAAATTACATACCCCTTAACACAACGTCAAAACACCACCAAATAACCATGAAAAAATGACATGCATAGCATAATATTAAGGATAAGAGGTAACATCAAATGGTGCCCTCATCTCTATCACTCTCACTCTTCATCATATAATCACTAGATTGTGCGATTCAAATACACTCCCCTTAAATTTAGAAAACAATTGCATTCCCCAAAGAGATAAGAGGGAGTTTTCCATGATCTGAAAAAGAAAAAACACAGAGATCTCTTAATCCATAATGGTGGCCTCAAGTCTAAATATAATCATCAGTCATTGGTGTCATCTGTCATTCGTGTTTAGGAAAAGAGGAAATTTAAAAAAAAAAAAATCCACGGATACTCCAAAAAAAAAAAATGAATAGAACATATAACTACATAACAGCGTAAGAAAGGGCACGATCCACTGCGAAGTTATGGAAAGGGTTTATGGACAATTAAAAACCAAAAAGCTGAATCTAGACAAACTAAATGATGATGATGAAGGAGAACAAAGAAAGGACGCTTTAGATGCCCTTCAGGAATCAAAACCAAGAGAACTAGAGGAAAATGACATTAACAAAATAAAATACCCGCATGAACTGCAAGGCTCCCAATGGAACCAAGAAATGGAACATTGGAAGCTTGCAACTGTACACCATTAGCATCACAAGGCGGGATGACCACGCTGTCATCGACAGGTACATATCCATCTGCATCTATCGTTGGATTCGACCACGAAGCAGAGACGACCTGAGCAACGCCGATATTGCTGCAGTTCCTCCGGGCCTTGATGCTGAGCTGGCGAACGAAGTTGGGAGGAAAGCGGAAGATGAGAGATGACAGGCGTCGAGGAGTGGCCAACAAGAAGCGGCCGCAGCTGTGCTTCTCCGCCGCCTTCTTGGGATAACCCGAAAAATCAGGATCGGAATGGCATTCGAAGGCCGACGAAACCGAAGGGCAACAAGAGGCGGCCATGCTCTTTCTGACTCAGTCTTTCTTGTTTCTCCACTCAATAATCGCAGGCCCGGCCGCCTGGCTGACTTGAGGGAATCCAATTTAGGGTTTCACTCCTCTCTCTCCTTTCTTTTAAACCCTACCAACTTCACCTCAACAACCTCTCGCCCCCAGTTTTGACTGCGGCTGTGATTGCTCCACCTATTTGGACTACGTGGAGATTTGAAACGCAGCCCGTTGCGGACGAACGGTGGCTAAATTTACTTGACGGCAATTATATTAGAATTTACTCAATTCTAGCTTAATTTTACATTACATCGCATAGCTTATTTCGTGTTAGTATCAGTTGCCCCCTTCTTCATGTCAATGAGATGATTATAATAATTGTAATAGTATATAAATAGCAAATAATATTATCACTTGTCTTGCTTGATTGAGCTGTACAAGTGGCCATGTGAAAGGTGTCATCACTCATCACTAGTGATCAGTGGAGACTTGCAGCCACCCAGTAATTCGTGTGAGATAGATTTTTAGTTATATTTAGATGAAGAAAATTTAAAATATACTGATATTTTCTATTATTATTATAGAAGGGAAATTGAGAAAATGAGTATTTTTTTTTTTAATTGAGAGTGGAGATAATAACATTCTCTCACTTTATTCTTTACTTTTTGATTCAGCCACAGGACTCAAGATTCTTATGAGAAATCTCTGACTTATCTCCATCTACACATAAGTAATTAATCTTCACTTATGTCATGTTAAAATAAATGTTTATGATCTTTTTCCGAGTGGCTAAATTAAAAATAATTTTATAGTAAAATTTTGTCATTTAATTTATAAAAATAAAATGACTAGTCAATATTATTATAAATTTATACATTATATAACTTTAGATAAAATGGATATAAACTTCAAATTAATTGGCTTTTACCATAGCTAATTCAGAACTTTTTGTTCAACATAATTAGTATATATGGAAAATAGACTATTCTATCAACTTTAAAAAAAAAATAGAATATAATTTTAAGATATTTAATATAATTCACTTTAAAAAAAATTCTGATTCCATCGAGTGTCAACATCACCATTTTATAATATTGATTATTGAATCCACCCAATCACCACTCACACCAGCAGGTCAGCAACCCCACAGGCCCACCCACTCACGAATGCGAAAGGCCAACGCTATGCAAATCAGCTGCCATCACACTGCAAGTTGTTCTCATGCGTGGCTGTAAGCAGATCAACAAAAGTCCCTTTAATAGAAAGTAAGGCAGACAATTGACAAGGGAGCGAGTTTTTTTTTTGGGTTGGGTAGGACACGGTTTTCTTATAAAGGAGATTATTTTTAGTTTTTAGATAAGATGATAAAAATATTTGTAGAAACGGATCTCAAAAAGAATGATAATTTAATCACACCACAACACACAGATTTACATGGAAAATCCTCTAGGGAAAAATCACTAAATAGAGATGATTTTATTCAGAATGATAACTGTCTTAAAATACACTGGCTACATATATGTAATATGTATACATATATGTATATACATGTATATACATATGTATACATATATTATATATATGTATATATATATATATACAATGGTCTCAAATATGGAAGGACAAAAAAATTCTCAATCAAAACTTTTTCTCAAGTTGGTGCGAAAATATCTATGGAGCCCAACTTGAACAATATCTCTTTGAATTTAACCGCAGAAAAACTTTTTGTAAAGATATCAGCTAAATGTTGATCACTGCGAACAAATAGAGCAAAAATAATATTAGCTTGCAGATTCTCTCGAACAAAGTGGCAATCTATCTCTATGTGTTTAGTTCGCTCATGAAATACTGGATTAGAGGCAATATGAATAGCTACCTGATTATCACAAAACATTGGTGTCGATTGAGTAGATTCACAATCCAAATCCTTCAACAAAGCACGAAGCCAAAGAATTTCACTTGTTGTTGAAGCCATAGCACGGTATTCTGCTTCTGCACTTGACCGCACAACAACATTTTGTTTGTTACTCCTTCATGTCACAAAATTATCTCCAACAGATGTACAATAACCTGTAGTGAATCTTCGATCAACTGGGCATCATGCCCAATCAGCATAAGTGTAGGCTGTAACAGCACAATGCCCATGCCTACGCATCTATATACCTCTCTCGGGTGAACTTTTCAAATAATGTAAAATTCTGTTGACGGCATTCATGTGAATAATTGTCGGAGCATGCATAAAAATAATGTAAAATTCTGTTGACGGCATTTATGTGAGTAACTGTCCGAGCATGCATAAATCTACTGACTAAACTGACTGCATATGAAATATCTGGCCAAGTAATGGTTAGATAAATCAATCTACCCACTAATCTTTGATAGTGACCAATATCAGATAACAATTCACCATCATTACCAAGTTTACCACCACTATCAGTAGGTGTATCTGATGGTTTAACTCCCAACTTACCAGTATCCTGTAATAGGTCCAACACGTATTTTCGTTGATTAAGGAAGATGCCCCTTTTTTAGTAGGCCACTTCTAATCCAAGAAAATATTTTAACACTCCAGATCCTTGATGGCAAATTTCCAGTTCAGCAGAGATTTAAGCTTTGAAATTTCATTTTTATCATTACCTGTAATCACAATATCGTCAACATAAGCTAAAACAATAGTTGTCCCAGAGATACCTTTCTTGACAAACATGGAAGAGTCTGCAGCACTTTTTTTAAACTCGTACACAGGGCTTGGGGTCCAACTCAGTGGAAATTGTCCGCTTTGGGCCTACACGTGCAAGCCCGCACGGTTTTGCCTTTGGGTCAGATCCAGATACTCGGCCCAAAACGCATCCACTGTGTTGAGGAGGGGCGATCACATTTAAACCTCATGCGGAAATCTAAAATTTTCGATGTGGGACTCCTATTTTCCCACTCTACCGCACTATACACTCTTCATCACTTGGGCCTGGCCTTAGTGGGCTCGGCCGTCTAGGCCAGATCAGGGTCTCGCAATCCACCCCCGTAAGCCCAGAGCCGTCCCCGGCTCGACCCAATAAATCCAGTGGAGGGCAGTAGACCCACACAGTCTGAGTGTTGAACTCGGCTCTAATACCATTTGTAGAAACGCATCTCATAAAGAATGATAATCTAATCACACCACAACACACATGTTTACATGGAAAACCCTCAATGGAAAAACCACAAGACAAAGATGCTTTTATTCAGAATGATAACTGTCTTAAAATACACTGGCTATATATATATATATATATGGCTATATATATATATATCGAATATGGAAGGACCAAAAAATTCTCAATCAACAATATTTTAATTAAAAAGATAATTATATATTGAAAATGGCCATTGTTTAAAAATAAAAAGTGTCCCACACATTAAGTAATATTACAGGAAGTTACTCTTATTGATAGTAACCGGAACTCAAGACATTTCATATCTCAAACGGATTTTTAACCGTCAAGCCATTATTAATTATCTATTATTTGTCTTCACAAAATTATATAAGGTGAGTGGAAAGAGACATCTATTTTTTCACAAATCATACATACACCTGGATTTTCTTTCCTTACACACCCGTTTTCAAAATTTTGGGTGAAATTACCCTTTTGCCCTTCCACTTAAAAGTGGAAATGTAACGACCCGACCTGAAAACAGGGCTTAGGGTCCAACTCAGTGTAATATTGTCCGCTCTGAGCCTCACACACAAGTGAACCCACACGGATTTGCCTTTTGCCCAAGCCCACATGGTCCGACCCAAAACGCGTCACACTAGAGTAGAGGTGGGTGGCCTCAAATAAACCTACCATTCCTTAACCTCCACTACCGATGTGGGACTCCCCACATCGGTGGTGTGTGCAGCTAAAGGGGCAGGGTTTCACAGGAAAGATTCGATTTTTTTCGTTCGAATGATGTATCGAATGAATGTCAGCTGAATGGTTTGCAGAGAGGGAAAAAAATAGGTCAAAGGGCCCCACCGTTGATCGAAACCCAAAGTCTTCTTTAGGCGTAGATAGGTGGGCCAAGGGCGAATATGGTGGTGTTGATCCTAGGGGCAAAAGTGCAAGATCCACTTGGATCTAAGAAAAAAACCCCACAAAACTGGATTTCGGTCGCTCCAAGCAGCAGCGGAAGAAATTGACCAGATGAGGGTCCCACGCGAGTCAGATCAGAGATCTAATGGTACACATGGATAGACCATCAAAAAATGGAAGGGGTATGGTGGGTCTCATCGGCAGAAACTTTCCTTATCAACTGATCTAAGGCAGAGAAGAAGATTTGACGGCAGCATGAAATTTATATGATAGAATATCTTTTTATATATAATGACATTGAGAGGGCCTATACAACTTGAATTTTAGTAACCCATTTTTTTTGCAATTTGATGATGAGACGTAACTAGTTTATTGTTTCTTGAGCATACAAGCATGATAAACCGTAAGATCCTCAAGCATCAGTGCTCATGTAAACACAACGAACAATTTACAAAATACTTCCCCTCCTCACACACTTCTATCCTCTAAATGAATCACCACTCAATTTGACTCTATTCTACTATTATCTTTTTGAATTACAGACCATCTAAAATTATATTAAAAGATTTTTAAAGTGAACTAAAATTTGAATCTACAAAAAACGTGACTTTGCTTATCTAAGATTTTTATACTCATATTTAAAACAAAAACTTTTCAAAACAATCCATCTACATAGAAGTATAGAACCAACCTATCTACATAGATCCCCATAAGAGTTTCTCACTATGAGAGCCCAATGCAGTGACCAGCTATAATAAAAATGGTTGGTTAGAAAAGTCCCTACTTAAATACAATTTCAGTAAAAAAATCACCTTGATTGAGTGACGATTCTAAAGGCCTTCAAATCATATTAGATAACGATGCTTTGGGCATTTAGAACACAAATTTAATACATGGATTCAATTCCTTCAATGATTATGATTGGATTTTATGAACACAACCCATACTTAAACCTATAAATGAAGAAGGATGATGACTCCAGTGATCAATCACCTCTGTTGATTGAAGTTGTGTTTTTTCTTTAGGAAGGTGCTACTGCCACTAGAAACGCTTAACTGGATAACACAACCAAGATGGAGCCATTATATTAAGTTCAACAAAATAACATGATACCGTTGCATCATTAAAGAGAAAATTTGGTTACCTATCTAAAGTAAATGGAAGATAAGGAAAAGACAATATACTTCCCTTGGCCTTGGAGCATATTTATTGAGACATCAAATCCTTCCATCCTAGCCATTTGTCCATCTTCTTTGTCATCACGGCCTCTGAGGCTTCTTCTCAATTCCACTAACTTGATTTGAATGGTTTAGGTAGGACAGGGCCGGCTCAACCCTATGGCAAATAAGGCAACCGCCTTAGGCCCCCGTCTGGTAAATGCCCAATTTGTTTGGATGAAACGTAGGGAAATAAAATTTTCCAAATGTTTAATTTTTAGTTCTTCCCTGTTGTATATGGTTATGAAAATTGAACGCTCAATTTATGAAGGAAAATAAAAACCCTAAACTCTAAATCCTAAACCCTTCACCACATGGCGGTCGTGACATGTCAGTGTTACCGGTTCGTCACGAGACGGTGTTACAGTATGAAACCAAGTAAACAAGGGCGTCCTCAGCTTACTTAGTATCAACTTCAAAAAGGATCCATTTAGAATTTTTGTCTTAGGCCTTAACTTGTGTTGAACCGGCCCTAGTTGAGGATAGGATAGTAAGCCATTGCATCCACATTGTAGATGGGGTCTTGATGTGGGCTTTTGATTGGATGAATGAAAGGAATGGGCTGAGGCCGGCCTTCTATTAAAAAATTGCCTTCGGAGACCCAATGTGCTAGGGAGGGAGAGAGGGAGGGGGTGTGGTGCATTTTAGGCGTAGGTAGGACTATTTAAGTTTGACTAGTTCGCTAAGAGGGTTTTAAGTGTGGCCAAAAGCCTCCAAGATCTCCATAATCTACTTCAGATCTTCAATCTCATTAAACAACTCTGACCACCTCAGGCATGGAATTAGGTGGCAACACATGTTTTTTCACGACACAACGATTTGCACGTTTACATGTCAATAAACCGCTACAAACAATTTAACCCTGTAGGCATGGAAACTTCATTACTGCGCATGAATTAACTTCATTGTTCCTATGAGTCACGCACTTTAACTTTTAGAAGACTTCTTGAACGTCTTCTACTTATTTTATTTTTTTCTCTCTTTCGTAGGAGATCACCATGCATAAATTTTATACACAGTAAAGCCCTTATACTTCTTTTAATGTATTGTTAGGGACTAATGGACCAAGGAACCTGTTATTGTCATTGCACAAATAGTTTGTGGATGGTAACAGTTTCTGCATATTCAGTATTACTTGCAAAATCCAAATCTCAATCAATATCATGGTAGACCAAAATTTGGGGAATGATAAATGTAGCACATCAGTTATTCAGGAAGTACCAAAAGTGAGGTGTTTACATGTGCAAATTTATCAAGTTTCAATCGAACAGTGAGAGATAACTTTATTAAGGGCATCTAACTTATGACAATGATTTTTGCACCACCATTTTTTCTCATAGTACACCACCCTTAAAAGACAATTCAATTTTACCTATACTTTTGAGAAAAATGAAAAAAGAGGGAAGGAGGGAAGCATGGACACATTTGAATTTTTCAGGTGGCGCACCATGAGAGAAAGGTGGTGCAAAAATCACTACCCCTAATTTAATAGTGATTATATTAAGAAGTGGGTATTGCGTATAAAATGTTGAAGGGTGCAAACAAGAACTAGAATTTTAAGTAGATCTTGCAGCAGTTAAATTTTATTTAGATTTCATAAACTCCAAATTGGGTTAGACATGCGCTTGTAACATGCAAGGCTTCTTTTATATATATATATATATATATATATATATATATATATACACACCAATAAAACCGCACCATTCTCTCTCTATAATCTTCTCCTTTGTATCCCTTTGACTACAAAACCTACATCATTTCTAAATATATATATATATATATATATATATATATACACACACACCAATAAAACCGCACCATTCTCTCTCTATAATCTTCTCCTTTGTATCCCTTTGACTACAAAACCTACATCATTTCTAAATTTATTTTCCATGAATAAAACGATCTTCAAAACCAATTCAAAGATCCCTAGCCATTTCACTTTAGACTCCTACAACCAAGCTTGAATTCTACCAACTCAATGCTCTTGCCCATCACTCATTCAAAGGTGCCAACTCATAACTTTTGGTCTACCTTCTTTACATGAGTATAAATTTAAACATATAAAGAGCAGAGTGATGGAGGGGAAAGGCAGCCTCCCAAACCCATGAAAGAAAATATAATGCATTAGAATAAATGGAATATAGTAGCAACAGTTGTATACCAGTGACAGAGAGAGAGAGAGAGAGAGACAACAGTGCACAAAGTAAATATCAATATCAAAATATTTATTCGTGTTTCCATTAATCAACTCAGTGATGAGAATTGGTATTTTCAAATCAATCACCTATACATGAATTGAAATGACAGATGGCAACAAGAAGCAAACATACAAAGGAGTAAATACTGCAGTATAGCATGTTCTTTCCAAATGAGTTCCTTTTGAAGAAGTGGGCCTTCACAATGCAACTGCCACAGGCCTTTTGCTAGTCTTGATGCCTTTAATAGCTGCAAGACCAGAGATTCAACATTTCATACTCAACACCAAACACATCATCCATGCATTTTTTTGAGCATTCACAAAGAAAAATCATTAAAACAATAAGAAGTACAAGTATGCATTTTGCAGTATAAAGCATCATCACAGCTCAAATAAGTATTAAGATTCATGCCTTCAGCATAATCTTTAGCTCCAAAGACGGCAGAACCGGCAACTAAAGCATTTGCTCCAGCCTCAATAACCTGTGTGTTGACATAATAGATTAACTCCAATTCAGACTTCCATAATGGCCACAAAGCAACTTAAATTAGGATAGACATGCATGGCAGCATAGATTTAGTGTTAAGGAAGCATCAGTTTACATAAGATAAAAGGACCTATAAAATAAATAAATAAAACAGTGTGTGAGGAAGGGTGCTTCTCAATCCATGTTGACAAGTCATGCATATATACACCCAACACAGATCCAAGGTGCTAGTTTAAGTAAAAGGTATTTCCAGGGGGGGGGGGGTGGGTGGGGAATGATACAATATGAAAGATACAGATTTCATCAAGAAGTACCTTGTATGCATTTGATGGCCCAACTCCACCATCCACTTCAATCCATGGGTTCACGCCCTACATAACCAAATGTTAAAATGTCACCCCCAAAGTCTCTTCCCTAAATTCACATAAAGAACTGAAATGGCGTTGACGGGAAATGATAGAATTAGGATTTTTATTATTAATTATTTTAGATTAGGTGATAGATAGTTGCTGAATAAAGGGACATGTACCCCTATCTTTTTATTTATGTCCTTTTATGGCATAGTACTCCTATTTATATTCATTTTTTCTCATTAACAAAGGCATGAGAGATTTCTACCAAATTTAGCTCAAGCTAGGAGGTTTGGTTTCTCCTCATATTGAAACCAAAGTTGGAGGGTTAATTTCTCCTCTAAGTGAAATCCTTATCCCCATTTTCTATTAGGCTCATGTCATATTACATCAAAACCTAATTTCTATCTCCATCTATCTTCATCTTCATTTCTATTTTCATACCCATATTTTATTCATTGTTCATTATTTAAAAAAATTTAAAAGAAGAAGCGTCCCTACCTACAGTTGAACCAGCAACCATCGCCCCCCCCCCCTCCCCCCTCCCCTCCTCTTTCATTTCATCACCCCACCTATCTATCCCTTTTTGGCTCTCATGCACTGCCCTATCCAACACCTACATATGTGACTTTGTCGCACATAGGAGTAAATACATTTGCAACACTTCACCCTCTTTTATTTCCACAAAACTGCCCCCATCTAATCCTTATGCGTACCTATTATGCAATAATAGTCGTCCGAACTACCACTCAACTTTGTACACCATCACCCTATTCCATCACCATCCAACCTCCACTATCATTTCTTCAACCTTGGTTGTTGCCTCTCTCACCCCAACCACCACTTGCTATCGAGCCAAGTGTCATGGGCCTGGACTCTACATAACGATCGACTATGAAGACCAAGGTTGCTGCCAAAAATGTGCTCTGCTCTGGTTTACACATCTAGTTTGTTTCAGGACACTTATTTTTCTTGTGGTGAATATCATCTCCTCGTGAAACCCTTTTTACAGGAGTGGATTTGGCTTGACCCATGACAGATTCCCTCCCTGCTTCACGTGGCGTTTCCTTTCCAGAGATGGGGAGGTGCACATGGTTGCTTACTACTCTACAACATTAAACGTTTTCCTCAGTTTTTGCAGTGTATTTCGTCGGTGGGTCCGTCAAGCTTTATGGAAAATGCATCTTCTCTAGTGGAGCTCATCAACCTTCGACAATTATCATCACCAGTACCTCCTTTCCTGAATCATGTTGATTTTCCTTTCTAGTGCGTGGGCCTTTGTCTACCTCTTGGTCTTGTTTAAGGCTTCCTCTGAATCTCATAGGTGTCTACCCTTGCGTAAATTTGGATCTGGATCCAAGGCTCGACAGAAGCGAAGGGAGAAGTAGTGGAGGATTATATTCAGTTTCTAATAGACTTCAGAGGGCTTCTTCCAAAGTAGGGATCAGGGTTTGCCTCTTATGGATGGGATCCAATTTTCAAAAATTTCAGCAAAGAGGGTGGGGTTGTTGGGAATAGATTTTAGTGAGGAAGAAATCAGAGAGGCTCTAGGTAATATAGAGGGGGATAAAGCACAGGGACCTGATGGATCAATTTTGTTTCGACTGGGTTGTGGTAGGTCGAAATTTTATGGAAGTTTTTGAGGAGTTTCATGGAATGGTATCATCAATAAGGGTTTGGAAAACTCTTTTATTACTCCAGTGCCTAAAAGGGCCTTCGGAGTTAACTCATTATAGACTGGTTAGTCTTATTGGTTGTGCCTATGAACTTTTAGCTAAGGTTTTAGCTCGAAGCTTGAAGGAAGTGTTGCCTGACATAATAGGCGAGTCACAAGGAGCATTTGTGGAGGATAGACAAATTCTGGACAAGGCTTTAATTGCTAATGAGTTAATCCACATTAAGAAGAAGGAGAAGAAACCAAGACTCTTGTTTAAGATAGATATAGAAAAAGCATATGAGTTTGTGGATTGGAACTTTGTCGGTTATATGTTTGAGAGGATGGGTTTTGGGGTGTAGTGGAGGAGGACGATGAGAGCATGTGTGGAAGGGTCATCTTATTTGATCTAGGTGAATGGATCACCAATTAACCCAATAGAAGCCAATAGGAATCTTAGGCAAGGTGATATTCTTTCTCCATTTATCTTCACTTTGGTAGGAGAAGATCTGAATAGATCAGTGGAAAAAGCTAAGGATCTGAGTACTGTTAAAGGATTTGAGGGGACAGTGGATGGACCGGTGGCAACTCACTTATGTGTTTGCTGATGACACTATTTTTTGGAGAGGTGTCTAGAGAAGAATTAATGGGTTTTAAAGCAATACTTAGGTGTTTTGAATTGATATCAGGTTTGAGGATCAACATGAGTAAAAGTACACTGATTGGGATAGGTATAGAGGAGTCTTTGCTTGAGAGTTTGACTTTAGAAATAGTTGCGGGATGGGAAGTGATGCACCACAAAATGGAGAAGGAAGCTTTCCAAAACCAGACGACGAAATCAACCAGCCGTTTGGATGATTTGATTTTTTTTCTTTTTTTCTTTTCCTTTCTATTTTCTATTCTTTCTTCTTTCAATTAGCAAATTAAGCAGTTTCTTTTTATTTTATTTCCTTTTCTGTATAAAAACCAGTTTGGGGTGTAGATCGAATACAGATTTTACAATGGAAAATTACATTGGGAATTTCCCTGATATCTCTCTCCTCAACTCTACGGATGGACTGCCGTTTCTCAATCTTATCTTCCCTTTTTCATCTTCTCCTTCTTCTGTTTCTTTCTCTTCTTCCTCAGTTCCGTTTGGCTGCTTGGTTGAGTGTGCTAATTGAAGATTATTTGTATGGTTGTCTGTTAGTAAGGAGTTTGTTGGTATTTTGATGTCAGATTTTTATAGGTCTGATGAAGGAAGGTTGATTTAGAAATTAGAAGTTTACGAAGGAGTCAATAAGAGACATGTGGTGCGGACCTTCATTGGGAGTTTTTCAGTTTAATGTATATGGAACAGTGAGAGGGAAACCAGGATCAGTTGGAGTCGGAGGAGTTTTGCACAACTCAAATAAAGAAATTTTATTGTTTTTTGCCAAATTGAAAGGTGTCAAAGACTCTAATGAGGCAGAGCTAGAGGGGATTAGGAAAGCCTTGGGTTATGGATTAGTTTTGGTCAAAGGCAAGTTGAAATTGAAGGAGATTCCACGAATGCCATTAAATGGACACGGGGTAGCAAAAGACCGCAATGGAAATTACTATCAGTGATAAGGGAAATCAAAGCTTTAGCATCGAAAGCATGTCTCTTTTCAGCACATGAGGCAATCAGTGAATGGAATTGCAGACTTTCTTGCTAAGTTGAGGGTGGACAGGGATCTTGAATGCATTGTTTTTTGTTGATGGTTCTGCTTATTTTATTTCTATGTTATTGGAGATGAAGGATGGGAGGGCTGTTTTAATGATTCATTTTTGTTTTTAAGATTACTATGTCAGGGTTCTATGTTTTTCATTGTACTTGAAGATGGGTATAAGCCTCTTATACTCTGTAATATGTATTTTCCTTTTATTTAATCTCTCTTTTTGTGACTGTAAAAAAAAAAAAGAAGTATCAAGGGCATATTTTGGCATTACCTTTTCAGCACATAATCTTCTCAAGTCTGAGATTTTCTTTACTTGACTTTCAATGAAGCTCTGCCCGCCAAAACCAGGGTTTACTGACATAATTAAGACCAAATCTACCACTGTTCACAAATAAGGTAGAAATTCAGTCAGATAATATTACTCAACCAAGCTTTAAAGGTTAGGGTTATCATGAGGTGCAGTAGCAACTTATTAATAAAATGAACTAATACATTGTTTAAGCAATCACAATGTGAAAGGTGTTAAAGTACAATCTGGAAACCAAAGCCTTAACTTTAGCAGTAAACAACTTCAAATTTTGTAATGAAATTAGCACATGCATTTGGCATCTACCAATTCCACAATGTGAGATTGACTAGAAATATGGTCTAATAGAAGCTACTAGAAGAGACTTGAT
Organism: Chimonanthus praecox; assembly: GCA_022113865.1. Taxonomy (NCBI): domain Eukaryota; kingdom Viridiplantae; phylum Streptophyta; class Magnoliopsida; order Laurales; family Calycanthaceae; genus Chimonanthus; species Chimonanthus praecox. The sequence continues at coordinate 58,624,462 of CM039093.1, forward strand.
TGAAAAAAGCAAGCATAGAGGAAATATGATCTCGAACAATGATTAGCACACCCACCTTCCTAAGCTGAGGTTTCTTCTTCTTTACTTTATGATGGAAAGTTCCAACATACAAAGGATACAAATGTACAGAAAAGTCAACTAAATATAGTAGACTAAAATGGTATAGTAAATTTTATTTTTATCAAATATAATGCATGGCTTTCAAGCGGATAAGATGTCAATTGCATCAGCAATGCCTCAGACAACATAAAATCTCAAACAAGATTTTCAGCAACTTTCTAATGACTGATGAGTTGGTCAAGACAAAACTAAATGTAAATTGTTTTTGGCAGTTTCCTTTTGTACCTTAAACTTAAGAGGCCTGCTCAAAGAATATCAGATATTCATCCTTTTTCACATGTGACATGATTTTATTATTCATTAATAAGAACAAAGAAAAGATGAGGAGATCACGAAAGCATACTATGTTGTAAAAGTAAAGATGTAGGAAGGGGCACCCTAGAAACCAACTCAAGCAATTGGATATTTTTAACTCATACAAAACACAGATTCGTTCAGCACAATGAACCAACAATCTTAGACATTGAAATTAATTTAATCAAGTAGCTCTTCTCAAAAATATTATGACAGCACACAGCTTCAAGATTGTGTTTTTTGCATTTGAAATTCCCAAGACTTTTACCATCAAGCACATATTCTATGGCAGTCAGTGGAGTTCCAGGATTGAGGACCACTCCAGCTTTTGCTCCCAGACTTTTAATCTGAATTTAAATTAAAAAAAAAAAAATCTTCAGAAAGAACCCCCACAGAACTTATCTTTTAAGAGCTTACTTCAAAATCACTAAGCATGGTAACCATTAGAATGAGGTCAGTATCTAGTGACAAGTCAGAGCTAAATTTTTGTCCACATAATTACCAGAAGTTTCACAGCAAATAAAAGGATAGAACCATTTGGTACAGTTACTTATTCAGCATGCCCTTGATTCATGGCTATGACCAATCAAATCAAACTAAATTATAGGCCATATAAAATTGATGATGAACCCTTCCAATCTAGCCATCAAACATGCAATATGCTGGAATGGGCCTACAACCACTAGAGTTGAACATTCCCCATAGCAGATGTAGCAACCCGTCCTGCTAGCACAAGGCCTTTGGGGAGCAACATTTGTAACGACCCATCCCGCTAGCACAATATTGGCGCTTTGGACGGGTCATTACAGCATAATAAGTGGCAGCATGTATCTATTTTTCAAGCAATTTCAGCTCTAGGCCACCAGGAGTTTCCAATTCTATGTTGGATTGGGGAGCCAGTCTGTCTTCTATTTTCTACTTAGTTGTCAATTCCACTCCATTCTGGCCAAAACAGCTGGAAACATATCTGATCAGGCCGAAAAATGGATGGAACAGGTTCAATTCTGATACCAGGTTCTGTTCTGGATTGTTCCGGTCTGTTCCGGCCAAAACGGGCCTGATCCGGGCGAAATGTGTCAGAATAACTCATTTCAGTCCTACTCGTTCCGCACTACAAATTTCATTTTTATAAGATTTTTTTAGATATTACACTTAGTAGGGCGAAAAGGAGAAGAAAAAAGAAAAGTCACTTAATGTCTTGGTCGGAAGTGCTTGAACCGAAAGCAAAGGGTAGCCTTGGCCTTACCCTCTTCAGCTCAAGAACCAGGCCATGTTATGTAAGTGGGTGTGGCGATTCAGTAGAGAACGAGAGGCCCTATGGACTAAGGTTCTATCAACAAGATACGGTTTGGAGAAGAAGAATGGATGGGGTCTTAGTGAGAAGGTGGAGAAGTTGGGGTCTTCAATGATTAGGCGAAGGATTGGGCATGGTTGGGAATGCCTTTAGAGGCAAAACAAGGGATTTGGAAGGAGAGGCGATAGAATCTTGTTTGGCTGGGAGAAAGACCCCTCAAGGAGAACTTCTCGAGATTGTACAAAATATCAAGGAAAAAGTTGGCAATTGTGCAGGATCTGTTATAAGGTGGAAGGTAGACAAGTTCAATGGCCGCTTGATTTCCAGAGAGACTTAAGGTCCTTTGAAGGACTTCTCACTAGAGGAATTCCCATTGTGACTTGAGGAGGAGGATGAACTTGTATGGACGGGTGATTCATCAAGCAGGTTCTCAGTGAAGGCACTGGTGGATTTGGTCCATAACCAACATCTCTTGGAAGAGGCCAATACCAGTTTGGTTTGGAAAAACGCAGCTCCCACGAGAGTCCAAATCTTTTCATGGTGTGTGTTAAAAGGGAGGGTCCTTACTAGAGTGAAGTTGTTAAGAAGAGGGATGCTCAACACAGGGGACGACCTCATATGCCCTCTCTGTGAATTGAAGCCCGAAGATTCAGATCATCTATTCTTAAACTGCATGGTAGCTTGGGTTCTGTGGACAAAATTTGCCAATCTCCTTGATATCCCATGGGTTCTTGATAGATCTTGTGGCAGAATATTGAGCTCGTGGTGCTTAACGAGATTGAACCCCAGAGTGAAAATCGCTTGGAACACAATACCTGCAGTGGTATCATGGACATTATGGAAGGAAAGAAATACTAGTCTTTGAGGGCAAGTTTTTAGAGGAGCACGAGTTTTTCGACGTAGCTAAATGGAGATTGTATACATGGCTACTCTCTGACAGGAAGTTTAAGGGCCTCAAAATCAATGATCTTATGTTATCTCGCAAAGGATGTATGAGTGGACCCAGGAGAAAAGAGAGGATTATGGATAAATGGGAACCTCCAGAACAGGGGATCATGAAATTTAATATCGATTGTACGGCAAGGGGTAAACGGGGGCCACCTGGGATAGGAAGCGTGCTTAGAAACCATAGGGGTGAAATTTCCATCATGTTTAACGAATCAGTGGGAATTAGGGAGTCAACTGAGGCAGAAATTCTTAGTATAAGGAGAGTTTTGGCCATCTAGAAAGTCCATGGGCAAGGTAAACTGGTCATTGAAGGTGATGCGGGAGCAGCCTGCAACTGGGTAGGAAAAAGAAGAATGGTCTGCAACATGGCAGAAATAGGAGAAGAAGAAAGAAGATAGGAAAAGGCTATGCCTTAAGATAATTTTTATTAATCCATCATGTGTAGTTCCTCTCTTACAAGCATCGATATTTATAAGAAAACAAATAACTCGAAAATAGAAAAGACTCAACTAGGAAAGCCACCGACCTGGCTTCGTTACTAAACTAGGTGATGCAGGAAAAATGGGATAGGGTGACCCTAAATGCTTAATGTGGTTCCCTAAAATTAAAAGGGATGAAAGATAATGCACTCTAAATCTAAAATGGACTGAAATTAAATAATCAATTAACATGTGCAACTAATTAATATAAGATTACCATAAAAATAAACATGCAGATACTAAAATCTGATGTGTTTAATGGGAGTAAAGGGGTCCAAAAGGCAATGTATTAAATGGGTTAAATGGGTTACTAGTGAAAAGTGGGATGTATTGGAATTTAATAAACATATGTTTGGAATAATAAGAAAGGGGTAAGATAATGGTTCACTGGGAAAGAAAGGAATGGGTGATGGATGTGGAATATGGCCTATGGATTACGGTGAACAGGAAAAGAGAATTGTGGGCTTACGGCAGATCTGGGAAGGTTAATGGGAGGTAACGGCAAGAAGGAGGTGGATTAGAGGGGACATGGCAACAGTTTTGGGCTTAGGAAGGAGGCGGGCAAGCTAGTAGAGGCTAGGGAAGGGGCTGGCGAAAGAGTACGGGGCTATAGCAGGTGGGGCGAAAGTCGTATGGCGGTGTAGCAAATGGGGAGACAAGGTAAAGGTCACTAGGGAGGGAGGTGACGCAGGTGGGGGGGAGGGGGGAGTAAGGGGCTACGGCAGCAACAAAGGGGGAATCTGGGAATGGCGGCAAAGGGAAAATGGGTTGCAGAGGGTGGGGGTGGCGGAAGGGTTTAGGAAGTCTCTAGGAGGGAGGCAAAATTGATGGTATGAGGTTTTGGTCATGGTTATGGGAGAAAATAGAATAAAGAAAAAGGGTAGAAAGGAGAGAGAAGAAGGTAGAAGAAAAGAGATAGGAAGAAAAGAGGAAGAAAGAAGAGAGAAAGAAGAAGATAGAAGAAAAGAGATAGGAAGGGAAGAAGAAGAAATAAGAAGAAGAGATGAAAGACAGAGGAGTACCTAAAGAAGATGTGGAAAGGAGAAGGAGAAGGAGAAAAGAAGATGTTGGCTTCACACCAAACCCACAAGGGGAAATCACCATGCGCATAGGCTACGGCTCAAGCTTTTCCTTTCCATTTTCATTCCATTCATATGCCTTTCTCTGTTGTTGGAGTAAGGTTATAAAAACCCTACAACATTAAGTGGTGGCTGGGCCTGGCTCGAAACTGGGCCCAAGCCCAGCTGGGCTACTCTGCATCACTAGGACTCCAACGAAAAATAGCAACTATGTTTCCTAATTAATCTAGGACACTAAAAACGAAATTAATAAAATAAAATCTAGTAAAAATAAATAAAATAAAAATAGTAGTGGCTCTTTGTGTTGGATCTTCCGTGTCCTACATCAGTCCCCCGGTCTTGAAAATAACTCGTCCTCGAGTTGAAATCAGCAAAATCACAAGGCACCAAACAAAGATGAAGACCACGTCCGAAGATACGAATGATGAAGCTTGTAACTACAAATCTTCAATGCACGGACGATTAGAGCTTTCTGTCTGGGGGACAAAGAACTCAGTAAACGCATATGTGCTCAATCGAGGGCGAAGCAAAGTTGTCAAGAAGGGATCTTCAAACTGCACTGGGGAGATCACACGGTCCGTAGGATTTGTCGGACGAGGCACCAATAAGAGGATAGGAGGTGGAGAGGATAATGGACGAATAACCATAGATGAATTCTTGGTATTCATAATGGAATCAAGTTTGGGTAATTTGCAGTGGTGGTGAAGGGGGTGGTGGGGGTGGATCGACACGCGTTGGTTGCATCGACTGTGGCGCCGTGACACTGGAGGAGTTGGCACGCATCTTGAGGAAGTATGCACGCAATTCAAGGTTTTGGCCACCTTCGTTGTGTCTCTGTATTTTCTACCGTGCAATATTTCTTTAAATTCTTGTACAAAGTCTTGAAATTCAGATCGCATGTCAGAGATAACTTCAAAGATAAACTTGGATTTAAATGCATTGAACGCAAATTGGCCGAGTAATTGATCACCATTGTTGTTGGATGCTATCAGGTCTACGTGATGTAGGTAATCAAATCGGGGTGCCACGTAATCCAAGACAAGACGGTTGGACTGGGAAAAGGTTGAATGGATGGGTGAGGTGGGACCCAATGGTAAGACATGGAGTTAGGTTTGGTCAAAGTGGACACATAACCAGCCAAAGGGGCTAACAGTGGCCAACAGGTGAAGGTGGGTAGGGTTGGCCTAAATTAAGTGGGACAGAAGTTGCTGGGCATGGAAGGAGTCAAAGAGGGCGTTGACCAGATGGGGTGGATGGAAAGAGGGGAAAGCACGTGGGTGATAACTTATAAGGGATGGGAACACGTGACTTATAAGTTGGGGTTTAAATGAAACTAGCGGAAGGAAGGGTTGATTTAGGGCCACATGGGAAGGGTTACACTGTTGAACGATCGCAAGGCTTAAAACGAATGGGAGTTCTAGGGCTAAAGGAGCAGCGAAAGGAAGCGGCGGAAAGAGTGGGTGCGGATGGAATGAAAGGGCTTAGAAGGCCAGTGAAGAGAGGATGCAGTGGAAGGGGGTTCGCGATGGCGGCGGAAGAAAGGAAAGGAAGTAGAAGAAAGAGAAGAGGATAGCGGAGAAGGAGAGAGGGGAAAGAAGAGGGATCACAACAGCAAGAAGATAGAAGATGGGAAAGAAGGGAGCTGCTTGTACCTGGGCTATTGGGATCTCTGTATGGTAGCGGAAGGCTCGAGGAAGGAGGTGAAATTGTAGCACCACAGCTGAGAGCTTTTTCTTCGTGTATTTTTTTTTTTTTTTCAATGGTAGGAGAGCGGCGAAGCAGGGAGGGTGGGTGAGTTCATGATTTTTTTTTTTTAAATTGAGGACGGAGAACAAGAACGTCCCTGAGAACGCAGGGACATGTCTCTCTCTCTCTCTCTCTCTCTCTCTCTCTCTCTCTCTCTCTCTCTGACCCGAATAGGATCATCCTAATAATGCAGGGACTCGGCTCTGATCGGGGTCGTCTCTGTATAACAGAGATACAAAGAACTTGACTCTGAACCAATTGATGCGGGAGTAGCTTGGTCTGCAACTTGGCAGAAATAGGAGAAGAAGAAAGAAGATAGGAAAAGGTTATGCCTTAAGATAATTTTTATTAATCCATCGTGTGTATTTCCTCTCTTACAAGCATCGGTATTTATTACGAAACAAATAGCTCGAAAATAGAAAGACTCAACTAGGAAAGCCGCCGACCTGGCTTCCTTACTAAACTAGGGCTCCAACGAAAATAGCAACTGTGTTTCCTAATTAATCTAGGACACTAAAAACGAAATTAACAAAATAAAATCTACTAAAAATAAATAAAATAAAAATAGTAGTGGCCCTTTGTGTTGGATCTTCCATGTCCTACATCAGAAGGAGACTCGGCGAATGCCTTCAAATGGGCGATTAGAGAATTGGTTGCAGGGATGGAGGTTACCTTCGTTCAAGTCGGCCGCGATGCTAACTGAGTAGCGGATTACTTAGCTAAATTAGGAGTTGGCAATGATTTTGCGGGCATCTTCTTTTTATGAGTTCTTTTCTCTTTTGTTGTTTCTATGTATTGGTCCTTTTGTTTTTGTTTTTCATTTTTTCTGATTGTTTCTTTTGGCCTATACCTTTCAGACCCTCACCTTTGTATCCTTCTCACTTTTCTGATTAATGGAAATCTTTTTGTTATTGCTCAAAAAAAAAAAAAATCATAAACTCAACATGGATGCAGTGAAAATGCAGATTCACTATGTTTCCTATTAAACAAATTGATGTGATGTGCAATGCCTACAGAAACTGGTGTCAAAGATATGGTCACCTGATTAACAGTCCTGTGCAGATGGATAGTTGAAGATTGCTCGCAATGAACACTGACAATGTCAGCCCCAGCCTTAATAAAATCTGGCACCCTCTGGTCGGGTTCTACAATCATCTACAAATACAAGTTTCCATAAGCAAATAGTCCAATATGACATGGACCCACCAAAATAGGCATGCGAAAACAATTTTTAGTTCCATATCTTTTCTTTCTTTTTCAAGAAAGTTCCTTTCAATTTGTGGTAGGTAATCCTGCCCCAAATAGTTCTTGTGACTAAATGAAAATTAATGTTTGCCTCAATTGCATGGTATAAAGTCATGATATAAAAATTACCAAATGCACATCCAATGGAAGATTTGTTATTGGACGCAGGGCATCAACCACAAGAGGTCCAATGGTGATATTTGGCACAAAACGGCCATCCATTACATCAACATGAATCCAATCACAGCCAGCCACCTCCACTGCTTTAACCTATATCAGAGAAACCAAAGTATCAACCATGTCACAAACAAAGCATGAACATTTTGTAAAACTGAACAGAGAAGAAATATCCAGGCCTTTTTTTCTTTGAATGATTATCATTGTACTGATTAAAAGAAAAAGAATAGAGCGGGGAATAGCAGAAACGAAGGCAGACAATGGCCAAGCTACAAAGATATCCACCAAAAGAAAAGCAACAGGAGAACAAAGCTAAAAATCTTATGGTTCTTGTCTCAAGAAGAGTTCCCTCCTCAGCCAATTGGTCTATCCTCACATTAGCTCCTCTTGGAATTTGGATGACCTGAAGTCTCACCTGATACACCCTCTATCATGCCACCAATAGAGCCATATCATCAAGCTCCTGAACCCCATACCAAGCAGCTTGGAGTTAAAGCTGTAATTGCATGAGTATCCAATGAGGTTTTCTTGCCATCAGAGTCTCAGAAGATACCTCCAAAACCTGATAATTCCAAATGAGATTTACAGCTGCCATCAAAATTTAGTTTAAGCATAGGAGGGATTCCATTGAATGGACGGCTTACATTCCTTTATGTTAATACTACTACAGCTAGCCCATAACCTTTCAGTCTCTGTAGCGTTTACATGATTAAAGTGAGAATCCACTAAGACCCATAGAGAGATCCACCTGAATATAAGCTGCACCAAATCAGAAGCATCCCTCGAAGGTCTGGGTCAAATATTAACATCCAATGAATCAATAAACATGAAATTTGGGAGCTTCTAGAAGAAAATAACCATGAAATCAGTGGATTCAGTTTAGTGAATGGAGGATATCATCAATTAATGCTGCTTAACCTTGTTGATCAGGAAAAGGTCTCTAAAGGGGTTATTTGATCACATGAAAAATCCTCCAAGGTTCATCTTCTCCAGCATTCTGTTTGTAGGAATATAAGATCAATATATAGGAGAGGAGCGTTCTTCTTTCAGTTATTGAAGCTTCGTTGGGTGCATACTGACACCAAGAGGCTTTTTTGTCTCTTCCAGTTTGCCAATATTACAATGTTAAAAAATTTCACCAACTTAGATACGTCAAAAGGTTCATATATTCAAGAAGCCATTCAGTGTACCATATTATCTAATGGAGAACCACTTGAAGCACTGCTGTAGTACCCAAATGGAAACTCTATCTTTGCTCTATCATGTAAGATGCGTGTTATCTTTTATAGTTATGCAATACGAATTTTAGATAGGATTGAGATCCAATTAGTAAATAATGAAACCATAAAGGTTACATTCTTCATCACCATCATCATTGTCGTCATCATAATCATCATCATAGCTTTTGTCCCGTTCCATAAGGAATACATTGATTTAAAATTAAAAAAAAAAATCTTTGACCAGAGAAATGTACAACAAACGCTTCTGCTATTAGCCTTCACTGCCCATGCTCCCTCCACATCTTCATTGCATATTGATATCCAATATTTCTGCCTCGAGCCTTTAACCCCAATCAACCCCGAAACTACCAAACACATTTCACCCTTATCATTATGAAACACTCTTCCCATTTCTGGAAAGTTGACTGGGATTATTACATTCTTGTAATTAGATTAGTGATTCATTGTGATTGATGTAAATTGATTCTTTCCTTTTTTTAACCACCTTGATTGGCTCCATGTATTCTATTTATACAACTGTGCAATGTTGTCAAACTCGACTCGGATCGTGAATCGATCTAGGGGTGTGACTCGTTAATCGTAAATCGTAAATCGTAGAATCGTAAGAGTTAACATTTAACTTTTTTTTAGTATAATTATTATTATTGATTTAGTTATTGATTTAATTATTTAAAATAATTAATTTAGTTTAATAATGTTAAAGGTAAGTGGATATACTATTATCTATTTATTTAATAAAATATATAAATATTGTTGAATTAAAATTTATTTCTAGAGTCAATATAGTACAAATTCTAATTTAATTTGATAAGATATTATATTCAATAATTAATATTTTATTAAAACTAAACTGAGACGCGGAATTTCTCATAATGCATTAAATATAGATAGTGCACTATTATTGTTATTATTTAAACTCCAGTTCTTTCAAATTCCTGAAATTAATTTATTATTTTGCAATAAAAATATATGTTCGGATAAGGTCTAAGTAAAGGAAACAGTAATGTCCCATTAAAGAGAAATAATCAAAAAAAAAGGGTTAAAAATATCAATCAAGATTTAAACATACATAATTAAATATTATGCATAAATAGTTATTATTAGAAAACTATATATATATAATATGGTATTATTTTACAGATTACAAATACTGATATATATAGTTATATAGTATTTATAATTTCATTTTTTATACTCATTTTTTACAAATACTGATATATGCGAATGTAACTCATTTTATCCATGGGTAAAAATATGCAAATGGTAAAAAATATCACCGGTAACTTTACTTTCACAATTTGTCACATGTCAGCTTTCACATCTACGATAAAATATTAAATATAAGAATGAAAGAAAGGAAAGGGGTTTCAACTTTCGTTGAAACGAAGAAGGGAGGAAAGGTTTACGAAAACCAGAGGAGAGGATTTGAGGGACGACGGCGACGCAGAGGGCGACGAGAAGAAGAAGAAAGAGGAAGAGGAAGGATGGATTTTGTAGCAGGAAGTGCGTCTTCTCTGTGTCTACCTTTTTTACTTATTTCCTCTTTTTTCTACTGTTCCTCTTCATCAGACGATGGTGCGATTGGCGATTTTGGAATCGCACGATCTTCGATTTTCGCAAAACTCGGCCGATTAATGGGTTTTTTCGATTGAACCAGCGAGTTGACTAGCTAGACCATCCGAGCCGAGTCGACTCGTCCGAGTTGACTCGCAACTCGGACGATTTTAACAACACAGCAGCCGTGTACTCTTCTTCCAAAACACCTAATACAACACAAAGAAACATTTTCTCTCCATTATCTTCTCTTCTCCTTTTTATTTTCTACATGGTATCAGAGCAAGTTCCGCGTTCAGCTGCAGGGCGTAGCTGCACATGAGGCCAAGTGTGAAGTGAAAAAAAATCCCACATCAGTTAATTTGTGAAACCAATGACTCTATATAACACTTGAGGCACCCTCCTCTCAATGACTAGCTTTTAAGAGTCAGTTCTACCTCAAGAATGTTAACATGATTTTCTTCATGAGTTTCCCACCTTCGAATTGAAGAATTCATCAAGATCTGGCTAGGCAATTCGACATAATTCTGTCAAAAACCAGATTCAAAGAACCCTAACGTCTTGAAAGATCCTCGGACCAACGTCGACGTAATGCGCCTCTTGATAACCCACATGGATTGACAGCAAACGGGGCTTCAAGGAGGATGGGCCAAAATGATGAGGACAGAATGCATGAAATTGAGAGCAAAATTGAACCATTTGATGATACACGTGATGACCTTAGCCATGCCATCACTTAATTAGCTATAATTGAGTATGATAAAACCATTGGTACCAAAGACCTGCATCCCCAAAGTCAAAAGCCACCCAAATTGACCCAAAATCAGCCTAAGATCATGACAAATGGGTCCAATACTTTAAATCCACCTAAATGAGCCCCAATTGACCCTTTTTGCAACCTAAATCCAAGCCTTTTGCCTTTTACACGAATTTTGTCTCTCAAGTGCATGGAGGAAGGTTGGAAAGAAGAAAGGAATCAATTTTTTAGCAAAGGTGTATTCTTAGAAGCCCAATGCGTGAATTCATGGGAAACCCTAGCCAAAGGAGACAATGCATATTCTTGGAAGCTTGGAACGTGTGGCTTAGATTCAATCTTATCTAAGTAGGTGGAATGAATGGTTTAGATGGATGACAATTCTTGTAAAAAATATAAACCACAATTCTCATCTACTATTGAAAATCTGCAAATGATGTGCCAAATTTTTTAGCCTTGTGAACCTCAAAGTATGAGAATAGACCCACTTTTGAATTATTTTCTCATTACATCATCCCAAATGTGGCATGGATTTTTTTTTTCCCTGGTATTTTGATAAATTTTTACACCATTTTTTTAAAATGGTAACTTCAATGAGGGCACAAGAAGTGGACAAAAAGAAAGAACCACCCTTGAAACTCTACATCCACACACTAACAGGGGGAGAAAGACAAAAAGTAACCACCCAAAATGCAAGAAAGAAAACTACGTTAAACCGATACATTCCTTCCATGCTCTAGAAATATCTAAGATGGAGAAATCTTAGAACTCCTTGAGAGTAGAAACCCATCTCACGTTGACCCTTCGACTTGCATCAAACGGGTTCTCCTCTTTATTTTTGAAAACTCAATCGTTATGCTCCCACAAAAGAACTCCAAACTAAAATGAAAAGGGCCAACTACCACAAAACGAGAATCTCAAACTTCCTTTGAAAAACAACCGAGCATAAGAGAGCTAGGCAACGGAGGAGGGCATTGTCCACTGAACATCAAAGAGGTTCAGAGTAGTGCTCCAAACAAAAACAGAGAAAGAAAGGTGGATGAGTAGGTGATCGATGTCTTTTGAAGCACAAAGGCCGAAAGGGAAGGCACCAACCATGATTTTGTCTCTTAAGAACATTTTCCTGGGTGAGGATCTTTCCAAGGCCACGAATCCAAAAAAAAAATTATGCCCCTTGGAGGAGTGCAAGAAGACCAAATGGCAGGATCAACTAAAAGAATAGATCATAGTGGTCGCTCCACACAAAGAAAGACTTCACTGAAAATTTTCCTAAAGAATCACACCACCAAAACAAAAATTTGGATAATCATTTGCCCTTTATCAATTTTCTGCCTAAATAACTTGCTTGTTTATATTTCTCATTAAGGTCTACAAGTTCAGAGTTTTTTTATACACAAAACATTGAACTTCTCGGTCTTCTTTTTTCCTCCAGCATTCTCTGTCATCTGCATTTTTTTTTTTTCCAAGGGGAACAGTAACAGAGTAAAATTATTATTAATGAGGAAAAGATTGAGAAAACAAGAAGACCCAAGAACATGGTACAAGAGGCTTATACGATAATAAGTACACCACTACCCCCTAAACAAAGGACCCCCCAAAAGGAACACAAGACATTACAACAAATCAACTACATCACTTTTTTTTATCCACTCTTGTTTTAGCAAGATAATCACAAGAACCTATAGCACAACTAGTCAAGGCTCTTTATTTCAATATAGAGGTTGTGGCTTCAAGTCCCATGGGCATCAAATAGGGCAGTCTAGTCAATCCATGGAAATAATTTGTCAAATTCGAATATAAAGGCCAACCCTAGATTGATGGGATAAATGGCTTAGATGATGATGATGATGAATCGACCACCCCATTTGCACTCCTCTTGACATGTCTGAAGGAAAGCAATATTCGAGAACACAACTCTGATATTTCTCTCACCACCAGAATCATCCTCTAGGGAGGCCTTTTCCTACCACTAGCCAATGTGATTGCATTCACCGAGTCCCCACACAATACAATCTCACCATTTCCACGCCTCGCCCAAAGTGATAAAGCTTTCCTAATACCTAGAAGCTCTACCTCATTGAATCCATGATTCCATAGACTCTGAAAAGAAAAATAACAGTTCTCCTCTCTAATCCCAAGCCAAATGCCCAACACTCGTTGGACTTGGCTTTGATCACCCCATCCACGTTAAGTTTAACAACTCCCTCTGGTGGAGGGGAACGCTCCCCCCTAAGGAGTTTGATTGGTAGGAAACCGAGGCAGTGGGATGTTGTGTTACAACAGTTCCAAGAGTCGCACTACAGAGCACAATCTGTTTGAAGTTGTTTATGGCACAAACCCCAACAACGTGCTAGATTTTGTTCCTCTTCCTTCTAAAGGACCAAAGAGCCAGGCAGTTGCGAACGTGGTTAGTGAAGCTTGGTTCGAGTGTATTCTCCTCTTGTGTTCAAGTTCGTTCTTGTTCTTCACCTAGTTTTGGTTTGATTGAATTGATTGAATCAATTGCAAGTTTGTTTGATTTCATTAGATCTTAGTGTATTGGTAAGACAAATCGGCCACCATTTAGTGTGTGTTTCAGCTGGTTTCTATGGGTCTAACTCAGCCCACAATGTGACTGAGTTTGGGCCCTCAAAAGGACCCAAACTTATGCACTGTTTGTTGACTGCATAACAGTTTGTTTCAGCCAGAAAGGCCTAGTTTTTTAACAGTCCAACTCACTCAGTTGGAAGCGCTGGTTTGCAATCAGTTCTTGGGCCAGAAAGTGGGCTGAGTGCAGCCACAATTTGGGACTTGTAAAGCACCCAAATTCAAGTCATTAAGGACTGATTTTTCAGGCATTAAACAGCAGCCAATAGCTTATTGATCGTCTACATTCAGCCGCACATTATTGGGTTTGGTTGGGTTAAGTTAAAGTTTGATTCAATCAACCGATCTAGCCTAAATTGGACTTATTTCACCAAAGGGTTACGTGTTAGCTTCCTGTTTGGCATTTACTGATACCGGGTGTCACCGGATTGGTATTATTATTTCATTGTGGTCTAAGGTTGGGTACCCTACCCTACCCCACCCTAGTCTACATCACATATCTTCATTTAATTGGTCCCCTTAATCATTTAAGACATCATTTGGATAATTGCCTTTGCATGTCCTCATCAGTAACAAGCAACCACACCATGCAGTAACACAACATGCAAACACAAGAATAGTAGGTAGTTTAGAAAGAAACCTGCTCACCCAACTTTGCAAAGTTGGCAGAAAGATGGAAGGTGAAACAATAATGTCACTTTTTGAGAACTTATCAACGCGTGCCGATGCCTTTACTGCCATTTGGAACTTCCTCCTGAAAATTATATCAAAAGAATATTTTAAATGAATAGTATCAAAGTCAACTACATAATTGGCTACCATCGACTGAGAAAATCCAAAAACACTTAAGCATATTTAATGAGCAACATGCTAGCATCAACTAATCACAATCTAGTGAAGCTTAGAACACAAAATCTTCCACCATTATGAAATCAAAATGGCATAACTAAATTAAATCACAGGAGACAACAACGATTCCTCTCTTAGTTCTAACTAAGTTGCATGGGGATGCCTATGTGTGTTGGAATCTAAGACAAGTACAAGGTGTCCAATTCAAAAAATCCAAAATATAGGATTCATGGACTCAACCATAAATTCGACCCATGTAGTGAAAATGTATGAAGAATCCGTGAAGAATCCAACATCGGAAATGTCCAGTACATGGAATCAATGTAATGTAGAGTCCTAGATATACCAATAATATATTACTAAAAATCTAGGCAACAAAGTAATGTAAAGAAATTAAGCACATAAGAAACTTGGCAAAAAAGGTATAAATGATTATCGTAAAGAAATATTATGTAACAACTACGTAATAAAGAAGACAGCAAATACGTAATAAAGAAGATAGCGTATAACCATTCTCAAATATTTCGTGATTTTTATTTTTGAAACAGAATATTTGAATGAGAAATTGTTTGCACAAAAGAAAAGTACATGCTGCCTCCCAAAAAAAAAAAAGACTCTAATCTATAGAGGTGAGTAGAAACTCGAGGGGAGGGGGAGGGGGATCATAGAAATTTGAAAAGAGAAACTAAGGACCTTAGTCTATGGAGGTATTTATTCCATAGGGATAAAAATTCTACATTGTTAAGTTCAATGATGAAATTGAGTGATGCAACCTAGGCTGTCCCCCTAACACAAACACAAGATTGTGAGTCCAACAAAACCCGCAAATTCAACACATAGCTTTTCCCAACAAAGTCAAATCTCCTACAAAAACCAAAACATCCATATGGATTTCATAGCTACAAAATAGTTACAAGTTTCTTTACAACCCTAATACAGGGATCCCACCATGACATTAACATCTAGACCCTTAATAAACCAAGTCTAATCCGAACCATCCAAAATGATCAAAACAAGGTAGACTACTAAAGTTAGCGTCCTACTTTAAAAAATTAGAGCCAACACTAAGCAATCATTGTATTTTAGGCTTATGTGGGGATCTTGGAAATATCCCAACTTGCACTTGAGTTTCTATGCTTGGGTGATTGATGGACCTGCCAGTGGTCTTCTGCTAGATCTTTTAAAACCACCATGAACAAGCTCAAATTGATCCATATCTTCTAAACCCACCACACATGCTCAAAATTCCTACTACCACAGTTGTTATATTCATAACAGTATTAACTAGGTAGTCAAGTACATTGACTATTGAGAAAGCCAATTCATTGAAACTCATGACTTATTTTCTTTTTATTCCTATTTATCTGGAAATAGAGAGAACATATTCAATGGCAAGACAAGTTTCGATCATTAACTTCTATTAATTTTTCAACAATTATATTTGACAAATATATCCTTAAAGCATAAGTGCATTATCCCATGCATCTAAGGTAAACTTTTCTAAGTTCTACTTTCAGTAATCAATCATCAACATCATCATCAAAGCCATTAATCCCATCTATCAAGATCGACATTCAAAATTGAATTTAGCAAATTGTTTCCATGGGTTGAGTACTTATTTGACACTCATAGGACTTCAACCCACAACCTTTGCGGTTGCTACGATGAGCACTTACCAGCTATGTTGCAAGTTCTTGTTTAAATTTTGACATTTAGTTTAGGGTCACTTCTTCTTCTTCTTCTTTTCTGTTTTTGAAATGATTAGTTTAGGGTCATATTACAACCAATAATGCCGTTTCAAACTACTCATCTATGGAGTATTAGCAACCATTTCCAATTGTTGTTCCCATCCCAAGGGCAGGTTTTTACATCTTACTCACTTGTCCACCACTGGAAACACCACTTCCTGTTCGGCTTATATGGGTCAAGTACACCACCAACATTTATCATGCGCAAGGATCGGACTTTCCATAAGATTCATAGTTGCATTTCCTATTGCTTCATTGTTCATAGACAAAGCTAATTCGGAATTTCTACTGGAGCCATCTAGAGATTTCCTCCTACCAACCACCAAAGATAACAACAACAATAATAAAGCTACTCAAGAAAGTTTCCTCTTATCGACAACCAATGTCAAATAATACTAAAGCCATATAATCTTTCTCTGAGATCCAAAGAAAGTTCAAGAGGTTGTCATGATGCAAAGACAAGGATGCACATTTAAGCCAACTTACCCTTGCAAAAATAAAATAAATCATGTAAGACTTCGTGCCATGAAAACAAAATATGTTCCTCTTTAGCTAAGAAATGCCTTGGACGTTCTTTTACCAGAACACCTAATGCTCCCCAGATTAACAGTGGGTATATACAAGGAAAAATAATAGGGAAACAATTGCCATGTTGAACTAATTTGGTCAAGGGTGGAACTAGAAATTTTAGCACAAATTTGTCAAATTCAATTGCAAATGCCAAAATCTCAATAAATAGGATAATTTAATTATTGACATTCACAAAATCACAAGTGCATCACATTAAATTAGTAATTATTCACCACAATGAGGTAATGCAACAATTAGTTAATAAAAAATATTCACTTAACCACAATCACATCAAAATAATTATTAGTTGATGATCATAAATTAATAAATAATTATTTAATCAACATAAGTTATCAATTATTAATGTTTTGCGCTATTCACTTGTTCATACCATTTATTAATCATATAAAACTTATTGATATATGAAATAACATTGATTTGTCATCCATAAAGCATCATCAAATATATCATAATAACTTATAAAAAGAATAACGATAACTTAAAACTCATATTAAAAAGAAAAAAAAATCATTTAAATGTTCTCTTCTTTTTAATACCAACCACTTCTTCATCATGTTTTTCTTTTCTTTTCTTTTTTTTCCTTTCCCCCATACATAAATTTCTACCAAAGAAAGAGTACCATGAGAGATTGTTGTGTGAGAGACAAAGAGGGAGACACCTGAGAGAGACTTTGAGAGTAAAAGAGAGAGATGGGGCATGGTCAACAATGAGAGAGAGATACCAAGATTAGGGGGAAATGTAGAAATGGAATGAGAGAGAGATTTATGACTAATAATGAGAGAAGTGTTAGGTAAATTATTGGAAGATTTTAAAATGCTTACTATTATTCCCTCCTTTATTGATAATAATTAATAAAGGAAACATCTAATGAGTGAGAGGGGTTATTTAGACTTCTTCAAATTTTTTGCCAAGAATAAAAAATTCAAAATATACAGCAAAATGATCTATCAATATGTAAAAATCTATGGATGGGTTGCGCATATCCACCCCTTAATTTGGTAATAAGTAGGTGCTGTAACCAAACCTGGATGTACCAATATCCCGAGTATTAGGAACCCAAAGAACCCACTACAGCCGACCCCTTGCCACTGACGGAACTAAATGACTAAAGAAGTTAAAGATTCCAACTAAAGAACGAGAGGGAATAACCTGCAGGCTTATACTGCGCACAGATATTCACCAAGAGCAAGCGGGTGAGAAATTCAGTGATCTATAGAGGTTTTAACAAATGTTCCCTTCCAATAGGGGAAAAAAGAAATGAAACAGCAAAGAGCTTGAATTAGGATTATAACGAAGAAGAAGAAGAAGAAGAAAGAGTACCTCCTGAGGGTAAGATTAGGTGTGAGAGAGGGTCTGCGAAGCTCCAGACTCCTATGGAATCCCTTCAATTGGGATTGGAAGGTCGTCGCCGTCGAACAAACCGAAGAAGCAGATGACATTCTCTCTCCCCCTACGGAATCCCCTATTGCAATTTTGCAGTCCCTGTTTTCTTTACCGATGCTCTTCAAGGTTCAGACCAACATCCCAAGAAATAGAGAGCGCTTCTACGAATGACGCGTGTCAGGCCTTGGTTCACCCTCAAATTTATCTGCAACGTTTGGTTGGCCAACCTGCGCTCTCGGACAGAGGGTGAAAGGCCGAGTGCTGGTACGCGACCCTCGAGCGTAGTTCCGTTTGGCTACGTTTTCCTTTTGTACTCGAGAAATTAATCAATTATCTAGGGCGAAAATGGAACAAAACATTCGATAAAGAAAAAGATGTTAATTTTTATACTTTTAATTCAATTAATATTTTAATTTAATGACTATCATCTTTTTTTTATTTGACTGATTCTAAAAAAAAATCGTGTTTGAATCATGTCTTTGTTAAAAAATGACACGATTCCATCTATTCAAATATATGCGCTCTGAATCAAAATTCCATCTGAATTGAATCATCAATATCCAAATCTATTCACATGAAAGGGAAGTCATTTCTATTAAAATAATTCTCTCTCATTTTTTTAATTTTAAAAAATTGTTTATATAAATTTGAATTTGATTAGATTGAAATCTTGAATAGATAAAAATTCAAGTTAGTAGATAAAAAAATTTGAATCGGATAGAATCAGATAAGACAAAAAATGTATTATTACGGGTATCTAATTTGACTTGAATCAATTCAACTCTTGCTATCCCTTCATCAAACACCTATAATATGGAAACATTTGTACCCTAGTATTTTTCTTCTTAAATTGGATATAAGTTTATTTTGTCTTTTCATTTATCATGATAACTTGAAGACGTAAAAGGATAAAATGAGAATCCTATCAATTTACAAATTAAATGATAAAATGGTTTCCGTGCTTATTTTGAGAATGAATACATATGTACAAATGAATTCCGTGCAATTTTTGAACAAATTATTAATTGTGGATTCAATTACAACATTTACATTGAATTGTATGCTCATTCATGGATAGTAATCGTAAGTACACACCAATTTTTATGAACCAATTCATAATAAATAATTTCTCTATTTTCTTGAGAGCTTCACCTATGCATATATCTTACCATATGTATCAATTTCATAATTATGTCAAAGAGAAAAATCAATAAAAATAACTTCTTTTCAAATTGATTTTGTACTTTGAGATGTACATAAGAATTTTTGAGTTCATATTAGTAAAGTTGTATGAAAATACCTTAGAGTAATTGATATAGTTTCTCAAGAATTTGCGTAATTTTCTATTTTTCTCAATTTTTTATAAAAATAAAGTTTTTATATAATTTGCTCTAAGATAATCTTCATTTTGGAGTTTTTCTTAGAAAAAGTTAATGAGATGATATTAAGTGTTTATGAAATGGAATGAAGACGCCTTAAAATGATGATATACTTTACAAAAATTTGTATGAATTTCCTAATGTTTTCAACATTTTCATGGAATTAACACTTTTATATTAAAGTCTTTCGAAAAAAGGTTTTAATATGAAAAATTCATGAATTATATTATTAAAAAAAAATGTCATTATGTAACATTAGTGTCACGCCCCGACCCGACCAGTGGGCCCGGAACGCGACTGATTTTTTTTTTTTTTTTTTGAAAGATAAGGTAAGTACACTAAACCACAAGCACTCTGACTGAGCCGGATCAACAGTTAGGCCCAGCGGCTACACATCAGCCCGTTGAGTGGACTCAAACATGTACCATATGCCTGCCTCCAAAAACCCAGACATAAACAATCATCAACACATAACATAAGCAAAATCAAACATCATTAATTAATCATAACATTGTCTCAATTGGCAACATAGCCGATTACAACGGTCAAATACAATTTAAGTACCACATCCGGTACTTAATACAAAAACAATGGTTCTAAGAACCAACAGCAAGATCAGGGCATTCCCCTCCGGGGGAATCCCAAGGCACCGCTTCAGCTTAAACGCCCTAAGCCTGAAAGAGAGGGTCCTCCTCCTCGGGTTCATTGCCTGAAAGGTGAGTGGTGTGAGCTAACTAGCCCAGTGAAGGATAATTAACAATGCACATTAAGCAAATAGTAAAACAGGTTAGCAACAGTTCGATATCACATGCTTGATAACAGTAAGCATAATTTCAAATAAGATAAACACCATCAAACTATCAATCACTGCCATCCACCGTAACGCCTGCCGACTACACTGAGACCAGTATTAAGTCCCGACACGGTCAAAATACATCCTTGCAAGCACATCTCCGGCTCTTAAACGTAGCCGATACTGACACCCTCAAGTCAGCAACTGACGACAACATGGTCCGCCCATGGTCCAGTAGACATAAACCATCTCATATGGCCGATATTGGTTCAATAGCCCGTACGTGGAAGCAGTCTTACATACACATACGGACAACACCGTATATCATAGCACTCTTACCATAGTGCACCATGTATAGGCACATGAGTGGGTTCATCAAAATCGAAACCACTCATTGCTCAATATAACACCTGTTTACAAAATCTGCAGACTTAAGTTCCCTCACCGTGATCGTGTGGTTTCGCGGTCTCTGTCAAACAACATACAAGTGCACGATCAATACATACAAATACGTACACATAGTAGTATTTTGGAAATCACACGTTTTCCCACAAAATATCCAGGGTTAAATGGAAATGAGTCTCCTGCTTGGTTTCTATCCTTTTTAAATTATCCACAAGATAATAATATAATAAACATAAGGGGCTCAGTCCAAACTCATATTGTCTTCTGGGCATTGACCAGATTGACTTATTGAGTAAGGTCTAGATCCTCGGGTCACTTCTCGGTTGTCTTCTGGATATGGACCAGAGCTGACATTTTGAGTAAGCCTCGAGGTCACTCAGTGCCCGACTATAGTGTCGGCCTGAAAGTGAATCACTCAGTTCCCGACTAGTGTCGGACTGAAAGCGTATACAATAGTATTTAGACTATAAATATTAAGAGGAAAATGGGTTAGTACAATTTTAATTAACAGAGGGGGGTATAAACTACAACAATTAATCAAACACATCAAATAATCAGAAATCAAGATTAAAACAATAATCAATAATATTTTATTCAATTAAAATTGTGTTCCTCGGATCATCACTTCGGAACAAGGGTGCAGTGGCTTCGGATCATCCGAACCACCTAAAACTGAGTCATTGGCCTCGGACCTTGAGGCGTGACTTCGGATCGTCCGAAGACTGGGTCTCGGACTGTCCGAAGTCCAATCCGAAACAGGAAAACAGAAAATAGAGGTCTTGGTGGGTCTGCAATTCTCGGAACGTCCGAAGACTGGGTCTCGGACCTTCCGAGAGTGTCGGTCCTTCCGAGATGGGCTCGGTCCTTCCGAAAGAGGTTGGGCTCGCCTCGGCGGTCTGGGCTTCGGGTTGAAGCTCGGAACGTCCGAGGGTCACTGCTCGGACTGTCCGAAGGTCGGCTCTCGGACCTTCCGAGAGTCGTCTTCTCCACTGTCTGCAACTGCAGACAGTGACGGCGGAAATACACCGAAATGCGATTCCAGAAAGGGAGGGCTTCCCGGATTCGTTTTTCACATCGGTCTGGTTTGATGGACTCCTCTGGGAGTCCTCTTTACACAGGGATTGGTTTGGAGCTCAAAAGCTCAAAGGGCCATCCGATTTTAAGGGTAGATCATCACGGGTACATGCTTAAAATTTTAAATCGGTTTTTCTCCATCAAAACGGGGTCAATTTTTGATTTTCTGGATTCTAAATTGGTTAGAATTTAAAAATGAATACAATGGATACCTTGGTTCGGAAATTTGGGCTGAGATTTGAGTTTTTGAAAAATCTTCCACTTAAGCTTCCGTTTGACTGAAACAGAAGGCACGGCAAAGGCGTATCGGTGAGAGAGAGAAGTGAAGGAATCGGTGGGAGTTTCAAACGGTGATCGGAGAGCCGTTTAAATAGGAATTTGGCCGGAAATCCGGGGATGGGACACGGGAGATCATGATTGCCGGAGATCGACTGAGCGGCCAGTGCATGCGCTGCATGCGGCTGATGCTGCTACAGTGCCGGACTCGGGGTTTGCAAATCAGTCCTCTGAAATTTCTGATTTTGCAAATAAGTCCTGGTTTCATCAAAAATCGATTTTTAAACTAAAGGTACTAATTTAAATACTCAAAAACTTGATCCAACCGTACAGATGGGTTAGGTTTTGAAAACCTTGGTTACCATAAAATTTTCGGATTTTATTTCTTATTAAAAACCCTTGATTTAAACAAAAATCACATTTTTCTCATAATTACTTAATTAATCAAACGTAAAAATAACTAATTTGTAAATCTTATTTTCAGATGAAATGAAATATCTAGATCATTTTAAAAATGGTCTAACACCTGATACCGTTTTCAAAATTTAACTCCTTCCCGAAAATATTTTAAATAATTAAAACTCTCTTTCGGGCGATATTTAAATATCGTTTTCTGAAAAATAAATTCATTTTAAACTTAGAATGCAAATCATTCAATAAGGAGAGTATTATCAATCAAAGAAAATCATCAAATCACACCAATTATGAAAATACGACACGGTAAAATTACCAAAATACCCCTCCAGCTCGACGGGCTGGATCACTGAGCTCACGGGCTCGGATTGGGTCTCGGCTTTCCTCAAAGCCCCGACCAAAATCCTCTAGATTAACCGGTTCGGAAATTAAAATTATGTCTAATCCGGGGCAGGGTATTACATCCTACCCTCCTAAAAGAAAATTTCGTCCCGAAATTTAGAACAAACCCTACCTTCTTGGTCTGTGAACAAGCCAGGGTGCAACTTCTGCATCGTCGATTCAGGTTCCCACGTCTCATGTTGCACGTCGCGATGTTGCCACAGCACTCGCACTAGAGGTATAGACTTCCTCCTGAGCTCTTGAGTCCGACGTTCTAGAATCTTGACAGGCGCTTCTTCAAAAGTTAAGTCCTCTGATACCTCAATATCATCAAAACTGATCACATGCGACGGGTCAGGCTCGTACTTCCTTAACATAGATACGTGGAACGTACTATGCACTCTCTCCAAAGCCTGAGGAAGATCCAACTGATAGGCCACTTCACCTATCCTCTTCAAAATCTCAAAGGGTCCAACATATCGAGGTGATAGTTTTCCCTTGCGCCCGAACCGCTGCACTCCATGACGTGGTGCCACGCGTAAGAAAACTCGGTCGCCAACTGCAAACTCCAAAGGTCGTCGCCTTTTGTCAGCATAACTCTTCTGTCTGCTCTGGGCTGTCTTGAGACGCTGACTGATTACTTCAACTTGTTCTGACGTCTCACGCACTAGGTCCGGTCCTAGCAGCGCTTTGTCTCCTACCTCTGTCCAACAAAGAGGTGACCTGCAAGGTCTGCCATACAGAGCCTCGTAGGGTGCCATCTGCACACTGGAGTGATAACTGTTGTTGTAGACGAACTCGATCAAAGGCAAGTGATCTTCCCAACTTCCTTGCATATCCATTACACAAGCTCTTAGCATATCCTCTAAGGTTTGAATGGTTCTCTCTGACTGACCATCCGTCTGAGGGTGAAAAGCAGTGCTGAAGCACAGCTTAGTCCCCAACTCTTCTTGCAATCCTTGCCAAAACCTTGACACGAACCTTGGGTCTCTATCAGATACAATGGATACAGGTACTCCATGCAATCTGACTATCTCCTTCAAATATAATCTGCTTAGGGTAGCCAAGGAATCCGTCTTCTTGATCGGTAAAAAGTGAGCTGACTTTGTCAATCGATCGACTATTACCCAAATAGCGTCGTTCTTCTTAGGAGACTTAGGAAAACCAGTCACAAAATCCATCGTGATATGCTCCCACTTCCATTCAGCCACTTCCAAAGGTTGCATCTTTCCGCCAGGTCGTTGATGCTCCGCCTTCACTTGTTGACAAGTTAGGCACTTAGACACAAAATCTGCGCGCTTCATACCTTCCACCAGAAAAGTCGCTGCGTCACGATACATCTTCGTTCCACCAGGATGCACCGCAAAACGAGATCGATGAAAATGATCAAGCACCTTTCTCCCACTCGTCCGATTTGGCACAAACAGTCTGTCTTTGAAAGTTAGACTTCCGTCCGCTTTGATCTTCCAATCTTCTAGAGTTGCTCCTCCTGAAAGCTGATTTGCCAACTCCTTCGCTTCTGGGTCGCTTTGTTGTCCTTCCAACACCAAACTAACTACCTCGGGTTGCAGAACCAAACTATGGATTCTTGCTGACCCGCTTCCTTCGATCAGCTCCAGATCGTACTCGGACAGAACTCCGAGCATCTTCCACTGCAGAGATGCCATCCTTGCCACGTCGCTGTGAGACTTTCGGCTCAAGGCATCGGCCACCACGTTGGCTTTCCCCGGGTGATAGGAGAGACTGAAGTCATTCTCAGGTACTCCATCCACCTACGCTGCCTCATATTCAAGTCTTTCTGAGTGAAGATACTTGAGACTATGGTGATCAGAAAACACATTGAACTTCTCACCATATAAGTAATGTCTCCACAATTTCAACGAGAATACAACAGCTGCCAACTCCAAATCATGAGTCGGGTAGTTCTGCTCATTTCCTTCAATTGCCTGGAACCATAAGCTACTACCTTCCCCTCTTGCATCACACAACCCAAACCAAACTTGGACGCGTCGCAATAAACATCGTAACTCGTCCTTGCTCGGGTATCACCACACTGGAGACGTCGTCAACTTCTCCTTCAGCTCCTGGAATGCTTTCACAAGCTTCGCCCCACTCGAACTTGACGTTCTTCCTTGTCAGCCGAGTCATCGGCACCGCGATCTGAGAGAAGTGCGGGATAAACTTTCGGTAATATCCTGCTAATCCCAGAAAGCTCCGGATCTCGAACACGCTCTTGGGACTCTCCCAAGTCACGGTCTCCTTGCTGGATCTACCGAGATTCCTCCTGGAGACACTACATGTCCCAGAAATTGCACTTGAGTTAACCAAAACTCACACTTGCTCAGCTTAGCGAACAACTGATGCTCCCGAAGAGTCTGAAGAACAATCCGCAGATGACGCTCATGCTCCTCTTCTGATGACGAAAAGATCAAGATATCATCGATGAAGACTATCACGAACTCTCGTAGATACGGTCGAAACACACGATTCATCAAGTCCATAAACATGGCTGGCGCGTTCGTCAAACCGAAAGGCATCACAACAAACTCGTACAAGCCATACTGCGTCCGAAAAGCAGTCTTTGGAATGTCCTCCTCTCGAATCCGCAACTGATGGTAACCTGATCTCAAATCGATCTTCGAAAAACACTTCGATCCCCTCAAAAGATCAAAGAGGTCGTCTATTCTAGGCAACGGATACTTATTCTTAATAGTTACTGGTTAAGCCGCCGGTAATACACATCCTCATCGATCCATCCTTCTTTTTCACAAAGAGAGCAGGTGCGCCCCACGGCGAGTTGCTCTGACGGATAAAGCCAAGACTAAGAAGCTCTTCTACCTGCGTAGCTAGCTCTCTCTGCTCTGCCGGCGCCATCCGATAAGGTGCCATGGAAATTGGAGATGTTCCTGGCTGTAGGTCTATAACAAACTCTATCTCTCGGCGTGGAGGTAGCCCAGCCAACTGGTAGGAAAAACATCCATAAACTCACACACCACCCGAGGAGCAACAGACTCTACACCACCTACATCTTCCCAACCCATGCTTGCCACCACACTACCGGGATACGCCCTAAGGCCAGAGAAAGTGACTCTCATCCTTTCATAGGATACCAACTTCTCCATAAACCTCTCACCGGTTAAGGAGACCCCACGAATTCCTCTGAGAGCAGTCTAACCAGACTTCAAAAAAAGACAACCAATCCATACCAAGGATGATGTCAAAGTCCGTCATTTCCAGAACTAGAAAATCATAGGACAACTCCACTCCGCAAATCTTCAAGACAAGATCTACACTCTTGGTTTGCCAAATTCTTACCCAAAGGTGAAACTACCATTAGCGGTTTAACTACTTCTACCGGTTTCAAACCCAATCTAACACAACAAGTTCTAGAGATAAAGGAATGCGAAGCACCGGTATCAAACAACACTCGAGCCAAAAGACTGAAAAGATTAATGGTACCTTCCATCACCATGTTCTCCATCGGTTCCTCCTTCTGAGTCCCTAAAGAGTAGACTCTCCCTTGAGGACGCCCTCGTCCTCTCCCCTGATCGTTCCGAGGTGGTCCGTTCCTTGGTGTCACTGATCCTCTAGAAGCCTGCTGAGAACCTCTGCCGACAGATGGCTGCGCCACAGAGTAGGAAGCTCCTGCGCCTGATGAAGGTGCCGCTTTACCAGAAAAAGGACAATCCTTGAACAGGTGCCCGGTCTGCTGGCAATGAAAGCAAGCTCTTTCTCCCTTGGATTGACAGAATCTAGAAGTATGCCCAGGCTGATTACAGGTGTAGCACACGATTGGCCGAGAGTCAGACCGACTGGACTGGCCCACACTAGTCTGGCTCTTCTTGAAGAAAGGCCTCTTCTGCTGGTTGAATCTCGCCTTCTTGTTAGAAGAAGGTTTCTGAGAGTTGTCAGTGCTCCGGTTGATAGAGTCAACTGCTTCCACCTTCGAAGCTCGATCGATGATCTCCTCCAAAGTGTTGAACACTAGGCCGGCCACTTGCCGCTGCAGGAAGGGTCTGAGTCCATTCTCGAAATGCTGGATTTTCTCCTCTTCATTGGCTGCAATCCACGGCACAAACTGATCAAGTCGATGTAGCGCATGGCGTACTGTGCCACGGTATCCGAACCTTGCTGAATGTTGAGAAACTCTCTTCTTCGCCTCCTTCACCGTTTTGGAAAGTAGCGGGCCAAAAAAGGCTGCAGAAAACTCCTCCCAAGTCATTGGCTCGTGGTTACGAACCAAGCTCTTCGCCTCCCACCATTCGTAGGCGTTCCCTTCCAACTGATAAGTCGCCAATGTTACTCGCAAATCGTCGGCGATCGCTAGGGTATTAAGGATTCGGCTAATCTGGGTTAGCCAGTTCCTCGCAGCGCTGGGGTCCTCTGTTCCCGAAAAGCTAGTCGGGTTCAGACGCTTGAACTCCTTGAGAGCCGAGGTGGCCCTCTCCTCTGGCGTTTGGATTGGCGGACGTCGCATGTTTTCAGCTATTTGCTGAAATGCTTCAATCGCCGCTCTAATCGCCTCGTTAGGTAGATTACGGGGTGGAAGACCAGTCCTCCTCCCACGAAAGTTGGCTCGGTTTGCGTTGGGTCCTGACATCTGTTATTTACACTTGTAACATCATTAACCAATTTAAGATTTTTTTGTCAAAGTAGAAGACACAAGTTGCAACAATCTCAGAATTCATTTCAATTTAAACAAATACAAGGGTTAGTAGGGTATGAAACCCTTCAAAACAACAAAACTCACCCTTTTCGAAACAAATCCCCGATGCCCCCTAACAACATTGATCTAATTCCCTGAAAAGATCCTTCCTCCCCACCAAAATAATAAAAGTTGTCGGGCAGGTCTCAGACTTGTGCCCGTACACCCCACAAGTTAGACAAGGTATAATCCCTGGTCCTCCTACATAAGGACAATTGGTTCTGGCATTCCCATGTCCGCGGAGTCCGCAAACTGGGCAAATGACACTGTGTGGATAGGGGCAATAGATGAAGTTGTGCCCTGCCTGATTGCAGAGTTCACACATTTCATCTTGATACTCGTCCAATGGCGGAGTAGCCGGAACATACTCAGGTGAACCGTTCTCCCCACTGACTCTTCAGGAATTGGGATATCTCCCTTTTCCTCCTCAGGTCCAGCTCCACGTGGTATTCAGGGAAGCTACTATCTCCTCCCCTGGTGCAACCTCATCAAAAACTCGGCGCACGGAGTCGTCATCCGAATCTATGACGATAGGGTAGGTGTCCCCTGGAAATACTCTGTGTTGCCTGACATATCTGTATCACCAAATAAGAAAATGTCAAAACAAAAGCAACACTAAGGCAAAAACAAGTCTAACTAGGTAGTAACCCATCACAGTCCTAGAGTTGAGCCTACGCTCTGATACCAAGCTGTCACGCCCCGACCCGACCAGGGGCCGGAACGCGACTGATTTTTTTTTTTTTTTTGAAGATAAGGTAAGTACACTAAACCACAAGCACTCTGACTGGGCCGGATCAACAGTTAGGCCCAGGGCTACACATCAGCCCGTTGAGTGGACTCAACATGTACCATATGCCTGCCTCCAAAAACCCAGACATAAACAATCATCAACACATAACAAAAGCAAACATCATTAATTAATCATAACATTGTCAATTGGCAACATAGCCGATTACAACGGTCAAATACAATTTAAGTACCA
Source organism: Chimonanthus praecox (assembly GCA_022113865.1). Lineage (NCBI taxonomy): Eukaryota > Viridiplantae > Streptophyta > Magnoliopsida > Laurales > Calycanthaceae > Chimonanthus > Chimonanthus praecox. The sequence goes on from CM039093.1 coordinate 58,652,959, forward strand.
CATCCGGTACTTAATACAAAAACAATGGTTCTAAAGAACCAACAGCAAGATCAGGGCATTCCCCTCCGGGGGAATCCCAAGGCACCGCTTCAGCTTAAACGCCCTAAGCCTGAAAGAGAGGGTCCTCCTCCTCGGGTTCATTGCCTGAAAGGTGAGTGGTGTGAGCTAACTAGCCCAGTGAAGGATAATTAACAATGCACATTAAGCAAATAGTAAAACAGGTTAGCAACAGTTCGATATCACATGCTTGATAACAGTAAGCATAATTTCAAATAAGATAATAACACCATCAAACTATCAATCACTGCCATTATCCACCGTAACGCCTGCCGACTACACTGAGACCAGTATTAAGTCCCGACACGGTCAAAATACATCCTTGCAAGCACATCTCCGGCTTAAACGTAGCCGATACTGACACCTCAAGTCAGCAACTGACGACAACATGGTCCGCCCATGGTCCAGTAGACATAAACCATCTCTCATATGGCCGATATTGGTTCAATAGCCCAGGTACGTGGAAGCAGTCTTACATACACATACGGACAACACCGTAATATCATAGCACTCTTACCATAGTGCACCATGTATAGGCACATGAGTGGGTTCATCAAAATCGAAACCACTCATTGCTCAATATAACACCTGTTTACAAAATCTGCAGACTTAAGTTCCCTCACGTTGTGTGGTTTCGCGGTCTCTGTCAAACAACATACAAGTGCACGATCAATATACATACAAATACGTACACATACGTAGTATTTTGGAAATCACACGTTTTCCCACAAAATATCCAGGGTTAAATGGAAATGAGTCTCCTACTTGGTTTCTATCCTTTTTAAATTATCCACAAGATAATAATTAATAAACATAAGGGGCTCAGTCCAAACTCATTTGTCTTCTGGGCATTGACCAGATTGACTTATTGAGTAAGGTCTAGATCCTCGGGTCACTTCTCGGTTGTCTTCTGGATATGGACCAGAGCTGACATTTTGAGTAAGCCTCGTCACAGTGCCCGACTATAGTGTCGGCCTGAAAGTGAATCACTCAGTTCCCGACTAGTTGTTGGAAAGCGTATACAATAGTATTTAGACTATAAATATTAAGAGGAAAATGGGTTAGTACAATTTTAATTAACAGAGGGGGGTATAAAACTACAACAATTAATCAAAAACAATCAAATCAGAATCAAGATTAAACAATAATCAATAATATTTTATTCAATTAAATTGTGTTCCTCGGATCATCATTCGGAACAAGGGTGCAGTGGCTTCGGATCATCGAACCTAAAAATTGGCCTCGGACCTTGAGGCGTGTGACTTCGGATCGTCCGAAGACTGGGTCTCGGACTGTCCGAAGTCCAATCCGAAACAGGAAAACAGAAAATAGAGGTCTTGGTGGGTCTGCAATTCTCGGAACGTCCGAAGACTGGGTCTCGGACCTTCCGAGAGTGTCGGTCCTTCCGAGATGGGCTCGGTCCTTCCGAAAGAGGTTGGGCTCGCCTCGGCGGTCTGGGCTTCGGGTTGAAGCTCGGAACGTCCGAGGGTCACTGCTCGGACTGTCCGAAGGTCGGCTCTCGGACCTTCCGAGAGTCGTCTTCTCCACTGTCTGCAACTGCAGACAGTGACGGCGGAAATACACCGAAATGCGATTCCAGAAAGGGAGGGCTTCCCGGATTCGTTTTTCACATCGGTCTGGTTTGATGGACTCCTCTGGGAGTCCTCTTTACACAGGGATTGGTTTGGGAGCTCAAAAGCTCAAAGGGCCATATTTTAAGGGTAGATCATCACGGGTACATGAAACCCATGGTTTCCTTAAATTTTAAATCGGTTTTTCTCCATCAAAACGGGGTCAATTTTTGATTTTCTGGATTCTAAATTGGTTAGAATTTAAAAATGAATACAATGGATACCTTGGTTCGGAAATTTGGGCTGAGATTTGTTTTTGAAAAATCTTCCACTTAAGCTTCCGTTTGACTGAAACAGAAGGCACGGCAAAGGCGTATCGGTGAGAGAGAGAAGTGAAGGAATCGGTGGGAGTTTCAAACGGTGATCGGAGAGCCGTTTAAATAGGAATTTGGCCGGAAATCCGGGGATGGGACACGACGGGAGATCTCATGATTGCCGGAGATCGACTGAGCGGCCAGTGCATGCGCTGCATGCGGGCTGATGCTGCTACAGTGCCGGACGGGGTTTGCAAATCAGTCCTCTGAAATTTCTGATTTTGCAAATAAGTCCTGGTTTCATCAAAAATCGATTTTTAAACTAAAGGTACTAATTTAAATACTCAAAAACTTGATCCAACCGTACAGATGGGTTAGGTTTTGAAAACCTTGGTTACCATAAAATTTTCGGATTTTATTTCTTAAAAACCCTTGATTTAAACAAATCACATTTTTCTCATAATTACTTACTTAATCAAACGTAAAATAACTAATTTGTAAATCTTATTTTCAGATGAAATGAAATATCTAGATCATTTTAAAAATGGTCTAACACCTGATACCGTTTTCAAAATTTAACTCCTTCCCGAAATATTTTAATAATTAAAACTTTCGGGCGATATTTAATATCGTTTTCTGAAAAATAAATTCATTTTAAACTTAGAATGCAAATCATTCAATAAGGAGAGTATTATCAATCAAAGAAAATCATCAAATCACACCAATTATGAAAATTTATACGACACACGGTAAAATTACCAAAATACCCCTCCAGCTCGACGGGCTGGATCACTGAGCTCACGGACTCGGATTGGGTCTCGCTTGGGCTTTCCTCAAAGCTCCGACCAAAATCCTCTAGATTAACCGGTTAAACACGGAAATTAAGCTAAATTATGTCTAATCCGGGGCAGAGTATTACAATTAGAGAATATGAATTTCATATCAGATGTTTGTAAATATAATTTTATGAAATTAAAGCTTTTATATTAAACTCTTTTGAAGAAATGGTTATAATATGAAAAATTCATGAATTACAATATTAAAAAAATATATATCTTTATAGAAGAGTAGAGAATATGAATTTCATATCAGATGTTTGCTAATATAAGTTTTTCAAATTTTTAAAAAATTTAGACCTATGTTTTAATTCTTTAACACTTTATTCATAACAAAATGTTAACCTTCAAGGGTCTAATGCTCAATAAACAGGACCATTTTTAAATCAAATATGCTCACTATAGGCTTTCCATTTATTTTTTTTACCTGTCTTTTAAATTTCTTTCAAAAAATGGGAAAAATCGCCATGCATTAGCTGTTTTAACACAAATACATAACATATCGCCTTTAATTGCTAAATAAAACGAATTTTAATATTATTTTCTTCTAATATATGAGGAAAACGATCCATCAAACAGGGGTGCAAATATCGGCCGATACATATCGTATCGGCCGATATGTACCGGATTTGAAGTAGTGAATATCGGCCGATATTCACAATATCGGTCGTATTATATCGGCCAATATTTTGATATCGGCCGATATCGGCTCGAGAGAGAAAAATATCGGCCGATATATCGGCCAAAAACGCTTTTTAAACCCCTGCCATCAAACTCAAAACACACCCTCAGGGAGAATGCATGCTCATTGTGGAGCGTTTATAACATTTGTTGCCTCATGCAATGAAACTATCAATGCTGCGCCGCAACAGCCCAATTGCATACATAAAATTATATGCCACGAGTATTGGCGAGAAATAAGCACTGTCAATTACCATAACGATTACGTTTCAACTGGTGATTAGACACCAAATATCCGCCACTGACATGAACCTTAGATACCACAAAATGGGGAAAGAGAGAGAGAGAGAGAGAGAGAGAACAAGAAGAAGATATTTACTTAAAACAGGAAGACACCCAGCATAAAATCTAGAGGCAATCAAGGATCACGTCTACTAACAGGTGTTCTAGAGCCTCATCTTTTCATATCTGTCAGACCTTGGATTTGAGACCAACCACAAGTACATGTTCTTTAGTTTTTCCTTCCCTCAGACAAGATTATGTGGTACCCATGCCTGAATCATTTTCCCAAAGGCAAGTTAGTCTCCAGACGTAATTCAAAACTGATGCACTGCTGACGATGCTAAACTCATTTCATTTCCACAAATTGCAAAATGCCACAGAATGAATCATAACTGTAATTTGAGCCACAATCACAAGGTGCCACACCCAGGAACCCAAGAAGACATGAAAGGGGAACAAAATCCACACAATTGCATAAAAGCATACAATTAAATGATGATAGATTGATTGGGAAATGATAATATTGATCCATTGAAGCTTTATCAGTATATCAGTAGACAAGTTGATATTTTTTTTTCTTACTATCATTATTAATCTTATCAGTATTAATAGGTAAGTATATAATTTGTTGTGTTGTTATTTAATGTGTCTGCGTTTGGGCAGGGGAGGGGAGGTTGCCATCTAATATGGAAATATAAATTAGGGAAGACTACGACCAGTGTCTATGAATTGAATACAAATATACCTAACTGTAACAGCCATGTCAATGTCCACCACAAAAGTTCCATGGAAGGATACAAATATACCTAACTATACAGCCAGGTCAATGTCCACCACACAAGTTCCATGGAAATCCCACTTGACAGTCTTTCGGACTACTATACCTTTCTTGGTTAGTCAGTATGCATTTGGCAACAGTAGGTGTCATGTTCCATGTTGATTGAAAATCAAAACAATTTAATGCCTAATTGATGCAGATCTTCTAAACTCGTGGACTAGTTTTTCTCAATCCGGAGACTATGATGTGGACATTATAAATGATATCGAATTTTCATAAAATTGAATTAAATGAAAAAACTATTCAATAACCTTTCCAACAAGCCTAAGTTTGTGTAATTTCGGCATGCGTAGATGAAATTATAATTAGTTTTGTAACCAGGTGGAAGAGAGTGATAAAAGTTTATTTTTGTATTCCAAACACTATAAATAAGAGATTTTGCATGCTCCAAGCAATGCTACTTTGGATTTTATCAATTGAAGCCATGGTTGTTAAAATCTTACGATACACGATTCGTATCTTACGATTCATACGATATGATAAGAGGAACGATTCGTATCTATCAATAAATCTTACGATTCGTATAAACAATAGAATTATGGGGTTATTAGGAGTGTGAAAGCATGAAACATTTCGTTTTAATGGTTTTTAAGTGTTGAGTTGATGAGCATTTAAGACCTTTCGATTTTTTGAGGGTTTTTTTAGTTCATTATTGACTTTTCACGGTATAGTTGGATTATATACTGGTCTTATACTTTTGGGAGTTGGAACATTGAAAATTGAGCTCCAATGAACTAATTATATAACATTCACTTAATATTGAAAGAAACTTGGAGAATTGCTCATGTTATTACATTTTAAATATATTTTACGTTATTTTATATATTAAATATTTTTTAGGAAAAACACTTATGAATCTTACGATTCTACGATTTACGATATACGATTTGCAATTCAAAATGTATTAACGATTTACGATGCGATTCAATTTTCACAACCTTGATTGAAGCATTGGTTGCCAAGTTCCTCTCCAATTCTTGGTCAGTTCGTAGATTTGAATTTTCTTGCAATTTAATTTTGTGTTTAATTAATTTCTTGCATGTAATTTTCAAATTCCATTGCGTGATTTTCAAATTTCATGTTCACATTTAAAATTAATGAATGCAAAATTTATTTTGTGAAAATTCACATTGATTAGAGCCTTTGTTCAATTTTTCTTTAGAGAAAGTTGGCCTAGGTGAAATTTTGGACTCTGAATTTGCATTCTTTGTGAGTGGGATTTTAAATTCTCTAATAAATTTCAGATTCCCATATGTAATTACGTTAGTTTTGGATAATCAATTTTGATTTCCTTCACACTCTAGCTTCAATTTCCTAGAGAGGCAAAATTTAAAGTTTATTTTATGGGATTCTAGCCTTTTGACTTTTCTCCAATTTCCACCAATTGGAGCCTTCGGCCAAAACCTACCTATGGCCGAAACTTCTTGTCAGTTTTCTTGAAGCTAGGCTATATCACAAATTTACTTATTTTATTTTTTTTACTTTTTCTATTTTTGTATTTATCTACTTTCCATACTATCTTCCCATTTTAGATATCTACTAAGTATGTTATTTTTGCCTTCTTTACCCTTTTTCCTTTTTATTGGCATCTTTTTTTCTTTAAAAAAAATGGTTTTAGTCGTTTTATTTCCTTTTTCTAGATTCTCTTCTTCTTTTTAGCTATTTCTTTATTTAATTTTTTTTTTCTAGTAGTAGGGTGGGACATCAAGCAAAGCAGTCGGTCCACTTATTCACCTTTTTGCCAAATCCTATGTAAAACAATTTAATACCTAAATGGCATGAACATCAAGATGTTATTTGTTTTGGGTTTGGGAAGCATGATCTATTTATTTTATAAGACTATTTATTTATTTTACTTTTGGACTGTAGGTGTTCCCTTTGACCTACAATAAGGTTGAGAAATAGAAACTCCGAATATGTAATCTTAGTTATTGTAAAATGCCAGCCGAGAACCAATCACTTGCATCAGATAACTAGTGTTGTAGTATAACCCATTCCCTTCCCCTAGAATTTTCTTTTTTTTAAAAAAAAAAAAAAAACTTTTCAGTGATGATAAGGTGCTTCTTTCAAAGGATTGCTTTACTTGCCTTTTATTCATGATAAGGGATTATATCATTTCTTACTATTAGTCGAGTACCCAAAGCTATTGCTTGAGCACCCACATGCATTTGCTCAAAGAGGAAACAACTTTGATAAATGTCACGGGTCTGAGACTTCTTGACCCAACAATCGGCCATGAAGGCCAAGATCAGTGCACAAGGCATGGCCGAACTTGGAGAACAGAGGTTTTGGATGCTTAGAGATTTTGGAATGCTCGAGATTGGCCCGGAATGTGGAAAAAGAGTCCAGAATAATGCGGAATGCTTCGGACAAGAAGACTCTAGAAGTTTCTAGAGTGATGTGGACTTTTCTAGAATAATCTAGAGTTCTCTAGAATAGTGTAGAAAGTTGTGTAGAGTTGTACAGAAGAGACTAGAACTCTATGGAAGGTTGTAAAAGTGTATAGAGTCTTGTAAAAGTGTAGAGAGTCTTGTGGAAGAATCTAGAATAGTGTGGAGTTGTAGAAAATATCTAGGATACTTTGGAGGAACAATTGGATTGATGCCACATGGCACAATCCTAGCCACACTTGGGCATGGCCTCAAGTATAAATATGGGTGGGCAGCTCATTTGCTCCCAAGCTAGCCAAGTGATCTAGCCTAGAGGGTGAGTGCTTGCAAAGTGTCAAAGCCTTGTATTCTCTTTGTGTTCAGTTCAAGTAAGTGCATTCTTGGTGTCCCATCTCTCTTTCAACTTGTGTTCAAGTTTGTGTGTGGTTTGGTTTGATCACATTGGTCCAAAAATGGACCAAATTGGAGTTAAGGCTGACTCACTTGAGGACGGACTGATCAAGTGAGTGTCGCACGGGTTGAATCAAGGAAGGATTCGCTAACGCCATGACATGAAGCACCATATGCCCTACACTCACTTCTCCATGTCTGATTGGATGCACCACTGCTAAACACTCTTTTCAGGGGCCCACTCTCAATCCTCTATATTCAACCTATTCCATCCATTTTGATGAATGAATAGCTTTTTTTTAGCAGTAACGAAGAGAAATATATTAAAAGAAGAGAATTACAAAAATAATAGAAAGAGATCTAACAGGATTAGACTGAAACAAAAAGGAAAAAAAGCAGAGAAAATACATATACTACAAAAGGAAACTCCTCTAATAAGAAAGTAGGAAAACTCCATAAAAAAAACATGTGACTTCAAGCTTGGCAAAGTAATTTGCCACTCTATTCGTTGTCCAGCCGATCTTGATAAAGGATATTTCCACCCCCAACACTAACAACCTAATCTCTGTAACCACCGTCAACAATTTCCAGGGTGGTCTTCTTTGTCCACTTAATTGCATTTGCCGAATCCCCTTCAATAATGAGTTTTCCTAGACCACACAACTTCCAGGTGTGCAAAGCCCTCCTAATACTAAGAATTTCCACGTCATTGGAGTCTTTGGTTCCAACCGACTCATTGAAAACAATTAATGTGGTTCCCATATGATTTCTAAGCACTCCACCAATCCCCGCTAGCCCCGGCTTCTCTCTTGCTGCCCCGTCTACATTAAACTTCAAAACATTCCGATCTGGAGGGTGCCATTTTTCTTTAGGTTTCAACTTCCTTCTAAAACCATTCATACATTCATCCCAAGATGACATGAGGTCCATAAGTCTAAGGTCCCTAAATTATGTGCTCGAAAGAAGCCAAACACAAAGCCTCCAATTAACTAATTAGATAAGATCGTTGATATCTGTTGTTTTACCTAAAAAGACTTTTGAATTATTTCTTTCCAAATGGTCCATAAGATGGTTGCTGGTAGAGTATTCCAAGCAAGTTTCAACCTTGGAGTAAACCTTGAAATAAACCATGATTCCAATGACCTAGCACAAGTTCGATCAAAAACCTAAAAACAAATGATCGACTTCTCGTTAAAATTTTGCCTTTAAGAACACACCAAACAAAAATTTGAACTCTAGGTGGGGCAGAGCCTTTCCAGGCAAAATTGGTTTTTGGTGCCTCATTGGATTGCCAATATAAGACCAGATCTACCAAAGCTTTAACCGAGAAATTGCCCAAAGAGTCCCCAGTCCAGACCAAATCATCTTCCTCCATTGGTGAAAGAGATCCCTTCTGTTGTCTTCTTCAAAAGCCCTTAGCTCCCTTCTAAAATCCAAATGCTAGGATATTAATTGGCCTTCAATTTTGTAATTCTCCTGTATTAGCACTCTCTTATTCCTCGAAATCCTGTACAATCTTGGAAAAACTTCTTTTAAAGGTCTCTCTCCTAACCAAAGATCTTTCCAAAGCAAAGTCATGTTCCCTTTTCCAACCATAAGTCTAGTGTTGACCCTAAATTATGAGATATTTCAAAGCAATGGTAAAGATGCCAAGGCTCATGCTATTATCACACCTATTTTGCATAAACATTTCAAAGTGACATCTGTCAACAACTAAAAATGTCAAAATTACAGAAACGAGAAAAAATGGAATATGATTAAAAGGTTGTGTTTTTTTTCATGATAACTAGCACTGATAAAAATTCTCCAGCTACACCAAACTGGCATTACAGAAACGAGAAAAAATGGAATATGATTAAAAGGTTGTGTTTTTTTTCATGATAACTAGCACCGATAAAAATTCTCCAGCTACACCAAACTGGCATTAAACAACGAGTCAGTCCATATATTTGGTTGCTTATTAGGATTGGATGCTCCAACATTGAGTCACTAATTTCATTCTTTGTGACGTCCGGCGAAAATGTAGTGAGATTCTCTAACATTGGTGAAAGCCTGGAGGCATATGATATTCTTATAACCATTTTTTTAATACGTAATGTTAAATCTCATGATAATTTTTTATAATGAAAAATTAGTGAAAATATCATGATACTGAAAGTACTGCTAATGTTTGACATTTGCTTAACCAGATGAGTTACTTGTCAAAAGCTTCCACTGTTGCTTACTAGAAAAGGTCGAAAAATTTGCCAGTGCAATGCAAAAGTTGGGTACTGTAATTGAAGGGAGAGAAAGTAACATACGTAGATTTGAATGGTGCACTGGTAACTCCAACAGGAGTGCTGAAAGCAACATCTTGAAATGGGCCAGCCATCTTTCCTCGTGGAAACCATCCAAGGTCCCCACCTTTCTTTCCTGATGGGCACTCTGAATACTCTGCGGCTATCTGTTAATCAAAGCTACTAGTAAAAATGCAATTGGAAAAATCAATCAAGGGGAAACTATAGAAAGCGATAGTTTTATTTCTTTTTCTGCAGCATGGCTCCTTTATGAATATACTTGTGCATATGACCAATTTTTTTTCTCAGATGGTATAGGAATTGATTTAAACATTGATCCGTATTGACTGTTATAATCAAAATCAAATCAAAATTGCTCAACAAAAATACCTTCTTTTTTGTTAAAGGTATCAGAAAATTTCAGTAGAAGGAAGAAAAGATACAGTCTCAATGAGGAAATGTGGCAAGAAAACCAAAACAACTACAAGACAAAGAGGAGAAAGTACATTAAGAATATAGGACCAAACTCCTGCAAAGTCATCCACCGAACATCCATAAAGGATTCTCATGAAAGTGCCCCTCAAAGATGGAAGATTTGATGCACAAAATAAGATTTGATAATAAGGAGGCCTTCCCTTCACATGTTCTCCTATTATGCTCAAGCCATACTTCCCTGATGATTGCAAGGGATACCAACTTCGAAAGGATCTGGCCCTTTTTATGGAAAAAAGTCAACCCCCAACTACGGAGGGAAAGGAGAGAGGAGGGAAGCACCAGCTGCAAGAAAAAAAGGAGAGGAAAAAGGACCAAATTGACAAAACAAAGGGATAATAAAGGAAAGCATGGTCACTGGACTCACAATTCCACCAAATTAATATTGGCAAGGGTGAAGGAGCAGGCTATGAGATTGTATACCAAGTGGATGACCAACAAAAGAACTTGACTTTGGAGCGGACAAGAGAGGACCAAACAACTTTGTAAAGACAGGAAGATGAGGAAGAAGCGAGGAGAGCAAAGAGGGATTTGCAAGAGAAGATCCCATTGGACTCCGCAACACCAAATTCTCCTATACTCCGAACGCTAGGGTTTCATGAATATTCTCTGAACATTTTTAAGGTCATTGTAATAAGTACCTTTGCAAACTCTGCAGGAGGAACCTTGTCTCCATTGCTTAGCCACCCATCTTCTAGTTTCTTGTAAGCTTCATTTATCTTCCCTTGCTTCTCACATAAGATATGCCTTGCTGGAACCAGGTCCAAAAGGTAGGACACATGTTAGTAGCATAACATTTGGATCAGTAACTAAATATGGAACTGATGATAAAATGGATGAATGAATGAATGATGATACACTAAATAGGAAAGTCACTCTTGGGCATGTTCAATTTCAGGTACTCGTGCTAGCCCACTACGCCTGCCTTATGCCAAGTCTATTTCTTGTGTTTTGGGCTTTTCAGGCTCAGTTAAATTGTCTAAATTCCCATCCATATTTGGCTTAAAAAAATTTATCTTTTTTGAACAGTAACTTCGTATAGTTACTTCTAGAAAAATCCATTTCCTAGGGTATAGGAAGAGAGTAGGAACTCAATACAAAATAAACTGGGTTACAGTTGTCTTAAGGGTTGTAGAAATCAACTCTGGTGAAAAGGGAGTCGTTTCTAGCGTCGGATTCAACATTAGACTAGTCCATTTGTCCACCACCTCAAAGGAGATTAGAGCACGATCAACGTCGATATGTCACTTTGAACTCCCGGAAGCAAGACCAATCTTCCTAGAGCCAGTCCTCAACGGACGGGATATGTCTGAACTGAGGTTTCAAATGGGCCACTACACAATCATTTAGTTGGGTCTTATTCTCCTCAATCAATTCCTTCCCCCAAATTAATTCTTTCCCTTTGTCTATAACCACCGACCAGATCTTGTCAATACCTCCCATAGGATTGAATTTGCAGAAGTACCATTAGCGCCAAAAGGACCACAACCCAGATTTAGAGCATCAGCGAAAGACTCAAAGTTCCAATCGAAGGGGACCATCAGAGCAGCCAAGCCACTAGAATGCTAGCTTCTCTCCCATATGGTGTCCTTTCCACTTTGAGCTTTTTTCCCCTAAACAACTTCCCATTCACCATATCAATCGCTAGCTTCTCTCCCATATTTGACTATTCCACCTTGACCCTTTTCCCATTAAACAGCTTCCCTTCACCATATTGATTGCCCATAAGATAGATAGATAGAGATAGACAGATAGATAGATAGAGAGAGAGAGAGAGAGAGAGAGAGAGAGAGAGAGAAATATTTTACATTGCTAGCACAAAAAATAATGTCATTCTTCATTAAACCCATAGGGGTTAGAGACTCTAATGAAGTTGAAATCCTTGCTATCAGAATAGTACTATTGTTATGGCCATTGGAGAATCATTTGGGTAATCTCATTGTGGAAGGAGATCCAACTAATGCCATTGTCTAGGCTTCTGGTAGGAGGAAATCTCCTTGGAGGTTGCTTGTTGTTGTTAGGGATATCTCCGCACTTTTGCAAGGGGAAAAACATATCCTTTAGGCAGGGTAGAAAGTCAGCTAATGGGGTGACAAATTTCCTATTAGTGGAGGTGGATCGTAATGAGGAATTTGTGGGCAATTTGTAAATTTGGGGTGTCTACATATATTAGTATTTTGGTTTGGGGTGTATTTTGTCTTCTAGTTATGGTTTTTAGATAGTGATTCTCATTTTTCTGTAAAGGTTCAGTATAACTCTCTTATACTGTACCTTTTGCTTTTGAATGAATGACACTGTGAATTAAAGAAAAAAAGATCATGCTTCCATGAGATGGATGGTGATCGCATAATGCTTCCCATGATATGAATTATGGATTATACCTTTGACATAAGTGCAAGTACCAAGACCATCTGATGCTTTTCCGGTTTTTCCTTTACCCTTCGAAGCATTCTCGTTGCTTCCACTAGATTGCTTTTCTTTGCCTTTGCCCCCTGATTCTTTTGGCTTTGAGCCCTTCCCCATCACCTAAGAACACTGAGCTGCTGGCAAAAAAATTAAGAAAAAATAGGAATAATAAAATAAAAAGAAAAAGAAAAAGAATTCCAATAAGAAGAACCTATGCACTGTGATTGGTATGTGCCACCTTACCTGGTTTTCAAATTCACAATTTGCAAATCGATACTTATCTTAAATTGAGAGTTTATTAAGGTAGCTTCATTCGGTTCATTTTTTTATTCGTCTAATTTGAAATTCGAGCTTGATGAGTTTAATGAACTAATTCAAATCCATAGTTTGATAAAAGTTTACATAATTCACGAATGGTGTAATATAGGCCAATTTCATGCTCAGTTCTGAGTCATTCACTAGCCTACGATGTAGTATGTTGACTTGTGGTGATCACTTTATAATTTTTCGTCATCATCATCATCATCATCATCATCATTGTCACTTTTCTAACTAGAAATTTCATATAAAATGATACCATGTTAAGTGAATTATATTCCCAGTTAACTATTAGGACTAAGAATCCATTAATGCATGTGTAATATAAGTATTTTAATATTTAATATATAATTATTAATATTATATTGATCCAGATTCAGCACAACAGTCTTTTCCCTAGATCAATATACAAGAATAATATAAAATGGAGGCACATGGGTCTTTGAGCGAAACAACCACCTAAGCTCAGGTAGACCGCCCATTCCTCCATCAACTGCGTGAATTTTCCAAATGATCAACATGCATACGGTTCTGGGGTCCCACCTAAGTTCATTTTAGAATTTTCTATGCATAGGGTTTAGAATCAACGTTTGAGGTTCTGTTATCCTGAAACTCATTTTGACAACGAAGTCATAGATGGATTCAGGGCTTAAAATCAACGGTTAAGGATCTGTTCATAAATATTACTAATTAAGGTATTGAAATCCATAATATAATGATTCTTTCATTATTTATTTATTTTTGCTGACTAGAGAGGAAGAAGAACGTGTCGTCGAGACTCACCTTATGCAGAAGAAAAGATCCGATCCCGGTGATCAGAAAGGGGCGAACTTGGGGACTTTGAGAGTTGATAGAGAAAAAGCAGCCCTAGTCGGCAATGAGTGATCCACCAAAAGCCTCTTCCTTTCAGGCTTTCAGTTTACCTTCGTTTCTCATCCAAAGGGTAAAACCGGAAAGCGACTTGGGTGGTTCTGGGGCCAGGCCCGTGGTGGTTTGGTCCGTATAGGCCCGTTTAACGTAGATTTAGTTTGACTTTGAATCGATGCCCATTTAATAAATACTTTAGGGGGGAATTGAGCATTTTAAATAAAATATCTATCAAATAATTTTATTTTAGTTTAAAAAATAAGAGCTAAGTTAATAAACTCATTTTTGAATAATCTAATTTCTTTAATAATCTATATAACTACTTTAATTTTTCATCACATAGTGGATCGTACCTTCTCATATATCATGTTAAAATTAGTCACTAATTTGTGGGTATGTCAAAAAAAGACAGATAATAGGTCATATTTAATTATTTTAGTATTTTAATTTTGGACTTTTAAAACTATATAAGTCATTTCTTATAAACTCTTTTATATAGCTTTAGTGATTGAATGGAGAGAATTCTTTTAAATTATACTCTAAATTATACTCTCTGTCTTAATTTAGTTATCTTAAATGAATTTTGGGATTGTCCCAAAATAGTTGTCACATTTATATTATACTAGCATAAAGTGTGTTGAAAATTGATAAGATCACATAGAGTGCTAGCCTTATATAGTGAGTTCCTTAAAAAATACAAATGTTTCAAATCAAACAACTAAAATGAGACGGAGGGAGTATTAGTTATAAAGTCCTTTCATCATCACCATTATTATCAACAAGAACCGTATTCCATCTATTTAGAATTACTTGCATGAGTTCTTCTTTTCCATTTGACCTTATCATAAATCATACAATCAGTTATTCTAGAGTCTAACCGATCATTTTCTATCCCTTCCCATGTTTTTAAAAGTCGGCATCTCCTCGTAGTACCTTTAATTCATAACCTCTCAACTCTACTCTACGTGTCCGGTTGTGTAGGGTCTTCTAATAATATTGTAATGATCCGACCAAAAAACAGGACTTAAGGTCATAACTCAGTGTGATATTGTCCGCTTTGGCCTTCGCACACAAGTGAGCCGCACGGTTTTGTTCCTGGGAGCTGGCCCACATGGCCAGACTCAAAAGGCCTCACAATAGAGTAGAGGTGGGTGGCCTCAAATAAACCCACCATCTTCTTTCTCCCAAACCGATGTGGGACTTCCCACATCAGTTTGGTGTGCTCCCCGCTGAAGGGCAGGGTATCACAATCACCCTCCCTAAGGCCTTGAGCCACCTTTGGCTCGACTCGACGCAACTCAACAATACCAGGAAGGAGGAAAACCCACACAGTCCGAGTGTTGAACTCGGCTTTGATACCAATTTGTAACGACCCGACCAGAAAACAGGGCTTAGGGTCCTAACTCAGTGTGTGTAATGACCCGAAATTTTTAAATCAATAAATATGTGAATATTATTTATTTTAATGATGAAAATTGGAAATTGGTGGAATAAATGGTAATGGGCCAAAATTGGATGAAGGCCAAGTGTGGCCAATAGACTATGGTTTGGATTTAAATTTATTTAAATGGGTTAAGAATGGTCAAATTGGGTCAAATACCCATTTGGGACCCAATGGGTCAAGACGGTTATGCTCTAAGGTAAATGGGTTAGATGGAAATGTAATTGGGCCATAGGCCCAATGGTGATCCATTTAGAGTGGGCTTAATGAAATTTAATCGCCCTAAGTAATTTAGAATTAAACAATGGTGGTGTGGCCAAGTGGGACCACCTCCACTCATCAAGTGAGGTGGCGTGTGGGCCAATGATTGGTGGGACGGCCACCATGGTTGACTTGGTCAACCTGGGTGGAAATAAAGGGAAGTTAAGAAATGGAATTAAATTAGGTGGGAATTAATTAACCTAAGGTAATTAGTTAATTTATTAAATGATTAAAATAATCAAATGAGGGTCAATGGTCAAAAGTGGAAAATCAAATGCCAATCTTAAGGCATCAAAAAACGTTGGCAAGTGTTGTTGGGGGTCAAAAAAAAAGCATGGAAAATATCTATGTGGAGTTGGTGGGAGGAATTGATTACTCACCCAATTGAGATAAACTTTATCTCTTTTAACCATCTTCATCGATGCTCTCTTTTCTCTTTCATTTTTTTTCCCATTTTGCTCTTCACCGTCCCACATCCAAGAAGAGAGAAAAATTAAGAAAGGAAGAGGAGAAGAGAAGAAAGAAGAGAAGAGGTGCAAGCATGGTCCACCATTCTAAGGTCAAGATTTACCATCTTCTTTCATCATCTCTCCTTTTCTCTCAAGTAAACGCTACCTTGGCCAATTCTAAGCTTGGAGGTTTCCACCATTGATCAAGCATTTGACCTACAAGATTAAAAGGAAGGAGAAAGGAGGTAAGAAAGCCGACGGGAGCGGCGGAAGTCGGAGGAGACGACGGATTGTGAGTATTTAAAAAAGAGTTTTGGATTTTTTTAGGGTTTAAGAATTGGAATTCTTTTTGGTTAAATTTAATGGTGGCTAAATAATTTTGTGCCATGGATTTTAAATCCATCAAAATGGAGGATGGAAAGTGGAGGAAACTTAATGGATAGGTTAGGGTTGGGAAAGAAAAAAATAAATGGATAAGGGTTTATAATTAATGTATGATTTTTTTTAGGGTTTTAAGGAATGGAGGATATGCAAAGTAATTTGGGCATTTTAATGATTTATTAGGGTTTATGAAGAATGGAAAAACCATGGAGGATGGTTTAGGGTTTTAAATTTCTGATTAAATGTGATTAAGTTTAAAGGGGTTTTATAAGAAAATCATGGGAAAGAGGGTTTATGATTTTTTTAAGGAGTTAATGATTGAATGTAGTGATTTGTAAATGGATTTCATGACCTATTTGTGGGTAAATTTATGATTATTTTGGTGTTATGTATGTGGGAAATGAATGAGGATTAGAATATTTAAATGGCTAAATTCTAGTGTTGTTATATTATGGTTAAGGAGACACAATGGACCCTTTGTGTGAACCAATTAAGGGACTAAGATGAAGGTGTACGTATATGGATTAGTAAATGGGAATATGGTATGATTAAAGGGGACATTATGGATTCCAAAAATGTAGTTTATGATGATAAAAAAATGATAAGTCAAATGTGTGATGGAACTAAGTGATGTATGTAGACCGGTTTGGCCTAAGGTTAATGTGTTTGTATATGATTAAATTAATGGAGTTTAGGTTCAATTAGTGGCTGATTTAATGATCTTGAGATATGGGTGATGGGTCATTAATGGACCTGAATCCATGAATGAATTTTTAGACAAAGAAATGTATAATTAAGTTAATGTTTAACTATAGGGGAGGTAGTGGCAAAATGTAAATATGATTGAAAATGAAGAACCCACTAAGATAGGATTTAGGGCTTAGAAATTGTTAAAATATGGACTAATTATGTGTATGTAATAAGGTATGGATATCGCGAGCGGTACGCGTGTCGGTAGCTGGATTATCGGACGAAGCCGAAAAAGGACGCGAGTGGGTATTCGGTAGGATTCCTACATATTTGTAAGCCATGGATGTGTGATGGTATTCTTGTCATATTTTATTGATTCTAGTAATTATCTTATGATGGGTTTTTACAATTATGGATGCTATGTTTAAGATGGATTTTATTTAATAGCTATGAACTATGATTAAGGTTATGCATTATAAATTAAGGCTGTATATGATATCTTAAGGTTATGAGTTATAAATATTACATAGCATAATGCATTACATCTCATGCATGGCATGGGCGGAAAAAAATGAACAAACCGGAGTCTATGCTCCGTAGGGGCGACCGAAAAGCAGGCATGGGGATACTTTGATAACCGGAGTCCATGCTCCGTCGGGGCGACTGAGAACAGGCATGGGGACACCTTGACGAGGTTTTGTTCCGTCAAGAGGGATATGATATTATATGGTTTGGATGATGGGTGGGATGCATAACATAGACACCCATGGCATGGCATGGCATCATGATTATTTTTTCATTATATGATGGTTTATCAATTTTCATTGGGTTATTATCGTTATACTGTTATTACTAATCCATGTGCTAGCCCTACTCGGAGTCCTACTGGGCGCGTGTTCTAACGCCCTACTTCTATCCTAGTTGACAATGCAGGAGATGGCGGACCGGAAGGGCGAGATGGAAGCCAAGCTTAGGAGCTTCGGAAGGCGGACTAGTTATTTTGTTTAAGTTGAATTATTTCATTTTGGAAATGTAAATTGAGTAAACTAGCTTGTCGGAATGTAATAACTTAGATGGCTTGCTATGTTTAGATTTTATTTTTAGACAATACGGTTTAATGGCATTTGAGTAATTAAATGGATCTTACTTCCCTGCTATCTAAAAAAAAAAAAACTGGTAGGATAGTCCTATGATCATCTGCATTTATTTTTATGTTCCGTGAGCTTACTTGCTACGCGTGAACCGTACTCGTGGACTTATGTTCCACGCACGCGTAGGGTTGGCCAGTTAAGGGCCGGGCTTTAGAAGCTCGGAACTTAACTCGCGTCGTGACGTCCGCGCCCTTTGTCACTTTTATTTTAAAAAAAAAAAAATGTACTCTGATTTTACGGTGAAAAGGGGCGGGTGTTACAGTGTGATATTGTCCGCTTCGGGCCTTATACACAAGCGAGCCCTCACGGTTTTGTTCCTGGGCCCTGGCCCAAAAGGCCTCCCACTAGAGTGGAGGTGGGTGGCCTCAAATAAACCCACCATCCTCTTTCTCCCAAATCGATGTGGGACTTCCCACATCAATTTGGTGTGCTCCCAGCTGAGGGGCAGGGTATCACAAATATAATCATTTAATTCGTAACCTCTCAACTCTACATATTGGGTTGTGTTTGGTCTTCTACTAATATAATCAAATAGTCTCAAACGAGTTTCCTTCAAATTTGTCATCTATTTGAGTTATCTTTAAATTATCTTAATGTGTTCATTTATATCTTTTAGAGTTAGACCACTCATCAGACGTAGCATGTGCATCTCCACTCTAACTTGGTTTATTTTTGTGCTCAACATATTGCTCTGTATGGCATTGCAACTATAAGTAATGCTTTATAAAATCATTCTTTTAGGTAAAGGATAACTATTTTATTACACAAGACCTCGCTAATTTATCTACATTTTGTCGACCTCGCTCTTATCCCATTCGTTATATCTAAGTCGAAACCACTTTGAGATTCTACCATAGAGCTCAAGCATCTAAACTTATCACAATGTATACTAAGTATTTTTCTACTTTACCCAATTAACCTCACTGTTGTCTAAACCACTAATGTTACATTCAATATATTTTGTTTAGTTTTACTAATTTTTAAACTAGTTGACTCCAATATTCTATTCCACAAATCTAACCTTGCGTTGATGTCACGCCCCGACTCGAAGGGTGGGCCCTGAACGCGACTGAATTTTTTTTTTTTTTTTTAAAGATAAGTAAACTAAACCACAAGCATTCTTACTGGGGCGGATCAACAGTTGGGCCCAGAAGTCACACATGACCCCGTCATGTGGACTCAAATATGTACCATATGCCTGCCCCATAGACATAGACAAAACAACATCAACACATAATATGCTCAAATCAAATCTAACATTGATTAATACAAAGCATAAGAAAATCAACTATTGATTCATCATTCAAAACATTGTCAAAAAGGGCAACATAGCTTATTACATCATTTTAACATAAATTAAGTACCGCATCCGGTACTTAATGAAAGCCAACGGTTCCAAAAGCCAACAGGAAAAGATCAGGGCATTCCCCTCCGGGGGAATCCCAGAAGACTGCTTTAGCTTAAACGCCCTAAGCCTGAAAGAGAGGGTCCTCCTCTGGGTTTCATCGCCTGAAGTGAGTGGTGTGAGCTAACTAGCCCAGTGAAGGATAATTAACAATGAAATTAAGTAAATATAAAAGGTTAGTACAGTTAAATAATATCACATACTTGATACAATAAGATAATCTTAAGAATACATCAAATCATAATCACTGCCATTATCCACCGTAACGCCTGCAGACTACGTTGAGACCAGTATTAAGTCCCGACACGGTCAAAACACATCCTTACAAGTGCATCTCTGGCTCTAACTTAGCCAATACTGACACCCTTAAGTTAGCAACTGACGACAGCATGGTCCGCCCATGGTCCAGTAGACATAAACCATCTCTCATATGGCCGATATTGGTTCAATAGCCCAGGTACGTGGATACAGTCTTTCATACTCATACGATTAACATCGTAATATCACAATCAACATCAGCATTCTTACCATAGTGCATCGTGTATAGGCACATGGGTGGGTTTATCAAAACTGAAACCACTCATTGCTCAATAAAAACCTGTTTACAAAATCTGCATAGTTAAGTTCCCTCACCGTTATGTGTGGTTTACGTGGTCTCTGTTCAAACAACACATAAGTGCACAATCAATATACATATCAAATACATACACACGAGTAGTATTTTGAAATCCCACATTTTTCCAAAAATATCCGGGGTATATGGAATTGGAGTCTCTACGGGTTTCTATCCTTTTAATTTAATAATCCACAATATAATAATAAATAAAAGGGGCTCAGTCCAAACTCATATTGTCTTCTAGGTATTGGACCAGATTGAACTTATTGAGTTAGGTTTAGATCCTCGGGTCACTTCTCGCTTGTCTTCTGGATAGGACCAGATCTGAAATTTTGATTAGGCCTCGAGGTCACTCAGTGCCCGACTATATAGCGTCGGCTTGAAAGTGAATCACTCAGTGCCCGACCAATAGGGTCGGCCTGGAAGCGGATACAATAGTATTTACACTATAAGTAATAAGAGAAGAGGGTTAGTACAATTTTAATTAACAAAAAGGGTACTAATCATCACATACATAATCTAACAAAATAATAAATTTTTATTTATTTTTGAATAAAATAATAATATTTATTTATTTAATTATTTATTCATTTTTTTTTCAATGGGAACCAACATTAAGAATGACAAGCAACAATAATATCAAATAAAAATATTTTTTTTTTGAATAAAATAATAATATTTAATTATTTAATTATTTATTCATTTTTTTTTCAATGGGAACCAACATTTAAAATCATAAGCAACTATAATCTCAAATAATAATATTTTTTTTTTCTTCTTCTTCTTCCCCGTTCACTGTCTGCAACAGACAGTGAACGGCCGTGAACAGTAAAACCGAAACGGGGAAATGAGGGATTTTCTGGACTCGGTTTTTACATCTGACCGGTCCGATGGATTCCTCCGGGAGTCCTCTTTCCATAGGGAGAGGTTTGGAGCTTTGAAACTCAGTGAACCATCCGATCTTAACACCGGAAGCTCACTGATACGAGGAACCTTAGAATTTTCTCTAAATTTTGAAATCGTTTTTCTCACTGAAAACAGAGCCAAATTCAAAATTTTTTGATACAAAACCGATCGAAATTGAAAGGGGAATGCAGTGGTTACCTTGGATTGAATTCCTGGGCTGAAAATCTGGATTTTTGAAAAATTTTCCTTCAAAGCTTCGGTTTGACTGAAACAGAGAGGCACGGCAAGGGGTATCGGTCGGGTAACAGAGAGTAGAGAGGGAGAAGAGAAGATGCAAAACTTGTTGGGAGTTCAACCGATCGAAGAAGGCCTCAATTTATAGGTTTTTTGGCCGGAAATCAGATGGGACGGGACGGGACGACGGGAGATCTGATGATGACCGAAAATCCAGCCGAACGGCAGTGCACGTGCCTGCATGGCGTGTGCAGGATTTCTGGTGTTGCAGATCAGCCCTCCAATAATATTCAAATTGCACATAAGTCCTAGTTTTCATAAAAACCGATTTTTAAACTAAAAGTAATAAATTAAAAACTCAAAAACCTGATCCAACCTTACAGATGTGTTGGGTTTTGAAAACCTTGGTCACCATAAAAATTTCAGATTTTATCTCTTATTAAAAATCATTTATTTAAATAAAATTCATATTTTACCCATAATTACTTAATTAAACAAATGTAAAAATAACTAATTTAGAAACCTCATTTTCAAGTGAAATGAAATAACTAAACCATTCTAAAAATGGTCTAACACCAAATACCATTTTCCGAATTTATCTATTTTTCTGAATTTATTTAAAATAATTAAAACTCTCTTTCGGAGTTTTGACGGGCGGGATTTAAATACCATTTTCTGAAAATAAATTCATTTTAAAATCAGAAATACAAATCCTTTATTTAGGAGAACATTATTTAATAATATACACATATCAACAATATTTATAAAAATATACAACAATTGATAAATTACCAAAATGCCCCTCAAGCTCGACGAGCCGGATCACTGAGTTTTCGGGCTCAGATTGGGCCAAACCTGGGCTTTCCTCAAAGCCCTAACCAAAATCTTCGAGATTAACAGGATTAACAAGCTAAAACACGCTTAATCTGGGGCAGGGTATTACAGTTGAGCTATTATTTCGTCACACTAATTAATATTATACATTCTCCAATGCAAAGAGTCAAGAGACTACTAATTGAAAAGACTCGGAGAACAAAGCGACCTTTGAAAATATAGAAGGAAGAGAAAAAAAAAATAGGATACATTAGAATGACGGATGGTATAGTTTAGAATAGATGAAATACTTGTGTTCATTATATGTAAGAAATGAGAAATAAAAATGTAAATGATAACAAGAAAGTAAAGTATCTTCTAAAATAAAAGGTTTTTCTTTAGATAATTTTTCTTGGTAAATAACTTTGTTGTGTATATGCTCATCTTTAGCTCTCATGGGTCTCATATAATGGATCTATTTGTAAATTTTATATTTGAATCTCTTATAATTATTTAAGTCATTTATCCAATCAATTTAGAGATGAACTATTAAAATAGTTAATTTTATTGAATTAATCGAATAGAGTTTCTAAATATTATAAACATTTATTAAGAATTAAAAATATTAATTTGTAGTTAACAAACTTGAAGAACTTAAGAAATATAGTGTCATGAAGCGAATCAAATATTTTTTTATGAACTCTAAATTCAAATACAAACTTTTTAAATATACCCATTAATTGATATGCATATGAGGCCCCACATGGGCATATGCATGGCATACTTCGTAGCAGGGAAAAAAAATTGTTGCGGCCGATACGCGTATTGTTACGCTTGTATCGACACAATGATACGTATCAGCAAATTCTTGATGATACGTATCGGCAAAATCTTGACGATATATTTCTCTCTCCTACAATTTTTTTCTAAAAATTCAAAAAAAATTACAGAAGTTTTAGCGTATTATAGGCTTCATGGATATGTAAGTGTATCATTATTTAACGAGCATTTATACATTTAAATGTGGTTTTGATGTTATGAAAATTTCAATGTTTTGAAAAATTATGAAAAATCCCCAAAAAATGAAAAAAAATGGAAAAAAAATCTAGTAATTTTTCTGCTAATCTATTGACATGGTTAATTATTAGTAAACGTCTACATTATAAATAATTCAGTTGAATATTCAATGAAATTTGGTAAAACTGAAGAAAAATTAGGAATAAATTAAAATAACCTTGTATAATGAATTTCATTTATAAAATTAAGTAGAAATAAATATAAAGAACATGAACTAAATGTTTAAAAATAATTACAATTCGATAATGGGAGATAACAAATAACTAATAATTTAAACGAATGAATCATACAATCAAACAATTAAAAATAGAGAATGTGACATTATTACAATAAATAAGAAATGAAAGAATGAATATATAAAATGTGTACTTGCACGTGCATAGTGTTGGATGTGTATATCTTTAAAATTGTTGTAGTGTGTCAAAATTGCATATATGAGGTTTTGAGTGACATAGGAACGTTGTATTTTCGATGATAGAGCATCGTTGTATTCCTGATGATAGGGAACATTCCTTCTTAAAAATACAATCATATGTTCATAAAAGTTAATATAGTAGATAATTGAAGCACTAATACAAAGAATGACATTGTCACATGTACTGTTAAAACTAGACTTGGGAGACGAGAGATTGCAAACAACAGAGGGAGGTCCACTGCTTAGCTATAAAAGGAGGGGAAGATACACGTTTCGACGAGTCATTCCTTACAAGTGTTTGGTTCATGCAAAAAGTAAGAAAAATGAATACATTAACTTCTAAAATGCAATAAACAATAAGTTCGAAATAAACGATATATGTAATTGAAATAGATAATTATTGGCCTAGAAGTTAAATCTGTGTTCCTGAGTCAGATTGAGTTGTCAATTTCGTGACTAAATTTAAATGAGTCACGAGTTATCAATTTGTTTGACTAAGTTGTGACCTTATTTGTGTGTTCAAGACCGCGCCTCAGGAAGACCTGTATGGTAAAATCAACTTTGAAGCTGCAGAAGACACGTCATTTGGAAGGCATCGCACCAAAATTGGAAGAACTTCATGAATGGTAACCAACATAGGTATTTGACCCTTAGGACTGACTTAGAAGACCTAGACTTACCATTGGGATATACCTTAGAATCTATGAGTTAGAATTTGGTAGAACTTATTTGGATTTCTTAGGTCAGGTGAATTTACTCTTTTTCGGAGAAGCTCTTGCATCCATCATATATGTTCAGGTATTAGTAAACTCTTTATGATTTTATACAGCACTCAAAGAGCTTTTCAAAAAGTCTAAGAACACCCAATTCCGAAATGTATAGCTCAAGTTATGAGCATTTCAATGAAATTATGCAAAATATAGCAAAATAATTTTGTCATGAATTTACCCTGACTTGGAAGGCTCGTTTGTGCTATCAAATGACATTTAAATTGGCCCAAATTTTGAGAGTATATAGTTTTCAAAAAGCTTTCCAAAAAGTATAAGAACTTCCAAAACAAAACTCTATAGCTCAAGTTATGCACATTTTAGTAAAATGGTACAAATATATTCTTGAGTTAGATAACTTAGAGAGATTATTTGAGGTATCAAATGAATATCAAATTGACTCAAATTTTGTGAGCAGATAAATCTCTCAGTTAGTTTTCCAACGAGCTCAAGAACATCCAAAACCAAGTCCGAGAGCTCAAGTTATGACCGTTTTAATGAGGACTTACAAAACTGCCATAGTTCAATAGACTGAATTGTAAGATTCAGTCGACCGAAAATGCTGCAGAATGCATATTTCTGAGATCTAACATTTAAAAATCAAATTTATTTTCTAAAACACAAATGAGAAGGAAAAAGAAAGTCTTTAGAAGGTAATATCTTGAGAAATGAAGTTCTTTTTCAAAATTCCTAAATTTTTTTTGCAAGAGTGGAAGATCTAACGAAGAGCTCGGACTTAGACTATGTGGATCGTTGAAAATGGATTGAAAATCGCATCATTTGGAGGTTAACATGCAAAAAAATGGACTTGCGAAATAAAATGAGGAAAATGCTCGGTTGTTACTAAGGAAGGAGGGAGAAGAGAGAAAACGTAGGATTTTCTACCTTCTGTGGGGCCCACTGTTGGTTATTTTTTTTTTCCAATTCGGGCACCGTCTCGGCTGCAATGGGCCGCAACGACGCACCTGAGACGGTGCACGTTGCACTATAACACCATGCAACATTGCGGGCGATATGTTGGAGCTAGTACCACCTAGGCTTCATAGTAGACGTGAATACTTTATTTAATTATTTATTTAAAAAAAAAATTGTGCTGATAGATGGAGACATAAAACTGACAATCTTGGGAGACTAAGACTACATCTATATTTGCATTTGCACAATGAGGATTTAAATCCACATTTTCACCCTACCTACTTCAGAGGAGCATTAAGTCAGGTTTAAGGCATTAGAAATCATATTTTTAATATGTGGCATATTGTAAGTTTGTGGTGAAATCATTTGAAACATGTGTTTGTGAAGTATATTAAAGGAAAATATTGTGATCCAAATTGATTATTGGCTATCAGATCAAAATACATTCAAATTAATACTCATGTCATCATTGATTTTGATGAATCTTATGACTAAAGATGGAAGATAGCCCTGAGTTTTGATATTAGGATAATATATTGGTCTATATTAAATGTAGTGGAGACCATAAATATATTAACATAAAAAATATGATTTTTTTCATTTTGCAGAAGTAACAAACTTTCATTACTTCAGCATTTCCCTACATTAGATGTTGAATGTGCTATTTTTAAACATAATAAAAAATTTACATCTAAAGTTGTTATATTTTGAATTTATATAATGTGTGTGGATTGAGAAGTTTACACATGCCCTGAAGATTAATCGAGTGAGATGCCTAGACACCTTGATTAAAAAAAAAAGTTGATTACAAATATTAAATCGTAAGGGAAAAGGTACACTATTGAAAACTTAGAGAGAAGATATTAAAAAATACATGATAGATAATGAGTAACTGACTTTATAGTTTACGACAGGGTTAAATGAAGATGTAGAACTCAAAAGCTGATTCCATATAGATGAAATTTTAATTCTGACGATGATCATTTGTTGTCTTTATATTTAGACATTAAGAGTTATCAACTTCTCATAAGTTCATTGATACCTTTGTTACGGTAAAGACAAATATAAAATTTAGATATTGAGACCTTTTCATGTGTTCCTAAAGTATGACTTCGTTTTTCCCTGATAGGACATTTAGGGTGTCGAGCACAACAATTAGACAAATTATGAGAGACATTTATTGACTCATTTGGATGATTTGCCTAGGTATATTGTCCTAACATTTGGTCTTCAGATAAAAAAATCAACTATTTGATATTGAACATTTTAAATCTAATGTTGAGGATCACTAGGATTGATGTTTGATAACTGCCACAATACTTTGAACACATTTTGTCTATCTAAGGCAAGTAGAATCAGTTGATACCCATGAGTTGCCCAGGCCGTATCTAAAATAATTGTCCTAAAGGCATGAGTTGCATATGGAACCAGCTCAACTATGACGAAGTTTAGGTGTCTAACTAAACTGATATTTTGATCTTGAATGCACTTGACAATATTAATATTAAGTTTATTATATTTGATCAATTCCTCAGATGCACAAGTTCTCCAACACATCAGAGGTTACACCGAGCACCAGGGATTCAAAAAACGGTGTCACCGATATATCGGCCGATATGCGATACGGGCGATATATCGGCCGATAATTTTATCTCTCATACCGATATCGACATTTTCTCTCTCCTCCGATATCGGAACCGTGAAAAAACCGCAAAAAACCGTGATGAATAGTGATGAACCGTGACAAAACCGCAAAAAACCGCAAAAAACCGTAAAAAACCGTGAACCCCCTGAGAACCGTAAACCCTGAACCGCCGAAAACCGTGTAAAACCGTGAAAAACCGTGAATACCCCTGAGAATCGTAAACCGTGGAAAACCGCGAAAAATTGTGAAAAACCGCGAAAAACCGTGTAAAAACCGCGAAAAATCGTATCGGTGTTTTAAATTTTTTTTTTTTTTTTTTAAATACCGATATTTATGAATATCGGCCGATATTTTGACCGATATTTCGGACCGAATATCGGCCATATCGGCCGATATTCGGTATGTACGGCCGATACTTAACGTATCGGCCGATATTACTCGATTTAAAAAAACCGATATATATCGGCCGATACGATATGTATCGGCCGATATTTAAACCTTAGCCGAGCACTGTCATGTATGGTGCAGCTAAAACCATAAAGGGATTGTTTGAAAGGTTCATGCTTAAATATGGAATCACCTAGATCAGATTGCTCAGGCTATGCTGTTAAAGGCTATAAAGTTTCTCGGATTTGAACACATTTTAAGAGATTAAAAACTTTGTGACATTCAACCATGGCATAAATGAAACCCATCAAAGTGATTTTTGAGCAGATTCAAGTTTATGACCTAAACAATCACATCCACTTAAGGTGCTCAACATAACATACTGCAACCTGTCTAACAAACTATTCATCATTGCCACCATTGGTAAACTTCACATAGATAGGCTCATGAAAGGGGCTAGAGAGGGTGCAAAGGATCATTACTTAATACATACAAAAAATGTATAGAGCTTCCAGTCTTCTGCCATTGGCTGCTTTATGTGTAATACAAATACATGTGTTTGTTGTTTCACCCAAGAGACATCGAGCATATGGTTATTGCATGAGGGGATCGTTGGATAATAATAAAATTTGCCATTGAAACCGTGCATATGGGCTAAGACAGGCGGTTTTGAAAGAAACCAAGTAATTTTGGAACCAGGGCTGGTAGCCCAGCATGACTTGTTTCGACCAACAAAATTAGACGTGCATGCATTTTTTGCTTCTGGTGCAACAATCTAAAAATCTTGTGCTGCTGTGTTTTGTCATTCCATTCTCACAGCCAATGAAAACAAAAATCTCAGATAAAAAAGCTATGAATTGGGAAATTTAATCTCCAGAGGCAAACAATAGAGAAACTAGACTAGACATCCCAATCATACATTACAGAGCCAACATTTGGGCAGTTATCTAGTCAAGTCAAATAGGAAACTCAGTGGGTCAACTAGAAAAAAAAAGAACAAATGGGCAGTACAGATTAAAAAAACTACAAATTCAGAAATTTAATCTCCTTAGGCAACAATAGAGAAATGAGACTAAACCATCTCAAACATACTTTCATACAGAGATTCAAAAATTGGGCAGTTACCTAGTCTAGTCAGCTAGGAAACTCAGTGGGTCAATCGGGCCTGTTGTGATCTCAATTACAAAGTTCAGCCAAAATTTATCAGCTTGGGTATAAACAGAAATATAAATACTGACAATATCAGTATTCTTTTGGAAAATTTGTACCTGAAAAATTGTCAGATTTCAGCTGAAATTTCAGTAAATTCCAGTTAAATTTCAAAACTTCACCGATTTCTTCCATTTGCAAATTTTGGCAGATGAAACCAATATGACTGAAATACATCCAGGGAACAAACAATTGATTTCAACTGAAATTCATAAATGAGGGTGTGATAGATTTTGAGGGAGAGAGAAGAAAGGGAAGATTGTGTCACTGCTGCTGGCCCACATGGACCAGCAGTTTTTTTTTTTTCTTAATTAGCTTCTCAACGACTAATGAAAAGAGAGTAGTATAGCCCATGTATGCAGTTTCAACAGAGCTCTTCGATATTAACCACTGGCCTGGAAGACAGCCATGCATGAAGCCCATATGCAGGGCATCTCCCAGGTGAAGCCAAGTTTATACATGTAAAAGACAGTGGCACAGACACCCACTAGGTCCGATGTTAAAAAGTTGCAAATTGTGTCTTTCTTTGCAACATGGTGGGCCCACACTCAAGTGAGGAATCAGATACAAAACTTCAGGGCTCGACCAGGTGTGGAGAAAATTTCAGCCTACAACTCTAATACCAGACCTTGACGGTTGAGTTCCAAAAATTTAGTGCACTTTCACAGGTCAAAGAACTTTTTAGATTTTCAAAAACAATAATATATATGAGAAGGGTATGCGTGTAGAGTTTGGCTAAATACCAAGTTACTTGGATTATTCAAAGGTGGTCCCTACCATTTAAAAATGGAAAAAGAAATATTGTCTGCCCATTTGTGTGTAGGGAAGGAGCGAGGGAGAGGGAGAGGAAGGGAAGGGGAGGGGAGGGGGGAAGGAGGTTGGGATTGCACAGAGAGAAATCCATGCTCATTTGACTCTAAAAATAACTTGCATGCATAATAACTATGAAAACTTGTTGAAAAGTTAATATGTACATGCTACCTTGATTCATAATTTGGTTTCTATACCTAGTTTTCATGCCCAACTAAAATGGAAAATTTGATCGTTCATCTTTTAAAATGTGGATGACTGCATCATTTTTGTGAACTTTAGCCCCAGTGTATGAAGAAGCACCAATCAGTCTGAGTCGGAATCGCTTGGTAGCATTTGGTAGGCATCCCTGGGTTCCACATCAGTGATGGAAGGTGGCTGCTCGTGTCTTGGAACTTCTGCTCTGGGCTTTCTAGTTGCAGCTCTATCTTCAATCTGAGAAACATGCATGAAGCTCGTGAGAGAACTCACTTGTATCCAATCTGTGAAAAGATAGAGCATACATACATGTCCATTGCGAAGCATTTATATTGAGTGAACTTTTCAGTAGCACACTCCCAAGTCCTGTGAATAGAAAAATGCCTTGGAGTGGCAGGGAAAAGAAAGCACCTTTGTAACTGGCAAGTCAGGATCTTGGATGACAGAGGTGTCAAATCACCATGTTAAAACTACTTGGCTAAACAAGGAATGAGTAGCCAAGAGTTGATGGTGGGAGATTCATTAGATTGACAAGTTTCGCTTTCTTAAGAAAAAAATTCTCTTAAAAAAAAAAGGAAATTTTTGAAGAATGATGCAAGGGTATTCCAAAACAAGAACCATAGCACAACTGATAGAGGCTAATTGTTGCAGCTCAAAAGTTATGGATTCAAGTCCCATGGGCATTACATAGGAAGTTGACGTATGGAAAATAATTTGCCAAATCCAAACATATGCCAACCCGAGATTGATGGGATTAATGGCTTGATGATGATGAAGGGTTTTCCAACTACTGTACAGAGAAAGGGTAGAGTTGTAAATCCAGAGTATAGCTTCGTTATACTGTTCTCGTATCTCCTGAGCATTATGCTCTTGGGTATAAAAATTATTTACTTTTTATTTTTTAAGAAAGAGAATAGTAAAAAAATATTATTAATAAAAACAAGAATGTAAAAGAGAGAGTTTAACCCCAAAGAGGAGACGGGACTAGGAATTCAACAACCAAAAGGGGAATGCATGATAAGAAACAAAAGAACATTATCAGCAATAATTATGAAATCCTAGACCAATATCCATTGAATTGATCCATTCAGCAGTCAGTGAACAGATATCCACACATTGCCCACTGCATAATATTCTGCTTGATGCACTCAATAATGCTGGACCAGGAAGAAGCTTTATTCTCAAAGACTTGCTTATTGCGTTCATTCCAGATGAATCAGGCAACGACCAACAGTACAAGTTTCCATAGAGATGGCCTATTGAAGGGATCCAAACTCCAATCATCAAGGGCCACCTGAAAATGGGGAATGACCCAAGACATTGAAAAAAGGGAGAGGAGGAAGGACCAGTTAGGGAACACAAAAGGACACAGGCAGAGATGATCACTGGATTCTTAACTGGACCAACAAAAGAGGCAGATATTACCAAGGGCAAATTGTGAGATTTAAGGTTGTCCAAACTCCAAAGTGAGGGTCTCATAAAATGCAGCTGTCCAGCAAAAGGCCATCACCTAGAAGTGGTCAAGGGAGAACCAAACAGCTTTAAAAGAAATAAGGGAGGCATTTGAGGGTTTAGGGAGGGAATAGATAGATTTAAATGAAAAGATTCCATTAGATTCCTCAAACCGAGTCCTCCCATCTTCAGCACCTATTTCTGTGGCGAAGTTATGAAGTAATTGGAGCTAGTACTGTAGTTGTGTTGTCTCGAATTCTATGAGGTCTGCCTGAATGTAAAAGCTGATTTAACTCTATCCCCACCACCTCCACAGAAAATTCATTTTACTGGTACTGCTTGAGGGGGGAAAACTTGGATAGTGGGAATACAATAATTGATCAACTAGTGATGTAGAACACCGGATCGCGTGTAGACCCCACGTCCTGTCTTAATTTTCTGCTAATAATTTCACTCGGACTTTTATTTTATTTTATTTTGTTAATCTCGCTTTCCTAATGTAATTAGTTTAGTCGTTGCATTTTTCTCTTTTCAGTATGCGTAGGGCAAAGGATGTAACCACTTTACTATTTTCGGAATACACAAGAGAGACCTAGGGTCCTCTCCTTTTCTCTACCCCTCTTTCCTTTCCCCTCTTCTCCTCCACCCTCGTCTCAGGAAAGACGAGGCCACGAAGAATGACGCCCCGCTACGTTGACAGGGACCGGACACCCTCAATGGGTTTCTTCAGCCACCTGCCGCCCGCCTTTCCGCTTCCACTGTGCCAATTGGTATCAGAGCCACAGGGACCAAAAAACTCCCTGGGTTTCCACTGCTGCCTCTTTCCCATTCCTCGTCTCGTTGAAGACGACCTTAGGATCTCCACAGGGATTGAAAACTCTCTAGGTTCCCACCGCCTCACACTCTTTACCTCCTGCAAGATGCGGGTGATGTCGTCCCCAACTTCTCTCTCCCTCATCTCCTGATATGACAGGAGCCCAAGGTCGTTTCGCCTACATTGACAGGGAAACAGAGAAGACAGAAAGAGCAACAAATCGAAGAAGAAGAATAAAAAAAAGAGCAAAAGTTCGTTGCCCTCCCAATCCCCCTTTCCATATTCATCCCTTTACAAAACAAAAAAAGAAAAAAGGAAAAAAAAAGAGGAGAGTTCTGCAGTTTCCGTTGCCGTCGGAAAAGAAAAGAAAAAGAGAGCAGAAAATCGAAAAAACAAACACCTTTTGATTGGAGCAACATTTAAAATCCTAGCATATGAATGAATGTGGTATCGACTCAACCTTTTGATAATATCTCTGAGAAGAAGGGGAAGTGCCGAATTGAGAGAGATCTTGTTTTGAGAAAGCAATCAGGTATTAGAAATGAGGAAGACGCGTCACCGCTGGTGAGAGACTGAGAGCTTATTTTCTTATACTTTTTTCCCCTTCTTTGCAGAATGGCGAGGCTTCTCTGCCTCCAGTCTTTTCTTCCTCTCAACCAACCACCATCAATAGCGGCATCGCTCCATCGCTTGGCTGCCCAGGCGAGGCCGTTCGTCTACCTACACAACCGTCACCTCCTTCTCACTCTTGTCACCCTCCTCTGTGCACAAACTTAGATCTGTTTGAGAAACGGCCCACCATCCTTAGCCCTCCGAAGTAACGTCGATCGCTCACGATCTCAGGCTGTTTATCGTTTCCTCCCCTGTGGCTTTCTGCTGTCTCTTTCAATTCTCAAGAAGCCTGCAACAACACTTTCTTCTAGGATCCATTTTCGAACCTTTTGGACGAGCCGACCTGCGAACAAAAACCCGCGGGTGTTGTTTTGACTGCCATCCGCCCGAGATAACATCTTCAGAAAAAAAAAGAGATCCTGCTGCTTCTACTTGTCTCTAAAGGTCCCTCATGCCAAAATACAAAATGGATGCCGAGAAGGATGAACGCGTGTAACTCGAGGACGAGTTCTTTGCAAGACCGTAGAACTGATTTAGAACACCCGATCACACGTAGACCCCATGTCCCATCTTAATTTTCTGCTATTAATTTCACTCGAGACTTTTATTTTATTTTGTTAATCTTGCTTTCCTAATGTATTTAGTTTTAGTCTAGTCGTTGCATTTTTCCCCTTTTAGTATAAAAAGCCTTTCTTAGGGCAAGGGATGTAACCACTTTACTATTTTTGAAATACACAAGAGAGATCTAGGGTCCTCTCCTTTTCTCTACCCCCTTTTCTCCTCCACCCTCGTCTCAGTGAAGACGAGGTCACAAAGAATGCTATTATTCGCTGCGTTGATAGGGGGATCAGACGCACCCTCGATGGGTTTCTTTAGCCACCTGCCGCCTGCCTTTCTGCTTCCACTGTGTCAACTTGACAAGTTTCACATTGTAGGCTAGAGACATTACAAATTTTATCATCATTATTATTAAAAAAAAACAAATTATATAACTTTTAAAAACTACACTTTTGGAAAATAAATCTCCTAATATAAAATGCCAAAGAAATTCCTTTGCAGTTGTCAAGTATTGAAGGTAAAACCATTTGTTCTCACTACCACTACCTATCATTGTCTCCATCTCTCAACTACAGTGTGACTGTTTAATGAGACCAATAACATGTAGCAAATTAACTGATGGAACTGGGATGGAGGAAAGAGAATGACAATGAAAAAGATCACTAAGTTCCCTTTCCAGATGCACTTCAACAAAGATCATCAGAAAATTTAATTCTACAAATGCCATCATTTTAAAAGTCATGTGGTCAAATATGCTAAATTTATATCTAGAAGTGAAACGATGGTTAGCAAATCTACAAATATCATTATGCACTATCTTGAAGAGATGCTCTAAAGCGGCCATTCATTGATTCAACTCAGAGAGAATTTAGTCATTTGAGTTTTGACGCCAAACTACTCATAGTCCTCGTGATGAAGGCTAAGATGGGACTCTGGACCTTTCTTAGTCTTCAAATAAACAAATGAAATTGAAATCTCACCCTGGGAAGAATCAAGTGGTTTCTTTCCCAAAGACGAACACTTGCATGTGTAAGGAAGTCGGTTAGTTTCCAATGAAACTAGTTTCCAGTTTAAATGAATTAAATTGAAAAACAAATGCAATTCCAATTGAACAATCATCTCCAATCAATTAAGTGCTGAAATTAAATGGAAAAACAAGCAACAATTTAATTCAAATAAACAAAAGAAACTAGGAATTCAATTGGCAACTTACGTGAAAAGATAACTTAGAAACTCTTTTCTAAACTTCACTCAATTTGAGCTTCAATTACTTCCAAAATTCCATGCCTTATAAGTGACCACTCGACCTCTATTTATAGGCTTAAGAGTGGTAGAAAACCCAAGGTAAACGATGGTTAGAATGGCGTGAGAACAAAGAAGAAATTGAGATGGTGGCGTTGGAAACTCTAAGTCTATCATACAAATGCCATATCACCTTAACCAATGTGAAAAAAAGTAAAAAACATTACAACCAATCATAAAATTCCACCTAAGCTGAATGAGATGTCCAAGTCCTCCACAAATGTTCAATCCACACGACCAAGGAGTGGTGGAGTCGAATGGGAGAGTTCAAAACTCGTTGGAGAAGAATTCATGCACCAACGGGAGAGATCAAACTGTCAATGGGGAAAGGCCATGTAGGATGATGATGTGTCTTCAACCAATGAGAGATCTCCAACTCCGTGCATCAAAGAAGAGTCTGACAGGCCTAAGGGAGAGAGATTAGGGATTATGGACGGCCATGAGGAGTTGAACGTGTTTTGGGGAGAGTGTAGGTAGGAGATAGGTCGGCCATGGCAGGGTTTAGCATTTCTTGACACATGTTCACCAAAACAGTCAGAACTCGAGCTACCTAAGTCAGAATTGTTCAAACTTGGGCTTGTTGGAAAGATCTTTGAATAAGCTTTTCAGCAAACCTAATTTCATAAAAAATTGATATCGTTTGATGCCTCAATTATGCCTGAAAAAGTTGCGACTCATTTTTCGCCATGGAGAAAATTTAGATACTTTGTGCCTCCTCTATTGCCTTGTGTGAATTCCCTCTTGCATTTGGGTTTTGGCAGTGCAATGCTCCTCCAAGTGGGGTCCATTAAGCGCTTGAGTAGGCTCCGGGCCCATGTGTGGGGTCTACATGCAGCAAACCTGCCATTATGGAACTTGGACTGGCTAGTTTCACCCTACACTTGCCACGGTCTAATACGAAGCTTTCTTCTCTCTCATTTCCTGGTGTGATGTCCTCATCACCTCGACTGCAAAATTATGGATACTTGGACAGTAAAACTTCTGTATTTCCAATCCAGATGGCATGAAGATCCCAGGACATCAACTTACTCTGTTTTGTCAAAAAGAAAGCATTTGGGTCCATCCTTACTAGCAGTTATCAGCCAACATGAATTTGTCCTTGTCCAGAATTACCACCTTCATTTCCACAACAGCCACCAAGGCAGACTTTAAGGCTGGCCCACGGTAAAGGCTGATGTAGACAATTCCAACAAGGGGTGAGGAATCTCTGCCAAGGACTTGAACCTTTGCAAGTTCAAAAGTCTAGATTAAGACCAGTAAGAATCTTTATTTACTGGTTTCCAAATCTCATCAAAATGTGATTGGCCAGTGGCAATTAAGTTTTTCTTCTTTTACCCTTGAAATATACCTCAACAAACAGACTCTTCTGATTGCACTGTATTAATGTAAAGGTGCATTTAATAAAATCTTGACCATTGCAATCACATCTCACATATCTTTTGCAATTTTTAGAGAAAAACTAATTATTTCATAAATAGAATTGCATAGATTACAAAAACATCCTGTAACAGTCCATTTATCAAATCTTCAATCATTGTAGAAGTATCATTTGTTGGAGGCTCTCAGCTTTGCCAGCAATGAAACCTAGTGTCTTTCTTCTTCCTATAAACATTTTGGAGGATTGGACCATTAATGTCCCATCTAGTTTAACCGTCTTGATGATCAATCCAAGTGATAACTTTAACTACTTTGAATGAATGAAATTCTTTGGGTAACTAAAGCAAGATTTGCTTTATAACTCAAAAAAGGAAAAAAAAAGGAAACAAGATTTGCATTTCCTAGTTCATGTAAAGAATCTCAAAGAAATAGCCTTCAATCAAACAAATCAACATCAACGGTACCAGACAGATGCCTTAACACAAATGCTGGTCTTGTACAGTGATGTTCACAAACAGACATTAAGAATCATGAATGATGTTTTACAGCTCCATGAACATCATAAGTACCAATCAGATGGTATTCCCGATGTTAACTTGATCTCATTTCAAGATCTAAATGACAAACACTTCCAGATGTGTGAAATTTTCAGCTGAACATGACCAGAGGTGGTCTGGTCTTTTATGCTTACAAGGATCACACTTTGCATATTACAGTCAGACTGGAATGTTAAATTTTTAAAGTAAGATTCTTCAGACAAAGCAGACAGAAAATTTGCGATGTAAACTGCTCCATTTTTTTAAATATTTTTTTTGAAAGGTATTTTTTAAAAAAAAATAATTAAAAAATGCAAAAAATTAAAAAAGGGTAATTCTTCTGCTACAGTTTTGAAGCTGAAATGTAGACATACAGATCAGCAGTGCTTCAATGATCCAGATAGTCAGAAATCGGTACAGGTTGGAGGAGGGTCGAGTTCAATGCATTTTGACTTGAGAAGAGACCTTTGAGATTTCGAACAGGAAAGCTTAGAAGGTTTGCACACCCTATTTGGGGACTTTCCTGTGTCCAATGAGGAGGAGGACAATTTAATCTGGACAGGGGGCTCTTATGGAGTCTTTTCAGTCCAATTAGTTTTGGGGAGGGTCAGTAGCTTAAGCAACGAGGGCCCCCTACCTTGCTTAGCATGGAGGAATCTAGTCCCGTTGAGGGTTCAGGCCTTCATGTGGAGTGTGCTACGAAAGAAAACACCTACCAGAATGTCCTTAACAAGGAGGGGCTTACTTAACCCGGAAGACGACCTCCAATGCCCCTTATGCAACCAAATGGAGGAAGAGGCAGACCATCTCTTCTTAAAGTATCCCATCGCGGGCCAATTGTGGAGAAACTTCCTTAATCTTATGGGAATATTGTGGGTACTCGAAGATATATGCGAGGGGATTATGTGCTCATGGTCCATCTCACGCCTAGAACCTAGGAGAAAGATGGCATGGAACACAATTCCTGTGGCAATCCTATGGAGTATCTGGAAGGAGAGGAACACAAGATTTTTTCGATCAAAGGAGTCAGAGGTCACGGAGTTATTCCAGAAGGCCAAATGGAGACTATGCACTTGGCTTTTATCAGGGAAAGACTTCACAAGGACCAAGATAACGGATTTCTACCAATCTTGGGAGGGGATCTATGTCCGAAACCTCTAAAAAACTATGAAGTCAACCACCTGGGTGCCTCCACAACAAGGTTCCTTTAAGTTCAATGTGGACGGAGTAGCTAGGGGGAAACCGGGTCCGATAGGAATAGAGGGGTCCTGCGTGACCACACTGGGAGGTTTTTCTAGAAGCGATAGGTAGGAGAGAATCGAATGAGGCGAGACTCTTCAGCATTAGGAGAGCCTTGACTATTTGGAACTCACTAGGGAGGGGAAGGAGGGTAAACTTTATTGAAAGTGACTCGGCAAATGCAATCAAATGGGTATCAAGGGCGAAGAAACCCCCGTGAAAGTTGATAATAGTGGTTAGGGAGATTAAGGCTCAATTTACCAGTCGAGAAATTTCATTCTCCAAAGTGAGCAGAACGGGCAACGAAGTTGCAGGCTTCTATGCAAAACAAAGAGTTGATTCAGTAATCTAGGGTGTCTACCATTTGTGACTCACATGGATAGTGTCTTTATGGGGATGGGTCGTTTCTCTAGTACTTGTAGCTTTTGGGCTATTTTTGTTGTGGGACCCAATGATACCCAACTAAGGACAAATTGACCCAACTATGCCTATTTGGCAAGTTAACTATATACGTGTATAATTGAGTATAGATAAGAATGACTGATTGTATTTTCCTTTTTTGGCCACCTTAATTGGCTCACTTTCTCTTATTTATACTTGTATCCTCTAAGAGGAAAAACACATCAATACAAGTCTGAGAATCATTGTTCTCTGTTCTTCATCTCTTTCTTTCTTTTTTCTTTTCTTTTTTTTCATTATTAAAAAAAACATGGTATTAGCCAGGGAAGATTCTATTCTCTGATTTTTTTGAGTCCCTTTCAGTTTACCGTCACTTTCCCGCTGTCTTTCTCTTCTCCGGCGAAGATCACTGTTTCCGATGACGGTACTGCCGGTGGGGACCCATCTTCCCCTGACGTTTTTGACAGAGCTATCCATCTGTAAGGGTGGATTCCTGTTTTGGACCGGTTTACTAGGGTTTATCTCAGATCTCTCTTCCAGCGATTTTGGAGATCCGGCAGCCCAGGCCTGCAGTTTTTTGCTTAGATTTGATAGATTTGAACTTAGTTTCCAACCAAATCTCCTCCACTGTTGTCGCCTTGGCCCACCTCCTCACGCCTAAGGTGGACCCCCAGTTTCGATCAACAGTGGGCCCCTCGTGTGCACAATTCTTCTGTTGCTGCTGTAACGTCTACATGGTTTTTTCTGGGCTTCTTTTGTCCAGATCTGCTGCTTGGGATCTTTTTTACTCACCTGCTGGTGCATACTAATTTCGCCCCTGCTTCTAGATCACATCAAGCTTGGTTGTCCCACCTTTCATCTTCGGTGGACCCCATGTTTTCCCTGTTTTCTGTGCTGCTGTTTGGAGGATTGCAACCAATTTTTTGGGATTTCCTTCAAGTTATTGCATCCTTCATAAGTGGGCCCCACTATTGCCTTGTTGGTTTGTCGGATCAGCTTCTAAGACTGCTTTTCTGCCTGCTTTGCTGCCTCTGGCCTCTCTGCAGCTTTTATCTTTGCATTCTCCTGCTTGAAGGTTTCTTCTTGGGATAATGGCCACATCTACAGACCCACCGAAGACCTCTGGAAAATCTTCTTACACTGATACGACTTCTTGAGATAAACAATTTCATTGCTCAGTTACCTTCTTTCCCTCTCATTGTGTCCTTCAAGATTTGACCACGAAGCAGGTGATTGGTGGTGGTGCTCTGACACCACCGGATGGCTCCATTGCCTTGTATAAAGCTCATTTCGTTGCCAAAGGATTCACACAAACTTATGGGGTGGACTATCAGGAAACCTTCTGCCCCGTGGCCAAGATTACTTCTTTTTGCATCTTGATTTCTATTGCCACCACTTATGACTGGCCGCTGCATCAATTAGATGTGAAGAATGCCTTCCTTCATGGTGATCTCCACAATGAAATTTATATGCTTCCACCACCAGGGTTTGTTAATCAGGGGGAGCCTCAGTCTGTCTGCAAACTCTAAAAGGCTCTGGAGCCTCACTCAGTTTTTATCTACTGTCTTCACTCTATGGTCATGATTCTAGTGGTGTATGTTGATGACATTGTCCTCACCGGTAATGACGTTGTTGCCATCTCTACCTTCAAAGAACATCTGCAACACACATTTGATATTAAATATCTGGGCCCATTGCATTATTTTTTGAGTATTGAAGTCACTCGTTCTTCTAGAAAACTCTCTTTATCTTAGTGCAAGTATGCTCTTGACCTCCTTTAGGATGCTGGATACTCTGCGTGCAAACCTGGTGATACTCCATTAGATGTCAATGTTGACGTGTGGCTAGAATCCAACTCTGGATTGAGCACAATTTCAAACGGCAACTGCTATAAGGAGTTTTTTGGGCAAGTTGCTATAGAGGGATTCATCACCGATGGAATAGAAGATTTCCTTATCACCGTAGTAGTCTCTTGAGAAAGTGATACACGACAATTGCTATTTTAGTTGGATTCCAAATTGCTATAGTGGGTTTCGGCTGAAATACACAACAGAGGAAACTGCTAACTGTAGGACTCCTAATAAGATTAGGATTGTAACAAATACTTGGCAGTGTCTTAATGTAAAGGATGTATTTTTGGCAAGAGGTGAATATCGACTGGGAAGTTGCCTGGCTTGGTGCCTCTTTATATATCTATAAATACAGGTCGTGAGGAGAGACCATGGACATACATGAATCTGATGTGTGTGTTGAGGGCTGATCACATATACAGATTCAAGGAGGTAGAGGCGTGACATACAGCTGGCTGAGAGAAAGAGCATACAGCTAGATCGGTAATAAGAAGTCCGACAAGAGGCTGAGTGGTGAGGAGCATTTCCAATCTTCAGATCTGTGAACAAAGGAAAGCTGCCTGCCAGAGAGCACACGGCTGGGTGGGTTTCTCAGTAGAGATACTGAGAATTGTGTTCGTGAAAAGCATTGTGAAGGACTGCTGCTGTGGGTGTAAACAACAGCAGAGTGCTATTCATCCCAGAGAACAGTGCAGAGTTAGTGCTGAGTAAAGAACAGCCGTGAACAGGAATAACATTGCAGCAGAGGTTTGCAGATCGGCAAAGCTTTAGAGCGTTTCAGTCGAGAGCAACTTCTACAGACAAAAGAAGTTGCGTGTTAGGAATCGTCAGAGACACCTAATCTGAGTTTGAGTTTAATCTCTTGTGTAACTGTGTATTTTTCTCATTCTCTCTTAATAAAATTTT
This sequence comes from Chimonanthus praecox, assembly GCA_022113865.1. Lineage (NCBI taxonomy): Eukaryota > Viridiplantae > Streptophyta > Magnoliopsida > Laurales > Calycanthaceae > Chimonanthus > Chimonanthus praecox. Next base: position 58,693,492 of record CM039093.1, read on the forward strand.
TGTCACGCTCCGTGGACGTAGGCCGGGTGGGGCCGAAACACGTAAATTTGCTTGTGTTAGGTTTGTGCTGATTTTCCCGTTCGATTTCTTGTTTTTGGCTGTAAACGCTAACAGTCAATATGAAGCTCTCCGCATCAGATGTGACTCCGCTTGATACTCCTTCATTCTATCAGAAGTTGGTGGGAAAATTGATTTATCTCACTATCACAAGACTAGATCTCTCATATGCAGTTAGTGTGGTTAGTCAGTTCATGCACGAACCACGGGATATCCATTTCCATGTTGTCTTCTGCATCGTTCGCTATCTTAAAGCTCATCCTGGCAGGGGTTTGTTCTTTGCACGATAGTTTTCCCTCTCCGTTCGTGGATATTCAGATGCTGATTGGGCCGGTTCTCCTGATGATTGCCGCTCAACAACTGGCTACTGCAACTTTTTGGGTTCTCATCTAGTCGGCTGGCGTAATAAGAAACAATCTGTTATTGCTCGCTCCAGTGCTGAAGCCGAGTATCGTGCAATGGCCAATACTACGGCTGAGCTTCTTTGGGTCCGACAGTTTCTTCACGAATTGGATTTTGCTTCACGTGAATCACTCATTATGTTTTGTGACAATCAGGCAAACTATCAACATCACCTCAAATCCGGTCTTTCATGAGTGGACCAAGCACATTGAGGTTGATTGTCACTTCCTTCGACAACACATTTTTGAAGGCCGACTTGTCACTCCACATGTGCAATCTAAGGATCAACTAGCAGATATCCTGACCAAGTTTGTTCCTCGTCATCAACTTACTTCGGTTATTGACAAGCTGAGTTTGTTAAACATCTTCGAGCCAACTTGAGGGGGAGTGTTGTGGGACCCAATGAGACCCAACTCAGGACAAATTGACCCGACTGCCTATTTTGGCAAGTCAACTGTATAGGTGTATAATTGAGTGTAGATAAGAATGACTGGTTATATTTTCCTTTTTTGGCCACCTTAATTGGCTCACTTTCTCTTATTTATACTTGTATCCTCTAAAGAGGAAAAACACATCAATACAATTCTGAGAATCATTATTCTCTATTCTTCATCTCTTTCTTTCTTTCTTTCTTTTTTCATTATTGAAAAACAACAATTTTGATGTAGATAAGTCATGGGGCTACTTGGAACTTCTTTTCTATGTTATCTTGGGTTCACTTCTCTTGAATCCATCTCTTCTTTTCACATTTTGTATATCTTTATAATTAGGTTAATGAAATCTATTTCGTTACCGCTCAAAAAAAATGATCTAGATAGTCACATGTGACATGTCCTGATAATCACAGATAAGTCCCAAGTTCAAATCTAGGTAACCATGCAGGATACCCACAAGCAAGAAAAGGAAGAAAGAGAGGATAAGAAAAACTCAGATGAAGGGGAATAAAATCAAGGTGGTCATTCATGATGGGTGACCCTTTCTTTTATTAATAGTTCCTTTCACAAAAACTTAGGCATGCAATTGTCTTTGATTATACCCCTAATTACAGTCCAAACAAACACTCTCAAAATCCACATTAAAACACTAACCATATGCAGAAAATAAAACATCCTAGGCTCCATAAGAAGAATACAAATCAAGCAGAACATGCAACACTGCATGGGTACCAGTAAACATCTCATTCTCTACCATCATAGTAAATAAACAAAAAAGAAGAAGAAGAAGAATGACAATAAAAAAGTAAGAAGATGAAATAACGCATAACTTCCAGATGCCTATTGATCTAAATCTTCAGTTGGATCTCACATGTAAGTGCTAAAAAAGAAATGAAAAAGATAAAGAAAATATTTGTAACTTTAGTATGGAAATCAATTCTTAGAAATTGGAAAGTTTTAGTTGCCTTGGCCAAATTGATGAGTATAAAGATTTATACATTGAATCAACATTTCTCTGAATATTGTCAAGTGAAGAATTGTTCAAGTCATTTCTTACCTCTTCATTTGGTTGAGTTGGCTGACTTGCCTGCAGCCAGATGATACCAAAAGATATACATGCTCCTAATAGCAATATCGGACCAAGCCTTGGGTCTCTAATTCGATCATACATAATGCTAGCAAAGCTCCAAATCTTTTGTTTTACTCCTTTGCTGGAAGACAGAATGCCTTGGGAAGCTTTGAACCAGATTGCATCTGCATCTTCCGGAATAAGTTCTGGCGTCTTTACAGTCTATATGCAATAAAACATATAAATACACAAATTGCTAACAGAGGAATGCAAAGAAAGGCATCACATAAATTCTCCGTAGGATATAAGCAGATATTCAACGTTCACAAGGTGCTCCTGACAAAATTTAGAAGATAAAAAAGCTATAAATGAATTAAGAGATGCATGCCTAGCTCAAATTAAGAAAAGGATTCTAAAAGCATTTACTTGAGCAAGCATACTATTCCACAAGCAATGGTCATGCTTTGAACTAGAGTACATGTTTCTTGACAAAGGTACACATTTGTGTGTTGGAGCCTACTATGGCAGAGACGGAGAGGTGCGGCAACTACTCTTCCACTAGGAAAGTAATAAACAGTAACAGAGGTTCCTGATGAGGGGTATGACCCTGGTGTTCAACAACATAAGTTCTGCTGCTTAAGCTTCACCAACAGCTTCATCCACTCATGCTGCATCTTCTTCAGTGGGAGAGGTAGTCCATTCAAGTGTTGTGTAATCTGCTAATTCTGATTTGCCCAGGCCTTAAAGGCAATAAACTAGTGACTGGCAAATCATAGAACCAAGAACAGGTCGGCAGCAATCAACCGCCCAGCAACACCCCAGGAAAAAAAAAGAAGACAATCACCAAAAAGTTAGCATATAGAGAGGCATATAAGGCATCCAAACTGAGATTGCTTAAACAATAAGCCCAACTTCTTAGCCAATCCATCAGCTTTGACATTAGCAGATCTAGCAATATGGGAGACACAAAAACCTTTCCTTTCGAATTTTAACTACTATCTTGGTTTCATCCCACCTTGTCCAGAAATCCCCAAGGGAATTTACACCTTTAGCCCATCAGTTATCAATAAATGAACCACCTTCTCATACAACTTTGCTTCATTTGAAAGATAGAAATAGATAGAACCAACTACAAAGACAGCCTCCTTTTCATAGCATTGTGGATGATGCCGCCAACCCAATGGTTCTTTTGATTTTGTCGCTGCTCAGCATAAGCTGGTTCAGAATAGAAGGGATCCACTTGAGAACAGATTTAGCTTTATCTTACTAAAATCTCCCACATCCTTCCATCAACTTATAATGTCAGAGATGTATATACCTTTGAAGCTAGTATCTACCAACTAAGAGGCTACTTCAAACTCGATGACCTTAATTGCTTAGTTAGCATCCTAGCTTCATCCCTAAAAACTTTTTATTTCCTACTAGAGACACCATAATGTCATGGGACTAGGGGAATCCTTCCTTGATTCAATCCCGTCGGCACTGACTCAACTTGTTTGTCGTCAAATGAGTAAACCTAACCACCAGCTTGGTCACTCTTTTGACCAACGTGACCACACAAAGGCTCACATAACTTGCACACAGAGTGAGAGAGATGGAACACCAAGACTTGATCAACACAAACTCCACGTGTATTGATGAACCCAGAGGAGTACAAGGCAAGCACTCACACTTGAATTGGACAGAAAGGGTTACAAGGATAGAGACTATCAAGCTCTTCTACACCTTTGGCTAGAACTCTTTCCTAGCTTCACAACACTTTGAAGCTATCCAACAAGCTTGGAGTTCAACCCTTTCGCAAGGTCACCTCTCTAGCTTGACTCCTTTCTCAAGCTCTTTCTGGAGGTTGTCTTTGCAAATGAGCCCTCCACCTCCTTTTATAGTTGAGGCTTGGAGCATGAGTGGCTAGGATTGTGCCAAGTGGCACCATCCTACATTCCATGAAAGTTCTAGACCTTGTTCTAGAACAATCTAAGAATCTCTACAACTCCTACACAACACTTGGACACTCCAAAATTCTACATCACTCTAGAACCTTCCACATGGTCACTACAAGACTCTACACAATTCCATAACATTCCACATAATTCTATAGACTTCCACAACATTCTACACACTCAAACAAGACTCCAAAAACTTTAGACCCTTCCACACAACACTAGAGAACTAGACCTTTCTACACTACACTAGAGAACTCTACATTATTCCATAATCCTTTAGAGAATTCCATATGACTTTAGCACCGTGGAGAATCTTCTTGAACAGTTCGAAACCTTCAGCATTCCAGGTCATTCTTGAACATTCCAGAAATTCCTATGCATCCGAAACCTCTGTTCTTCGAGTTCGGCTATGGATTATGCACAATTTTGACACTGAAGCTAGCCTTTATATATGCTCAACTGGTCAGGGAGTCCCGACATGTGACAATAAGATGGCTAGAACTAATGTCTTCCACAGAGCTTTCTGAAAAATTCTATCACCAATAGATAACCACTCACTAAATCCAAGTTAACGTCCAAAGGCATGTAGAGCAACTTCCCAAATGACTAAATATAAAAATGCCAAACCCATCTGGAAAACTTACAGTGAATGAACAAATGTTTACACTTTCAACATCATTCAGATAGAGAGAGCATGCAATTATGGTCAACATCCTTCTTCTACAGAGGTGACTAATAGTCAAAATTTTATCCATACCAGCCAACCATCCAAACACTTTTGACTCTAGGGGGCAGTCACCTTCCAAATAAAGGGGGGCACTTTAAGGGACTCACTAGTTCCCATAAGATAAGAGCAGAATGATTCAATAGAGTAAATTATATATCAATGATGCTCCATAACCTTCTATCCTCTCCTTCTCCTGGAACAAAGGTAGAATTGATAAGCTTTATCAGTGCAAGCCATCCCTCCATGTCCCATTCTTCAAGGTCTCTGCAAAGTTGGGAACAACATATCACCTCCTTGTTCATTTGCTCAACACAGTCTAGGACCAAGACCTTATCGCCACACATTTGGAAAATACGAGGGAATCTTCTAGTCAGAGGAAGTCACCCATCCATTTATTAAAAAAAAAACATTCAAAACCCATTTGCACTTTGAATATGATTCATGCTTCAAACGCCAAAATATATTACACACACCCTTTCAAAAGTTGGAGAATCTAGGGCCAGCTCTACCAACTCTCCACTCACTTTGATGAAGTCTGTACTTTCTATTATCACCTTCCTCCATAGCTAATTATCCTCCTTCCTCAGCATAGCTTAATGAACACATTGGAAGGGGAAATACAGAATCAGCCTTTTTTGGATTTGCAAACTTGATTCCATGCAACTAGATGGAATCTTCTTTTCTCTGGTCAATTGTTCCAAAGAAATCTACACTGTATTATTTCTAATTAGATGAGCAGTGCAGCAGGACACCAGAGAACTACAAAATAATAGAGGGGGAGACTTGCCAGCACAAATTTGATGAGTGCGAGTTTACCAGCCAAGGAGGGAGAGGTGCATGCCTTTCCAAAATGAGAGATGCCTTTCAAACTTTTCCACCAAGTAGACACAAATTTTCAAAAATAATAAACTTAAAAATTTTGAATTTCGAAAGGGTCCACAAATTGATGTGTATTGAATTTGAACATGAAAAGTGGGTACTATGGTTCTAAGTACTAAGTGAATGGCTTCTCATTCAAGAGACCGACCTAGAACCCTTTTACAAGTCAAACTTTGAGCACAAATTACAATTACATGAATTAAACTTTGAAAGTACATAAAGTTACAAATCTAATATCTTTTTTTTTGAAAGATTACAAATCTAATATCTTCATGTTCATGATAGTGGCCTCAGCATGTTCATATCTTCGAGTGAGGTCCATAGACTACTTCCACCTTGTAGAAATTTCACTTGTATTCGGTTGACTCCTTTAGTGGGGTCCAGTGACTTAATCCACTTCTTGGAGGCTTGTAGATTTGTCCTTTCAGTGGGGCCCTCAAGACTTGTTCCACTTGTTCTGTTCCTTAATTCACATAGTTGAATAAACTGGTCTACAAAGATACAGTCCAAATGTTTTTTTTTTAAGAAATGGTAATTGTATTAATAGAGAAACGACACCAAAGGTGAGGTGGCGATAGGTCATATTGTTGCATTTGTGGGGGAGTGTTTCAAGCTGTTGGGAGGAAACGTCTTTCTACCACAGAGAAACAACATCAGCGAAAGAGAAAGCATAAGGAAGAAAATCAACACAAAGAATCAAACCAGAACAGAGAGATTTAGGTGGTTCCCTTTTGGTCGTCCACGGGTTCAACACCAATCCACTATACTCAAAGGTAAGAAATCGAAGGAGAGTCGGCTCTGGCTCTCGTTACAGTCTTCGCTCTCTCTCTCACACAGAAAAGAACATTATATACTGCCCCGATTAGGGTTTACATAAGGTGCAATATAAAATTACAAAATTTCCCTCCAATACAATGCATATCTGATCGACAGAACATCTCTGATAATCAAGCTCCACAAAACATAACACCAGCAAGCCATTATCTTCAAGGATTTAGGAGCTTCTTTCATTGTTTTTGTCTCAAAGAAATCAGTTATTGTCCACTTAGGCGATTACAAACCAATAAATCTGATAGGAGTCCCCTATAAGATCTTGATCTAAGTGTTGAGGAACTAGGACAGTTCTTCCTTTGTTGATTTTAGAGACTGAAAGTGCCTTCTTGAAGGGGAAACAAATGTTGGATTTAATGTTACTGGTTCACAAAAGCTTAGACTCCAACTATAAAACGGGAAGTGAAGGAGTTGTTTGTGAGCTAGTTTTTCAAAAGGCTTATGATGGACTTGATTGGGGATTCCTAATATTTGTTATGGATAAAATGGGCATTGGTGATAGATCGATAGGTTGTATGAAAGCATGTGTCTACCCATTTATCGAACTTAGTTAATGGTAGCCTAGAAGGTTTCTTCAGCATAGGTAGGGGTATGAGGCAAGGCTGCCCTCTATCTTTCTTTCCCTATGTGTTGGAGGCTGAGATCTTGCATCTGATGCTTCATGCTACAAAGGACAGAGAATTAATCTATGGATTCCATATTGCGTCTGGTTTGGAGTTCATCTCCATGGACACATGGCACCATATTCATTTGCAGTTTGGAGTTCATCTTCATGGACACTTAACCTATTTTCAAGTGTAGTTTGGAGATTTTCTACAGCTCCTTGAAAACATAATTCATCCATATAAGAGTGATTTGGATCTCATTTATGAACACTTAATCCATTAATTTAAATATGACTTAAGTACATCCTAATGGCACTTATATGAATGAACATACACAAATGTGGTTTAGATTTCATTTATGAACATTTAATACATTAAACCAAGTGTGGTTTGGATTTGAACATAAAAAGTGCAACTTGTAGATTTTTAACTCCATTAACATTTGGACCATGTCTTGGCCAAGTACCTCTCCTTTCGTGGTCGTATCACTCTGTTGGAGTAGGTTCTCTTTGCCCTGCCTGTTTACTTTTAGCATTCAAGTGCCCCAAAAAGGTCATTGTGTCCCTTGAAAAATTAATGAGGGACTTCCTCTAGGGTGATCAGGAGGACAAGAAAAAAAGAGCATCTAGTAAGTTGGCATCAAGTCTACCTTCCCTTTGAGGTTGGGGGTCTTGGAGTTTGACCTATTAAATAATTTAATTACGCCCTCCTCACCAAATGGCTTTGGAGGATTGGGATGGAAGATGATGGCTCATTACTCATTGACAAATACAACATTGGTAACAATCTATGGGACCTCAATCTTTTTCCTCGAAGGACTTTTAGTATTTGTAGTTCCTGTGTGGACAGATTTAAGCAAGGGATTCAACTCAGAGTGGGGTGTCGCAATCGTGTCAAGTTTTGGACCGACGTTTGGTGTTCTTCCTTCATGCTTGCTGGTCAACTCCCTTCTCTCTACCGGTTAACCCCCATCTCCGGAAAGTTTGTTTCTGATTTTTACTCAACGACAGACAACCAGATGGTTTGGGATACTTGTTTTCATATGAACTTGATTGATGCCGAAACGGATGATTTTTCGCACTCGTTGTCTCTCCTTAGTTCCATGAGAATCAGGGCTCGGGATGAGTATGGTTTGGACTCCGAACCCTTCTAGTTCCTTCTCAGTGAAGTCTTTCTATGAGTGGAACAACCAAATGTAACTCCGCTCCAGAGGTAAATCATTTTATTTGGTCATCTAGAGCTCCCCCCTAAGCCATTAATTTTACTTGGACAGTAGGGTTAAGGAAAACTATCACGCAAGACAATCTCCACAAAAGAGGAAGAATTATGATCAATGCTTGTCCTTTCAATCTCTAGGCCTCTGAAGATGTGGACCATATCCTCATTCATTGTCCATTTCCAGCGGCCATTTGGCGCATAATTCTCTACCTGTTCGGAGTTCAGTGGACATTGCCTTCTTATGTTGCTCAGTTATCCTTTGCATGGGAGATCACTAGTGTTTTTGTTGGATGTTCATCTTTGTGGAGACTTGCTCTTTTGGCTTTTGGAGCGTTTGGGAAGAGCATAACAAAAGGATTTTTAGAAACATTGCAAAGAACTCTGAAGACTTTTTCTCCAGAGTTGAGGCTAAATGCGCGGTTTGGGCAAAACTGTTAAAAAAGATGATCGAGAACCTGACAGGACCAGGAGCATGGTTTTCCTCTAAACTGACAAATTGCATCCTTAATTTCTTCTTCAGAAAACTTCTCTTCTAATTTTGAACAAAGTTCACTCTTCAGTTGCTTAAAAAAGTCTATTAGGCATTGGTCTATCTGGGTGATTAGAACTGTACAAATTTGTAAAATACTAAACAAACTCCTCAATAACCAAATCCTGAGTCTCATCGTTTCTGTAAGGCCTAGATAAGTTATTTCCACACCTTGCGCTTGCCATCCCATGGAAAAAACACACATTTTTGTCTCCTCTAATTCACCTTACTCAGGATCCTTCATGCCATTATTATTTTCTAACAAGGCTATCTTCTTGAATATTTCATTAATCAAACTTTTTCGCTCTATCTGGGTTAGCACTTAGTCTGACAATCTTCAAATACTTTAATTTTCTGGAGTTCATCTAATAAATTAGCGAAGTCCTTATCTTTTTAGCTTTAGCCACATTAGACCATGCGTTCAGCTTACTTTTCACATGCCTCAACTGTTGAAGAAGATAGAAGCCTCCCAATCTTGAAATTTGAGCCTCCTCCCACAAAGATTTAATAAGATCATAAAGCCTTCTTCGAACATCTGGGCCAGTTTGATTCTGGAAAAGGGAGGGCCCCCAAGACACCGTGTAGCAATCTAGCACAATAGGCACATAATCAGAAACTAAATTGTGAACAATTCTTTGCACAAGACTTGTTGAAAACCTCCAACCACCCCCTTATCCACCAAGAATCTGTCTAGTCTAGCGAGTCTTGGATTTCCCCACTGACTGGACAAGGTGTAAGTCAAACCTCCCAACAACAATCAACAAGTCTCATTTACACAATCCAATCACTAACCATTTGCATGCATGTAGAAATCCCCTTAAACCCCTTCTTCTGTCACATCCTTCAAACCACATTGAAGTCCCCCCCAACATACCAAGGAAGACTAAGACACCCTGATTTGTTCCAACTCGGACCAATACTCTTGCCTCAACACTTCCATGGTACAGCAATAAAAATAAGTGACTAATCCGTTATTCCAGAACTTGGCTTTTCTAAAGTTACAGAAACAAAGGAAGTTCTAATATCCTTCGAAAAAAGTTCTGATTTTAGAATAGATGACAATCCATTTACTCGAGACCCACACAGTCCAGATACTTCAAGAGCCCCCTTAAAAAAAATTCCCAAGCCAGCTAGGTCTACTTTCCTAGATAGCCATTTTCCTATCTATGGTTGGCTTTTTATTTTCAACACTTCCAACACTACCCTATCCAAGATTGCACTTTAGAGACTCACAGTCTATCAATCACCACTAAAAGAATCCACAATCTATCATGTGCTCCTTACCCACTTAACCAAGCGTTTAAGGGCCTCCTTTTTCTCTTAGTACCACTTGCCTTTTCTTTAACAGTAGCAAAGAACTGTATTACGTCATAAAACATTACAAAAGGATATAAATCAGTATAAGAGATCTATATGTGCTATGAAGTTATTACCATCCACATGTAACCTTTCAAGGCTTCAATTCTTTGCATTGGTATTGTTTATAATCTTCCAGAACATGTCTAAACCACAACACCATTCCCTAAGGTTCCTCTAATACAATCATTTCTAATTCCATCTTTTAATGTTATTCCACACATCCTGTTGTAAATATAGTATTCTTCGCGTCTTATTGTAGAGTAGAATGAGCCAATTAAGGTAGCAAATAAGGAAAGAAAAATCAATTACACCTAATGACATTTGTCATCATTGTATCATTCATGTGTTTTATCATCATCACAACATTCAGCTCCATACCCCAATATGCAGGTTTAACTGCTGCTTTATAGAACCCCACTTTAATCAGTACGGTGCTCTTCTATCCTTAGAAATGATATTTTATGGGTTATCAAAAATAAAAAAAACCCATGTAAATTGGGAAAAATCTGAGTTGAAGTTTGGGCATTAAGAACTATAATGGATGTTACATTTTGCCATGTTGAAAGAAGTGCAAATGGTACCGTTTATTTCTAATTGAAGCAGAGGATTATATGTATTTTGTTACTAAATAGTATAATGGTATCGTTTATTTCTAATTGAAGTAGAGGATTATATGTATTTCGTTACTGCATAGTATGATCTCTTATCTTGCAGCATATTGTGTTCGGTACATTTTGTTCATGAAATGATTCTTCTTTGGAATGGGAAATTATTTATTTATTATTGTCAACATAGCAATGATTGAAAAGCATCATACTCTAATTAAACAAAACTTTCTAGCATCCTACAAAGTGCCACAATAGATATTACACTTCATCATGCTTAAAGTGCAAATGGGATTGTTAATTTCTTCTTACAATATGGGAGTAGGTAGGAAGGACTTTTTTAAGGGATTTGCTTGATGTGATTATGCAATTCTGAGGTACGTAGTTTTTGTTGATTGTACAATATGCAGTTTTTTCATTTTGTATGTTATGAAATGAAATTATTTGTTACCTATAATAAAAGTAAGTCTTCATCATGAAAGCTATTTGTCCCTTTTATTAGGGGTTAGCTTTCGAAGTTCTACTTTTCTGCTCAGCCTATCAAAAACCATATCCTCTATCACTCCATAGTTTATCATGCCTTGCTCACAAATTAATCCATGTATTTACCTTGCTTACAACATCAATCTATGTATTTAATGGCCATCCTAGTACTTTATACTCATAATCCTTCGATTCTTCGTATGTCAGCTATTTTTAGCCTTTCGCGTGCATGTGCAAATCAAGTTGAAAGGCATTCTCTCATCCATTCTTCTATCAGGGAAACCTCTAGGATTTATTTCATGCTCTCGCTCTAATCCTATCTTTTACTGTTACACCACATATCTTCCCTCATCTTTTCTCCTCAGGGAAACCAACCTTTAGGCTTCATTTCTTGCTCTCTCAATTCTCACCTCATCTTTCATTGTTACACCACATATCTACCTTCACATATGCATCTTCATCACCACTAATTCATTTGCTTGTCTTTTACCAACTAGTTAACATTCAGCAGCGTATGGCATTGCATGCCAAATTGACATCTTATAAAAACAACCCTTTAATCAACGTCGCTATCCAATACTACGGTAGCATGCCTACAGTTAGCCTTACCTTGTATCAGTCCTACTACTAGCTAGTATATCTAAATCAGGCCCTCCATTTGGTTCAGCTGTTACACCCAAGTATTAAATTTTTTACAATGTGATACAAACTTTTCGAAGTTATTTATTGAGAGAAATTGCGTATTGAAAGCATGCTTATCTTTTTACAGGTAATGCTTACATAAAAAGGTAGATCCGTAGAGTCACCATCCTTGATTATCTGTGAGATCCACTGAATCATCTGCCATAAAAAACAAAATAGATAAATTGCAAACAAGAAATCCTTGAAAAATAATATTATGGATAAAATTAGATCAAATAATTTTGCTCCAATTTCTCATTAGAAATGAAGATAAGAGTTAGAAATGAACACATTAGGGATAGTCTAAAAAGAGTTCCGATAGAAGACAAATTGAGAGAAACTTATTTGAGACGGTTTGGTCATGTCAGTAGAAGACCAAGCAAAACCCCAGTACGTAGCTGAAGAGGTTAGATTGAAGGCATTAGGAGCAGAGGTCGACCTTTGAAAACATGGAGGGAAAGGATAGAAAATGATATGCTAGAATGTGGAGTGACGGCGTGCATGGTTTATGATAGGGCTAAATGGAGAAGAATTCATAAAGCCGACCCCAGATAGATAGGATAACTGATTGATGATGATGATTCTCATTACAAATGAGGCCAGTTTCATATTCTAACAGCATTGAGATGTACTTAAGAGTTTCTTTAGTTAGGAACAGAACCTTGCTTTCAGTAAAATGTAATATAACAGGGGATAAGATAAATGAATGAATACTATTATTCAGATCATTGAGACAAAGCCACTAGGAAAATATATAATATATGATTTAAATGTTCATTAAGCAGCAGCTCACAAGGATTTCCATGATTCAATTCGTAAATAACCACTACACAACTGACAACAGATCTTACCTCTGAAATGTCCATTGAACCATTATACCTAGCGACAAGCTGGGATGCAAGATTCACAGCTTCCTCCTGGAAGGAATTCCAGATTGTTTTGGGAATTTTCTCACCCTGTGCATCAGCCTCTGTAGAATTCCTCTTGTAACGTACAATAAATAATCGAGGCACATCAGTAGGATCTCCATACCTTCTTGGTCCACAAGTTTCATAGCTGTCCTCAGAGAAGATGTAGAAGAAACAATATTTCTGGAAATAAGAAAGTACGTTTAGAGCATAAACAGTTCTAGCTAACATAGCAATAACGGTAAAAGAGTGCACAAGGACACAGCAGATGCAGGAGCAGAAGACCTAAAGGAAATGTTAGAAGTAATGAAGATGTCACCATTGTCATTAAAGTTTTTGTCTAATCTATATGGGCGAGCTTTTGAGTTATATTTTTCCACTCCACCTCATCGACTATATCACAAGAATACACCCACAGGTACACATACAGAAACAGTAATGGGGATTAAACATTCCAGTTTCTAAAAATTCAAGACAAGGATACGGATGATAGAATCCTATTCAATATTTTGCATTAATTTTCTAATTTTTTACTTAAAATATTTGACCCCTGTTGCTATTCCCATTTAATTCATATAATTTATCTATCTATTTATAAAAGAAACGGTTTGAAGTACCCACCCACAAAATTTTGACTGTTCATTCATCAAATGGTTGTGATTTTCTTCCAGTAAAAAGGTATCACCCAAAATATGGCTAATAGAAAAGAAAATTTAAAGATTTGACACATCCTTGTCAATTATTATAAGAAAATAGAGAAAATATCTGTAAACAAAGACTTAAAATTAGGAAAGGGGATTTTGAGATTAGATTTGGGGAATTGGAAGAATTTGGTCCATCATTATCATATTATTTTCTAAAAATAGGAAACATTCGTTAAAAAAAACTAAAAATAGAAAAAATGTAATTAAATTTGGTGAGTTTAAAGGATTTGGCCCTCCTTTTTCATGTAACTGTTCAATGTCTTGATTGATTGTTTATCTATCAACTATGATTTTGCTTCCATGTTAAACACAAACATAAAATAGGAAACTCCAAATATTCTTTAGCACATCACTTCAACAAAATTCTCCTAAAATCAGCATATAATTTTATGAACAAAAATTTACAAAATATCCAAAAATGGATTAAAACAGAATAAGGAATTTCAGAATATATGATGTAAAGAAAGATGATACTTAATTGTTCACGGAGTCATCCTTGGAGGGTTTTGACCTTCAACACAAAGTTTACATACACATGAAGGGGTCCAAACCCAAGTGGGCCCATTAGTGGGTAATTCCTAGGCCGGATCTATTGAACAAATGAGCTGTTTCATCTCAAATAGATATAATTACAGATCAGGCACAAGTGGGGCTTTAACAGGCCTTTAGTGAGCTGCACGGCTCATCCATGTGGGTCCCCATGTCCCTACTCTGTTACAGCAGTCTATTTGTAAATTAATTTAGCTAACCCTTTATTTTCTTTAGCTATTTCAAAACATTTAAGGATATGTTGGTCATTCTATGTTTTCAGGGTAATAGTTATTTTTAGTTAATAAGAGGACTCGAAAGAGGAGGGGACGGCAGTCCATGTTTTGGAAAATCTACTATTGGAGACAAAGCTTTGTTGTGTTTCGCTTGTCACTTGTGGCAAAGAGGAGCAAACCCTAGAAGACATTCAACAGCTGTTTGGGTAAAAAAACCCTATAAAATTTTGGGGTTTCAGAGTGGCTAAAGGCTTGGAATCCCTAGGAAATCTCTGCAGCAGTTTCAGCCACAGTTTAGTGAGTTTTGGCCTTGGTATATACATCAAGAGAGCTACTACGTCACACGTAAGAGGACTTTTGTTTTAAGGTTGATGCAAAAATTGTTTTACATTGATATTAAATGGCTGTGGGCTGTTTTTTTTTTTTTTGAGCAGTAACGAAGATAAATATATTAAAGAAAGGAGGAGTACAACAATAAAAGAAAAGTTCTAACAGGATTAGACCCAAACAAAAGAGAGAAAAACCAAAAAATACAATGATTACAAAAGAAAACTCCTCTAAGCAGACAATAGGAAAACTTCAGAGAAAAGGTCATGAACTCCAAGCTTGGCAAAATAATATGCCACTCCATTCACTGCCCGACCGATCTTGACAAAGGATACGTCCATCCCCAAAACCAACATCCTAATCTCCCTAACCACAATAATCAATTTCCAAGGAGGTCTTCTTTGGCCCTTTGCCCACTTAATGACATTTGCCGAATCCCCCTCAATAATGAGTTTTCCTTGACCATACAACTTCCAGATATGCAGAGCTCTCTTAATGCTAAGAATTTCTGCCTCATTGGAATCTTTAGTTCCAACCGACTCATTGAAAACAATAGATGTGAATCCTTCATGGTTTCTTAGCACCCCGCCTATCCCAGCCGGACCCGGCTTCCCTCTTGCTGCCCTGTCTACATTGAATTTCCAAACATTCTCTTCTGGTGGATTCCATTTATCTTTTAGGCTTCAACTTCCTTCTATAACTATTCATACATTCGTCCCAGGATGATATGAGGTCTGAAAGTCTAAGATCGCTGAACTCTTTGCTCGAAAGAAGACAAACACAAAGCCTCCACTTAACTAATTGGATTAGGTCATTAATATCAGACATTTTTCCTTCAGATGTCTTTCTTTTTAAATGGTCCATAAGATGGCTGTTGGAAGAGTATTCCATGCAAGTTTCAACCTTGGAGAAAGTCTTGAAATGAACCACGAATAATGACCTAGCACAACTTCAATCAAACACCTAGGACACCTTAAAAAGGTTTATGAAATGTGACTATGGGCTGTTTGCAGACTGTTTTTGCATAAAAACCGCCTTTGGATGGTTTTAGACCAATCTTAGACATTCTGGCCTGCATCAAAATAATTTGGTGAATTTGAAATAATTGACCCATCATTATTGTGTTAGTTTTAATACCAGAGAAAATTCATGAATTTTTTTCTAAAAATAGGAAAAAGTGTTTTTCAGATTAAATTTGGCAAGCTTGAAGGATTTCCCACTTTTTTCATGTTACTAACTAAAAATAGGAAATCTTGATTAAAATAAATCAATAAATAGCCCTATGTTACATACAAAGAATATACCATAACTAGTCTCATTAAATTAAGGGTTTTTCTTTTTCTTTTGGAATGGTAATGATTTTATTGCGTAAGAAAAAAAAACATAGGGCATCAATAGCTGCAGCTAAAGAAAAGATGCACCAAAAGCACACATTGCAGCCAAAGAAACCCATCTCTTTATCATTCTAGAAAACAAACTAAGGTCTAACCAAAATCTGGTCCAGGGCCACCCGTCTTTTGCAAGAACAACAGGCTTTACTATTGGCTGAAAACAGAAAATTAAATGCCTCAAGCTGATTCCTCTTTATAATGATTTGATTTCCTCCACCTTATCTAGATATTTCCATGGACAAGGAGCACCTTTGGCCCACTGATTTACAATAAATGACTACATGAGTCTCCCTCCACCTAGTCCCCTGTTGAGCCTAATTTTTCCAGTTCCTTGAGACCAAACCATAGCACATGCAGCTCCGCCTCATTTGCGTGGAAACCCTGAAGTGGACCAGCGTAAAATAGAATTTCTAAAGCAACACACCAAATTACACCTCCAAGGCCAACCATACAAGTAATTGAACTGACATCAAAGTTAAGTTTCAAATGGCCCATCAGAATGGGCCTTCCATTGTACATCTTGTGGCTTAATACAAGGGATTAGGAACGCCCATAAGCCCAATGTTTTTCCGCATCTACTATCCTTAACGATGAGAATGAAAAGTAACTGAGATCCATCAGGCTACCTTAAACCTCAGCAGTTGTCTCTCTTCAATACTCTTGCACATTCCATTACACACTATTGTTCCTCTCCCTCCAAAAGCAGCGAAATATATGAAAAAGAAAGGTGAGAGAAAGAACCACTACATGATTGAATAAAGAAATGTGAGAAGGAAAAAACATGAAAAAACGAGAGTTATACAACACCAAACAACTCAGATCTCTTGACTACCAATTTCGCCAAGATGTCAGCTACACAATTGGCAAAGCACCTCACATGCCTAAAAGAAATGTCAAAAAGGTTACAGATCTTGTTGATTTCGCCAATAATCTCTAGTAATTTCCAAAGTGGCTTCCTTTTCCACCTATCCAGGTAATATGTTTGAAAGTCTCCTTCAACAATTAAGCTCCCACTACCATGTACCAACCATGACTTCACCACCTTGATTTATAGCCAATAATTTGGCCTGATTCTATCCTTGACTCTAATTGGAGCCAAGAATACCATCTTCATCTCACCTTTATCATCATGAAGAAAACCACCAATCCATGTTGGACTTAGTTCCCCTTTCAACGTACCATCCACAATAAACTTAAAGCAACCATTTGGCGATTCATTTAATTTCTAGACGTTCTTCTCTTAATCACCTTTTCATCCACCACTTCCATCCCTTAATACCATCATTGAAATGGACCCCTCTAAAATCCTTTACCAAGAAGTACGAGATTAAGTTTATCTTGGTCACCTCAAAGACATCTCCCACTGAATTCACCTTCTCCTAAAATATTCTCGAGTTCCTTTCCTTCCATATTGACCATAGAACTTTCACTAGAAAAGACTTCCACACCAATCACACCCTCCCTTTAAGCATTCTGCACCCCCAACCATCAACAACGCTGGAATAGAATTTCCAACACCCAAAAAACTCCATCACGAAAGGAGGTCCGCTATAGAGAGATTAGTCTCAACTTCATGGACTAGAGACCTCATCTATCTTAATCGCGCGACCAACCTAGGTGCATGCCAATCCCAACATCATCGACGAGGGCAAATAAAAATGTCATTAGGTGGATTAGGGGTTGACAAAATTTCAACTCCATCCCCTCATCAAAGCTATAAACATGGGGGATTCAAATTTTAATAGCTTTGCAGGACAGATAAATGTCATTTTCTTCATATTGTAAATTTATCTATGTAGAGAGGAGGGGGATGGGTGCCAATTTGAGATGCATACATGCCAAATCATATTTAATGTAGGTGAGTGTAATGCTTTGGATTGATAAATAATGACATATTAACATGTATGCAGTAATGCAATGAACTTTCATGACAAAATCTCATGATTATACTACTAAAATCAAAAAATGAAAAATAAAATAGCATGGCATACGTAGATGCTCCCATTTATATGAAGATCATAAAATGACTAAGCAATAAGAAGATGTCTAAAGTTGTTCTTTCAATTCTTTAGGGCTAGGTCTATCTTTGAATAGTTTTTTGTGATTCAGTGTACAGCCCTTTCATGTGAATGGTGCTTCAGCTGTATCCTTTTGCAGGTTTGGAGACTCGAGTCTTCTTGCTTTATATTCTAATAAATGTCAGTCGTCATTTGAAAAATAATAATGATAATAACAACAACATATCATTTCACCAAATTACATGACCAAATAGAGAAAATTCAAGCATATATATTGAAGAACCACAGCTCACCTTTTGGGCTTCACCATCAAGCCATACAAATGTCAAACGCTTATCTTTCAATGCTGCAGCAGCAGGAAAGCTATCCTTACCAACAGTAAATGACTCAATATCATTTAACAACACATCTTTGATGCTGCGAACAGTCTGTAATAAGGATGTCAGTATATTGCATGCAAAATATATGAACATAAAGATGCAAAGATATGAAATTGCATTACATAGTCAAGAAATGATCCTTTGATATCCTTATAATGTGATCCCGTTGAGCAATTTTTTGTGGGACACTTTGGATGTTGGGAATTTATTGGTTAGAAAGGGCTACGGCTAGATAGGAGGCATACAAAATCACAACTTGAATGGCTCATTCTACTATGATTTTTTATGTCCAAATGAATATTTAATACGGTCAAAGAGCCTGGATATAAATCAATGGCAAAGTGCAACTCAAAATAGAGTGAGATCGGGTAGCATCCCCATTCGCGGTGGGATAACATGTGTGAATGAGGGAAACGGTTGTAAATATTGGGCCCAAGAAAGTGCTTAATGAGATATCATTTTAAGAGAACAATTTAAAATTGTCCTTAATTATAAATACAATCAACTAAAAGGTTAGTCCAAACAAAAGCTGCCTAAGGCTGCTCCAATATAAGAGAAATAGAGAACAGAAACAGCCTTATTACATAGAACTGAATAGAGATGTAAATGGGTAAGATTCAGATCGAATCTAGGCAAGATCAGCATCCGCTCCAATATTGTCAGATTCAAATTCGGATTTGGATTTAGATATTTCCACAGAACTATAAATCTTGACATTATCCCCAACAAAAGAAAATTCAGATTAAGTAAATAATCAAGTTAGAATCTATAATCTAGATGGTTGAACCCAACCAAATCTCACTTGTGATAGCGTCTCCTAATTCCAAAGTTGAAGGATAGTACCGTAAGGACATATAAGGGTAAATCTTAAGGCTTCTTCCTCATATAGCTTAACATAAAACATATTAACATATAATTTACGTTACTTGTCATTCAGGTTAGTGGGTTATCATATTCAAATACTGTTAGATCTAAATCCACATTCGGATACAAATGGAAGTTAGATTTTGGTTGAATGTCTCAGACTTTTGAGATTTTCAAATATCCATTTACATCCCTAGAACTAGAGGGGTAGGGGAGCAACTTGGGTTGGCCCAGCCCAAGAAAGCAAAAATAGACCCAAAAAAATCCAGACCATAGACCCAAAAAATCCAGACCAGGGCCGACCATGTCCTAGGCTTAATTTTGAGCACAAAAGTTTAAGACAAATTGTGTTTCATGGCCCAACACAGTAAAAAAACACAAGTTTGACCTTGGGCCCAATTTAAGCCTCAAATCTTAATTCTACTTCATAATAATATAATGTCACGTATATAATATCAAAGTTGTAAATATAAAATCCTAATTGTAAATTCAAATACCATAACATCCTAACTTCGGTTGCGGCTAGCATAAGATACGGCTAAGTACACCATAGTTGCACCCCTAGTCACAAGAAAGTAGAAAGGGGAGATCAACAAAGACTTGAAATGAAATACCACGAAGGAGCATGGTGGACTATAGACTAAGTTGCATGAGTACGGGTGTGAGTGTCAAAGTAAACACAAGTATGAGGTGTCAAACTTGACAAACCCAAAAAGACTTGGCACAATATTTAAATAACTCCAATTTTATTTTATTTTATTTAAATGAAAATAATGTGTGAAAATTACACCAATAGAAAATAATGCACCTTGCTTAAATCTAAATAATGGAAATGACAAATGTATTAATATTTTAATAATGTCCCAAAAGGAAAACGATGTTACAACATTTTTACCATCTTGGAAAACAATGTAAGAAAATATTGGAAGAGTCGATCGAGAATTTGTGAAACAGTGGAACATAGGTGTGAAATACATTTTGACGGGCTCATGCAACATAAACTGATGAATAACATTGGTTGCTTGGGATTGTCTCTCCATCTCAACCTTGGGAAGTAATCTCAGTAGGATCCTGGAGATGGATGAAGATAATCTCAAAAAAGATGACCTATCCTGCCTGGGAATCCTTCTCGAGGTGGAAAACTCCAAAATAATCCCAGAAGAAGTTATTGGGAAGGTTCTAATGGGTCACACATAGTCCAGATCAGAGAGATGTCCTTCGTTGAAGATTTGGTGGAAAGAAAAGCAACTCAGAAAAATGAAAGTGGAGAACAAAAGAACAACGCCACCGTTGTTCGGAGCTCCAGCATCGTGCGTCCTCCTCCCGTACGATCGCACGTGGTACAGGCAAAAGCATGGGTTCCAAGTATCGAGGTAGTTCTGCTACAGGGAGCAAAAACCAAGACTTGCCACATCTGCCGTTGACTGGGGTGGGAGAGAGAGGACTTTCAACCAATCACAGAAGGAACTGTCTTGTAAACACAATCCCACTCCAGACAATGGAGGGAAGAGATCGCACGCCCATTTTTACTGCAGGCCAATGGTGAAGGACGGATGGGGAAAAATAAGGAGAAAGAAGAACGTGAGCGTGCCTCTGATGCAAACCAACAGACCAATGGTGGCGAAAAGGGGAAGGGAAATTGAAAAAGAAAAAGAAAAGAGGAGCTCTGTGGAAGGCCCTAGAATGGGCGGAGACTTAAGGGTGGAGGTGCGAGAA
The DNA here is from genome assembly GCA_022113865.1 of Chimonanthus praecox. Taxonomy (NCBI): domain Eukaryota; kingdom Viridiplantae; phylum Streptophyta; class Magnoliopsida; order Laurales; family Calycanthaceae; genus Chimonanthus; species Chimonanthus praecox. Next base: position 58,714,383 of record CM039093.1, read on the forward strand.
TTGGGCCAGGTCTGGGACTCTGACCCGTACAGCAGTATGGGCCTGAGACAGATCTACAAGAATCTCTCAAACCTAGGCTCAATTCCTTTTAATGAGTTGGGCCTCGGGTTGATCCAAAATTTCTCAAGCCCAAGAAAAAAATCAGGAGCAACCCCTCACTTCTGGCTCAGTCCATTCCTCTGGAATCCGGGCTGGCTCAAGTCAAAAGGAAACACATATCAGAATCAATGCTTCGGCCCAAGGGAGAGATTTGAATTAGAACCTGCATCGTCTCCATCTCTCGTACCAGGCGGAAGCTTCAGTTTCCTCGACGAAAAAAAAAAATGAAAAGAGAAAAAATGAAAAAAAAAAAAGAGCTTGGAAGAATCTCAGTCATGAATCATTGTTGGAGGGGGAAAAGACTAAAGTTTCGTCAATGGTAATCAGGGAGAAGACAACTACAACTCTGGTGGAAAGGATTCAGAGGGCTGGCATTCAATGCGCCTCTGATGTGTCCTCCCGAATCTCTGTAGGTCAAGATCCTTGCCTGACTTGGGGCAGATAGATGAGACTGATGGTGAGGTGGACAACTACTACAAGGATACGAGAGATGTTCTTTCGTTCTTGTTCGAGTCTGATGCTGAGGAAGAAATCCTTGTTCAGTTCGATAACAAAGTGGAGAAATGTCAGGAGAATTTCAATGATCCCTACAATCGAACAGAGCCTAGACCAAGCGGGGTGAAGCCGGTGCATAGTGTAGTGGATAACAACAACAATGGCAGACAAGTGTATAGAGTGGGAGAGGCAGTTTTGGCTTCAAAGTTGGGTTGTAGCAAAGAGGATGCCAAGAAAATTTTGTATGTAGGTAGCAAAATGAGAGTTCAATTTCTGAATTTGAAATCAGCTGAAGATATACTGAAATGAATTGACAAAAGGGATTGACTCTCATTGGAATCAAGGCATTCTAAGAGATTATCCAAAATGAAAGGCATCTTGGGTACACCAAGCTTCCTTAAAGTCTATACTTCTAGCAGAAAGGGGTTGAGTAAGGGGAAGAAACAGGTTTCCAAATGATGATAATTTGATACAAGTGAAGCTAAGGATACCAGTTTCAGATCATTGGCCAGTGCTTCTCAGTATGGAAGTAGCGGATTTGGGGACCTCGTTTCGTTTCAATAACGCTTGTTTGGGGCATAAGGGGGTTCCTAGAAAAAGTCAGGGAATGGTGCAGTTCATTCCAGATCGAGGGTTGGGTTGGCTTCTGTTTACAGAAGAAATTGAAATTCTTGAAGACAAAAATCAAAGAATGGTACACAGATGAAATGGGCATCTTGGTAAAAAAGAAAGATCACATGGTGAATCTACTGGGTGGTTGGGAGAGTATTAAGGAGGGAAGGGATTTGACAGAGGAACAAATGAAAAGAACATGTGTATGTCTAAACTTTGGTCACTACGTAGGAGAGAGGAAGCAAAATGGAGACAGAAGTCTAGGGTTACTTGGTTGAAGGAAGGGGACAGAAACACTAGTTTCTTTCATCGACTGGCCAAAGCAAGGGCTATGGTGAATACCATGAAAGTTGTGGTGGTGAATGGTAGAAGGGCGGCAGGGAAGAGGAAGCTACGGCAGCAGTTAGGAACCATTTTGTCTTTATTTTTGCGAGACCACGGAGAATTTTGCCACACTGCTAGTTATCGGTTCCGATTCACACCCCATGCCCATCAACATCCTTCAGACACGGGGACTAGGATCAACCTCCACTTCCTCTTCTTACCCTATACTTCCTACTTCTAGTTATGCTTCTCTCATCCCCGCTAATTTCGAGTCGGGGCCTAATCGTTTTTCTATCCAGCTTAGTAGTCCTTGGAGGGCGGATTCCAACAGTGGAGTTAGGCTACATACTGGGGCCTTTGCAACTTCACTCACAGAGGGGGTTTATAGTATGGAACGTGCCTATAGAGAAAAAAAGTCACACATTGCTAGTTACATTGGAAATTCCCTCGTATATAAGTGCCCCTTCCTCCTAGCGTGAGGCCTTTTGCAACAACAGTGGGTTGGCTTGCCAATTGAAAGCCATGTGGGGCAGTGTGTGAGACCCAAAGCGGACAATATCATGCTAGCGGAATGGGTCGTTACATTGCCAATATGGGAAACATACTAGACCTACTTTTTCTCCTTCTCTCACTAACCGTGCATCTACATTATTTTCTCTCATCCACTCTGATGTTTGCCAATCTCCTTCTATTTCTCGCATTGGTTTTCGTTATTTTGTTACTTTTATTAATGATCATTCACGCATGACATGGACCTATATGATGAAACATAAATCTGAAGTGTTTGTTCATTTTCGCATGTTTTACAACTAAGTTGAAACTCAATTTGCCTGTAAAATTCAAATTTTGCGCAGTGATAATGGGGGTGAATATTTGTCCAATTCCTTTGTTAAATTTTTACAAGACCATAGTGTCGAATCCCAACTTTCTTATCCATCCACACCTCAACAAAATGATGTAGCTGAACGGAAAAACCGACACCTTCTTGAGGTGGCCCGTTCTCTTCTCTTTATCATGAATGTCCCTCCGTCATATTGGCCTGAAGTTGTTTTAACCTCGTGTTACCTTATTAACAGAATGGCATCCCGTGTGTTGCTTGACAAGTCTCCTATTGACATTTTATCCCTACATAAAACCATCCCAATTCTTCCTTCGCATGTTTTTGGGTGTGTATCTTCTGTTCACCAATTTTCTGGTGATAAATATATATTCGATATGTTTTTTGGGGTCATTCACCCTTTCATAAATGTTACAAATGTCTTGATCCCCTCACTGGCAGACACTGTGTCCATGGATGTCACCTTTTTTGAGAAGGTCCCATTTTTTTCAGCACCATCTATTTCTTCCCCCTTTCCTGTTCTTCTTACTGATACCAACCCTTCTAGCACTGCCAAGCCCATTCTGGTGTATCAACACAGGCAGCCTTGGCCTCCACTTCCAGCAGATGCCACCACCTCCACTGCCCCTGGTCCAGATCCATCCACCACTGCTAAGTCTGATCTTCCTAATGCGCTTCGGTAAGTTAAGCGTACTTCTACCCGTCATCCCCTTGCAAAATTTGTCCCCTATCACGTTGTTTCTCTTTCCTATCATAGTTTTCTTATAGCTTTGGACAGCATTAAGATTCCCAAGAAGATTGACACTGCCCTTCGAGATCACTCCTGGAAAGCGGCCATGGATGAAGAATTAGTTGCACTGGAGAAAAATCATGGTTCCTCTCCCTCTAGGAAAAACTCCAGTTGGTTGCAAATGGATATTCGCCTTGAAGCATAATCCAGATGGAACCATTGCCAGGTATAAGGCTCGTCTGGTTGCCAAAGGCTTCACGCAAACTTATGGGGTGGACTATCAAGAAGCCTTCTTCCCTGTGGCCAAGATTACATATGTTCGGATCTTGATTTCCATTGCCACCACTTATGACTGACCACTTTATTAGTTCGATGTGAAGAATGCTTTCCTTCATTGTGATCTCCACGATGAAATATATATGCTCCCACCACCAGGGTTTGTCAATCAAGGGGAGCCCCACTCTGTCTGCAAACTCAGAAAAGCTCTCTATGGCTTCAAGCAGTCCCCACGAGCCTGGTTTGAGAATTTCAGCAATGCTTTGTTACCCCGTGGTTTCTCCAGATGTCAGATGGATCACTTAGTCTTTATCTACCGTCTTCACTTTGTGGTCATGATTCTACTGGTGTATGTTGATGATATTGTTCTCACGGGTAATGATGATGCAACCATTTCTAAATTCAAAGACTATCTACACCGCACATTTGATATTAAAGATCTGGGGACGTTGCGTTACTGTCTTGGTATTGAAGTCGCTCGTTCTTCTTGAGAACTCTCTTTATCTCAGCGCAAGTATGCCTTTGATCTCCTACAAGATGCCGGATATTATAGATGCAAACCGGCTGACACTCCACTAGATGTCAACACGAAGTTATAGGCTTCAAACATGACTCCTCTTGATACTCCTGCATTTTATCACAAGTTGGTAAGGAAACTGATTTACCACACTATCACTCAGCCAGATTTATCATATGCAGTCGGTGTGGTTAGTTAATTCATGTAGGCTCCACGGGATACCCATCTTCATGTTGTTTTTAGTATCCTTCGCCATCTTAAAGCTCATCCAGGCCGGTGATTGTTCTATGCACGGCAGTCTTCCCTCTCAGTTCGTGGCTATTACGACGCAGATTGGGCTAGCTCTTCTAATGACCGTCGCTCAACCACTGATTATTATGTCTTCTTGGGCTCTCATTTAGTCTGCTGGCGTAGCAAAAAACAGTATGTTGTTGCTCACTCTAATGCTGAAGCAGAATATCGTGCGATGGGCTGAGTAACTTTGGATCCATCAGTTTCTTACTGAGTTGGGTTTTGCTATCGTTGATCTACTTATTATGTTCTTTGACAATCAGGCAACCATCAACATCGCCTCCAATCCAGTTTTTCATAAGCGGACTAAGCACATTGAAGTTGATTGTCACTTCCTTCGATAACATATTTCTGAAGGTCGCCTTGTCACTCCTCATCTGCATTCTAAAGATCAGTATCCTCTAAGAGGAAAAGACATCAATTCAATAGACAAAGAAGAATTCTTCTCCCCACTATCTCTTCCTCTTATTTTAACTTTTCTTCATTATTAATTTCAACTAGGCGAGAGTCAAGAAGGTAGAGATCACCACCCAACACCTGCTTCGTGGTCAGATCCTGGAAAACAAAGTGAGGGAAAGAAAGTGACTGAGCAATTCAAATTTTTATTCAAAGCACTAACAGATAGCAAATTGCGGGATAAATGGGGAACATGTAAAACAGAGGGAAGGTCCAAATGAGGCGAGACAGAAACAGTTCCTTTCCCGACAATATCAGTGCATGAGCCGTTGGCTAATTTAATCTTACCACCAAAAATAGGAGAAAGAGAAGAGAAGATAGTGGACATACCAGCCATATGGTCAGTGGCACTCAAATCGACAATCCAGGAATGCTGAGAAGCATGGTGTGCAGATGATTCAGTACCTGAAGTAGAAGAGACAACATTGGACACCTCGGAGGATTGTAGGCGCTCCAGGCGTTGCAGGATTAAGTTAAGATCCTGTCGAATCACATGAGCACTATCACTAACCACATCAGAGGAAGGAGCAGGAGGTGCAATGGAGAGATTGGCTTGCTTAGGTCGCCCATGAAGCTTGTAGCAGGAATCAATATTGTGGTTAGTCATCTTATAGTAGGTGCAGAACCGACTTCCCTTTTTCTGGGGACCTCTGGTGTCCTTTCGAGGATCAGACAGGGAATCCTTGCCATGGGAAATTGGGTGCCCATGAACCAGAGAATGCATAGAAGAATGAGTGGTGACCAGGGCAGAGCGTTCAACGGGTAGTGGAGTCATAATAAGACATCGTCGATCATCTCGAAATAAGGTAGAGTAAACCTCATCTAGAGCAGGGGTCCAAAAATCGGCTGAACCGAGATCTCGGGCGAGATTTTTCTCTCTCCTCAATTTTTTAAAAAAAAATCTCGTTGGCTTTTTTTTTTGAAAAAGTTATTTAAAAAAAAATCGAAAAAGGCTGTTTTTTTTTTAAATGAAAAATATAAATATAGGCCGATATGGGCCGATATGGGCAAATTTCGGCCGAGATATCGGCTCAGGCCCACAACCGATATTTGTTTTTTTTTTTTTAAAAAAAAAAAAGAAATCGGGCGATATTCAGCTGAAATCTCAGCCAATTTCTTTTTTCTTTGGCTGATACGTATCTTATCGGCTGAGATTTAAACGCATGATCTAGATAGGGGAGAGGTCGTTGCCCAAGAATTTGGGCCCGAGTAGGCTCAAATTCAAAGTTAAGCCCAGCTAAAAATGCAAAATTCCGTTGATGTTCAACATACTTGTGGAACTTCAGAGCATCTTCCGGATTCTTAAATGTAAGGGATTGAAGCTAATTGAGCTCCAACCAACAGGATTGCAGAGTCGAATAGTATTGGATGAGAGACAACTCCCCTTGTCGGAGAGTGACAACAGTCTGAGATAATTCATACATACGAGCAAAGTTATCCCCATCAGAATATAAAGCCTTCACAGTGTCCCACACAGCTTTAGCAGTTGGAAGGGTGTAGACAAGATGCCGCACATGAGCTTCCATGGAGTGAAGAAGCCAAGCTTGGACCAGGGAGTTATTGGCAGTCCAAGAGGAGAATGTTGAATCAGCTTTAGCCGGTTGGAGAGTACTATCATCAATATAGGAATAGAGTTGCTTCGCAGTTAAGAACATTGTGGCAGAGTGGGACCACTCAAAATAATTTGTCTCATTTAGCAACACCATCGTGATCCGACCAATTTATGGGGAGCCGAAAGAGGCGACATCCAGAATAGAAGGACCAGAAGAAGATGATGCAACAACCATAATGCGAGGTAGAATAACCAATCAGAGAATAGTAGCAATAAATACAAGCCCAAGAAAAAGACCCAAGTCCAAAGTTTGCATCAAATCTGAGGGGAAAAAAAACCCGAAAATGTGGGTCCCACAAGTTACGAACAGAGGCAAAAGCCTTGTAGATGCAGAATCTCGGTAGAAATGACTGTAAGAGCAAGATTGATGCAGGCCAAGCTGCATATGATAATTTAGATCCGGGATTTTAAGCCAAATCACGCATTTCAACATTGAAACCCAAAGGACCACTCTCAAATCTCTCGATCTCTCTCAAGAAAATGAAGGTGGGGGCTAATTTCAATGGGACTGTTGGCGGAATCAACCTCACCAAAGAAATTAGGCGTTCTCGAGCTTACACGAATGAGGAATTGAGAGTTGGTGTGATTAGTACACCCCCACTCTAATCCAGCTCGAACTCGGACAAGCGCGAAAAACCTTCTAAAGACTAAGTTTATAGGTGGAATTTAATGCAACACAATATAAAACTAAAAATCAACAGGTATGAAAACCCACCAATATGTTTTTGATAAATTCTTCTGAATTCATAAAATAAAATGTCTCACCTCAAACCTTGGCCCAAAATGCATATTTATAGGCCTTATTACAATTATTAAAAGAAAAAATAAATAAAACAACTAAAGAAATAAAAATAACTTTTTTTCTAAAATACCCACTGCAATCCATTTTATTTCATTCGTTGGCTTCATCCAAATCAAGCTCAATCCTTTATTCTTTATTTTTAATAAATACTTTAATCACTGGTCTGAATGGGTATTTTTGCTGGCCTCTTTCTCATTTTTGGATTTCTTTACCCTTTCGATTTCAGCCAGGATTTCCTCTCTATCTTCTCTCCCTGCTCTAGCGGTAACAAACACCTTACCTTTCTTTCTTTTAATTCCATCTCATAGCTAAGCTTGCTTTCAATTTTCACTGAGATTTTGAAGATCAAAAGATGCAAATGAACTGTTAAAATCCTCCAAAAATCATGGTCAATTAGTGGTGGAATCTCCACTGCTTTGCTGCCGATTTTCTTCTATTTGGATGGATTTTCTCACACAACTTGGGACGTTTGGATAGAAGAGCATGAAACGTGTGGGGTCCACATGAGGGTGACTCCACTGTGGCACGCAAAGTGGGGTCCTCTCTTCTCGCCATCGATATGTGGATGAATTTGGAGAGTGAACTTGTCAACTTCCTCTAATTGGGCCCGCTAATCTTTGATTGGGCTCTCGTTGGGTTCATCGGGTTTATCAAGCTCGATGTCTACATCAAAGATGGAGATGCGGAATGGTGATGTCCAACCAGATCCACCTAAAAAACCAACCAGATAAGGGTGCAAACGTCCCAAACAGCAAATTGGAAGAGAAATCAGCAGACTGAGGGGCCCACCAGTGATGAAAGGAGGGACCCACGTGTGATTGAATCCTGCTGCAAGGGCGACTAGAATGGAGGAGGACCAGGATGCTCAAGTGCGATCTTCAACCAGATCTAATGGAAAAACCCAAAAAAGATAGGGTACAGGCATCCCAAGTGGAAGATCTGTATTACAGTAAATAGAGGGGCCCACCTGTGATGAAAGGTGGGACCTCCTAGTTCAATGGAAGTCTAATGCAGGGGCGAAACCAGAGAGGCCTTTAAGGGTAGATCTTGGTACCATCAGCGGTCTCGTGGGTAATTTGGAAAGAGCGAAATGGGAGGATCTTTGAGGAGAAGAGAGGGACCATAAGAGAGCTTTTTGAGAAGGCGAAATGGCAGTTGAAGGATGGCTTTCTGCCTATAGGGAGTTTGCAGGTCTAGCTCCGGAGAACTTCTACCTATCATAGGATGGGTGTATGAGGGGTGTAGGGAAAGAAAGAAAAGTCAAGATTGAGTGGGTAGCGCCACTCGAGGTTTTTATAAATTCAATGTGGATGGGGTAAACTTGGCCCAACAGGAATAAGAAGGGTGTTGCATGATGATAGGGGCAAGAAGTTGTTAGCATTTTCCAAACCGTTAGGGATTAGGGAATCGAAAGAGGCAAAACTGAGAGCAACCAAGAGACAACTTTAGGGATAATGCCATTTCTGGGTTAGTAATAGGAAGACACCCCGTGGAAGTTGGTTAACATTTTTAGGGACATTAGGGGGTCGTGTAGGTCGGGCGGTACCACGTTCACACATATACTTCGGTCGGCGAACAGTACTGCTGACTTTCTAGCAAAGGTGGGAGTACAAAAACAAAGACATGCAATGGAGTTGTTCTGATCACGATACTATTTGGGCGTATGGAGGAACGGGGGCTCCTTATTGTAATTATGTTGACTGGGGAGTCTTGTACATAATGTTTTCTTCCTTAATCTCCTTGTATTCTATATGATTGCCACGTATAACTCTTCTATACTTGGCTCCATCTCATTATATCTTCTACAAAATTTATCGTTTGTTACTGTTTAAAAAAAAAACATATGAATAACAAAGTGGATGATTCTTAAAGGATTGAGTACATAACTCACCATGAAAACCAAATAAATGGGATAAGAACTCAAATTAAAAGATTGATCGACCACCAAACACACCAATAATTTGTTGAAATCATAAGTTGCTAAAGTAACAGGAGCTAAGTATAAACTAATCTAAGACCAAATACTTTTAGAAGTGAGCTTACATCGCGTATTTTATTAAGTTCAGGGCTTGGCCTTCCAGCAAGAATAACGCAATACCAGGTAGAAGGATCATTCCCAGCAGGAGAATATCCTCTTGCATCACAACCCAGCTCCATAGATGTTACACTCCTTAATTGGGGAAGATCTGGAACATAACAACTCTAAAATGCATCTTACTAGGAACATTTTATCTTGAACTATTATATGACAAAAGAAACAATACGATATGATCAACATCTTTCCAAAATGGCAAATGTCTAACTATTTACAAAATACGCATGAAATTTTACCATCCAATTTAAGTCAATGATATATGTTATGTGGTAAGGTGTGGTGGGGGTTGGCATGGACCTGGACAGGTTTTGTGGGGTGGGGTGGCTAACCCCTGATCAGTTTGCTAGTTATCATCCCAACATACAACAGATTTATGCAGTTCCCTGTATATTTTACCTAACAATATATATAAAAGGGAAGCTTTTTGGTGTAAGAAATGATGGCCGTCCATTCAATCTATACAAATTCCAAAAATATCGAAACTTGTGCAAAAAGAGGGTAAAGATAGTTAAAAACAGAAGAAAAAAAGGATTTGGTTTGTTGAGTTGGGAGGGTATGACTCACCCTTATTAAATTAACACCTAAATAGGGAAAATTCATGCAAAAAATATCCAAAAAAAAATGATTTTAGGATTTCTCTTGGTAAGTTGGACGATGTTGGCCATTGCTTGCCAACTCAGCACCCACCATTAGAGAAAATTCAAGTGAAATGGCTATCATTTACCTTATGTAAATATAAAAGGGACACTGCTTTCAGTGTTTACCATTTAACTTCAGATATTTTATGGAGTCCAAAAAATAGTGAAATTTATGCAAAAAATAAAAAGCTAAAATAGAAAACCAAAAAAAAAAAATTAGTATTGGATTTCATGAGCTGGAAAGATTTGGCTCACGCACATCATTTCAACCTAAAAAGGTAGGGAAAAAATCGTGACAAGAAGGTGCTTAACATAGAAAAAAAGAGTCTGATTACATTTTTTTGAGCGGTAATTACATTTGTTGAATTGAAAGATTTTGATCAATACTAGCCATGTTAGAAGCACCTAAAATAAAAAAAATCATGTAAAAGTGGCTACAAATAGAAAAAGGGAATTTTATGGCTGGTTTAGTGAGAAAGATTTGATCTACACTTGTCTATCATCAAATGAATATGACCATCTATTAAACCTATGGTTGAGATAAATATTGGAATACCACATTTACCTCCAACACAAGTTTGAGCACACATAAGTTCATTAACTAATACTAATAATTTACATGGGAGGAATGGTGATGTAGGACACGGATCGAGCGGACCTGGGTGGCCAGTTATAATATTTTAGCAAGTTGTTTAATTTCTAAATTTAATTTCATTTGTTAGTTTCCTATTGTAAATAGGTATCCTAATTAGGTTTCCCTTTCGTTTTCTTTATTTAAGAAGTTTCCTCAATTAAGTTTAATTCTAGCATATAATGTCTCTGAGAGGCATAGTGTACTCAGTCATTCAGAAATATGCAGTAAGAAAAGAAATTTATTTTTCCTCCTATCTTCTCTCTTTCCTCATGCCCTGTCATTGAGCAAAGGGCATCCAAGCCTCACATCCCTGCATGACAGGGACCTGAATGCCTTTGGATTTCCTTGTCTTCCTCCTTGACTCGTCATAGATGAGGCCTATTGTCGATCAATCCATGCATATTGTTGTATGTGCATCGATCCCCGCAAGAAGTGGTATTCAGAGCAGTCTCTCTGCGTGACAGAGATGATCCTGTTCGGATTGTTGTTTAAAAAAACCTGCAATTTTTGCTTCTGCCAGTGCTGATCCATCCCAGTTCAGCCTGTCTGCCAAACCAGACAGATCCCGTTCAGGCCTCCTGAGTTTCTAGGCTCGCCTGACTTCCAGCCGGAAGCCAACACCCCTGTTGCTTGGACGCATGCTGTTGAAGCCTTGATGCCTGTGTGACTATCTAAACAGGCGCTGCGCTTGCCGTCCAACTCATCAACACACAGCCCAGATCTGTTGCTGCCTGGTTCTCTTCCAGCCGTGCCTTGCTTTGGCCTCCAGCACCGCCCAGACACCGCCACAGGTTGCCTCCTGTTACTGCCCAACCTTCACCAACCATCGTCCTCAACCTGAGATCCATTTACCTCCTCCATGCCCTCCTCCAGTTCTGCCTAGACCCAGCCCTTCTCATTCGTTGTTTCCACCATCACATGCTGCTTACCATTTCTTTCTCCCTCTATTTATTTCACCCACCTAGACTGCAGCACCTTTTCTCTACCTTTCTTTTCTCCCTTGTATATCATCCTCTTTTTCCAACACAGAGACTTTACAGCACCCTACTACCCAGGTGCTTTGACCACCCTTACCTTTTTCCCAACACACCACCATTAATGCCCAACAGCATTTTCTTTCCTTTCCTTTCTTTTTCTTTACCTCAACCAACAAGAGCCGCATCTACCCAGCCAAACAGCCCCACTACCTTTCATTCCTCTCCATACCTTACCCCTTTTTCCAAACTCCATTCATTTGCCAGTTGACCCTGTTTGACCACTAAACCTCCTTTTGACCATTTAATTCCCCCATGTCCTTAAAAAAAAAAAGATCATCCAATGTGTCCCGTGGACTCGATGGCACCCCATGATGGTAATGACTATGTTACAAGATCTGAGTTCCAAGAATTGAGATCTGAGTTCACACCACCGCCCATTTCCAAACCCTCCCCCATTCAATGTACATATCGTGATTCAGATAGCGAGAACCTTTATATGGTGGTTCGTGCACTTTCCGTCACTCCTCATGTCCTATCTTTAGTGCCTAATGCTACCCTTCCAAACCTTTAGGATCATGTCATCCTTCAGGTCCAAATTGAAAACCCCTTCGTGATGGGATTGATTCGCCTGCATTTGAGCCCATATGCGATCCTTCCTTTAGTCATCCCGAAGACAGATAGCTCTCGTTGTACATGCTTTGAAAGTTGTGCAATTCACAACATCGTCATTCGTTTATTCAAGATTGGTCTCCACCTCTGTTTGGTATCTCGCGACAGTCTACGTTCCTATGGCAACACTAACGTCATTTTGCTCGATTTCAACTCGAGGACAAGTTCTTTCAAGACCGGGGGACTGATGTACAACACTGATCGAGTGGACCCGAGTGGACCCCAGTTATGATTTTTTAGCAAGTCATTTAATTTCTAAATTTAATTTTATTTGTTAGTTTCCTAATATAATTAGGTGTCCTAATTAGGTTTCCCTTTTGTTTTCTTTATTTAAGTCGTTTCCTTAATTGAGTTTAATTCTAGCATATAAAGTTTCGGTCATTCAGAAATATGCAGTAAAAAATAAATTTATTTTTCCTCCTATCTTCTCTCTTTCTTCATGCCCTGCCGTTGAGCAAAGGGCTTCCAAGCCTCACATCCCTGCATGACAGGGACCTAAACAACTCTGGACTTCTTCGTCTTCCTCCTCAACTCGTCGTAGAAGAGGCCTATTGTCGTCCAATCCATGCATATCGTTGTATGTGCATCGATCCCGCATCAAATGGTTACATCAAATACAACATGGTTTGATAAATAGAACATAGTAGTTATGAATTGATAGGATCAAACATCTAATAAGCGAGTATTCATCATTGAACTGCTCAATTTCTTTTTTTGATGACCGGGGGTGTCTAGGTGTCTTGACCGACTAGCCCTCGGGGCATGTGCACGCCTCCCTACACATACATGCCGGGTTCAAGCGATGGGACCTTACTCTGTAAATATCCCATGGAAAGTGGCCCTTCATTAGAGTCACCAGGGATTGAACCCAAGACCTCAATCCTGAAGTCTTGTGTCTCGACCACTAGGCCAACCCCTTGGGGTTTGAACTGCTCAATGATTGATAGGCACAAACCATCTAGTGAATCTCCAATGACATAGATTGAGATAGTCCCTTTGTCATCAATTCCATTCCGCTCTAGCCAGAATGGTCAAATCGTTCTGGCAAAAGAACATAATGGCATGGATTACACTTCAGTATTGGGTTCCATTCCAACCCCATTGCAGTTTGTTCTGACCAGAAAGGAACTAATCAGTGCAAAACAGGTTGAAATGTCGTGTTTCGACCCTACCCTTTTTGTTTAACTGATTTCATTTTGTAAAAAATTTATACGTTCAACTATACAGAGTAAAAGTAGACTTAATAGCTACAGCTGGATTAAATTATAGCTTAAAACTCAATTTCCAACTACTTGATCTTAGCAGTAAAAATTAGCAAGCCTCTTTAATTCATAGACACTTAGTGATAAGATTGAGTGGCTAGAAGTTGAATTTTGGGATGAACTTTGGTTCATTTGTAGTTCATCAAGCCTATTTTTATTTCATACAGTTGATATTTTATAGCTTTAACTAAAATTGAAAAAAAAAATGAAATGGGTCCGGTGCACCCATATAGTTTTTCTTTTCTTTTCTTTTCTTTTCATTTTTTTTGAGCAGTAACATAACTCATTCATAATAGAAAAAGTACAAGTACATCGACAAAAGATAGGTCTAGAAGCAATAGACCTTAAAAGAAGAGAACATATTAATAAAGACAATCATAAAATACAAATAATATAGCTTCTGTCAAACATCCCCTCAATCCGATATACAATGAAATGGGCGTCCATATCAAAAGAAGAAGACTCTTGAGAATCCGTCATCAAATACCAACTTAGCAAACTAGTTTGTCATGTCATTAGTTGTACGGCTAATATGAATGAAAGATACAGCAAGCCTTGTCACCAAGGCTCTAATCTCCCTGATCGTAATGATCTGATGTAGGCCAAACTGCATATGATAATTTAGATCCGAAGTTTTACGCCGAATCAAGGATTTCAATGAAGAAACCCAGTGTTCTCGGGTTCAAGTACGGTCTGAACTCGAAGAACTGCTCTGGAGTTAACTACGGTCTAACTCGGAGAACCTGCTTAAGATTTAACTTGGATTATGGAATCTAATTTTAATTAAAATATTGGAAAATGCACTAATTGAAATCAAATTCAAAATGCAAAAATAATTCCAAATAATCTAATTAAAATCAATTCAACACAAATAACACAAATTAAATCAAAAGGCATCAGCTCACCCACGTCGGGAGATGAATAAAAAGAAAGCTTCTTGCTTTTCCTTCAATTTCAATAATTAAAAAAAAAAAAATCTATCTTTTACAATGCTTGGCCCCCGTATATTTATAGGCTTTATTGAAATAACAATAAAAAGGAAATAAATCAACAAAATAAAAAGACCAAATCATTCTTCTCTTTAGTCTCTATGTTTACTCGTTTCAGCCTCAATGAATTTTGGGATGATTTCTTTCGTCAGTGGCTGGCCAGATTTGGCTAATGGAATGAAAATCCCTTTATTCTCTATGGCCGAAGTCCTCTCTATGATTCTTTCTTTCATTTGATATCCTTCCACTAGTTTGGAAACCAACCAGCTACCAACCTTCCTTAATTTCTTTATTTTCTTTTTCCATTCTCAATCCATCTTAATCTTCATCTCTGCAATACACGGTTCTAGGGATTTCTTTCCTTTCATCTTCATTCTTTTCCATGCTTGTAGCAACGTTGGGGTGTGTGGGCCCCCATATCTCCATCTTTTTTCCTTTTATTTTATTTTGATTTTTCAATTGAAAATCTGCAGGCATTCTCGTTGTGGACGGTGGAGTAAATCCTGTGTGGGACCCACAAGTTGAAGAATCAAGGTTGAAATGGTATTCAAGGTGGGGCCCTCTTTTCCTGCCGACGGTCCGATCATAGATTCGAATGGTCAATTTTGTTAGGGCCTCGGTTTGACCGAGTCTATGTATTGTCAATTCCGTAACCGAGCGTGACCGTGTGTTTTAGACCTTTCCTTGGAAAAATGCAAAGATGTCAGAAGATCTAATGTGCATTGAAGAAAACACACCGAACATGTGATTGGCACACAGGTAAATAAATACCTTAGGTTAAGCCTAAAATACCTTAGAAGTCAATGGTTACAAAATTGGAAAACTGAAAATTGTTTGACTCTCAACCTCGAGGCCTCAAGCATTTTGTCGAAGCCTCAAAGACTGTCTATATCTGAGTGAAAATTATGACAACTGGATTTCAACGTGAAATCTCAAGTCCGTCTGTCCTTTGACCAAAAATCTCACAAGATATGGTAAGAAAAATCTGGAAAAGGGAAAGGCTCCTTTTGATTTCAAGAAATCCCAAGTCTTATCTTGATTGGGATTTTTATGGAAATAAGGAGAATCTACAAAGGTCTTCTTAGACTTTGTAAAATCTGTTTGCCATATCTTAAATCATGAACAAAACTAAATCATAGGTGGTTATATCATACGTATTTGGAAAGGCCCCCCTTAAGATTATTGAAAATCTTTTTGGCCATCTCATGATTCGAATTTATGAGATAATGATTGACAAGTGGCAAAATTGATGTGCTGGCCTTTGACCAATTATATTTGAAAAATACTTTGAGAGGCTCCTCATGACCATAGAAAATCTTAGAAGATCATTTAGGTAATCACATGATTTGATCTATTATTCTGATTGACAATCAAGGACAGATGTCAATTTAGTGAGTTGGTCATTGACTCAATATGATTAGAAGAATGGCTTGAAATCTGGCAAATTCAGTAAGTTGTATTACCATATACAACCTGGAGGCCTCGACGAAATCCTGGAGGCCTCGACGATTTAACTGTTCCAAAACAATCTTATAAATGTACGGCTGACTGAATTCAAAATACAGACCTGCAGATTGGAAAAATACCAGACAGCCCAGAGACCTTCCCCTTACCTTTCCTGTCTTCTTCATCATCCTTTGCAAGGACATGAAAAAGTATTCAATGCTTAAGTTATGAAAAAGATGAGGACTGATTCTCTAGGACCCAAAAACTAGTAAAATCCTTGTCCTAGAACCCAAGTTCCATTGTGCCAAACTCACTGACGAATGGACCAGATCTGAAGGTAGAAGGCACAGAGACATCTACAAGGAAAACACATCATTCGAAGAATTGTTAAGGCCCAAGGCAAGTGTTACTCTTGTTTCTTTTCATTTTATATCTCATTGTAAGGTGGACTAGAACATTGTGTTCGAACCATCCAAAAAAATAGGCGTCAAAATTAGACCATGGGGGTCGAACCTCTATAAAAAATTAGGTTGTACTATCTAGGTGTATAGCCCATTCATAGTATATTGGGACGACCCGAGAGTTGGGAAATCTAACAGTGAATGTAGGTTCAAGTGGACCGAACCATTATAAATGATTGTGCAATGTGGTTTGTTTTGATGGTTTGATTCATTTGTTTATCACTTGCACACACGTTCCCCCCCCTCCCCCCCCCCCCCCTCTAGGTCTTGCATCATTCTAATAACGGAATTTCAAATTTATCAATTTTCTTCAATTGGGTGTCGACCAGGCCATTATCGGGTTCATCAACTTTGATGCCTATATCATGATCAATCTCCAAGGGGGAGCCTTTGTCCATTAGCCCATTTGATTGCATTTGTCAAGTCCCCTTCAATCATTAGTTTACCTCACCCATGGAGTTTCCATATGGCCAAACCTCTCTTTATGCTAAGAATTTCTGCCTCATTTGAATCTCTAACACAAACCGATTCATTAAACATGATCGTAGTTCGGCCTTCATGATTCCTTAACACACCTCATATTCCGGTCGGACCAGGTTTCCCTTTCGCAGCCCCATCCATGTTAAACTTCATAACGCCCCGATTCGGCGGAGTTTTGATCTTTGATTTTGAATAAAATTAGAATTGAAGTTTATTTCTTAGGTTTTTGTCTAATTTAATTTTGATTTGATTCCTATCAGAGTAAAATCCAAACCCTCTTGAATTAGTATTTGATACTTATGTTATTACAACTTGAGATTAGGAAGATGAATAGGTATACAATAATAATTTATGTTTTTATTTTGTATAGTATAAGGAAAAATGATGAAAATAGTTAATTGCAACATTTTTTATAAGTTTGTAATATTTTCTTCAATTTTTATCATTTTTTATTTTTAAATTTTTTATGCCATCTTTTCCAAACAGAACACTACTAAAATGCCAAAGCGTTATTTTATAGAAACAAAATTGGAACAGGTTCTAGATTGGATCTAACAACTAAGGCTCCATTTATCAATGGTTGGTTGGAATCAAGAAAACCTCTTGCATATGCTTAGACTAGGCGTAGGTCAAATAATTGTATGAGGCAATGTTGTCAAACTCGAATCGTATCGTTTGGGTTATATTGTAGTGACCCGACCCGGAGTAGCGGGCCAGTAGCAGTGGGTAAAACTAATTTAGAAAATTATTATGGTTTAAATTGTTTTATTATTTTATTTGATAAATGTAATGACCCGACCTGAGGTAACGGGTCAGATGTGATGGGTAACATTAATTTAGAATAGTATCATAGTTTAAATTGATTTGTTAGTTTAATTTGATAATTTTATTTGGGGTAAATATAATTGAAATTAGGGATTGATTATTAGACCCCGATTTCACACACTTTCCCCTCAATGAGAATTTACAAATTTACCCCCTTCGAATTAAAAATTAAGTAAATGAAAAATTAGTTGTCAACTTAGATTTTAAATTCCCCTAAGTTAGAATTTAAATTGGAAATATTCTATTAAGAATTTAAAATCAATAAATGAGTTCCAAATTTTATGTATCTAAGAATATAATTATTGTATGACAAATTAATAGAAAGGGGAAACCCGACCCTAAAAAAAAAGAGTTGGGTAAGTCGCGTGGGTCCATAAGACCCACACCTTCTTCCCGTTGAGTTCCCCTTATCCCATACACGGATGGGATTTCTATTCCAGTCAGACCCACATCCCTTCCGTCTTCTTCGGCGAAATCCTTAAAGTCCCGATCGAAGAAATCGAAAGACTCTCCTCCCCGATGGATTTCTTCTCTTCTTCCTTGTTCATATGGGACTCAAATCCCTACCTTCCTTTTCGAAAGAGGAAACTACCCAAAATCCCAAAGCAAGAACCAGTTGTGGCTTCCAGATTTGAAGATTGGCTGACCCTAGCAGCTATTTAGACTCGGCGAAAGAGGGAAGTCCCTTGTTGCGATCTCAAGCACAGCTTTCTCTATCTCTCGGCATCTTCCTTCTTCTTCTTCTTCTTCGTCTTCTTCTCTCTGTGACGAAGATTCCAGTGGAACCTAACCAGCGGTGACTCGAAGGAAGCCGAGACAGCCCTTGCTGTCGTTATCAGTTGTCTTCACCCCTATTTTACAGGTATTTATGCATCAGATTTTAATCTAAATTCCTCTCTTCCCACTTGGTTAATTTTGGTTAGATCTATAATACCAATGCCCCAATCAGCCATGCTTAAACCGATCCTTTCCTGACATTTTTTAAACCAAGCCAGACCATGTTTGAGGTTTGACCTTCAGTCCGGGATCGGCTACAGTTAGGAGAGGATTTCAGTCTCTGGACTGTGGGAAAAGACCTCTTAACTGTGGGTATTAAGGACTGTTTTCAGCCCCTAGCTAGCTGATTTTAAGACTGGTTTTAATCTTAGTGTGACGAGTTACAGAGAACTCTTTCTCTGGCCGGGATGGACAACACATTCAGCCTTAAACTACATGTAAGTGGGACTGATCCTAGTCCCCTTGCTGCCAGCACCTTGACTAGATTTTCTCTTCCCTACCAAGTTTGCATATTGTAATAGATTCTCGATAATTATAGCATTTAGCATATTGTGTTACTTCACTGGTTTAAAATTGTAAGACTTTAGATGAAGTTGATACTACATAGCCCCACATGTTTTGTTTATTTAAACTGGTTGTAGTTTGAAACCTTTTTGTTAAAATCGTGTACTTCGCAATCTTTTTAAATACACTCCTATCCTTTAAAACCAAGCCAGACTCAGATATACTACATGTTTTTCTTTCTTATTCCAAAGGTAAACTATTTATGGGATGCCCAAACTTCACATTTACTGATTAAATAGTTATCTCCTTTACTTTAAATCACCCAAAAGGATTTCAAACATATATGTATATAGCTGAGCGGTTGTAAAAGACCTATGTATTGTTATGTTTTGGGATTTTCCTGATATCACTTATGTTTATAATGGTTTTATTTAAGAAGTATTTGAGATTTTAAGTATTACAGTTGATAGAGTATCTACAAGATATCTCATTCTATTTAGTCTTATTTACAAATTAATTAAATGATGGTTTTGGAATATGCCTTTCATTTTGTTTTACGAAAAAGATGGTTTGAATCAATATTATTGATCAATGATTTTAAAACGTAAGTATCTATTTTTATGAGCATTTATAATTCTCATTTCATTTAGTCAGTTGATGTTTTTTTTTTTAAAATAGTTATTATTTCCTTTAGATAGAGTATTAATGGGTTTTTGTTAAAGATATGACCCTAGATATGTACGTACTTATTTTATTTGGTTAAAGTGACAAGTTTGAGGAACAAGGTTCCATTAACTTATTAATGTTAAGTTGGATTATGCATGGTGCACCCACGTAGTGTATGGACTCAACCTTTACTCTTAACCATGGACCTTTAGATAACCCATGGACTAAAGTTGAGGCAGCAACATACTTCACCTTAATGTAAATTACCGAAGAAAATAAATAATCCTCATTTTAATAACACGTGAAATCTTTAAATCGTTTTCGCAGCAAACTTTGGTCCTCAAGGCTAATATCTCTTGGAAAGCGTTTGAATTCATTGTTGGCACTTCACAAACTTCTAGGTGAGGGAAACAATTCACTACATACCATGTATTCATATAATCTTCTATTTGTTGTTGTGTAATGAAAAATAATGCATTGTTTGTATGTTATGAATATAATTGTTGGATCTAGAAAAGACTGGATGCATGTTAATGATGGTTATAATCCAGTACCCATTCAAGTAATGTAATGGAGATTTTGGCTAAATATTCTATTGGCCGTGAGGAAATTCAGTCCACCCGGATTGTGAAATCTAACCATTAATATATTGAAAGATCCAATGATTTTATATTCATAGATTAATGATTAATTGTATGGTATTGTTGAATTTCAATCTTGATTGTACATGTTTGAATGTTGGTCTATATGATTCAAATCATTATGATGTTTGAATTATTGCTATGTTTATTTCAAGGTATATGCATGCTATAGCAAATGAGATATCGATTATGATGCAATAATCTGCTTAGAATGGAAATCATAATTCTATATAAGTATGTCATGATTAATTAAGCATGTTGAAATGGCATTAAGCATAGCATTCTCATATTCATAACATTGGGTATGAGGGTGCGATCCATGATTGTTACGAAGACCACGACGGTGGTAGTATTGTTAGCCTCACTTTATGTGGGAAGACCATTATGGTAGATGAGATGTGATATCCGTGACAAGTCATGAGGACTGTTATTTGATGGTAGGTTGTGTTATCCTCACTTTATGTGGGAAGGCTATTAAGGCGATGTTGTGTTATCCTCAATTCGTCGGGAAGACCACCAAATATCAGTAATTGTAATAATGGGTTGGAATATGGCATTTGGCATTGAGCATTACATTTTGTAAAAGGCATGGGCATGTAATAAATTGTTATTCTTGCTTATTTGAAATATCATTGAGGAAGTAGGAATATCATACGCTATATTTGTGTTATTATTTTCTTCACTGGGCATGGAGCTCATCCCTTACATTGCAGGCAATCCCTTGGACTTGGGTCTGAACGATAATCATAATTGAGATTAGAAGGCGAGGAGTCGATGAAGAATTACTAGACATGTTTAGTGCATAATTTATTATTTAGATTATAAGTTGGTTGTTTATTCGTTTTATTTTTATTTGTGAAAACTTGGATAATGAATTCAAGTATGGATTAATTTTGAGAGCGCTTTAATTTGATTCTTATGGGAATGTGAGTAAGTGATGCGTTTAGAGATCCTTATGTGAGTGATATTTATCCCTATAAGTTATTTAGAAGCTCAAATGAAATGTTATGTCTTCAAGCAGGTTGTGGACTTGAGGAATTTTGGTGGCTTGTGAATGTAATTATGTTTGTTTTGAATTTAGCCACAGATTTTTTAAAGTAAAACCCGTTTAGGGCAGCAGGTGATTTAAATTTGTACAGTCAGATCACGCACGTCTATGTGTTGGAAGCCGGGGCGTGACAATAAAATTATTTGGGGAAAACACACTTTGAATTTAGGGACTGAATAATAGACCCCCGATTTCACACACTTCCTCCTCAATTGGAATTTACAAATTTATCCCCATCGAACTAAAATTAAGTAAATGGGAAATTTAGTTTTCAACTTAGATTTTAACTCCCCAAAATTAGAATTTCAATTAGAAGTATTCTATTAAGAATTCAAAATCAATAAATAAGTTCCAGTTTTAATTAATTTGAATTTAATCAATGATTGACAAATTAATAAAAGGGAAATAAAGAAAATTTATTAAAATCAATAATTTTGAGAGACCCACTTTTCCTGGTTGAACTTATGTGATATAACTTACCCAAAATCGTGTGGGTCTTTTGGACCCACACTCCTCTCGGTCACTTATTCCCACTCACAGATGGGATTCCTTTTCTCATGCGACTCTCCTCCCTTCTGAATCTCGATCCCTCTTGTACACATTGAGCCGACGAAACCTACGGAGGAAATCTCATCTTCCATTCACGATTGAATCCTAATCCTAAGCCAACCAAACTTTCCCTAAATCTATCACAGACCCTTCTTACAAATCCATGTATATACGGGTATTTATAAGCCAAGCATCCATCGATTTTCTCCAAACCCCAATCTCCTTCAACGGCAGCATCGCTAGAACACGGATCTCCTTGCCAAGAGTGGACTTCAACCCTCTTCGATCTACAACGGCCATACAAGGTATCATCTTTTTCTTGATTTCCTTTTTCTTCTGCTTTGCCCCCTCTTTCTCCAAACCCCAATCTCCTTCAACGGTAGCATCACTATATTCAAATTGATGATTATTTGGATGGTATCGTTGAATTATTGATCTTGCTAGGACCTGTTTGAATGTTGATTTATTTTATTCTAATAACGTGATGCTTGGGCAAAAGAGAGATTGACTATGATGTCATAAGTTGTTTAGAATGAGGTTCATAATTTTATATGCATATTATAAATAATTAAGCATGTTTATTACATTGAGCATGTCATTCTCATATTCATTGGGATTGGGTATGGGAATGGAGTCTGTGGAAGTGACTACTGGGTCCCGTGCCATTGGGATGGACAGGCCAGTCAGATTGTGACTGTTGGGTCCTATTTCGCTGGAGCAACAGGCCGGTCAGATTGTGACTATTGGATCCTGGTTCATTGAAGTGACAGGCCGGTCAAATCATTGGTTGTTGGGTCCTGGTTTGCTGTTTGATCACATCGGTAACGGTGCGCAGTTGTATTACCTGGTTTGTCAGGGTGGCCACTCAATCGAAATTGAGTCATCTTGGTAAACCATGAGAATTGACATGGTGATAATGGATGCGGTAATGGATTGAGGTGCATGGGCATTCGGCATTGGGCATATAGGATGGGATATAGGGCATTGATCATATGCATTGAATATAATTTGTTTATCTTTGTTAGCGATTATCCTACATGATATGAGATTTGAATGAGAACTTGTCTAATGAATGGTGATAATATATATGTACGTGCTATTGTTTCTCTTCACTGGGCATGGAGCTCATACCTTGCATTGCAGGCATTCCGTTGGACTTGGGACTGGATTGTAATACCCTGCCCCAGATTAGGCGTGGCTTAGCTTAATAATTCTTCTTTAACCGGTTAATCTCGAGGATTTCGGTTAGGGCTTCGAGGAAAGCCCAAGTGTGGCCCAATCCGAGCTCGAGAGCTCAGTGATCCACCCGCTCAGCTGGAGGGGTATTTTGGTAATTTACCGCTTTTAGTTGTAATTTTTATAAATTATATTGTCATGTGAACATTATTGGTGGATAATATTCTCCTTAATAAAGGATTTGTATTTCTGATTTTAAAATGAATTTATTTTCAGAAAATGGTATTTAAATCCCGCCCGTCTAAACCCCGAAAGGGAGTTTTAATTATTTTAAATAATTTCGGAAAAGAAATAAATTTTGAAAATGGTGTTCGGTGTTAGATCATTTTAAGAATAGTCTACTTGTTTCATTTCACTTCAAAATAAGATTTACAAATTTGTTATTTTTACATTTGTTTAATTAAGTAATTATGGGTAAAATGTGAGTTTTATTTAAATAAATGATTTTTAGTAAGAGATAAATTCTGAAATTTTTATGGTGACCAAGGTTTTCAAAACCCAACCCATCTGTAAGGTTGGATCAAGTTTTTGAGTTTTTAAATTATTACTTTTAGTTTAAAAATCGGTTTTTATTAAAACCGGGGCTTATCTGCAATTTGGAATCTGTTGAGGGACTGATCTGCAACAACAGAAAACCTGCACACGCATGCAGGCGCATGCACTGCCGCTCGGCCCGATTTCCAGCTGATGATCACCTCCGGTCGTGCCGTCCCATCCCCGGATTTCCGGCCAAAAACCTATAAATTCAGGCCTCTTTCAATCGTTTTAACTCCCAGCAAATCTTCTGCTTTCCCTCCTCTCTCAAACCCAGCCGAGACCCCTGCTTCAAGCTGCTGTTTTTTCAGTAACAGTAAGCTTAGAGGAAGATTTTCCAAAAATCAAATTTTCAGCCCAAGAACCCGAGCAAAGGTATCCTTTGCATTCCTCTTTTAATTCTAACCGGTTTTGAATCAAGAAAATCAAGTTTTGACCTTATTTTGATGGAGAAAAACCAGTTTTAAAATTTAAGGAAAACCATGGGTTTCTTGTACCCGTGAGGATTTACCTTTAAGATCGGCTGGCCCAGTGAGCTTCTGAGCTCCAAACTAATCCCTATGGAAAGAGGACTCCCAGAGGAGTCCATCAGACCAGACAAATGTAAAAAACGAATCCGGGAAGCCCTCCCTTTCTGGAATCGCATTTCATAGTATGTCCGCCGTCACTGTCTGCTGGTGCAGACAGTTGAGGAAGACGACTCTCGGAAGGTCCGAGAGCCGTTCTTCGGAAGGTCCGAACCTTCAGACGTTCCGACAGCAGTGACCCTCGGACGTTCCGAGCTTCACTCGAAGCCCAGTACGCCCGAGGCGAGCCAGACCCTCTCGGAAGGACCGAGCCCACCTCGGAAGGACCGAGCCCAGACCTCGGACGTTCCGAGCTTTGTAGACCCACCGAGACTTATTTCGGATTTTAAACGGTTCGGATGGACTTCGGAAGGTCCGAGACCCAACCCTCGGACGATCCGAAGTCAGGCCCATGTTCCGAGGCCAGTGACTTAGTTTAGTGTGGTTCGGATGATCCGAAGCCACTGTACCTGTTCCGAGGTGATGTTCCAAGGGACACAGTTTTTAAGTGATAAAATATTATTTGATTCATTGTTTTTGTCTAATCTTGATTATTATTTAATGTGTTTGATTATTTGTGAAGATTTATACCCACTTGTTAATTAAAAATGTACTAACCCCTTTCTCTTATTATTTATAGTGTAAATACTATTGTATCCGCTTCCATGCCGACCCTATTGGTCGGGAACTGAGTGATTCACTTTCAGGCCGACGCTATATAGTCGGGTACTGAGTGACCTCGAGGCCTACTCAAAATGTCAGATCTGGTCCTATCCAGAAGACAACCGAGAAGTGACCCGAGGATCTAGACCTAACTCAATAAGTCAATCTGGTTAATGCCCAGAACACAATATGAGTTTGGACTGAGCCCCTTTTTTATTATATTATTATCTTATGGATGATTTAAAAAGGATAGAAACCCAGTAGGAGACTCAATTCCATATACCCTGGATATTTTGTGGGAAAACGTATGATTTCCAAATACTACATATGTGTACGTATTTGTTATGTATATTGATTGAGCACTTGTATGTTGTTTGAACAGAGACCGCGTAACCACACGATCACGGTGAGGGAACTTAACTTTGCAGATTTTGTAAACAGGGTTTTATTGAGCAATGAGTGGTTTCAGTTTTGATGAACCCACTCATGTGCCTATACACGATGCACTATGGTAAGAGTGTTGATGTTGATTGTGATATTACGATGTTGATCGTATGAGTACGTAAGACTGCTTCCACATACCTGGGCTATTGAACCAATATCGGCCATATGAGAGATGGTTTATGTCTACTGGACCATGGGCGGACCATGCTGTCGTCAGTTGCTGACTTGAGGGTGTCAGTATCGGCTAAGTTAGAGCCGGAGATGTACTTGTAAGGATGTATTTTGACCGTGTCGGGACTTAATACTGGTCTTAGCGTAGTCTGCAGGCGTTACGGTGGATGATAGCAGTATTTGATGATTTGATGTATTACTTGAAATTATGCTTATTGTTATCGAGCATGTGATATTGAACTGTTGCTAACCTGTTTTATATTTACTTAATTTGCATTGTTATATTTCCTTCACTGGGCTAGTTAGCTCACACCACTCACCTTTCAGGCGATGAACTCGAGGAGGAGGACCCTCTCTTTCAGGTGTAGGGTGGTTTAGCTGCAACGGTGGTTTGGGATTCCCATGAAGAGGGATTATCCTTATTTGTGCTTTCTGGTTCTTGGAACCTTTAGTTTTTGTGAAGTACCAGTTGTGGTACTTAGTCCTTTAAAAACATTATTGTATCGAGACTATGACGTTGCTGTAGTCTTTTTATTGTGATTTTGAATGATGAATCAATGGATGATTTTGTTTGATGATACTATGATGTTGTTAATGTCTATTTTATGGGGTAGGCATATGGTACATGTTTGAGTCCACATGATGGGATCATGTGTGACCCTTGGGCCCAACTATTGATCCGGCCCAATTAGATTGCGTATGCTTATGGTTTAGTTTACTTATAAAAAAAAAAAATTCAGTCGCGTTCCAGGCCCACCCTTCGGGTCGGGGCGTGACATGGATGATGATCAAAATCAGGCGTAGGAAACGAGAAGTCGCTGGAGAGTGTTTAGAATCGAATAGCTTATTGACACATTTAGTACTTAGAGCATAGATCAGACATTTATTTTGAGGAAGTTGTTTATTTGTTTATTTGGTTTGTTGAGACTTAAATAATAAATTCAAATATTGAGTAAATTTGAGTAAATTTGAGAACGTTATGTTTTGTTAGTATGGGAATGTGAGTAAACTGGTGAGTTTAGAAATCTTCATGTGATGGAATATTTTCTCTCTCTAAGTTATGTGGAATGATGAATGAAAATGTTATTTCATTTAGCATGTTGTGGACACGAGGAATTCGATGGTTTGTGAATGTGTGTATATTTATTTGGAAAAAAAAAATAACCACGGCTTTATGATGTAAGACTATTAGTTATGCAATCAGATCACGCCCGTTTAGGTGTTGGACGGCGGGGCGTGACATATATATTTGTATATTTCGGGTCGAGTCGCATCGGGTTGGGAAAATAAAAACCTGTACGAATTTGGGTCGGGTTGGGCTGAGAAATTTAAAATTAAACCGACCCGATGTAACCTGACTCGACCGGCGTGCACCAAGTTATAAAATACCACTGGGGTTGACTCAGGTCGGGTCGAGTTCAATAAATTTTTGGCATGGGTTGAGTTGGGTTTATTAAAACCTGACCTGATCCGACCCGAGTTTCAGCCCTATGGATAACCAACTCACTAAACTCCACTTAGCCCACTCAAAGACTTCCCCAAATAGCCCTATCGTCCCCTCAAAAAGCGTCTAATTCCTTTTTTTCCATACCAATCACAAGATAGCTGTCACAATCAAGTTCCACACTGCCCCCCCTTACCCCTCAAGGGGCCACTTGCCCATTCAACCACTACATCCCCAAGACTCCCATTAAACACACACCTACATCCCATCAAGTCTAAGAAAAACTCCCAAACGTTTCTCGACAATTGACACTGACATTAAGTGATCAACAGTTGCCCAAAAGAAAAGAAGCCCCTCCACTAAGATGCTCCTACTCCTAAGGCTACATCTCACCGAATTTTTTCTTATGACAGCTGCCCAAAAGAATACCTGAATCTGAGGGGGAATTTTACTATTCCAAACGAAAGAACAAGATGGATTAGATCTTGGACTCGACGAATGAACTAATTTAAGCACAGCCTTAACCGACAAATTTAGTTGTCAATTCCTTCTCTTCCAATTGGAGTGTTCCAATTCCGACCAAAAAATGGAGAAGAACAGCTTATATTCTGGTATTGCAGCCAAATACATTCTTATCCTACAATACCAAACTATGCCAAAAAGGAAAAAAAAAAAAAAAATACACCCATATATAATATTTTTAAGAGAAAAGGCATTCTTGGGCTAGTTTATGAAGTCCTTTGTATTGAAAATAATTATTTCACTGAAAACAAACTTATAATAGTCAAGGACTAGACTTCACTTCTTAATCATATTCCAGCATTTTTTAAGTATGGCAATAACTAATAAGCATCAAAAAACACCATTCACACCCTATGAACTGTAAAGCTTCAAACAGTAATTTAAATATTCACCCCTTTTAATTAAATTAAATAATATCAACCTTTATGGTTAAAGAAGTTGGAAGCTTTTCGTGACAGTTTTACAAGAAAATTGCTGGTATGAGGATACAAGATCTGAAGTGGCCTTGGAGTTATTTTCAAATTTTCTCCTACAATTATTCTTTGACTTGAATTATATTTAAAAAAAAAAAAAACATTTTAGAATTCCTGATACAGTGTTGATTTGGATCAAAATTTGGAGCTAAAAGCCTCACCATGGTATTTATTCTGTTCCATGATATCAAGAAACACTGAACTATTAAAGGTACCTGCAACAGAACAGTAAATTACTTGATAAATGAAGCAAAAGAGCATTCCTATTATAAGAGAGGCCAAAAAAGGCAAATAAAGGAAAATGACATGCCATGATGCACAATAGGCTTTCCACCAGGATCCTTAAGAAACACAACTGCAGGGGCTGACTCAACTCCAAACCTGATAAGAACAGAATAATGAAAGCAAAATTCCTCATAAATGTCATGCAGCATCCTTGTGAGACATAAATTTAAACCAAAAATAATGAAACAATAAATGAAATTGTTTAGCATAAATAAAGTTCTTTTAAACGATATATATAAAGTTTCTTAGTGATGCATAAAATCTGCAAAAAGAATGACATGAAATGATACTTGTTATAAATTCATACCTGGGAACCCTAAAGAACAAAATTTTAAGCATTATCCAGTTATTAAGAGGATGGAGGCATACATGTTCCACCAAATGGAAGACTCCTCCTCTCGCCATAGTACAGATGAAAATGAGGCATAAGACCAATAGTCTTTGGCAGCTTGTCTCAAGAATGGAGCAGCACGCTCCCCTGTTTTTGAGAAGCAA
This sequence comes from Chimonanthus praecox, assembly GCA_022113865.1. Classification (NCBI taxonomy): domain Eukaryota; kingdom Viridiplantae; phylum Streptophyta; class Magnoliopsida; order Laurales; family Calycanthaceae; genus Chimonanthus; species Chimonanthus praecox. The sequence goes on from CM039093.1 coordinate 58,742,929, forward strand.
ATTACTTTGACCTAATGGCCGAAGTTAGCACGATAATAAATATAATGAAGAGAAAAATGGCTCTAGACAGTATTATAGATTAGAGTTAGGTATCAGATACAACCAACATGTCATTCTTTGTGATGACAAATTAGATAAATAAAAAAGTGCATGGTCAACTAATTATGGTATGTCAAATAACATCGACAAAGTGCAAAAACATCACCTACATATAAACTGAAAGGTATCCTCACTAAATAGCATAATTGCAAACATTAGGCTGAAAGATGAAATTCTGCAGTTAGTGTTCAAGTTCGTTGAAAATAGAAAGAAATAAATTATTACATCAACTAATTCATTGCACATTTTATATCCTGTAAAATTTTGAATCATTGTTTATGACCCTTAAACTGAGGCTATCTTGTAAAAGTCAAATGCATATGAGTGGAGACACAAATTTGAAGTGAAATCAATAAATTGTATTGAATTTGAACGTAGATAGTATAAATTGACAACTGACAAATGGGAGAAAGGCTTGTTGATGATTGTAATGATAGTACAACTTGACAAGTAGAATATCTCACAAGCAAATAAGAGAAGATCATAAGCCAGGTAAGAAAAGAATAAAAAATGAAAAAAAAAAAAACACAATATCCTGAGATTTAGTTGAGTAGAGAAAACCCTTCCCAAAATAAAAGGCGTTGAGTTCAGAAAAGGAAAGTTTACCTTATGTTGTCCACTCTTCATAATGAAATTCCTCACCTGAAATTAAAATTGAACTCCAAATTACTTCTAGCACTTTTAAATAAGTTAACGGCATCTTCAACAAGCAAGCACAATGATAAAAATAACATATGATTTTTTTTTAACGATACAAATATAGGTTTGTTAATGTTATGAAGCAAAGAGGGAAACATGAATCAATCAAGAAGATTCTAATGTTTTTAACCGATTAGCAACATTTCTTGTTATTTTCTTGAAACAAAAAGAAACCATATAAGGGAAAAAAAAACAATCCTTGAGTTTTTTTTTCAATGGGCTCAAAAGACAAGGACCTTTAGCACAACTAGTTAACCATCATTGTTACAGGCTAGAGGTTGTGGGTTCAAGTCCCAAGGGCGTAGATAGGGAGTCCCAAGGGCGTAGATAGGGAGTCAGTCCATGGAATAATTTGTCAAATCCAAATATAAAAGCCACCCTAGATTGATGGGATAAAGGGCTTAGATAATGTTGATTATGATGATGACTCAAAACTTCACATGACATCAACAAAATCAGACATTGATGTAGAAACATTTCTTAAAATAATTTGAGACCTATCTTGTCAGTTGCTCAAAATGAAAACACCAAAATGAGAGAAACACGACCATCTTTGAGTTCTTTCTCTGAACTCAACCTTTTTAATTTCTATTGAAAGAAAGAATTTAACCTTAATATTTTTTGTGTAAAATGGCTGCGCTCAAGAAAAAACTCAAATTATCATTGCCTATAAGTATTTAATGCAAGTGAATTTGATTTTATTTGGAGTTATTAAGACCTTAATAACTTAAAAGAGTATAACATAGAAAAATAAAACATCTTTCCAAAAAAATACAGAAAAATAAAACAAATCAGATTTATGGTTACATGTACCATAGAGAAATTTACTTATAAAGGAAATTACAACTCAAGATAAATCATAAGATTCAACTAGGTTGCTTAGGAAGATCAGTGATATTCATTAAAAGTGGGGAACACATTAAAGACACAAATGTTAATTAAAGAAAATTTTCTACACATTAAAATTATCCCCAAGAATTACCAATGAATCCTTTGAATAGTAAAGAATGCGAGGTAAATTGAGTATGGAAGTAGCGAACCAATCCACAATTGCATCTGCCCAGAGATCTCCTTGGTACCTAAGAAAATAATTTAGAGAATAATATGCTGCAATTAAACAAATTGACTGATTTGGTGAAGAAGACAAAGAAAGCACCTGTAAGAATATAAAGAAAAATGGCCCAACATTTTCTTCCTTCTAATCAGGAAAAAAAAAGCTCAGTGGAAGTCGACACTCACCTAACAAGACATTCTGAACTTCTACAACCAGGGGACAGTGCTATAAGGGATGGAAGGCCTGTATACATTATTAAGAGAGATCAGAAATTTTCAATTATATAGGTAAATATATAGCATAAGATGATGATTTTTTGTTCTTGTTGTTGCTGTCATTGATGATGATGATAAGCAATTAGATAGGCCAAAAAGCTTATCAAATTAGCCATAGAATCCTCTATAAGAACTACTTTGTTAATAACAACTAGAATGCAATGATTCAATGATGCAATTAAATCTTTAAATGGAAGCAATACCATTCCGAAAGAAGGGTTGCCCTGTAGATCTCCTTTCTGCAAGGTAAGATGGAAGATGAGGTTCACCAAGTTCTACAATACCAGTGCTAGCAACCCCATCCAATAATTTAGCTGGATGTGAAAAAACATTGAGCTTTAACAGGTGACAATGAAATGGTCTCTCAGCAATATGATAAAACAAACATAAGAAAGAAATTGGATTAAAATAGAGATGACATGCATAAGTATGACAAAATGATGACGACATATGCGGGCGTGATCAAAATTTTAATTTTGATCCAGGTGGGTGCACAAGCAATTTGAGAGGTCCGGGGTCCGAGTCAAATGATGAAAATTATATCTTCGATCCAGGCAGGTATCCGAGTGGAAATTTGAAGATGGATCATGGGCTTTAATTCAATAGTATATTTCAGCCCGATTCCAAAATAAAGCAGCCATAGAAGCAGGCTCATTGCTTGTCAGGCCCAACAAGCCAAGCTTTGGCCCAAGATAACAGACCCATTGATTCAATGACCGACACACGCTTCATGCAGTGGGTTGAAGAGTCCTATCCCAATTAAGATTGGGTTGTCCATCGTTGGAAACTTGGTGTATTTAGGATATTTTATTAGTAGTTGTTTATTATTAAGAGTTCCTAATTAGATAGGACTCTTATTTAGTAGGTGTTTATTATTAGGAGTTTCTAATTAGATAGGACTCTTATTTAGTAGGTGTTTATTATTAGGAGTTCCTAATTAAATAGGACTCTTATTTAGTAGGTGTTTTTATTTAAGGAGTTGTAATAGCCAGTTTTGGGGGGAGATTATTTGGATCAATAAAATTGTTATTTTGTTTAGCAAAACGAATGACTGTTTTGTGAAGATTTAAGTGCAAAACGAATGACTGTTTTGTAAAGCTTCAAGTGCAAAACGAATGACTGTTTTGTGAAGATTAAGCTTCCGCTATAATTTGAGGTTGGGTATTCTTAATCCTACCTAGCCTACATCACAAAAGTTTCTGAAGTATTGTAAACATCAAACTGGACGTTGCTATGAGCTTTTGTATATAGGCAAACATTCATGTCGTCAATTTGTTATTTTTCCTCTTATTAATAAATTTTCCTGTTGCCATTTCAAGATAAAAAACACTCCCTTTGTCCCAAATTAGTTGTCTTATATGGATTTTGAAATTGTCGCAAAATAGTTCTCATTTATATTGGAATAGCATAAAGTGTGTTGAAAAAGGATAATACATGGAATGCTAGCCTTATATAGAGAGTTCCTTAAAAAATACAAATGTTTCAAATGAGGCAACTAAAATGGGACAGAGGGAGTAGTAAAAAAAATACCATACAGGTAAGGAGAACATATAAGTATGTAACAAGAGATAATGGCCCCGCTCCTTCCTAGGATAAGAGGTTGGCCTTTCATTTGCCTCCTAAAACAATAGCAAATATAGTCCGAACTCAAAGTTGAGTCATATGGTATAAAATAAGCAGTTAAGCCCATCGAAAAAATTGCCAAGTCCAATCATGAATTTATGATACCAACCCCAAAATAATGAGATAAATGGCTTTGATGATTATGAGAGTACAATCTGAGCTCATCTTGTACAAATGAATTAGCTCTCATGGTGGCTGGAAAGAAATAGGGTTAAAAAGGGTCATTATGGAACATATAGAAAACAGGTAAAAAGACTGATCAATCTCCATGTCGATTTCAAACGAATATAACCTCCCAAGTAATACATACATTGTTGAATAAAACAAATATATTCATCATGGCCAGCTCAATAGATGTGTCACTTAAACTTGCAAAAATACTAATCAACAAACCAGAAAATGATGCATGGAAAAAGTGAAGCAATAACACATACTCAAAAAAAGGGACAAGATGAGAGTAACTATGAGATAAAAAATACTCCATACAAAAATCTAATTCTTCCCCAATCTAGTAAAATCATATCAGATGAAACTCATACCAATCTTTTTCCAACTATTAGAAAATCGTGTACAGTGACTGCTCCCGGACGAATAAACCTGAGTAGTGATTGCCAACAAAGTTTCATTATCCACAGGTAGTTTGGGATTGTGTAAACATTATTGCATGAACAACGTTCAAGAAGTACTATAGTGAAGCAACCCAAGGGTATTATAAGAACTCAAGTGGCAAAGTGAATGATTCTAATAAGAGCATCAGAGCAGCCAATGTTCATATTACATTTCAAATATGTCATTACACAGTAAATATTGAATACCTGAATTAACCATGCCTTGCCATTCCCAATGGTTGATGAGAAGTCCTCAGTTGTGAGTACATTGAAAGCATTGTCAGCAGAATCTGATAAAAGAGAAGATTTACATATCATTTACTGTTCCATCATACTTATTTTTCCACAATTCAGAACTTAAATCAACATAAAATAATATGAGATGAAACAGGTTAATCAACCTGATGAAGGCACCACAAGTACTGGCAGAGCTATCTTTGAAATGCTTTCCCCTTCATATTTTTTCATGTCTTCAAGAACATGCTTCAGCAGGGTGGAAAAAGAGAGTTATAGAGAATATGTACAGATGACACATCAAATGACAGACAAAAGCATCATGGCATGTTCCTACAAGGGAATGTATATCTCACCAAATGCTCATCAATACCAAAATTGTCATAATCCCTCTTCCACATCAGATTAGTGAGTAACTCAAAGGCATAACGAATCTGCAAAATTCCCATAATGATGATATAAGAATCAATGAGAAGAAAGAACTTAATGCTCCCAAATACAGACCATATGTCAATGGCAATTACAATACATCTGAGAAGTTACTTTATTCAAGGCATAGAAGCATTGCCCAGGAGCCTATAAAACTACATAGCCCTTTCTCAATCCTAGTGCCTTGCTGGCTACAGAAATTAAGAATAAAGGCTTCAAGAAGGAATCTACAAGATTATTATAATCCATAATTTTTGCATATTTTTTTTTTGAAAGGCACATTAATTTCTTCAATTTTCTTGAAAGTAGCAATTTACATATCAAAAGGCAAAGGTATAAAAGGTCATGAAATAAATAAAACTGACCCTAACAAATTCAGTTGTTGTAGGAACATCCATGCCCTGTTTCCTGAAAAATTTCGAATATGCTGAGTGAGAAGAACTGATAGTTCTTTAGAAAATATAACAAAAACAACAACAGCAAAATGGTCCAAGCTTGTGTTTGTTGAAAATATACTCATAGTCTCATACAGAGTGATAAACCCAAGGGAAAAAATGGAGAAAGCATAATATCTTAGAGTATTTTGGAAATGTCTTTATTTTTAGTTCAGCAGCAAACCCATACACTAAAGGATACACACTTAGGTCAGTATCTGATTAAAATAAGCAATACTTTATAAAGACATGTTTTAGCAGGAGATCTGACCATAATAAAATCAATAAGATCAAGTCTTGTATCTTCACATCCATTTGAAAAAGCCTTATATTTTTAAAAGGGCAGCTCTAGAGAGAGTAGGTACTCATTTTCAATAGGAGACTGCACATTTATCATGGGATGGACCTTACACGGTTAGTTAGATAGAGAACTTCATGGAAAATATAACTCGAGGACAAAACTTCAATCATATCATCATAACTTTGTGAGTTTGGCCATAAAAATCAAAAGTTTTGTGGCAATCATATTTTTTAAATCTAATGTCACAAGGTCAATTTGATCAGATGGGGCTCAAATTTTACATAGTTAATATCCTCATTATTCTCTACATGTTTCATAAAAAAATATATGGTCCACCTCAATATTTAAAAAGCAGCCACCCTAAATAGAGAGACTGACTTGAGAAGTCTCCCAAGAGTTTTTGTTTTAAAAACTCAAATTTCACAGATGAATGATGAAGATGAAGGACCGACCATAATTCTTCTGTATTTCTATTTTACACAATAGTATGCACAATAAGTCTATACTCCTAAATAGGGAAAGTGGAAGGTTTTCCTGTAAATACATTCATTTGTTATATAGCTTACAGGAAAGGACTTTTCCATCAAAATACGACCTCTCTTTGTTATATAGCTTACAGGCAAGGAGTTTTCCATCAAAATACGACCTCTCTCTATCTCCACAAGTAACAAAAATAAATTTGAAGATACACGTTATTTAAAACTGTCAATGGGCATCCAAAATGGCAAACAAGAACGGCAGCGAGAGATCCACCATGCAGAGAATCTGTAACTGTTATATCAATCAATTTCAGTGGTCAAAATGAAAAGAAGAAGTCGTTTTGCGAATATACGAAAGAAACGCGTGAGAATACATTACCATTTTGAGGACAGCTTCTGGTAGGCTTCGGTGACTTCTTCGGTGGATGCGAACCGCCTCACACCGAGAACTGATCAAAGAAACAAAAAAATAAGCATCAGAAGGTCAATCACTGGGGGAAGATGGGGAGAAAAGGGGAAAAGAAAAGAAAGACGAGGGTAGAAACCGTCGTAGTGGGAAGGAGGAAAAGCAGAGGGAATGACGAAGAGCTGAATGGAGATGGAGAGTGATAGGAGAAACAGAGGAAAGGAGTAGCGTTTCAGGAATGAAGATATAGAACCCATTTCCAATTTCATCCGAAAGTAAACACTCTCTGCTTGCTTGCAGATTAGATTGAGGACTGTAGAGATTGTTATTAGGGTCTGAGGCGCTCGGCTTGTCACTCGCGACCAGCTATCGTTACTGAACTACTAGACGATGACGATGAAGAAGGAGAAGCAAGCGCCTCGGTCTCTGCTCCGCTTCTTCCTTCCCTCTTTTACCCTTCCAGTAGTGTCCAACTCCTTGCTAATCGCTATTTGCTGCTAATTGGATACGATTATCTGTCGCTAATAAGATTGGTCTGCTTGTCTCTGTCTCCGTGTCTCCCCCGCGTCTTTCCTTTCCGATTAATTATCCGGTGTGAACAGCTACACAATCAATTAGTGTGAACTTTTAACTATAGGCCCAAAAATAGATGTGATCGTGAATTTAATCTTAACCGTTGAGGCAATGGAGGGTCAACAGAGGGTTGTGATTTTATCGTACTTGACTTCAATGTCGTAGCGTCTCTCCAACAGAGGTAAAAAATTCGAGTTCATCGAGATATCAGTTGAGATCTCTCTCTTCTAAATGTTTTTTAAAAATCTCAGTGCGCCGATATCGACGAGAACTCGACTATATCGGCCAATATTCATTAGTTCGGTCGATTTCTCAGTATTCAAAAATTCAAAATATCTCGGCCCATACACACCGTATCAGTCGAGATGTGCATATCGGCCGAGATTTATACCCCTGCTCTCCGGTTCCACTTCATCATTCCTCTTTCACTCTTAAGCGTCTCCTCTTGCGACCGCCAAGCAAAATCAAATTTCCAAATCAAAGCAAGAAAAGAAATGTCTCCTCCATCCGCTTTAAAGTCCAAAATCCAAATCGACGTTTCAAATGAAAACTAAGTTCTCTCTTTAGAAATCCATAAACAAATCTAAACATTGGTCATTGTCATCGTCTACCTTTCTCAATTTCTCCATGAAGACAACTTGTCCGACTCACAGGTCCTCCCTTATGTAAATCCAATGATGAAAAACATGTTAGCGTTACGCGAGGAAACAAGAAAAATCGAACGGAAATAAAAACACAGCACAACACAATATTTTAACGTGGTTCGGCCCACCCGGCCTACGTCCACGGAACGACAGAATATTCACTATATGAGAAAGAATATACATGTACAATAATCATGACTCCCTTGAGTCATGAGCCCAAACCCGAAGTCCCGAGGCCCTTGTACACCCCTGTATAAGACACATCAACGTCACCTCTCAGTTGATGTGAATCTCTCTCATATCCAGAATAGTGAACCCAACTTTTGTGTTCCTCCCTCTACGCTTCCTGCGTCCTACGAGCAATCCCGACATGCTTCTTAAACGCAAGCGTATCCGATGATGGTGTCCCACACACAGATCTCCACCTTTGCTCTGGCGAAGGGGCTTTCTCTCTCCAGCCGCACTCCTGCTGGCTGCCACTCACAGATCTGTGAACCCAGATCTGCAGCGGTATTGCACTGTTGCTTCTGCCCCTTTCCGGCCGTCGAGCTATCCTCCAGACAATATCAGATCTGTCGTTGATGGTGTGATCCCCACACACCCCTTCTACATGTGGCCATGTCAGACCCTCATCACATGCAGCACTCGGCCAAAATCTACATCTTGCCGTGTGTTCCTTCACGTTGGTGAGTTCCATACTTATAGAAGAAAACAACTCCTCCATGTTGTACACGGCAAATCCCTATTTTCTCTCTTATTGCCGTGTACAACAAGACCGTGTATAGCAGTTGTCAAACAAAGAAAGACTCCTTCTTTCTTTGTCTTGCCAACCCCATTTTGATTGGGATTCCCTCAAGCTGCCATGTATAGATTTGCATGTCCACATTAGCCTCCTTTTTGAGGAATTGAGCCACCTCTTCAACAAAACAAAATTGTTTATCGTCCATCTTTCTCAGTTGACTTCAGGTACGCATTCTTTCATCCAAAATAGATTTTCCTTTCTTATTTTCATGAATGAATGTTGAAAAGGATAGTGGATGGTGAATGATGGTTTAGGAGTTGGGGCATGGTCGTATTTTCATCTACCCATCTATTTTGAAGTGAAAAATGCAGGGCCAACAGCGTTGCCTATTAGGTTCTTGTCAAATGTGCTGTATGGGCGTCCTTCCTCTTGAATTCCAGTATTATTTTACATGATGTATGTCTAGAAAGAGTGTATAGATGTTTCTTAAGTTATTTTGTTCTTTGAGGTATTTTATTGGGTGCAAGGGGCTTTTGGTTTTTCTAACTTTTTCATTTGCTTTTCATTTTACACCTCTTGTGCTTTTTATATATTATAATTGTCATTTAAAAAAAAAAAAAACAGGGCTGGCAAATCTCAAGATTAAGGGTTGAAATTGTTGAGATTGACTCGATTTTCACACGTCTGTCACCGATATTTTCTCTTAAAAATGGCAGCTATGATCAATACACATACATGGCATTGATGTGTGCAAAATGCAACTAAAGTAAGTTGCTTAAAATTGACATCTAGTGGAAAAAAAGGGAAGTTGGGTGAGACGTTTTTGCACAGACACCCCATGGACAAATGCATGTGGCCGTCTGAATTTAGGCCTCATGGCCTTGAGGCGGGACACAACATGACGATGACGGTATGCATGGAGATGGCTATATGCATAGCAATTGTACGGTGATCGTCGTATGTATGGTGTTGATCGGATGTGCTTATGGGTCTAGACTTGGAGACCATGAGATTTAAGCTCATGGAAGAATGAGAAAGCACACCAGATAGTGAAACAAAAGATAGATTCATTCTTCTGAGATTGAGAGGAAAAAATAGATGAAATGTGGAGAACGAGAGAAGTCAAAATACATAGAGTTTTGTGTTTGGCTTTATTCTTGGTTAGAGAGGTGGACTCTCACGACAAGAGACCAAATTGTCTGAGAAGGAAGACGAGATGGTACAAGTGAGCTTGTATTTTCACAACTCTCTGAATAGGGAATGAGTTTGGCTCTAAACTCATTTATTATTTATCTATGCAATAAATGTTTTTATTTTTCTCTGTGACTAAAAATACATGCTCTGTGGCCGTATGCAGGTGTTTGTCGTACCACATAAATCCTCGTGTCATAATTTATTTTGTGATTGTATGATTCATTATATTATCGTATTGTGATTATTGATTTTCGCTTATTCATTCCTAAGAGAAATCTCGGTTTAAGAAGATAACGGCCGATATTTACTACCATGATCAGTGCCTTTTTTTCTCATCATTACGATTAAATAAAAAAATCTTAATTCACTAGTTTTTTTTGTTAACCATTCTAAATTCAATTTTGTTCATTTTTTTTTATCGTGGCCATCGAATTATAGTATTCTTCTTCCCTTACTCTTTGACCCAAATTCTATAATCAGCATTCTTTGTTCAATATATCTTATTCTGACAACAAATTTCGTTGATGAATAGCAAGATTAACTTTCAATAATTAAATAAGTAATTCCTTTCCCCCCCTCAAGACTTGACGTTTGTGAGTGTTTCTTCGCTATCTTAACAGCCTTTATGTTAGTCTTTTTTTACGTAATGGAAAGATCATATATAAAATGAAAGGAATCATTTTGAACTCCATCGGTTTGACACAGCCATTGATTTCTATACATTAAATCTGAACCATTGGGTATTGTTAATACTATCCAATGATGAGGATAAAATCTGAACTCCATCAGTTTATCTTTCGAAACGTCCGAAGATGACTTCCAGCATAAGAAAAATTCAGCAAAAAGCCTTGTAAAGCTTCGGAACGTATGAATTGTAGTTTGGAACTTCCGAATTCTGGAAGGTGGCTTCGAAACTTCAGAGTTAAGTCTTTCGAGACTCGTCTTCTTCAATTGGTCAATTGCAGAAAAATGCAGAAAACAACAGGAATTTTGATTTTTGAAAATTCCACTAAGTTGTTTTCTTCATTCTAAGTCTAATTTTAACCTTATTTATGGACTCTACTTATTAATTACTCAAATTTCAAAAATATAAACAAAGTTTTTTTATCCAAGACAAGCTTTCGGATTGAAGTTTTGGAGAGGAATAGTTAAATTTTTCAAAGCTTAAATTTTTCTTCCAATTTTACTCTGAAGAAGAAGAAGAGAGGAAGAATCAGCTACTGAAGAAGAGTTGTGGCTTTAAGAGATCAGAGAGGAAGCTTGAGAGAGAGAGAGAGCAGCTGAAAGAGAGCTTGAGAGCTTAAAGGAGGGATTCTTCATCCGTGGTGTTATAGAAATCGGAAGAGTGGGATTGCCGCCCAAGCTAGCTACGGCTATGCTACAGTAGATTTGAATTAGTTTATTTTTAAAACTTAGGTGCCTATATCTTGTAATAATATTGGGCTTTGTTTAAAACACTAGGTAATCTGGGTATTTCCAGGTAAAATCTGACTCTATAGATGGGTCCGGAGTATCAAATAAGGCTAGCCGAAATTGTCTAGAAAGAAAGGGGTGACAAAAGCCACTTATTATGAGGCAAAACGTTTAATGAAATCAATGGTTCCTACCTCGATGCTTGAATTGAGTGACTAAAAACTCAATAGAAAACTAGACATATGAAATGCGCGGTCAAAATATAGATTAAACACATAATATTTTCTTGTATCTTTTTTTTACTTTTGGAGGTATTTTATACGGAAGGTTTTGTAAAGTGGGTCTTTTAAAATGATTAAAATATCTAAAAATCAGGTAATCGGTTAAACGAACGATGAAGTCCATTGAATCCGTCATTTGAAAACAATGAGAGTATGTAAGTTTGAAAAATTAATAATTTCAAAATGAATGATTTTCAGAGTGAAATAGTTTCGTGATCATTTTTTCAAAATAATAAATGAGATATAGATATTTACGATTTTGTCCTTCCAAGTCGAACGAGTCAGATCGATGAGCTATCGAGTTCGGATTGGGCCAAACTTGGACTTTTCAGAAAGCCCACTCAGTAATCTTCACGATTAACCACTCACAAAGTATATTTAACAACACAAAAATACACAATTAAGCCAAATTAAGGGTCTGGATATTACACTTTGTCACCATTTATTATCAAGATTTGATTGGTTCCACCTTTGGCCACTAGATGATGGATATATTTGTGCATGGATTGGCATGTACCTATTAGATTTGTCAATCATGGTTATAATGGCTTATTTGTGGCATAACGTGGGACATCTATCTAATTTAAATCTAAGCATTATGAAAAAAAAATTATATCTTCTATTGAGCTCTGATTTTGGATTGCCAGGTCATCTTGTCTAATTATTAAATCCAAACTTATTATGCTTCTCTCTTTGAATCTACTTGTTCTATTGATTGCATTTTAATCATCGAAATCATCTAGATTGATCAATTTCATATGCTAAAATACTAATCTCCTGTTTTTTTTATCAACAATTACACCACATCGATCCCATCTTCCACTCCATTCTATCCTTTATTACCACCATTCTGCTCGGGTTCCTTTTAGTGTTTCATCCAACCGTTCAATTTCAGAATAAATACATTCAAACTTGAGGGTCCTCATGAAGGAGAAGAGGCGAGAGGTGCTGACGCCCCGAACCAAACATGAATACTTATGAAACTGAGAGTGCGCTCCAGAACAACAAATGTGGTGCCCTTGGTTGACCATCACAGAGAACGGGAATGCGAGCACGTGTTCTGCCCATCGTTAGGTTGTACGATCTCCCGTATGGACCTATACACCGGAGACCATCATCAAGCAAATGTCCAAACAAAGGCAAAGCGTGATAGAGGCAACTAGAGAGCCTGTTGATCAAGGGAAAGCATCAGTGGTGGGGATCGCAATTTCATCACTACCAGGACGGGAGTTAGGAGTATTAGTCCGTCCATGTATTGCTCGAAAGGAAGTCTTATTGGACCCCTTCGAGACTTCCCTCTTGGCTACTTCAAGGTAGTGGAACAAGGAGACCTTAGGAAAGGGGCCTTTGATTAGGAGGGTGGAACGACTTTAGTGTCAATTGCTAAGACTTCATGCCTAGAGTCAAATTATGATTTGATTGTGTAAATCTCTTAATAAGGTATTATTTATCTATTGAGATTCATGTCGATCTACTAAGATATTGATACAGCCATCAGAAGTTCAATCAAATCAAGTTTGATTGATGAAGACCCATTTGAAAAGGATGGAGCCCATGAGAAATTATTTGTTGAATTTTATTAGCACGTATGGAAGACATTGATCCCTTGATTGGGAGTTATCTAATTTCATTGTACAGTTTCCTTTTATGTAGACCATCATTCATTGTATTTCTTCTATCTATACAATAATTTATACACCCTCTTCTCTCAATTGAGGAAGATACTGGAAATCCTCTATCTAATTTTCACATGGTATCAGAGACAGGTTGAATTTTTTGGGTGCCATTCTCCTTCGGTTCCCGTGTATAGACAGAGGCTGGCCATTGCTGCCGCCCTTTTCTCTGCTTATCCGACTTCCGCCTTGCCCAACCACCGTTCTTGTTCCGGCCCGCTAAGATCCTTCTCGGTGTCGCCTTCACGAACAGCCCAGCCAAATTTAACCATTCGGTCACAGATCAGATTGTTCTCAGATCTGTAGCCGGCCGACTGCAAATCAACCCTGCCATCCACTTCGGCACCGTTTAGATCTCGCTCGACTCTGCCAATCGCATCAGATTTGCAGCTGGTCGACGTTGTTCTTTGAAAGAGAAAGAGATTTTTTTTCTCAAATCTGTAGATCTGATTCTCGCCCTCATTGGTTTGTGATTTTTCTGTTCAAACTTGCTTCCGCCGCCTCTGGGAGAACCCAGGCTTCATTTTACGGCTTGCAAGGAATTTGTTCTAGTTTTTCATAGGCAGCAGAATCCACTGCGGTGGACTTTTTTTTGGATTTCCAGTCCTTTTAGCTCAGACCTATTAGATCCCAACTTTATTTGGCCATCACCGACTCGCTGCAACCTGTTGCAGATCAGGTGGTATTTTGTCCCTGTTTTCTACAACCACATCCTCCTGCTTTTGCTGCCGCCCCAGTTTCTTTTGCCGCATCGGCCTACTTCCAGCCGATCCGTTTTCTTTTCCGAAAACAGAGCAACACTGGCCTGCCAACGCCTTTGTTTTCTGCAAGATTTGCAACACCGGCTCTCTTTGTTCTCAGCTCGGCAGCACACGCGCTGGGATGGGTTTGGATCTGGTGGCAGCGTCAGCCTTAGCCTCAACCTTCTGAGATTCTTGGACGATTCGGAGGCGGATCCGCTCCTCAGCATGCTCTTCCAGCGATCGGAAAACATTGGATCCATCAAAATTTGAATTGGCAGCTGAACGGGGCTTTTCGAGATTGAGATCTGTGGTTTGCTCACCAAGTTGGGATTTTTTTCTTCTTTTTGGTGCAGACAACGGTCTTCCAACCATCATTTTCGTCGACACCGTTGCTTTTGTTCTCGACTTCTTCTTGTTCTAAGAGAGGAGCTTCGAGCGAGGGCTTTTCTTCCATGGAATCAATTCGATTACGATCTTGATTCGAATTCGATTTGGATTCGATCTCTTCATTTTTTTTCTTCTTCCCCTTTTGTTTCTCAAGTGCGAGGCAGAGAGGGAGAAAGTTCTAAAAAGGGTAAGGGACAAAAGGGAAAACCCGCTTCATCTCCAAGTTGTCTTCACTGGTCGCACAACTTTTTTATTATTCTTATTCGGCTCGCTCTTCTATGACTACATTCTCTTCAAGTATCCTCCGCCCTCATGTTGGACTCGCAAGTATTGCTCTTACTGTTCCTTCTTCTCCCATCTAGATTATTGATACAGGTGCTACTCATCACATGTGTTCTACCTTATCTTTATTTCCTTCATACACACCATGTTCTACACCCCCTTATGTTCAGCTTTCAGATGGCTCGAATGCTCTTGTCAAACACATTGGGACTGTGTCTCTTTCCTCCTCTCTTGTACTTGAGAATGTTTTCTTTATTCCTTCATTCAAGTTTAATCTTTTATCTGTGAGTCAACTTACCAATTCCAATACTTGTTTAGTGACATTTTCTTCTACCCATTGTCTCTTTCAGGACCCGTGAATGAAGAAGACGATCGGACAAGGTAACGTTCATGAGGGGCTTTACTACTTTCATGTGGCTTCGGCAATGGCTGTTCTCCAACCCCCTTCCCTTGATCTCTGGCACTTGCGCTGGGCCATTTGAATCATCGCAGTCTCCACCATTTAGCTAAGGTTGTTCCCTCCATTTCTTGTCCAAAGAATATTATTTGTGACATTTGTCCACAAGCTAAACAAACACGTTTGCCCTTTCCTTCTAGCTCTATCACTAGTAGTCAACCATTCTCTTTGATTCACTGTGATATATGGGGTCCTTTTTCTCAACCATCTTTCAATGGTTCCCGTTATTTTCTAACAATTGTCGATGATTTCACTAGATGTACATGGCTTTATCTTATGCATGTCAAATCTCAAATAAAATCCATTCTAGCATCCTTTTTTGCCATGGTCCAAACCCAGTTTCACTCTCGCATTCAATCTCTTCATTTGGATACTGGTGATGCACTCTTTCCCCTTATCCAACAAGTTCGCTCTGATAATGGTACTGAGTTTCTTTCCATTGCCATGCAACATTTCTTTTCATCCCATGGGGTCATACATCAACGTAGTTGCATTACCACTCCACAACAGAATGGAATTGTCGAGCGCAAGCATCGTCACCTCCTTGAGGTTGCTCGTGCTCTTCGTTTCCAAGCCAACCTACCTTTACAGTTTTGGGGAGAGTGCGTACTCACTGCTACCTACCTAATCAACAAGATGTCCACTCCTCTTTTATCAGGCAAATCCCCACATGAAGTCTTGTTTCATTCCAAACCGGACTATTCTCGCTTGCGTGTCTTTGACAGTTTATGTTTTGGCCACAACCACGCCATCAAACATAAATTTGACCAACGATCTAAACCCGGTATTTTTGTTGGCTACCCCTATGCGCAAAAAGGTTATCGCATTTTTGACCTAGCTACTAAAACCATTTATACATCTCGTGATGTCTCGTTTTATGAAGGTATATTCCCTTATCGTGATTTGCCTACCTCAACATCCTCTCATGTTACCCCATTGCCTATTTTTGATGACCATATTTTTTATTATCCTTCTCCTTCGTCTGCTGTTACTTCTCCACCACTAGTCCCTCCGGCTCCTTCTATTGATTCCAGTCAGTCCAGCCATCCTCTGCCTTTCATTACCTCTCATGTTGCTCCAACACCAGTTGCCCGCCCTAGTCGCATTAGACGGCCACCATCTCACTTGGCGGATTATCATTGCTCCACAGCCACTCATGAGCGTTCATTCTCTCCATCAGCTTCAAAGTTGACAGGTACACCTTACCCACTCTCTCATTATCTTCATACTTCTAACCTATCTGTTGCACATAAAACTTTTCTTTCCAATATTTGTTCAACAGATGAGCCATGTACCTTCACCCAAGATGTCAAGTCTCCAAATTGGAAAGATGCCATGGAAAAAGAAATTGAAGCACTTGAAAAGAATAACACTTGGAGCCTCACTTCTCTTCCCGCCGACAAGAAACCCATTGGCTGCAAATGGGTATACAAGATCAAGTAATGGTCAGATGGTTCTATTGAGCGTTATAAGGCTCGTTTGGTCGCTAAGGAATTTACTCAGATTGAAGGGCTGGATTATCATGACACTTTTGTCCCCGTTGCTAAATTGGTTACTGTCTGTGCTCTTCTCTCCATTGCCTCCGTCAAGCAGTGGTGCCTTTATCAACTTGATGTTAACAATGCTTTCTTACAAGGTGATCTTGATGAAGAAGTCTATATGACTCTTCCGCCTGGTTTTGCCCGACAGGGGGAGCAACGAGTTTGTAAGCTAAACAAATCTATTTATGGGTTGAAGCAGGCTTCTCGACAGTGGTTTGTCAAGTTTTCATCTACTCTTATTCAAGCTGGATTTTCTCAGTCTAAGTCTGATTATTCATTGTTCACACATCTCTCCGACAATTCTTCGACCTTTGTATTGGTCTATGTTGATGATATCATAATCACTGGTGATGATGCTTTGGCCATTCAAAGCCTCAAGAGCTTCCTTGAAGAGAAATTTTATATTAAAGACTTAGAGCGCCTAAAATATCTTCTTGGCATTGAAATCGTACGTTCTAAGAAGGGTATTTTCCTCTCCCAAAGAAAATACCTTCTCGACATTCTCAAGGATACAGGGTTTATTGGCGGACGTGTCTCAGATTTTCCAATGGAGCAAAAGCTGCGATTATCACCCGATGATGGGACTTTACTTCTTGATCCCACCATATATTGTCGTCTCGTGGGTCGTCTTATATACCTCACTGTTACCAGGCCTGATCTAAATTATTCAGTCAATATTCTCAGCCAGTTTATGCACTCTCCTCGTAATGCACATTTGGACGTCGCGCACCGTGTGATTCGTTATTTGAAGGGTTCCCTCAATAAAGGGATCCTTTTATCTTCATCTACCAGCCTTCATCTATAGGTATATTGTAATTCT
Source organism: Chimonanthus praecox (assembly GCA_022113865.1). Lineage (NCBI taxonomy): Eukaryota > Viridiplantae > Streptophyta > Magnoliopsida > Laurales > Calycanthaceae > Chimonanthus > Chimonanthus praecox. Next base: position 58,760,320 of record CM039093.1, read on the forward strand.
GATTGGGCCAGTTGTCCAACTACTCGGCGGTCCACCACTGGTTATTGCACCTTCCTCGGTTCCAGCCTCATTTCGTGGAAGACCAAGAAGCAGCATACAGTTTTTCGGTCATCTGCTGAGGCCGAGTATCAAGCCATGGCAACTTTGACATGTGAGCTTCAATGGTTGAAGTACTTACTCAGTGATCTTGGTATTCTCCATCCTTCACCCATCACCTTATTTTGTGACAATCAAGCTGCTCTACATATTGCCAACAATCCTGTCTTCCATGAACGGACGAAACACATCGAGCTCGATTGCCACTTTGTTAGGGAGAAGCTTCAGTCTAGGCTCCTTATCCCTCGTCACATTCCTTCTTCCCATCAACTTGTTGATGTCTTCACCAAGCCGTTGGGGAAAGATGCCTTTCATGCCATGATTTGCAAGCAGGGTGTTACTCACATACAAGCTCTACCTTGAGGGGGAGTATTAGCACATATGGAAGACATTTATCCCTTGATTGGGAGTTATATAGTTTCATTGTATAGTTTCCTTTTATGTAAACCATCATTTATTGTATTTCTTCTATATATACAATAATCTATACACCCTCTTCTCTCAATTGAGGAAGATACTGGAAATCCTCTCTCTAATTTTCACAAATTTCCATTCCAAATGTATCAAATAACAGAAGAGGGGGCCATGCAAGCTTTCAAACGTATCAAGTTTCATGCAATTCCGAGTTTGGATTATGAAACTTTATCCCTTTTCCTATTTTCGATTTCCATCAAGCAGTAACGGGATCCTTGGATCCCTCTTTATCGGCATCTCTCTCGCTCTCTCTCTGCCTAGCGATAAAGCGAACCTGAGCGAGAATGATCTCAGCCAGTGTTGAGCAGTGACTGATCCTCCACAGTTCGTCACCGCTGTTTTCTCACCATCCCAGTCGAGCGATTCAGGCCAGCCTCTCATCCTTTTTGTTTTTCCCCTTTACTCTACTCTATTCCTCTTAGCTTGACCGAATAGGGTTTTGGGAACCCATATTCCACCTATACCCATGTTATTTTTGCACGACCTGCAGATGTAGAACCTTGGCCTTGATTATGACTCTGCAGCCGTCCCTCATTCCAGATTCTTTTTTTAGTCGAGCCTCCTTTGTGGGATTTTGTCCATGGTTCTTCTCTATTGTTTTAATCTGGTTTGAGGGTTAACTTTTAGATCACATCTACTATATGGTTTCTGCTATCAAGTTAAATCCCAATCAACCCTTATTGGGTCTGAACTAAGGTCTAGAATATAACCCAAGCAGGGATATCTAGGGTTTTGGACACCCGAGATATCTCAGCCGATATGAGATGTATCGGCCGTACTGATGAGATCTCGGTCATATCGGTCGAGATCTTGCCAATATCGCCGATACGGCTGAGATTTATATAAAAAAAAAAGGAGAGAGAAATATTGGCGAGATATCGGCCGATTTTCGGCGGGCCCGAGATCTCCGCATCTCGGCTGAGATCTCATATGGGCCGTTTTTTTTACCCCTGGAGCCAAGGCACTGTGAAGTTGGGCCTAGAACTCTGGCTAGAACTGTCGTCTTTAATAGGCTTGTTCAAGAAGAAATCAAGCACCAAGCATTGACAGTGAGGACTGACTTTCAGTCCCAAAATAGTGTGATAATTGGACTGATTTTCAGTCCAAGAACTGTCTACAACCGGGTTTGCTTTGGACCCAGAAACCTTTGATGGTTGAACTAGAAGAACCAAATTTGAACTCCTCTGAACTGGGCTTGCAAGCCAGCCCAAAACGATGTTAGATTGGGCCTATCAAACAGGAGTCACCTGGTTTTAAAAAATAATAGAAATCCAGCCCAATTCCATTGCAAAGTGGACCTGTATGACAAGTCTGTTTTTGGGCCAAAGCAATAACTTAGAATTGTTGCTATTTATACCTGTTCAAATATATTCCTACCAATGCTTTAATGGGCCTGAAACTCAGTCAAGTGGACCCAACTTGGTGTTAAAAATCTGGAGAATTTTAAGGAATGGTTTGGGCTTGGTTCAGCGGTGGGTAAATTTTTGGTTACGACCATTGAATTTTAAGGAACGGTTTGGGCTTGGTTCAGCGGTGGGTAAATTTTTGGTTACGACCATTCAGCTTTATTTAATCTAATTTGATTTAGTTCACCCTCTCATTTTCGGGTTTGGGCTTTCCCCCATTCCTGAGGTCTTCACACTTGAATTCGAACCATGATGAGCCTAAGTTACATTTTCTAATTAATAAAATAAATAGTGATGGACAAATAAAATTCATGGTTGGATTTTCAAATTATTTATTCCTCAACTTGAGGGAGATCCTTTCTGTCCAAACACCAACTGACCTTGGACCGTAAGACGACCCATAGACTATAGGTGAGGCAGCAACATACTGTACTTGTAATTAATGTAAATTGCTAAGGAGGCTTAATAATTCATGTATTAATTGTGTTTGGAATCTTTAAAACACTATTCACAGCAAACCTTAGACTTTGAGACTATTTGTCGCTAGAAAGATACGTGGATTTCTCATTCGCACTTCACAATTTCTAGAACCGAGAGTAACCCCGACACCGTTCATGTTATCCTGTGATTCATCTCTCTTCGCCGATCATATTCGATCAGGTAGGTTTTCCTACATTATTGAAGCACTAAAGTTGTGACTTAAATATTGTATTTTGTTATTATGAATGAGATGATTGATTTTCTCCAAATTTATGTGTTCAATTATGAAAAGAGATTATGCTTTTTTATTTTTTATATACTTGAGATATTTTTACGTATATTTGCATGAGATTTGACATAATGATACATTCATATACCTCATGCATATAGCATGGGATGAGATTTGCATTACCCGAGACAAAGCTGAGCTGTCCAAATTTCTTTGGTCTCGTGAATGATATGACAGACTTGAACAAATATTATATTTGGCCGCATCCATTGTTACGAAGGTACGGCATTGAATTGGGCCATAAAGGCTCCTGGGTAACCAGTCCCGAAACCTTGGGTAGAGGGAGGAGATCACACTCCATCAATAGTCTCGTTTGCTAAATTTGTGGATAGAGAACAACACTCTCGTGGTTGCTGCCAGAAATGCTGGGACATAATTGGCCAATGATAGTAACCATTGAGAATAGAAGACTTATTGTTGATGTATGGGGCATGGAAGGGCATTCATTCTTCATGGCACCCATGGCATGTTATTGCATGAAAATTAGCAAGTATGATTTTGAATATGAGATTTCTGTTATGATATGAAAATGCTTGAGAAACGTACTATGTTATAACATGCGGATTTCTAACATTGATTTTTGAATTATATGTTATTTTACTATAATACTTCTTAGTGCATTTGCTTTGATCGGAATTCTTACTGGACTCGTTGACTAAGCCCATAATTTCCCCCCCTTTAGATGCCAATGCAGATCAAGGAAAGGAAAGCGAGGCCGGACCAAGTGGCAATTAGACATGAGAGAGATTTACGCAGGAGGAGACACGAATTAGATTAGTTTATATTGCATTAGTTTGAGAACAATGTAGTTCTTAGGAGAGATTACTTTGTAGATGTAATAATTTTAATTCTTGGTACGTTTGGATCTTATTTATTTCAATTATGGAGAATTTCTTATTTTTTATTTGAGATGCGAGTTCGTTATGATCATAAAAGTTTGTTTCTATTTTCTGCTGTTTATTCTAGAATGTTGAAAATATTATTATGGACTACAATCCATACACGTGCTAGGTTGGATCAGTCGAGGGTTGGGCCTTCGGACTCGGACTCGGCTCGCGTTGTGACACTCGCCTCATTCCGTGGAAATCTTTACTCTTTTTCACTCTGATCTCACTCTCGGGAGGGAGGGGTGTTACAGTTTAGGGCTTCCAAAGCTTATGTGGCATCCACATGGATGAATTTGGCACATCATCATCCAGCTCATAGCCTACATGACATGCTAACTACAAGGAATCTAAATGGGAAAGTAGGTGAGAGCTTAAAACTTGTAAACCACATGTTCCATTATGAAAACTATGTTCCATTATGAAAACTTTAGATTTGAAAAGAGAATCATTGACAAAAAAAACGTGGTTTGACTTTGCAAATGGATTTGAGGTACCAAATGATATTTGATTTTCATAAAATAGAATTAGGTGGAAAACTTATTACCTTTCCAATGAACCTAAATTTGTGTAATCTCAATTTACGTAGACGAAGTTATGACCATTTTGATAACCAAGCATCGAGAGAATAGTTGAGTTCTTTTAGCTTTCTAGCTTAGTTCAGTTTGATTCTTACTTCTAATTCTAGTCTGATTCGGATTTGTCCAATTCCTTGGACGAGTTTTGCAATTAGTTCTAACATTTGATTCAGAAATTCAATTCTAGAATTCCAAAATTGGTGAATTTTACATAGTATCAAATTTTGCTAAGAAAATTTTCAGCCTATTGGAATTTAGAGTTCCAGTTCATTCTCTCCAAACTCTATTTGCTGTAAATCCAAGTTATTGAGAAACATTACTCCGTTGAAGTCGATCCAAAGATCTCCCTTAACATCAAAATTCTTTAAGTCTGGATATTCTTGGGGCTCCATCAGGTTCAAAGCGAATCTTACGAAATTTCTTATTTTCCAAAGTTGAAAGCATAGATAAGCATTAAACCCGATCCTACCCTTCATCACATATTAACTTTATATCTAATAATTTAATGAAATAATACAAAATTTATAATGCATTCTTTTAAACTTAACATGCTTTTCATCTTAACTATCTAGTACTTCTAACCTAACCCAACTGAATTTTCTAAAGATCCAATTTTAACCTTGACCCAAATTACCCCAACCCAACCCAAACTACATTCGAGTTGATCAAATTCAGTCTAGTTTGAATCGATCCAACTTCCACTCCTAATAGAAGCATCCTCAAAACTTGCTAGGCAGTTTGAGGCAGATTTCACGGAAGGTGGTCCTCTCATGGTGCAACTCATGTCATCAAAGTGAGATTGAGGCATATGAAGAGAATAGGCTCATAACCCATTGAATGAGCCCCACTGTCTGAAAATTCAAAAAGTTGTGGAAGAGTTCGAATCACCACTCAAGAAGAAACGGAGTCTACAAGAAGACGTGCATATATTTGGTTTTGAATACAATGTGACAACACAATTACAAAATTTAATAATAGCAAATAATAAACTGTCCATCAAAAACTAAAATGTGATGGTATTCATCAAGACTTTGATTTGTTCTGGAAATTCTCCATCTTAACAATCAGAAGATGATTATAGATCGTCGTTATTGCATATCTGTACTTCTCTTCAAGATGCAGAATCACTAATTCAAGTGTTGAACCACTAGTAGTGAACTAGCTCTCAACAATCATCTGTAAAAACAAAGAAATATTAGATTATCTGAATCAACTCAATTTCTTCACAATCCAGTCAACTACACCAAGGTGCTGAAACACAACCAAGAATGACAGTATCTACAGACAGACCATGTGGTAACTACTGTGCGAAGAGATGCCAGTGATGATCTGGTGGGAGGCTCTCCTTGATCTTTTCAAGCTTCTTCAGGATTTCAAGAAATGAAGGCCTCTGGTTCATGTCAGCAGCCCAACACTGCTCTGTCAACCTATCATATTCAGCAAACAGAATGAAAAAGAGCTCTACCTGTTTCGAGTTACATAGAATCAAGCAATAACCCAAAAAAGAAATCCCAGACATTGCCAACAAACAAGTTGAGCTGAGATTGGACTGTGCTACAAGACCAATGCATAGACTTCTCAAGCAATTTATTTGTGTTATTCTTCTCCGTTTACAGTCAGCTTTCCATGTGAATTTCTTTCATGTTTTTTTTTCCCCTTTCATTGTACTGTCTGCTCATGTTAAATGGACATGGGAGAGAGGGGGAACAAGATATCTAATACTTACTCTCTCAATTCTGGGAGATATCCTTTGGCACGAAAAATGGGCCGGTGACCATCTGCAACATATTTAGCAGCTTCGTATGGTTCATAGTTTGCCAATGGGGGATCCCCTTCAAGCATCTAAAGGCACAAATACAAAGTCTTAAGCTGAAGAACAAAGGTAATTCACCATTGTAGCCAAAAACTATGTAAGAGCAAGCAACTTGCCTCATACAATATCATTGCAAAGGAGAAAACATCCACCTTCTTATCATATTTCCGATGCTTAAAGACTTCAGGAGCCATATACCGGTCTTTTGTACCAAATACAAGAAAGCCAAATCAGTTCAATATCAGAAGAGCATGGTCCCACCAAAAAAAAAATGTCTTGAGGTACTTACAACTTCCGGTCTCTCCAGTCATCTTATAGACATCATGAGAATTCTGGACTTTGATGAGCTTGCTTAAACCAAAGTCTCCAACCTTCAAGTGGTCTGCGTTGGAGTTGACCAAAAGGACATTCCTGAAATTCATCTAATTCAGGAAATTCCCACTAGAGAAAATGCATGACATCTAGTGATGGCTTGAAATTTCCATCATTCATGTCCCATTCTTCATCTGCTAAGGCCTGTGACACACGGGCAAGAACCTCTTTTTTCCCTTTTCGAAAGATGATGGGCAAGAACCTCCAATGGAGAGATTATCTGTTGTGAACCAGTTCATAAAAATACAGCTCTTAGTTGAGGAAAAATCTGTCCGATTTCACTTTTTCAATTCAGCCAATATTTCAATTCAAGGCGGAAATTGAAAGTTCACACCAATTTGTTGTGAACCAGTTCACAACTATAATTTCTCACCTCCAGTGGACATTCATTGCCATCCACTAAATGGTTTAAATAAAGTGCATGTTTGTTGTAGAATCAAGTCATTCCATGTAGTCCATTCCTTTAATAGACTTGATCAATTTATCACATGTAGTCCATTGCTTTAATGGACTTCATGTTTAGTTTTTTTATTTTCACTAATCCCATGCCCATTGATCTATAATCTATCACATGAATGAGAAAACTAAGTGGAGATTTTTATTGTGCATTGCATCTATTAAGAAACATTACAATGTCCGTTGTCCATCAACAATGAAGTGTACCATCAGATGAACAATGTGGACCACTGATCGACAGATGAACAATATGGACTGCTGACCACCTGAAAGACCTAGTTCATTATGATGCCAGCATTTGATTCAAATTGAACTCACCTTGGCTTCAGGTCCCGGTGAATAATAACGTTTGGCTCGTTGTGAAGATATGCCATGCCCCTGTAATCATCCAGGCCCCATGATAAAATACCATTCAATAATACATTCACATTATCCATCAGTTTTTGCATGAATATAGGTAAAAGACCATTGACAATGTAAGGGATCTGTATGAAATGCGCAAGATTGAAAATAAAAGACCAGTTTATTGAATCGGATTCACTGTGGTGTACACCATATGTATTTGTCTTATGGCATTTGGACAGTGGCATGCTTGGGGGCACACAAACCCTGTAAATGAAATGGAATTCTGTTGACACAAAAGTCGACCACTCACATTTTTATCCGTTTGATTTAAGGTCATAAAATGGACATCAGAACCGGATTGTCAACCGAACCGTCTCCGAGGAAGTTTGGGTTAAATAAGATTCAATCGGGTTCAACTATGATCAAACTCGGTCAAACCCATGTCCATCAATATAATATTATAAATAATATTAAATTATTAACTAAAATTTAATTGATGGATTGAAATAAAATTCTAAGAAAAAATATCTTTTATTTATTTAATAATACTTTGCTAATAAAATTAATCTGATAATAATACTAGGCATATTGATACTAAACATTATAAATATTTATAAATGTGATACTAGATATAAATAATACTTTATAGTACTAAATATAAATAATACTTTGCTAATTAAAAGGGCATTATAGTTATAACCAATATTATGTATTTAAGACATTCACTTGGCAAAATTTTATGCCAGGTCTAATTTTTCTAATGATCACATGTGAAAGAAGTTTTCAAGTAACTCGTTGGAGAAAATGAAAATGAAAAGACTTGGCATTGGGCTCAAGAAAAGAAAGTAATAATTACTTTCTTGAGAAAAGAGAAATTGAACAGGACCTCTCCCTCTCCTCCCTCTCCTCTCTCTCCTCTCATAGTCTCACTCTCTCACTCGAAACTGTGGAAGAGAAGCAGAGGAAAGCAAGAAGAAGAATCGGCTTGCACTCTCTCACAAGAAACCGTGGAAGAGCAGCAGAGGAAAGCAAGAAGAAGAATCGGTGTGAGGCATTTGGAACTGCATGTATTTCTTCTTCGACCTTTTTTCTATATTTTTTTTTCTCTCCTTCTTCAATTTCTTCTCAGTCGAAAAGGGTCTTTACCAGTTTTATTTCAGATGAGTTTAAACTCCAAAAAAATAATTTTTCAAATCAAAACCATGTTGATCCGCAGGTCACGAGTCGAGGTTTTTCTAATAAAACCATGTTGACTCACGGGTCAATATGGCTTTCGGCGGTTTTTTCTTCCAGGAGGTTTTTCTACAAAACCGGACCGTGGAGAATTCGGTACAACGGTCCGGTCCGGTTTTGATTACACTGAAATGGACACTGAATTAAACCTCCTTTGCAAGAAAGATAACAATATGGCTTCTCAAATTCTCATCATCAACATCATAGGGGTCAGCCTTCTAAATTCTAAGTTCTACATTTCCATTCTACCCTATCAAATGTAGGTCCTAGGCTTGATTTTAGGCTATTTTCTATATGAATTTATTTTATTCTATTGGTTTTGTACTTTTTTTGCAATTTAGATTTTTTTCCTTTGTCTATTTTTGCATTTTTTTAATCCTCCTTTGAACCCCATTTTCCTTCTTTTTATCTTTTATCTTTTTTTATAGGTTTTCTTGGTTTATTGCTTTTGGAGAATTCTGGATAATCCTGTTTTAAGTTGAACTATAACAAATTTGAAAGGAAAAAGAGAACTTCCAAAGAAAAATACTTCAAGAAATGGGGATCGGTACGGATGAAGTGTGGAATGAAATGGCTACTTGTATTCAGCAAGTATCCAAAAACATACTTTGAAAATCTGAAGGAAACAGGAGACATTGTAATGATAACAAAGATGAAAATGCTAAAATGGATGTCTAGAGTAACACCAAAATATATAATTAGAAATGAATGCACTAGATAGACCTTAAAGATCACCACAGTAGAAGAGAGGGCAGAAAATGCCCTCAAGATGGCTTGGGCACATGCATAGAAGACCACAAAAATCCATATGTAAAAGGTATGAGGAAAAAATAAAGGCTTTAAACCTTTCAAAAAGAAGAAGAAAATAAAGGTCTTTAAAACTTTATTTAAAGGGTAAAAATGGAAATGACAGCAGCAAGAGTAGCAAAGGATATGGTACAATGAAGAAGTACTCAGATAGCAAACTCCAAATAGATAGGGAGGTGACAATGATGATGATGATGGATATTGAATTCCCTAGTCATTCTAACATGCTGATTTAAATGCATGAAACATTCAAATAAAGCCTTCTAGGGGAATCGACTTCCCAAATATATATCATGAAACCTGGCAATGTCTAGTGCGAAGTTTATGGCTGTTGATGGACTGAGGGAGCCCTTCTCCTTCAAAAATTGATGCAAATCACCCTAAACAGAAATTTTTTTAAAAAAAGATTCCATTAATAAGAAAGCGATGATTTTTCAATCCATTAGATATCAAATTGCATGGCAAGAAACAGAAAAAAAATTATATATTGAATGATAAATAGTGCCTATATTACCCCTCGCAGATACTCAGTGACCAACATCAGAGGTTTCTTTTCCGTGACAGCTCCAAGGAATTGGACGATATTAGGATGACGCAGCTTCACCAGCAAATTAACCTCATGTCTAAAGTCCTGGCTGAATCATGAGAACACAAAAGGAATATATGCTCTCTTTAAGGACAAGTGCTTCCACTCGATATGACATTTGCAACACATGCATACATTATCAGGAACTAAACTATTACAGAAGCAAGAAAAATCCAATGTGCTGACTGTGTTAAGCATGCTAAGGATGCCTTGGCATTTAATGCAGAGGCATCAAATTCATGTGAATGATGGTTGTTGAAGTCTGCATAACTTGGTTTCAGCCAAGTCTCTCACAATTATTGGCTGCACAAGTGTTCCAAGGAGTCAAGGGCCTGTCCTGACTGGATAAAAACAGTCAATGTTCAGAACATATGAAAGAAGTGAAACTCGAACGCCTACTAGAGCTGGCCACATTTTTTTGTGAAAAGGTTACGAAGTAACTTCATTCATATTAAGGAAAACACTATCTTACCCTAAGTCACACATTTTCATATCCTTTGCTGATGTAGCAAGTGACTTGATTGGTATGTTATCTTATTTTTAAAAACTAAACCAATTATGATTTGCCACATGAGCTTGAGGGTGTTAGAAGGTATAACTTAAGGAAGTGGCATCTCCCTTCATATAATAGAGTACAAAATAAGTGTTGAGATGGACACAAATTACATCAATGGAAGAGAAATAAGATACTAATGAACAAGAAATCTAAAAACGAATCTTATCTATTGATCTCCAAATACGAGAATGAGATCTCCCGTCCTAAGCCTAATACCCTAATTTCCCTAGCTACAGTAACCAGTTTCCAAGGAGGACGTTTCGATCCTATTGCCCACTTAATCGTGTTTGCCAAATCCCCCTCAATAATTAGCTTTCCTTGGCCATACCCACCCACAATTTCGGTGCTCTCCTAATACCTAGAAGCTCAGCCTTATTTGAATCCTTTGAGCGCACCGATTCTGAAAACAGTAAGCAAGATGATCCTATAGAATCACACAAAACCCCACCTATCCCTGCTAGTCCCGATTTACCCCTTGATGCCCCATCAATATTAAATTTAAACGTTTCATGCGGAGGGGGAGAACATATCACTCTTCTCATCCCCTTTACTACTATGCTACTACTATTGCATTCCTCCCAAGATAAAGTCCAACATCTTGTACCCCTAAAATTCCTTACTAGCCACTAGCCATGAACACAACCTCCATTTAGCCGATCAGTAGATATCCTAAGCAGCTTTATCTCGAAGATCCTCAAATTCCTTTTCTTCCAGACATACCAAAGAGTGGCTGCTGAAATGGTATACAATGTTGATTTCGACCTCCTTCGCCAATCGTCACTCTCTTTTGGTTGTGCTAGGGCACATCGACGAACTACCATCACACGCGGTGTATTACCCTCCCCAAGGGGGTATGAGTCTCCCTGCCCAAAAGCCAAGCCATTCTCAAAGTCCTTATACTCATCCTCATTGATGTCTTCCAAATCGGGCTCATGGACTTCTTCGTCAAACTCTTGCTCCTTTTCCCCATTTATTTCAGATTCATTACCTTCAAGAAGCAAAGTTTTATGTCTGCCCTTACTGGGACACTGATGTGCGTAATGTCCATAGCCTTGACAATTGTAGCACTTGGGCCCTTTGCCCTTGGAACTTTCTCCAAACACTGCTTTGCTCTTATCCACCCCAGTAGTGGTTTGGGCAATTGGTTGGTTTCGGGGCAAATGACTTGTTACAGTGGATCTCACTCCTGGAGTACTCCTCTGCCCGGTGCTACTGGAGTCGAATCGTCTCACGACTGGATGCCTGAGATAACACTCCAACTCTCGGACCCATCGCTGGCACTCACCTATTGTGGTCACATCATGGGTAATCAATTCCCTCTGTAGCTCTGGACGAAGACCCATACGGAATCTAGAAAGGGTCATCTGGGGGTCCTCAATGATACGACACCGCAATACAAACTCCTCGAAGCAGTTGATATACTCATCCACTAACATGCTCCCTTGTCGAAGGGCCTGCAACTGGTCCAATAAGCTACTGTGATAAGAGAGAGGAACATACTTTGTATTCAATCTGTCTTTCATCACCTCCCAAGAGGTAATGGGACCTTGTCTCGCCATCTCTCTCTCTCGCTCTACACTTTCCCAGAAAAGTCAAGCTTACCCTATCAATTCATCTTGGCAAACTAGACTTTCTTTCCCTCTGTTAGGGGGTGCCACTTAAAGAATTGGTCCATGTCAAAGATCCAGTCTAGAAAGACTTTAGGGTCAGGCCTCCTGTTAAAAGTAGAAGCTTTGACCCGAATAATTCTCATCAACTGTTATGTATCACTTGGACAACATTAAGATTCCAAAAAGGATTGACACTGCCCTTCGTGATCCCTCGTGGAAAGCAACCATGAATGAAGAATTAGCTGCCCTTGAGAAGAACAACACGTGGGAGATAGTTCCTCTACCTCCGGGAAAGACTCCAATTGGGTGCAAATGGGTCTTTGCTTTGAAGTATAATCTAAATGAATCTATTGCCAGATATAAAGCACGCCTAGTTGCCAAAAGCTTCATGCAGACATATGGGATGGATTATCAAGACACTTTTCATCTGTCGTCAAGATTACCTTTGTGCGCATCTTGCTCTCCCTTGCAACCACTTATGCCTGGCTCCTGCACCAGTTAGATGTGAAGAATGCTTTTCTTCATGGTGATCATCAGGAAGAAGTGTGCATGTTTCCTCCTCTGAGGTTTGTCAAGCAGGGGGAGACCAATTCTGTCTGCAGACCCAAGAAGGCTCCCTATGGTCTTAAGCAGTCTCCCCGTGCTTGGTTTAAGAAGTTTTGCAGTGCCTTGTCACCTTATGGTTTTACTCGCTGTCAGTCGGATCATTCAGTGTTCATCTACAACCTCCACTTAGTTGTGATGAGTTTGGTGGTCCATGTTGATGATATTGTCCTCACAGGTAACAATGATACGGTCATCTCTTCCTTCAAACGTTATCTTCAACGGACTTTTGATATTAAGGATTTGGGGCCCCTCTGGTACTTTCTTGGCATTGAAGTTGCTCAGTCTTCTCGCGGACTCGACCTTTCTCAGCGAAAATATGTCCTAAACCACCTCTAAGAAGCAGGCTATTCTGTATACAACCCACTGACACTCCACTGGATGTGAACACCAAGTTATTTGCATATTATGAGACTCTTCTTGACACACTGAGTTTTTATCAGAAACTCGTCAGCAAGCTCATTTATCTCACCACCACGAGATCAGACTTATCTTATGTAATTGGTGTCGCCAAATAGTTCATACATGAACCACGGGACACTCACCTCTATGTTGTGTTCCATATCATTCGGTATCTTAAGGCTCATCTTTCACGCGGCTTGTTCTATGCACACCAGCCTACTTGTTTGGTTCACGGTTATTATGATGTTGATTGGGCCAGGTTTCCAGATGATCGCCGCCCTACTATCGGCTACTGTATTTTCTTGGGCTCACATTTAGTTTCATGGCGAAGCAAGAAGCAGTCCATTGTTGCTCGGTCTAGTGCTGAGGCCGAATATCGTGCCATAGATACTGCTTCTGAGTTGTTGCGGTTCCGACAGTTTCTTACTGAATTAGGCTTTGCTCCTGCCGATCCACTTATAATGTTCTGTGACAATGAAGCGGCCATCAACATTGCCTCCAATCCAGTCTTTCATGAGTGGACTAATCACATTGAAGTTGATTGTCACTTCTTTCGACAGCATATTTCTGAAGGCCAATTTTTCACTCATCATCTGCATTCTAAAGATCATCTTGCGGACAGTTTCACAAAGTAAGTTCCCGAACTCGGCTCGCTTCGGTTGTTAGCAAGCTCAGTTTACTCGACATCTTCGAACTAGCTTGAGGGGGAGTGTTGTGGGACCCATTTCTGGACAGAGTTCACCTGAATCTCTTTAATTTGGAAAGTACATTAGTTGTAAATAGATTTGTAATCGATGTAATTAATTTATTCCTTATTTGGCCACCCTGATGGCTCTCTGTAATCTATTTATACTGATGTATACCCTTTCTCAAAGACATTAAATCTAATCGAGAGAAAGAATTCTTCTCCACAATTTTTCTCTCTTTTCCTTTTTATTATTATTATTTTCTACATAGAGGCGAAATATCAATCATGTTCAATGAGTCGGTGGGAATCAATTCAAACGAGGCGGAAATCCTCAGTATTAGGAGAGTTTTGGCCATATGGAAAGTTCATGGGCAGGGAAAGCTAATCATAGAAGGGGATTGGGCAAATACTTTTAAATGGGCAAAGGGACTAAGGCGTCCCCCATAGAGAATGATCACCACGGTTAGGGAGATTAGAGACTTAGTCTCAGAACTAGATGTATCTTTTGTTCAAACTGGACGCACAATCAATGGAGTTGCAGACTATTTTGCCAAGATGGGAATCGACAACTACTTTTCAAGAGTCTTTTTCTTATGATGTGACAGTTTCTTATTATTTCGTTTGTTGTATCATAGCGCTCATCTTTTTGTAATGTCTTTTTATTTTTGCCTTTTGGGGTCTAATCCTGTTGGACCCATCTCCTCTTTTTGTATTTGTACCGGATTTCCTTCTTTTTAATGAATTTTCATAGTTACTGCTAAAAAAAGCATTAAATGATGAAATATTTAATGGTTGAACATGATGAGATATGGTGCCAAAGGTTTCTAGCACCAAATCTAGGCAGACCACATTGTAAATACATTATGCACCTAGGATCCTACCACTTCTCATAAATGGGTTGGAAACTGCACTTCTTAAAAATAGGCAACACAAAAATATTTTCATCTAGTGGTCCCTAATGTGTTCACTGGCTGAATGTACTACCATGATCCCATCGTTGAATGGAACACACTATTTCGATCATGAGGTGTGATGCGGACATTCCAAAGTACAAAGTCTATCAAACTACCAGTCGCTGGAAAACTTTCAGATTGTCGAAATTCTTGAGACATGAACCATTCATGCTAAATTTTATTCCCTAAACCCATTGTGCCTTAAGCCTTCCTTTTTTTTTCCCCTAAAAAATACAAAATCCTTAAAGAGGTTAGGAGAATTTACATTGAGTATTGGGCTGATTTCCTAAGCTAGTGGAAGTCCAGAATCCCATGGACACTCGCAGATAATCCTAAGGTACAGTAGTGTGGGACTGTGATGTGGCCTTGGAGTTTTACAATTTTTGCCTACGTGGGATTTCTTATTTGCACGTGATTGGCATGGTGTTTTATAATTTTATTGACTTGGTAATTTCTTTTGTTTATCTCAGCCCAATGGATTTAGGTCATTGCATTAGTCCTACCATCATTTTTGGAATCAGAGCCAGGTTTAGCTTAGGAATTCCAAGTCCAAAATTCACGTGCCGTTGAACATGGACACTACACAGTTTACCAAGATTCTAGAAGACCTTAATGCTCGTCTAGTCAAGTGGAAGAACCGACCAGATGTAGATTGTACTTGGATCACCAAAGATGAGTTGCGACAAATTAACGCTGATAGCTTGGAGCAGTACCACAATCATAATTCGTCAGTGAAAAATTCTTTACAGCTGGGTAGAATTGATGCGGACATCCCAAAGTACAAAGTCTATCAAAGGCAAAGAAAGAAGAAGAAGGCCCACATTTCACTGTGGGTTGAAGATGCAGCAGTTACTTGACTTCTACAATAGTTGCTTAACTGCTACAACACTTACAAGAGAGGGTAGTTAATGTGTTTACAGCTGTTAATGTAAAACTGCAGCAAGTTACTGTGTTTTATGTTATTTTTAAGTATGACGGTAATTGGAATTTAGAACAATGATGAATGAAATGAATTTCTGAGAATGATGGACTTGGAATTCCTGTGAAAGGACTGATGGTGTGAAGCCATTTAAGGAGTGATTCCTATTTCATCTCTTTTCTTTTTTCCTCAAAAGGATTCATCTAGTGATAGTTTACTGCTTGAGGATGTGCTGTCTGATATAGAACTTGATGCTAAACTATGTTCATTGAGACAAAAGATTTTTGCGTGCATTTGGCGGCTTCTGTATAAGAAGAGATGTATTAACTTTGTCCACAACAATCATATCAATGACTAGTTTTCCAAAAAACAGAATCAACAGAGCTGCATGGAGAGCCCCATACATTAGAGAAACAGTCTCTTTTGAGCAGCAGTTGTGCTAGTTCTCTCATAGACATTAGAACCTATTTCAGCAGAATTTCATACATGACATGTTCTATGAGATGTAAAGGACTGCTTTTGAATTGTGTAAGAAAATGGAATCCCTGAAGAACAAGAGGAGGGAAGAAACTATTTCTGTTTTTGGTTTCTAAATGTATTTCTCTTTTTCTTCCTTGTAATTGTTGTTTTACATGGGAAACTGATTTCAACCCCAGCCTTCGACAATCAAATTTGTTGTTTTCCTTTGGCCTACTTGATGTATAAAACAAACTACCACAGATTGTCGAAATTCTTGAGACATGAACCATTCATGCTAAATTTTATTCCCTAAGCCCATTGTGTCTTAAGCCTTCCTTTTTTTTCACTTAAAAAAAAATCCTTAAAGAGGTTAGGAGAATTTACATCGAGTATTAGGCTGATGTCCTAAGCTAGTGGAAGTCTAGAATCCCATGGACACTTGCAGATAATCCTAAGGTACAGTAGTGTGCGACTGTGACGTGGCCTCAGACTTATACAATTTTTGTCTACGTGGATTTCTTATTTGCACGTGATTGGCATGGTGCTTAATAAATTTATTGACTTGGTAATTTCTTTTGTTTATCTCAGCCCATTGGATTTAGGCCATTGCAGTAGTCCTACATCTAGGTGGTTCTACCTAAAGAAAGCCCACTATGAATTCATGTTGGCCCCTTCTTGGGAAAGGAGAGAATCATGAGGAGAACTAAGAAATTATTAGTAATTGTGAAGTTACTATTCAGGGGTTTCTTTATAAGGTATTTAAGGTAAAATCATCATTTATAAAGAAACTTAAAATAAAAATGATAGCAAAGGTGAGTAGGTGATTTTCCTTACAAATATGACTACCGATCTAAGGATCCTATTGCAAAAGTAAGCAAAACTCAATGTGTTTCTCCATCTCAACACACTAAAGGGGGAATACAGGAGCCTTTTGTACTTCCCTTTATGCTAACACCTAATCAGTTCAAGATTTGTGGATTTAACAATGGTAGTAATCAAAGAAAATACAACAGTAGGAGTTTGGCAACTTTACTGAAAAAGACAGAACATTCCATTAAAAAAAATTAAGAAGGGAAAAGGTCCTACATAACCAATCTATCATCTGAAAGAGATGGAAGAATACGCTTGACTGCAACTGGGGTTCCACGCCAATAGGCTCTCAATATCTCGCCAAAAGATCCCTACCATTATACAAGTGCATCAGAAAAGCATAGTCTGGAAAATCACAAGAGCATGAAGCTTCTATTTCATTTAAATGGTGCATGTCTACTGACATTGTAAAAATTTGCATTTGAAATGACATAAATTCTCTTTTATTTCTCAAAAAAAAAGCAAAAATGGAAAATTTAGACCCCTAGAGGACCTTTTTATGTCAAGGAAAAGGAATCTCTTAACACAATGCAACCTCTGGAGACATCAGAATTTTTTTTTTTTAAAACAAAGACAATGAATTTTTTTATTAATAAAATGACAACAGTCAACAAAGAGGGGAAAAACCAATATAAGGGAGCTATATTGTAAAAGAAAATAAAAAGAAACAAAGAAAGATTGCCTCGACAAGGCTAATACCCGCAATACATAAAATCCAATCCACACAATTACAAACCTACCTTGACTGTGTCTAGATCAAAGATATAAAGCCCTACAAATCCCAAGCAATTTTGCCTCATTAGACTCCTCAATCCTCACCAATTCTAAGGAAGGAAGAAACAAATGAACAAACCTATCTCTCCCTCCTCATTGTGAACAACACCGCCTATCATATCAGGTTTGCCTTTGCCAAAACCATGCACATTAAACTCGTAAAATCCTTCCGAAAGGGTTGGACCACACTTCTCCAAATCTATTCCTATTAAAAAAAAAATTTAAAGAAACTGTCAAATTCCTTGAATAATGACAACCAACTTGATAGCATCAATCTAGCAAACTCTATCACATCTCCTGCCGCCTATGTGGATATGCCTTGAGCATTCTTAATGGCATTCTCTCATCTTACTTCAATTAATAAAACCTTTAGGTTCTTTAAACCCTAAAACTTATAATGGCCTCCTGGCCTCCCCCTTTTAGTAACTTCAACCAGTAATCTCTCAACTCTTCATATTCAGGCTATTTTTGGCCTTCAGTGGGTGTGCCCAAATCATCCTAAATAGCATACTCGCATCTTTTCTTTTATTAAGGCAACCTTTATGTTTTCTCTAATGCACTCATTTTTTTGTTTCTATCTTTTATTGTCACACCACTAATCCATCTTAACATGTGTATCTCCATCAACATATTGCTATTTCTCTTTTTATTTTTTGATGCGGTGCATCCTTTCCTTTTTCTTTACTTGCTATTTTTTGTTTTAGTTAGTTTTATTTTAAGCAAGGGTTGCCTTTTTCTTTACTTGCTATCTTTTGTTTTTAGTTAGTTTTATTTTAAGCAAGGGTAGTGTTGTACTTTTGCTTTATTTTATTTTAAGTAAGTGATTCTTTATATAAGGCTTTGTAGCCCTTTGGGCAAAGACAGTTTTTACAATGAAATAAAATCAAGATTGAGAATTTCTCTGCAAATCCCCTGCCGTGATTATCTTGGAGCGAATCCGAGAGTTTGGCGTGAAGCTGTCTCCCTTCCAGGTACTTGATCCTCTTCCTCTTCTCTTCTTCTTCTCTCTCTTCTTCTCTTCTCCTACTCATCGTATACCCTTTAACTCCATCCAGATCTGCTGAACCCTTTATCTTAGTCTCCTTTAATCCTTTCACTGTTTTAAACCTCTTCATCCAGCCCTAACAGTCCACCATACAGCTGCCCTCAAACCTTTGGACCCTTTTTAAGCCTCATACAGTCTTTACCACCTGTCCCAACCTCCATACAGCCCTAAACTACAGCTGTCATGTTTCCCCATAGCCTTTCTTAACCTCCTTTACACCTGTCCTGTTCTTCCAGTCCCTATCTTAGCCTTTTCAACCTGTTTTCCCCTCTCTCTTACTGCTGTCCCACAAAACTGGGCCTTTTCTTAACCTCATTAACCTCTCACACTGCTGTTAAAATCAGATTTAATCTTTATTTGATGTTGGTTTTATGTGTTTGTGTGATTTGATAATCCTTTTGGTTTTGAGAGCCTTCTACTTTGAGCTATGACATGGTTTGGATTGTGATTTTATTACTTACATTGAATCCCCTGAATTTTATTGATTATTTGTGGTAAATTTTATTATTCTAATTGTTATTATTAATTTTAATTTTAATTTTAATTTCAGCCTCATTTAGTTTCTTATTATTGCATAAATCGCATTTAGGCATTTAGGGTCACCTTTTGTCTTATCCTGCGTCAAATTTGGTATCAGTAGCAAGGTTGGGTTGTTTCCTTAAACACCCACGGTCTTAAGTTGCATCTTATTTATTTTTTTTATTATTTAAAAAAAAATTGCATTTTTTTATTATTTAAAAAAAAAATTGCATTTATTATTTAAAAAAAAAAAAAAATTCATTCATTCATTGCATATAGACTTAAGTCATAGCATATAGTTAGAATTAATCCCTATATTTGTGAGTCTAGAGGAACACTAGTGCGTGTACCAGTGCATGACCACTAGGAGTGGAGTTACCTATCAGAAAGAGTCCGAACCATCCAGCGCAATGTCAGGAGATCAACCCCCAGTTTGGTTTACTCAGGCCTTTGCCCAATTAGATGCCCGGCTCACCGACTTTAAGAGAGGTCAAGATACCTTAGGTATTGACATGACCGACTTGAGAAACCGGATTGAAGTCCTTGAAAGCCCTAAGAATGATGAGAATGGGTCAGTTCATGAGGATAATGAGAATTTTAGGAATAGAGACCATAGAGGCCGCAAATTTGGTCACGGTAGATTCCAACAGCCACACAGGCATCAGGAACCCCTCAACCATGAGGAACGTGCCTTAAAGAACGTGCGATTAGAAGCCCCTGAATTTAAGGGACGAGCAGACCCTAAGGTTTTATCAGATTGGTTGTCAGACATGGATCTCTACATTGAGTGGCATGATATGTCGGAACCTCGTAGGGTCCGTTTTGCCAAAATGAAGTTGGTGGGACAAGCTCGGCTTTTCTGGACCACAGTGGAACATAAACTCCGGAGGCAAGGAGTTGAACCCGTCAATCTGCATTGGGATGAGATGAAAGAATATTTGAAAGAAAAGTATATCCCTCTCAGATACAAGCAAAAACTCATTGACCAATGGAACTCTCTACGTCAGGGCAACCAGACCATTGATGAGTACATTGAGAAGTTTGATGAGTTCCTTATGAGATGCGAGTTGGATGAAAACCCCAGCCAAACCCTTTCTAGGTTTAGAGTAGGTCTTTGTCCTGAGTTCTAGCGTGACCTTATCTTACATGGGGTGGAAACTTTGGAGGAAACTTACCAAATAGTCCAAGGTTTAGAAGGTTACTTTAAGCCAAATCCTCCAAAGCATTTTGACTCCCGGGGTGTCAATTCTAGGCCTAATCCGCAAAGATCTCGGCAGAATACGGTGAGTCAACCCAAACAAGCCACCAGTACTCCATCCAAGAACAAGGATGCAAGTTTTAATGGAGCTTCTGGTGCGAGCTCTTCTAGGAATGGTCCTCAGTGTTACTACTGTCAGGGATTCGGGCATTTTGCTCGTGAATGTCCTACTAAGACCAAGAACCAGGAAAGAACCCTTTTGTTGGGAGAACCACCCATTGAAGAGATTGCCCGTGAAGATGACATAGAAGGTCAATTTCAGGGTGAATATCCTTCGAGTGATGAGGAACTTGATGAGGAGATCGATGCAGATTTTCTTACAGTAGTTAGATGTGCCTTTGCTCGATCTCAACCCTCAGAAGATTGGAAGCGCACAGCTATTTTCCACACTTACATTAAGTGCGGTGGGAAATCTTGCAAATTGATTGTGGATAGTGGAAGTTGTGCAAATGTCGTATCCACCAGCGCGGTTGCTCGATTGGGTTTGAAGACTGAACCTCATCCTAATCCACATCGAGTTGCATGGGTCAATGATGCGTCAATCCCGATCACTCAACGGTGCCCCGTGCCCATTCAGATCCTCACCTATCAGGACACTGTGTGGTGTGATGTAATCCCTATGGGCGTAGGACACATTATTTTGGGTCGTCCTTGGTTGTTTGATAATGATGTGACATTGTCGGTCAAGCGAACACGTGTAGCTTTGAGCATAAGGGTAAGAAGATCAAAATCCTCCCTATGCAACCTAGGCCCCCTCACTCAAAACAGGATGACACAAAGAGAGACAAACCGAAAACCCCATCAAAGACTCAGTCCAAGTCTCTACATATCATTGCTGCTAAAGAATTTGAAAGAGAGACTAGTGAAACTTCGGTTGTGTATGCCCTAGTGTCGAGAGAGACCTCTCCTGAGGTTGGTATTGAGTTGCCAGAGGTTGTAGTTCCGGTCTTTAAGGAATTTCAAGATGTATTCCCATCTGATTTGCCAAATGAACTACCTCCCATGAGGAACATACAACATGCCATAGATCTTGTCCCTGGGGCGACTTTGCCAAATCTGCCTCATTATAGGATGAACCCTAAGGAGCATGAAGAGTTGAAGCGTCAAGTGGATGAGCTTCTACAAAAGGGATTCATCAAGGAGAGTTTAAGCCCGTGCGCTGTGCCAGCCCTCCTGACACCCAAGAAAGACGGCACCTGACGCATGTGTATAGATAGTAGGGCTATTAATAAGATCACTGTCAAGTATAGGTTTTCAATCCCACGTCTCGATGACATGCTTGACATGATGGCCCGTGCTACTATCTTTTCAAAAATTGACCTCAAGAGTGGATATCATCAAATCCGCATTAGACCAGGAGATGAATGGAAGACAGCCTTCAAGACGAAAGATGGTTTGTACGAGTGGATGGTTATGCCTTTTGGTTTGACCAACGCTCCCAGTACATTTATGCGGGTAATGACTCAAGTGTTGAGACCTTTTATGGGTAAGTTCTTGGTGGTATATTTTGATGACATTCTTATCTATAATACCTCCCAGGAACAACACTTGCAGCATTTGAGGTTAGTCTGTGAGGCTCTTCGGACTGAAAAATTATACGCAAACCTGAAGAAGTGCACATTCATGTCGCATAGGATTATTTTCTTAGGGTTTGTGGTTTCATCTGAAGGTATGTCAGCGGACCCCGAAAAGATCAAGGCCATAGTAAGTTGGCCCGAACCGCGGAATATACATGAGGTACGAAGCTTTCACGGCTTAGCTACCTTTTATAGGCGGTTTATCCGAGGGTTTAGTTCCATCACGGCTCCCATCACGGATTGCCTTAAAAAAGGGGAGTTCCAATGGACTAAATCAGCCTCGAAAGCTTTCCAGGAGATCAAGACTCGTTTGGTTGAAGCTCTTGTCATGCGACTACCAGACTTCTCTAAAGTCTTTGAAGTTGCGTGTGATGCATCTGGTGTTGGTATAGGTGGAGTCCTAAGTCAGGAAGGACATCCTGTCGCTTACTTTAGTGAGAAGTTGAATGAAGCCAAACAGCGATATTCCACCTATGACAAAGAGTTCTATGCGGTTAGGCAAGCACTCCGTCATTGGAGACACTACCTTTTGCCACACGAATTCGTTTTGTACTCGGACCATGAGGCCTTGAGATATCTCAATTCACAGAAAAAGTTAAACTCAAGACATGCCAATTGGGTTCAATGTCTTCAGGAATACACTTTTGTGTTGAAACACAAGGCTGGGGTTGAGAACAAGCCAGCTGATACATTGAGTCATAGGGTTGCATTAATACACTCCATGAGTGTAGAGGTGACCGGGTTTGAGCAATTGAAGGATGAATATCCCACATGCCCGGATTTTGGGGAGTTATATGCTTCACTCTTGAGTGGCCAAGAACGGAGTAATAAAGAGTTTCTCATGGTGGATAATTTATTATTTAAAGGAAGTAAACTCTGCATTCCCCGAACTTCCTTGCGTGATTTTCTTGTTTGGGAGTTACATGCCGAAGGTATGGCTGGACATTTTGGGAGAGACAAGACGATTGCCCTGGTTGAAGACAGGTTTTATTGGCCTAGTCTCAAGAGAGATGTGGCTAAAATCATTGGGCAATGTCGAACTTGCCAACTGGCAAAGCAAAGGAAGCAAAACACAGGATTGTATACGCCTTTGCCAGTTCCCCATGCTCCTTGGCAGGATATCAGTATGGACTTCGTACTTGGACTTCCGAAGACTATTAAGAAGTACGATTCCATTTTGGTGGTTGTGGACCGTTTTTCTAAAATGGCCCATTTCCTTCCGTGTTTTAAAACCTCCGATGCTTCTAATATTGCCAAGATATTTTTCGGAGAAATAGTGAGACTACATGGGTTACCAAAGACGATTGTGTCAGATAGGGATGTTAGGTTCATGAGTTATTTTTGGAAGACCCTATGGCACATGATGGGTTATAGGTTACAGTTTTCGTCTGCGTATCATCCTCAGACTGATGGACAGACTGAGGTAGTTAATCGTAGCCTAGGAAATCTGTTGCGTTGTCTGGTTGGTGAGAATACGCGAACGTGGGATGTTGTTCTACCGATTGCAGAGTTCGCATATAATAGTTCGATCAATAGATCTATAGGTATGAGCCCCTTTGAAGTCATGCATGGTTATAAGCCTAGGAAGCGTATAGATCTCATTCCCATGTCAATGTCAAATAGGCCATCTGAGTCTGCATCATCATTTGCATATCGCATACATGAATTGCATGCTGAAATTAAAAGAAAAATTAATATGAGCAATGAAGTGTATAAATCTGCTGCAGATACTCATCGTAGATTCAAAGAATTTAATGTGGGTGATTATGTGATGATCCGCATAAGACCTGAGCGGTTCCCACAAGGAACTGTGAAAAAGGTACATGCTCGTAGTGCAGGGCCTTTCAAAATTTTGAGGCGAGTTGGATCCAATGCATACATTGTAGACCTACCATCTGATATGGGTATTAGTCCTACTTTCAATGTGGAAGATTTAGTCCCTTTCTAAGGCCCTACAGCTACACCTGTAAGCCCATCATCACATCAATCCCTTAACCGTTCTACTGGCCTACCTGACCCACTTCATGACCCATGGCATGAACCTTCCCAGCCTTCACAGCCTTTACCTATTTTACCTTCCTTGCCACCTAAGAGAGATGATATAGAATCTATTCTAGATGAGGAAGTTGTGTCTACACGTGCCGGAGGTTATCAGAAGTATCTTGTGAAGTGGAAAAACAGACCGATTACAGATGCCACATCTGTTGAACCCTTTATCTTAGTCTCCTTTAACCCTTTCACTGTTTTAAACCTCTTCATCCAGCCCTAACAGTCCACCATACAGCTGCCCTCAAACCTTTGGACCCTTTTTAAGCCTCATACAGTCTTTACCACCTGTCCCAACCTCCATACAACCCTAAACTACAGCTGTCATGTTTTCCCATAGCCTTTCTTAACCTCCTTTACACCTGTCCTGTTCTTCCAGTCCCTATCTTAGCCTTTTCAACCTGTTTTCCCCTCTCTTACTGCTGTCCCACAAAACTGGGCCTTTTCTTAACCTCATTAACCTCTCACACTACTGTTAAAATTAGATTTAATCTTTATTTGATGTTGGTTTTATGTTTTTGTGTGATTTGATAATCCTTTTGGTTTTGAGAGCCTTCTACTTTGAGCTATGACATGGTTTGGATTGTGATTTTATTACTTACATTGAATCCTCTAAATTTTATTGATTATTTGTGGTAGATTTTATTATTCTAATTGTTATTATTAATTTTAATTTTAATTTCAGCCTCATTTAGTTTCTTATTATTGCATAAATCGCATTTAGACATTTAGGGTTACCTTTTGTCTTGTCTTGCGTCATTTTTACACCACAAATCAATGATGGCCGAGAATTATGATTTCTTGGGAGGAACTGTGTAGGGAATCGGATCTTTATATTTAGTTGTTAGACCTTCTAAACGAGGCAAGTGTCTATCAGGAGGAAAAGAATATTAGAATTCGAAATGGGGACACCTTAGGTAAGTCTTTAGTGAAATCCAGAATTAGGAACTTGCATAGGGAAACTACATCAACACAGTCTCTAGACATCATTTGGAAAGGCAAAGCCCCCGTCCCCAACCCTGCAATTTTTTTGTTGTTGAGTTGCTAAGGGTAGGGTCCTATTTCATCTTTTTATATCTCGGAGGAGGCAAATACATTTTTCTCATAGTAAGGAGGTGGAAACTGTGGATCACCTTTTTTATGGTTGTCGCTTTATAGTGAACTAGTTTCTGGGACCTTATGGGATGTTCTTGGGTTTTGAAGGAGTCAATAACTAATGTTCTAGCCTCTTGGTGGTGTAATGCTTTTAAGGGCAGAGGAAAGATAGCATGGCAAGTGATCACAACTATATTTTATGGTATGCACGAAGAGAGCGAAACTTAAGGATCTTTGAATCTAAAGAGAGGTCCGCCATTCGGTATTGAAAAAGCAAGGATCTTGTGATATTTTTGGCTTTTGGGTGCAAAGAATTTAAAGATTTTGGTTACGATGATTTTATGAGGGGATAGTCAAAATGTATAAAAGGAGGTAAAAGGAAATATAAGATTTTGGAAAGATGGATGATGTTAAGTTTAATGTAGATGGGGCATCCATGGGAAACCGGGACCTGCAGGGATACGTGGCATACTTAGAGATCACAGGAGTCAAACATCTTTGGTTTTCACATAATCAGGGACTAAAGACTCTAATGAAGCTGAACTTCTCAATATTAAGAGAGTATTGGCCATTTGAGTAGATTTCGGAGGTGGAAATTTGTCATTGAGGGAGATTCAGCAAATGCCATCAGATGGGCAAAAGGTTTGAAGTGACCCCCCTGGAGACTGATTACCAAGGTTAGAGAGATCAGGGCACTTGTCAGGGGACTTGACGTCTCCTTTGTTCACATCAGTCATTCAACAAATGGGGTGTCGGGTTTTGTTGCCAAGAATGGTGTGGAAGGTCTCATCTTAGGTGTCTTCTACATTTAAGAAGACTAGGGAAGATTGGAATGCACAGGATAGTGTTAGATATATTAGAGTTTGTATTTAATTAGGATTCATATTGGATTAGGAATCTAAGTTAAGTTTGGGTTAATCTCTATTAAGAGATGTATTTGGTTTATGATTAGATTAGAGTTTGAGTTTGAGTTTGAGTTTAAGTCAAATAGCCCTAAGGTCGGCGAGATGCTATATATACATATGTAATAGACCTTGATGAGTAATGCAATAGTTTGTGATTTCTAACATGGTATCGAGAGCCAAATATGATCCTCTTTCTCTGGCTTTCGATTCGTGAAAGAGAGAAACCACATCCCGTTCCTTTTGCCTCTCCCTCTACTAGTTGCAGCACCACCCGCAGAGGGAGAGCAACTTGATGCTCTTGCCCATTCTCGTCAGATTTGTATTGTCCCGTCTGGATTAGCACCCACTGTTTCCACATTGCAGAGCCTAGATCTGACCCTCTGCTAACCCAGATCTGCTTAGTTCCATGAGAAGAGGATCCTCGCCTTGCAGACTCGGTCATCGTCCCAGACCCAGATTTGTTCTTTCTCCAAGACACTCGTCACTGGACGCTTCCTACAGCCCGACACTGCATCTCGTGTCTGCATCACCGCTCTCCGTCGCCGGCTGGATTTCCCTTCTTTGAAGCCACCTGCTTGACCAATCAGAAGCCCTTGGCTCTGCCTACCATCCTCTCACGCCCAAATCTAGCATCGGCAAAGGGAGTGAGGGGCATCTTGCTAGTCGACCTTCGTCACCAAGAATTTTTCTCAACCAGGCTTCAAGAACCTCACCAACCGGATTCCTCTTAGGCGTTGTCTGAGCCACCCATATCTGCACCGTCGCCCCTTCCTTCTGCCCCTCTCTGAAACTGTAACGATAGCTCTTGGGGCTAGAAAACATGCGATTGGCATCTGTTCTGGTGCCTAGATACCTAGCCTTGTACTCATCATTGGTCAGATCAACAAATCTATTCAACCCAAGAGTGTAGGACGTCCCAATTTGCAATGCCCAGATCTGCAACCTTTGCAGTCAATTAAGGCATTGGGTCTCTCTGTGCTTTCACACCACAACCCAGATCTGGTTTGCTCTAGTCCCTCTCGGTCGCCCTCTGATTTCTCCAGAAGCCTCGCTGACGCATGATAAGAAAAAAAGGAACCCTAAATGCCTAAATGCAGTTATGATATAACAAGAAATCAATATGAAACAAAATATGAAGCTGGAAGAAGAAGAGGGCTTCTCGTCTTTGGCTTCCGGATTCGCTCCTAGAAGAACACCGTCGCACAAGCTTTGTGGAATTCCAAATTTTATTTCATTCGTAACATCATGCCCCAAGGGCTACAAGGCTTTATATAAGACTATCCCTTAAAATAAAATAAAGCAGAAATTACAAGATTACCCTTACTTTAAAAAAAAATGGAAATATCAAGTTTAACTTACACAAGAAAGGAGGGATGCACCGCATCGATCCCCCCATCTGAGAAAAACTCGACCTCCAGTTCAAACAGATGAGAAGACACAAATCTTCCCACGCACGCATCTTCCCAGTGTAGGGTTTTCATAGTGCAAAACACGTGAGGTATTCAGTGTCATCCAGTCAGATCATTGTCAAGCCATAATGATGGAGCTGGAGCGGCTTTCTTCTATCATCGCTGATAGACTCGGAAACCTGTTTTGTTATTGTTGTCATCTTTTGTTGTAGAAGAAGAAGGTATCTCGGACGAAACAAAATTCTGATATCCCTCTAGAAGGTCTTGATCAAGTCGCTTTAGCTCACTTTCTGTCAACCATGTGGCATCTGTAATCGGTTTGTCTTTCCCCTTCACAAGATACTTCTGATAGCCTCCGGCACGTGTAGAAACCACTTCCTCGTCCAGAATAGATTCTATCTCATCTCTCTTATATGGCAAGGAAGGTAAAGTAGCCTGATTCACCTCTTTAAATATGGTTCCCATTGTCATTTAATGTCACCTTGAACAAAGGATGCTAACTATTTCTCAAAAGATGCTCTTAATCTCTCATTGACTCTTTATTCTTTTGTGACCTTAATGACAATGAAAATATTATCAACTCTAGCTGCTTCTTGAATCCCATCAGAAGTGTCATCTACCAGATCCAAATGGAAGGATTTGGAACTCTAATAGCAAAAGAACATTTTTTATGGAGTTGTTTTTCGGGATTGAGTTTTTGTTTGTACTAAAGATCAAACAAAGAACAGTTTTGATCAAGTTGTTTTTCGAGATTGAGCTTTTGTTTGCACTAAAAGATGTGTCACGGATGAATTTGAAAATTTGGAAGGGTGTTGCTTCTTTCAAGGTGAAGTTCGTCGGATGGTTGGTAGGCTTGGAGAATATCTTGACTATTGATAATTTGCGGTTGCGTCAAATGCTTATTGTTAATGATTGTCCTCTCTGCTTGGTTAATGAAGAGATAATAAATCATCTTCTTCTTCATTGTAGATTTGTGTACCAGATCTAGTGTCATTTTTTTTAGTTGTTAGGGATGGCTTTTGTCTGCCGAAAGCTTGGTTAGGTATGTTTAATGAAGAAGTTTTGTTGGTTGGTAGTTCTTTTAGAAGGACTCTTTGGACAACGACAGTTCTGAGTATAGTTTGGTCTATTTGGTTGGAAAGAAATTCTAGAATCTTCAAAGGAAAAGAGTCCTTTGTCAAGCATCTTGTTGAAGTTATAAAGAGTAAAATTGCTTGGTGGATGATGAGGACAAGAAAATTCTAAGGCATTAATATCTCAGATACATGCAGGGTTTGGGACTTAGCAGATCATTTTACAGTTCATTCAGAACTGGTGAGGTCAGTTGCTTGGTCTCCTACAGAGATGGGTCTCCTTAAGCTTAATTTTGATGGAAGTTGCGTGCGAGATTTTGGTTTAGCAGGTTATGGAGTAATTACTCGAAATGGCTTTGGCAACACTTTGTTTTCTTTTGCAGGCCCTCTTCCAAATGGTTCTGTGATTGATGTGGAGTTACATGCTTTATAAAGAGATGTTTTGGCATTGGAAGAGTTAGGGGCGATTGGGAGTATCTTAGAAGGTGACTCTAAGATAGTTGTTGGATGGGCTTTGTGGTCTCTTTGTCCATAGTCTTATTTGTATAAAGTTGATAGAATTCGTCATTCCATTGAGGCTTAGGTTATTCGGTCTCTTGGGCCCCGCTCTACAAATTCAGAGGCAGATGAGTTGGCTCTTCAGGGTGTGACTGTCATAGGAAATTGTAAATAATTTTATGTAATTTTGGGGCGTGGTTACTTGTCTGTTTATTTTTCTTGGGTGGCAGGTTCTTTGTACTTGCTAAGGTTTTTGTTTGTATGTGTTCTCTTTTTTTTTTTATTAATGAAGTTACTTTTCAAAAAAAAAAAATATTCTAGCCATTGATCACCTCTAACATCGCAATCGCATTGTTGTCAATGCTTGTTATCTTTGCCTACAAGATGATCAATTGGTTGATCACCTTCTCATTCATTGTGCTTTTTCCTAGGAAGTGTGGCATTTGATTTTTAGTACCTTCTAGATCAACTTCATTAATGATTGCTTTAAAAGATTTGGCAATACTAAATATAGGTTGGTTTGGAGATTTTTCCTTACGGCAATTGTACAATCATTATGTAAAGAGAGAAAAGGTCATGCTTTCCTCGTCTTCTTCCCCTTCTGAGTAATCCCAGGGCCCTATCATAGTGATTTTATGGGGCTTTTTCAGTAATGGACTTGGGGGATTGCGCACTTGTACCTTGCTTTTCTTTTTACTTTAATAAAAAAATTGATACTGTTTCAAAGCAAAAAGTGTCATATGCCAAGATGAACATTCATCAAGTTTGGTTACCAGCCCTTCTAAATTTTATGAAGTTAAATTTTGACGGCAATTTATGTCAAAAGAGTGGATGAGGTGGCATCAAAGGTATCTTAAGATATTCAAATTCAAGGACTACTAGATCCTTTAGAAAAAGCAACTTCCATACATGATGCTAATGAATTAAAGGTTAAAACTCTCCTCAAAGGATGTAGGCTATATCAAGCACCTATAGTGGGTGAATAACACAATGAAGCAGTATTCAGTAGATTTGGCTATCCTTGGTGTCTAAGACTTCATTGAAGAAATTGGTGATATTTTTTGGTCTCATTGGTTATCCATCAAAATAACTTCCAGATCTACTAATATGGAAGCTGATTTTTGAGCTGAGCTTGGGGTTTCAATGTAACATCTGTATCCTTTTGGTTCTTTGGCTCTTTAGAGGCTCTTCCAATTTCTTTTTAAAACAAAAGCCTCTTTTGCATCTTCCCCCTTCTTAATACATTACTTCTTATTAAAACAAAAAAAACAAAAAAAAAGCTCCAAAATTCTTTACTAATACAAAAGTGAGAATATGTTAAAGTATAATAAAGTTCACCACCAAAATTGAAATGAGGAAAAAGAAAAACATCAAACAAATATATAAATTTCATTAAGCCAACAAAGCTAAAATTTCTATCCAATTTGTGATGATCTACATTCTAGTCTCTTTGCAGAAGTAAGCCTATTATGATTAGGAATATAGAAGGTCAATACAAGAAAATCAATTCAAACCTTTCCAATAACAGTTGAAGTTGAGAAATCCAACTCTGATGGATCAATTTCCCAGTCGCACTTGTTTGGCAAAGGAGGTGGGACTGGCTTTGGCTCAAAATGGCTACCATTTTGTCCCTGCAACAATATACTCAGGTAAGACAGCATTCTTTTTAAGCAAATTTCTCAGACCCTGTGTGCGTGAATTTACATGCATGCATGAGCGTGCGTGGTTTGACATGTGTTTCCATATGCATAAATAAGTGATCAGCATATTAAGAAATAAGAAAACATGGAATTTCTTTTACCTCATGATAGAATTAGAAACGTCACCAGGAAGAATCAATGCAATTGAACATAAAGGGAGGGAAAAACCAATGAGAACAGTAAATACATATGTAGAGCAACAATCAGATGTTATCTGATCAAAGTAAACCCCAGATGTCAATTGTTATTTTCTGAGGGAAAATGAGCATTTGATATTACTATTCAAATTTAAAGATAAAATCGGAAGACCTTTTTCCTTGGGACTATTTGATATACTTGCCAATTTGGGATGGAAAAAATGGCTTACATGACGGCAACGATGATCATATACTTGCCAATTTAGGCACAATTGGCATATATTCACTAGCGTGAGGATGAAGTAGGCATATTGGTTATATTGTCATGATATATTTTCCAATCTAGCATGATTTCCTTCTAAGCAAACTAGCACTAGGGGGGTGTTGGAGTGTTACTTGTGTAAAAGGGTTTATTTGCCACTTTTCACTAAAGGCATTATGTCCAAATTTTAACCTATTATTTGATAGAACTTCCATGAGGCTCTCACAAAGACAAAACTATTCATCATCTTTTTACTTCTGTTTTCTCACATTCTACATCAAATCTTTCTTCTCTGACCATGAAACAATGACATACAAAATATGCACCTAGAAACCATAATATCCAACATGTTACCATTCAAAGAGAGAGAAAGAGAGATCCCACCACACATCACAACAATATATTAAAATACTATAAAACGGATAGGTGACTAGTAAGTAGACTTGTCAGCCATGGCTAACCTTCAATTATACTTTTTTTTTTTAAAGGTAACTTCATTAAATATTAAAAAGTGTTAAATAATACAGAAGACTGGCTAAAAATAGGCCACCAATATGCTAATATAAAAAACCTTCCCGATAATCTAAAATTTGGTTACTATTTCCATGGACAACTGCAGCCCCTGTCGGGTCAACTCATCGGCAGCTGAATTCGCTGATCTAGGAGGCCAAGCAATCTTGAAACCAAAGATAGAAATTACTTGCCGAATTTTCTCAACTTTGTCTAGAAATATCCACGGGCACTGAGATCCCAATGACCACCCCACAACTACCTTAGAATCACCTTCAACAAGACTCCCACGAACTCCTACCTCCTCCAATTCCTTAATGCATCCCCATAAAACAAACAATTCCACCTCGTTCACAGAACCATTAGAGATCGAACCAGCAAATGAGAGAACTGTAACCCCACCATCATTACAAATAACTCCTCCATAGCCTACCTTACCAATCTCTCACATACAACTGCGGACTGCCATCAAAATTTAGTTTGAGAAGCCCTACAACCGAAGAAGACCAAGGCACTTGAGACCGAGTAACATGACGATGCGGAATGAAATCCACTGATGCCCAATCCCTACATAAATCCGAAACCGACATCCCTTTGAACTTTGCCGACTCAAGCATCCACCATGCATTCCGAAGTTTAATAATACCCAAAAGTTGCAAGATTGAGCATTTTTATCCGTTAAAAATCCTATTATTTCATTCCAACCAAACGGACCAAATAATACTCAGAAGTGTTGTAGACCAAAGAGTTCGACGAAAAGAACTACCTGAAACCACCACCTCTTCATTAAACAAATGACACTACTCTCGAGGTAGACAATAAGCAATGCCCAGTAGTTGAAAAAAGTGCACCCATATCTAATACGAAAACTGGCAATGAATGAAAAGATGATCCACTTATTCAGCATCCGCTAGACATAAAGGGCATGCATTCACAATAATCATCTTCGGCAAACACAAATTATCAATTGTCAATATTTTCTTTAGTCCTGCTATCCAACTAAAACCTTCATCTTTAATGGAGCCACTCCCACCCAAACTTTAGTATGAACGGAAGGCACAACACCATTCATCAACAGTTAAAAGAAGAAAATGAAGAAGAAGAAGAAGAAAGAGAGACAAAGAACGCCAATAACCAGGTACACTGTATAATTGCACAATTATGCGATTTTAGGTATTGAATCGCACAATTTGCGATTCAACCCTAAAATCGTATGATTTTCACCCTTTTGCGATTACATATGCAATTTGGCTCGTTTTAACCTATGATTCGATTCAAATCATAGAGTTCGGACCGTGAATCGTGCGATTTTAACAACATTGGTTTGGAGAATTCCTTTCAGGAGAGGGCCTTAGAGTTTGGGAAGAGAATAGATTCGAGGAAATTATGGTGCTTTTTAAAAGCATTCCGATTTTTAGGGAAGAGGAAGATAAACGTCTTTGGACTGGAGATCCATCAAGTAGATATTCTGTAAGGTCAGGTGTTAGTCTGGCTCTTTTCTTCCCTAGTGGAAATAGGTTGGTGTGGTCATTGGTCTAGAAAGGAGTTGCTCCACCAAGGGTTCAAGATTTTATGCAGCGTGATCTGGAAGATGGATCCTTACAAGGGTAGAAATGAAAAACAGAGACATTCTTCAGGAGGAGCTAATAGTTCATGTCTTCTTTGTGGTTGTCAGGAGAAAAGTATTGACCACATTTTCTTAGATTGTCAGGTAGCTTCGGAGTTCTGGAGTATATTTCTACATCTAATGGGAGTTCTTGGGCAATCGATCGGGTTCTCTATAAAGCTATGAAGGAGTAGGGTTTTACCCTTTTGAAGGAAAAATCAAAAGGCTAGCCTGATTCTCGATTCCAACAACTTTACTGTGAAGGATATGGAAGGAAAAATATTCTAGGATATTTGAGGGAAGGTAAAATAAATGGATGAGATTTTTGAAGCGGCGAGATGGAGGTTAAACTCCTGGTTTTCAATAAGTAAGAAATTTCAAGTGATCTCAATGGGGGATTTGTATTTCTCTTGGGAAGAGTGTTTAGCGGATAATCCTAGGAAAAGAGTGGTGATAGAGGATAGGCATCCCTCTCCTATAGGTTGCATTAAGATTAATGTGGACACAATGGCTAAAGGAAACCCGGGGTATGTAGGAATTGGAGGAGTGGCTAGACACTCTAGGGGTCAAGTTTTGTTCCTTTACCATTGGGTCTTGAGAATCAAATGAGGCAGAAGTTTTGAGCATCAGTAGAGCTCTACAGGAAACCCGGGGTATGTATGAATTGGAGGAGTGGCTAGACACTCTAGGGGTCAAGTTTTGTTCCTTTTACCATTGGGTCTTGAGAATCAAATGAGGCAGAAGTTTTGAGCATCAGTAGAGCTCTGCATCTCTGGGTGTATCATGGTTTGGGAGATTTAGTCTCAGAAGGAGATTCATTGAATGCCATTAGATGAGCTAGAGGTGTGAAAAGACATCCCTAGAGGTCATTGCCCTCAGTGAGAGTGACTAAGGACTTCTATTCTCAGTGTTTTGTGCCTCTCACACGCGTCAGAAGGACTACTAATCAGGTGGCTGATTTTTTTACCAAGTCGGGGGCAGATAGGGAAGGCGGGATCGTTGATTTCTTTTAATTTCATCCTGTCATGTACACTGGTTGGGTGGGAGTCCCAAAGTTATTGTTTGTTTGATAGAAGCCTCCAATACTGGTTCGACAGGTTGTACTTCTTTTTTGCCATTAGTAATAATATTTTTTGATTTGTTACCATTTCAAAAAAAATTGATATCACATTTTACCAACACCAATTTTCAACGAAGTTGTAAAATGGAATTTTATTCCAAAAATAAGATTTCAACCAACATGTGGAAGCCATGTCAAATTACTTCCAAGCTTCTTAGTATCCTACAACCATGCACCTAGCAACATATATAATGTCATATTGTACCATCACCAAGACAAATGAATCCCATAATTATCTAATGCATCTAATGCCTGCTTCTGTTTCCTAGTTCCTTCAATCCTATTTGATCCCTAATTATCTCTTGTGTGTGTCCTTACTCGTCATCATTCTCTCTACTTTGCCTCTAATCTAATCCTTTCTATTAGTGAACCACTGTCCCCATCTTTCGTTTTACTATTCTCTGCATTTCTAATCACCTATTTCTGTTATTCTGACCTGATCTGTGGTGGTCTCTAATCTAACCTCTATCTCTTCCCAATTCTGTCTCTACCTGCTCCAGTCTCACTCCCTCACTCACTCTCTCAAGTTTGTTTCTTTGCTTCAAGGTTCTGCTACTTCTCTTCTCTGTTGTTAGACAACTGTAACATTTGCTACCTTTCCCTGGTGCTGTTTATCTAGCTAATGGTGCTAATGATTCTGGTGCTGCTGAATCTCAATTTGGTGTTTGTTGTCTCTAATCATCTTCTCTCGCTGCTGCTGTTGCTGTGACTCTTCTCTATCAGTCTCCACCTGCATCTCTGCAGATCATGCATTTTGCTGTGTTGATCCTGTTCATTCTCTCCAGTATGCTGCATCTCTGCCTTCAATCAACTTCTGCATTGGAACAATTGGTTCTGCATCTGACCATTGGCTGCTTCACGATGATGCCATCCGGCCTTTGTGTTTCTTGGTAGAAGTTTCTGGTTGTTGTATTTCTTCTTGCTAGTTTTTAGCTGTTAAGAATTTTCAATTCAATAAATTCAAACTCAGGGGAGGGGTTAGGATGTAGATTAGGTTATGATTAGGTTAGAGAAGATTGAGTATATCTCTCATTTCTTGGGTTATCTCTTCCACATGCATGTACAAATATGTTAGCATTTGAATGAATTAATATATGGTCAAGATTTATGCTGCATTTATCTCTAATTAACTTTTCTTCCTGACAGATCCTGAAAAAATGCAAGAGCCTCCTACATAGCATGCTACCCATTCTTGTCGGTCCTGATTTGCCTTCAAAACTCATACACAATGAATTTGAAAGAGTACAAGGCTAGTGTAATGACCCGACCTGGAGTAGCGAGTCAGTGGTATTTGATAGAATTAGAGTGTTAGTGGATTAAGGTGATGATGTGTATGTTTGTTTGTTTTAATTCTCCATTTGAAGTAAACAACTAATTGGTGAGAGAAAACAAATTAATCAAATAAATAAAATTTAGAAATTCCAAATTAGTTAGAAAATCAAGTTAGTTTATCAAAATTATTTCATCTTGAGATTTATTTAATTAGCTTCCTAAATAAATAATAGGAAATACCCCTATGTGAAATTTAGGAAACCAAATCCTATTACACGTTGGAAGCAAGTCCTAAATGGACTAGAACCCCCCTTGGCCGACTCCTCCTTTCTTGAAATAAAATATCATGCGCATAGCCCCTTTCTGCAAACCAACGATTCTTTTTTCCTTTCTCTTCGAGCGAAACTTCATCTTCCTCCTTGAACTTGGTCAAGTAAAGCAGCATCTCCTTCCCTTTGGTCTTTGGTTTTTTATTGGTTTTCTTCATCTTAGAAGTATGTAGATTTATTTCTTCTAAATCATTTTCTTTTCTTCTTCTTCTTCTTCCATGATATCTCTCTCAAAATAAAAATTTTTTGCTGAAGTTTCCTTTGAGAAATTTGAATAAAGAAAGAGAGAGAAAGAAAGAGGAAGAAAGAGAAGAAGAAGAAAACTACGATTAAACCTAAGAAAGGGTGTTGATCTTTTCCTTTTGTAAGTTCAATTCGACCATGATAGAAGAGACTTTGACATGTAAAATTGTGATAAAAAAATTGATTAGAGGTTTAAGAGGACTGATTTAATAACCTTAGATTTGGATTAGAGGGAAACCCCAATTTTTTGGAAATCTATGAAACTCGGATTTCAAATTGGGCTTATGTTTCTGCGCGTCTTCGCGAGAAAAATCATAACTTGAGTTCACGAATGTCTTTTTCGATGAAATTTGTTGGGTTGGAAGCTATACTGATAGATCTAGTTGCTGTTCAAATTTGAAATCAAAATTTGACGAAATGATAGGTCAATTTCGGGTTCCATTCCAGATACCTCATTTAAGACTGCAAACTGTTTGGCAGTGTACATGTCTCAGTAAAACGATCATAACTCAAGCTAAGAATATCGCCTTGGGACGCACCAGATATTGTTGCGATCGTAACTTAGAGACCTATCTACTGGTAGAGGATGAAAAGTAATTGATAAACAGATTGTTCCTAGAAAATTCTGCAAGATGAGTGAATTCTTCCTATAAGGATTTTCCTGGAAAAGTACGTAAAAACTTGGAAAATTTAGATTTCTTTGAATCCCTATTTGTTGGACTAGAACACATATGATCTTAAGAGATGAGTTATGTTAATATAAAATAATAAGGAATGAATTCTCAAGTGGTTTTGAAAATTTAGGCGAATGGTTAGCATGAATTTTTATTGGTTTTTGCTATGATTATTATATTTCAGCAAACTTTGGTTCCTGATCGCTAAGAGAGCTTCGGTATTTTATTTTGTGCATATCACCAAACTTCTAGGTGAGGGAAAACAATACACTATATTTTGTTGTGCATGATATTCTCTATTTTGTTTATGTGATTGAGCAATGGAAAAATATTGCATTATGTAATGTGTTTTGGGAATATAATGTTGGACCTATGATATGGACTGGGTATATGTAGGAATAGTGGTTGTAATCCGGTGCTTACTCACAGTAGTTTTAGGGGATAGGTTAAATGTTCTAATGGCCGTGAGGGACTCAGTTTGCCTGGATAGTTGGAAATTATCCACTAGCCTTATTGAAAGGTCCAATAATTATGCTCGAATTGGATGGATGTTTTATTATCTGTTATAGAGTTATTTTTATGTTATTAAGATGGATATATGATATTGTGTTGTCATAGTAATAATACTGTGATATGAATTATTATTATGCATGTGTGATGTTGTCGAGATTGATTTTGATGTTTTAAAACATGTACATGATGTTTATGTTAATTTGAGATCATAAAATCCTGCTTAGAGTATAATGTTGATGATGAGATTCATGGCATGTTAATATGATATATAACATGTGGCAAGATGATAGAGATAATGCATAGTAGACATAGCATTGAGCATAGCATCTTCATATTCGTGGGATGGGTATGGAGGTGTGAGCCGTGATCTTTCATGTAGACCACGACGGTGGTAGTGTATGGCCTCGCTTTTAGTGAGTAGTACCACGCATGTGGTAGATTTGGATTGTTGAGCCATGAAAGATTACGTAGACTGTTATTTGGTGGTGGTGTTAGCCTCGCTTCGGCAGGTAGGCCACTTCATGTGGTGTTGTGATAGCCACGCTTCGGCGGGTAGGCCACTTCATGTGGTGTTGTGTTAGCCTCGCTTCGGCGGGTAGGCCACCAAATAAAGTAGGTGTTGTTGTAGATGGATGATGCACTGAGCATGTGCATTGCATGGCATAGAGCATGGTCAATAAATGCATATTCATTTAATTATGCTTTTATATTGCATTTATTATGTTAAATTGAGAATAATGGAGATATCATGTTTTGGATATGTGCTATTGTATTTCTTCACTGGGCTGGGAGCTCACACCCTTACATTGCAGGTACTCTTTTGGATTTAGGAGTGCAGGAGGACACTGAAAAGTAGAAGTTGTAATGGATGAATATATAAATTCTTAGATAGGGGATGATATTATGTAGTTGAATTTTATGAATTGATGTTATTCATTCTTTTAAAGACTCGATTAGTTGATTCGAGTAGTTTGAGAATATTGAGATTACTAGTGGATTCTATTTTTATTGGATGGGTTGTGAGTGAATCTGTGATATTAGATTTGACGTTGGTAATAGGTGTTATTCATTTTATATTATGGATGACATTATGATTTATACAATGTGTAAAGTTGGACTTGTAGGATTTGATGGCTTTGTTATTTCATTTACAATCTTTAAAAAAAAAATATATACTATTTCCCCCAGCCACAAATCTGTGATGTTAAACCCGTTAGATGCGTAATGCGTTGGTTAACGCCCGTTCAGCCTGCAGTTAAGCGGGCCACGACCCATTTAGGCTGTAGAAAGGGGCGGGGCGTTACAGGTAGTTTCTTCCATAGTTCCACAATCTTGCATTCTCTCCACATCCTCCAAGCAAGATTTCCAATTTAATGAATCCAAACTAGATATGGATCCAAATGCTTTCCATCCCTTCACCCAACCATAACTTGGCAAAGTCTAAGAGCTCATCGGGGTTCATCACTACATCATTGCCCGTGCATCCCATGTAACTAAGGCTAAGAAACAAAAACTGTAAAGCAATCTACAAAATCAATCAACCAACCTGATGTAGGACACGCACAAGACCCTTAGTATTTTCTATTTTCGTATTTTTCGCATTCTTTTAATTTTAGAATTTTTGTGTAGCAAGGAAGCCAGGTCGGTGGCTTTCCTATTTGATTTAGGATCCTTTTCTATTTTGAGTTTCTATTATTCTTATAAATAGTTGTAGATGTAAGAGAGGGATACACCCCTTTTTGAATATTATGAATTGAGTAAGAAGAATACCAATAATATTCTGTTTATCCCCTCTTTCTCTGCCCGAGTTGCAGACGACTGTGTTTTCCTGTCCATATTGCAGGCTCCTCGACATCGTTGACTCTGGGCTTCATCCAAGAAGAGATATCACCGTGCCATTGCTGCGTTCTTGGGCTTTACCCCAAGAGAATCCCGATCGCTGCAGTTTCCGCATCCAAGATCAGTCCTTTTTCGCCATCTGCTGCAAGGACCTTCCATCGCAATATACCCAAGGTATTGTAGGACAGCTTAGCCCCTTCCCTTCCTTCTATCTTCTTCCCTTCCATCTTCTGCGATCCTTCCTTTCTTCCCCTCTCTGTTTCCGCCGCAAGCCTCCCAATTCCGCTGCCCCTTTACGTACTTTCTTTCCTCCACTCACCCATTCATATTCCATACCCCAAGTCAGCCCTAATATCACCTTTTGACTGCCACACGTGTTTAACTTAAAACACCTTCACACGTGTGTGAATATTCCTTCTTCACGTGTGTGACCCGATCATTCGTCGCGATCGACTTATTTTGATTTCTTCCTCGCTTCCGCTACATTACAACCAATAAACAAGTAACCATCTACTCCAGCAAATGGAAACCATAAATTGGGACATATTTTGTACTAGTAAAATGGCCAGCGACAGCAATGTATTGTTTGGAGCATGATCCACATAAAGAATGAAATGTCTTCTTTTTCAAGAGATCATAAAGAAAGAGATGTAACTCTGGAGTCTAATGCATGAATAAAGTCGAATATATGTCATGTACGCTAATGCAGAGGGAAAAAGGATGAAAATCGAAAGATAGAGCATCAAAATGAATGATTAGATAACTATAAGTAATCACTAAAGTTGGAAGGTATATTTCATAATAACACTAGGGGCAAGTTAGCATGTAAAAAATTTATTTTTAATTTGTATCAATTACAAATAGATTCAGGTATGGAGTTCATCACCAGGATGGACAAAGAAGACTTAAGATGCTCAACATGGCCAGAGGAAACAAAACTTACAGAATAGAAGAAACGTGTAATGGAGATTATTGAAGGTGAATGTAATCTTTGAACTTACAAACGACAAGCCACCATATGATTTCAAAAGCTCAATCATGCTATGTTTCTTTGCTCCTTCTGCATCAGCTAATGGCTGTCATAAGAAAGTCAAATTAGCCCAAAATAATGTGACCATAATTTAAGATGATGAGTCTACATAAAGTCAAAGTAGCCATTCATCTGCAATAAGCCCACTATCCTTAAAGAGTTATATCTCACCCTCAAGGAAACAATTCAACTACTATCAATGTTCTTTGAAAAGAACATCATTCAAAAAAAAAAGTGCTCCTCCAAGAGAAAGCAATAACAAGAATCAACCCCTGACCTCAAAGTTGCTATACTTAGACCAGTACCACTCAGCTAAAGCACCATTTTTGAGAAACATCTAAAAATATTATTTGACACCCATTCAAGGAGAGAATATTATTTAAATACCAACTCCAAAATTTACGGTTTAATTAAGTCAACAAAATTTTCAAAAAATTCATAATTGTATTCAATGATGAAAAGAAAAGATATAATATAAGAGAGCTATACTAATCCTCTACAAAAAGATGAGAATCATAGCCACAAAAAAGAGCATGCAAACTTTATGCAATATCAGCACCCCACAAGTTACAAATGACCACAAAACCTTCAGCACGCCCCACCCCTACTTAGGAAAGAAAATCCGCCACACAATTAGTTGCCCTCTTAACCTGCCTGAATGTGATGATCTTATCCCTGCAGAGAGAAGAGATATCCCTAACAATTGGTAGAAGCCTCCAAGGAGGTTCCTTTTTCCAAAAGCTCAAGCAATAGCATTAACTGAATCTCCATCCACGATAAGGTTGCCCGGTGGATGGCCCTCTGATGTCCAAAACAAGATAGCTTTCCTAATTTCAAAAAGTACAGCCTCATTAGAGTCCCTAATTCCAATATGTTTAGTGAAAAAACAAAAAGCATTGTTCCATGTGGTTTTGTAACATTCCCCCTATTCCTGTCAGGCCCAGTTTTCCTTTTAAAAAAAATGGTAATTGTAATTGCATTAAAAATAAAAAGGAACAGAAGTGCACAGTACAACAAGCGAAACAAAGAAAAGGGATCAACCCTCAACCGCATACACCCCAGAAGGAAAGAACCCCAACTCCAAAACAGCTAAACATTAAGACAGCCCACTGCACTGTTTCCAAGCTCTCAAGATATCCGAAATGGAAAAATCTTGGAAATCTGCTAGGGCAAAGGCCCAAGCAGCACATTTTGCCATAACTCGACTACAAACACCCTAGGGGCTCTCTGCACTGTCTTTGAACAACATGTTATTGCGTTCCTACCACAGGCTCCATAAGGTGGGAAAAAGCTCCATAAGGCAGGAAAAAAAGCTAACGGCCACATCACAGAACATTTGGTAGATATATTAAAGATCTCCCAGGCAAATGACAACTGATTATAGAGGAGGGCACAGTCCATTGGATATCAAACTGGCTCAAGATAAAGCTCCAAACTGCAAACGAGAAAGGACAATGAATAAGAAGATGGTCCACATCTTTGAAGGCTTGGAAATGGGCTCGGAAATTTAGACGATTTATTTTATCGGTGATATTAATTATTTATTTTGCCTTGTGTGATATAACCTAGATTTTAAATTAAAATGGAAAAATTAATTAGATTCCCATGTCCTGGAGTATTTTGATATTTAAAATAAACAGTTAATTTGTAGAATAATTAATAAATGAAATATCAATGAATAATTAGATTAAGAAGAAAGAAAATAAGAAATAAAAAAATCAAGACCCAACCCATCGCACTCGCGACCCAAGACCCTCTCTCGGCCTCACTAATGCAAACCCGATGCATAACCTTCTCTTGTTTTCTATCACGTATTTCTCCCTCCCCTCTCGATCAAACCTTAACTTCCCCACTTCTCTCATTTGTTGCTCTTCCTCCTTCCATGACACAGCCACCGCTCCACCCCTTCCTCTCCTTCAACACCATTTCTCTTCCATCGTTTCCTCTCCCCTCACCCTCCAAAATGCCTAACCGTTTCATCTCTCTGCATGAAACGCACTTCTCTTCCATTATTCCTCCCCTCTCAGCCGACCCTCTACTCACCTTTGTATCTTAAAAATACCCCTTCAATTGCCTAGACCCCTCAATCGAAAACTTTTGCCATTCTCGGCCACATTCTCTCTCAACCTCTCTCGGTCCCTCTACAAAAATCGAGCCCACTCTCTCTCTCTTCTAGGTCCTCTCGCCGCCTTCCCTGGCCGCGGTAACCATGTCAGTCGTGGGCCAACCCTTCTCTCTTCCATCTCTCTTGGGTCCTCTAACTCTCGAGACAACAAGCAGTGCCTCTCGCCGAGTCTTCTGTGATTTCCCTCCTCTCTTCTCGGTCTCCTTTAGTCCTCTTGAGTCCCCCTTCCTCCTGATTCTCACTCTGACTGACTCACCCAATTCGAGTTGGGAAAGTTGAGTCGAACAACTAAGTTGAGACCCAGTCCTCAAACTTGGTGCTGACTCGATCCTCTCTAATCACCTCAATGACTCGGTGTTGATCCGAACGCGACTCAATCCTCAACTTAGCCCTCTAACAGCAACCCAAAGTCGAATTGGACCCTTCGAGATAGGGTGAACCGAACCATACTGAGCTTATGAATTTATGTGAATATTTTAATTAGTGTAATGCATGTCAATTGCCCATGATATTGCTAAATATGAATCGAAGAATGGTTGTGATGAGTTTATATGATATTGCATGACCATTGATGATTATGCGATGACTATGTACATGATGTTGATTTGATGCTTTTTTTTTTGATAACATGGGTATCCCCACCCCACATTGGAGGTGAGACTAATCTCACGGGCATGTGTAAACCTCCCAATCCACACACACGGGTTAAGTCTACGAGGAGTGGCCCATTGGGGTTGAGCGTGAATCGAACTCAAGAGCCCGCTTCATGAGGGGGGGCATCTTGAACATGTTGTGAGTTGTGAATATGTTATATGCACGATTAGGCATGGATGTGCCGAT
Source organism: Chimonanthus praecox (assembly GCA_022113865.1). Classification (NCBI taxonomy): domain Eukaryota; kingdom Viridiplantae; phylum Streptophyta; class Magnoliopsida; order Laurales; family Calycanthaceae; genus Chimonanthus; species Chimonanthus praecox. Next base: position 58,803,598 of record CM039093.1, read on the forward strand.
GCAATATTGAAAACCTATGTTTGGGTGTTGAAAATTCATGAAGATGTTAATGATCACAACATTAAAGTTATGCGTATGTGGAATAATTCCGAAATTAGTAATAGGTTGATTAGTAGATCATGAATGATCTTTGATTGTGTTGAGGTGATTCACCTTGAGTGGAAAGGATTGGCTTTTCTAGGCATATGGCGATGAATAATGCACAAAAATGGAGTAGGGTAACTCCATTGCATTATTAGTGATTAATTAGGACTTGGTATCATATACTACACGTAAAGGGAGTAAGATAATTCCATTGCATTATCGGTGATCAATTAGGGCTTGATAATTGTAGAATGCACGTAAATGGAGTAGGGTTACTCCATTGCATTATTTGTGAATGGTTAGAGCTTGATACCGTGTGATGCACGTGAATGGAAGTGGGTTAACTCCATTGAATCACTAGAGGATGAATAGGGCTTGATTACATTATTTGAGATTTAAACTGGACGTAATGCGCAGAAATGGAAGCGGTTTATCTCCATTGCATTACTAGGGAGTAGATAGGCCTTGGTTGCCTTATTTGTGTCGAGATCTAGTGTAATGCACGTAAATGGAGGAGGTTTAACTCCATTGCATTACTAGTTAAATGATAGGGCCTTGCTGCATCGATTGTGATTGAAATATGGTGTAATGCACGTGAATGGAGAGGGATCATCTCCATTGCATTTACTAGAGTGTATAGGCCTTAGTTGCATCGAGATTTAGTGTATAGGCCTTAGTTGCATCGAGATTTGGTGTAGTGCGCATAAATGGAGACGGTTTAACTCCATCGCATTACTAGTGAGGATATAGAACTTGATTATGCCTTTGAGGATGTTGATGCCCTCCAAGATGAGTGTTTTGAGGATGATGATGCCCTCAACATCGTTGATGTGTAAATTGAGGATGGTGATGCCCTCAACCTCATTGGTGTGTGTTTAAAATATTATGTAAGGTTGAGGATGATAGTACCCCCACCAAAGTAGATGAATGCCTTTGTCATGTGAACCATGTCTTGAGCCGGAAGGTTGCGTTGGCCACGTGTGTGTGTGTGTGTGTGATATGAACCATGTGTTGAGCCGCATGATTGCGATGGACACATGTAAGGAATGTGTTTTAGACTGGTTATTTCCACATGAAAGGTGTACTCAATCGCCTTAATCTGAGTGGTCACTGTGATCGGGGATGCAACTTCCAAAATAGGGCGATCACCATGACCGGGGATGCAACATCCAAAATAAGATGAGGTGTATCACATAAAAGGTGTATCTGGACAGGCGATTCTTCTAGATGTTATTCAGTGAAGGCAACCGAGTACCTTAGCTTGGGAAGGTTTAGCTTCCCCTAGGGTTCAGGCTTTCGAGTGGTATGCTTTAAAGAGGAAAATACTCACTAGGGTGGGGCTCAAAAATAGGGGTCTTCTAATCTATGGTGGCGATCTTTCATGTATTCTATGCAGGAATCATGAGGAAGATAGTGATCGTCTTTTCGCTACATGCTTGGTGGCTAGGATCTTGTGTGAAAAGATTTGTTGAGTTAATGGGGGTCTCCTGGCTCTTTAACAATTCGTATCTTAGCATTACAGAAGTTGGAATAAAAAAAAAAAAATTGGCATGGGACATTATTCCAACATCGATCTTGAGGTCTTTGTGGATGGGAAAAAATCTAAGGTTATTCGAAAATAAACATAATGAGGTGCAAAAGTTCTTGAAAATGCCAAAAGGAGATTATGTGCCTAGTTACTAGTTAGCAAGGAGTTTGGAGGTTGTTCTCTATCAAATTTCTATAAATCTTGGGAGGATGTATGGGAGGGAATCGTAGAAAGGCGGATAGGAAGGTGACTTGATTCCCTCCACCGAGGGGGTCTTTCAAATTCAATGTGAATGGGGTAACAAGGGGTAAACTGGGACCTATAAGAATAGGTGGTATTTTATGCAATGAAGAAGGTTTTATTTCTCTTTTCTTTTTTGATCCATTAGGAGTTAAAGATTCAAATGAGGCAGAACTGTTAGGGGTGAGGAGAGCTTTAAGCTTAAAGGTGAACTTTGGTTAGGGGAAGTTGATAATTGAGGGGGACTCGGCAAATGCTATCAAGTAGGCAGGGGGAACTAAGAGGCTCCCATGGAAACTAGTTTCAGTAGTAAGAGAGATACAAGCACTTTGTGTGGATCAAGATGTTCCTTTCGAGCATGTTTGAAGGTCCGTAAATAGTGCAGCCTACTTCCTAGCTAAGCTTGGTGTGGATAGGGAGCATGAAAGTGTTTTATTTTGTTGAGTTGGTTAACATGTATTATTTTCTTTTAATTTTTTATCTTTGGTGGTCATGATGTATGTATTTGGGGGTCTCATAAGGGATTTGTTAGAGCTTCGTATCTTTTTCGGGTTTTTAGGTATAAGGCTCTTATATCCTGTTTCTTTTTTTTTGAACGGTAACAAAGGTGAATTATATTAATAGAGAAGATACAAGTATAAAACTGTCAAGGGGAAAGGGGTCTAAGAGGAGTAGACTCAGAAATACATATGAGAAAAACAAAACAACCAAAAGAAGTGCAAACAAATGAGCTTCAAGCACGGTCTAATACTTCCTTTCTCAAAGGTGAAAGACGCATGTTTCTTTGTACCTATTTTGTTTCTCTTTAATGGATTTTTTTGTTCATACTAAAAAAAAAGAAAATTCAGCAAATCAAGTGGTAGACTTTTTGACAAAGGTTAGTGTTAATCGATAGGAAATTTATTTTTTATTTTATGAAGTCCAATATTTAATTGCATAAGCAGTCCTTTGTAATGTTATAGTATACTCTATTGTACTATAGTCTAATCCTCAGACATAATAATAATGTTTTACCATTAAAAAAATGAAATATAGTTAGTAAGACCAAGGCATTATAGTTGTGTGGAGAATCATAAGTTTGTACAATGGAATTTGAATTTTGTATGATGGCTTTTTTAAGTTGGTTTGAAATTATTGTTTGTGTGACTAAGAATTTGTGAAGAGTTTGACTTTTGAGAAACTCCCCATAGGAAGAATATGCACCCCTGTATGGGGTTTCTTCATTGAGAGAAGCCATGCCATGTAGGAAGACTTTTCCTTTTTTGTGGTTCTTGTTTACTCCAAAGATCACCCCATTTGGCTGGTTTACTATTCTCTCGAAGGGTTTTTGCATTGGAAACTTCTTTTTTATGAGTTTGAGGTTTAGCAAATGATCCTGGTTTACATAATATATTAGGCACAGTCTACAGCTTATTATTGGTCTTTAGAGATGAATCACCATCATCATAGTCATCATCATCAAAGGGCAGCATCCCATCTATTTGAGGTTAGCTTTACGAGTTCTTCTTCTCCGATTGACTGTATCATAAACCATACCAACAGTCACTTTATAATGCAATTCGGTTCTAGTAATAAATCCAGCCATTTGGTCTTCCAAATTCCCAGCGCCCGCCCCCCCCACCCCAACAACATAGATTTCTTCTGGACTGCGGGTCCAGGGAAAATTCTTACCCAGGATAACCTGCGAAAGAGGGGTAGGACTCTGGTTAGTGAGTGCCTTTTCTATCTTGGCACCTCTAAAGATGGAAACCACCTCCTTATCCATTGTGCCTTCTCGTTGTCTATTTGAAGCTTCGCCCTGAATCAATTTGGCATTAGTGGTTTATGTTTTCATTCGTTTCTCAGTTATCTTTTGTTTGGGAGATCCCTCATATATCTTCTAGATGTTACGCAATGTGGTGGTTAGCTCTTTTTTTGCCACCATTTAGAGTTTGTGGTGGGATCAAAACAACCGAGTCTTTCAAAATAGTGCCGAGAAGCCCTGTTGAGTTTGCAATCGAGTATTAGCCAAATGTGCCACATGGGCCTCTTCACTTGATATTTTCTAGGATTTCTCCATTCTGGACATTTTGAGAGCTTGGAAAAAGTGTATTGGTCTGTCATAAAGACTAGTTGGGGGTTTAGTCTTGCTTGGGTGTACAGGATTGAGGTTTTTTCTTTCTTTTTTGATTTTGCTTGCTTGCCTTATAGTGCCTTTTCTTCTTAAAACAACTTCAGTTATCATTTCAAAAAAAAAAAAAAAAATCTGGCATGTCCTTCTTTATCCTCTCTCCAAGTTTTAGTGGTCAGCCTCTCCCCCTAGTGCCTTCAATCTGTAATTTCTCAACTCTGCACACAGGAGCCATATCCAGTCTTCTACAAACATGACCAACCACCTCAAACGATTTTTCCCCAATTTTCCATCTATTGAGGCTATTTTTAAACTATCCACAATGCGTCCATCTCCAATTCTATCCTTTAAGGTTGAACCACTCATTCAATATAGCATATGTACCTCCCATCATCGATTTAATTTTTTAATTGACAATTTATACTCTTATATTATATGGCTATTGTGCCTTACACTTGCAACCCCTTTCATTGGAAGATACATATACCTTCTTTTGTCTTCAAAACAAAACGTTAAGTTGGGAACCATTTATTTCCATGTTAGGAGGATGCAATGCTCTAAATGTGGAATCCAAGATCAGCTTTATGTGTGGGTTAAGGGATACTTGTCTAAATTTTTTATTTCCTATCATTATGGGCCATAGTCACATATCATTGTTCTTTTCTTGGTTCCCTCATCTACATCTTTTAGAAATATACCTTCTTCACTCTAAGCATAAGTTAAACATATGCATTCGAGGCACATATGCTGAAATTTAAATAAATTAATAAAAAAGATAAGAAGCATGGAAACGGAATCTTTAAACAAATAATGAAGGGCAAAAGAGTATTTGGTTATGCAATAGCAAAAGCATGAGGAAAAAATCATTTCGATGATGCATTTTAGTGACAGATGAGACATTAGTTGGAGAGCAACTCAAAAAAGAGGTTCATTCTTATGTTGTGAATTGCAACAAGTTTGGAAGCTGTTCAATTTTCCTCTTTTCTGCAGCTGCACATTATGATGCTATAGTGCTTGCTGATCTTGTAGCACTTGTCTGATAGTTTTATCATCAGCCATCCATTCAATCTATGCCGAATCTGAATTATTCATACTGGAAATATTCGAACATAGAAAATAAACTAGCAAACAGAGAGACAAGGAAAAGAAACAAAGAAGTTTGTTAGGTGGAAAAATAAACCGTGTTCTTCCAGCGATCTTGGGCGTTGACATCAGCGCCGTATTCAAGGAGGCATTTGGCAACATCTATCCAGCCATGGAGGGATGCGACATGGAGGGGGGTCCTGTTGTCATAATCACGGGCAGTGACGAGGGATGGGTCTTCCTCGAGAAGTTTGCGGACGGCGGAGGCGTCGTTCTGGTGGGTGTGCCATAGGATGAGGGAGGTACGGTTAACTCTAGCTTTCTCCTTCTGCTTATCAGCGCTGGGGGCAGATGACGCCTCCGAATTCCCTTCCTGGCCGCTCATGGATCCAAGTCGACTCAATCCCCCTTAAATGAAACTGTAGCTCCCTTCCCGATCGATCTATGGATCGAATGCTATACGTTTCCGTATTCCTTCTCGCGCTCGCTGCTTGGACGAGGCTGAAAGGATCTTCCGGTTCTCAGATCTTTAAAGTCGGAAAGGAGTGCAAATGGTCATTTACCTTTCTGTTGCAGACCGATCTCGATCCAATTCCCACTCCAGCTTCTGTCTGATCAACGGCTCCGCAAGCGATCATTTGCGGAAGGAGATAGGGACATGTGCATGCCCGGCCTCCTGGGCAAAATACGATATTACTTTTAAAAATAAATAATATATTGAAAGTGTTCCGGAATTCTGGATTTTTATTATTTATAGGTATATTTTATATTTTAAAAACATAAAATTAACAAATGATATAGATCTCTTATTTTAGTTTTATCTAAAATTTCGTATGCGTTTTTATTTCATATATTTTAATATAATTTTTATTTTCAACTTTTACATATTTTAAAATAATACAATCTCATAAAAGATTTATTAAAATTAAATTTCATCTAAATAGCTATATTTTTAAGTAATTATCACCTTCAACAATTTTTTTCATTTTTGTACGAGCTTATATATCCTAAATAGTCTAAGATATTTTAGACTTTAATTTTAAACATAATTTTAAAATATAATTTTAAACATAACGTATCACTTTATTAAAATTAAAATATTATAAGAATGTGTCACGTATTAGACATATCGATTATACTAAAATAAGGTGGTGAAGTCCATCCTGTTAAAAAAAAATTAAACATTGTTGGTTATTATGGTTAAAATTAATTGTGAAATTTTAATTAAAAATAATTTATGAAACTAATGTTGATGTTTAATGGCTATCAAATTCAATATAGCACATTTGATGTAATGACCCGATTTTTGTAAAAATTGTAATTTGAGTAAATTTCATAGTTGCACTTGTGAAATCAGTAACTGAACCGTGAAAGCCAAGGTCTTCCCAAAAGTAGTAAAGGAGAGATTTGTTAAGTGCAGCACCATGGGAGTTCCGACGTGAGATTATCGGAAATCCGACACTATCGGAGTTTCGACAGAGGACTATCGGAGTTTCGACAGAGGACTATCGGAACTCAAATCCGAGAGCAGAAATTCTGGACTTAGCAGCTATTATCTTGCAGTATCGGGAGTCCGACGTATTAGTGTCGAAGGTCTGACACTATCGGAGGTCTGACACTATCGGAGCTCCGATTTCACCGAAATTAGACTGGTATTTAAACACTATTTCGATTAGAGAAACCATTTTTGTCTCATTTCTCGGCCCAGAGCTTATCTAGGGAGTCCCCTGCACCCCTTTCCTTCCGATTTTCATGGTGCATGTGAAAATTAGAGGAGAAAACACGCCCAGGCCCTTCTCCATCTTGGATTTTTCCACCTTAGGTAATCCCCTTCTCAAACTTAAATCTCTAATAAATATTGGTTGTATAGAGTGAGATTAGGATAAGGAGAAGGGGTTTAGAAAATAGTACATTTGAGAGGATGAATTTGCTAAATTGGGGGATGATTTGATAAATTGGACTAAAGTTTGGAAAAATGGGGGGTTTTTCCTTCTCCTTTGGGGTGAAATGTAATCCCACCAAGTGAATAAGAAGCTCATGAGGTGGAAGTTGGACTTGCATGAGCCTTAGGGTGTGTTTGGGTTAAGCTACTCTAATTAAATCAATAGAAAAGTGGGAAATTTTGGGGGTTTTCTACTCGAATATAAAATGAGGACCTAACTACTTAAATTATGAACTACAGTTAATCTAATTAACTATTTGGTACGTAGACAACTGAAGGCATTGTGCTTCAGTCTGATCAAATTGCATGTATTGTAGATTTATTGATGTGGTAAATGAAAATTCTACTCTTGAAGTGATTGTCTAACTTATGTTGATGTGATTAGTATGAATCTAGAAAGGTAATGACTCATATCAGAGTGGTTGATGATAATGTGTGTGAATTCTTGTGATTGTGATGATATGTCATATGAAAAATGTGAATTGGTATGGTAATGTATAATGAGATATGTATATGTGATGAACTATATGTTACGCTGAATTGTAATAGTATAGTGAGGGAAAGAACTCCACTTAGTACCTACACTTTACATTCCTTTGTAGTATGTTTAATATGTGTTTGAAGATCTAAGTAAAGACAATCGGTCGGTTTTGCTTGTGATGTATATGTCTTGTGAGCATATTACGATGAGTATGAATGTTATGTAAATTGGGGGCATTTAAGTGAAGTGAACTTGATGAGATTTAAGTGTAACTAATGTGAAGAATGTAACTTATTAGGCTTGTGAAATACCATGCCTTGGATGTTCATAGCTCAATTGAAATCATATGCATGACATATGTGTACATGTTGTGTTTATATTATAGACAATGCCTTATATTATGGAATGATGTGTGGATGGAGAAAATAAGGAAGAGTACATATCGGTGTAGATGTGGTGGATCTGATGGTTGGGAGATATTATATGTTATATGCAATACTTCATCATAATATCAAAGTTTATTTATTGATAATCAATCATACAATCATTCATCATTAGTCTTCATGTTCGACAAACCCGAACAACATAACCACATTATCTGGATGGATTAATGCTTTAAACACGGATCAATCTTAATGCGGAAATCATAAATATTACAATAATAAGACATATCCGGATCCATTGATGAAGAAGAGTGAGATTTGATCTTCCCTTTAATATGTCAATTCTTCCTACCTCTTTCCTCTTTAATGTCTTCTCCCAAATTTATGAATAGTATTTTGAAAACACTAGATCATAAGTTTTTTTTTGAGGTTTGGAGATGTCCACGCGTCGCAGCCGACTAGAGATCATAAATTGATGGATAATTATGAAGAGAGACACTTTTATAGGTAAATGGAAGACCCCTAAGGCAATTACAACTTTTCTTTCTTACTTTTCATCAAAATAGGAAACTAACCCCCTTTAGAACTCTCCTAAAATAGACATTCCTTATTTAACATAGTTTCCTTGATTTAAAATCCTCTATGTGGAGACCCAAATTTTAATGTAAGTCATATTTAGTCTTACGTTATAAAGTGATAGTGTTATGTGTAGAAGTGCACGCGGGAACGTGCCACGCATATGATGAGATATGGAATGTTAGCATGAGAGTAGAAGTTGTGCCATGTGTAGAAGTGCAAGTGAGTTCATGCCACGCTATGGTATAATGATGATGGATGAGGAACCATACGTAGAAGTGCACGTGGGTTCATGCCACGCTATAGTAAAGGGATGATACGATGATGAAACATACGTAGAATTGCATTTGAGTTCGTGTCATGCTATAGTATATGGATGATATAATGAGAAATCATGCATAGAAGTTCACACACCCACGCATAGGACGTGATATGTGATAATATTGGTGGAGGGATGAAGTGTAGTGAAATAGAAATGTATTCCCATAGTAATGATTTTAGAATGAATTGGAGTTGTAATGAAGATGAGAAACTTGCATGTCTACTTCTTAGTATTAAACATGTGTGCGTGTGGGTATAATTGTGTGTATTTTACTATTAAAAAAATGCTGGTATAAGATTAGTGGTTGATTGAAGATGTCTATATGTTTTCTATTATGAAAAAATGATGTATTACACTAGGTATTAGGTATTTGCATTTGAAGTTGTATATATATAACTTATGTTATTTGAACTTGGTCAAAATATTGTAATTAATACTTCTTGAGATAGACGGACTTTGGACTAAAAATTATTTAATGGATCGAGATGGATGGGAATGTAAATGAATGGAATGAGATTGCTGTCAAATGGTAAAGATATATGATTTACAGGTGGAATTAATGATCAAAGGTCGCATTTTACATGGAAAACTGCTGAAATTTCAGTAGAATCTCAGAGCCCTGAAGGAGTTTGAGTTTCATGAGAAGCTCTTTCTAGTGGAATTTTCCACCTTTGTCTGTCCTGTGTAAATGTGGATTATTAGTAAAAACAAATCCGTCACATGTCACAAAGTTCAAGCCGTGACATTTAGAATTTGAACTCAAATTATATAATGCATTTGCATAAGAAAAAACTTGGTAATCATTTATGTTAATGGAGAAGAGAGTTAGGACTCGCTTAAGACTCCTTGCTGGTTTAGAACTCTTCATTAGCTTGTAACTCTACATATATTGTAATATTTTGTGAAAAATAGTAAGACATTTTCTCCTCTTCTCTGTAGTTTTTTTCCTTATGAATTTTCCACGTGGTTTAATTTATTCTACAATTCAACTCTCATTCAAAGACAATGTAGGAAATGTTATATGAGACACGGTTGAATGCATCTAAATAAAATTTTAATGAGTCATATAAGGTAGTTGTTCTCCTCCAACCCACATGGGTATAGCTCAATTACCTATACGAGTGTAGATCAATCAGAGGTCGAGATATCGATAGAAATTACCATTTTGCCTTTTTACTTAAAAACGCCGCATCCTCTTAACGAGTGATAAAAAATTCGTTCGAATGAAGTGAGATGTAAAGTTGGATTTTCAAATGAAGCCATTTCTCGATCGATTTTTACAAACAAAATATCAAAATTCATCTACTCTGAATTTTATGAACTCCGGGACTGATTTTAAGTAAAAAGGGTATAGTTTGGGGCTTTAAAAATCGTATCCAAAGAATTAAGGAACTCCTCTCTTAGTTCTTTGATTATGATTTTTGAAGTCCAAAACTATACCATTTTCACTTAAAATCAGTTATAGAGTTCATAAAATTCAGAATAGATGAATTTTGATACCTTATTTGTATAAATCGGCCGAGAAACGACCTCGTTTGAAAATCCCACCCCACAACCCACATCATTTGAATGAAAGAATTCTCACTTCATTCGAAGAAAGTGGGATTACAGTGAGATTTTCAAACGAGACTGTCTCTCGAGTTAATTCTTTGTGTACAATTTTTGAAGTCCAAAATTATACATTTTTCACTTAAAATCAGTCCCGGAGTTCATAAAATTCAAAATAGATAAATTTTGATACCTTATTTGTAAAAATCGGTCGACAAACGTTTAATTTTCATCAATTTTTGGAAAATGAATGTGTAAAGAAAGATTTCGTTCGTGTCAAATTTCATTCAAATATTTTACCATTAAAGAAGCATAAATATATATCTCAACGAAGCTTAACACATAACACACAAATAAACATATAGAAATTCCTTTAATTTTAAAATCTTAGAACTATTAAAATTTTAAAATTTCAATGTACAATTCTAAACAAATGGAGAATCTTAACATTTAAAATTCCTTTAATTTTAAAATTTATTATAATTTAAAATTACAAAATTACAAATTATAAATTTTTATAGAAAAATTCTACCACATATGCTCTTAAAGAAGCAAAACTTGATCAAAATACTGATAAGACCAAAATGCTGATACTAAAAATTTAACATATCTTAGATTGGGTTTAAAGTAGAAATAAATTTAGCCACTTCACTTAAGCCGAAAAATGTACCATTAATGTTTTTCAAGGAAAGTTAATTGAGGACCAATAACATTTTATTTATGTCACGATAAATTTGTTAAATTTCACTTTTTTAAAATCTAGATAGTTGATTTAAATTTTATAATGGATAGAATTTAATTGTTGAATTAAATTGTTTGAGTTATAATATTAATACAATATTATCAAGAACAAGAAATTCTTAAAGTTAATTTTTGTAAGAAAAATAACTTAAAAATAAAAATAAAAAATTACAATATTGTTTAAATCGAACTCAACGCGAACCGAGTCGGATTCTATTTTCAAATCTCTCCAACATTTGTACTGTTTAGTTTTTTCACCTTTTTAATTATTTGTTCAACTGCTGGGGGACGTTTATCTTCAAAAGTGGATAGGGAGTGATCGGCAAGATAAATGAATCGAATCCCGCTGCGTGATGCATGCTGCTCCTCCCCTGTTTTTCAGGAAAGCCAGTAAAAGCAATATCATCATCGATAATGAGTATGATTGCAGTCGCACGCCTTCCATGCCTTCTTTCTACTGGTAATTCAATATCATCGTTTCGGCACGCATGTTTGGCACATCGCTAATGGCTATGCATGGATGCTTGTAATGTGCGCAGGTGCCCATGTTGGAAAGGTGGAGCAGCCGCGGTGGCGTATTGTGATAAGTGCCAATTCTGAACATAAGAAGAGAGAGAACATGTCCACATTCTCTTCCAGTATCAGCACCGATCTGCTCCTTCACGAATCTCCTGCGGTAGGTGCTCCTCTTACCACCGTACAAAGATTTCATGCCCTTCAGTGGGGGCCTTATCAACTCCAATGGAAACCATTAAGCGGTTTGTACTGTTATTTTGCATATTATTGTTCAGCTGATCGTGTCAGCCAGAATCCGCATCATGATTCATTTGATACTATGGGTGGGCCTTAAAATGTACCTTCATCATGATATTAGTAAGCAACCCCTGCATTTTCAGTTCTTAAATAAGCACGTATTTCAGCTGCCATCTGAAAGCTTTTGATTAGTTGTTCTGCATCACGAGATCGGAAAATAATTTAATCAGCGGTCTGTCTAAGTTTGGGTCCATCCTAACAATTTTTTTCCCAGTTGATATCAAGGTAGGATTTGACCGTCTAGTGGAAGCATGGTTTCAACAATTTCTTGAAACTATGATTTTATTGATTTTAGAGGAACAACTTTTTTCCTTTCGTGGAAAGACCTGGATTAAGATATTAAGAAAAACCCAGTAAAATTTGAAATAAAGTATAATATCGTTTTTGATAGGGTGAAGTAAAACATATAAACAAGTGACCCTAGTTAGATAGTGAAATGCTTATTTTGTGACCACAACGACGACACTAGATGAATTTTTGTATGTGTTTTCCAAGCTCTATCATATTTTGTGAGGCCTCCCTTTCTAGTTGCACTTCGTTTTTTTTAGAAAGATGACTTTTATTAACTAAGACTGTATTTGGATACCTTGGACTTCAAAAAAAAAACTAAGACTGTATTTATTTGAGGTCAACTCCAATCAGGAGGTTCTCCTAATCGGGGAAAACTTACGAGAATCTTGGAAAACTTTTATCTCTTAAGTTCATCATCATCATCATAGCCATAATCCCCATTTATTTGGGGTTGGCTTTTCGAGTTCTATTTATCTATTTGACCTTATCATAAAGCATATGATCTACCACTCCACTATCTATTGCGTCTTTCTTTATCCTTTCTCTTAAGGTTTTCATTGGTCTACCCGTCTTATACTTGCTACTTGTAACCTCTCAACTTTATGTATTGGGTCTGTCTTTTGTCTTCGATTCACATGTTTTTTTTGAAAGGTTCTATTCACATGTTCAAACCATCTCAAATGAGTTTATTTCAATTTATCCTCTATCGGGGCTATTCTTAAACTATCTCCAACCCAGTCGTTTCTAATTCTATCTTTCAATGTTAAACCACTCATCCAAAGTAACATGTGCATCTCTATCACCCTAACTTTGTCCATTTGTTTTTTCTTCATTGTCCTACACTCAGCTCCACATATCATTGCAGGTTTGATATTTGTTTTATAGAATCGTCCCTTAAGGCGAAGCATAACTCTCCTATCACACAAAATTCCACTAACTTGTCTATATTTTGCCCACCTTGCTCCCGTCTTGTTGTCATTATCAAGTCTATTCCTCCAAAATATTCTACCATAGACCCTAGGTATCTAAACTTATTGTAATGCACTATCAAGTGATTTCTGATTTTGACTGACTCACCCTCTTTATCTTCTATTCTACTACAATTACACTTTAAATATTCCGTTTTAGTATCTACTGATTCTAAGACCATCTTCTCAAATTATTTCCTTCAAACTTCCAACTTATAATAGAGTAGTTGCCTTGTTTCACTAATTAATACCATATTATCTGCAAAACTCATACACCATGGCACTTCATCTTAAATTTCTATTGTTAAGTTATCCATGATTAGTGCAAAGAGATACATGCTTAAAGTAGATCCTTGATGGAGTGCCCATTTGGGAACTCCGACATTTCTTCACAACAATTTTGGCATTAGTGGTTGCACCATTGTACATATCCTGGATGATCTCTACATAATCGTTAGAGATACACTTGGTTTTTAATGTATTCCATACATGATTCTTTGAGACCTTATCATGAGCTTTTTCTAGGTGAATAAAAACCATGTATAAGTTCTTCATTTTCTCTAGAACTTTCTTTATGAGTTGTTTTAGTACAAAGATGGCTTCTGTTGTTGACCTACCTAGCATAAACCCGAATTGGTATTCCTAGATACTAGACTCTTGCCTTAGACAAACGTCTATTTGATGTAGGACAAGGTATAGGATAGCCCTAAATGCCTAATGTGGTTCCTTAAAAATTAAAAGGGGATGAAACCAATGCACCCTAATTCTAAAATGGGTTGAAATTAAACAATCAATTAATATATGCAATTAATTAATATAAATCTGTCACACATAATCAAAATAATGCTTTGGAAATCTAATGGAGAATATAAGGTTAGGAGAATTAAAGGGGTTTATGAAAGGGTAAATGGGAAAAAGGTTTGATTATTAAAGGGATTACTTAGGCATGTGAATAATAAGTGAGGGACAGATAGGTGGGATATAGGGTGTGGGCACGAATGGACTTAACGAAAGGAATGAGAGGCGGAAGACTAATGAAGGAAAGGGCTTGCAGTAGCGAAGGGAAGAAGCTACAGAGGATGGCGATGGCTATAGGAAGGTCAAAGAGGGTCGTGGGACAGCAATAATGGGCTGATTAAGGAGGGGCGAAGCAGTAGGAGGGGTGTAGGGGTTGGACAAAAGCCCAGGTTGGGTTAGGAAGGGAAAACGGAGGTTAGGGAAGGGGATTTGGAGAGGGGTGAAACCCAAGGAAGGATTTTAGGGATGGGCGAAGCTAAGGAAGGAGTTTGGAAGGGGCGATAGTCTTGGGATCTGGCTAGGGATTAGGACTTAGGGAAGAACAAAGGGAAGAAGAAGAAGATGGAAGATGAAGAGAAGTATCTGAAGAAGAAGGTGGCCTCACGCCAAGCCTCTCGCTCAAAGGAATCGCTCCAATCAATCACAGATTTGCAGAAACTCAAAGGTTTTTTTTTTTATTTCATCAATCGTGTGTGCTTATAAGAGAGAGAGGGCTTATATAAGATATACCACCATTAAATAAAGAAACTCCTAAAAATAGCTTAAAATGAAAATATATACTATCCTTATCTAAAACTAAAAATAAAATACAAAATAATAGAAAGCACTAAAATAGCAGAAGACGGGAACAATGTGGACTGGTATGCTCCACATCACTATTACTCTCTCCTAGTTTCGTAGTGTGACTTGTTAGCTTAATCGCACGATAGTTTGCACAAAGTTGAACATTTCCCTTGTTCTTATAAAAAGGGACTAATGTACTTCTGCGCTGCTCATCAGAAATCCTCTTAGAGATTAGAATTTTGTTGAACAGTCAATTTAACCAACAAACTCCAGCGTCACCTATTACAATCCAACTTCAATAGGGATACCATCCAGTCCTAACTCTCTATAATTTTCCATCTTCTTTTCTGAACTATATGCTTTTTCATCTTCTTCAGGGCATGTTTTTTCTTTTTTTTGAGCAAAGGTTCTTCAGGGCTATGTTAATTTCAGTTTCTACTATTTTGTTCACCATCCCCTCGTTTGTTATTCCTTCCAAATTAATTTCACTTTTCAGATTCTGTATTCAAAAGGTCCTTAAAGTATGTCTCCCAATTATTCTTTATCTCATTGTCTTTAACTAAAACCGTTTGGTTTTCATCCCTAATGAATCTAATGTGATCAAGATCCCTACTCCTTCACTCCCTCACCTTGACAAGCTTGTAAATACTTTTTTTCCCTCCTGCAACCCTAGTTTTGTCTATACTTCTATCTCTTAAGTTCTCTTAGGTTATGTTTGGTTTCAAGAATAAATGGGAATGAAATGGAATGGACTCAATTAACTTGGACCTGGGTTATGTTCGGTTTCAAGAATAAGTGGGAATGGAATGGAATTGACTCAATGAGCTTGGATCTAGCCCAAGTCCAAGTACACCCAACACATTGCTTTCCATTCGCACTTAATCTTGAAACCAAACAGGCCGTATGAGAACTTGATTTTTAAGTTCTCCTAAAAGCATGTTGAAATGCTTTTTGAGGTGGATAACTCAAATCACATTCTTAGACGAAATCCTAAAAACCATTCTAGGAGTGATCCATTGATGGTGATTTTTAATAGACCCTCTTTTGAAGCATAGCCCATGATTCCATTCTACTAATTTATACATACTCTAGGTTGGATTGTATAGATAGATATCAATGAGTCTCATTTTAAAAGTTTTAGTAGATGAGAAGTGGGAGCATCCTTCCTTGTCACATGTAGGTGTGGGGTGGTAGATTGGTGGGCCTACTTCAATTTCATTTTTCTGTCCATCCAAAGTGGGCTTCAAAAAATTGTGAAAAAATCATGAAAAATAGAAAAAAAAGGAAAATATATTATCACAAACTCTTTCTTTGTTTGGTTGCATTTTGTTGATGTTTTAGTATCTCACCAACAATGTACCTTTTTTTCCTTATGTTGGTTCTTTGAGTATAAGTACTTAGAAGTGTGGTATGTTCTCAGGAATCCCACTCCACTCTAATGAAAGGGGAGTTCTATGGACTGACAATACAAAAATGTATTACCAAATTAAAGTACCTAAACAACTTGATCAAAAATATGAAATGGATGGTTGGTTGGCAAAGAATGCTTTTAATTTTAGCTGCAAAATATGAAATAATGATATCAAGAGATATAGTAATCAGTTTTGGGTGAGTTTGAACTTTGCATCATCCCTCTATTTAGATCCTTTTAGGTGGGCCCTACGTGAAAGTATATTTTATCAAATTAAAAATTACTTTAAAACATGTGAGAGAGAAGCAAGAAGAGAAGGAGATGAAAGAAAAATTAGAAGGAGAACGTAGTCTTATTTATGGTGGAGAATGCAATGTTCTCTTTGAATGGAAGAAGTTACTTGTTTTGTGGAACCCACTTGCTCTTAAAGCTACATTCCTGAACAAGGGAAGTTCTTAGTCGTCATGAGAACGTTTGTCTTCTCCTCTTCCAAACACAACCTAAAAGAAAGGAGGCTCAAGATGGGACTCCTAACCATAAACAGAAGAGCACAACAAAAAGCTGTGGGATAAAAAAGATCCAAGAAAGGCTACCAACAGAAATCTCCTAGCTGAAATGTTAACTCCCAGCAGAAGAAAACTCATAGATAATCCAGCAATCAACTATGAGAAGAACAAACATGTCTCCTTACTGCTTTTTCCAAAGAGTTTACAAGGCGTTGGCACTATTTTGCAATGTTAAAACTTATGTATAAAAGTACCAAACATAGTGTGAAAAGACATATGGGGTCTAGTCATGTTAGTGTAAAAAGTGGTTGGGTACCAGACGGAGACTACCATTTTTTTGTCATAGAGAAGTCTTATGATTACTTTTTTTTTTTTCTTTTCTCATATTTTAATGTTCATTGGTCGTAGATTCAAACTCTAATGGAATACTGTACTTTATTCATATTTCATCCATTGAACAAGACTAACTTTTGTGCATTGCTTGTAGTCTTTAATGAAAATGCCATTTTTTTTAATCCATTGAACAAGACTAGCAATGAGAAGAACAACAACCTATTGTTACAATGGAGAGAATAATGTATTATTAACTTTTTGAGAAATTTCAAAACGAACATCATCGTCATCATTGCAGCTACTAATCCCCTCTATTTGGGATCAACTTTTTGAGTTTTACTCTTCTATTCTTAAACCCTAAATCTTAAGGTTCCAAAAGAACACTTCTAACATCATCTAGAATTTGCCTTTTACTAATTACTACACTTTTTTACTTTCTCTTAATGTTACTAATAGAACGAAGAATAAAGCAACTTGGTATAAAGACATACCAAAAAAACCATAAAGACAACATTGCCCTCGACAGAAAACAATCATTAAATCACCCCCAAAACGTACAAATACAAAAAACAACTGATGCAGGATAAAGGATAGGGAAACCCTAAATGCCTAAATGTAACCTCGAAAGATTAAAAGAGATGAAAATAATGTACCCTAAAGCTAAAATAGGCTGGAATTAATTAATCAATTAATATAAACAAGGAATAATATAAAATTACCACAAATAATCATGCAAGAGATTTAATAAAATGGTGAAATAGCTTTGAATGAACTGAACACATATAGGACTTTAATTGAAAAGACATGGTTTTAAATAACATGTGCTTTAAATGAGGGAATAGAAAAGAAGGAAGACACGATGGGTAAAGAAGAGGAGAATATGGGGTAACAACAAAGGTAAATGGGACCATACAAACATGCGAAGGGAAATAAGGAGGGGAATAGGGATTACGGCAGCAGTATATGGAAGGGAGACGGTGACAGAAGCATCTTTGGTGAGATTTGGAGGTGGCGTAAATAGGAAAGGGCTTAACAAGGTTGGGTGATGGTGTAGGAGGGGCTACAAGAGGGTGCGGCAGCAAAGGGATACTCAACAAGGGGTGGCGAAAACTGTTTAACAGATCTGGGGTAGTTTTGTGCAGTCGGGAAAAGGAAAAAGAGAAAGGGAAAAGAGAGAAGTAGAAGATGGAAAGAGAGAGAAAGAAGTACCTGGCTTTTCACCTCTCCGATTTCTCACCAGAGTTCCATGGATTCTCTCCACTGTCGCACCATTACAGGTTTTTGCGGAAATCTCAAAATCTTATTCATTAATCTGTCTTTGCCTCAAGGAGGCTACAACTTATATAGAACTCTTCCTTTCTTAAAATAAAACATTAACTAAATAAAGCAATAAACAAAATAGAAACTAACTAAAACCAACCTAAAAGAAAAATTAAATACAGCAACTACTAATTATGGAAAGCAACTACTAATTATGGAATCTACAATATATGTCCGCATCAACAACCCCCATAGCATCGCTCCCCAAAAAACAAGAGACCCTATATCCATCCCAACAAAAGCTCTAAACAAAGACCACTCTCCCCTGATCCTACTCCACCCCCATCTTGGCTAAGATATCTACTACCCCATTTGCTAAGCGACGAACTAGTCTGAAGGAGACACCAATAAGAATGAAATCATGTAATCTCGTGTTGCATTTATTGTTGTCCTTCTCTTCTCTACTGTTGGTGGAGCTTGAATAAGTGTCTTGTCCTTTTCTGATAATTTTGGTGCTGTGAAAACCACGACAACACTTAAAGATGTTAGTCTTCTTGTTTATGCTTGTTATTTGAGTTGTTAAAGTGATTGCGTCTTCAACTATGTTGATTTATATCTTGATGGATGACTGGATCTTTTGATCCATTTGATTCAGAAATGCTGTTAGTAAAGATGGGGAAAAATGAGTGCGAATTGAGAAATGCTTGAATGACAAATTGTGCTATCTAACAATATTCGTTCATGGTAGTGAAAAAAAAGGTTCCGATAAAACCCAATGGGTTTTGATTTGGGCACTCTCATTTTTTATCAAGGGGGCATTCCCTTTGTCTTTTGCAAACATGTCAAGTGGTGAAAAACATAAGTAGTGCCTCTATAAATTTTGGGAGTGCCCAAATTGAAACCCAACCTAATCTGTAGGATGAAAAATAGATCCAACCAAAATTGTTGCTCAAGTGTCATTTTTATCTCAAAAACTAACATGATAGACATGAATGATCGGTCACCTAAGTTTCTATAGTATATTTAACAGAACCAGAGGTTCAGAAAATGCAATAACATGATACAGAAAAAGGTCCGGAAGATGTAAATCTGCTGATGAAGAAAAATGAGGATCTGATTTTGGTTTTTATAGTGTTTGGACTGGTGACCTGGTGCTCATAGAGGCTTGGAACTTGACATGTTTGATGTTTAATGAACTAATACTTCAGATCATTATTGTCATTTGATAATGTAAATGAAGATTGTAACCCATTAATTAATGAGGTTTATTTATGCAGGTTAGCAATTCAAAGACACAATTTTAACATTAACTTTGACCATATAAAGAATTAACTCCAACCAATTTAAGTTCACCTGTTATTCCTCTCAGCAGGCGTCCTTTGACCAATATTTGAGCAATCAGTCCCGAGTTTTCTATGCAATGTTTCCAGATAAAGAGATGAGTCAAAGGCTAAATGAAGTGAGTATTTCTTTCCTCATTTTACTTCAAATGGGAGTAATGGTGAGAGAGAGACTTCACATAACAAGCTATAGAAGGTATTGAGATGCCCCTAAAATTGATACTTCGCACTATTGCTGCTGCTCATGTCATGTTTGTGCCAAACCTCTCGAAAGTTGGAATCTGTAGAATGTAAGAAATCAATTATTGTATCTTTTAAATTAGTTTCCTTAGAACATCTTTCCTATTCAATCATTGCACCATAGGCATAACGAGAATCGTGCCATAAAATACCAAGTATGGTTGATCATATGTATGGGCTTGCGTGCTTTCAGGTGTACATATGCTTGACCATTCCTCCCAAATCATGAGCTTCACTACAAGTAATTTGCAATTCTACAAAAGGTTGACTAGAAAATTGTTGAACAAAAATTCTTCTTTTTAATTAAATGTATAATATGATAAAGATCATGATTTGCTTGTCAAACTTTCTTCTAGAAATATGATTTTTTTCCCTTTTATAAATGAATGATGTGGTGTATGACATTTACATCACAGTATTTGCATTATTAACCAAAAAAGGAAATCGACTATAAACTAAATAACCCTAAACCCTAAATAAAAAAATGTAGAAAAAGAAATAATTACTACTCTATTGGTTGATTGCAAGTGAAGTCAATGACACCATTATGTTAACTTTTTAGTTTCTCTCTTTTTTAAAGTTGAAATTCCGTTACTAGAGTAATGCACGATCAAGAGGGGGGTGAATAGGTCAGTTTCAATTTTAATTCCCTTTTAAAATTTCTCAACCGAATTATATTTTAAATGTATGAATTATTCAATGAGATCCTTTCACCATAAAATAAACAACTGTTTAATAAAACTGGCCGATCAATATATGTGTGAGTATGTGAACCAGTATTCAATCCAAAAAATCAATTCAAAGCATCAGCCACATATAAACACAGATATTTTATAGTGGTTCGGTTTCAACAAACCTACATCCACTGTCAAACTTCCCAACCCTAGGGTCGTCCCAAATATACTATGTATGGGTCTCACACCCAAATAGTACAACCTAGTTTTTTATAGAGGTTCAACCCAATCGGTCTAATCTTCTACACCTATTTTTTTTAGTGGTTCGAACACACTGTTCTAATCCACTTTACAATGATTAAAATAAAAGAAAGATGAAATATTTGCCTTGGGACATATCCGATCTTCTTTAAGCGCTTTCTTCTTTACTCGATCTGTGTGCTCTCCTTCCATCAGATTAGCTCCATCAGAGTGATTATCGGCACAGCAGTATAGGACATAAGTATGACTAGTTTTAAGGTCCTATGTGAACACCTTAAGCTTCATTAGAACTGGGGTATTGATTACCCAAACATCTATGTAAGAAGATGATGAAGAAGGTGTAAGAGGAGGAGGTTAATCTCTCTGGTCACACTGTTATATTTTTCCAAGAAGTTCTCTGTGTGTCTGTACTTATTTCATTCAGCTCACTGATATATATAAGACTGTTTGTTCTTTGTGGCCAGTCACGCCCACGCCCACGAGGCCTCGTGGCGGTATATGGTAAGACATCACATAATCTGCATAAGTTATTCTATTTGTCAAACAGTGAATGTCCAGCCAATTAAGATGCCACCGTGCATGATTGACCATTGATTTATTTCAGTCATCAATCAAGGATTTACATTTAGAGAGATTGATGATAGTAAATCATATTTAATCACATGGAGGAGCCTTTCCAATTTTGTTAAAGACAGCCAACTCCCCAACGGTTCTTTATTCAAATCATGTGAGGTGGCACTTGGAGTTTCAACATGTGGATATACCTTATTTCCATAATTAACTCCCAATTAAGGAATACAAATTTAATTTCCTAAATTTGTAAGAGACTCGATTAGAAAGACACAAGGTCAGCTGAGTTACAGTTGTCCAAAATACAACTCAGCACAAGACTGGCTACGAGGTCTCGACAGACTGCACGTGGCCTCGAGGCTGTAAGTCACTTATATTCTAATTTTCCAGTTTATAAACAATTGACTTCTAAGGTATTTGACTTAGCCTAAGGTCTTCTAAGGTTCACTTACCTGTGTGCCAATAACATATTCGGTGTAGATTCTCCAATTGCATAGTAGATCTTCACATACTTTCAAGGCAAGTCCAACTGAGTCACGTAATTGACAACACGGGTGACTCGGACGAACCGAGGCACTAACAAACGTATACTTTGTAGAAATGGGTGGGAGAAGTTGGAGAAGTTTTCCCTAGATTATTCAGGGCAGCATCGAACAAGGATGCCCTTGTTTTTTATTTATTTTTGAGTGGTAACTAAAAAGATTCATTAAAAAAATGAAAGTACATGAAGGATAAAAGAAAAATGATTTAGGAGATGTGAACCCATGGAAAGAAAAAGAAACAAAAAGATACAAGGTACCCCACCCCTAGAAGACAAAAGTATCAAAATGGTCATAAAGCTACAAGTACAAATGATAGGCTTTCATTCCCACAAACTCTATCCTGTGTCATAAATGAAAGACTCCCTAGATGGCTGAATCAAGTCCCTGCTTTGCAAAGAAATCTGCGATTTCGTTGGCCGATCTGCTAACTTGGGAGAAGAGCATTGTATCTGTAATGCCCCGTCCTTTTTCACTCGCTTCTTCCCGTAAATCAGAGTCTATTTTTTTTTTTATAACAGAGTAGAGTGATAGAGCGCGGGACGTCACGACGCAAGCTAAGTCCGAACTTCCAAAGTCCGACCCTTAACTGGCCAACCCTATGTGTGCATGGACTCAGTCCACTAAAATGGTTCACACATAGCAATATCAACATGCGGAAAAAATCACAACCTGCGGAATCATAACATCAATTTGCAGAATTATAATAGAACCTAGTTCCATTCCATTGATAGCAAGGTACTTAGTCAATAAAATCATAATCATCATTATCCAAAAAACATATCCAACCATAACAATTCATCTTAGTTATTACATTCCGAAATCTGGATACTCTAAATACAAATCCCTGAGTATCTTCAAACAAAATATAAAACTAAAAGCGTTCCGAGCTTCTATGCTTGTCCCTTTCCGTATTTAGCGTTTTTCTCGTTTCCTGCATCATCCACTAAAGGGTAAAAGTAGGGCGTTAGTACAACGCAACCAGTAGAAATTCCAATTAGGGTTAACACATGGTTAGTACAAAACATATAATATTATCATAGTGCCAAAAAACCATATAAACCTTGTCATAAAACCATATAAAATATGTCATAAAAACCATGTAATCCATGTCATGTAATGATGTCAAATGCAATGAGTTCCACCCATCACAAGTACATATAAATCCCTCCACATAGGTCTTTCGGACGCCCCGACAGAGTGTGGATCCTCTGGTTCCTTCTTGATGGATAATGCACATCAGGTATACCACATAGGTTGTTCGGACGCCCCGACGGAGTGTGGACCCTCCGGTTCCCTCTTGATGAATAATGCACATCAAAGTATACCACATAGGTTGTTCGGACGCCCCGACGGAGTGTGGACCCTCCGGTTCCCTCTTGATGGATAATGCACATCAAGGTATACCACATAGGTTGTTCGGACGCCCTGACGGAGTGTGGACCCTCCGGTTACCTCTTGATGGATAATGCACATCAAGGTATACCACATAGGTTGTTTGGACGCCCCGACGGAGTGTGGACCCTCCGGTTCCCTCTTGATGGATAATGCCCATCAAGGTATACCACATAGGTTGTGCGGACGCCCCGACGGAGTGTGGACCCTCCGGTTACCAAATCCTTCACTCCATGCCATGCATGAGATGGCAATGAAACACATGCTATTTTATAACATAAACATAGCATTATTAAAATCACCTTTGAAACATAATCAACACATGTTATTTTATACAAATAAACATAGAATTATAAATCACCTTTGAAACATAATCAACACATGCTATTTTATACAAATAAACATAGCATTATAAATCACCTTTGAAACATAATCAACACATGCTATTTTATACAAATAAACATGGCATTTAAAATTCGTAGAAAGCATATCCTTTGAAACATAATTTCATCAAAACATAAGATAAAACAGGTGTACATAAACCTATGGTTTCAATGAGGTGGAATCCTACCAAAGACTGTTAACGAGTCCTTGCGTTTCCGTCCAAGATTCGATCACCGATCGCGCACCGCTTGCGAGATCCCGTTACCTTATAATATAATGATAAATCAACACCAATTCTCACCTAATTACAAATTTTTAAGTCTATAAACAAAACCCCATGGGGTTCGGCCATACACCATGGCTGAAACCCATGGTCTACCATTTTTTTGTCCATAATTACGATAATGCCATTGAGCCTAACCATAAACTTCTTTATTGCTTAGATCCCAAATAATCATCCATACTTCCAAAGCACATAATCCCATAAAATAATTCATGGGGTTCGGCCATACACCATGGCTGAACCCAATGTCCAATATTCTCTCATATTTACAAGAATGCCATTGGTTTCCTCATTCCTTTAAATCTTCAATTACTAGCCCTTTTATGAATCTTTAACCAATTTAAATCCATAAATATACCTCATGGGGTTCGGCCATACATCATGGCTGAACCCATGGTTTTCTATTTTGATGTGAAATTACGTTTTTGCCATTCCTTTCACCATCAATCTATAACCTACATTGTATCCTTTTCTTTTATTTTAAAACTACACAAAACATAGGTTCATAATCTGATTCATAAATCAGCCCTTAACCTTGAATTAAAGATGCCATTAATCCCTTAATTTGAACCATGGGGTTCGGCCATACACCTTGGCCGAACCCTATGGTGTATAGTTTCCAAATTAACTCCTTTCCCAAATTTTATGCTTTCCAACTATAGGTTCCATACTTAGATATCATTTTCCATAACTAAAAAGGTTTCTCAAAATAAAACCCTAGTGGGGTTCGGCCATACCTATGGCCGAACCCCACTCATGATAAGCAATCCATTCATTTGATTAATCTCCACCTTCCATTCTTGGATAGTTTCCATAATAAATCTTCATGGTCTTAATTAGATATTTTCTAATTTTAATATCCAATTTCAAAAAATAGAAACTTTCCTAATAAGCAACCTCCTTTCCATAGATGGATTGTTTCCTTAACTAACCAACCTTTTCCATAATTGGAAACACCTTCCAAAAATAGAAAGTTTCCTTAATTAACCAACCATTTCCATAATTAGATTGTTCTCCAAATTTAGCAATCATTTCCATCTACCATTCCAA
The DNA here is from genome assembly GCA_022113865.1 of Chimonanthus praecox. Taxonomy (NCBI): domain Eukaryota; kingdom Viridiplantae; phylum Streptophyta; class Magnoliopsida; order Laurales; family Calycanthaceae; genus Chimonanthus; species Chimonanthus praecox. The sequence continues at coordinate 58,828,535 of CM039093.1, forward strand.
ACTTAACCCATGGGGTTTGGCCATACACCATGGCCGAACCCTATGGTTCACCATCCTTTTTATTAAAAGATTTAAACCCCTTTTAACCAACTCCAATCAAATTCCTTTAATAAATTAAATCCATAAATATAGTTGGTGGGATTCGGCCACACACTATGGCGGAACCTCACCCCTTCCTTTTTTTTTTTATTCTTTTGATCCAATCAAACAACATAACAACCTTTCTAAAATCATAAGCATGAATCCATAATCTTCATGCTTGAAACCCCATAACCTTATTAACAATTTTCATGGTTTTCATTTTTAACAATCCAATAAAATAAACCATCAACCTTACATCAATTTTCTTCCATGGGGTTCGGCCATACACCATGGTCGAACCCTATGGTTCTTTTCTTAAACAAAAATATGAAATCACATACCGGTTTCGCGACTCCTTCGGCTTGTTCTTTCTCTTTCAATCCGTTCCTTTCTTGGCCTTCTCTCCTCCTTGCTGGCTGCTCTCTTAGACCCAAAAAATATCTGCTCTAACTGTCTCAGATCAGCCCCTAAAGAACCTACACAGATCTGATTTGTATGCGATACCTTCAAGCTATTCCTCTGCTGATTTCTCTCGGTTAATACACCTCTTAGATTGTGTAATCCCATGTGTCTCCTTTGCATTGTGTTATTCTTTCCACCGAGAAACTACTCTTTGTCTTGGTTGAGCTAGTCAACCTGCTGCTGCCCTCTTGTTGTATGATCTCTCTTCTCAAAACCACCCTTGCTGCCAACGTTTGCAGCCAGAAGAATTCTGGACTGAAATTTGTCCTCAGATCAGTCCCTCCTTGCTGCTGTTATTTCAGCCACGTAGAACCCCTCCTTGCTGTTCACGATCTCAGTAAGTTGCAGATCTATCTGCTGCCAGAACAAGATCTCCTTGTCTCTGCCTCCTTCACGCTGCCTGTATTTATACAGATTGCAGTCGGTCCCCAAGTCTCAGTTTAGAAGGGAATTTCTATTTCAGTTTGTCGGGTTCCATTCTAGGCAGTTGCCGAGTTTACCTTCCTCTACTTGTATACCTCTTATAGAACACGATGATGATCAGCCCTCCACCGATCAGATTCGTGTCCCACCCCAAGATGATACACGCATCCATATCTCCATTGATATTGCAGCAGTCCTTCCTCCTGATGTACAGATCTCTGCTGCTCTGCTGTATGTCTTCCTCTATTCTCTTCTCATATATTCCCATGCCTCAACTGCTGCTTGCAAATACACTGTCTGTCACCGATCAGATCAGTGTATTGCTGCCTCTAGAAAACCCTGCAGCACTTGCTCGATCTCTGATGCTGTCTGTGTGTATACAGAGGTGATTGTAACAGCCCCTTTTTGCTGTTATTACTCTCACTGAAAACACACACAATTCTGGTGGTAGCCCTCTTCCTTTCTCAGGTATTCAAGGAGATTATAGCCCTTCATGCTGCAGTCTCTTACACACCTCTATGGTGCTGACTGCCTCTCTTGTGCTCTCTGTGCAAATTCCTTTCACAAGATTAGGCCGAGTATTGCTGTATGCAATATTCCCAGCCAACAACCCACTGCCGTGAATCAGACAGTCCTGGCTGATGTGTTTCTTTCTCACAATACACTTTTGTAGCCCACAAAACAGCACCTCTTGCTGATTGTCTGTGTATATCAGACGGTCCTGCTGCTGCTGTATCACAATACTGGTTTCAGCCCTTTGGTTGCGCCTCCCAGTATGTGTTGCTGCCTAGATCAAACACCTCTTGATATGTGTTTTCTCACACACTGTCTGCCTTTGAGCCCAATCAAGAAACGCCACTTAAGAGGAACGCCTCCCATATACATATATAGCCATGTCCATCAATACTTGCATTGAATACACCTCATACAAGATCCAAAGATCTCAAGTATCGTTGGCAACAAATCACACAACAAACGTTGATTGTGTATATGCCAGCACGTACCCAACATGCATGAAATATTCATGCCATGACAACAGATGTCCTTTCCACTTTAGTATTCCAATGCACAACTCACACACGATGAAGGCATGCTATTCTTGTTCCAATTGATATTCCTCTTTTTTAAGTATATGTAGAATTTCCATCTTTTATACTTGCTAAATAGCAATTGCCAATTGCATAGGGAATCCTTTTCGCCAGTGACCCATATTCGGCTATACCAAATCCCATTCCTTATTTTATGTAATATTGCATTACTAATTAAAACCAGTCTCTTTTAATTTATTGAAACAAATTCCACAAAATCGTTGGATCCTAATTGGGCAAAGACCCAACATTTTACCCATCTAAAATCCTTATCTAAAATCCACAAGTTAAATGGGTAATTTCCGTAAATATTTATAACTTGAAAATCCAGGGTATTACAGTATCTCCTTAACCACGGTTGTCAGCTTCCATGGAGGTTTTTACTCTCGAAGCCCATTTGACTGTGTTTGCCGAGTTACTTTCAACGACCAATCTGCTTAGCCGTAGGGAAGTCCCGATAGTCAAAGCTCTCCTAATGCTCAATGGTTCTGCCTCATTTGATTCTCTTCTCCCTATCGATTATGAGAAAATGACTAATGTCTTTCCGGTGTGATCACGCAGGACACCACCAATTCCAGTCGGGCCCGACTTTCCGCTAGCCGCATCGTCCACATTGAACTTGAGAAGGCCTTGATGCGGGGGGACCAAGTGGTCTGTTTCTTAGTTTTTGTGGGTACTCCAAACATAGACCCTTCCCATGATTGGTAGAAATCCATAAGCCTATGCACCCTGAAGTCCTTTCTGGATAAAAGCCAAGTGCACAGTCTTTATTTGGCCTTCTGTAGGATGTCTGCAATAACTGATTCCTTCGATTGGCAAATTCTTGCATTCCTCTCTTTCCAGATGGTCCAAAGGATTGCTGTGGGAATTGTGTGCCAGGTCATCTTTCTATTGGGGTTGAGGCATGAGATGAACCGTGATTGCATAACCCCATGCATGTCTTATCAAACACCCTAGATATTCCCATCAGATTAATAAAGCTCATCCACAATTGTTCCACAAAAGGACACATGAGAAAGAGATGATCCGCCTCTTCTTCCGTTTGACAGCAAAGGGGGCACTGGAGGTCTTCTTTTGGACGGAGTAGGCCCCTCCTTCTCAAGGCTACTCTGGTGAGTTTCTTTCTTTGAAGCACGCTCCACATGAAGGCATGTACTCGCGATGGAGCCAGGTTCCTCCATACCAATGTTATCAGAACCGGACCGTCTACCGAACCGTTTCTGAGGAAGGTTGGGTTCAATAAGGTTCAACCTTGGTCAAAGTTGGTCAAAACCGTGTCCATCAATTTAAAATTATTAATAATAGCAAATATTCATAAACAGATTCCTGTTCTCACAACAACAATTATAAATTAAAAAATCTAGGAATCTAACATCCATTTTCCAATATAATTGTTCATTCCAATAAAAGGGTTTCATAATCTATGATCTCACAATCTAATCCAAGAGTCCAAAATATGCATTCTCCAATAATATCATAAAAATAAAAAGTTTCATGTTCTAAAATAACATCTAACAACCCATTACTAATTAATATAAAAAAAATATTTAACTTCCAAAGTCATCATGATGTCCAAAAGAACCAGCATCTTCATATTCATTTTGATTATGTAAAAAAACCAAGTTTTCCGTTTCATCTCCACCATTCCTCTCCATCAAATTTATTGAAATTTAAGAAAATACATGTATGAGAATATGTAACTACATATTACATAATCTAAATTCAAATAACATTGTATAAAAAAAAGATTATAAATTTTTTTTTTAAATAATTCAAAGTGGGCTCAACCTTTCTGAACCTTTTACTGAAAACCTTATCAAATCTTGTTGAACCGCGGTCCAACAAGGTTCGATAAGGTTTTCAGTGCCAGGAGGTTTTCAAAGGGAACCGGGCCTTCAAGAAGGCGACCAAGGTCGAACTGAAGGTTCAACCGCGACCCGGCCTGGTTTTTATAACACTGCTCCATACTAAGCAAGGGAGGCATGTCTCTTACTTGAGTTGCAAACCTTTTCCACAACCAATCTAACCAAAAAATCTCCCTAGGAAGCCCCTGTCCAAATTAATTCATCCTCATCCACGCGGGACAGTGGGAAAACACTCAGTAGTGATTGCAGACTATCCAAACTCTCTTGTTTGAAGTCCCCAAGGTTTCTTCTAGGGTCAACGTGCCATTGTGCTCGACCTTTCTCTAATCTGTACCGGTCCCTAACAAGTGCATCCTTGTCTTTTGCCACCCTACATAGTCTAGGGAATACTTCCTTAAAGGCCTCTCCCCTAGCCACGTGTCCTTCCAGAATAAGGTTCTGTTGCCGTTTCCCACCAGGAACCTCAATTTTTCCTTGAAGACTCTTCTCACCAGACCCTCCCCCTTACCTATCTTCCACCATCCTTTCACGAGTTAAGATCCTCCCCTTGCAACTTTATCTCCTAGCAACCAACCACCTTTGTCCCCTAATCTGTATTTGGCTGTTAAGACCCTTACCCATAGCTCTTCCTTTTCTCGCCCAAACCTCCAATTCCACTTGCATAACAATGCTTGGTTCCTAATCTAGAGGGGAGCAATTCCAAGGCTGCATTGTTGTTTGGGTTTGGTTACTTCATGCCATGAGACCAAATGAACATTTTTCTTATCTTGTTTGTCACCCCATAGGAAACTTTGAAAGTATTGTGTTCCAATCTCTTTGAAACTCCTTTGGGCATTTGAAATATGGACATGTAATAGGTGGGAGGTTCATAAGTACCGACTTTATGAGCGTAAGCCTCCCCCAGCAATAGATATCTTCCGCCCCACCCTTCTAATTTCTTCTCCACTCTTTCCACCACCGGTGTCTAAAAGGCCTTTGATCTTGGGTCCCCACCCACCGATAGCCCTAGATATTTAAAAGGGTTTTTTCCGGTGAAACAACCAACCATATCCTCCATTCCTCGTAGTGTATGTTCCTCTACCCTGACTTCAATAAGTGTGCTCTTTCCTATTGATTCGCAATCCTGACACAAGTTCAAAGCATCTAAGTATCGCTTTAAATCCCATAATCTCTTCCTCATATGGCTCACACAAGAACAATGTATCATCGACAAATTGCAGACGAGTTATACTCGGTCCCTACTCCGATACCTTAAACCCTCTAACGATGCCTCGATCACTGGCCTTTTCGACCAAACCTATTTGAGCCCTCTCCTACCAAGGTAAAGAAGAAGGGAGACATCGGGTCCCCTATTGGTCTCTATGGGTGCAGTTGGTGATCCATTAACCTAGATGGAGTAGGTGGTATCCTCTACGCAAGCTTTCATCCATTTCTTCCATTTAAACCCAAAATCCATTCTATTGAAAAGATAACTCATGAAAGACCAATCCACGTAATTGTAGGCTTTTTCAATATCTATTTTAAATAACATGCCAGGTTTGCCATCCTTAAGACGCATGACAAGGATGCCTTATTAATGACTACTTTAATGAATTCAACGGTGTTCCTCAATGGACAATAATTCTTAGAAGGACCTTAAGGTGAGGATCCTCAACTTGAACCATTAATTAGACTTCTAGGGGATACACAGTTGTGCATGGAGGAGGAGGATAGATGGATTTGGATCCATGATCCATTAAGGGTCTTCTCGGTAAAGTCGACCATTAGGTGAGCCTACTCTAGTGCTTCTAGTCCCATTCCACCGTGTAAGTTGGCTTGGAATAATAAAATTCCTCTTAGGATCCAAGTCTTTGTTTGGGCGACAATCAAAGCCAATATTTTTGTCAAGTGCAATCTGATGAGAAGAGGAATCCTTCTAGAAGGAGCCTCGCAAGAATGCATCTTGTGTTGTGAGGAGGAGGAAACGGTGGATCACTTTATGTGTACTTGTCGGTTCAAGGGGGGAGTGTGGGGGTTGTTCCTAAACTTGATGGGTTGTTCGTGCGTTCTAGATTGTACCGTGGGGGAGTTATTTCTGGAGTGGGTAGGGGATCCATTTGTAGGTTGACAAGGAATCGTTTGGAACCCTAATCCCAACTATGATCTTTGGGTCATTTTGAAAGGAGAGGAACGAGAGAGTATTTGATAAGAAAGAGATGTTGTGAGACCCACTACAGTACCCAATTGTCCATGTGGGACCCACTTCCGGACATAGTTGACCAGAAGTATCCTAGTTTGGAAAGTTGACTTAGAAGATATCGCTAGCTATGTAATTTATTGTAATTTGTTATTCTTTGATTACATTCCTTTTTTGCCATTGTAATTGGCTCTTTTGTTATTATATATTCATGTACTCCTACAAATTTATACAATACAATACAAAGGAAATCTTTCTCTCCATTATTCTTCTCTTTCTCTTCTCCTTTATTAATTTCTATATCGTATCAGCCAGAATCGATTTTTGGAGGTTTTCAGAGAATTCTTAATCCATTTTACTGTTCCTCAATGGAGTTACTGTTCATCATCGAATTTTGGCGTCATCTTCAGACCAGTTTTTGAGGGCCTTTGTAGCGGATCTCCTCCTTCCTTCTTTCAGAAGGTTTATTTTCAGCAGATTTGAGTTGTCGCTCCTCTCACTGCACCGAAAGCTTCTTGTCCGTACATTTTTTCCGACAAGGCTTCTGCCGGTGGGACCCCCACATGCCCTTGCCGTTTTTTATGGTCTATCCATCTATACTATCAGATATGAGATTTGACTAGTGTGGGCCCCTTGTTTCTCCAGTTTTTTTTTTTGTTGTTGCCTAGGACGCAGAAAACCCCATCTTTTGGGCTTTTTTTTTTGGTTGGATCTACTGGCTTTTGTATTGTTTTGGCTTGGAATCAAGCCTACTATTGTTGCCTCTTGCTAGGGTTTCCATCACACAAGTCTCTTTCCATCTCCATCAACAGTGGGCCCAGTTTTTGGCTTGATCTCTTCAGATATGTTGTTAAACTGACCATCGATGGGTCTGTTGTTTCACTATTTGGACTCCATCTGCCCCTACAGTCCTCTACTTTGATTGTTGCTCCAATAGTGTCTTGCCCATGCCTGTCCTATCAATCTTCAAGACTTCAGTTACTTCTTGTGATTGGTGGGACCCCACTTCTGCTGCGTTCTTCGCTTTGAGTGGTTGCAAAGAAATCTGTTGGTTTTTTTGGGGTTCTTTTCCCTACTATTGTCGTCATCCACTGCTGTACTAGGTGCTATTATTCTGCTTGTTTACTTAATTAAAAATGGGCTCTTCCACTGCTTCTCTTCTAGATGTGGCCTCTTCTAATTCTCCTCAAATTGGCAAGATTACGTCAATCTTGTTGAATGAGACCAATTACTTCCAATCTCTCATTCCGCGAGAATGTTCCTAGATGCCAAGCAACTATCAGATTATATTGACGACACTGTCAAAGAACCGACCACGGACCATCCCTCCTATTAAACTTGGAAAACAACTAACTCTTTGGTCCAGCATGGCATCTATATACTTTTCCGACTACCAAAGATGTTTGGGACACTATTACGGCTTTCTATACTGATGGGGACAACTCCGCCTGCATTAGTGAGTTATCTCAGGCCACTATTCATCTCCGATAGGGGGAGTTGTCACTTATTTAGTATTACTCGAGGATGAGGACCTATTGGTTGGAGCTGGATGATCTAGAATCCATCAAATTTAAGGATTCTGGTGATACTCTTCTTCATACGTCGCCTTTGGAGTAGCAAGGCAACTAGAGGGGAAACCCTGATCTTCCAACCGCCCCTTCTTCCCTTCATTTTCACACTGATTTTCCTTCGAATCGTTCACGAGCAGGTTGCAGTGTAGAAACTTGAAAGAGGTGCCACATTGCCGGTCCACCAGTACCGGCCGTACTAGTGGACCTAGCCAGCCAGTACCACTTCACCAGTCGCCAGCGCCAGCTGTTGGTGCACCGACATGCCCTTTGCCCTCTCCATGCCTGTGGAACTCCAGTGATCTTCCCTCCTTCCAAATGCCAGACCCAGCCCATTACCAAACCGAGCCTTGTTCACCTTCCTTTGCTTCACCAAACGCCCATCCTCCCTTCTGTCGCTTGTGCTCCATATCACAGTTCCTCCACCCTCCCAACGCCTGCTACCTGGCCACCTACAACATCACCTTCCTTGATCAGATCTAGTCGTCCTTCCTCATGGACAACAACCATCGCCCAGCCACCGTACCCTTGTTGAACTCCTTGCATCTTCGCCCCTACTGACGATGAATCGCCGTCCTCTAAAGCCGACCAAGTCCCTTTTACTTCATCACTGACTCCCTCATTGATGCTCTCCCAACTCCACTATCCCAGGCTCCCTTATACCCGTTTAGGACCCCAATCTACACCGCTACCACCTGTTTCAACCCAAATCCTCCCATCTCATCTCTAGCCACCCGTACCATCTCCATTCCCATTCCAAGAAACTATCAACCACCCTTCTCAAGTCGTCCTTCTCGATTAGGTACAGTCGTCAAGGAGAGTGCCACTGCCGCTGATGAAGAAATGCCGCAAGGGCTCGATACTTCAACTAGAGGAGCGACTTGTTGGTTCACCAAACCCCGACCCAACATTACACGCTCTCCAGGTCCGAAGGGATTATCAACCTTTCTCAATGGTTCGCGACTACTTTAAGAGCTCGAGAGGCTTATGTCAAGGTGATCCCATCTCCCCTACCTCCTCATAATTATGGTATAATTAGGTAGAAGCCTCATCAAAGGTTTTTTTCCCCCCTCTCATTTGCAAATAGCGAAGGACTCAATCCAGCCAGAAGTCTCAGTTCTAGTTTTTGGAAGCCCATCATTGCTTCTTTAGGCGATGATCCACGTGAATTGATCATCTGGGAAGGTAGGGTGTTGAAGCTCCTCCAGTTGCTCCAGGATGCCCCCAACCCAGAGACTATTGAGCACGCCTCGTCTACCATGCCCAAATCATCGAGTAAAATTCTTGGCACCACCTTATTTAATTTTAGCATTATTTGGGTTATTCCCTTGGTGACCGTCCACTAGCCGTAGCTAGCTGATTTTTCATTCTTTTGATCTTTGTAAATCACATCCAATTAAGGATGTGATCGTGTGCCTTATTTTCATTCTCATTTTATGTATTCGGTCAACCATGGTCAATTGGCTTAATTAGGGTCAGTTTGAGTCCTTTTGTAATCTATAAATAAGCCACACCTTTGGCCGATTTGAGCACCCTTTAATAAAAAAAAAATATTTTGGTTTGGTGAATTTTGTGAGTCTTTTGACTTGGGGCTTTGGACGATCTCAGGTCTTCGGATCCAAATTTTCAAGTAAGTACCATGCTAATTTAATTATTTTTTTTAGGCTTGAGTTTTGATTATGAATATGAATTTAATTGTTTTCTCTTAATTTGATTTAATTTTTCAAATCCATTGAAGAGGATATTTTAATCTTAACTCATTCCTAAAAATTGGATACATGCAAAACGTGGCCTCGTGATGGGTCTTCAACCATACTTTGAGAAGTAGCTCGTTTGTAGAAATACAATGGCTAAGGCTTTGATACCCAGAAGAGTAATCGAACCCGAATCCTGGCGAGTGTAAGGGAAAGAGTCTTTAAGCCACTCCCACTTTGCATCATGATGATAACCCTGACAAAGACTTCAATAGAAGGGGCAAGGAAGGACATGATAAAGTATAGGGTGATAGAGAACACAGTCTTTGATAAGGGAGAATGAAAAGTAGGACTCAAATAGATGGGAAAATGGTTGCTGTTACTGCTGCTTTTCTACTAAAGGTATTGTGATGCGGACACCACACGAATTTCCATATTTAGCAAGTTTCTCTATTTAGATTTAGGATTTTTAGCTTTTCATGATTGTATTTTTTCTTTCATTTATTTGTTTAGTCCAATAGTTGGTTTTGTTTGGAGAAATTTAGTGATTTTACATGTAATTAGGACTTTCTAATAATTGGAAGTAGTTTGATATTTGTTTATTTGAGAGTATTTTGGTCTTTTTCATGTTTTTAAGTCATTATATATGTGATGTAACCCCTCCATACGGGATTGACACTTAATGATGAATGAAATTGAAGTTTTTTTCCGCTGCTTGTGCGATGAAAATAATCTGGGGTGATTCCTTTGGTGTGAGGCCCTTTTGGTGTGAAGCCTAGCGTGAGGCTACCATCTTTCCGTCTTTGGATATTCTTCTTCTATTTCTATCTTTTAATCTCTCTTCCTCTCTCTTTTCCTTTTGTTCTCTTTGAATTGCTATCCCAGAAACAGCTCCAAAACCTGTCCTAAATCTGTCCCAAAAACAACCCCAAAACTTGTCCCAGATCTGTCCCAAACTCTGCCCCAGTTCAGCCCCAGATCTGTCCCAAAACAGCCCCAAGACCAGTCTCAGTTCTGTCCAAGATCTGTTATAGACCTATCAGATCTTCTACTACATTTAGATCTGTATCTTAGACCTGTACAACCCTCTTCTTAACCCTTTTACTGCTGTTTTACACATTTTCTTGTTTCCATTATTAATTGATTAATTAATTCCAGCCATATTAGATTTTAGGATGCATTATTTTTATTTAAATTTAGGCATTTAGGGTCACCCTATTAGTTGTCCTGCATCAAATTGGTATCAATAACCTAGGTTAGGAGAGTTTCCTAACTTTCTAGGTCTTAAGTCGCATTTAAAAAAATTAATTAATTGATTAATTTAAAAAAAAATCTTGCATCACCTTATTTCTTTCATTTATTGCATATAGACTTAGGTCATTGCATTTAATTTGTCCTATATTCCCGAGTAGTGGTACCCTAACTCGTGTGTCTGTGCATGCCCACACGTAGTGGTCGAGAGTATCAACCCAATATGGCCTTCACACCGTTGACTAAGGTCTTAGACGACATAAATGCCTGCTTAACCCGTATGGAAACCAAGTTAGGTTTAGGGACATTTTGCTGTCACTGCCGAGGCTATGAGCATCTTGCTCGTGAGCGCCCCAATCAGGTTAAGAAAGTTAAGTGTGTCCCCATACCATTCACATCCACAGATCATATTCCGGTGTCAGTGTCACTCAGTCTATCTGAGTCGTACATGCATCTGCTCCACACATTCATGAGTCGCACGCTGAAATTAAAAGTCAAAATAATGTATGCGATGAAAAATATGAGTTTGCTACATATTCTCAATGTGAGTCCCATGAAATTGATGTGGATAATCATGTGGTAGACCTCACACCCAATTCAGAACAACACCTTCACCTCCAAGTCCCACTCTACATCTGATGTAGCACGTGCTTGAGGTGTGCCTTAACAAGGGCACGTGAGGGGTTTCTAAACCCAAGTCCCCAAATTCACGATGGAAGTTTTCCCTACTTTCCCTACTTTCCCTACTTTCCCTACTTTCTCTTCTTTTCCTTCTTTCTTCACCGCACCTGCACATCACCGACACGAGAGATGAAGATGAAGCGCCGACGATCCCGACGATTCAGGCACCTCTTTCTATCTTTTCTCCTTTCTTTTTCTTCTTCTTTCTTTGTTCATTTTCTTTGCTATTGTTAGTACTTAGATTGTAAATAAATATCCCCTTTCGGGGCTTTGTAGAGATCACGAATTGATTGATTAATAAAATAGATTGAGATTCTTCTCTGTTGTTTGTGTGTTTGTGCTTGATTTCTCTTTGGGTTTTGCTCACGCCGGCGTTCGTCTGCAATCCGTCGAGTTTCTCTTCTCCTTCCTCTACCTACAAGTAGAAGGTTGGGTTTTTTTCCTTGATCTGCAAAACCGGGACTGTTACAGTCCTCAGATTGCAGCCAAGTCTGTACTCTCACTGTCACCACTTCGCCACCCTCTACTATACCTCCTTCAGACCACTATCTTCTCCTTCTACCGTCCCTACCTTTCCAGGCCTTCTCTGTTCTATTATTCCACTTCAGCCCCATACTGCATATTCTTCATTAACCAGCCCTCTCATCTCACACCAACCAGATTCATCTACATTAAACACCCACCAACCAGATTCATCTACATTAAATGCCCACCAACCTTGCCCATTCACCAATCTTGTGTTTTCCACCGAGCAAACTACTTTGTCCATTAAAATATCCATTGTCCATTTAGTTCCATTAATCCCATCAAAACCCATTAACCCCACCTATTTAACCCTAAAACCCAACTCACCCATCCATAGTCTTAGTTAATCTGATCCCCGCTGCTTCAAGTGGTATCAGAGCAAGGAATAATAGTCTCTGATACCAATTGACGCAGCGGGTATGATCGGGTTAAAATTGGATGGGTGACTTGGGTAAAATAATAAATAGATGGGGCTAAATGGAATTAATAAATAGCATTAATGGAGAATGGGTATTAAATGGTTAATGGGTTTAATTAATGGAAGTGGCGAGAATAGGTAGCATGGTCAAAATGGTTGGCTCAAAGGGTATTAACTAAAGAAAGGAATGACAATGTTTTGGTGGGGCATTAATAGGATAAATTAATTAAACAAGGCTTTGGTTGCTCATCCGTGAACAGTACTTGGGAATGGAGATCTGGTGGATTGGATGAATCGCAGTTTGGGGAAAACCCAAACAAAGCTGGTACAGGCGCTGAAGCAAGATGGTGAGACAGACCTGGCTGGGACGATGGTAGCAGGGCTTGGGTGCTCCAAGGGTGAAGCTATGGAGTAAGGAGCAGCTCCGGCTCCGGTGTGGATCTGGAGGAGGTAGCAGGGATTATTATGAATTAGGACAATAGAGGCACAAGAGATCAATTGGATGTGCCCGACATCAGCCGGCCCAAGCGTATCCCGACCTTCTGCTTGCAGGCAGAGGAGGGAAGATGAGATAACTTCGGGGAAGCTCCAAACGTCGTTGGCAGTCGGACCCAAAGAGGAAGAAGGACAGTGTCGATCTCCGTCGGACGGGAAAGGATAGAAGCCGGAATCCACCTGGAAGAAGAACACATGGTAAAACCCAAAATGAATTCATATTCATCAATAATCTGTGTATTTTACATCCCGATTCGAGTTTATATAAACTGTCAATCCTAAACGAAAATGGAAACTAAAATAAAAAAGGGAAATAAACAAGATAAGAGAGAAAATAAATAAATAAAAAGAAACTCCTAATAATCGGCTGGATTTCCCGACGAATCTGTCGGTATGCTTGGTCGGCCTTCATCTCCATCAGTGGTGAAATAGGGAAAATTGGGAAAGAGGTTCAGTTTCCCTCTTTTTACCCAAAATCTTACACATGAAGCCCACACATGCTACATCAGGGCTTTCTAATCATTGGGGTAGTTTGGTATTTTTTTATTTGAGGGTATTTTGGTCTTTTTCATGTTTTTAAGTCATTATATATGTGATGTAACTCCTCCATACGGGATTGACACTTAATGATGAATGAAATTGAAGTTTTTTTCCGCTACTTATGCGACGAAAATAATCTGGGAGTGATTCCTTTGCTATGAGGCCCTTTTGGCATGAAGCCTAGCGTGAGGCTACCATTTTTCCATCTTCGGGTATTTTTCTTCTGCTTCTATCTCTTTATCTTTCTTCCTTTCTCTTTTCCTTTTTTTCTCCTTGAATTGCTGTCCCAGAAACAGTTCCAAAACTTGTTTTAAATCTGTCCCAGAAACAACCCCAAAACCTGTCCGAGATCTGTCCTAAACTCTGTCCCAAAACAGCCCCAAGACCAGTCTTAGTCCTGTCCAAAATCTGTCCTAGACCTATCAGTTCTGCTACTACATTTAGACCTGTACAACCCTCTTCTTAACATTTTTACTGTTGTTCTACACCTTTTCTTGTTACCGTTATTAATTGATTAATTAATTTCAGACATATTAGATTTTAGGATGCATTATTTTTATTTAAATTTAGTCATTTAGGGTCACCCTATTAGTTGTCCTGCATCATATTGACAAATAGAATTGTTGGCCTTGTTGGAGCGATTCTTGGCTTCTTTTCCTTATAGATCTTGTATTGACAAGTTGCTTAAGAAAGATTTAAAGTTTTTTTTTTTTTTTATGCATGACAGTGATGAATTTGGAATATATTTTCATATTTTGGTTGTGTAATTCCCTTTTTTCCTTGATTTCTTAGTTTTGTGGTCAGTTGCACGCTTGTATTTGCAATTTTGAATTGCAACACTTCTTAGTAATTTTATTCAGGTTTAAGCTACTGAGTTTCTCTTGCATTATAGGATGAATGGAGAATACAGATGCTGCCCTTAGAATTCCTCTTCTTGTCTGTGAGGCCAGTCATTGACATCAGGCTGAGGTGCAAATCACAAGGGAAGGATTATCCACCTGGAGTTCCATTTCATGTCTCAAGGGTGCTTGAGCTAGAAGCTGTACGTCCTCTTTGGGCAATCCTAACTCGCCCTCCTCTTTGTATCCTCCCTTCTTTTCTATTTCAATTCTAATTATTAAAGTAAATGAATGAATATTTTTAAAATAAAAAATGCTTGCGCCACCAGATAGATAGGATAAGGCTTCGATAATGAGGATGTGTCTTGTCTCTGGTGACACAGATCTTGTTTTTTTTGGAACATATGACACAGATCTTGTTGATTCATATAAAATATTGCATTATGTTTTTTAGGAGTTTTAGCTACATTTTTACAAAACTATATAATATCTTATTTGATTTTAGATTGTTTCTTGGAGATTTATCTTGCTTTGGACATATATTGATTGAACCCAGTTTTTTATGGGAAGTGTTCTGTGTATTTGTTTTCATGAATTGGGAGTATATCAACCTTTAAATGGGAGATGGGAAGTGGGGTAGTCGATGAAAAGTGTGTGTGCAACAATTTGTTTATGTGTGTGGGTTTGTATATATGAGAGAGAGAGAGAGAGAGAGAGAGAGAGAGAGAGAATCCTACTTTTCAAACTTTGCAATGGAAAAAACAAAATAGAAAATTAATCCAAACACATGCCACAAGGTGAGACCATATTTAAGTGGTTCGGCAATCATACATACATCCAAAGACAAAAGAAAGATGACTTTCCATTATGTACAAAGAGAGCAAGACGGAGAGAATTAAAATGCATGTATCTACATGGAAACCCAAAAGGAAACTCACTTTTGTAGCTTAACAGGATGGAAACTAGGGGCTTGGAGGATTGTATGAAAGGGTTAAGTGCTATTCTGTTTCTTGAGAGATTTGTAGAATTTAAAAGGGGTGTCCTTAGTGATGGTCCTTGACCTCTGGTCTGAGGCGATCATGGAAGGGCAAGAACTCTTTCAAGATGAAAGCCTTCCCAGCTGGCTGTCAGAAACCCTATATTGTACTGAATTGGGGTTGTTGAGATCTGCTTGAATTTCAAATGTTATCTCTGATGCTTTGGGCAGCATATTTTTGACATTTTCTGGCCCTTTGTGGATCTCTGCCTGCCCATTGGAGCTGAGGTCAAATATATTTTTTGATTGAGAAAAGCAACTAACTCTTCACCCTTGTGTTGATGGTGATTCTTCCAATGCCATTGGCTGGGCATCTAAGTAATCTCCTTTTCCATGGAAGGTGGCTTATATGCTAAGTAGATTCTTGACCTTTTGGGGAAGGGAGCTGTTCAATTTTTTCAAGCTAATGGGGAAGCTGATGGCCTTTGTGAAAAAGAGGGATGGAGAGGCATAATATGGTGATCAGTTATTTGTTGGGTTTTTATATAGCTGGTCCCTTGTTGGCTAAGTTGCATGAGTACGGGTAAGATTGTTATTGTCCGACATGGGTACGAGGTATCGGACAGAGCGACCCCAAAAAACAAGGGCACGGGTACATGGCACGATATTTAAATAAAATTAAACTAAGTTTATTTTAAATGAAAATAAGGTGTAAAAGTAACACCAATAGAAATTAATATTCTAGTTTCACTCTAAAACATTTAGGTGGCAAAGGTTTTAAGGGAGGAAATATGTTGTAATATTTATCCCAGAAAAAAATGTTGAAAAGCACTGAAATAGTGTGTACAAGTGTCCAACACAGGCGCAAGTGTCTGCAAGTGTTCACATGGGTATGTCAGACATTTTTGAAGTGTCTGCAACATAGCTTGTTGATTTTTCCTATGCCTGGACTGGGCCTAGGTGTTTATGCTTTACTTCATTTCCCTTTTATTTGTTTCCTCTCTTAAATAAACCATCGTCATTCCAAAATGGAAAAGATGGGAGAAATGACTTTTGACAACTATCATGATCATTCAGAAAACAAATACTGATTGGTAATAAACTCCATAAGCTTAATAGCAATTTGATTGAGAGACAGAGAGCTTCACAGTTTCAACAACAAAGGTTGTGGGTTTGGGTCATGTTACCATTTCAAAAATAAATAAAAAAGGGGAGGAAAAAACATCTTGCCACCTATCAATTCTAAAATGCTGAAGTGAGATCTATTTTAGAAATTTCTCTTAATAGTAGGTAATGCATGAAACTATTACATGTTGGCTATGTTTTAAGCCATGTAAATGAATGATAAAAGGTCAAACCAAAATGAAAGATAGATTAATTTGCATATTTTGGTTCATCTTATATATTGGGTGTTTTATAAATTTAGACCAGGTGGGAGCTTCAAGGCCTTGATGGTCTTCTCAAGCCTGACAATTTTGCACTTGTTGTAAGAGGATCTTTGTATTCAGAAAGGCAGGAAATCTGTAGCCGTTTCAAAGGTCAGCTGGAGTTGAGTATCAGCTGCATTCTCCCCAGAGTCCTGACTTTGGTTCCAGATGATGTGCTTGGAGAAGTCTCAGAATCAGTTAACTCCGCATCTCTTGTTCTAATCTGTACATCACTGGCTAAAAACTAAGAACTTGAGCTAACTCAACCTAAGTTTTGAACTTGATGACCTTTAAAGTTTAGCTGAATTTTGAGTTCTTAAATCATGCCTCACCATCCATTTGTAAATTAGGATTCAACCTTACTAATATTATTTTAGTGAGTTCTCATGTAATTTTTGGAACTCAAGTGTTATGTTATTTTACTTTCAAGTGAGTTTTCCACCCATGCTACTAAAATAGAAACAAATCACATGATCTTGAATCCATTCTTCCATTGACATTGTTTAAATATGTTGGAACAGGTTTTGAAGAGACTGGTGGAGAACATGAAGCAGACTGTGAATGAAAGGTTGCTTTTGGATTTCAACTGCTTCGTAAGGGAGAGGCTCGAGAGACAAGGAGAAATGAAAATTCAACATCTACCTCGTCATATTGGAAATTCACATGTTTAATTATTGTTTTCAAGCTTAATAACGTTTAAGCTTTGTGAAATGAGAGGAACAGAACTTTCATGTGGTAAGATCTTCAAAAGTTGAGATTATTGAATATAGCATTTTTTTAGGGCTGAATCTGCTGCTACTCTTGAAAGAACAATACAAGAGTAAATAACAACTTCAACGTGGATGATATATCATCTAGATGTTTGAGGATATCATCAAAATCAGCAACAGCCATAATCTATCTATCTGAGCTCGGTTTTATAACTTCTTCTCCTCTAATTGACCCTATCATAAATCATAGTTCAGTCACTCTACAAACTAACATGTCCTTTTTTATCCATTCCTTCTATGTTTTCAAAGGTGGCTCCTCCTAATGCTTTCGATTTGTAGCCTCTCTACTCTATACATTGGATTGTGTTTAGTCTTCTACTAATATGATCAAACCATCACAAACAAGTTTCTCTCAATTTATGATTTATCGGAGCTATCATTAAATTGTCCCTAATGCGTTTTTTTTCTTACTTTGTTTAGTTGTTTTTTTTCGCCCAACACTTTGCCCTGTATAACATTGCATGTCTAATATCTGTTTTATAAAACCTTCATTTTAGGTGAAATAAAACTCTTCTATCATATAGGACCTCACTAGCTTGTCTACATATTGTCCAACCCTCTCCAATCCTATTTTTTATATCTAGGTTGAATCCTCCTTGAGATTTTACTATAAAGCTCAAATATTTAAACTTATTACAGTGAGCAACGAAATTCATTTTCAATTTTTATCATGTTACCTTTATTATTATCTATTCCACTAAAATTACATTCCATGTATTTTATTTTAGTTATACTAATTTTTAAACGTTTGACTCTTATGTTCTCTTCCACAAATCAAGTTTCACATTGAGAATAACTTCAATACAATTGTAGGGTGTACTTTGTGAGTGTGAATATGAGAGAGAGAGCATCCTATTTAGTGTTAAACAACACATTTGATGAATGAAAGTCTCAAACTCCCACCATATCGGATGTCTTAGGGATCGAGTTGGAAGTTGGTTAAATCTAAAAAAGAAAACAAAATCATTTCCACTTCATTACATGGATCCATTGGGACAAACATGGAAAGCTTGTAGACTTGTAATGCAATGTGAAGGTGTTCTTAGCCATTGTATGTATTGAAGATCACACGTGTTTTTTTTTTTTCATGACCAAGGTGGACGTTCAAGCCTCTTAGAGCACCCGATTAATTTTAAGAGCATGTGTAAATCTTTCTATCCATACACACTAGATAATTCTATGAAAAGTGACCCTTTAAAGGTACAGTAGAAATCAAACTTAGGACTAAAGTTTTTTGAGGCAAATTTCTGGCTATTTATTCCATGCAATCACCAAATAATAAGATGAAGAATTTTTTTTTCCAATTACTAATTACAAAAGTTTTGGTTCTTTCTGAAAAATAAGCCCTTTTGGAGCTCAATCTGTATTATTATGCTTTTAGATAATCTATCAACCATTGTTTAAAAATTCAAAATGATTCAGGCAAATCAATTTGAGTTGACTCAATAGGAGTTTTAGTCAATTGAGTTGGTAAGTTTTTTTGAATTTTTTTTCCCTTTTTTATTTTTTTCCAAATGCTAGAGGAAAATAGAATGTAATGAGTTGGATGAAATTGAACTCGTCCTAATCCAAGTAAATTCCGCCTATTTCATTTTAGTCCTACTTATTCTTGAAACCAAGCAAGCCTTTAGTTTGCCTTAGAAATCCTTCTCCGGTCCATACCTTCAAGGAATTAAAGCTTGGTGGCATTTGATTCCTCTATATCATTAGGGAAATTTAAACAACAGTTATCTAGTTCAAAGTTTGACCAATTCTCATTCGAATGAAATTCACAATTCGGTACATCTCACAATTTATTGAATCGTTGAGGTAGGTTCATTTAGTTTGCTTTGTAGTTCATCAAATTCATAATTCAAAGTTCAACAACTTAAATGAAGTAATTCAAATTTTCTACTTAAATGTAGTTTGATTTATTTTATATAGTTTACATGCAAATTAATTTAAAACTATCTTATTAGTACCTAATGCAAGCAAGGGTAGGGGTCTTACACCTATTCAAACTGCCAAAATGAAAATAATATATTCTAACTCAAAATCTTTGAATTTGAGTTAAGGTCACAAAAATGGAACTCAGGTATCAACTCTCATTCTCACTCTAAAAGAAAAAGACAATTCTAATTTTGACGGGATAATTTTACACGAAGAAATTAGAGATTCGACAAGTTTAATTCGAGCGAGAAATTGGGAATTTGAAACACGAAGACTTTAAATAAAATCAAATGCAATTAAGAAATTGAATACGCATGAATTCTAATATGACTCGACTTTAGATTAAAATTGAAGAACTAAATCAAGAGTAACTCGTCACTAGCCACGGACGTGCAGGACTCAGTCAATGCACAATGCTCAGCTCATCTTCCTTGTTTCTGCAGGATTTCTGTCTCTATCTCGCACGTCTTCACTGAGTTAATTTCTTCTCTCTATCTCGATCTCTTTTTCTCTATTCAGAATCTTTTCTTTCTTCCTTCCTCTGTTTTCCTTCTCTTTCTCCATTCTCCTCTCTCTGTTTTCCCTCTATATCTCTGTGCATGCAGGCGCAGAAGCCGCAGCTGGGCTTTCCCTGTTTTGATTTCCTTCTTCCTCTTATCTTCATTCTCTCTCAAACTCTTCCGTACTGGGTTTTCACCCAGTAGAGTAGTCGTGTTTGCCTTCCCTTTCTTTCGTTCTTGCTCGGTTTCCTTCCTGTCTCTCCCTCTGCTCACCGAGTCTACCTCGGCTCGGGCACAAAGGGAAAGATTTGTAAGTCCCAAATTGAGTGAATTGAACCCAAACAACACTAGAAATGGAAATCCCAAACTTTTCCCCAATTTTCCAAAACTCCTTTCGAAGGCCAAAACCCATTCTAGGTTAAACAACTCCATGCAAAGCCAAGCCCCAATTTAATATGTTGAGGATTTACATCATTTCAAGGTCCATATCTCACTTCAAGGGCCAACCCTCTTTGGGGAGAATCAAAACCATCCATTGACATCAATCCCCATTTGAAAAGGTTAGACCTCCCTAAAACTAGCATCTCCTCTTCAATCAAAACTCAAAACAATAAACTAAACGAAATTTGAGCTGAAAGAACAATGCCTAAAAAAAAGTGAGATTCGGGCGAAATGGGGAATGCTTTGGCGAGGAATCTCGAGGTAGGAACATTTGGAGATAGTAGATCTTCAATCCACACACATGCATGAGGAGGAAGAGAGGAGCAGAGGGTGAAAATGGGAGAGGAGCAGCTCAGCGAAAAAAAAGGCTCGGTCGGGGAAAGAAAATGGCTTGTTCTAGGACTCGAGTGGCTTTTATATGAGTTCTATCCTTGCATTGTTGGACGGTCCAATGACAAATCTCCAACGATCCGATGGGTCATTGGATCCGATAAACTCTGTTGGATCTTCCGACATAAAGGATGAATTGTCTGTAAAACTCCACTCTCTGATATATCTTCCAATGGCCTATTGGGTCTTCTGACAGTTACATCCGACGAACATCGGATCCACCGATGCCACCTGTCGGATCTTCCAACAGAAGCTGAGAACTGACTGTACAAATTTTAGTCTCAGGAAAATCGTCTGAAGGACTCCGAACTTTTTAACAAATCCGTTATATCGAGCAAAATTAGCCTCATATAATGTGCAAAAGTTTAAATATAAAAATAATGATTTAAAGAGGGTTGGCTTCATTGGATAGTTGTAGTGCAATTTTTTTGAATAAAATAATAGTTAAATCCATCAAATTTAGAAAACTTGAAAATATCACTCCATCTATCCAATGAAGATGAGTGTCATATTCATGCTCAAATGTTTCTAAAAATTCCATAATCCCATAAAATGAAGCCAAAATGTGCCCTATCTATAGTGTTAAGATAAATAATGTCTTAAAGTCATCAAATTTAAGACACTTAAAGATATAACTCCATTTATCTAATAAAACGAACTTATATTCATACAAAAGCTTCCAGCACATCAATCATATTGGACCGAGCAAAACATACAACGAAGTTTAAAATTTAAAATAAAAACAGGGCCAGAGAAATAGTTACGGGAAGAATAAACTAGATTACCGAATGGCTCGGTGCTGACATCTTTAATCTTATTTACACAACGGTGCTCAAATGGCCATCTCCCCGCCACAACCTTATATCTCTTTAGCTCTAGAGCAGTTTTTTTTTTTTAAAGCAGCGTTGGGGAGAACACTACAAGTGGGGAGAGAGAGAGAGAGAGAGAGTGAGAATAAAATTTGAATTCAAGAAAGTTTAATATTTGTGTACTAAATTTTATAATACAGAGTAAATACAGACACATGAAAATAAATACCCAAACATGTCCCCACACACATACACATCAAGGAGCCAAACTCAAGTTTTGTCGAGCAAGCCTCCTAACGAGCCAATAGTAGTCTCTCCCACTTTGCATGATGGCGTAGAGTCCCAACTTTTTAAACAAGCAGCCTGTGTAGTATTCGAGATTGCAATTCCTGTTGGACATGTCAAAGAAATGACATGGATGATGATGCAGAAAAACCATTGTTGACTGTATACCGTCTATGACACTGTCATACAAACTATATAAGACAGCTTTGAACTTGAATAGATCTTGGTTGAACCACTATCACAATAATCGGTGCTAACAGGATATCTTGGTGGTGATATCATTCTATTGCTCGTCAACCAGCTGTCCACAATAGAAAGGATTATTTTCAGTATTATGAAAGCAGGACCTGAAAAATCACCACCTCATAGTACGAGGACAGCTTCATATCAAGTCCTCTTGGTCTTCCAGTGAATGCTTGCGTGCTCTCAGATTTAGTTTGAGGCTTTCAGGCAACGGAGGTGTCCTACCTCGACGAAACAGAACAGCAAAAGCCCTCATTTTGTGGCATATGTCAAAGACCTACAAATACAATGCCATGTCAACTGTTATTCAGACAGGCAGAATTGGAGAGCACCATTTCTTACCGACGTCGCTTCCAATTCTGCAACACCTTCACAACCTTGGCCACCACCCTCTAGTAGATCACAGTATCTGACAGCATCTTGCTCATCTTCAAATACCTGGAAACGTGATCTTCCCACCACAATCATTCAAGAATTCAATTGAACTCCTATTATGCAAATGGTATTCTTGACGGGTAGACTCACAAAGAGGAGCTAATGATGTTCTACCTGCTTCAAAATTCATGATCTAATGCAATATACATAATTTATACACCATACAAATTTCTTGAAATTTATGCATATGTTCTTGTATATAATCATTTGACTGTGGGTTGAAATGATCCTAAATTAGCTCAAAAATCATGGTATGACTCCCAGAAATTAGATAACAAACATGTACCTAGCTTGCATTTGGTAGGGAAAGCTCATGATTTTACCAAGTGAATCTACTTCCTAGAGAATTGCAATCAATAATGGTCTTTGAGAATCTTCTCATCCTAGTAGTAATGTCCTTAACATTTGATTCCTCATGGAATTGTGCATTGTCAAAGGTTTTGTCAAGGTAACTTAATAAACTAGTTTCAATGTTTTCACCACATATAATCCATCTGGGAGTAGTATATGAAAAAGAAGTTAATGGCAGCATGTCAAGGCAACAAAAACAAGATATTTTAGCCGACCCAAGAGAGCAGGGCAACTATCTTTCATAAAAGGAGCTATTAGTTATAAGTATGTTCTCATTGTTGAGCCACCAAACCATTTTTACATCAAAACTTAGTGAAGAATCCAGATCTCAATTTCATTTGCAAGAAAATTTCTTTTTCATTTTCACGAGTGGACTCTGCGTTGAAAATTAAGGTGTCATTGAAATTTCTGATCTATATATCCTTTGTCATTCCCCAGATTAACCATGGGTCAAGTTAGGCCAATCATTGAGAATAGTAACATCAACACAACCCAATTATAAAAGGAGCCAACCCAAACCCAACCTAATGTTGAAGTTGTCATCCTGATTATACCAAGTCATATTCAGGTAGAATAGAGGTACACATTGTAGTCGAGCTAAGGGCACAATGCACACCTCAGGTGCTAAGGGGCCTAGAGCCTAGTCGTGCCTTTAACTACTATTAAAAGCAATGTTATCAAACCCGATTCGGCCCGCGGTTGACCCGCTAGTCAACCGTGGCCCGACTGAAATACGGGTCGAGTCATTCAAAAACTCGTCTGAGCTAAAAACCCTTAAAAACCCATCTCAACCCGTGGTTCAATCCGGTTTTAATAATCAAACCGTGACCCGTTAAATCTTAAAACCCTTTAAAAAAAAAACTCCATTATGTCGGAAGAAAAACTCCTTGAAGATGGAAGAAAAGAAAAACTATTTGCATTCTTACACTGTTGTTGTGCTACTGCTTTCCTGAACTTCATTATGCCTCAAGAAAAAAAAAAGAGATAGGCGGAAGAAAATAATAATAGAAAAAAAAAAAAAATAAACAGAGGCTAGGTTTTGGGCGTTTTACAGAGGGGCGGAAGAAAAGAAAAAATAAAATAGTGGCGGCTAGGTTTTGGGCTTTTTACCTTGAGGGGGAAGAAAGAAAAAAAGGGGCGTTTTTTAGCATTAACGAGATTAGGGTTTCCACACCTTTTCTATGTTTTCTAAGGAAACACACGTGAGGTACTTAAAACCCTGAGAAAGATGTTTTTAAAAAATATTTTAAAGGGTTTAATATTTTCTCATAATTTCATTGATTCTATTATAAATATAAATAAATAAATAGAATATATAGGAGGCAAAAAATTTAACCAAATAAAATGAAGTTATCTAGATTAGTTAAATGGGAAAAATCAATTTATTTTAAAAGTTTCTTTATGTAAATTTATAAATTAGGTGATTCAAATAAAAATAATAATTATATTTCTATTTGTTGTTCATTTATAATTTCATAATAATATTATAAGATTGTAATAAATTATATAATGTAGAATTTTGGTATTTGAGTAGGTTTATTTTTCAATTTAAACCTGGCTTCAGACTCGTCAAACTCATTATAAATGAATGAATATAACATTCTATCTGAGCAACTCCGATTTAAATATATGATATAATAGCCTATCAAAGTGACCCACGCTAAATTTTAGAGCATAATATTTTAAAAACGCAAAAACCAATCGACTTTCAATCTATTTAGCTATTATATATATTACTACATTTGGTTTATGTTCTTTTTAATTGTTTTAAGGTGTTTCATAAAAAATAATATTTGATTAAAATTAGATATATTAAGCCATGAGTAGATCAAAATTTGAATTTAAAATTATATTTTTAGTCACTTGATTACCTGCAAAAGTCACATTTAAAAAAAAAAAAAAATAGTTTCTACTTAAAATTTTATTTCAACTTATCAATAAAACTAAAATTAATAAGTTAATATTATTTATAATATTATATTAATAGCACGACTTTGACTGGGTTTGACCTGGTTTGACTACGGGTCAACCCGGTTGAACCTTATTTAACCCACTCATCTTCCAAAATGGGTTGCTCCAGGGGCCAGGTTTTAAAACATTGATTGAAAGAGTCCTGACAACAAATACCTTTTACTACTATGGCAGGTCAAATTATTAGGTCACCAGAAGTTTGGCTGGTCGAGTTCAACTTAGATTAGCCACTGGCTTACCATTATAGACCACACACTCAGCTTGATAGCCTTCTCCAAGTAACTAAACCCGATGATTATTAAGTAAGATGGAAATGTACAATTGAACACATACTCACAAGACTAGGTTTGAGTTGGCTAAGAAATTGCAAAACCTGCTTTGAACAATGTGTGAACCCCAGGAAGATGGGTTAAGGCTTCAATGACGATGATAATAGTTCATAGTAGTCAAAGTGCACTTCTAGAAGTAGACTTTTATATTTTAGTTGACTTCTTTTATATTTTTAAGCATACATGTATTCATTTAATTACATATGTTTTTTGCAATAATATTGCAAATAAAAATTACATATGTATTTATTTAGGCATCTTTTTCTTATGATGTGATAGTTTGTCGTCTTTTGCTTGTTGTATCAGTGCTCTGCTCTTTGTATTGTCCCTTTTGTTTTGCTTTCTTGGGTCTAATCATGTTAGACCCCTCTCTCCTTTTGTATTTATACTTGAATTTTTCTATTTAATGAATTTTCACTGTTATTGTTCAAAAAATAAAAATGCATATAACTATTTCTAAAATATTAATGACAAATGCATTACTTTTTCAAGGATAGGGGCGTCCTTAGAGATCATCTAGGTCATTCAACCTTGGTTTTTTTAGAGTCGATGGGGATAAGGGACTCGAATGAGGAGGAACTACTTGGCATTAGGAGAGCTTTGTGCATCTGGGCGGATTTGGGGGGTGTGGAAAACTAGTCATTGAGGGAAACTCGGCAAATGCCAGCAAATGGGTTAGAGGTTTGAAGCGACCCCGTGTAAGATGATACCATAGTTAGGGGCCCCTGGTCTTGAGGTGTCCTTCACTCAAATTAGTCGTTCAATGAATGGGGTGACAAACAACTTTGTTGAAAATGGTGTAGAAGGCTCTGTCACAGGCATCTTTCAGCTCTAAGGAGGATAGATTTTGTTGTTTTACTTTGGTTAATGGTTTTTGGCATTTATTTTGATTTGATGTATTTTGTTGCACTTTGTTGTTTGGGCCTAATCCTTTTAGTCCCTTTTTCTTTTTCTTCTTTTGTACTTGCTCATCTCTTTTAGTAAAATCTTTTTTGTTACACAAATACATAATATAAGAAGTTAATAACAAAAGACTAATGCATAAAACCAAGTAATAACAAGTCAAAATCATAAGGAAAATAAGTCATCCTTCAAGGATCATACATCAACAAAAAGAAAAGGTGTGCTTTTATATAAGATGGAAACTATGTTTTACAATTTATTTTTTAACACCAAATGGAGAAAAAATGAAAAAGGCGAGTTTTCTATTTATACTTTAACACTTAAGAGGGAAACTATGATTTACTACTTTCACTAAAACACCTAACAAGGAAAAAATGAAAAAGCATAATTAAGTGCACCTAATAAAAATTAATGGTATGGAGGTGCTGCTAATATGTTTTAGTTTCTAGTTCAAACCACAAAAACCATCATTAGAATCTTAACCATCATCAGTTCATTACCAAAATTTTGAAAAAAGGAAAAACCCTTATCAATTTATTACCCAAAAAAAGGGTTTTAGGTCTCTCATTTCTACAAAAATGAAAGGCATCTTATTAGAAAGTAAGAACATGGTATACTGAAGATGACTAAGTTCACCTGACCATTAATAAGCAAGATGCCGGTATGAGCAAATGCATATAAAAGAGGGGGAAAAAGTCGAAGTACAAGCATCTGAATCATCATAGAAAAATGGATTTTCCATGATCAATCAACACATCCAATCATAGCAAGACTCCAAAAAAAGAGTGTCAATACTCACAAGGACTCCCTCCCTAATATCCTCAACAAGCATATGGAACCTCGTTCCACTTCTTGACTGCTTATTCCCAATATGTGGTCTCCAAGTTCCACCTTTAGAAAAAAGTAGCCCAAGTTCTTTTTCCACCTCACTAAAGAAAATAGAGAAATGTTAGAATTATCCATGATGACATTTGTGCAGCTAGAAGTAAAACATGTTCTTTTTTATGTCCACTTTTATGTATTTAAATTTTACGAAATTGCCTCTATAACCAAAACAAGAAGAATATGTGTTCTCCTAAATAAAATATTGGTGAACATACATTTTCCTGAAAACAAGAAAAGGAAATAATAGGAAAAACCTGCGACTTCTACGTGTCTTCATGGTGCACAACTGATTTTCCCTTTGAGTAAGAACATAAACAGGTTTTGAAGCTTCTCTCCAAGGATTAGCCTCCAAGACTGAACAAGACAGCAAAACTATAAGAAAAGATGTCATTATGGAAGAAAACCAACAGTACCAACGAGAGAGTGAGAGTTACATGGCCTACACAAATAGCAAAGTGAATTAATTCAACATGGAATCATTGGCTCAATTCCAAGGTTTGAATCCCATCCCACCTAGAAAGAAGATTAATGCGAAAAGATAAAGTTAAAGGAACCTGTAAAATATTGAGGGGAAAAAAAACCCTAAGAGCTTCAAAATGGTCAAATGCTAGAAGGAAACAGAGTCTTACCAAAACAAATGATCAATGACTATTTGTGTTTCAATGCTGGCAAGGTTAACCATCAAAGTATGCCCCAATACATCATGATAAACCTATTAATAGAAAGCAAACCTATATCATTTCAGTCAAAAAGTGAACTGGTGGGACTGAAATAGGTGAGAACGGAGAACTTATAAGCAAATAGCCTGTACCCCTTTAACCTTACTCAAGGTCAAAAGGATAGAACAAGTTCAAGAATGGGATTTGATCAGTTCCTTTTCTTTATTTGATAGTGCCCATGTCCAATACGCAGATGATATAATTCCTTTTCTTGATGCTAAGGAAATAGGGTTGGGTTGATTCTAGTTATTCTAAAATAAGTTGATACTTGATAAGGGGTTCAAATTCCTATGCGGAGCTTTCTCATTAGGAAAATAAATTCATTGCAAGGCTCGAGCATTCCTTCGACATACTTAGTATGTCTTTGTGCATTGGAAATCCCAAAAAAGCCAAGCATTCAATTGTTGAATTTTTTTGAAAAAGAGATTATCCATGTGGCAAAATGAGAAATGAGAGGGAAACCTATGTTAATTAAATGTCGGTGAACTTCCAATTATTTCTTATCATTATTTTAGTGTCAGCTAGTATTGTCAAAAGTTGGAAAGGATTGACTGAAAATTTTGTGGGAATAATACTGAAATTAAGCATAAACATCATTTGATTAAATGGACAAAGGTCTAAACACAATGTAAAAAGGCAACATTGGTATTCAATTTAAGTCCGGGCTAGACCAATGCACTGTTCGAGAGGAGAGGAGACTAACAATATTTATAAGAATCTCTTAAACAGCTAGTTCTCGATAAGTCAACAATACGCTCCTCAAATGGTCAAAACCATCATTCAACAACTAAGCACAAACGATCATTTTCGAATAATCCAAAATTATGCTT